>CM067861.1:46454534-47770551 GCA_034642435.1 Megalocaria dilatata
AAGAAGTTCTGCAGGTTCCATTGCATCCTGAAAAATGCACTGTATGGTGTGCTTTACACGCTGGAGGCGTCATCGGTCCATATTTCTTTAAAAACGATTCTGGAGCTTATGTTACAGTGTATGGTGCTCGTTACAGATCGATGATCAATGAATATTTGTTTCAAAATTTCAATGGTATCGACACAGAACTGTTTTGGTTCCAACAAGATGGTGCTACACCTCATGCTGCTACCGTAACAATTGATTTATTGGAAGAAAGATTTGGCGATAACATTATTTCGAGAAATGGTACAATTTATTAGCCTCCAAGATCATGCGAAATAACTCCACTGGATTATTTTCTTTTGGGTTATGTCAAGTCATTGGTTTATGCTGATAAACCAGAAACAATAAACGCTTTGGAAGCCAACATAACTCGTGTTATTGATGAAATAAGGACTGAAAAACACCCGATATAACACATAATGAAGTTATTCTTGTGCACAATAGCTTCATTTGTTAATGCATTATAAATCCTATCTTTCGCGAATGATTTTCGTATCCTGTATATGTGTACTATTCAATTAAAGTACGCAATGAAGGCCAATATGATTCGAAATTTGAAATATTTCAGTTTAGTATTTGATCAGAACCAGTATCGATTCTTGTTCTAGTAGTCTGCTCTTGAATCAAAATATCATTACTATCACCAGAGGTAACCGATGCACTTCTCCGATGTCCTTGCTCTTAACCTAAACCTAAACGATACCTTAATGTACACGTTGGACGATACCGTTTTCCTTAAAGTTAATCACTGGGATTTTGTTTTTATAACCCCCCACCCACAAACTATGTACATACCCGTAAACCCCGACCCGTTAATTGAAATTAAAACTAAACTTACAACTAACTTAAATTTACAGTATATATACATAGTGAGAATCATTCTAAGCAACGATATAACGAAACTGACAATGTTTTACTGCTCTCCCGAGTATTAGTCAGGGTTTACATTTTACAAGAATGATGGTTCAAAAGGATGATCATCAAAGGCATTCTCGATTTATCCTGACCTATATTGAAACGTATCGCGCTAAGAGAAATTGGAATACAGAGGCTCCATCTCGTATTAATCAACCAGATCACTTTAAATATTGGATGGAGTAGTCCGTTACTTTGTGAGAGTTCATTTTAAAATGAAATTAAAACAGAAATTACTTAATTTTTTATCATTTTTAGTGTAATATTTGATCCCCACATATCCTTAAAAAATATCATGGGAACATTGGTTCGGAAGTTTTAATGCATCCACCGTATGGTCCGGACATGACTCTAAGCGATAACAGTCTTTTTCTCGCATTGCAACACTTCTTGAGTGATAAGAAATTGAGATTGTGAAAATCGATTAGTAGGTTTTTTGTCAATATGGACTAGGACTTTTATGAGAGACGCATAAGTTACACTTGAAATGGCAACAAATTATAGTTCCAAATAATCAAATTTCAGGCCAAAATGATCGATTTTTCCTCCAACTTACAGACGTGCAATAGCGATACAAATTTTAATGTGTATCAAAATGAATATCCTCCAAAGTATCGGGTGTTTTTTCAGAGTGATAGAACTTTAAATTGAAATAAAACAAAAAATAAAATAGAAAAAGGCTTTTCACTTGATAGAAAGAATATAATATTTGAATATCATAACAGATTTAATCTGTTAGTCTTCTACAAATTTAATTTCAAAAAAACTTTTATTCAAAAAACTTGTAGAATTAATTGATATTGATTTTGATTATATACGTCTATTAATATAAGCGGTGCTTATTGTAGACATTAATTTAATTCGAAATGTTTTTTGAATAAAAATTTTTTTTGAAATTAAAATTGTAGAAGAATAACAGATTAAATCTGTTATGATATTCAAATATTGAAATAAAACACAACCATTTTAAGATTGAAGCCAATTTTTTTTTAATTCAATAGATAATTTTATGACATTTATGTTTTAAAAATAATTTCCGGCATATGTCCACCACGACTAGCTCTGAGGAACCGCATTCGACCAGACCAATTTTGGACCACTTTTTCGAGTACTTCAGGCCTTATTTCATCAATAACACGAGTTATTGTTTCTGGTTCTTATCAGCATAAACCAATGACTTGACATAACCCCAAAGAAAATAATCCGTGGAGTTGTGTCGCATAATATTGGAGGCCAATTAATTGGATCATTTCTCGAAATAATGTTATCGCCAAATCTTTCTTTCAATAAATCAATTGTTACGGTAGCAGCATGAGGTGTAGCACCATGTTGTTGGTGCTTCTGGGTCGATACCATTCAATCTTTGAAACAAATAATCATTGATCATCGATCTGTAACGAGCACTATTCACTGTAACATTAGCTCCAGTATAGTTTTTAAAGAAATATGGACTGATGATGCCTCCAGCGTGTAAAGCACACCATATACTGCATTTTTCAGCATGCAATGGAACCTGCAGAACTTCTTGGGGATTGTTTTCACACCATATACGGCAATTTTAGTTGTTTACAAAGCCGTTCAAGCAGAAATGAGCTTCATCACTAAACACAATTTTACCATAAAAGGTGAATCAACTTCAAGCTGTTCTAGGGCCCAATCAGCAAACAAACGACGCTTATTATGGTCCAGTGGCTTTAGTTCTGGAACCAGTTGGATTTTGTGTGGGTGTAGACCAAGATCTTCACGCAAAATTTTCAATGTGGTGGATGCACAGAGTCCAACTTGTTGTGAACGTCGACGAATAGACAAATCTAGGTCATCATTAACACTATGACTTACAGCAGCGACATTTTCTTCTGTACGTATAGTTCTTTGTCTTGTTGTTGTTGTTGCATTGAGTAGAGAAAATTTCGTCCGAAATCTATCGATAGTTCGACGAATGAGCTGCTCTGATTTAATTTAATTTCAACAATTTGTAAACGTTGTTGCGGCATGAGTCTTTCCATGATAATTTGTCGATGCTTACTGAACAGAAATGGCAAAACAACATGGCTTGCTTCTACCTCCTGTCAAATCACAGCTATCGAAAGTTCTATCACTCTAAAAAAAAACACCCGATATTATTACCTCTAGGAAACATTTGCATACATATGCAAACTCTACGTGAGTTTCTATACATCTTCATAAAGAAATAAATTAATTTTCCTTGTAAAATCAGAATCTGAAACGATTCTTGTCTAACAAGTCTCTTAGAATATCAAAATACAATCACTATCATTTGGGTAAGCACTGGACTAGTCAATTCACTGGTATAGTGTCATTTCACTGGAATACTACCACTGATGAGCGGTAGCTACACAGGTCGTTTACAGCTAATTACTGGT
Organism: Megalocaria dilatata; assembly: GCA_034642435.1. Classification (NCBI taxonomy): domain Eukaryota; kingdom Metazoa; phylum Arthropoda; class Insecta; order Coleoptera; family Coccinellidae; genus Megalocaria; species Megalocaria dilatata. The sequence goes on from CM067861.1 coordinate 46,457,879, forward strand.
ATATGTATATGTAACCCTCAACCATATACATACCAAAACCAAAGAGAAAACGAACTTTTATGTTAAAATTAAGTAATAACTAATACTAAGTGTATAAAGTGTATAAGAAAAATAGTAAGATTTATTATAGTGAAGTATTAATGATACCGACATTTTTAAAACTATTTCTCCAGAGAATTACTCAGGGTATTTAATAGACAAGATGTTCCCAAGGTTCGAACGTGGTTGGAAAATTTGCAAGGACATTTCAGAAGAAAAGTGAGGAACTGAAGAATTTATGAATACATATACGCCATCTATTGGTTTCTTTTGAATAATGCAAATATGGTACTGAATTAGTGATATTTTTATTCTTTTCATATTGTCGTCGAATTAACTCATTCATGAATTATTTCATGAATATGAGTTCAACTGAATATTTAGCTATTTATTGATTTATGAACTCTTTTAAAAAGAGCTTAGATACTTGATTGGGGATATTATCTTAATATCCAGAGACTTATTTGATTATAATGGTTGTTCGGAAAGTATTTTCGTTTTTTTTTGGGAATGAAAGACAATAACGTATAATGAATAAATATGGAGTGATAGAAACTTTCGATAGGGATAACTGTGATTTGACAGAAGGTAGAAGCCATGTTGTTTTGACATTTCTGTTCAGTAAGCATTGAAAAATTATCATGGAAAGACTCACGTCGCAACAACATTTACAAATTGTTGAAATTTATTTTCAAAATCAGTGTTCTATTCGCCAAACTTATAGAGCACTTCGTGAAATTTATGGTTTACATAATCGTCCATCAGAGCAGTTAATTCGTCGAACTATCGATAGATTTCGGACAAAATTTTCTCTACTCGATGCAACAACAACAACAAGACAAAGAACTGTGCGTACAGAAGAAAATATCGCTGCTGTATGTCACAGTGTTAATGTTGATCCAGGTTTGTCTATTCGTCGACTTTCCCAACAAGTTGGAATCTGTGCATCCATCACATGGAAAATTTTGCGATCTTGGTCTACACCCATACAAGATCCATAACTGGTTCCATAACTTAGCCACTTGACCATAATAAGCGTCGTTTGTTTGCTGATTGGGTCCTAGAACAGCTTGAAGTTGATCCACTTTTTTATCGTAAAATTGAAAAGAAAAAAAATAACAGTTTTCAAAAAAAGATTTTATTCAATGTGCTGAAGTTTTTAAAAAAAGTAATTCAACTCAACAAGAAGTTATCACCAACGGTTGGTCAACAATTTATTAGAGTCAGTTCAAACATTACTCCCACCTGCGCTGGAAAAACTGCTGAACACAATTTTTTGGAACTGCAAAAAGGGTTGCAGTGCTAAATGTAGTTGCAAAAAAGTTGGACTGTTTTATTCTCTAGTATGCACAAATTGTCAAGGCCGGTCGTGCTCTAATAACCACAAACGATTGAGGATTTTTTTTGATATTCAAAGATTGAGGATTCGTTTGATTCCGACGAAGTGTCATGCGATACATCTATCTATATTGACGCAATTTACTTGCTTCCAAAGTGAAGATGAAGAAAAAGCAGGAGAAGAAGAACAAGAATTTAAAAATTACGAATCAGGCGAATGAACTTCATCACTTTCTTTAAATTTACACCGCTTTTATCTTTTCCAATCTTTGAAAAATTTCCAATTGTTTGCAATAGTTTCACATTAACTAGGATCACAACTCACCCGTGCAATAGGCCTATTGGGAAAATCACATTAAAAAAGTACACTACCTCATAGGTGGCGTGGAAACGTCTACATATTATGACGATAACAACTTTTATAACTTTTTGAATCGGTATATCTCAGAAACGGTGGCTCGTAGGAAAAAAACTGTTGATACATTTTTTATAGATAATTTTATAATCTATAATTTTTGTCTTGAGTACTTTTATGGTAAAACTTACCGTTTTGTTGAAAATCGCTCATTTTTTTGACTTTGACCTTGAATAAAATTATTTGAATATCAAAACAAATTAAAATATTTTTGTCTTCTATTAGGAGTACAAATGAGTTTCCGCCGTTTTATTGTAGATGGCGCGGCACGGAGTTTCGGTTAGCTTTCGCAGATGATAACCGGCTTAAAAAATAGTTTGGACATTCAAGAACAACATAACCTATTAATATCATTGATTTTATATTGGTAAAATATAATTTTTATAAGTTGGAAATGTCAAAATTTGAGCCAAGTAAGCGTCATTTGCGGGAAATATTAGTTTACTTCTTTAATTTAAAGAAATTTGCTGCTGAGGCGCATCAATTGCTCGTAGAAGCATATGGTGAGTGTGCTTTGAGTGAGAGAACTTGTCGAGAGTGGTTTCAAAAGTTTAAAAACGGTGATTTCGACGTAGAAGATAAAGATCGCAGTGGAAGGCCAAAAACTTACGAGGATGTAGAATTGGAGGAATTATTGGAGGAAGATTCATCTCAAACACAAAAAGAACTTGCTCTAACATTAGACGTCACTCAGCAAGCAGTCTCAAATAGTTTAAAATCATTAGGAATGATACATAAACAAGGAAATTGGGTTCCGTACGGCAGAAACTTATTTGTACTCCTAATACAATTTTAATTTCGAAAAAATTTTTATCAAAAAAACTTTTAGAATTAAATTAATGTATAAAATAAGCATCGCTCACGTTTAATAGACGTATATAATCAAAACTCAATATATAATGTCAAATGGAATCAATAAACCAATAGAGATATACGAAAGTCATTAAAATTAATAGATAAATATTCAAAGGAGACAAAATTTTGTTTCTGGTCTTACCTTTAAGAACACCAATTGCCTTTCAGAAACATGAACACACTTTACGGACTTCTAAAAGAATATAATTTATTTGAAATATTTAATATATTTAAATATTCGAATAAGTTATATTTAATTTCAAATGAATTTTTATTCAAAATACTTTTAGAAGACAAACATATTTTTATTTGTTTTGATATTTAAATTTTGTTATATTTCAAGTAAAAATCCTTTCTATTTTATTTTATATATAATATTTAATTATATTTTGGCTTCAATAAATCTCATTATGGAATGTCAATGTATTTAAATAAGCCTTAAAAATAACTTACACTGTTCTTTGACTTTCTTAGAACATAGATCAATCTTGAATTATAAAGTTGATCTGTGTTTCGAAACATTCATTTTTTTGCACGTGTGCGTTGTTGATATAGGTTTGTTTTTTGATTTTGATATTTGGAATATTATCTAGGACCGAAGAAGGGATTATTTAGAATTATATTTGTTTTTTGAAGATATAGTCCATGTTTTAAGAGATTTCTGAATTAACTTATTCGAATATTTAAATATATTAAATATTTCGAATAAATTATATTCCTTGAGAAGTCCTTATGTTCATGTTTTTAAAAGGCAATTGGTGTTCTTAAAGGTAAGACCAGAAACAAAATTTTGTCTCCTTTAAATATTTATTTATTAATTTTAATGACTTTCGTATATCTGTTGGTTTATTTATTACATTTAACATTATATATTGAGTTTTGATTATATACGTCTATTAAACGTAAGCGGTGCTTATTTTAGACATTTATTTAATTCTTAAAGTTTTTTGAATAGAAATTTTTTTGAAATTAAAATTGTAGAAGACAAACATATTTTAATTTGTTTTGATATTTAAATTTTGTTATATTTCTTCTATCAAAGTAAAAAGCCTTCCTATTTTATTTGAATAAAATTTTTTCCTTAATGATGGGGAACTTTCAGGTATTATTGATAATTATGTTTTGAACAATTTTACTCATTTTAAGCTTGTTGGGAATTTATGTACCTCCGAATGTCTAAATTGACCGGACTAGTATCATTCAGTCCTCGATGCGAAACCTGATTTAATGATAATATTCTAGGTCGTATCCCCGCAAATAAGACTCATTTTCGGTTCGTACCGTACAAAATGTATGCGATTTCTGCTAGATGGATCTGCAACATTAAACCTAACCCATCACTGGGTAATGGAGGCAGCACGGCGTTACAGACGGGAAACTCCGCTAGAAACAACCCCGGGAAAACAAGTCTCAAATTACCGGCAAGAACCTGCGAGCAATTAGCGAAAAGTTGCGCGAAAAGCGTGGTACACACCGGGTCGTCCCAGACAAAAGCCGTACACGAGTGCTGTTATCCGAACTGATCGAGTGCCGGGGGAAATCCCCAGGAGGCAGGGCGTGCAAGGCAGATCCATCAAGGGCAGAGTCTTGGGGGCACAAAAGTTATACAACGACATAAATAGAGGCAGGAAAACGCCAATACCGAACGAAAACAGAGCGGCGTTGTTCGTTTCGAGGGACAGAAGCTGAATGGGAAATTGTTTCAGTGCCTCATTTATTGTTTGTCGAATTTGTCTTTATGTCGGTGAATTTATATCGTGGCCATTCATAACAAATGAATATCGATCGAGAATTATGGAGGGTGGTCTAATTAGCGATTCAGGATTTCGAACTGAAATAAAAACAACATTGTTGCATGTAAAAAATGAATTATTCGACAATTTTGTTCATTACGAATGTTGCCTTTTATATTTCGGTATTAGAGAACGAAAACAAATATAAATCATCGAAAATCGTTTTATTGTTTTTCAACATATTCCCCATTAAGATCTGCATGCGTTTGAACCAATTGCCGAAGCACGTTGGCCACTCTGATTAAGGTATCTCTAAAACATGCATTCTGAACGCATCAACCGCTTCTTCAGCTTTCGAAAAACGTTGACCTCTCATTTTTTTTACGTACGGGAAAAAAGAATTGAGAGGTGTCAAGGGACACCCGGATGGAACGAAGTTCCTTTCGATTAATTAGTGAAGGAATTGTAATAAAATTTCATTTTTTTAAGTTATAATAATATTTTTTTTATTATCAACAAATATAATGTAATATAAACTTAATTAGTAGGCTCAATTTTAGTAATAATTGGATTGTGGTAACTGAAGAAGGAAACATATGTTTGGGATTCTATTTTATTTAAATGTCTTGAAAAAACTGCATCGATGGTAGTATTATATTTTGTTGTTGATTCTGCTGGATTATTGTTTATTCTTTAATCAAATTCTTCCTCTAGAAACTGTAGCAATGGTTTAGATTTTTCATTACTGAAGTTGATGTTAAAATCATCGGCCAAAATGAGTGGACGTTTATCTAAATTTCTGTTGTATCTGCTAAGCGTTTGAGATACATCTTTAGAATACTCTAGCAGTGCTCGATGAATGAACTCCTGATTTGTTATTTGGTGAGAAATGTACGACTGCCATGATTAAAGTAACGCCGTTTTCCATTACACACTCTGCTGCACATAAATCTGCAACATTTATACGTCTTACGTGCAAGTCCTGAATATTGTTCATAATGACCGACATATTTGGTGTAACAAGATTGGTCATGTCACGTTTAAAGTGAGATATGCAATTAAAATTCGGTATATCACATTCTTCTTGATTGTCCAACCATGTCTCTGATAATAACAAAATGTTTGTTTTTTCTGTAACAGAGTCGATTAAATCAACTGAATGTTTATGAAGGCTTTGGACGTTGAACGTACACAATGAAATGCCTTTATCTCTAGTAATGAGATCAATGACTGATTTTGCCTTCGTTTCAAGCTTATTTAATGACAATCTCTGAAACTCTTGTATTAGAGATATTGCTGATGAAGCTTGTACTCGATTATGATGAAATCGAAATTTAGTTTCATCATCATCCAATGTAACGATAAATAAACCTTCGATGCTTGTTACACGAGAGAAAGCAACATAAACAAATTGTTGTGGATATATTTTGTCATACTCGTAAACAATTTGATCAAATATTCCACCTTGTGACTTATGAAAAGTCATAGCACAAGCAGAAATTATGGGAAAGTGTTTACATTTAACAGTAACTGCTTTATTCCTTGTCATGGTAATGTTGGATGTTCGGCATTCAATAGGTACAGCAGCATTATGTACTTTTCTTTGAAAATTTAGTAAAGCAGTTTTTTTCCTGCTTTTTGCTCAAACTTTGGTGATCCACAGAATTCGAGCCAAACTCTGCAAACAACGTTGTCCTCATTGAAGTCTAGGTGAATTAATTTACCAACGGCACCATTAACTAATCCATCACTTACATCGAGGTTTGTTGTGATAAGGTAATACTTTCCTTTTACAAAAGTGATTTGGTAAGGTTATCCCCCAGTATCGATGACAGATTTTTTGTGTAGTTGTAATCTAAAAGAAGCTTCTTGTTCTTGATTTTTAGATCCAGTTATTATATCCTTTACTATTGAGATAACTTTATCTGAAGCTTCTTGCAAAATTGAATTGTTGTAACTGTCTACAGCGAGATTACTATAAAATAAACGAACACCATAAAGACTCAATTGTTGAGTGTATTATTTTTTGAAAAATCTTGATTCGATAGTTTTTAATTGAAACTGTTCCAAAACTTCACCAATGCCAATCCTTGTAAGTATCAATGAAAATGCAGCATTAGCCTGTGTCGTGAGTTGCGTTAGTTCAAAAAATTTATGATTTCGCCATAAATGTGGACCAACCATTGTCGTTTTAATAGGTTTATATATCAATGTTGCCCTTACTGGTGGCACTTGGCGTAAATCACCAATTAAAATGACGTCAATGCCGCCAAAATCAACATTATGATTTGCAGTAATTTGTTTTAAGCGTAAATCAATTTTGGCTAACAGTTCTGCACTGATCATGCTGATTTCATCAATAATCAATACTTTGACGTATCTTAAAAGAGATCTGTACAAATGTAACATTTCAGATGATAATGGTAATAGTTTAGAAATCGAAATTTTAAGAGCAGTATGAACCGTAGTACCATCAATTGCCACAGCAGCTTTACCAGTAGATGCGCAAGCTATATACGAATTACAGTAACCATCATTGTCAGTATATCTATTGTAGATTTCCATTATAAGTTTAATAACAAAAGTCTTGCCACTGCCTGCTGGACCAGTAAAAAAAACTTGAAATGGTTGCTGATTTTGAGTTTGAAGATAAGATATAATATGCATTAAAAGTCCTTTTTGTTTACTGTTAGCCGACCTCATTAAGACGTAGAATTGTTGAGTATCCATTATATTTTTTCTTTTTTTGCAATAGCACCAAGTTTACTGAGTGTGGCATTTCGTAAATCAGCATTAACGACAGAATGAACATCCTGTAGTAATTCGGTTGCATATGGTTCTTCCTCCAATATGACATTAGCTCCGTTTCGCAACTGTTCGTCTTCATTGTCATCATCTCTACCTAACTGTCTACAAATTTCAAGTGTTTTTTCTAAGTCTAAATTACATTCAAACTCTTTTCTGCGTTCTAAAATCAAGTTTTTATTATCTTCATAAATTTGAATGAATTCATTTTCAGCAAGGACTTCATTATCTTCACTTCTAAAAGGAATGTGTAGTAACACCATTTCTCGTGTATAATCGTTGAAATTGTTAGCCATATCAGCGTTACGGTATTTAATAACTCTAGACATTTTTCTTTTGTAGTACTCTCCGTGTTTTCTCATACTATGATTAGCAACAAATTGATCTAATGTTACATTGTAAAGAATTTCAGGCCTTTTTTCGTACTTATCGAACCAATTTTCCTTCCATATATTTGTACAATCATCCTCTAAATCACTCAGCTCTTTTAAAGAGAGAGAGAGAGGGAGAGAGAGAAACACGTGCACGCCGCACGGCTTGAAACTATAGCAAAAAGTGTCGTTACAACTTTTGGTCTTAATTTCTTCCGTCTAGCCCCCTTTCGCAACGCGCGATAAGGAACTACCAAAAATAGTTTTGCGGATTGAAAGTTTTTGATAAAATACATAAAACATCCTGTATCTCTTAAACAAATATAGTTATGACATATTTCGAGCACTGATTCAGACTCACTAAAATGTCCTGCATCTGCCCTGAAAGCCTGTACAATCATTTGTGAAACACCCTGTATATGTGAAAGGTGATGTCTAAATAATTTGTTCATTATTTTATATTTCTTTTGATTCTTTATTAGTTAATTTCTTCCACATGTGATGATAATATATATGTTTATAAAGTGATACAGTGTATTTAGGACATGTTTCAAAATTTAATTCTGAATGTTTCCGTGAGATTTATTCAGATTAAAATCTGTAGAGGTTCTGGTGAATTAATTCCAGCTATTATTCTGTAATTCTGCAAAAGATATTTCTATAACTGTTATCATTTTATGTAAATGGAAAACAATATCGAGATGACACGGTCGGAAATTATGAATCTTCGGAAAACGCCAAGTTCCCTAACTTTTGACGGTCAGATTCAACCAAAATGGTAGTTTACTGGAATCCAACTCTGACTACCGGAACCTCGTACGGATCTGCCACCTGCTATATCTTCCCCTTCCTTCCCTTTGTGCGGGGACAAAGTTAGCGTTAGGAACTTTTTAGCCGTTCCCGAATATCCCTCGGGATTACCAAGACCGACGTACGTGAGCGGCGTGTAAATAAAAGAAAACCGTTGACTCACTCGTTCGGTCGTTCTCCGAGACGTGTTTCTTTGTATCGAAAGCGCTATTTGCGGAAAGTTGTCAGGATTCAAATCGAGAGGATGATTAGTTTATTGAATTTTTCGCGTCTGATTGAATTCGGAAAATGGTGGAGTTTTAGGCTGGGGAGTGGGCGGACGAATCGAAATTGCGCGAGTTTTGGAGCGAGGGAAAAAGTTTCCCCTTTTTTTCGAAAATAAGAATGTTTTGGTTTCATTTCGTAGTCATGAGTATTGTCCACTTAAACTTCTTCCCCCTATTCTGGAAAGAAGGCAGCAATAGGTTCATATGAAAGGAAAACAAATGACTTGAATGATGGAATCAGGTGTTTTTTTAGAGTGATAGAACTTTCGATAGGGATAACTGTGATTTGACAGAATGTTATTTTGACATTTCTGTTCAGTAAGCATTGACAATTTATCATGGAAAGACTCACACCGCAACAACGTTTACATATTGTTGAAATTTATTTCCAAAATCAGTGTTCTATTCGCCAAACTTATAGAGCACTTCGTGAAATTTATGGTTTACGTAATCGTCCATCAGAGCTGTTTATTCGTCAAACTATCGATAAATTTCGGACAACATTTTCTCTACTCGATGCAGCAACAACAACAAGACGAAGAACTGTACGTACAGAAGAAATTATCGCTGCTGCAAGTCATAGTGTTTATGATGATCCACATTTGTCTACGACGACGTTCACAACAAGTTGGACTCTGTGCATCCACCACATGGAAAATTTTGCGTAAAGATCTTGGTCTACACCCATACAAGATCCAACTGGTTCAAGAACTAAAGCCAATTGACCCTAATAAGCGTCGTTTGTTTGCTGATTGGGCCCTAGAACAGCTTGAAGTTGATCCACTTTTTTATCGTAAAATTGTTTTTAGTGATGAAGGTCATTTTTGTTTGAACGGCTATGTAAACAAGCAAAATTGCTGTATATGGAGTGAAACCAATCCTCGAGTTCTGTAGGTTCCATTGAATCCTGTATGGTGTGCTTCACACGCTGGAGCGTGTAAATCAATGATTATTTGTTTCAAAATTTGAATGATATCGACCCAGAACTGTTTTGGTTCCAACAAGATGGTGCTATACCTCATTCTGCTACCGTAACAATTGATTCATTGAGGAATAGTCCGATTAATTGGCCTCCAAGATCATGCGAAAATACTCCACTGGATTATTTTCTTTGGGGTGAAGTCAAGTCATTGGTTTATACTGATAAACCAGAATTGACGCTTTGGAAGCCAACATAACTCGTGTTATGTATGAAATAAGGCCTTAATTACTCCAAAAAGTGGTCCAGAATTGGTCTGGTCGAATGCGGTTCCTCAGAGTTAGTCGTGGTGGACTTATGCCGGAAATTATTTTTATAACATAAATGTCATAAAATTATCTTTCAATCAAAAAGAAATTTGGCTTCAGTCTTGATTTAAATGTGTTTTATTTCAGTTTAAAGTACTATCACCTAAAAAAAACACCCGATACTTAAAGGAGTACCTCAGGGATTTATCTTTGGACCCCTACTCTTGATCGTATAAAGGAATATAAACAAGTTCCTGCGTTTTTTTTCGAAAATTGAAGCTGTATTGTGAAAAATTGTCAAATTCAAAGAATGAAAAATATAAACTGAATAATTACAATTGAACTTCGTTTTTTCTGGATACTTTCTAGAGGGACTATATTTGTTCTGTCACTATATTTGTTGTGCCCAACCATTTGGAGATCGATAACTGCCTCCATGACTTTCCACAAAATGGATATTATCACTATTTGATGGTAGTTTGGTGAAAAAATCTTCCTCCCCTTCTTTGCACTCTTCCATGAATCAGGAAACATTCCTTTTCTGTATGACATAGTAAACATCTTACAGAAAACAGGGATGAGCTCTGATGAACACCTCTCAATTGCAGGAATTCCATCTGGTCCAGTTGCTTTCTTGGAATTAAGTACACCAAGTACGAATGATTCGTGGTCTGAAGAATTGTTGGAGGTTCCCGATAAAATGCTTCGATAGTCGAACTTGCAGTACACGAAGAGATCGTCTTTAGCTTTTGGCGAAGTTGAAAGTGAATCATCCTCTATCGGAGAGGAAACACTTGAATGAGAGAAGTTGTTGCAAATTTGTTTTGCCATCGATCAAAACTGGCGTGACCTACTGGGACAGTCTATGAGCTTGTTGGTTATCATTGAATGATACGTTTCTTTGGTTGCACGCATTTCTGGGCTGAAAATAGTTGGCACGTGTCTCATTAGATGGATTTGACCTGCACCGTCGGTAGGCTCTATCTTTTGCAGTTGCGGCATGTCTGCAGTAACTTCCCAACCATAGCTTGCTGTTTGAGGGTTGTTTGACTGTATTTGGAATAAAGAATCGCATCTGTAACACAATCAACAATGAACGTTAATAACCATCTCATCTCTTCATGACGGTTTTCCTCTTAACCCCACCAACCATTCAAAACCGCCATAACTCCGTCACCCCATTTTGCCCTCCCGCATCCTTGCCAAAATATATTTGACAAGTTAACGTACACACATGCTCCACGCCGCAATAAAGGCGCGTTCATACATCACGGGTGTCATCGTTGGGCCGTACGACGATTTTACAGTATCTTCAGAGATGCCGCCACCCCCGTACTGGGGGATTACCGCGGTCGGGCGTGTAATCCCCGGTATCGCGACACGGAATTAGGTCTGATAACTGTTTCCCGCAAGTCTCCGGCTATTGTTTCGGATTCATTACGTCGAGACGCCGCGAGGGGTTGGTTTTTATTGCTTGGACAATAAAGCCGTGTACGTCGATGATGGTTGAATGTTGGCTAAATTGGTTTACGGGATCCGGGGAGCGGGAGATTCTCCAGTAAAATATTACAAAAGAGTTGGAAGCTTTTCTTTACCACGATTAGTTTATCGCAGTATTTTGTTTGTTTCATTGATTCCATAGACGTATTTACAACTGAAAATCAAATGTTTGATTGTATCGGTCTCTACTTGTCGGAAGTACATCTTGATGATTAAAGTATTAGAAGTACAAATAAGTTTTCGCCGTTTTATTGTAGATGGCGCGGCACGGAGTTTCGGTTAGCTTTCGTAGATGACAACCGGCTTAAAAAATAGTTTGGACATTCAAGAACAACTTAACCTATTAATATCATTGGTTTTATATTGGTAAAATATAATTTTTATAAGTCGAAAATGTCAAAATTTGAGCCAAGTAAGCGTCATTTGCGGGAAATATTAGTTTACTTCTTTAATTTAAAGAAATCTGCTACTGAGGCGCATCAATTGCTCGTAGAAGCATATGGTGAGGGTGCTTTGAGTGAGAGAACGTGTCGAGAGTGGTTTCAAAAGTTTAAAAACGTTGATTTCGACGTAGAAGACAAAGATCGTAGTGGAAGGCCAAAAATTTACGAGGATGCAGAATTGGAGGAATTATTGGTGGAAGATTCATCTCAAACACAAAAAGAACTTGCTCTAACATTAGTTTAAATTTAATTTGTGTTGAAAAACGGCGGAAACTTATTTGTACTCCTAATAAAACAATTTAGTTTCCGCTATTTTATTTAATTTCGCAACAATTGCTTCGTCATGACAACATGACTTCCTCAGATCTTCTCCAGATCTGGCGCCTTCAGAGTATTTTTTGTTAGGGTCATTGCAAATTTATTTGGACAATTAAAACTTTACTTCAAATAAAGGGGTCAATAATCACCCGTATCAGTTTTTTGCCAGCAAAAGCAAAACATTTTATGTTCCTGCAATCATGCTCAAACTGGATCTCGTCAGGGAAATGGAGATTCATTTATTTCATATTCAAATTTTCAATATCAAAAGATATTTTAAGGCAAACTAAGTTCCGCTGAGATCTCAAGGAGTTTTTTCAATTTATTTTTCTCATAGGGGCAAAATTTATATCTTCTATTCGTGATTTTTCATTTGATTTTCATGATTAAAGTAAAACAACTTAATTTCCGCCAATTTATTTAATTTCACAACAATTGTTTCATCATGACAACATGATTTCGTCAGGTGAGTATGGTACTAACTACATATTTGAGATTGAATTCTTTAAATATTCAGAATGTACAGAAAAGAAGGTAGTGGAAATTTACGGTAATTTGTTTTTTTATTATTACACAAAGTTTCAGAAAAGATTAAGTAAGGGGGGATTTCTTGAGGTCCGTTTAGGAGAATCTGTTTTTTATTGTATCTGTTAATTTCGAGGGCTTCTAGGTAGTTCAACCTGAGGTTCTCCGTTTCTAGGTGTAAGATTTTGTCGTTATTGTTAAAATCATGTCCTGTCTCCAAAAGATGGTCAGTATATGTTGAATTTCCGTTTTTTCCAAGATATGCTTTCTCGTGTTCACGTATTCTAGTGCCGAAAGATCTACCTGTCTGACCCACATATACAGATGGGCAAGTACCGCAGTTTAACCTATAGACTCCAGACTTTTTGATTTTATGGATCAAATCTTTATAATTTTTTATTAAATTTCCCAACGTGTTTCTTGTTTTGAATGAAATGTTGCAGTTACTCTTTTTCTTTAAATATCTTGCTATTTTTTCGGACTTTTTGTTCATGTACCTTAAAGAAATATATTTTGTATCAATAGCTATTGTTGAATATACAAGCGATATTGACTGTTTGAATTGCATTCGTTTCAATAATTCATTTATAATGAACGGATTGAAACCATTGTTAAATGCAATCTGTTTTATTATATTCAGTTCTCTATCAAAATTCGTTTGTGTCGTAGGTATGTTTATTAATCTAAATATCATGCTATTATAAGCTGCTAGTTTTTGAGAATGTGGGTGATTAGAATTTCAGTGGATCGTATTATCTATATGAGTGGGTTTCCGGAAAATTGAAAAGTCATGTTTATTGTTAATTTTTGAAGTTTTTAAATCGAGAAAATTGAAGCTGTTATTTTGTTCTATTTCATTGGTGAATTTTATTTTAGGAGATAATGTATTTATAAATTCTAAAAACATCGCAAGTTGTCTACTGGTACCGGTGAATAAAGATAAATTATCATCCATGTAACGATACCAACATATGACATATTTAATGAAGAATTGGATTTTGGTTTCCAGAAGTCCATAAATATTTCGGATAATATCGGACTAAGTGGGTTTCTCATAGTGAGACCATCATTAAAAATATTCGTAAAAAATTCCGTTAAATAAAAAATAGTTTTGGTCCAAACAAACCTTTAAGATTTCGATAATCTCTAGTTTTATAACCGGATTAGTTCGATTTTTTACTAATAGAATTTCTTTCAGATTTTTTGATTTTTTAACTGGTATGCAAGGGAACAAATTTTGCACGTCGAAAGAAATGAGTTTAGCATTATTCGGAATATATATGTTTTTTATTTTTGTTTCTCTATATTTTGGATGAAACCAATATTTGCCATTAAACATTCATATAACCTTATAGAGAAAATAAAAATATGTATATTCCGAATAAAGCTGAACTCGTTTCTTTCGACATGCAAAATTTGTTCCCTTGCACACCAGTTGAAAAATCACAAAATCTGATAGAAATGCTATTAGTAAAAAATAGAACTAATCCGGTTATAAAACAAGAGATTATCGAAATCTTAAAGGTTTGTTTGGAACAAAACTATTTTTTATTTAAATTTTTTTTTTTTTTTTTGAAATAAGGTTATTCTGATTTTCACAAATTTTATTGTAAAACTCACAACAATTGTTTCGCTATCACAGTAGCATCATCAGGCAAGATCACATTTTGAATAACTAAACTTGTTTCCGAAATACGTGGCTATTTATATTACTGTAAGTACAATAAATTTTTATTGAGCACTAAAACCTAAAAAAGGGTCCCTGCAAATTCCAGCTTATCTGAATATATTTAACAGAGGTGAGCTATTCAAATCTATTTGTTCGTTAAGTAATATTCCAATTTTATTATGTTTATTTATCTCTAGGGATTCTAACAGATTTAAGGCATAACTTTTACTTTCTATATGTAGAATTTCAAAGTTATGGTTGAAAGTATGTCCTGTTTCTAACAAATGGTTGGAATATGTAGAATTGCTTTTATTATTGAGGAAACTCTTCAAATGTTCACACATCCTATGACGGAAAGTTCTTCCAGTCTGACCTATGTAAACTTTAGGGCAATCACCACAGGTTAACTTATAAACCCCAGATTTATCATCTTTATGTGTATAGTCTTTATTATTTTTGATAAATTTACTCAAGTTTGAATTAGTTTTAAATGAAGTTCTCAAATTATATTTATTTTTGAGGTATGTAGCAATAATCTCAAATTATTTAATATGGATTTTCACCAAGTAAGGACTGATACAATTCAATATTTTTTATTTAACGGAATATTTTACGAAGCTAATGATGGTCTCACTATGTGTTACACACAGTGGCAGTGGCAGTGTATCCCATTCAAACTGTAAAGAGTATTGGAAAGTGACCAAACTTAAGTGTGAAGTTGGCTTCGAAAAAATACAATTAAAATCCTCTGTCGGTAAAAAACGGAATTACTTTCCGCACAACCTTATATACAGGTGTCCCAGAAGTCGACGTCAAGCCGGAATACTTTTGAAGTAACTTGCCAAACTGATAAAGTACAATTTTTTTTCAGTACAGTCAATTGAAGTAAGGCGATATTTTAATTTTGAATACTTGGTGAAAAGTGACATTATTTTCCATGCTGCAGCAATTGGCTTAGAATTGAAGATTTTAAGTTACAGAAGCACTATTCGGGATAATATAGGAAAAATAAAATTTGAAAAAATAGAAAATTGTAGCAACGGGAGTACAAAAATCATCACAGGGTCTGCATTTTATTGAATGAAAGAAAGTGCAATATAATTTGAAAATGTGTACCAACAAAGAAACAGTGTTTCTAAGGCATTTATCCAATTTACTTTCAAAAAGCTTGTAAGATATTTCACAAAATCAAAATTTGTAGCAAGGTAAAACAGAATTACTACGTTTGATACTACAGATACTGGAAGAACCTTCTACTAAGTAAAATATTCCCTTTTTTTATTTCATTTTACATGAAATGGTTTTTTCTTGAAATAAAACTTATTTGGTAAAAACTCTTCTCTCAAAAAGAAACGCATTTTTCAATATTAAATCTAAAGGATACTGATTCATATACTTTTTTCCTGAATAATTTTGTGAATCGAAATTTTATTATTTATTAGTCACAAAAATTTTTCAATTTGTCAATATGTACACACATTAAAAAAAAACTATAAGTTTGTTCGGAAATTAATTTCGTTTTTCCCGAAAGGATTTGATTGTAGCCCACCAAGATGATTGGAAATCTCTTACAAGTTCAAGAGGTCAAAAATCACCTGGATTAATTTTCTGCCATCAAAAACCCCAAATTTTATGAGCGTGGAATCATGCAACTATCAGAAAGATGGTAAAAGGTATTGAACCAGAATGGCCAATATATAATTTGATAAAATATTTATTCATTGTACGAGAATTGTCTTTAGTTTTCCAAAAAAAAAACGAGAATACTTTCTGAACAACCCAATATTATCAAAACACGAACAGCCATCTGTCCCATCTGTTGACACAGCCTATTACACAGGCCCATAACCTGATTAGTCGTCGCATAAATATGGCGCCCGATTTTGGGTTAATCCTAATAAATGTCAACGGGAGAACAACGCTATAAATCAGGAACAAAGATGTCACTTAACGCCAATTATTTTCGCCCCGCGAAATCAACCCGATTACCAGTGAGCCCCGGAATGAGCGAGACATCTGGGCAACTTCATTAATTTCGAGGATGTTAAGGGTAATTAAGAGGGATGCACAGTTTTGTCATCTTGTTTGATGATGAAATGGTATGTCTGGAGTGTCGTGTCTCATCAAAAGGGAAACTTGAGGTTAATGCCGATAGTTTAAGGAAAATAACGTGAAAGGAGAGGTTAAGAACGCTGATACTGGGTTTCATGAAGATTCGGTGATCACTGGGTCAACAGATACTCCTGACAAATTTTAAAAAAAGGTTTCACGAAACAAGTTCAGGTAGTTGTTCACGTGGATCAGTTGATCCGAGAAAACAATCTGACAACGTCGCATTTTCTAACATTTGGCCATATAAATAGAAAGAAGGAAAATAATAATGTATGTATTTCTGTTTAAGCGCTGTTAATGTAGGGTTAGAACATCAAAAAATATATATAAAAAACAGTATATTAATGTCCACAAAAATGTTAATAATAAAACAATTGTTTCACTATGATGTGGCTTCTTCAGATATCTACATTCTACTGGTTGATGGTGGCCAGTATAAAAGAGTTCAAATACAGTTGAGTACGTGACAAAATAATGGAAAAACGAGGGGAACTTAGGGTGTTTATTGGAGTTTGCCGCTAATAAATTCCATTAGGAAAAGACATTCAGTATTGAGGATTTGTCAGCATCTTTTTGTTCATTCAAAAGGATTTTACGGGCATTGCTCCTGTTGATTTCTAGAAATTCGAAAAGTGTTGATCTAGAACCTTTTGATTCGATGTGGATAATTTCATAGTGATTGTTGAAATTATGCCTGAATTCTTAAAGATGGTTAGTATCGGATGTTTTATTTAGAGTGATAGAACTTTCGATAGGGATAACTGTGATTTGACAGAAGGTATATACAATATTGTTTTGACATTTCTGTTCAGTAAGCATTGACAAATTATCATGGAAAGACTAACGCTGCACCAACGTCTACAAATTGTTGGAATTTGTTTTCGAAGTCAGTGTTCTATTCGCCAAACTTATAGAGCACTTCCTGGAATTTATGGTTTACATAATCGTCCATCAGAGCAGATTATTCGTCGAACTATCGATAGATTTTGGACAACATTTTCTTTACTCGATGCAACAACAACAACAAAACAAAGAACTGTACGTATAGAAGAAAATATCGCTGCTGTAAGTCATAGTGTTGATGATGATCCAGATTTGACTATTCGTCGATGTTCACAACAAATAGGAGTCTGTGTATCCAGCACATGAAAAATTTTGCGTGAAGATCTTGGTCTACACCCATACAAGATCCAACTGAAGAATTGAAGCCACTTGACCATAATAAGAGTCGTTTGTTTGCTGATTGGACCCTAGAACAGCTTGAAGTTGAGCCACTTTTTTATCATAAAATTATGTTTAGTGATGAAGCTCCTTTCTGGTTGAACGGCTATGTAAAGAAGCAAAATTGCCATATATGGAGCGAAAACAATCCTCACGAACTTCTGCAGGTTCCATTGCATCCTGAAAAATGCACTGTATGGCTTTAAAAACGATTCTGGAGCTAATGTTACAGTGAGTAGTGCTCGTTACAGATCGATGATCAAGGATTATTTGTTTCAAAATTTGAATAGTATCGACCCAGAACTGTTTTGGTTCCAACAAGATAGTGCTACACCTTATGCTGCTACCGTAACAATTGATTTATTGAAAGAAAGATTTGGCGATAACATTATTTCGAGAAATGGTCTAATTAATTGGCCTCCAAGATCATGCGACGTAACTCCACTAGATTATTTTATTTGGGGTTATTTCAAGTCATTGGTTTATGCTGATAAACCAGAAACAATTGACGCTTTGGCATTCAACACAATTCGTGTTATTTATTAAATAAGGCCTCAATTACTCAAAAAAGTGGTACAAAATTGGTCTGGTCTAGGTCTGGGTTTGTGAAAAATACTCAAATCATTTGAATTATCTGGTCTTGTTATTGTGAGGTCAAGAAAATTAATACTGTGGTTTTTTTCTTCTTCATCCAAAACTCAAATTCACAATCGAAGAAGAAGAGAATCACAGTATTAATTTTCTTGACCTCACAATAACAAGACTAGATAATTCCCTTGATTTTAGCATTTTTCACAAACCGACACATACAGATATTACAATTCATAAAACTTTAAATCTTCCCACCAATCAAAAGATGTCAGCATATAATAGTTTTATTCATAGACTATTGAATGTCCCTCTGAATTCAGATAACTTCTCCAAAGAATTAAATATTATTAAACAGATAGCTTGAAACAACGGTTACAACCCTTTGTTATAAACAGAATGATATCCAATAAACAAAAGAACATGTCATTAAATCTCGTGTACTCAATCATAAAAGAGGATAATACACAGAAATACTTTTCCTTATCTTATGTTAATGGATTATCTGAAAATATTGCTAAATATTTCAAAGATAGTTTCAACTACAACGCAGCTTTATAAACCATTAATAACTTTAGTACTTACTTAAAAAAACAATAAGGATCGAACAAATAAAGAAAATGAATCTGAAGTCTACAAGTTGACTTGCAACGATTGCTCTTTAGTATATATTGGCCAGACAGGTAGATCATTCAAGAAAAGAATCTAAGAACACAAAGACGTCACATATTGGATTCAATACATTCGACCTATGCTAATCATCTTAAGGAATTCAGGCATAATTTCAACAATAACTATAAAATTATCCACGTCGAAAGCAAAAGTTCCAGATTAACACTTTCAGAATTTCTTGAAATCGACAGGTACAATGCCCGTAAAATCCTTTTGAATGAACAAACAGATGTTGACAAATCCCCATTACTGAGTATGGCAAAGTCAAAGTATTTTCGAAGCTTTTTCACTTAGAATCATAACCTCGCCATCCGTTCTCGCGTGAAACTTATCTCGTACAATATATTTTCCCATCTGCCACGCAAAAGAAGATCGCCAAGTTATCTCCCACGTATCTTATCGATCGACGCCTCACCTTGTTCACGTCACCCTTACCCCACATAGTCGTCGCTCAATTTAAGGCGCACCCTTATCCTTTACAAATCCTTTTTTAGCGGGCGTTGAGCTTGTTTCGCTCCCGATATAATTCCAGAGTTCGGGGAGTATAGGGTTGCTCAAAGTGACACCAAGACTCTAGGAATGACGAGACTTAAAGTCGAGATACTGAAGCATTGTCGGCTGAAAGAAGCCCTTAACTGTTTGAAGTCGATTGGAGCTGTGAAAAAAGAACGGAACGTCTCGAGTTAGTATTTCTTTATTGCTTCCATTTAAGGTTTCAAACAAGGAAGGTTCGTGGAGAATTTCATAGTGTTTTGTTATATCTAAGTTCAAAAAAGGAATGTCGGATTCTGATATTCCTATTAAATCTCTTTCAGAATTCCTTGATGCAATTTTTTATTGAGGAAGACGAATAAAACTAACCAGTACATTCTCAATTTATTAGGAACCTCTACTAAGAAACACAAAGTTTATTAGGACTAGAAATTAGTTCGTGGGGCTTTGATAAGAGATGTCGCAACTAGTTTATGGTTGCACTGTTTCATCTGGTAATACCTACATTTTGTGGTGTCATCATTAGGTTTTCTTTTGAGTAATCCTCACTTCGCTGAAGTGTAAACAACGTAGTTTCTGAAAACGTCGAATTTTGTTAAGAATAATGTGTTTTTGCGGAGAATTTTACTTCAATCAGAAGAAAACGACTGACGAAAGTCTCCTATTTTGTGGATGTTTATGGTGATGGTTATGCCCTAGCTCAACGAACGTGCGGAAGTGGTTTGTCCGATTTAAAAGTGGCAATTTTGATTTGGAAGATGAAAAAAAACCGAAGCGCCACCAAAGTTTAAGGATGAAGAATAAGAGGCTCGATGAAGATGAATGCACAATAACAAAATTCAGGAAAGCTCTGAGACAGATAAAATCTAAGCAAACCAGAGATATCTATAGAATGACATCAACCATGAAGGAGATTTTTCCGTGCATTGAGGTACCATTATATAGCATGCTCACCAAAGGTCTAAAAGAGAGGCACTTTCTGGATCAGTTGAAGAAGGCTAAAATAGTAGTCCATAAAAGAGGAGATATGGAATTACTAGAAAAATATCGTCCACTTCCTGTGTTCTCAAAATTGTTTGAGGTAATAATGAAAAATAGAACGTGGTTTCTTCAAACATCACAAAATTTTCTGCAAGTAGCATGGGTTCTTGATGGGCAAATCAGTGGAGACGGCACTGAAGCTCGAAAATATAGGAGAAGCTTTTGATGTGGGACAAAAATCTAGTTTACAGGCATGTGACTTATGCAATGCTTTTGATAGTATTTCACACTCTGTGTTTTCAAACAAGCTTGAATACTATGGAATCAGGAGCTCTTGACCTAATGAGGAGTTATGTGACAATCAGGATGTAGAAAATAAGCTTGGGAGGCAGGCAGGTCTTCTTCTTGGGAGACTTTAAGTCACGGTGTACCGCAGGGTTCTGTGTTGGGTCCCCTTTTGTTTGTGATATACATGAATGATTTGCCAGCCGTGATGAATAACCAGTAAGAAGAGAAGGATAAGAAGACACCAAAGGAAGCCCAGGTATGGTTCAGCGCAAACAAAATGATGATGAACAGTGATAAAACACAGAGACTACCGTTTGAACCAAAGATGTCTTCGGGCAATTACATTAGGCTATTTGGTGTGTTTTTGCAATCAAATCTCAAGTTTTGTGTCTACATTGATGAAATGATTCCTAAGTTTTGAAGAGCTACCTATGCAGCTAGGAGAATAAAGCAAATAGCAGTAGTTGAAGCAGCCAAAATTACTTACTTCAGCTACTAGTATTCATAAAACAGAAGCTTGTACCGAGAATACTATGTGACATAAGTAGTAGATATAGCTGTAGAGAGCAATTCCCCAGAGAAAATTTTTTTACCATGACGTCTATTCTTATACTTACCTATTTAATGTATGTATATCCATGATAATAAGGACATACTATTGAAAAATAAACTATAATCACAACTATGATACTAGAAACAAAAACAACTTCATTATACCATAGTATAAAAGTATCATAGTTAAATGTAAGTCATCTAAATTTTCAACAAACTGCCGTCCAGAATGAAAGAATTAAATCGAATAAACGAACTGAAATGTCTCCTAATGAATAGATGTTACCACTCAATACATGGATACCTGAATGATACTTTTTAAAAAATATATATTTTTATAACATAAATAGAGGTTAATTCTTGATAGAAGGTATATAAAATTATTTAATGTTGTTGATTGATATTATATTTATTGAATATGAATTATTTGAATACTAAAGAAGCAAAGTCTCTCTTAAAACTGGTTTTTCAGTAATGTTTTACATATCTTGAGTTTTTATATAAAGTACCTTAGTTAGATATCCAATAATATTGAATAGTCTAAGTAAGATAGTTTTATGATGAAATTCTTAAGATTATGTTGGATATTTTTGAAAGATATTGGTTTTCATAAGATTGATCAGCAGAAACAAAATTTTGTCTATTCAAAATATTTAATTTATAGGATTTTGGTTAATAATTTTTATTATTGGATTTTGTTATACCATTCGGATGTCTTATAATGAATGTTTACTTTATATGTCAATTGATATAAGTGGTAATTATATGACATTATTTTAATTTATTTTCAGAAGTTATAATCATTAAATATAATTTTTTGAAATTAAATATGTAGAAGGCTAATATTAAAATATTTAAATAATATATTTTTATGGAATACGTTGTCTGGCCAAATTTATTCATTGTTTTTTTGACTAATGTTTTGTTTTATTTTTTTTATACATTTTTTATTTATATATACTCATGTGTCTTTTTAGACAAAATTGTACCTGACTCCCCATGAAATTTTCGATGAGTTGAAAACTTATTCATATTCTGTAAAATGTACTTTATTGAGAATGAATAAATGAATTATTATTATTAGAAGATCGATCAGAAACGAAAGTGGGGCTCACAAAAATAACGGGTGTTTTTTTGGAGTGATAGAACTTTAAACTGAAATAAAACACATATAAATTAAGATTGAAGCCAATTTTTTTTTTATTTGAAACATAATTTTATGACATTTATGTTTTAAAAATAATTTCCGGAATATGTCCACCATGACTAGCTCTCAAGAACCGCATTCGACCAGACCAATTTTGGACCACTCTTTTCAGTAATTCAGGCCTTATTTCATCAATAACACGAGTTATGTTGGCTTCCAAAACGTCTATTGTTTATGGTTTATCAGCATAAACCAATGACTTGACATAACCCCAAAGAAAATAATCCAGTGGAGTTATGTCGCGTGATCTTGGCGGACAATTAACTGGGCCATTTCTCGGAATAACAGTACCTTATATCTTTATTTTCAAGTCTTTACAATATGCTAAGGAACATGAGTCCCTATTTGTCAAGTTGTCTAGCTTTCACAACTTCACTACAAGAAGCTCTGAAACTTTATCTATACCTATCCATAGAACCACAAAATTTGAATCACCTCCATTATGAAACTTTATAATCGTCTACCTGATTCTATTAAAATTATGAATAAATTGAAATTTGAAAATACTTTTAAATCAGTAATACTTTGTAGAGCATACTATAGTGTGAGAGAATATTTGGATGATGATTCTTTTTGTGATTGAATTTACATTAATTGACTTGTCCTAATCATGTAATATCTTACATGATCAATTAATATTATTTATTATTATTATTAATAAATCAATTGTTAGGGTAGCAGCTTGAGGTGTAGCACCATCTTGTTTGAACCAAAACACTTCTGGGTCGATATCATTCAAATTTTGAAACAAATAATCACTGATCATCGATCTGTAACGAGCACCATTTACTGTGACATTAGCTCCAGCATCGTTTTTAAAGAAATATGGACCGTAGATACCCAGCGTGTAAAGCACACCATACAGTGCATATTTCAGGATGCAATGGAACCTGCAGAACTTCTCGAGGATTGTTTTCACTCCATATACGGCAATTTTGCTTGTTTACATAGACGTTCAACCAGAAATGAGGTTCATCACTAAACACAATTTTACGTTAAAAAAGGTGGATCAACTTCAAGCTGTTCTAGGGCCCAATCAGCAAACAAACGACGCTTATTATGGTCAAGTGGCTTTGGTTCTTGAACCAGTTGAATCTTTTATGTGTGCAGACAAAGATCTTTACGCCAAATTTTCCATGTGGTGGATGCACAGAGTCCAACTTGTTGTGAACGTCGACGAATAGACAGATATGGATCATCATTAACACTTTGACTTACAGCAGCGATATTTTCTTCTGTACGTACAGTTCTTTGTCTTGTTGTTGTTGTTGCATCGAGTAGAGAAAATGTTGTCCGAATTCTATCGATAGTTCGACGAATAAGCTCCTCTGATGGACGATTATGTAAACCATAAATTTCACGAAGTGCTCTATAAGTTTGGCGAATAGAACACTGATTTCGAAAATAAATTTCAACAATTTGTTGAGGCGTGAGTCTTTCCATAATAATTTGTCAATTCCTACTGAACAGAAACAAGGTTTCTACCTTCTGTCAAATCACAGTTATCCCTATCGAAAATTCTATCACTCTAAAAAAAATACCCGATTCTTGTAGTCACTCAACCAGTCATTTAACATCCTTCAAATGAGACATCGAACGCCGTTTGATTCAGGAGCAAAAATCAGTTTTCTCTCGAATAACCACTTCAATTTTTGAGCAGTGTATTTACCTTGCTTATTAGGGAATAGCTGGACTAAAAGACAAGATTTGAAGAACCAAATCGATTATTTTAGATCATTAATGTAAACAAAATTGGAAAATTGCAAACTGTTCTTCGGAATAATATCGTCCTAGCACTTCGCCTTCAATCCAACCCTTATAGAGGAACCCCATAGCCAAACTCACCGCGCACCGAAAAAACACAAAAGGATGATCATCAAGGAAGCAGGTAGCGCCCCCTGTTCCATTATTTTCTTTGTCGAAAGATCCTGGCAGTCTCGCGTGTCTTTTCGATTATCCCCAAGGATTACCAGGAACGTTGCATGATGAAAAAGTTTCGATTCGTTCAGAAACTTCCCGGAAAATTAATTGGAGACATTTTGAGGAGAACGATTATGGATTCAGAACTTTGGCAATCACTTGAGCATTTGAAGAAGTGATTTTCTGAATGGAAAATTCGATGTTTGCTCCTGGGAGGGATACAAACTTACCACTTTTGAAAGAGAATGGACTTTTGATTAACTAATTATTTTTGAACTTAATGAAAGTGGACGCATAGTTTTTATCTCAAATGCGGCCACATTACTGGTGATATGATTAAGATAAAATCATACTCACATATAAATTGATAAACAATATATAGCTGAATCGTTTTTTTTTTATCAAATATATTTCGAGTATCTTAAATATCAAACAGAGGAATTCTGTCATACCATTTAATAAAATTCCTCAAAAACCTTCTAAAATTAAATTAAATAAATGCCTCATAAAACACTGTTTCTATTTAAGTAGACGTATATAATTAACACTCATTACATAGTACCAAAATGAGATGAAATAATCCAAAAAAATATAGAACATTGATCGAATTCACACAAATATTTAGTGGAATTGTTTCATACCCGTAGTATGGAAAAACAAATTCCATTCTAAAAATGCCCAACTTAAAATTAAGAACTTCTTAGAAACAATATCTCTTTAAAAAACTCTTCAAAACTAGACAACACATCTTCAACAAGGCATTTGTAGAATCTCCGAAAATTTCCAGTCTACTTTCATGCCAGCACAATAAAAACAATCAATTAAAGTACCTATCATATTTATAGGACCACGAGTCACCTCGAACCAAAGACAGAAATAACGCAAATAGTCTCTAAGTTATTATACTGAACAAACTTTCACATTCTATGTTTGTCCACAGAATATACACCGAGGTTGAATGCAGTATTTTTCAAGAATCAATTTCATTCAAAAAATACTGTGCATGAGTGAAAAACAAATTATAATTATTCTATCCCGTTTTTTTTAGAGTGATAGAACTTTAAATTGAAATAAAATACATTTAAACTAAGATTGAAGCCAATTTTTTTTTATTTGAAAGATAATTTTATGACATTTATGTTTTAAAAATAATTTTCGACATATGTCCACCACGACTAGCTCTGAGGAACCGCATTCGACCAGACCAATTTTGTATCACCTTTTCGAGTAATTCAGGCCTTATTTCATCAATAACACGAGTTATGCTGGCTTCCAAAGCGTCTATTTTTTCTGGTTTATCAGCATGAACCAATGACTTGACATAACCCCAAATAAAATAATCCAGTGGAGTGATTTCGCATGATATTGGAGGCAAATTATTTGACCATTTCTCGAAATAATGTTATCGCCAAATCTTTCTTTCAATTAATCAATTGTTACGGTAGCAGCATAAGCTGTAGCACCATCTTGTTGGAACCCAAACACTTCTGGGTCGATACCGTTCAAATTTTGAAACAAATAATCACTGATCATCGATCTGTAACGAGCACCATTCACTGTAACTTTAACTCCAGCATCGTTTTTGAATAATATGGTTCGTTGATGCCTCCAGCGTGTAAAACACACCATGCAGTGCATTTTTCAGGATGCAATGGAACCTGCAGACTTCTTGATGATTGTTTTCACTCCATACATGGCAATTTTGCTTGTTTACATAGCCGTTCAACCAGAAATGAGCTTCATCACTAAACACAATTT
Organism: Megalocaria dilatata; assembly: GCA_034642435.1. NCBI lineage: Eukaryota > Metazoa > Arthropoda > Insecta > Coleoptera > Coccinellidae > Megalocaria > Megalocaria dilatata. Next base: position 46,483,984 of record CM067861.1, read on the forward strand.
TACGATAAAAAACTTCAATTCAAGCTGTTCTAGGGTCCAATCACGAAACAAACGACGCTTATTATGGTCAAGTGGCTTTAGTTCTTGAACCAGTTGGATATTGTAAGAGTGTAAATCAAGATCTTCACGCAAAATTTTCCATGTGGTGGCTGCAAAGAGTCCAACTTGTTGTGAACATCGACGAATAGACGAATCTCGATCATCATTAACACTATGACTTACAGAAGCGATATTTTTTCTGTACGTACAGTTCTTTGTCTTGTTGTTGTTGGTGCATCGAGTAGAGAAAATGTTGTCCGAAATCTATCGACAGTTCGACGAATAAGCTGCTTTGATGGGCGATTATGTAAACCATAAATTTCACGAAAAGCTTTATAAGTTTGGCGAATATAACACTGATTTTGAAAATAAATTTCAACAATTAGTAAAAGTTGTTGCGGTGTGAGTCTTTCCATGATAATTTGTTAATGCTTACTGAACAGAAATGTCGAAACAACATGTCTTCTACTTTCTGTGATATTACAGTTATCCCTATCGAAAGTTCTTCCACTCTAAAAAAACACCCGATATATAGAATAAAATGATAAAAGGGTTTTTTTATTCGATAGAAGGTTCTATATGTTTATTAAAAGAAGACCAGTGTTTTCTGAAGCATTTATGTGTTTTCAAGAAATATCAAGTAAATAAAATACCTTTTTATCATTTCATTCAAATATTTTTATCAATATAATGAAAAATATCATCGAAATTTCAACACATACTGTTGCTTCCTGAAATAAAACATACGAAACTTAATTTATATCAGAGAAATGATCTCTTTTATCTTGTTGAAGTTCTTTTTTTTTCAATATACAATGAATGATTGTGCTCATAAATTCAAATCCTTATTCACCGTTGTTGTTATTTTGTTAATTTCGTTAATTTAATTTCAAGCGAAGAAATCAATCTTGGATAATATGCTCAGTTCGAAAGTTCCTTAATTAGTAACAATCTCTTACAAGAAAAAGATGAAATATGGTTCGGTTCTAGTGTTATGCTATGGCACCTAATTGTATTTAAATAAAATTTTCTTTCAACACTTTCAGAGCTAATTGAAGAGACATTTCGATCTTTTCGTAGATTTCTGGTCTTTTGGTGGAAAAATCGGCGAATAGATGACGTTCTTGCCCATATACAGGGTCTCTACTTTTAAAAGGACCAAACTTTAAGGGGACATCATATGAGTTATTTGCAACAAAAAATGTCATATAACACATGGTCGAAAAGTTGATGGTTGTTCTTCAATTTAATATTTCTTGATTTCACGGAACATTTCAAGTTTTTCCATAAAATCAATTATACCGGGTGTTTTATTTAGAGTGATAGAACTTTAAATTGAAATAAAACATTTTTCAGGATGCAATGGAACCTGCAGAACTTCTCGAGGATTGTTTTCTCTCCATATACGGCAATTTTGCTTGTTTACATAGCCGTTCAACCAGAAATGAGCTTCATCACTAAACACAATTTTACGATAAAAAAGTGGATCAACTTCAAGCTGTTCTAGGGCTCAGTCAGCAAACAAACGACGCTTATTATGATCAAGTGGCTTTAGTTCTTGAACCAGTTGGATCTTGTATGGGCGTAGACCAAGATCTTCACGCAAAATTCTCCATGTGGTGGATGCACACAGTCCAACTTGTTCTGCAATATATTTGGTTGGATTGTTGCGAGAATCGAGTGAACAGTCCAAGAAAAATCTTCGGTTATAATCTTCCAACCGGACAGACGATTCATGTCAAATTAAATGCTTGTTGTGACATATTTCCCACCAAACTTTCCCCGACATCACGGGGAAGCTTCTTTCTCCCTGAAATCGAAACAAATGACGCGTAGTGCGATGATAAACTTCTCCAGACAATAAACCGACCTGACGAAGCAATCAGGCGAGGCCATGGGGTGGTTTTCCCATCGAACGGGGGCATTAGATTAGCCAGATACATCACGGATGTCGGTTCTTGTAGGGGTGGTGACATGCTGAGTGGACCACATTAAGGTTTCCTGTAGATCGAATTTTATGTCTTCTGGAATTGTCTTCGATATATCAGTTTTGAAAGTGGCTGAGAAATGTGACATGAAGTGTTTTCCTGTATTGCACGGCCAAAAGTAGGAAATAGAAAATTCGAAAAAGCACTTACTTATCGTTTTTTCATCATTATTTATGGTTGGTACGGAATCAAAATGAAAACAGATACTCCGTATATCTGAAAATCATAGTATTTATAATATCTTCAGTTTGAAAGGGTTTTTTTTTACTTGGTGGAGAGTTTTTCCCAATATCTTAAATATCGGGTGTTTTTTGCTCATGAATTTAATTTTAATGATAATGATCAATCGTCAAAATATTTTATTGTATTTTCAGTTAACGCTTTTTATCTCACTTATCCTAATTGATTAAAAATAGTATATATCACTACCATAATAATTGTACCTATGTATCCGGTGTTTTTTTTAGAGTGATAGAACTTTAAATTGAAATAAAACTTTAAATTAAGATTTAAGCCAAATTTTTTTTATTTGAAAGATAATTTTATGACATTTATGTTTTAAAAATAATTTCCGGCATATGTCCACCACGACTAGCTCTAAGGAATTCGCAGACCAATTTTGGACCCCTTTTTCGAGTAATCTAGGCCTTATTTCATCAATAACACGAGTTATGTTGGCTTCCAAAACGTCTATAGTTTCTGGTTCATCTGCATAAACCAACTTGACATAACCCCAAAGAAAATAATCCAGTGGAGTTATGTCGCATGATCTTGGAGACCAATTAATTGGACCATCTGTGTAGCCACCATCTTGTTGGAACCAAAAAACTTCTGGGTCGATACCATTCAAATTTTGAAACAAATAATCATTGATCATCTGTAACGAGCACCATTCACTGTAGCAATAGCTGCAGCATAGTTTTTAAAGAAATATAGACCGATGATGCTTCCAGCGTGTAATTTTTCAGGATGCAATAGAACCTGAATCTGTATGGGTATAGACCAAGATCTTTATGCAAAATTTAGTTCGACGAATAATCTACTCTGATGCACAATTATGTAAACCATAAATTTCACGATATAAATTAAGCCAAAAGTCGTAAGTACACAAATAACACGATCAAAGTAGAACAAGAGGCGTAGCGTACTGATCCAAATAGTGGCGTCACTATCTGTCTCACTCACACTTTATGGAAGGACTCACCCCATCACATTCAAACCAGATTCTTAAATTATTGGATGCACTAGAATCATTTTTAGAAAGTTCAAAGAAATTGTTTTTCTGACCGATCTAAGAAATAATGTGATAAGTGTTATACCAGTTTAGAATCCCTAATAAAGGCGCTAACTTTTAAAGTAATTCGCCAAACTTATGTAGTACAGTTTTTTCTTCAATACAGTCAGTTTAAGTTGTGCGAAATATTAATTTTAAATACTTGGTTCGGCAAAAAGTGACATTATTTTCCAAGCTGGAGTAATTGGCTTTAAATTGAAGATCACAGGTTTCAAAAGCACTATTCTGGATCATACAGGAAAAATAAAATTTGAAGAAAGAAAAAATTGTAGCAAGAGGACTTCAAAAATCATCTCAGGGTGTGCATTTTTTCGAATAATAAAAAATGCAATATAATTTGAAAAGTACACGACTTAGATTTTTTCAATAGTATTCTGATGCTACTATGATTCAACCTGTTACCGGATTCCAGCTTGACGTCGACTTCTGGGACACCAGTATAGGACTAAAATATATATTGCACAGGAATTTTCGGGTAAATTTCTAAATAAAAATAAACAACGATTTCGGTGCACTCCTTCTATAAAAAAGTAACGTGTTGATTGAAGTTCCTCATGGTGGTGTGGAAACCTGCAAAGTCTGCCGGCCCATGATATAAATATTCACGAGTCACCACTGTACCTGTCTATGATTTAAAGTAAAACACTTTATTTTCGCTAATATTGGCGAAAATTAAGTGTTTAACTTCAAATCGTATACGATGAAACAATCAAGAAACTGTACGATCGTCGAAAACATTAAAACCAACACAACACTGCGGTAAACTTATCGCGTTCAGTACAATCATTATAAGTATTTTTTCCAATTTCCAGGATGGAAGGAATCGATCCAGGCGCTGAAGAAGAAATGGCTGCTCACCACCTCCAACCTGGTGCAAATGAACACCAGGAGTCCGCACGACCGACGAGAAAACGAGGTACGTCCCAGCTGATTGTGAGCGCGACATTCCGATTTCACAGATTCACGTGCACTTGACATCGCCGAAGTACAAATAATGGCCGCGAACAGCGGCATCTCTTTGTGTCAGGCAGTAATAATGAACACGACGGGGGAGCTAGACCGGTTCTTCTAAATTGATTTGTCATTTTGAATGAGTTGCAACGCTCCGGTTTGCCAGAGAATAGTACGGTGGTGGATGAATGAACCTGGGTAATGGGGTCGGACAGGGGTTGTTAGGGTGTAGAGTAATTGTCAGATTCTGGAATATCCTTGAAATAAGCAGAAAAATGCTGTGATGTGTTTAGAATATCCGCGTGTCATTTGCAGGAGCAACTAAAATCTTGCAGAATTTTATGAGGGGTTTTCCATTTAAAATTTGCATTTTTGATCGGCTATAAATAAGAAACCGATGCATATTTTTTCAAGATTATGAGTTCACTGGAAAGTTTGAACCTTGACGCTGGATAAAAATAATAGTTTATTTGCCCATAAATAATATACAAATACAAAGAATAAAAAGGAAAAAAATTAATACGTTTCACGAATGATTGTACAGGCTTTCAGGGCAGATGCAGGATACTTTGGCGAGTCTGAATCAGTGCTTGAAATATGTCCCAACTATATTAGTTTAAGAGATACAGGATGTTTTATCTATTTCATCAAAAACTATCGATCGGCATAACTCTTGTACACTTTTATGGATCTTAATGAAAATTTGAGGGAAAGAGTATACGCCAATGCCTAATATTTGCGCCTTACAACTTGTCCATAGCGCAGGTCCGGACTGAGAAAATTACATTCATTATCCCACATCTTTTAAAACACCCTGTACATCGAATTTTCGAAAAGTAAAATTCTCCTCGGAATCTACAATGAATACTCTTTCAAACAAGCTCATTTGAAATAATGGCACACTTCGCATCAATACCTTATGAGCTATTGAATATCTGGAATTTTGAATATGAGCAAGTTTGATGGTAAACCATAAAGAGATAATAGAAGCTATTCAAGAAAATCCCTTCAACCAGCACTTGGTGTCTTGATTCAGATTTAGGTTTGCCACATTGTCAGGTCTGGCGAGTTCTGCACCGTGAAAAGTGGCATCCATTTCATTTACAATCCATCTAAACCTTAGAGCCAGGCGATGAACTACCGAGGATGCGATTTTGCAGATGGGTTTTGCGGAACCAGCGAGCTTCAGAACGCTTTTTACTGATGAAGCGGCCTTCACAAAAGATGGCATTGAATGTTCGCAATGCAAATATTTGGTCCAGAGTAAATCCGAAAGCGACTAGGAGACGCAATTCACAACATCGTTTTTCAGTCAATATTTGGTGTGGAATTTACAATAATCGCCTAATTGTACCATATATTCTTCCACACAGGCTGAATGGGGTGACATATCTACAATTTTTAATCGAGCATTTGCAGGGCTCTTGAATGATGGAAGCAATATTCTAAGAGGAATTTACTTCCAACATGATGGAGCTTCAGTACATTTTACCCGTGATATTGTAGCGCATTTAAATGAAGTTTATCCAGATCATTGGTTTGGTAGAGGGGAATCTCATGACTGGCCTGCAAGATCCCCAGATCTTACATTCTTGGATTATTTTCTCTGGAGGCACTTAAAAATGAACTTTACTCTAAAGAAATCCTAGGGAGCATCTGATTAATCTTATTCAAGCTGCATGTGAAGCAATACGAAATCAACCGGAAATTTTGAAGAAAGCTGTAGCTTATTTGATCACAAGAGCTAGAAAATGTTTAGAAGAAAGAGGGGGTATTTTTGAAATCAAGTTATAATTTTTTCTTTTATTTATTGTCAATTTTTTTCCAGTTCCACACATGTTTATAAGATACATTTTATATTTTTATTATTAAGTTCATTTTATAATAGTCCAATTAAATGTTCAATATTAATTCGAGTTTCCGGTTAAATTTAGTTTTGCAAAAAATATTAGATGTTGCCCCTACTAGGATTTTGTTCATTTCAGAATCATGGCGTTCAAGAGGTATGCCGATTGAAAGTTTTTGATAAAATACATAAAACATCCTGTGACTCTTAAACGAATTTAGTTAGGACATATTTCGGGCACTGATTCAGACTCACCAAAATATCCTGCATCTGGCCTGTACAATCATTCATGGAACATCTTGTATACAAAAAATTTTATATATGTCTACTTTTAAGAGGCCAAACTTCAAGGGGTGATCTTACAATTTATTTATAACAAAAATGGCATATAACACATGTTCGAAATGTTAATGGTTATTCTTCAATTTAACATTTCTTGATTTCAGGAAATAGTTCAAGTTTTTCCATAAAATCTATTATACTTCAGTTAGCCTTGTAGCCTCATCAAATTTGACAACATATCTGGAATCTATTAATAAGGAGTATGAGGTATGGTAATAGAAAGTTTCAATTCATTTTTAACTAGTAATAAAAAAAAATCAATTTTCAAAAACTGCAAAGGTTCAAATCTAGAACATGAATAAGCCAAAGTGTGGCGTAACAGTTGTCGTTCGAAACAAAATCTGTGTTGATATTCAAATTTTGTAATATTCCTTCTACTAAGTAAAAAATCTCTTCCTATTATTTCATTTTATATATAATATACTTAGGTTTGAATAAAAAATCTCATTATGAAATATCAAGTAGTTTAAAGAAAACCATATAATACCTTACAGCTTTCTGTGATTTTTGTGACGAACATAGAATATCTTTTATTTTGACGTAAGTGTTCAAACGAGGATAACAGGAGGTCTATAGGTGAGTTTTATTTGTCGTTAATTGATTTTATTTGTTGAATGTGAAGAGGGACCGATGAAGAGCTTATCGGAATTCTAATTGTTTTTTGAAGATATAATACATTTTTTGAGATTTTTGAAGTAATTTAATAAAATAAATTAAATATTTCGAATAAATTATATTTTATTTTAAGTCCTTAAAAATATGTTTTGTATTTTTGAGAAGGGATTAGTTTTCATAATTGTAAGATCAGAAACAAAATTTGGTCTCCTACAAATAATTTTTTTGTATTTTTAATAGACAATTTATATTTGTTGGGTTATTTATTCCATTTGATATTTTATATTGTGTTTCGATTTTATACGTCTATTAAATATAAGCTCTGCTCATAAGACATTAATTAAATTCTATAAATTTTCAAATATAATTTTTTTAAATTAAAATTGTAGGAGACTAACACATTAAATCTGTTTTGATATTCAAATTTTAGAATGTACACATATCGTATAGCATTTAAAAAAGATCTATAGAAAATTGACCGAGCTTACTCAAGAAACGTGAGTGGATACAGTAGTTTAATATTGGAAAAGTGAAAAGAAAAATTCCCATCGTCCAACATACATTTCAAAAATCCTTTGATGAAACCTCCTTTTAAAAAGCTCATCCAACAAACTCTTAAGAAATATGCACAATATTCTTCGAATATAATTCAAGCAGAATTTAACGATTCAACATATACCCGTTGAAAAAAACACAAACGTCACGAAAGGTTAGGTTTGCTGGTTTAAAACTGATTACCAGCAATAAATATACTTGATATACTTTTCATTACTTATCGAAATGATTCCATCAAAGTTTAAAGAAGTAAAGTTGGAAATATTATTGATGTGTTTCAATATTTTTCCTGGTATCAGAGGGATAAATTAGATTCGAAGTTTTATACGCCAGCATCGTCTCGATATGTATCGAACGAAATATAATAAAAAATTCATGATCGAGGGTTTGAAATAGGGGAGCTCGGTAAAGAAGCCGCGTAAACTGACATTAACCATTGAGACTGATTGACATTTAGAACACATTGGTGTACCGTTTCTGAAACATCTCACATTAAAAAACCGTTTGGTCTTGGAACACTCCTATTGCGTTGCATCTTTTACGTTCAAAGGACGAAATTGCTTTGATATGTTCCCTATTTTAGAACTCTAAGCGTACTTTATTTCAGTTATTGGAGGAAAATATAGATCGAATCAACATTTTGGAAAATAAATAAGGTATTGTAGACTTGGACCGAGCAGGGTGGTCCTTTGTAGTTTCGGGTTTGTCGGTTAAAATGAAGTTTTTTATATCTCATATTATTCTAAATTTTTAGAGGTGAAAATGGAACCAGAAAGTCACATTATCCCGAGTAGTTTTCATAATAGTTTCAGAATTGAAATATACCTTACATTTCGTTAAATTTCATAACTTCTGAATTATAGTGCTCATGAGAAAACAAGCTGCTTTATCCAATTTTCGCCTGTAGAGCTCCATTAGAATATTTTACCATTAATACCATACAATAAACATAAATTAATTTGTCTCTATCTAGGGACTTTATCCTTCCCAACAACCCGCCACTGATAACACTGGTCTCTGTGGATTGATATGACGTCACAAGCATTGTTTCTCCATCATCCGGGCAGAGTTACATTGAAACGCCATATAACGGGTGTTTTTTTAGAGTGATAGAACTTTCGATAGGGATAACTGTGATTTGACAGAAGGTAGAACATTTCTGTACAGTAAGCATTGACAAATTATCGTGAAAAGACTCGCGCCGCAACAACGTTTGCAAATTGTTGAAATTCATTTTCGAAATCAGTTCTATTCGCCAAACTTATAGAGCACTTCGTGAAATTTATGGTTTACATAATCGTCCCTCAGAGCAGCTTATTCGTCGAACTATCGATACATTTCGGACAACATTTTCTCTGCTTGATGCAACAACAACACCAAGACAAAGAAGAGTACGTACAGAAGAAAATATCGCTGCTGTAAGTCATAGTGTTAATGATGATCCAGATTTGTCCATTCGTCAATGTTCACAACAAGTTGGACTCTGTGCATCCACCACATGGAAAATTTTGTGAAAAGATCTTGGTCTACACCCAAACAAGATCCAACTGGTTTAAGAACTAAAGCCACTAGACCATAATGAGCGTCGTTTGCTTACTGACTGTCGTCGTTTGTTTACTGATTGGGCCCTAGAACAGCTTGAAGTTGATAAAATTGTGTTTAGTGATGAAGCTCATTTCTGGTTGTACGGCTTTGTAAACAAGCAAAATTGCCGTATATGGATTGAAAACAATTTTCAAGAATTAAAACAAATTGTAGAATGTACTATGTTTTACTACCAATAAAAATATATATTACACATTTTCTTGTGACAGGAGTTTCTATCTATCTCATCATCAGACAACTGAAGACCTAATAGTGGTACAGAGGTATTTAAACAAAAGTGATGAATATTTTGAATATTTCAATATATTCTAGATAACACCTAATAGTGGTACAGACGTTACAAGCGGAACGTGATAAAAAACCGGGTTAAAAAAAGGGGCCTTCTAACAGATATCGGAATGTCGACAATCGACAAAGAAGGTTGTTAAACAGATGGTACCCATTTAAATGTAACAAATAATTTTTGGGGTTACATAGCTCTGTACAGTCATTCAATATTTTTACGTTATTTTGTTGTACATCTCAAATATTTGGATTCACGTAGCTCCATACAGTCATTCATAATTTTTGAATGATTTTTATAGTGAACGAATTTGAAAATTTCAAAAATCAAATTTCTTTTCATTTGAATCTATATGTAAGATTTTCTTAAGATTTTCTTTTGTCGAACGGAATGACTGTTTTCTAAAGAATGAGTGGCAGAAGTTGAATCTTTGTTTACTTTTCATTAAATTCAATTTATGTTCGTTGAAAAAGGTTTTAAACAGATGTTACTTTTTGAATATCTCAAATATTTGCGATTTACATAGCTTCATTCATTATTTTTACATTATTGTTATTGTGAACTAATTTGAAATTTTCAACAGATTTTACATAATCGATTTTTTTCCCTTTTGATTCTACATGTAGAATTTTAAGATTATCTATTGTGGGAAAGGAATGACCGTTTTCTAGACAATGAGTGGCAAAAGTAGAATTTTGTTTATTTTTTATGAAACTCATTTTTTGTTCGTTGAATCTCGTCTTGAAGGAACGTCCTGTTTGTCCTATATATTTATTACTGCACGTAGAACAAGATAACTCATAAACTCCGGATTTGTGTATGTTTGGAGTAGGGTCTTTTGGTTTAAATAATACTGATGATAATTTGTTTTGCGTTTTGAAGGCAATATTGACATCTGATTTTGAAAAACTATTGGCCACTTTTTGACTTATGCTACCAAAGTACGATAGAGAAAAGAATTTTTTATTTTTTTCAGTTTTTATGATGGGATAAATTTGGCTCATAGCTATTTTAGATAGTTTCTATCGAATTAGATTATCTATTATATTAGGGTTGAAACCGTTGTTCGCGGCTATTGATTTTATAGTTTGGACTTCAGCTTCGCGGTCATTTTTTGATAAGGGTAACGCGAAAGCTCTATGGATCATCGATTGATACGCTGATATTTTTTGTGAAAATGGGTGATTGGAATCAATAGGAATACATATATCAGTGGATGTGGGTTTTCTGAACACGTTGAATTCTATTTTTCTATTTGAGTGAAAAAAAAAATTATTTGAGATGTTTAAATGGGTACCATCTGTTTAACAACCTTTTTTGTCGATTGCCGACATTCCGATATCCGTAAGAAGGCCCTTCTTTTTAACCCGGTTTTTTATCACGTTCCGCTTGTAAACCTCAGTACCACTATTAGGTGTTATCTAGAATCCTTAGAAATATTCAAAATATTTATCACTTTTGTTTAAATACCTCTGTACCACTGTTAGGTCTTCAGTTGTCTGATGATGGGATAGTTCATTTCCCGCAACTCGAGTCACAGGAAAATGTGTAATATATATTTTTATTGGCAGTAAAACATAGTAATTTCTACAATTTGTTTTAATTATGATCAACTACCAAATAGTAACGACTGAAACAATTCGGTAACAATAGACGCTTTGGAAGCCAATATAACTAGTGTTATGCTATGAAATAAGGCCTGAATTACTCGAAAAAGTGGTCCATAATTGGTCTGAAGGAATGCGGTTCCTCAGAGCTAGTCGTGGTGGACATATGGCGAAAATTATTTTTAAATCATGAATGTCATAAAATTCTTTCAAATGAAAAAAATTGGCTTCAATCTTAATTTAAATGTGTTTTATTTCAATTCAAAGTTCTATCACTCTAAAAAAACACCCGATATCTAAGTTTTCAGAAGTGTGGGTTTGTGTTTTCAATTTTTAATTCTTTCTTTCGCCCCCAACAATCTCCCGACCACTATCCAACCTGACAGAACGAAAAAACGAAAAATCCAAATGACGGATAATGAATTTATCCCGCGTCTGACTCGCAAATCTAGAAACGTCGTTACTTTCCCGTCTTCCTGCCATTTCCGAGATGCGAAATCCCTGGATAGAGCACGCCGTGATAGGCGTTTGCATAATTCAAACGCGCAAAACGCATCGGATAAGTCGGGAATACTGGAGAGAGCCCGCAGGAAGTGACGTGTCAGGGTTTCCGGTCCTCGTGGAGAGGACGGGAGCTTGCCAGCGATTCCCTGGGGATATCAAATATGTAAATACCCTTTTCTAGTTATCTCGTTTGAATATTCATTCGGGAATGAGACTAACTAGTTGGGCAGTGAAATCTTCGAGTTTGGCTTGGTTTCAAATGATATCGTGGCAGCGGATCCGTCGTGACATAACGAAGAAGAATATTATTAAATATTAAAATATTTAAATAATTTTATATACATTCTATCAAGTATGAACCTCCATTTATTTTATTAAAACAAGTTGTAGAAATTACTATGTTTTACTACCAATAAATTAATATTTTACACATACTGAATTGTTTCAGCCGTTACTATTTGGTAGTTGATCATAATTAAAACAAATTGTAGACATTACTATGTTTTACTACCAATAAAAATATATTTTACACATTTTCTTGTGACTCGAGTTTCGGGAAATGAACTATCCCATCATCAGACAACTGAAGACCTAACAGTGGTACAGAGGTATTTAAACAAAAGTGATAAATATTTTGAATATTTCAATAGATAATACCTATTAGTGGTACAGAGGTTTACAAGCGGAACGTGATAAAAACCCGGGTTAAAAAAGAGGGGCCTTCTAACAGATATCGGAATGTCGTCAATCGACAAAGAAGGTTATTAAACAGATGATACCCAAATATCTGAAATAATTTTTTGGGGTTACATAGCTCCGTACAGTTATTCATTATTTTTACGTTATTTTGTTGTACATCTCAAATATTTGGATTTACATAGCTCCATACAGTCATTCATTATTTTTTGAATTATTTTTATTGTGAACGAATTTGAAAATTTTGATAATCAAGTTTCTTTTATTTCAATCTACATGTAAAATTTTCTTGAGATTTTCTTTTGTCGAAAGGAATTACTAATTTCTCAAGAATGAGTGGCAAAAGTTGAATTTTTGTTTACTTTTCATTGAATTCATTTTATGTTCGTTGAAAAAGGTTTTAAACAGATGTTACTTTTTGAATATCTCAAATATTTTCGATTTACATAGCTCCGTACAGTCAGTCTTTATTTTTACATTATTGTTATTGTGAACTAATTTGAAAATTTCAACAAATTCTAGGTAATCGAGTTTCTTCCCTTTTGATTCTACATTAAACTCATTTTATAAAAATTTCATAAAAAATAAACAGAATTCTACTTTTGCCACTCATTGTCTAGAAAACGGTAATTCCTTTCCCACAATAGATAATCTTAAAATTTTACATGTAGAATCAAAAGGGAAGAAACTCGATTACCTAGAATCTGTTGAAATTTTCAAATTAGTTCACAATAACAATAATGTAAAAATAATGAATGACTGTACGGAGCTGTGTAAATCGAAAATATTTGAGATATTCAAAAAGTAACATCTGTTTAAAACCTTTTTCAACGAACATAAAATTAATTTAATGAAAAGTAAACAAAAATTCAACTTTTGCCACTCATTCTTCAGAAATTGGTAATTCCTTTCGACAAAAGAAAATCTTAAGAAAATTTTACATGTAGATTCAAATGAAAAGAAACTTGATTATTAAAATTTTCAAATTCGTTCACAATAAAAATAATTTAAAAAATAATGAATGACTGTATGGAGCTATGTAAATCCAAATATTTGAGATGTACAACAGAATAATGGAAAAATAATGAATAACTGTACGGAGCTATGTAACCTCAAAAAATTATTTCAGATATTTGGGTACCATCTGTTTAATAACCTTCTTTGTCGATTGCCGACATTCTGATATCTGTTAGGCCCCTCTCTTTAACCGGGTTTTTATCGCGTTCCGCTTGTAAACCTCTGTACCACTATTAGGTGTTATCTATTGAAATATTCAAAATATTTATCACTTTTGTTTAAATACCTCTGTACCACTGTTAGGTCTTCAGTTGTCTGATGATGGGATAGTTCATTTCCCGAAACTCGAGTCACAAGATAATGTGTAAAATATATTTTTATTGGTAGTAAAACATAGTAATTTCTACAATTTGTTTTAATATTTTACACATTTGATTCTGACTCGAGTTTCGGGAAATAACTATCCCATCCTCAGACAACTGAAGACTTAACAATGCATATACAGGTAGAAGACGTGATAATAACAGGTTAAAAAAGATCGATGTACAGATGTTACTTATTTAAATGTCTCAAATATTTTGGATATACATACTGTCATTGATTATTTTTACATATTTTTATTGTGAACTAATTTGAAAATTTCAACAGATTCTAAATAATCAAATTTCTACATGTGAAATTTTAAAATTATCTATTGTCGGAAAAGGATTGCCATTTTCTAAACAATGAGTTGTAAAAGTAGAAGTTTGTTTATTTTTCATAAAATTCATTTTATGTTCGCTTAAAAATTTTAACTTAGAAAGATATTTGAACAGTTATGATCAAGTGATCCCTTTTTTTTTCTGCTCGCTAGTGTATAATTATTCATTATATTTACTGTGCATTTGTTTTATCTGTTCCGAAATGAGTCAGTTATTCTCATCTCAGACAGATTAAGATTAAAATACTAGTTCATTACAAGAACCACGAGATCATTCTACAGGCATGAAGTACTTACCAAGTTTTCCCTTCGTTAATTTCTATAAAAGCTGAATCATCCATACCCCATATATTCAGAGCACGTATGTATATATAGACGTAAATAAATATTGCGTGCAAGCTGCAGAACAAGCTCCTTCAGTGCCATTCAGGCCAACCTTGTTGTTGACCTGTATTGATCGTCTAGACTTGTTACCTGCCTCATAACAACGTGACCCTGCGTTGCCATTGTTTAATTCAACCACTAAACTTCATTACGTGTTTCCAATTACCCGAAAATAGGAGAGTATCTAATGCAGTTCTGGACTGAGTGATTTTTCACACAGAATTGGATCAATAAAATCTAGGTGTTCAAATTTACTTTGAACAAAGAATTTTTAATTGACTTTGCAGGTACGTAACAATTACGTCCCCAGAGATCAAATATGAATCATTTAATTCCTAGTAACCTTAACGGGCCGAAGCACCAATTAAGAAACGAAGATATTTTTCTCTCAGATTATTCCTAGAAACCCATTAGAACCGTTTTAGCCGTTTCAAGACTATTGTCATATCGGAATTACCTGGGCCATCTTTTCGGACCCAAACCCACTCTCTCGTTCGCCAGTTAGCAGAAAGGTACAGTGGAATACATCCCCTGTGCCAGACAGGTCACTACTCACCCAGTATAAAAAGTCAGTTAAAAAAGTTCAGTTGAAGATAAGTTCTGCTTAGTAGAATAATTATTAATGTAGGAATTGGATTTTTCGTATAGAGAAATCTACTTGTATGTGGTGTAAATTAAAACTGATTCTGCATAAAAACTTTTAACTTCGAAGAAAATTTTGAAAGGGGTTTAGGAGCCATAAATCTGGAAGCCCCCATAAACGTTCATTTGGTTCACATCTGCCTGCTAGATGCTGAATGTCTTCTTTCAATTCATTTTGTCACACTTCTTTCGAGTTGACAGGTTGGGAGATGCTTTTCAGACTAAAGTATTAAGGGCTTTACATTTTGAAGTAGCTGTTATTTCGAATTTTGTAACTATCTGTCATTTGTGTTATGGCATAAACAAAATGAGGATCCGCTAAAGATACGCTGAGTAATCAGAAACAATCGCCGTTCTAGAAGGCAAACAACAATTCAGATGTGTATTATTGCAGTTCAACAAACTAACCTCTACAATACAAAACAAAGTTAGTGAATTTTATTAAAATGGGTGTTTCTTTAGAATGATAGAACTTTCGATAGGGATAACTGTGATATGACAGAAGGTAGAAGCCATGTTGTTTTGACATTTCTGTTCAGTAAGCATTGACAAATTATCATGGAAAGACTCACGCCGCAACAACGTTTACAACTTGTTGAAATTTATTTTCAAAATCAGTGTTCAATTCGCCTAACTTATGGAGCAATTCGTGAAATTTATGGTTCACATAATCGTCCTTCAGCTTATTCGTCAAACTCATAGTCATAGTGTTAATGATGATCCAGATTTGTCTATTCGTCAAGGTTCACAACAAGTTGGACTCTGTGCATCCACCACATGGAAAATTTTGCGTGAAGATCATGGTCTACATCCATACAAGATCCAACTGGTTCAAGAACTAAAGGCACTTGACCATCATAAGCGTCATTTGTTTGCTGATTGGGCCCTAGAACAGCTTGAAATTGATCCACTTTTTTATCGTAAAATTGTGTTTAGTGATGAAGCTCATTTCTGGTTGAACGGCTATGTAAACAAGCAAAATTGCCGTATATGGAATGAAAACAATCCTCAAGAAGATTTGCAGGTTTCATTGCATCCTGAAAAATGCACTGTATATTGTGCTTTACACGCTGGAGTCATGATCGGTCCATATTTCTTTAAAAACGATGCTGGTGCTAATGTTACAGTGAATGGTGCTCGTTACAGATCGATGATCAATGATATTTTGTTTCAAAATTTGAATAGTATCGACCCAGAAGTGTTTTGGTTTCAATAAGATGATGCTACACCTCAGACTGCTACCGTAACAATTGATTTATTGAAAGAAAGATTTGGCGATTTGGCCTCCAAGATCATGCGACATAACTCCACTGTATTATTTTCTTTGGGGTTATGTCAAGTTATTGGTTTATGCTGACAAACCAGAAACAATAGATGCTTTGGAAGCCAACATAACTCTTGTTATTGATGAAATAAGGCCTCAATTACTCGAAAAAATGGTCTGGTCGAATGCGGTTCCTTAATGGCTCCGGAAATTATTTTCAAAACATAAATGTCATAAAATTATCTTTCAAATAAAAAAAAATTTGGTTTCAATCTTAATTTGAATGTGTTTCATTTCAATTTAAAGTTAAAGTCTAAAAAAAACACCCGATATTTCACCATGTCTAGACCACACATATTCCCTTGTTCCCTTCGCAAAAAAATTGACCTTTGATTATATTAATAACACTTATTAATTCCAAGGGAATAATGTATAAAAGACATGTCATAAAAATCTCATGTAAGTACAAAATTCCAATCTAACTCAAAACTATATTATGTATAGTATCATTAAAGGACTCTTCAACAATATAATACGATTTATTTCTTTCTTTTTTATATCTTTCAAGTATTGAATGAAATATTTCGGTTCATATGATGGATTCAATTACTTAATAGCCCATATCAATGGTAAGATTTCAGTCAATATCTTTAGATAAGTTCCGTTTCTTTTGAGGAAGGCTTTATGCAGGGGTTTCATTTTATTAGGTCATGATTATACCACCTGAATGCACAATCGAATATGAGTCGAAGAAGACCCTCAATGATATACAGGGTGCTAAACGGACATTGTTGTATCGAGTAGAGAAAATGCTGTCCGAAATCTATCGATAGTTCGACGAATAAGCTGCTCTGATGGACGATACTGTAAACCATAAATGTCACGAAGTGCTCTATTAATTTGGCTAATAGAACACTGATTTTGAAAACAAATTTCAACAATTTGTAAACGTTGTTGCGGTGTGAGTCTTTCCATGATAATTTGTCAATGCTTACCGAACAGAAATGTCAAAACAACATGGCTTCTACCTTCTGTTAAATCACAGTTATCCAAAGTTCTATCACTCTAAGAAAAACACCCGATAGAATCAAAGGAAATAGGGTATTCATTTTGAAAAATCAGAAATCAGCTGGTTTTGCAGAACATTGTATAAAAAATAATAATTTTTTGATGAGAAAGATTTAACTTCACTATATAATGTTAACAAGGGTAAATTGATGGACTATTTGGAGACTCTTTCAATCAAAAAAGCCACTGAGAAGAAGGAGAATTTAACAAATTCACAAATACTCTTTCAGAAGGATGATGTTATTTCCATGCACCATAAAAATACACAGATTTCCTAAGTGTAATAATAGAACCTTTTTAATTTTAAGTGCAGTTTCCTTTTGAAGATGGTCTAAAGAACGAAGCACGTGTCAGGATCCTGAATATACTGTGAAACATAAGAAATGTGTGAATTTCTGAAATACAATTGTTATAATATTTTACCTAGCGCCAACCGCGCAGTCCAATCATTTAATCACCTTCTCAAACAATTTTCTTCATTTTTTCGACTGATAAGACTCTCGAAATTCGGTATGAAAATTAATACTTTCGTTTCTGAATTTTGTTTGTGACAACGAGGTTTTAAATTTCCATTTCCCTACATTTTCCCTTCCTGCTAATGAATGAGGCACAAAAATAGAACTTTCAAGACCTTATAAAAAATGAAACTGAATAATCTACATCTGCATGCATATTAATTAATTCACAATGCAAATTCCGTCCAAGAACGCTATTATAACGCTACACAGGAGGGCGTTTCAATAGAGGGGACGCACCCTTTGTGTGAATTCGCTGGTGGTCTTATGCTCGGTGTAGAATGGGATGTAGCCCTAGCCATGACACAGAGGCTTATAGCACTCTGTTAATGTTAATGCAAACTTTATCTACGAGTAGATAAGCCCCGGCTAATTAAGCGGGAAATTCTGGTGGGAAATAGAAGGATTTGTCACAGATAACATCGATGATTGCAGAAATTGCATTTGGGATATAAAGCATATCAAGTTTAAAAGGAACTTTAATTCTCAATAAGGAATGCAATTCGAAAGAAAAGAGGTCATTGTTAGATCATTTCAAATGACATTGCTTCTAAACGTATGAAAAGTCCACGAGAATGTAAGACAATTATGAAAAGAATGAGTGTGGACAGCTCAGTGGTAGAGCTTAACGCTCGTAACTGGAAGATCGCGGGTTCAAATCCTTTTCAGGTAGGAAAGAAATTTTCTACCTGGGTACAAATTAGTTCGGCCCGTTTTTAAAAGGTGACTATAAAAACATTTGATTTTTAAATTTACTAACTGACAAAGAAACTGCAACACCCAGGAGCTGTTTAAATTTTAATTTTTTTTTAGTAAAACATAGATAGTATAGCAAGGAGTAAACGATTGAAAGTTGGAGAAAAAAATCGTGAAGGTCTTTTCATGTAAACATCTGTTGTTACTTAAATATGTAGTCGTTTTTTGCAAATTTTTTAAATTTTAGAAGAAACCAGCTGTTCGAGGAGATCCAAAGTCAGTTGTTGTTAACAGAGCACTTGTACGCGGAATTTATCGCCAGCTAAGTGAATTTGAAAGAGGTTGAATTATTGGTCTACGGGAGGCGGGGTTGTCATTTCGAGAAATCACTAACCGTACGAACAGAAATCCAACTACTGTTAGGAGATGTTGTCAAGCGTGGTTTGATAATGCCCAAAATCGAAGAAGAGTAGGCACCGGACGTCGAAGAGGCAACAATGAAGTTCAAGATCGACGTCTAAGACTTATGGCTATTAGAGACCGATTTGCGACAACTCGATCTTTGGCTGATGAGTGATTAGGAGAACAAGTCCATCCTGTACCTGTCCGAACGGCCGGATAAGGTCTTGGACTGCAGCATTATCGACCCCATCTTGTGTTAACTTTGACGGTTGAGCAACGATTACAGTGATGCAACATTGGAATGTGGAATGGCATCAGGTAGTCTTTTCTGATGAATCTCCATTCTCCTTAGGTGCACATGATGGCCAAAGAAGGCTTAAACGACGTCGGGGAGAAAGACGTGAACCTCAGTTTGATATTGAGCATCATGTACACCGGACAGTAGGCGATATGGTATGGGGTGCTATTGCACATGCAAGTAGGTCACCTTTAGTCTTTATTCGAGGTAACATGACAGCGCTGCGTTACCTTCAAGAAATAGTGGAGCCATATGTTCTCCCTTACCTTAACTGACTCGAGAATCCAATATTTCAGCAAGGTAATGCTCGACCTCATGTTGCCAGAGTTAGTTTAAACTTTTTTGAAGCGACCCATGTGAATCTTTTACCATGGCCGCCCAGATCCCCCGATCTTTCGCCCATAGAGCATGTTCGGGACATCATGGGTAGAAGACTTGGAAATTTACCCCAGCACCCACGGACTTTGGCAGCTCTGAGACATGAACTACAGGTAGCTTGGGATAGTATCCTTCAAGAAGAAATAGACCATCTTATTGTATCAATGCAAAGAAGTGTTGGGGAGTGTATAGATAATCACGGTGAACAAACACATTATCAACAAATTCATTGAAAAAAATTGTAAACCCTTCGTTTTTTACCACAAAAAATTTAAAATTTAAGCAGCTCCTTCTGGGTGTTGCAGACTCTTTGTCAGTTAGTATAGTAACAGTTGATTGCCGCATTTTAAAAGAGATTGGACATCTGCCGATAACAGTTTGAATTGATTCGAGTTTCATACGAAACGTTTTTTGTTACACTGTTGAAAATGTCAGATTTTATGATAACTAAACAGCATTTTCGGGAAGTGCACACGACGCTCATTGTATGTTTGTGGAAGTTTACGGTGACAATGCTCCAACTAACAAGTCTTGTATAGGATGGTTTCGGCGTTTCAAAAGTGGTGATTTCAGCGTTGAAGATAAACCTCGATCGAGATAGCTGAAAAAAAATCGAAAACGATGAATTACAGACATTACTCGATGAAGATCGGAGTCTTAGGCAAGACATGTTTGTACTTACGTTAGGGGTAAACAGATAAACAGGACAATGGGATTGCTTATAATTGGCAACGAAGAGTGGATCTTTTACGGCAAGCCCAAGAAAAAAATACTACTCGTCATCGACCTGATATACAGATGTATGTTACACTATGTGGATTTGTCAAACTTTTTATTACCATAGTTCACACTCCTTATAAAAAAAGTGTTATGTTGCAAATTGCCTGTAGAACCTTATGAAATTTGGCCAGAGATAACTTGGTTAACCTGTGTACTCAAAATGTATGAAATGTTTCATTTATTGGTCTTATTTCAATTTCAAATTATTGCAAAGAGCAAAGAGTAACAAACAATGATTTTCTATCAAATATTTGAAATAGAAGAAAATATTCATCTCATTTTTAGAACATATACTTACAAAGTAAGTAAGTAATGGCGTCGAATTAAAGTGACGCGGATGCGAGCTCCCAGAGAGACGGGGAATTTAACGATGTTAAATGTTCGTATTGTGCTAAAAAAGTGAGAGATTATGTGAAGTGTGGAAAGTGTTATAATAATTTCCACAAATCATGTCTTGTACGAGCAAGCAATTTGGAAAATACTATATGTAAACATGAGAGGTTAGAAAATCATGAAAGTTCAACAGAATTCAAAGATGCAATTGTTCAGAATAAAATGCTGGAATTGGAAAACAACTATCTAAAACAATTGATCAAGGAAATGACCGAAAAGAACCAAATCCTGATGCAAAACAATATCCTTTTATCAGAAAAAATACAGCTCCTGGAAGATAATGGAAAATACGAAATGAAAACATATTCGAAAGCAACGCAAAAAACTGAATCCTCAACTGTAAACAAAGTACAGCAAGTCACAAGGAGGTTATATAATAACACGAAACAAACTACTGCAGAAACATCCAAAGAAGATAATGGTACATCTGAGCTACCACCTATAACCAAAAATGACAGACACAAAGGTAACCTACAAATTACTCAAAGAAATGTCAACAATCCAGTTATTTTGATTTCAAAACCAACTACGGAAAAAGATGAAATGGAACAAGAACTCTCGCCTAAACCCACATCGGAAGAATTCATTACTGTTAGATCAAGAAGGCATAAGAAACCAAATGTTGGTACAGGACCACTGGAAAATACAACATTTAAATCTATAAAAGCAGACAAGCAAGAGAAGAAATTATGGCTATTTGTATCCCAAATAAAAGCAAATGTACAGATTGAAGTAATAAAAGACTATGTAAGAGAAAAAGGTAATTTAGAAGAAAATGAAGTAAGCGTAAAACAACTGAACACAAAAAACCAAGAAAATTTAACCTATAAATGTGTTTTAGTAAGTGTTCCTCTAAAAATGAAGGAGGATATTTACAAAAATGATTTTTGGCCAACAGGGATAAAATATTCAAGATTTGATTTCAGAAGAGGGGAACATTTTTTAGAGAAAAAATCTCAAAATATATAACATGCTTCCAAAAAATATAAAAACTATAAAAAATATGAAATGTTTCAAAAGAAGATTATTCGAATATCTCATTGAGCTAGAACCATACAGTTTAGATGATTATATCATGTAATTCTTATTTCTGACACTATTCTATTTCATCTTCATATTATTATATTTATATGTGTATGGATGTGATCGAGAATAAAGAGCTATTATTATTATTATTATTATTATTATTTCTTGAGAAACCTAGGGGAGCGAAGCCATTTGACGATGTGTGTATATTGAGTCTTTTAGGGTATGTTTTTAGTCCACTCAAGTTAGTCCTAAAAATAGGGATAAGGTTACAAAAATTACCATAGAGCTGAAAATTGGTATGAATTTTTAGAATATCATAAATTGATTATGAAAAGTCTGCATCGATCCCCCTTGTGCAAAAATGTTTATTGATAGTGAAAGTTTGCTAAAATGGGTTTTCTGCGTTTTTCAGCTTAACGGTGAGTTTGACAGCGAAAATAGTTCAAATAAAAATTGTAGAACAACCAATTCTCTACAAAAATGTTTTCACACTTTTTTTCCTGAGTACCACCTTTTTCGTGAATTAATCAAATTAAAAACTGAAAACGCAAACTCAGATTTCTGAAAACTTAGGATATCAGGTGTTTCTTTAGAGTGATGGAACTTTAAATTGAAATAAAACACATTTGAATTAAGATTGAAGCTAATTTTTTTTTATTTGAGAGATAATTTTATGACATTTATGTTTTAAAAATAATTTCCGGCATATGACCACCACGGCTAGCTCTGAGGAATGGCATTCGACCAGACCAACTTAGGACCACTTTTTCGAGTAATTTAGGCCTTATTCTATCAATAACACGAGTTATGTTGGCTTCCAAAGCGTCTTTTGTTTCTGGTTTATCAGCATAAACAAATGACTTGACATAACCCCAAAGAAAATAACCAATTAATTGGACCATTTCTCGAAATAATATTATCGCCAAATCTTTCTTTCAATGAATCAATTGTTACGGTAGCAGCATGTGGTGTAGAATCATCTTGTTGGAACCAAAACACTTCTGGGTCGATCCCATTCTAATTTTGAAACAAATAATCATTGATCATCGATCTGTAACGAGCACCATTCACTGTAACATCAGCTCCAGCATCCTTTTTAAAGAAATATGCTTGTGCCTCCAGCGTGTAAAGCACACCATAAAGTGCATTTTGCAGGATGCAGTGGAACCTGGAGAACTTCTTCACTCCATATACGGCAATTTTGCTTGTTTACATAGCCGTTCAACCAGAAATGAGCTTTATCACTAAACTCAATTTTACGATAAAAAAGTGGGTCAACTTTAAGCTGTTCTAGTGCCCAATCAGCAAACAAACGGCGCTTAATATGGTCAAGTGGCTTTAGTTCTTGAACCAGTTGGATCTAGATTAAGATCTTTACGCAAAATTGTCCATGTGGTGGTATTTTCTTCTGTACGTACAATTCGTTGTCTTGCTGTTGTTGTTGCATCGAGTAGAGAAAATGTTGTCGGAAATCTATCGATAGTTCGACGAATAAGCTGCTCTGATGGACGATTATGTAAACCATAAATTTCACGAAGTGCTCTATAAGTTTGGCGAATAGAACACTGAATTTGAAAATGAATTTCAACAATTTGTGAACGTTGTTGCGGCTTCAGTCTTTCCATGATAATTTGTCAATACTTACTGAACAGAAATGTCAAAACAACATGGCTTCTACCTTCTGTTAAATCACACTTATCCCTATCGAAAGTTCTATCACTCCAAAAAAACACCCACTACTCTAATATACATCTATAAACTCTTATATGAGTAAATTATAAATCCCTGTAACTTATACATACAGACTATTGAATTCTTAGAATATGCTTAGAAATAAAGTTTAAGCGCTTTTCCACAAAATGCCAAAATCACATAATTTTTCTACACGCAATAACTGGCTCCTATGCAATATCAGCATTCTTCAAGAGGGGTGAAACAACGGTTTTGAAATTGTTCGAGAAACGAAATTTAAATAATTGTGCTGAAGTTTTCAAAGATAGTTACTCTACTCCAGAAGTTATAATCACTAACGGACTTCGCTTTCTTCTTGCAATATACGGAGTTCCAAAAAAGTTACCTGCAAAAAACCATTTTTGTAAACTTTCACTATCAATAAAAAATTTTTGCACAAAGGGATTGATAGGGACTTTTCAGAATTAGTTTATAATAGTATTCTGAAACTTCATACCAATTTTTACCTCTATGGGTATTTTTGTGACCTTCAATGTCTGTTTTAACCGGACTATTTTGAGCGCGTCATAGTTGATGACTTCCTGTATGTGCCTTTTTTGATTTTCCCATCATCATTTAAAAGAAGGGCAACATTTAGAATCCAAACTTCAAGTTTACGTCGCCAAGCAGGATTATGAATACCGTATAAGCCGAGTTCATCGATTACCCAATCTTAGCGTTTGTAATTTCAGCTGATGAATGTTCAGGATCAAGTAATCCACTTCACGGGTTCCTTTGATGTCCGACCCCACCGCTCGTCACGAGTGAATACTTTGTAAATTAAACGCTACCTATTCGAAAAGGCTTGCATCAGGTCGTATTTGCCCGGTGATTAATATCAGATTTCACCCCCGTATCGAAACATGAATCAAGTAAATGAGCTATGGCCGAAGTATCTCGGGCAATTATTCAGCTTTTTCGAGCGAATTCGATTAGTCGATGTTACGCTTGAAGTATGCTGGAGGTAAATTGGGACCATATCAGCCAGATTACGTGAATAATTTTGGATGTAACTTTACTACATGTAATCATCTCACGTCTTCATGCGGGAATATGAGAAAATTATTTCTTAAATTCTGTCCGCTTAGGTACTGAAATAGACTGAATGTAAATTAGTGTTTTCTCTATGATTAGTTTCAGCGAAGTATGTTTCTCTTGATGTTGTTATGTTAAAATTTGGCTTCAACTTGAACGCTGGAGTGCCCCAAGGCTCAGTTTTGTCGCCCACTTTCTTCCTGATCTAAATAAACGATGTTCTAATTACGAGCGAGACCCACATTCTGAGCTTCACAGAATTAAATATATGTTCTAGTGAAATTTTTGACACTTTTCAAAGTGTTTTTATAAGCATTATTTCAAGCAAATTTAACACTACCTATCTCCAAATCCACTAAAGTTTTCTTGTTAAATTCTCCTTGTCAAAAAAATTCGTTTGCTATAAATGACTTCCTCTCAGAAGGTTCTGTTCTTGAAAATTTGATTTTTGATGGTTTTTTGAGAGGTATCGGGTGTTTTTTAGACTGATAAAACTTTCGTTACGAATAACTGTGATTTGACAGAAGATAGAAGCATTGACAAATTATCATTGAATGACTCACACCGCAACAAAGTGTTGAAATTTATTTTCAAAATCAGTGTTCTATTGGCCAAACTTATAGAGCACTTCGTGAAATTTATGGTTTACATAATCATCCATCAGAGCAGCTTATTCGTCGAGCTATCGATATATTTTGGTTAACATTTTCTCTACTCCATGCAACAACAACAAGACCAAGACCTGTACGTACAGAAGGAAATATCGCTGCTGTAAGTCATAGTGTTAATGATGATCCAGTTTTCTTCATTCGTCGACATTCACAACAAGTTGGACTGTGTGCATCCACCACATGGAAAATGTTGCGCAAAGATGGTGTACACCCATACAAGATCCAACTGGTTCAAGAACTAAAGCCACTTGACCATAATAAGCATCTTTGTCGTTTATTGTTCGTGTTAAATAGGTGCTTCCTCGTAGAAAATCGCGTGTGCCCAGTTCTGTTTTGAATCTATGGTCTTGAAGTCTAGGGATAAGAATTATCTAAAATTTTTGGTATGTTATTTAGGTTGAAATTGTCTAATTAAAATGGAGTCAGGAATTAAGAAGTAGGTTGATCCCTTGGTAATTGTTATGTTTGAAGAATTTGAACAGAATTAAGAATTATATAAATGATTCATAGTGCTTGAGGGATCCGCATCGCCCACTCCTTAATTATTCAGTGTGACATCTTTATTTAAATTTTATTGAGTTTAGGATTGATGATACTGTTGTATTTTGGCACACTTTATCATTATTCTTCTTTTAATCTATAATTGAGTTTCATTACCATGTTCATTAACATCAAAGACCTTCCATTTTCGCGAAGGACGTACCCTTACGGGACCGCTCGACTAGAATTGGTTCACACCCCATTCCTAAATAAGTCAATCTAGCAATATTTTCCATCCAACCACCCCCCACAAAGAGGTGGCTTATTACATCAAAACCATTGAGTGGGCGAATGAAGAAGGCATCAAAATCAATAGGATGTATTTATCTAATATTAGATTCACGGACAATATTGTCCTCTTTTCAGAAATCCAAGAAGAACTTCAACAAACGGTGAATGACCTGAACAGTGGAGGAGCTGAAGCCAAAACTAAAGAAACAGTCAAGACTAAGAAATAAAAATTAATGACAAATCCATTGACCATGTTCAGGAATATTGTTATCTCGACCAGGTCGTTCCTTTTACAAATCTTCAGGACAAAGAGATTAAGGGGAGAATAGAAAACGCTTGGAGTCAGTACTGGTCACTTGAGTTTATCCTGAAGAGTGACTTCCCCATGAATATCAAGAGGGAGGTGATGAATTTGTGTACACTGCCTGTTCGATCATTTTCTGTCAAAGAAAAATGGAAAAAAGTTTATTATGAATCAAATTAAAAGACCGAATAAGAAATGAAGATATCAGAAGAAAAACACAAATAAAAGATGTAGGCGAAGAATTGTTCATTGAGCTGGTCTTGTAACAAGGGTGTCAACTAAAAAATGGACCAAGTTGGTGCAGGAGTGGAATCCAAGAGATGTTAGAAGAAGCCCTGGTCTTCTAGCAACAAGATGGTAGGATTCTATTAAGAAAAAGAAAGGAATATTATAGACACAAATCGATCAAAATAGGGAACGGTGGAAGAAATATGGAGATGCCCTTGTTCCGGATGAAGATTGTACAGGCTCATGATGACCAAACTTGACGTGAGTGATGTGGAAAACAGCTCAAATACATTGGAAGGGGGCAGGAACAGATTCCTATTCCTAGCTCTCTCATTCGTACCTCTAAGACATTTCTTTATACTATTGTAGCTATAATATTCAATAAATCACTGTCTTCTGGAATTTTCCCTAGAGGCTCTTATTTTTAGGGCAGGTAAAAATCTGGTAGGACCAAAAGGGCGTGTGTACTACGAGCGCCTACACCTGGTGATTCCATTATGAATGATCAGTACAGCAATTACTTTGTTTGGACCGTGCATTACGATAAAACGGCCAGAATATAAGACAGCTATTATGAAGTTTATTCTTTCGCATGATGCTCGGCATCGCGTCGCAAAAGTTGTCAAAAAATATTCAGAAAGAGCTGGCTGCTTCAAGGATGCAACACGATTTGGCTGGTCACCGCTTCGCTTCTTTCGAAGAAATCGAAAACTGGCTTTAAAGTAGAATCGACTCAAAAGACAAGAAGTTTTTTCGATACGAGATTCAAAAATTGCATGAGAGGTGCTTCCTTTGGCGGCAATACATAGCTTCAGACGCTTTTAGAAATTTTTTGTGGTGTTCAGCACACTGAGCTTCAAATTCGATCACACGCTGTAGTCCATTGGGTTGTGATCAGGCGAGTAGGGGGGCCATTCTTCAGATGTGATGAAACTTCGAAAATGTGTCTTAAACCACTCTTGCGTCATTTTCGCTTAATTTGGCAATTGGAATAAATGCAATTTTTGAGCTAAAAAAACGAAGCGTATTGATTTAAAAACTCCCAGTATTTTTCCTCCATTAATTATATCCTCAAAAAAAATCACCGAATTTCTATTCGTCTTTTGAATCCCTTCTACTGAATTCAACCCATAAATATTAACGATGTTTTAATGACCATTATTCTTTAATGGAATACGTTATTGCTCAGGGTTTGTATTCGTTATTGGGCGGAACTCTTTGGGAAAAAGCACTGTAAACAGAGACGGGGCCAACAATGGGGCAGCGGGTGCCGGACACGTGTCCTTGTTAGAAGAGAGGGTGGATTATCAGCCTGCGACACCGTTATTAATTAACCTTCACGCCGATAGGGATCGAATGACTCTAACAGAGCAGTGGTGGTGCAGTAATCGGGAAGTGGCTTGTGGGCTCATCTTTGTGAATATCATTATTATTATTCATAGTTTTTGGATAAAACCGATAATCTGGTTCGGGGGTATTTTTTTTAGGTCACAGTGGGCTACAAAAGCCTGACCAAAGACCTCGAATCTGATGCGACTCACCGCTGGGCACTCTGAGAGGATGTGCATGGTTTTTTCGGTGTCCTCAAGACACAGCCTGCATTCATCGTCTTCAGCCAGACCGATTTCGTGTAAATGCGCTTCCAGCCTGCATTGATCTGTCATGATTCCGACAAGTATTTTGAGTTTGGCTCTTTCCAGACCTAGCGCTAGGTTCGCCATCTTTTGGTTTGAAGCTGTTCCAAAGAACGCCTTCGAATGTTTCAGGCCAGGATGGCTCAGCCAGAAAGGCTATAGTCTTGAGTTTATTCTGCCTGTCATGGTCCGCTGAGCCACGTCATGTGGTATTCCCAAGAATGGTTTAGGAAATGCAGCGTGACTCCAGCAAACGCCAGCCGATTTGCCTCTTCGTTACCCAAATAGTTGAAGTGGCTCGGTATCTAAACAAAAGTGACTCGGTTATACATACCAAGCCGTGCGGCAACTCCATATTTTCGATGTACAACAGAGCTTTGAGTACTGACTGACTATCAGTAAATATTTTGATTTTGCCGTGGTGGATTTGCCGTTTTGTCAGCAGTTATGCCGCGGTCTTCATGGCAAATAGTTCTGCCTGGAATATGGTTGCGTTTTGACCGAGACTCAATGAGATGCTGATTCTCGATTTGCTCCTATAGACTCCTGCTCCTGATCTGTTAGTCGTTCTCGAGCCATCTGTGAACCTGCCAAGGTCGGCCCCCAATAGAACTTCAGCATGCTGGATTGAAATGCCCTTTTTGGCTTTTGAATATCAAATCGATCCAGGGGTTGATAATGCAGAAAAAAATAGGTTCTGTTATTCGACAAGGTGTTAATATTGCAAGAGAGGAAAAGAGCAGATGAAAGTTTCTACAATTTGCATTAGAAAAAATAGTAAATAAAAGTAAGATTCACATTATTCAGTATGAAATTATTGCATAGATGAAAATGGTTGCCGCGTTACAACAAAATGAAGCTCAAAAAGATGCCAAGCGAGTGCATTTACGGTCAGTGTAGTAGGTACACACCGAAAGCGTTTCTGTTCAGGATATAAAGGTTTCATTTTGAATAACCCGCTGTTTTGTTGTATATAGCAATGTCAATGTCTAGGATCATGAGGTAAAAAAGATGAACCAGCTCAAAGCATTCCGAAAACCAATATCCATAAAAAAGAGGTGATGCTGTCTGTTTGGGGGGATTTTAAAGGATTCGTTTTTTGAGCTTTAACCGGATAACATAACAGTTAATTTGGAATTCTATTGTCATCAGCTGGATAAACTGAATGATGCACTCCAAACAGAAAAGCCCAGTATAGTGTTCCACCAAGATAATGCGAGACTTCATACAAGTTTGGTCACTCGCCAGTAGCTTTTACAGCTTGAATGTGATACACTGCCACAGACACCATATTCTCCAGATCTATCGCCTTCGGATTATTATTTGTTTCAGTTATTGGAAAATGTTTTGGACGGTAAAACCTTCACTTCAAATTAAGAGGTCTAAAATCACCTGAATCAGTTTCTTGCCAGCAAAGACCAAAAATTTTATGAGTCATGCTATCACCAGGAAGACGACATAAGGTGTTGGACCAGAATGTCCAATAACAACCCAATAGATTCTTCGTTTCGAATAATGTTGTTATTGTTCTATAAGTTACCTTTTTTAGATTATAACCAATTTCAAGTTGATTCCCTTAATATTCGGTATGCTTCGTTTTAAAATTGAACCTCTTCTCACGTGCCGACTATGTAGAAAGGACGCTTGACCTCATCCCTTTGCTCCTACGTCCGTATCATTAATCAATATTTTGTTTTCCAACGCAGACAACACTAGTAGTCTAGTTGACAGCGGTTGGATCAAATTTCATGTAACGGTTATTAATTGTCTTATATAATCTACTGGATACATGAATTGACACAAAAGGTGTCGAATCAATTCAATTCAGAGGTGACAAGAGAAGAAAGGGGATCATTAATACCGTCATCTGTCCACAATTCGATTGATTGAGGAATATGGAGTGAAGCTCAACAACCTTCGAAAACTTGCATGGTGGGGAGATTATGCCATACAATATTTTTTAAGCTCAAGGATTCTTACTTTATTTTCGGTAGCAGTGGTTTTATATAGTCTGTCTTGCGTCTTGTCTATAACAAAGTTATAGTCGACGAGAAACGGTTTGGAGAGGTCTAGGCAGACTAGAGCGACTCTTGAAGTTGTGCCCTTTCAAGGCGGATCAATAATATGCTGGGGGCAATAATGTTCTGCCGCCGTACAACTCTTATTACCATTGAACGAACAATGACTGGAGCCATCTACGTAGAAAACATCATTGAACCAATCATCTATGCGCAATGAATTTGGGGATAATTTCATTCATCAGGATGATACCGCCCACGAAGGGTTCAAAACATTCTTCAACAGAGAATGAACTGGCCAGTAAACTCAACAGACATGAATCCAATTGAGCACGTGTGGGATTACTTAGGGAGAGCAATAACCAGTCGCCAAAACCCATCTTCAACTTTTCAGGAATTGAGTTTAGCAAATCAGGAAGAAGTGAACGATATGCCTGAAAATTCAATTAATGACTTGATGAAAGAGGAGGTAGTAATACGGACTATTGAATTCGGATTCGGTTCTGGAATAATTATAATTGATCAAAAATAAATAATCGATAAATTCAGATTTTTTCTCATTTTTCCTAATTTGTCTCATCCTGTATAAAGCAAAAAATAACAAGCAAAAATTTTCTATCAAATATATTGCAGATGAAGTAGGGAAAAATATTCATCTCATTTCCAGAAGATAGATTGTTTATTTCTTGAGAATCCTAGGTAGGCCAAGACTTTTGGCGATGTGTGTATCTTACAACCTGTTTGGTTCTTGCATTCTTATTTCTAAATTCTTGGAATAATTCTGAATGCTATATGAGAAATTTAATGCTATTGTAAACATTAAGACCTGTTAGAGTAAGAATATTATGCCCCCAGAAAACATCTCGACAAGTCTGTCTATACTTTATAACTAGCATGTTTCTCAAAGCAATTTTTTGTTTACCAAATGGAGAATCATAAAATGAACTATAAACGTAATAAAATCGAAACTCAATATACAATATCAAATGGAATAAATAAACCAACAAATATAAATTGTCAATCAAAATTAATAAATAAATATTTGAAGGACACAAAATTTTGTTTCTGATCTTTTTTATGAAAACCAATTCCTTTTCAAAATACAAATCATAATTCAACGACTTCTCAGAAAATATATTTCATTTGAAATATTCAAGAAAAATATATCAAAAATCAATATATAATGTCAAATGGAATAAATAAACCAACATATAAAAAAGTCATTAAAATTAAGAAATAAATATTTAAAGGAGACAAAATTTTGTTTCTGATTTTACCATTAAGAGCACCAATTGCCTTTCAAAAACATAAACGCAACTTAAGGACTTCTCAAAAAATATAATTTATTTGAAATATTCAATATATTCAAATATTCAAATAAGTTAATTCAGAAATCTCTCAAAACATGCACTATATCTTCAAAAAACAATTATAATTCTGGTAATCTCTTCATCGGCCCTAAATAATATTCCAAATATCAAAATCAAATAACTATCACTATATCTCACCTCCACGTATTTAACAGGATAAATTGCTTTAAGCAGACTAACTTTAAAATTTGAGATAGTCTATGTTCTTAACAAAATCACAGAAAAGTGTAAGGTGTTATGAGGTTATATTTAAACCATTAACATTCCATAATGAGATTTATTAAAGCCTAAATATAATTATATATTATGTATAAAGTAAAATAGAAAAAGGCCTTTTACTTGATAGAAGAAATATAACAAAATTTGAATATCAAAACAGATTTAATCTGTCAGTGTTCTGCAATTTTAATTTCAAATAAAATTTTTTATTCAGAAAACTTTTAGAATTAAATTAATGTCTACATAAGCACCGCCCATATTCAATATACAATGTCAAATGGAATAAATTAACCAACAAATATAAATAGCTATTTAAAATTAATAAATAGATATTTGAAGGAGACAAAATTTTATTTCTGATCTTACCATTATGAACACCAATTCCTTTTCAAAAACATAAAACACAACTTATGGACTTCTCAAAAAATATAATTCATCATATCATAAAATTTTGTGTTCGTCACAAAAATTACAGAAAGCTGAGAGGTATTATAAGGTTTTCTTTAAACCATTGATATTCCATAATGAGATTTTTATTCAAGCCTCAATAGGTAAGTCATATTTATTGTTGGGTGATTTTGATTTTTCAAATATCATTTAGGGCCGATGAAGAAACAATCGGAATTCTAATTGTTTTTTGAAGATGTAATGAATGTTTTGAGAGATTTTTTAATTAACTTATTTAAATATTTTGAATATTACAGATAAATTATATTTTCTGAGAACTCCTTGAATTATGATTTGTATTGTTGAAATGGAATTGGTTTTCATAATGTTAAGATCAGAAAGAAAATTTTGTCTCCTGCAAATATTAATTTTAATTGACAATTCATATTTGTTGGTTTATTTATTCCACTTGATTTGGTAAATTGAGTTTTGATTTTATATGTCTATTTAATGTGCTTATAAGACATTAATTTAATTCTAAAAGTTTTTCAATAAAAATTTTGTTGAAATTAAAATTGTAGAAGACTGACAGATTAAATCTGTTTTGATATTCAAAATTTGTTATATTCCTTCTATCAAGTAAAAATCCCTTTCCTATTTGACTTTTTTAGTACATTAATGGAATAGAGTCTTTTCTCCAGAAATTCAATATGAACCTTTCATTTCCCATTGCAGTCCACATGAATTAATATGTTAAGTACCTTTAATGCGATTACATTCCCATCAACTAATTGACCATTGATCTGAATCTATAAGAACACTCGCTCAACGATATTCAGTTAGACGAAAATACTGTAGATGGCGACAATAGGTCTTTACATTTTGATGAAGCGATACTGTTTCCTTGAAATCCAAAATATCAAAAACGATCATTCATACGGACATTGTCCTATCTTGGAACCCTTCATAGATAGTACCTCAGTCTAAATACTTAGGGAAGTGTCTGTAAAAATTTAACACCTATCTTTTCCTGTACTATATCTCAATACTATCTGTGATAGTTTTTGTCGGTGGTCATCCGTGATCCGGACGTGACTGAAGTTGATAAGTGCCTTATTATTGACACGTACGGGAAAAGGTAATTTTTGGATAAGGGCTCTGAAGGGGTCAACTTATATAATGAAAATCAATTACTCAAACCTTTTTAATTCATATGTATTATGTCTAGAAGATGTTACATATGTGTAAATAAAGGTTCACCAATAAGAAGTTTCATATTTAATAGCCCGTTATCTGGACAGCTGTCACTTTTGAAGCTGTCACCTTTTGACGTTCGACAAGTGAAAACTACGCCATTACTAAAAATGTAACGATACACACTTCAACAATGCACTGAAATTTTTAACTCCACCAGGTTTGTCGATATTAAACCAACTTTCTATCAAAACACGAATAACAGAAGAGTTGCCAAAGTCGAAATAATCACTACTTCAAAATGCAAATTCTGGATGTCCCATCCTTTGCATAAAAACTCTAAACCTACCTGCAAATTACAAGTCTCTACGTCTTTTTCGTTTGGAAATTAACATTTTTGCCTCCCCAATCGCCTTCCAATCGCTCGATCGTTAGAACTATATATAGAATTATATATAAATATATATACAAAATTGGTGAGGCAGTTTATGGTCTTGGTTAAGCCACTCGACACTCCATAATGAATTTCTTTATTTAAAAACCTAAAATAATAGCAAAATTTGAATAACAAAACAGATTCAACCTGTTAGTCTTCTACAATTTTTATTCAATAAACTTTAAGAATTAAATGAATGTCTAATAAGCAATGTTTATATCTAATAGACGTATAAAATCGAAACTCATTATACAATATCAAATGGAATTAAGAAAAACCCAACGAATATAAATTGTCAATTAGAATTAATAAATAAACAAACATTTTTTGTTTCGTTCCAGGCATGCGCACTGAACTCTTCAGACAAGCGTACGCAGCTCTGCTTGTTACAAAATGTTTAGTTTTCTGATCTTATATTTATAAAAACTAAATCTTACTCAAAAATATACAACATAATTTTAAGAACTTCTCAAAGACTAATTTATTTGAAATATTTAATATATTTGAATGAATTACTTCAAAAACTCTCAAAACATGTAGCACATCCTCAGAAAATAATAAGAATTCAGATAAAACCATTTCAACTTGAACATTTAAAACTAGGTACTACTCTGTCAAGAAAGTACCGGGAATTTTCAATTAAAACAACATTTTTACATTTAATCGTCAAAATTTATTGGGTCGCCTTCAAAATAGGCTCCATTTGCTCCAATAAATCTATGCCAACGGCACTTCCAATTATCGAAACATTTTTTATAGGCGCTTTCCGGGATGGACTTTAGCTCTCGCGCCGAATTTTATTTTATGGCTTCAATCGACTCAAAACGGGTGCCACGAAGGGGCAATTTTAGTTTTGGGAAGAGGAAAAAGTCGCAGGGAGCCAAATCCGGCGAATACGGTGGTTGCTGAAGCACGTTTGTTGAGTTTTTGGCGAGAAAGTCAGTCACAATCGTAGCTCGGTGAGAAGGCGTGTTATCGTCATGCAAAATCCATGAGTTGTTCGCCCACAAATTTGGCCGCTTCTTACGGATACGCTCACGCAAACGTTTCATAACGCCTAGGTAATACTCCTTGTTTACCGTCTGACCCTCTGGAACGAATTCGTAGTGCACCACGCCACGGATATCGAAGAAAACAATGAGCATCACCTTCATTTTCGAGCGGCTTTGGCGTGGTTTTTTCGGTTTCGGCTCATTTTTTGCCACCCATTCCGATGATTGCTGGCTTGTTTGCATATCGTACTCGTAGACCCAGGTCTCATCACCAGTTATAATGCGTTCCATGAATGTAGAATCGGAATTACAGCGATCCAGTATGTCTGAAGCAACCTGTTCGCGATGACGTTTTTGAAGAAAATTCAGGTCTTTCGGTACGAGTCGTGCGGCCACCTTTCTCATGCCCAAAATATCAATCAAAATCGTACGTGCGGACTCGTGGGATATCTTAAGATCATGTGCTATCTCTCTCAAGCTGGTACGACGGTTTTCCAGCACCCTTTCCTTAATTTTATCGACGTTATCTTCGATCGAAGCCGTCGATGGGCGTCCA
Organism: Megalocaria dilatata; assembly: GCA_034642435.1. Taxonomy (NCBI): domain Eukaryota; kingdom Metazoa; phylum Arthropoda; class Insecta; order Coleoptera; family Coccinellidae; genus Megalocaria; species Megalocaria dilatata. The sequence continues at coordinate 46,519,421 of CM067861.1, forward strand.
CTTCACGACCGTCCTTGAAGGCTCTGTATACTATATACGATAGAGCATTATCACCAAAGGCCTTTTGCAACATTTTCAATGCATCGGCACACGAAAATTCATTTGCAACACAAAACTTTAAACAAATTCTTTGCTCAACGTAGTAAAAATCGGCACGCACTCTGACATCGACTGACTTAATCAGCTGTTGCAAACACACTAGTTGACAGATCCCGCTCAAGCTTGGCATAGTAATTAAGGACAGTGGTACCAACCTAGGAAAAAAAATTTTTACCTGCCTCATTGCCCCGCCAGATTTAAATCGATAATTCCCGGTACTTTCTTGACAGAATATATATCTAATATCCAAGGTACTCTATGTTCTATGCTGACAACAAAATCACACAAGGTTTATAAGGCACTTCAATGGTCTTAGTTAAAACATTCAACACTGTATAATAAATTTCTTCATTTAATTAAATATTATATATAAAATAAAATAATAAGAAAGCTGTTTTTTACTTGATAGAAGGAATATTACAAAATTTGAATATCACAATTGCCTGTAACAGTATTCACACACTGAATTGGACGAAAAAATTGTGAATGTTAATTTCTGAAGGACCTAGAGACTTGAAATCTTCAGGGTATATCAGTAGTCTAAATAGATAAGTCGTGTTCAAATATGGAAAAAATAATCTGAATTGCGATAACGTTCTCATCGAGTTTCTCCGACTACTTCTAACAGTTCATTGGCACACTAAATTGGACGAAAATATTGTAGATGGCGACAGTGTTTAAGTATATTTTCGTGGAACGGTACCGTTTCCTTCAAACAAAAAGCATCAGAAATGTCACACTGAATACGGATATTTAGACCGGATATCCCTATTCCTTGGAGCCTGTTTTCGACACGATAGTACCACGGTTAACGTCTGTGGGTAAATGCTGTCTTGAGTACTGTTATCTTACTTCTCTGTACTGCAGCTCAATAATTCTGTGATATCGTCTGTGGTCATACCTGATCCGGACATGCTCAAGTTGATAAGATAACCTGTACAGAAAGGGCAAATTCTATTTGCCAAAAGGCTCAATTGACTTAATGAAAATCAATAACTGATACTTTATTTATACTAAGAGCAGTAATCGTCCTTGATCTCCGAGCACAGAAGTAGTAATCAAAGAAATAATTTCATTTGACCTACTGGCTCTTTGAACTGCGCTAAATCTATTTATATTCATCAATCGACTAAGCTAGTAGCTATTTATTTCTTATTGTACAGGTGTCTAACTTTAAAAGGGCCAAACTTCAGGGTGGATCATATAAACTGGATCTAGTTTTTCTAACAATGGGATTTTTAATATTCAATTTGCTGTAAAATTCAGAACAATACAGTATTGAAGATTTCTGTTGTTAGGTGACTGATGGTAGGTGAATGATGGTAGGTGAATGTTAATTTTGACACCATTTTTCTTTATTTGTATTTGTTTACTAGTGTCTTGTACCTGATGATTTGAAAATAATGAGTTGTTATTATTATTATTAATATTATAAGTAGGATTGTCATTCAATGAAAAGTCTTTTTTCGCTGAACATTTTTTATTTAATTTTTCTAAACGATATTTATTTTTCTCATCTAACTTTTCTGAATGATATTTCATTAAAATTCTGCAAGTAATTTGTTACATAATCCTGAATTTGTTCATCATGATTCTTCTTTTGTTATTCGCAACAAAAAATGTCATATAACACATGGTCGAAATGTTGATTATTTTTCTTCAATTTAACATTTCAAGAAATATAATTGTGTTTAATGATGAAGCTGTTTTCTGGTTGAACGGCTAAGTAAACACGCGAAATTTCCGTATATGGAGTGAAAACAATCCTCAAGAAGTACTCCAGGTTCCATTGAATCCTGAAAAATGCACTGTATGGTGTGCTTTAAACGCTGGAGGCATCATCGGTCCATATTTCTTTTAAAACGATGCTGGAACTAATGTTACAGTGAATGGTGCTCGTTACAGATCGATGATCAATGATTATTCGTTTCAAAATTTGAATGGTGATGTGTTTTGGTTCCAACAAGAAAGTACTACACCTCATGCTGCTACCGTTATTGCCTCCAAGATCATACGACATAACTACACTGGATTATTTTCTTTGGGGTTATGCCAAGTCATTGGTTTATGCTGATAAACCAGAAACAATAGACGCCTTGTAAGCCAACATAACTCTTGTTATTGATGAAATAAGGCCAGATTTACTCGAAAAGGTGGCCCAAAATTGGTCTGGTCGAATGTGATTCCTCAGAGCTAGTCGTGGTGGACATATGCCGAAAAATTATTTTCAAAAGATAAATGTCATAAAATTATCTTCCGAATAAAAAAAAATTGGCTTCAGTCTTGATTTGAATGTATTTTATTTCAATTTAAAGTTCTATCACTCTAAAAAAACACCCGATATGATCAAATTTGATGAGGCTACAAGGATAACTGAAGTATAATTGATTTAATGGAAAAACTTGAAATATTTCGTGAAATCAAGAAATGTTAAATAGAATAATAACCATCAACAGTTCGACCATGTGTAATAGGACATTTCGTTACAAATAACTTGTATGATCTCCCCTTGATATTTGGCCCTTTTGAAAGTAGACACCCTGTATATAGAACTTAATTGAATCCTCGTATACTACTCTGTCTGTATTTTTATTTTTTTATATATTTATTAGTTTTATTCTTATATTTTTAATACAGGAAGCCAGAAGCTTCTGGGTGCTTGTTCAACAGTCCAATTTCTCTGTTACTATCCAGTCCATGAATTGGTTTTCAAACAAGCTGCATATCAGGAATAACACTTAAAATGAAAATAAAAAAGAAAAATTACATTTTCTGCAATCTTCCAACTTTTCTCCTGAAGAAACTGAGAAATGAATGAAAATAAACAGATTGGAAGCGTACATCCTTATTCATTTGGAGCTGTTTCGTTAAACTGAAACTTTAAATATATTTGTATTTTGCTGATACGAAAACTTTTGCCATATTACATGAGAATCGCACGTTCTGGCGGACGACTTGATGTGAAAATGCTTATTTCTGAAGGAAAGGACCTACAGACTTGAAATCTTCAGGTAAGGATTAGTATTCTGAATGTATCAGTCATGTTCTGTTTCTACAAGAACACTCGTCCACTGAATTAGGCGAAAACATTGTAGATGGCGACAGTATATTGTTTATTTTTATGGAACGGTACTGTTTCCTTGAAATGAAAAGTAATAAAGATATGAAATTGACAGGGTATAGAGCCGTATCCTAGCCTTTGAGCCTTTTTCTCACGATAGTTCGACAGTTAACAGCTGTTGAAAATACTGTCTTGGGTACTGTTATCTTACTTCTCTGTACTGTAGCTCAACAATATCTGTGATATGGTCTGTGGTCATTCGTGATCCCGGACATGCTCAACTAGATAAGATAACCCCGTACAGAAAGGACAAATTCTTTTTGTCAAAAGAGGCTCAATTGACTCAATGAAAATCAAACGCTCACTTCTATTCACTTCCTATTATATGCAGTATTTAATTAAATCCGTATATTCAGGACGATTTAGTCCATATTTCTATTTTTTTTTATACGTCAAGTCGGAAGTTTTGAGCCTCTGTCCAACAGTCAAATAGACGTAATTTTTGATATATTCTCATAAAAAACTGAAATTCCCATGCAAATAAAGAATACGTGAATAAAATGGTCCATCCTCATTCTTCAACGTCTCTTGGCTTCCTATAGCTTTTAAAACATGACAAATGGCTTGTTGAATGACTCCAAGTATTTTCGCGAGTTCCTCTTACGTTTGTGATGGATCGTCATTGAGCATTGCTTCTTATTCTTCATCTTTTAACTATGGTAGCGCTGTGGGTCGTTCTTAGTCTTCCAGATCAAAATTGACACTTTTAAATCGGGCACACCACTAGGTAACACACTGTATCAATTTATAGACATATATTTTATCAGCACATGTGGTGGTAATTGAATAAGAAGGAATGAAAGGAAAAATAAATTATTGACCAAATTATTTAAATTCATCACCTTATACAAATTGTTTCCATTGGATGTTGAGGAATGATAAGTTCTGTCACAAAAAAATGTTCCACATAGAATTCTTTTAAATTAAAACAAATTGTAGGAATAATTATGTTTTACTACCAATAAAAAGGTATATTACACATTTTCTTGTGACTCGAGTTTCGGGAAGTGAACTATACCATCATCAGACACTGAAGACCTAACAGTGGTACAGAGGTATTTAAACAAAAGTGATAAATATTTTGAGTATTTCAATAGATTCTAGGTAACACCTAATAGTGTTACAGAGGTTTACAAGCGGAACGTTATAAAAAACCGGGTTAAAAAAGAAGGGCCTCTAAAAGATATCGGAATGTCATCAATCGACAAAGAAGGTTGTTAAACAGACATTTAAATATCTCAAATAATTTTTGGGGTTACATAGCTCCGTCATTCATTATTTTTACATTATTTTGTTGTATATCTCAAATATTTGGATTTACAAAGCTCCGTACAGTCATTCATTATCTTTTACATTATTTTATTGTGAACGAATTTGAAAATTTCAATAATCAAGTTTCTTTTCTTTAAAATCTACATCTAAAATTTTCTTAAGATTTTCTTTTGTCGAAAGGAATTACTGTTTTCTAAAGAATGAGTCGCAAAAGTTGAATTTTTGTTTACTTTTCATTAAATTCATTTTATGTTCGTTGAACAAGGTTTTAAACAGATGTTTAAATATTTCAAATATTTTCGATTTACGTAGCTCCGTACAGACATTCATTATTTTTACATTATTGTTATTGTGAACTAATTTGAAAATTTCAACAGATTCTAGATAATCGAGTTTATTCCCTTTTGATTCTACATGTAAAATTTTAAGATTATCTATTTTGGGAAATGAATGACCGTTTTTTAGACAATGAGTGGCAAAAGTAGAATTTTGTTTATTTTTCATGAAACTTACTTTATGTTGGTTGAACCTCGTCTTGAAGGAACGTCCTGTTTGTCCTAAATATTTATTAGTGAACGTAGAACAAAATAACTCATAAACTCCTGATTTATGTATGTTTGGAGTAGGGTCCTTTGCGTTAAATAATACCGATGATAATTTGTTTTGCGTTTTGAAGGCAATATTGACATCTGATTTTGAAAAACTATTGGCCACTTTTTGACTTATGCTACCAAAGTACGATAGAGAAATGAATTTTATATTTTCTTCAGTTTTTATGATGGGATAAATTTGGCTCATGGCTCTTTTAGATAGTTTCTGTCGAATTAGATTATCTATTATATTGGGGATGAAACCGTTGTTCGCGGCTATTGATTTTATAGCTTGGACTTCAGCTTCGCGGTCATTTTTTGATAAGGGTATCGATGATCCAGCTGATTGAAAGAAGAGGTGGTAATACCGACTATTTAATTTGGATTCAGTTGTGGAATAATTATAATTAATCTATTTTTCTCATTTTTCCTATTTTGTCTCATCCTGCATAAAGCAAAGAATAACAAGTAAAGATTTTCTATCAAATATATTGCAGATTAAGTAGAGAAACATATTCCAATCACCCATATTAACAAAAAATGTCAGCGTATCAATCGATGATCCATAGAGCCTTTGCATTACCCTTATCAAAGAATGACCGCGAAGCTGAAGTCCAAACTATAAAATCAATAGCCGCGAACAACGGTCTCAACTCCAATATAATAGATAATCTAATTCGACAGAAACTGTCTAAAATCGCTATGAGTCAAATTTATCCCATCATAAAAACTGAAGAAAATAAAGAATTCATTTCTCTATCGTACTTTGGTAGCATAAGTCAAAAAGTGGCCAATAGTTTTTCAAAATCAGATGTCAATATTGCCTTCAAAACGAAAACAAATTATCATCGGTATTATTTAACGCAAAGGACCCTACTCCAAACATACCCAAACCAGGAGTTTATGAGTTATCTTGTTCTACTTGCAGTAATAAATATATAGGACAAACAGGATAAATATAGGATATGCAGGGCGTCCCTTTAAGACGAGGTTCAACGAACATAAAATGAGTTTCATGAAAAATAAACAAAATTCTATTTTTGCCACTCATTGTCTAGAATACGGTCATTCCTTTCCCACAATAGATAATCTCAAAATTTTACATGTAGAATCAAAAGGGAAGAAACTCGATTATCTAGAATCTGTTGAAATTTTCAAATTAGTTCACAATAACAATAATGTAAAATAATGAATGACTGTACGGAGCTAGGTAAATCGAAAATATTTGAGATATTTAAAAAGTAACATCTTTTTGAAACCTTTTTCAACGAACATAAAATGAGTTTAACGAAAAGTAAAAAAAAATTCAACTTTTGCCACTCATTCTATAGAAAACAGTTATTCCTTTCGACAAAAGAAATTCTTGAGAAAATTTTACATGTAGATTCAAAAGAAAAGAAACTTGATTATTGAAATTTTCAAATTCGTTCACAATAAAAATAATGTAAAAAATAATGAATGAATGTACGGAGCTGTGTAAATCCAAATATTTGGGATATACAACAAAATAATGTAAAAATAATGAACGACTGTACGGAGCTATGTAACTCCAAAAATTATTTGAGATATTCAAATTGGTACCATCTGTTTAAAAACCTTCTTTGTCGATTGCCGACGGCCCCTCTTTTTTAACCCGGTTTTTTATCACGTTCCGCTCGTCAACCTCTGCGCTACTATTAGGTGTTACCTAGAATCTATTGAAATATTCAAAATATTTATCACTTTTGTTTAAATACCTCTGTACCACTGTTAGGTCTTCAGTTCTCTGATGATGGGATAGTTTATTTCCCGAAACTGGAGTCATAAGAAAATGTGTAATATATCTTTTTATTGTTAGTAAAACACAGTAATTTCTACAATTTGTCTTAATTATGATCAACTACCAAATAGTAACTGCTGAAACAATTCAGTATCTAGAATTCTTTTATTTTCCTTTTCAAAAAATAGGTAGCACATTCTCCATAAAAAACCTGCAAAAGTCTAACCCAAGTCTCTTCAGTTAGGAGTTATTTGGATAAAAATATTATAGTCAATAAAATACATACCAATCTTCATCAAATATTCAGCGAAATTCAGATAATGCATGGCATATGCAAAAATAAGGGTATTCTACAGAAATAGCTAATGGAAGAAGATACGATTTTCAAAAATTTATGAAAATCAGAATAACCTCATTTAAATATTATTTAAAATGAAGGTGTTGCCAGATGAAACAATATAATAATAAACGAGTAGCGACATCTGTTATCAAAACCGCACGAGCTTATTTTCACTGCCAATAATGAGAAAGTGAATTGTGAATAACAGATGGCGAAGCATGCCTTTTATTCCCTAAAATATCGCTGCAGTTTCCTTCAAATTCTTACACTTCTCATTGATCTATATGTGAGACTCGATCGGGTTTTAAGAGGTAGGCCTGATCTGGACTTCCGCATCTTCGGCCCCGTTTTTTGTCTTTCTCTGGCTAACCACCAGGGTTGTTGTTGTGGACTAACAAGCGACGCAAGCATCTCAAGGTCTTCTCGCTAGTCAGTGACTGTGATATAAGTCTTGATATCTGTGTGGGAGTTCTCATACAAATTGCGAGTATTATATTAAGATCTTCGGGACTCAGCTTTTGAAACTAGTCAATGTACGAGTAGGCTGATGCAATGACGAGATCTGGGCCGGATTTAGTCAATTAAACATAAGTTGTATTACCAATGGGTCTCTCAAAATCATGGTTTTTTTTCCAATGTTTATTTTTAAATCGAATTTACTCAGCAAGTTATCTAATATTTCTAGCATATGGTTCATTTGTCTTAATATTGCTTAAGTACTTAATACCATTCACAAATAAACCAACTTTTTATTGTTTACATGCCACGAAAAAAAACAACGCGAACATCTTCATTTATAACATAAATAGAGGTTAATACTTGATAGAAGGTGTATAAAATTATTTAAATATTTTAATATTAGCCTTCTACATATTTAATTTCAAAGAATTATATTAAATAACTTCAGAAATTAAATTGAAATAATGTCATATAAGTACCACTTATATCAAAATACATATAAAATAAACATTCATTATAAGACATCCAAATGATATAACAAAATCCAATAAATAAAAATTGTTAACCAAAATTCTATAAATTAAATATTTTGAATAGACAAAATTTATTTCTGCTGGTCAATCTTATGAAAACAAATATCTTTCAAAAATGTTTAACATGATCTTAAGAATTTCATCGTTAAACTATCTTACTTAGAATATTCAATATTATTGGATATCTAACTAAGTATAAAATCTCAAGACTTAGTTAGATATCCAATAATATTGAATATTCTAAGTAAGATAGTTTTACGATGAAATTCTTAAGACCATGTTAAACATTTTTGAAAGATATTTGTTTTCATAAGATTGATTAGCAGAAACAAAATTTTGTCTATTCAAAATATTCAATTTATAGAATTTTGGTTAACAATTTTTATTTATTGGATTTTGTTAAATCATTTGGATGTCTCTTAATGAATGTTTATTTTATATGTCGTTTGATATAAGGGGTAATTATATGACATTATTTCAATTTAATTTCTGAAGTTATTGAATATAAGTTTTTGAAATTAAATATGTAGATGGCTAATATTAAAATATTTAAATAATCTTCATTTATTTCAGGCTGTTCACATCAAAGTACGAACTAGATCCTTCCACCGCAAAGAATACTCATGGCCTGCCTCATCATTCCTCAAACAAAACAGAACCGATATACATTACAAATGACTAGGGGTGGATGGAATTTCATGGGGGTACGGTGGGAATTTCTGGATAGCGCGCCAGGTGCCTTGATATTGATGTTATTGTTTGGTTATGAATTCTGGAATAACACTGCTATAGAACTCAGGGGGAATGATTTTTCATGGCGTACTGGTTGGTATTCAGTTAATAGTCGCATCGGAAATGTCGAAATGAATGAAAACGCTATATATATTTTATACCGAGTTTCATGATCTTCTGTATATACACTTTCTAGGTATATTGTATAAGTAAAGTAGTCCAAACTTTTAAATGGAAAGAAATAAGAAATTTATTAGTTTTCTAACATTTTTTTATTAAAATAGAAAAAGGCTTTTTACTTGATAGAAGAAATATAACAAAATTTGAATATCAAAACAGATTTAATCTGTCAGTCTTCTACAATTTTAATTTTAAAAAAATGTTTATTCAAAGAGCTTTTACAATTAAATTAATGTCTACATAAGCAACGGTCATATTTAATAGACGTATATAATAAAAACTCAATATACAATGTCAAATGGAATAAATAAACCAACAAATATAAATAGTCATTTAAAATTATTAAATAAATATTTGAAGGACAAAATTTAATTTAAGGACTTCTCAAAAAATATAATTTGTTAGAAATATTTAATATATTTAAATATTCAAATAAGTTGATTCAAAATTCTCTCAAAACATGCACTACTATATCGTCAAAGAACAGTTAGAATTCTGATAATCTCTTAATCGGCCCTAAATAATATTTAAAATATCAAAATCAACTAACAATCACTATATCTTACCTCAAAGTGATATAAATAGTCATTTAAAATCAATAAAAAAATATTTGAAGGAGACAAAATTTTGTTTCTGACCATTATGAACACTAATTCCTTTTCAAAAACTAAAACACAACTTAAGGACTTCGCAAAAAATATAATTTATTTAAAATATTTGATATATTTAAATATTCAAATAAGTTGATTGAAAAATCTCTCAAAACATACACTATATATTAAAAAAACAATTAGAATTCGGATGATCCCTTCAGCGGCCCTAAAAATTTTTTTGAAATTAAAATTGTAGAAGACTGACAGATTAAATCTGTTTAATATTCAACCTTTTTTATCAACTGAATATACAGTGATTCGAGTTTCGTAGTGTTTACTACATTTTTACACTGAATGAAAAGAAACTTTGAATATCAAAACAGATTTAATCTGTTAGTCTCCTACAATTTTAATTTCAAAAAATGTTATTCAAAAACTTTTAGAACTAAATTAGTTTCTTATAAGCACTGCTTATATTTAATAGACGTAATAGACGGGTAAATTTACGTTGGGACAACCTGTATTTTGTACCTTTCTGGTATACGAAGATGAAGTAAAACGTGGAAACTGCAGACACAAAATGAGTGAACATTTTAATTTATTTGTAGCAAACAATAGTAATTTCTGAGAACTCTTCTTATGAAATGTACAAAAATCCAAGTTTCATCGGTTCCAACTGGAATTTCTCGAGATGCGCTCTAACCTGCGCAACGGACACCGATGGCTTCGTCAGTCACACTCTTAGTTTCGTCGCTCGAACCATTTTCAACCGATTTTAACGACGGAAAATGTGCACTATCCCGCAAGCCGGCAAGAAAATTAGAACGATATGTAAATTTCGCTGTCGTAAGTTTCACTGTATTCGATGCAGGACCTGCAGATCGTTGTTGCTGATAAAGAGATTGGCACAACGTTTCCTGGGCCGAGAACCGACCTGCACGCATTCCTCTGGAGTAGGTTTGAACAAATCGATAAAGCAACGCTTCTCGTGTATTATGATTAATGCTTTCGGGTTCACAATTTTCTTTCCTGCCTGAATATAATATTATATCAGGCTATTTTTGCTTGCAAATCTGCTGTATGTATTCTAAACCTGAGTCATACAGGAAATACATTACATTTCTACTTTGTGAAACACTGAGAATTCGAGAAACTGTGTTCTTAATGTGAGGATTGGGACCTTTAAAATTTGCATTTTTGGTCGGCTATAAATAGAAAACTAATGAATATTTTCTCAAAGTTATGAGCACATTAGAAAGAATAAACCTTGATATTTACAAATAAAAACTAATATAATTCAAACAACGATCACTTAGGCTACAGTACACCAGATGCTGAATTGTTTCAGCCGATTCTATTTGGTAGTTGATCATAATTAAAACAAATTGTAGAAATTACTATGTTTTACTACCAAAAAATATATAATACACATTTTCTTGTGACTCGAGTTTTGGGAAATGAACTATCCCATCATCAGACAACTGAAGACCTAACAGTGGTACAGTGGTATTTAAACAAAAGTGATAAATATTTTGAATACTTCAACAGATTCTCGGTAACACCTAATAGTGGTACAAAGGTTTACAAGCGGAACGTGATAAAAAACCCGGTTAAAAAAGAAGGGCCTTCTAACAGATATCGGAATGTCGGCAATCTTCAAAGAAGGTTGTTAAACAGATGGTACACATTTAAATATCACAAATAATTTTTGGGGTTACATAGCTCCGTACAGTCATTCATTATTTTTACACTATTTTGTTGTATATCTCAAATATTTGGATTTACATAGCTCCGTACAGTCATTCATTATTTTTATTGTGAGCGAATTTGACAATTTCAATAATCAAGTTACTTACTATTCTTTTGAATCTACATGTAAAATTTTCTCAAGATTTTCTTTGTCGAAAGGAATTACTGTTTTCTAAAGAATGAGTGGCAAAAGTTGAAAATTCATTTTATGTTCGTTGAAAAAGGTTTTAAACAGATGTTACTTTTTAAATATCTCAAATATTTTCGATTTACATAGCTCCGTACAGTCATTCAATATTTTTACATTACTGTTATTGTGAACTAATTTGAAAATTTCAACAGATTCTAGATAATCGAGTTTCTTCCCTTTTGATTCTACATGTGAAATTTTTGAGATTATCTATTGTGGGAAAGGAATGACCGTTTTCTACTTTTGCCACTCATTGTCTAAGAAACGGTCATTCCTTTCCCACGAAAGATAATCTTAAAATTTTACATGTAGAATCAAAAGGAAAGAAACTCGATTATCTATTTTTTGAAAGGGCAAATAAAAGAATCCTAGATACTGAATTGTTTCAGCCGTTACTAATTGGTAGTTGATCATAATTAAAACAAATTTTAGAAATTACTATGTTTTACTACCAATAAAAGGTTATATTACACATATTCTTGTGATTCGAGTTTCGGGAAATGAACTATCCCATCATCAGACAACTGAAGACCTAACAGTGGTACAGAGGTATTTAAACAAAAGTGAAAAATATTTTGAATATTTCAATAGATTCTAGGTAACACCTAATAGTGGTACAGAGGTTTACAAGCGGAACGTGATAAAAAACCGGGTTAAAAAGAGGGGCCTTTTAACAGATATCGGAATGTCGGCAATCGACAAAGAAGGTTGTTAAACAGATGGTACCCATTTAAATACCTCGAATAATTTTTTGGGTTACATAGCTCCCTATAGTCATTCATTATTCTTACATTATTTTGTTGTATATCTCAAATATTCAAATTAGAAAAAGAATCGAAGAACAGTATTACATTTTTAGACCTCTCGATATCACACTCAAATAGAAAAATTGAATTCAACGTGTTCAGAAAACCCATATTCACTGATATATATATATATATATATATATATATATATATATATATATATATATATATATATATATATATATATATATATTCCTATTGATTCCAATCACCCATATTCACAAAAAATGTCAGCGTATCAATCGATGATCCATAGAGCCTTCGCATTACCCTTATCAAAAAATGACCGCGAAGCTGAAGTCCAAACTATAAAATCAATAGCCGCGAACAACGGTTTCAACCCCAATATAATAGATAATCTAAATCAGCAAAAACTATCTGAAATAGCTATGAGCCAAATTTATCCCATCATAAAAACTAAAGAAAATAAAAATTCATTTCTCTATCGTACTTTGGTAGCATAAGTCAAAAAGTGGCCAATAGTTTTTCCACATCAGATGTCAATATTGCCTTCAAAACGCAAAACAAATTATCATCGGTATAATTTAACGCAAAGGACCCTACTCCAAACATACACAAATCAGGAGTTTATGAGTTATCTTGTTCTACGTGCAGTAATAAATATATAGGACAAACAGGACGTTCCTTCAAGTCGAGGTTCAACGAACATAAAATGAGTTTCATGAAAAATAAACAAAATTCTACTTTTGTCACTCATTGTCTAGAAAACGGTCTTTCCTTTCCCACAATAGATAATCTTAAAATTTAACATGTAGAATCAAAAGGGAAAAAACTCGATTATCTAGAATCTGTTGAAATTTTCAAATTAGTTCACAATAACAATAATGTAAAAATGATGAATGACTGTACGGAGCTATGTAAATCGAAAATATTTGAGATATTTAAAAAGTAACATGTGTTTAAAACCTTTTTCAACGAACATAAAATGAATTTAATGAAAAGTAAACAAAAATTCAACTTTTGCCACTCATTCTTTAGAAAACAGTAATTCCTTTCGACAAAAGAAAATCTTAAGAAAATTTTACATGTAGATTCAAAAGGAAAGAAACTTGATTATTGAAATTTTCAAATTCGTTCACAATAAAAATAATGTAAAAAATAATGAATGACTGTACGGAGCTATGTAAATCCAAATATTTGAGATATACAACAAAATAATGTAAAAATAATGAATGACAGTACTGTATCTAAAAATTATCTGGAAAAAAAAACAAATTATCATTAATATATGAATAGTTGCGAAAAAATTTAAGGGGTGATTCCTTGTCAAAAAATAGGGTGGGTCTTTCATATAAACTTTATTTCGTGAACCCCCCGTGCTTAGTTACAGCCAGAGGGACCTCGTACATATTGTGATATTATTTTAATATTTCAGTATATAATTTTCAATATATATTGTGGAATAATTTGAAATAAGGTTATTCTGATTTTCACAAATTTTTATTGTTAAACTCACAACAATTGTTTCGCTATTACAGTAGCATCATCAGGCAAGATCACATTTTGAATAACTAAGCTTGTTTCCGAAATCCGTGGCTATTTATATTACAGTAACTACAATAAATTTTTATTGGGCACTAAAACCCAAAAAAGGGTCCCTGCAAATTCCAGCTTATCTGAATATATTTAACAGAGGTGAGCAATTTAAATCTATTTGTTCGTTAAGTAATATTCCAATTTTATTATGTTTATTTATCTATAGGGATTCTAACAGATTTAAGGCATAACTTTTGCTTTCTATATGTAGAATTTCAAAGTTATGGTTGAAAGTATGTCCTGTTTCTAACAAATGGTTGGAATATGTAGAATTGCTTTTATTATTGAGGAAACTCTTCAAATGTTCACACATCCTATGACGGAAAGTTCTTCCAGTTTGACCTATGTAAATTTTAGGGCAATCACCGCAGGTTAACTTATAAACCCCAGATTTATCATCTTTATGTGTGTAGTCTTTATTATTTTTGATAAATTTACTCAGGTTTGAATTAGTTTTAAATGAAGTTCTCAAATTATATTTATTTTTGAGGTATGTAGCAATTTTCTCAGAAATACTTTTAGTGTATTTTAAGGAAATGTATTTAAAATTTTGTTTTATATTAGGAAACACCATATTTAAAGCTATTTTATTATTTTTATTCATCAATAATTTGTCATCAACTTTGGATCATATTCATTATTAAAAGCTATTTGTTTAATTATGTTAAGTTCTGAAATATAATTTTCTCGATTCATGGGAATATTAACTAATCTATGGATCATACAATAAAATGCTGATAATTTTTGATTTAGAGGATGATTTGATTTATTGTGTATAATAGAATCCGTATAGGTTGGTTTGTGAAATATTGAAAAATCATGTGAACTATTTATTCGAGTAACAGTTAAATCAAGAAAATTAATAATAATATTAAGTTCGGTTTCCATAGTGAATTTAATTGAAGGATGTATTTCATTGATGAATAAAAAGAATTTTTTCAAAAGTCTGTCTGTTAGAATCCCTAGAGATAAATAAACATAATAAAATTGGAATATTACTTAACGAACAAATAGATTTAATTAGTTCACCTCTGTTAAATATATTCAGATAAGCTGGAATTTGCAGGGACCCTTTTTTGGGTTTTAGTGCCCAATAAAAATTTATTGTAGTTACTGTAATATAAATAGCCACGGATTTCGGAAACAAGCTTAGTTATTCAAAATATGATCTTGCCTGATGATGCTACTATGATAGCGAAACAATTGTTGTGAGTTTAACAATAAAAATTTGTGAAAATCAGAATAACCTTATTTCAAATTATTTAATATGGATTTTCACCAAGTAAGGACTGATACAATTCAATATATTGTGGAAGTTTCCAGACAATTCTGAATTTAAAATTGAACTACGATTCATTTTAAATATCATACAGATTTATTCTGTTAACCTCCCACAAATTTCAATTTCGAAAAGTTTTTATTCAAACATTGAGAATTAGATTAATTGAATGTCTTAGAACACACTGTGTTAATTTTGTAAAAATAAAGAATTAATACTTATTACACAGTACCAAAGGGAATAAAAGAATTCAAAGTAAAATAAATTATCAATTAAAATTACTAATTAAATGCTTGAAGGATGAAAAATTTTGTTTCATACCACGTTTTATGAAAACTAAATTCCTTTTAATTTTTGAAATATATCGGTTTTCATAAGAGGGATAAGCAGAAATAAAATTTTGTCTACTCAAAATAATTAATTTATAGGATTTTTGTTAACAATTTATTTTTATTGGATTTTGTTATATCGTTTGGATGTCTTATAATGGAGGTTTATTTTATATGACTTTTGATATAAGTGGTACTTATATGACATTAATTTAATTCCTGAAGTTATAATATTAAATATAATTTTTTGAAATTAAATATGTAGGAGGCTAACAGAATATATCTGTAAATATTAAACTATTAAAATAATTTCATATAGCTTCTATCAAGTATAAACTTCCATTCATTGTCATTTATTCATCATATATAATTATTTGGTTTCTTTAACATTCTTTATACAGATGGTCCTTTTGCTATAACAGAGGCCGTTAAACTGCCTGTCAATCTTTGATCTATGGTAAACCACAGAACTATTTATTTGAGTTCACAGTGGACACCATTTAAATGTTCAGTAGTCATTTGCAAAGACGCTTTCTGGATTGTTAAAGGTGAGTAAATATTTTGTGTTGATTGATATTATATTTTATTAAATGTGATTGGGTACTGACGAGCAAATTCTCTCTTAAAACTTCTTTTTCAGTAATGTTTTTACATATCTTGAGATTTTCTTAAAAGTCAATTAGTTAGATATTGAATAATATTGAATATTCCAAGTAAGATAATTTTATGATGAAATTCTTAGGATTAAAAAAATATTAAAATATTTAAATAATTTAAAATACCTTCTATCAAGTATAAACCTCCATTTATTTTATTTTAAAACTGCACTTCTGTTTATTTTTATTTATTTCGTTTTTCCAAATAATACTCTGAATTTAAAGATTAACTTCTGGCTATTACTATTAATTCTTTATTTCCCAATATAATTCTGAATTTAAAGTTGAATCTCTGGTTATTATTATTAATTCGTTATTTCCAGATTTAATTCTGAATTTAAAGTTAATTTTTTGGTATTCATTATTAATTCATTATTTATAGATATAATACTGAATTTTAAGCAGAACTTCTGTTTATTATTATTTAGTCGTTATTTCCAGATATAATTCTGAGTTTACAGTTGAACTTCTGTTTATTATTATAAATTCGTTATTTTGATTGTTGCTTTTCCCAACTTGCATCGAACCACATCAGAAATATACCAGGATATGTAAACCAGAAATGACGAAAAAAATGTATCTGGAATCACCCTAATTAACCAGCAGACACACAGGAAGGTCTAGGATGATTCATTGCATGTTAATTGGAGCTTACCTCATCTGCGCTCCACTTTCCACGCCGTTGGCCTCAAAACTCCGACCCCTCCATGAATATATGGATGATTCCGAAACTGAATTAGGAAGAGTTCGAGGGGGCTTATCCCGTCAGAGAGAGTCGTGTTATTTTCGCTTTATGCATATCAAAGGTAACTGTAACTACGGATGAAAAGAAAGCTGAAAGAGACAGGAAAACTCCGAAACATTTCCATTAAGAGATGAAACAAGAGTTTCTGGATACCCAACAACGCAGCTGTGATCTCAGCAACTGAATTATTGATAACAACAGTCCTTTGTTTTAAAACATGTTCAGCCAAAACGTCACACAACGAATGAATCATCTTTTCTTTGGTGAAATTCACCAAAGAAAAGATTAAAAAACTTCTACTAGCCCACACAGAATCATAAAAAAATATGAATTCAAAATAAAATTCGAAATGGTAATTTGATAAGTGTGGATAGCTCAGCAGGATTCGTGACCGGGAGGTCCGGGTTCGAATCCTGTTCAGGTAAAAAAAAATTTCTAGTTGGACGAGTGTCTGCTACCAACATTTCACTGTTGGGTCAAAAATTAACAGTGTTGTGACCTAAATTGGGGCAAGATCGCAGTAACAAAGTCAACACAGAACACAACTGAACTCCTAACTCTTGCAAGCTGAAAGAGCTTCCGAGGGATCTTCACAGAAGATCTAGGAGTATCAGGATAATAATAATAATGACTAAAGCCGACTAGGGAAACTATTATCATTCAAATATTTTAATATTTACCGATATGTTAGCCTTTCACATATTCAATTACAAAAAATTATTGAATTGTATCAGTCCTTACTTGGTGAAAATCCATATTAAATAATTTGAAATAAGCTTATTCTGATTTTCACAAATTTTTATTGTTAAACTCACAACAATTGTTTCGCTATCACAGTAGCATCATCAGGTAAGATCACATTTTGAATAACTAAGCTTGTTTCCGAAATCCGTGGCTATTTATATTACAGTAACTACAATAAATTTTTATTGGGCACTAAAACCCAAAAAAGGGTCCCTGCAAATTCCAGCTTATCTGAACATATTTAACAGAGGTGAGCTATTTAAATCTATTTGTTCGTTAAGTAATATTCCAATTTTATTATGTTTATTTATCTCTAGGGATTCTAACAGATTTAAGGCATAACTTTTGCTTTCTATATGTAGAATTTCAAAGTTATGGTTGAAATTATGTCCTGTTTCTAACAAATGGTTGGAATATGTAGAATTGCTTTTATTATTGAGGAAACTCTTCAAATGTTCACACATCCTATGACGTTCTTCCAGTTTGACCTATGTAAATTTTAGGGCAATCACCGCAGGTTAACTTATAAACCCCAGATTTATCATCCTTATGTGTGTAGTCTTTATTATTTTTGATAAATTTACTCAAGTTTAAATTAGTGTTAAATGAAGTTCTCAAATTATATTTATTTTTGAGGTATGTAGCAATTTTCTCAGAAATACCTTTAGTGTAATTTAAGGAAATGTATTTAAAATTTTCTTTTATATTAGGAAACACCATATTTAAAGCTATTTTATTATTTTTTTTTATAAATAATTTGTCTATCAACTTTGGATCATATTCATTATTAAAAGCTATTTGTTTAATTATGTTAAGTTCTGAAATATAATTTTCTCGATTCATGGGAATATTAACTAATCTATGGATCATACAATTAAATGCTGATAATTTTTGATTTAGAGGATGATTTGATTTATTGTGTATAATAGAATCCGTATAGGTTGGTTTGTGAAATATTGAAAAATCATGTGAACTATTTATTCGAGTAACAGTTAAATCAAGAAAATTAATAGAGTTATTAAGTTCGGTTTCCATAGTGAATTTAATTGAAGGATGTATTTCATTGATGAATAAAAAGAATTTTTTCAAAAGTCTGTCTGTACCTGTGAAGCAACAGAAAATATCGTCTACATATCTATACCAATATAAAAAGTATTTCTTAAGGAGATTTTGGTGAATTTTAGTTTCAATAATAAAAGCAATTCTACATATTCCAACCATTTGTTAGAAACAGGACATACTTTCAACCATAACTTTGAAATTCTACATATAGAAAGCAAAAGTTATGCCTTAAATCTGTTAGAATCCCTAGAGATAAATAAACATAATAAAATTGGAATATTACTTAACGAACAAATAGATTTAAATAGCTCACCCCTGTTAAATATATTCAGATAAGCTGGAATTTGCAGGGACCCTTTTTTGGGTTTTAGTGCCCAATAAAAATTTATTGTAGTTACTGTAATATAAATAGCCACAGATTTCGGAAACAAGCTTAGTTATTCAAAATGTGATCTTACCTGATGATGCTACTGTGATAGCGAAACAATTGTTGTGAGTTTAACAATAAAAATTTGTGAAAATCAGAATAACCTTATTTCAAATTACAAAAAATTATATTTAATGTCATATAAGTACTACTTGTTTTAAACCACATATAAAATAAATATTCATTATAAGACGTCCACATGAGATAACAAAATCCTATAAATATAAATTGTTAACAAAAATCCTATAACTTAAATATTTTGAGTAGACAAAATTTTGTTTCTGCTCATTCCTCTTATGAAAACAGATATCTTTCAAAAATGTTCAACATAATCTTAAGAATTTCATCATAACACTATCTTACTTAGAATATTCAATATTATTGGATATCTAACTAAGTCACTTGTTAGAAAAGCTCAAGATATGTAAAAACATTACTAAAAAACAAGTTTTAAGAGAGATGAATAAAAACAATATTCTAATTCCCGCTAATATTTTATTAACACTACGATCGTTACGTCATACCATGACTTCTTCAGGTGAGTATTACAAGATACTGAGTATACCATGAACAAGAAATTCATTTTATAGTACATGAATATAACAAAACAAGGGGGGGTGAAGAGAGTTTTACAATTCTTTTGGAAATCTGAAAAATGATTCAAAAAAGATTTAACAAAGGGGAGCTACTTAATTCTGTTTGGTTATTCAATAATATTTTTCTTTTATGATCTCTATTAATTTCTAAAGTTTCTAACGAGTTTAATCTAAAACTTTTGTTTTCTGAGTGTAAAATTTCAAAGTTACTATTAAAACTATGTCCTGTGTCTAGAAGGCGCTCTGCGTAGGTTGAATTTCCCTTTTTGTTACAATAACATTTTTCATGTTCCCTAAGTCTCGTCTGGAACGATCTTTCTGTCTGACCAACATATACAAAATGGAAAGTACCGCAAGTTAACCCATAAACACCTTATTTCTTGTTCTTAGATGTTTTATCTTTATTATTTTTTATTAGTTTTCCTAGGGTCTTGGTCACACAGGAAGATCGTTCCAGACGAGACTTAGGGAACATGAAAAATGTTATTGTAACAAAAAGGGAAATTCAACCTACGCAGAGCACCTTCTAGACACAGGACATAGTTTTAATATTATAGTAACTTTGAAATTTTACACTCAGAAAACAAAAGTTTTAGATTAAACTTGTTAGAAACTTTAGAAATGAAAAGATATCATAAAAGAAAAATATTATTGAATAACCGAACAGAATTACGTAGCTTCCCTTTGTTAAATCTCTTTTGAATCATTTATCAGATTTCCAAAAGAATTGTAAAACTCTCTTCACCCCCTCTATTTTTGTTATATTCATGTACTATAAAATGAATTTCTTGTTCGTGGTATACTCAGTATCTTGTAATACTCACCTGAAGAAGTCATGGTATGACGTAACGATGGTAGTGTTAATAAAATATTAGCGGAAATTAGAATATTGTTTTTATTCATATTTTCAAGATGAATTTCCGTCAAGTAAAGACCGAAACAATCATAGATTTTAAGAGAGACTTTGTTTCGTCAGTACTCAATCATATACACATTCAATAAAATATAACATCAATCAACAAAAAATATTTACTCATCTTTAACAATTTAGAAATCGTCTTGACAAATGAATATTGAACAGTCAAATGAAGTGTAATGTTGACTCGAAATGAATGGTTCTGTGGTTTAACATTGATCATAAAGATTGAAAGGCAATTTAACGGCCTCTGTTATAGCACAAGGAGACCATCTATATAAAGAATGTTAAGAAAATCAAATAATTAATCCATGTGGTGGATGCACAGAGTCCAACTTGTTGTGAATGTCAACGAATAGACAAATCTGGAACATCATTAACACTATGACTTACAGCAGCGATATTTTCTTCTGTACGTACAATTCTTTGTCTTGTTGTTGTTGCATCGAGTAGAGAAAATGTTGTCGGAAATCTATCGATAGTTCGACGAATAAGCTGCTCTGATGGAAGATTATGTAAACCATAAATTTCACGAAGTGATTTTGTGAATAAATTTCAACAATTTGTAAACGTTTTTGCGGCGTGAATCTTTCCATGATAATCTGTCAATGCTTACTGAACAGAAATGTCAAAACAACATGGCTTCTACCTTCTGTCAAATCACTATCCCTATCGAAAGATCTATCACTCTAAAAAAAACACCCGATATTTAGAAAACCCACATCGACAGACACAACCATACTCAAGTTTTCAAACCATCCGAACACTCATAAACTCGCTGCATACAGATCAACGATACATAGAGCATTTTCAATTCCTTCAAATAATATTACGTTAAAAAAAGAACTGAATTCAATCAAACAAAAAGCCACGAATAATCATTTCGAAACTAAAATAATAAATTCCCCCATAAATAAAAAACAGAAACAACTAATTCGCAAATATACCCCATTTCCATATCAGATAATATAGACAAGAAATTCATAAAATTAACATATTTTGAAGCAGCCTCACAAAAAAGGTCAAATTTTACCGAAAATTAACATAATAACAGCTTTAACACCCTCATATAAAATTTCCAGCCTCTTTTTTAATGCAAAAGACAGAAACAACCGGTTGAATAATTCTGGAGTCTATAAATTAAGTTATCAACAGTTCAGTAGCGTATATATAGGACAAACCAGAAGATCTTTCCACAAAAGCTACAAAGAACATCAGTCTGCCTTTAGGAACCAGAAAGATAACTTCAATTTTGCGAAACATTTTTTCGTAACCGACCATATCTTCCCAGAATTGGATAATCTCGAAATATTGCACGTGGAAACGAAAGGAAAAAACAAGACATTCTGGAATCCATTGAAATACACAAATACAAAAAGCACGTACCGACAATAAAACTATTAAATGAGCAAACCCCACTTTTGATTATTTGAGACATAATTTGTTTATTCAGTTTGAAAATGTAATATCACTATGAAACTCGAGTCACTGTATAATCAGTAAATAGAGTGATAGAGAACAAAGTAATTTCTCAATTCATTCCTATTAAAATGAACTATTACAAAGTTACGGACTACTCCATCCAATAATTCAAATTTTTTTCTCCCAAAAACCTTGAGTTTTGGCAAGAAATTACAAGAGACCCTAGTCGTTAAGAATAGATCAAGCTATCAAAAATTGATTTTTTTATTGTCGAATAGAAATATGGAAAAGAGTTTCATGCAAAAGAAGGTTTAGGGATGGCTTTTTCTACCCCTTGCAATCCTAAAGAAACACCACCAAATAGTTTTTGGGTTCCTTCTCCCCCACATAAAATGTCTGCTTAATTTTATTCTTGTCAGTTCTTTGGTCTTTGAGGAGGAAATTTAAAAAGTGTTTTTCGGGCGCCATCTTTAGGGAGCTGTAACTAAGCAGAGGGGGCTCAAAAAAATTAAGTTTATATGAAAGGCCCACCCTATTTTGTGACAAAGAATCACCCCTAAATTATTTCGCAACTATTCATATACACCCTGTATATTTCCCTGAGGAAAAATTTCGTGAGAATATTGCAGTTTGTGCAACGCTTAGCTATAGAATAGGAGAAAAGAAAATGGAAGAACCTCGGAAGAAATCGAAAAACGACTACAAGGTTACATGCGAACGTCCCATTTACTAACCCCACTTTAAGGGTCGTATATAAGGAACATTCATTAGTCCTCTGTATTAAGTATTCTTGCGTGACTCCAGATTCTTTTTAAACACGCAAAGGTTCTTTCGTGAAAATCGAACTGCATATTTTCGAAGGTTGAAGCTCAACAGCGAAAATAAATTTGTTCTCGCATTTGAAATGTTCGTACAATTATATCGGGTGTTTTCTTAGACTGATAGAAATTTAAATTGAAATAAAACACTCTCAAATTTCCAGCATATGTCCACCACGACTAGCTCTGAGGAACCGCATTCGACCAGACCAATTTTTCGAGTAATTAAGGTTTTATTTCATCAATAACACGAGTTAAGTTGACTTCCGAAGCGTCTATTGTTTCTGGTTTATCAGCATAAAGCAATGACTTGACATAGCCCCAAAGAAAATAATCCAGTGGAGTTATGTCGCATGATCGTGCAAGCCAATTAATTGGATCATTCCTCGAAATAATATTGTCGCCAAATCATTCTTTCAATAAATCAATTATTGTTACGGTAGCACCATGAGGTGTAGCACCATCTTGTTGGAACCAAAACACTTCTGGGTCGATACCATTCAAATTTTGAAACAAATAATCATTGATCATCGATGTGTGAAGAGCAGTTTCCTCACTTAATACAGTTTTGCGATAAAAAAGTGGATCAACTTCAAACTGTTCTAGGGACCAATCAGCAAACAAACGACGCTTATTATGGTCAAGTGGCTTTTGTTCTTGAACCAGTTGGATCTTCTATGAGTGTAGACTAAGATCTTTACACAAAATTTTCATGTGGTGGATGCACAGAGTCCAACTTGTTGTGAATCGTCGACGAAAAGACAAATCTGGATCATCATTAACACTATGACTTAAAGCAGCGATATTTTCCTCTGTACGTACAGTTCTTTGTCTTGTTATTGTTGCTGCATCAAGTAGAGAAAATGTTGTCCAAAATCTATCGATAGTTCAACGAATAAGCTGCTCTGATGGACGATTATGTGAACCATAAATTTTACGAAGTGCTCTATAAGTTTGGCGAATAGAACACTGATTTTGAAAATAAATTTCACCAATTTGTGAACGTTGTTGCGGAACGTTGTTGCGGCTTGAGTCTTTCCATGATAATTTGTCAATGCTCACTGAACAGAAATGGTAAAACAGCATAGCTTCTACCTTCTGTAAAATCATAGTTATCCCTATCGAAAGTTCTGTCGCTCTAAAAAAACACC
Organism: Megalocaria dilatata; assembly: GCA_034642435.1. Taxonomy (NCBI): domain Eukaryota; kingdom Metazoa; phylum Arthropoda; class Insecta; order Coleoptera; family Coccinellidae; genus Megalocaria; species Megalocaria dilatata. The sequence continues at coordinate 46,543,546 of CM067861.1, forward strand.
TGATACCAGCGGATTCAAGAATGGATTTGAAGGGTGAGAGCAACTCTTTAATTATAGTCCAGTAAAAATAAACGTTTAACTAAATCTGTATAGACGTTTAATAAACCATAACAAATGAAATGTCGAAAACCTCCTTCGATCCGCCCTCTGCAAGAAAATTTATTCAAGGTCAAAGGTACCAAATCATATTTCTCTAAAATTTCCATCAAGTAAGGACCCTTTCAATCGAAAAGAATTTGAATTGATGGAGATTATGATTTGCGCTAAAACATTCACAAATTAAAGACATTCAAACGAAATTGTAGGCGACAAAGAGGAAGCTTCATTCAAATATTCTCTTTATTTTCAGCTGGTGCGTCTTCCAAAGCTGCCTCTTCCACCATTGGAACAAACACTGGCGAAGTACGAGAGAACCATGCAACCTCTTCTTGATGAAAAAGGACAAATCAAACTCAGGAATCTGTTGAAAGAGTTTGAAGCAACCCTTGGTCCTCGTCTACAGATCTACCTCCTTGAGCAACAGAGAATAAAAGAGAACTGGGTAAGGACCAATTTCATCTGCATGCAGTTATCTATAATCATTTAAGAGCTTGCCTCAAACCTCATTAGAATTATAATATTTATTTACGAAGCTTAGAAAGATACAATCAGTTAATTGTTGGTTGGCGAAAGGAATCCATTATTTCAAGAATTTTTTCAACATGTTTGAGATTGTCCGATTTGGGTCGAATATGCACCGTTTCATTCTACAATTTGTTGCCATTTTAAAGGTATCTTTCTCATAGAAGTCTTTCTGGCGTAAAACTGTAGTATTCGATTTTTCCAATCTTCTATTGGTGCTAATTTCTTATCACTCAGGAAGTTTTGCAATGCGAGAAAAAGAAGGTATCGCTTGGTGCAATAAAACTTCCCAATCAAGCTCCTGTTTCTTCCCAGTCTCCATAGACGTGTGTGGCTTGGAGTTGTACTAATGGAATACACCACCTCTACTATTGGTCAATTCTGACCGTTTCTGGTCAATCGCTAGCTTCAAACGGTCCAGTTGTAGACAGTAGAGATACGAATTTAGTGTTTGGTCTTATGGAAACAACTCATAATAAATTATTCCTTTCCAGTACAACCAAAGGCACAGTAGAGCATTGACTCTGGATGCTTTTATCGCTTGTGTTCGTGCCTCTTCTATCAGGTTGATACATTCACTCCCAGGTAATTAAATCTTGATACCTGCTGTATTATTCTCCTATCAACTGCCAGTTTGCATCTAATAGGATTTTTTGAGATGACCATTGATTGTGTATTTGTGTAGATCTATTATTTCAAATGAATATTTTACTGTTGAAATTGTAGAAATATAAACAAATAATTGTTGTGGCGTCCAAACATCGAGACTCTTTGAATCCAGCTCTGCGCAAATTGTTTAAAACTGTTTTATGGTCGATCTTTAGCTTCTGGGCTACAACTACAAACAAGCCGATCAACTTCTATTATTTCTCTGGTTTTATCGAAATGAACAGAATCAAAATTGCATGTACCAGTATCACCATCCATAATGGTTTCATTTCCGCCTTTATCAAAGAAAAATTGTACAATGTACCGAATTTTCCCTTCCATTTTGAACAACTTACTGTAACTTACAACTGAATGGAACAAACAAAAAGAAGCAAAAAAGAGTTTTGGTAACAACGAACATAAATCTGAAATTGTTTAATCGATACTTAACAAATTATGACAGCCATATACCGAAAAAATGATAGATTTCAATGAAAAAATATATAAGAGACAGTATTTTAATTTTCACAAAAATGTTTATAATACAACAATAGTTCTTCAGGTATCTGCATTCTGCAGCCAGTAGATGGAAATTCGTCCCCCTCAAAATCTGTCCTTATTTTAAATCTTCGACAATTCTTCGTTTCTGAGTTCTGGGGGGTCAAATTTTCGTTGGGACACCCTGTATTTACGTTGAAGGAGAAGTGGGATGTGCCAAAGGTCCCTCTGCTCATTTCATAGTTTTATTGTTGAAACGTGATGTTTGTGTTTAAATATTTCGAAGGGTTCCAGAATGTCTAGTTTTTTTCCCTTCGCTTCCAGGTGCAATATTTCAAGATTGTCCAGTTCTGGGAAGATATCAATGGTTTCGAAAAAATGTTTCATAAAAATTTCAGTTATCTTAATGGTTCCTAAATAAAGATTGATGATCATTGTATCTTCTATGGAAATATCTCCCAGTTTGTTCTATATATACGCTATCGCACAGAAGACCATTAAATTCATAAACTCCAGAATTATTCAGCCGGTTGTTTTTGTCTTTTGGATTTAAAAAGAACTTAGAAATTTGATGTGAAGATATGAAAGCTGTTTTATGTTAATTTCGGAAAACATTTGAGCTATTTCTTGCGAAATTGGTACAAAATATGTATGTTTCACAAATTTTTTGTTATTATTATCTGTTTTGAAAATGGGGTATATTTGTTTCAGAATGAGTTGTTTTTCTTTTTTGTCTATGAGAGAATTTATAGTTTTTGTTTGTGGCTATTGATTGTATTCAGTTTCCTTTTCAACGTAATATCGGGTGTTTTTTTTAGAGTGATTGAACTTCAAATTGAAATAAAACACATTCAAATTAAGATTGAAGCCAAATTTTTTTTATTTGAAATATAATTTTGACATTTATGTTTTGAAAATAATTTCCGGCATATGTCCACCACGACTAGCTCTGAGGAACCGCATTAGACCAGACCAATTTTCGACCACTTTTTTCGTGCAATTCAGGCCTTATTTCATCAATAACACGAGTTATGTTGGCTTCCAAAGCTTCTATTGTTTCTGGTTTATCAGTATAAACCAATGACTTGACATAACCCCAAAAAAAATAATCCAGTGGAGTTATGTCGCATGATCTTGGAGGCCAATTGATTGGATCATTTCTCGAAATAATGTTATCGCCAAATCTATCTTTAGATGAATCAATTGTTACGGTAGCAGCATGAGGTGTAGCACCATCTTGTTGGAACCAAAACACTTCTGGATCGATACCATTCAAATTTTGAAACAAATAATCATTGATCATCGATCTGTAAAGAGCACCATTCACTGTAACATTACATTAAAGAAACTGGGTTCCTTTTTCGGAACACCCCAAAAAATAAATAAATTTTATGAATCCAAAACCTCCAAAAATGTATTCTTTGATTAAATTATTTAGAAATTATAAGAAAGATTATCCTTTTAGACCGGTTGTTTCGTTCGTTAGTGCACCTTCATTTAAACTTTCTAAAGTTAAATTCCAAGCTAAATACTCAAAAAAAATTCACTACAGCTAATGAATAAAATAAAGAATATCCACACCACATAATGCCAAATTCATTTCATTTGACGTCCAAAATTTATTTCCAAGTATCCCACCAAACGAAACAATTGAACTAGTAGACAATCTATTAATCAACAACAGATGTAATACAAGTATCAAAGAAGATATTTTAGAATGTCTAGATATTAGCACTAAACTAAATTATTTTCAATTTAAGAATAAAATTTATGAATCTGAAAAAGGTTTGATTATGGGAAATCCATTAAGTTCTTATTAGCGGACAATATTGAAACTAAAATTCACCAAAATCTCCTCAAGAAATACTTTTTATATTGGTATAGATATGTAGACGATATTTTCTATTGCTTCACAGGTGCAGACAGAATTTTAAAAAAATTCTTTTTATTTATCAATGAAATACATCCTTCAATAACATTCACCATATAAATAATTCACATGATTTTTCACAAACCAACCTATACGGATTCTATTATACACAATAAATCAAACCATCCTTTAAATAAAAAATTATCTGCATTCAATTGTATAATCCATATATTAGTTAATATTCCCATGAATCGAGAAGATTATACTTCAGAACTTAACATAATTAAACAAATAGCTATTAATAATGACTATGATCCTTAGTTGATAGAAAAATTGTTGATGAATAAAAATAATAAAATAGCTTTAAATATGGTATATCCTAATACAAAAGAAAATTGCAAATACATTTCCTTAAAATACACTAAAGTTATTATATTTCTGAGAAAATTGCTACATACCTTAAAAATAAAAATAATTTAAGAACTTCATTTAAAACCAATTGAAACTTGAGTAAATTGATTAAAAATAATAAAGACTGTGCACATAAAAATGATAAACCGGGGGTTTATGAGTTAATCTGCGGTTATAAGTACATAAGACAGACTGGAAGAACATTCCGACATAGAATTTGTGAAAATTTGAAGAGTTTCTTCAATAATAAGAGTAATTCCACATATTCTAACCATTTGTTAGAAACAGGACATACTTTCAACCATAATTTTGAAATTCTACATATAGAAAGTTAAAGTTATACCTTAAACCTGTTAGAATCCCTAGGGACAAATAAAAACAATAAAATTGGATTATTATTTAACGAACAATTAGATTGAAATAACTCACCTCTGTTAAATATATTCAGATAAGCTGGAATTTGCAGAGACCCTTTTTTGGGTTTTAGTGCTCAATAAAAATTTATTGTGCTTACTTTAATATAAATAGCAACGGATTTCGGAAACAAACTTAGTTATTCAAAATATAAACCTGCCTGATGATGCTACTGTGATAGCGAAACGATTGCTGTAAACTTAACAATAAAAATTTGTGAAAATCAGAATAACCTTATTTCTATAATATTTCATATGGACATATTCAACTGAGACCCACAAAATTGAGATTTTAATTATGATCGGTTACGGGGATAATTGCAGAAGTCAAGTTGAAGTGTCGAACTTATTTAGTCAGAGGTATCCTCAGTTGTCTAATATTCAACAAAGTATTGTGTCTAAAACTCATGGACAATTCAGAGAACTTGGATATATCAAACCATTAAAAAGAAAACCGCAATTCGTTGAAGATACCGTGAAATTGGATATTTTGTTAGGTGTTCCAGAGGATTCAACGACAAGTATACGTCAAATTGCGGGGGGAAGTACTGTAAGTCATACAACTGTGATAGGGTGTCTCCACAAAGAGAAACTTCATCCATATAAAATGACGTTTGTGCAAGAGCTCACAAAAGACGATCCATGTCGTAAAATACATTTCTGAGAAATAATGATGAATAAACTGAACAGGAATTGAATAGATTGGTATAATAAATCAAGATTTACAACGAAAGGGCAGGTAAACCGACCAAATTGTAGATGTCAACTTATTTCCTAATGCAATAGATTCAGGCCTACCGAATAAAAATGTCTTGGTCTAGCCCATTATGCTTCAGTGGTCAGAACTTACTTAAACGCAATCCTCTCCGATAAATGGATTGGACGAAGCGATACTACTGAGTGGCAAGCTAGATCGCCAGACCTTACGCGTTGTATTTTTTCTGTGGGGTTATCTCAAGAACAAAGTTTATGCAACACAGCCGACGTCATAAAATTATCTTTCATACGAAAAAAAATTGGCTTCAATCTTAATTTAAATGTGTTTTATTTCAATTTAAAGTTCTCACTCTAAAAAAAAAACACCCGATAGTTCGTTGAAATCAGGTTAATAAGGAGCTTTAAAAAATTTAAAATTATATGCGGGAAAGGCTCGAATCACCTTGTATATTTAAATTTATGTTTAAAAAGCGCAGTATTGAATACAAAAGTTGACATGTCCCACAGTTTCTTATAATTTCCCAACATACGAACACAAGTAATTTTATTCCATAAGTGGTTTGCACTGTATAGAAGAAGTGAAGTTGTTATAACAGTCAAGAGAGAAAAATGTATTCGTCTTTTGTTTCATTAATTGATTTGAACCTTTCCAACGCAACCAGGTGAGATTTTTTTAAATCTTATTAATTAAAAATAAAAAACTTATGTACCAAAACTTATGCGGTAAGAATAATAATATAAGAAGTATAGAAAACGTTAAGACTAATTGGTTTTATCGATCTTGTAAAGACATTTTTCTGGGATCAGTGGAAAAGGTAAATATAAAGAGAGAGAAAATCTTAACCTAAGGAGTATTTATATACAGGTTAGTACGCCAATTCTTCTAAAGTGACCTCACGTCGTATGTACAACTTAAAACTATTAAAAAAAAAAAGAACGTATATACATATTCTAATACTAAGATGAACAAAAAGGTCTACTACTTTCGTAGTTCACCGGTGGTTAATCGGAGGAACGTTTTAGCGGGAAAGGTTCTAAGATACAAGAATCTCTATGGCGAGATCACTGCATAACAATTCAAAATTTCCTAATTAATTTGAAGAGAGCAGTCAGGATTTATCGAGATATCGTGATACTTAGGCGCCATCTGAGAAATATGCAATTAAATCAATATAAAATCAACACACTCAATGTAATAACAGTCGATAAATCGAAACTTTAATTACTCAAATCGAATTGGTTGCTGGAAAATCAGTTCAGTTCTTCAGTTTTACGTTGTGAGGTTTTCACGAGTATACAAAAGGAGTTGTTGTTGAGTGGATAAAATTCGTTTTACGTTTTTTTTTTGTTTTTGATACACCTCGTCATCTTTATTGCTTACAATATGTGGTCAAAAATAGTCTGAAAACAGAAGCTCTATTCGGGATAACATAGAAAAAATGAAAAAAATTTATTTAAATATTTGAATATTTATAGATATATTCTGTTAGCCTTCTACAAATTTAATTTGAAAAATTCTATTTAATATTATAACTTCAGGAATTAAATTTATGTCATATAAGCACCGCTTATATCAAACGACACATAAAATAAATATTCATTATAAGACATCGAGATGAGATAACAAAATCCAATGAATGAAAATTGTTAACAAAAATCCTATAAATTAAATATTTTGAGTAGACAACATTTTGTTTCTTCTCATCCCTTGCTTATATGACATTAATTTAATTCCTGAAGTTATAATATTGAATAAAATTTCTTGAAATCAAATATGTAGAAGGCTAACAGAATATATCAGTAAATATTGAAATATTTAAATAATTTTATATACCTTCTATCAAGTATAAACTTCCATTTATTTTAATAACATAAATAGAGGTTAATACTTGATAGAAGGTATATAAAATTATATAAATATTTTAATATTGGCCTTCTACATATTTAATTTCAGAAAATTATATTCAATAATTATAACTTCAGGAATTAAATTAAATTATTGTCATATAACCACTTATATCAAACGACATATAAATTGAACATTCATTATAAGACATCCAAATGATATAACAAAATCCAATAAATAAAAATTGTTAACCAAAATCCTCTAAATTAAATATTTTGAATAGAGAAAATTTTGGTTTTGCTGATCAATCGTATGAAAACAAATATCTTCCAAAAATGTTTAACATAATCTTAAGAATTTCATCATAAATCTTACTTAGAATATTCAATATTATTGGATATCTAACCAAGTTACTTTCTATAAAATCTCAAGATATGTAAAAACACTTCTGAAAAACAAGTTTTAAGGGAGACTTTGCTTAGTCAGTACGCAAATAATTCATATTCAATAAAATATAACATCAATCAACAACAAATATTTACTCATCCTTCAACAATTTAGAAAACTTCTGGTAAATGAATACTGAAAAATTTTTAAATGGAGTGTAATGTTAACTGCAAATAAATAATTCTGTGGTTTACTCTTGATCTAAAAGATTGAAAGACAATTTAACGGCCTCTGTTATAGCACAAGGACTATCTGTATGAAGAATGTTAAGGAAACCAAATAATTATATATTATGAATAAAATAACATAAATAGAGGTTTATACTGGATAGAAGGTATATAAAATTATTCAAATAGTTTAATACTAGCCCTCTACATATTTATTCCAAAAAATTATATTCAATAATTATAACTTAAGGAATTAAATTGAATTAATGTCATATAAGTACCACTTATATCAAAGGACATATAAAATAAACATTCATTATAAGACATCCAAATGATCTAACAAAATCCAATAAATAAAAATTTAACCCAAAATCCTATAAAATGAATATTTTAATTAAATTTTGAATTGAATATTAAATATAATATTATATATTATATTATTATATTGAATATTGAATATTCTAAGTAAGATAGTTTTATGATGAAATTCTTAAGATTATGTTAAACATTTTTGAAAGATATTTGTTTTCATAAGATTTATCAGCAGAAACAAGATTTTGTCTACTTAAATTATTCAATTTATAGGATTTTGGTTAACATTTTTTATTAATTGGATTTTGTTATATCATTTGGATGTCTTAATGAATGTTTATTTTATATGTCGTTTGATATAAGTGGTACCTATATGACATTAATTTAATTTAATTCCTGAAGTTATAATTATTAAACATAATTTTTTGAAATTAAATATGTAGAAGGCTAATATAAGAATATTTAAATAATTTTATATACCTTCTATCAAGTATTAACCTCTATTTATATTATTAAAATAAATGGAAGTTTATACTTATACTACAATGGAATTGATTCGTTAATTTTATTTTTTTTTTTCGCTTATTTTTGTTTCTATCCTTTTGTTTTTTTTTCCCTTTTTGGTTTTTTTTTTTTTTTTCAGGGTTGAGTGGAGTAGCTTTAAGCTAGACTTCGCCCTATATTTATATATTGTAAATGTATGAATAAAGGCACTATTATTATTATTATTATTATCATTATTATTATACTTGATAGAAGGTATATAAAATTATTTAAATATTTTAATATTTACTGATATATTCTGTCAGCCTTCTACATATTTGATTTCAAAAAATTATATTCAATATTATAACTTCAGGAATTAAATAAATGTCATATAAGCAAGGGATGAGAAGAAACAAAATGTTGTCTACTCAAAATATTTAATTTATAGGATTTTTGTTGACAATTTTCATTCATTGGATTTTGTTATCTCATCGAGATGTCTTATAATGAATATTTATTTTATGTGTCGTTTGATATACGCGGTGCTTATATGACATAAATTTAATTCCTGAAGTTATAATATTAAATATAATTTTTTGAAATTAAATATGTAGAAGGCTAACAGTATATATCTATAGATATTCAAATATTTAAATAAAATTTTTTTATTTTTTCTATGTTATCCCGAATAGAGCTTCTGTAACCTGTGATCTTCAATTCCAATTGAATTGCTCCAGCTTGGAAAATAATGTCACTTTTTGCCGGACCAAGTATTCAAAATCAAAATTTCGCACAATTTTAACTGATGGGGCCTGGAATATAAAAAAGTGCGCATGCTCGGCACGTAAACTATGGAAGGTTCTTTTTTATATTCCATGCCCCATCAGAAACGACTGCGATGTTCGGTCCTTTATTATTACACATTATACTCACCTCGGATCTCTCTGTCACTCATTTTCACACGCGTTTAAATTAAAATCTTCAAAATTCGCCAACCCCTATTAGGACCAAATTTTTTGCAGACAACCCTATATCAACGTGTTCGTAATAATACAGCGCTTATGCTGATATAAATTTTTTTCCATTATCATAACAAGTGAAAGTAACTAGCATCGTCATACTTGTTTATACCTGACAGGCAAGCAGTTTGTCCAGGTAAATTATAGTCCAGTATAAAATTTTCATATTGTAGTGATGTTGCAACATATAATGAAAAATTATTTTAAAAAAAATAATTCAAAATATTTTGTCCAGGATGCTTCTTGAAAACCCATTTTTAATATATTTTCTAATATACTAAATTTATTACAAAATAAGTTTCATTCTATTATCAGCTCGGTGAAGTTCGATTTAGGTTCGGATCTTAGACTTTATCGAAAGTTCTATCACTCTAAAAAAACACCCGATATATACTAAACGTTTACACTACATCCACTACAACAATTTCGAGTTCACTTGAAACCTTTGCTCGTTTTCTCCAAACGTAATCTCCGTGTAATCAGTACGGCATATAAAGTTTAATAAGCACCTCCGAAATCGGGGGACAATTTTAATCCCCCACGAGCAGGGTGCAGGGAGATGCAGGACTAGGGGGTTCCGTTCCCTGACTCCCCAATTACCGCACGCCGCCCGTGTGAGTTTTGGGCAACCAAGCGCGATATTCCGGGCCTCGAACCCGATCTTGTTAACTATGGAAATTGTTTGATCACCGATTCGGAAAGTAAACGTTGTTGCCCTTGCATCGAGGATTCGTAGCTTGTTAAGGGGTAATACTGTCTTGTATGTCATTGATTTTCGATGTGAAGGATTCTATTCGGTCCAATACAATGTATTCGATACTGTCAGGCTGATTTCTTATTATGAATAACGCATTCTGTCAAGAAAGTACCGGGAATTATCGATTTAAATCTGGCGGGGCAATGAGGCAGGTAAAAGTTTTTTTTCCTAGGTTGGTACCACTGTCCTTAATTACTATGCCCAGCTTGAGCGGGATCTGTCAACTAGTGTGTTTGCAACAGCTGATTAAGTCAGTCGATGTCAGAGTGCGTGCCGATTTTTACTATGGGTGATTACGTGAGCAAAGAATTTGTTTAAAGTTTTGTGTTGCAAATGAATTTTCCTGTGCCGATGCATTGAAAATGTTGCAAAAGGCCTTTGGTGATAATGCTCTATCGAAAACTCGTGCATATCAGTGGTACAGAGCCTTCAAGGACGGTCGTGAAGTGGTCGCCCATCGACGGCTTCGATCGAAGATAACGTCGATAAAATTAAGGAAAGGGTGCTGGAAAACCGTCGTACCAGCTTGAGAGAGATAGCACATGATCTTAAGATATCCCACGAGTCCGCACGTACGATTTTGCTTGATATTTTGGTCATGAGAAAGGTGGCCGCACGACTCGTACCGAAAGACCTGAATTTTCTTCGAAAACGTCATCGCGAACAGGTTGCTTCAGACATGCTGGCTCGCTGTAATTCCGATTCTACATTCATGGAACGCATTATAACTGGTGATGAGACCTGGGTCTACGAGTACGATATGCAAACAAGCCAGCAATCATCGGAATGGGTGGCAAAAAATGAGCCGAAACCTGAAAAACCACGCCAAAGCCGCTCTAAAATGAAGGTGATGCTCATTGTTTTCTTCGATATCCGTGGCGTGGCGCACTACGAATTCGTTCCAGAGGGTCAGACGGTAAACAAGGAGTATTACCTAGGCGTTATGAAACGTTTGCGTGAGAGTATCCGTAAGAAGCGGCCAAATTTGTGGGCGAACAACTCATGGATTTTGCATGACGATAACGCGCCTTCTCACCGAGCTACGATTGTGACTGACTTTCTCGCCAAAAACTCAACAAACGTGCTTCAGCAACCACCGTATTCGCCGGATTTGGCTCCCTGCGACTTTTTCCGCTTCCCAAAACTAAAATTGCCCCTTCGTGGCAGCCGTTTTGAGTCGATTGAAGCCATAAAACAAAATTCGGCGCAAGAGCTAAAGTCCATCCCGGAAAGCGCCTACAAAAAATGTTTCAATAATTGGAAGTGCCGTTGGCATAGATGTATTGGAGCAAATGGAGCCTATTTCGAAGGCGACCCAATAAATTTTGACGATTAAATGTAAAAATGTTGTTTTAATTGAAAATTCCCGGTACTTTCTTGACAGAGTAGTATACTGAAATGATCGAAGGATCAGTTTTATTCAAGAATACTACTAAAAGTGATGTTAGATACTGTTCGATTTCTTCGAAATTGAACAAAGTATGGTATCATAAATGAAAGAATTTAGGCCTGCACACCAGATAAGGATCAAAAATACTTATCTTTGATAGTTTTCGTAGAACCCTTAAAAACCAGCCCCAGAAACGTATTCAGACGAACGCCGTTTCGATATTTTCTATCTGCAACACATTTTGACCCCTAAGACAGTCGTGTTTTTGCCACCCTTATCTGCTGGAACATCTTGTGCTTCGACCAAACAGTCACGTAACATTCTTTTCGAACAATTAAGTTCTATTCACTCTCAGGCCACGAAATGAATGTATTATCTACTGTAAATTTGCAACGAGTTTATTGCAAATGGAATTTCTGTGTAATCGAAATTGCCTAAGATTTGTCGCTGGTAGAAATATTGCCAGTATATCAAAATAGACTTCGTATTTTAGAATCAACGTAGGATTTGATTCCCTAAGATATACTCAATATAAGTAGTGTGTGTGTAGAATAGATGTTGGAATTATTATTAGATATAACTAATAATATAGAGCAACGAACTAGATGGTAGATAGAAGTGGACTGTATTAAATGATTGAATTAAATGATTGTATTAAATGTTGAACCTGGTTTCAGGGATTGAAGGAATACTACAAGTATAGAAAATATATTGAAGTATAAAACATGTGTCATAAATGTTACCGTATACAAAATTAGCTTACTGTACTTCCTCTGCCTTTGGTAAAGCCACCCCTTAGTGGAACCGTTTGGGAATACTGACTGCTTGTCTTCGGAGGTCTTCTCCCATGTCTTCTTGAATAGCTTCCTTCTCTCTCGTCGACTTGGTACATTAAAAGTTACAAGAAATTTCTATGGTTTCTATGGTTGTTCGTCTTTCATAGAAAAATTAGGCGCAACCACGGTGTAAAGATTATGCTTCATACAATATTGGACGACTATACATGCGCAAACACTTTGCGCATGAGATTTGCGCCTTAACATCTACATTATTTACTTGTAATTAGGTAGTATCGGGTGTTTTTTATTTAGAGTGATAGAACTTTCGATAGTGATAACTGTGATTTGACAGAAGGTAGAAGCCATGTTGTTTTGACATTTCTGTTCTGTAAGCATTGACAAATTCTCATGGAAAGACTCACGCCGCAACAACGTTTACAAATTGTTGAAATTTATTTTCAAAATCAGTGTTCTATTCGCCAAACTTATAGAGCACTTGGTGAAATTTATGGTTTACGTAATCGTCTATCAGAGCAGCTTATTCGTCGAACTATCTATAGATTTCGGACAACATTTTCTCTACTCGATGCAACAACAACAACAACAAGACAAAGAACTGTATGTGGGTGATTCCGTTCTAACTGTGATATTCAATGTCCTGTATTGTTTGTTCTCATAGGTCATTAATTAATAATCAATTTATGAAATTTTTGTGCTTATTGGAAAATTATGAACATATTTCAACATTATTTTCATATAATATAACTTGCCACTTACAGAAAACTTACAATATATCACTTAAATGTCAGTACCGTGTCATGTCCATTTCTAGAATTTATGTATGAATTGTTAGTTTTTTTTGTCGTAATAAATGATTTAAAATAATTACCTAATAAATTCTTATGTTTATGATCAAACTGAACAAAATTGACACATTTTTTGTTTAATGTATTTAGTTAACATTGAATTCCGGTGTCAGTACCATGGATAAACCAGTCAGTACCGTGGAACGTAAAATTTGAAATTTGTTTCCCGTTCTTGATGCTTCGAAGTTGTAGTAAAATCCTCTCAGATTTTTATTTTGACAGTAAAATAGATAAATAATATGCATAAAAAAATTGAAAAAGTTTAATTCCAAAATCTAAAAATTTTTAATCAATAAAATCACAGTTAGAACAGGATCACCCATGTACAGAAGAAAATATCGCTGCTGTAAGTCATAGTCTTGTCTATTCGTCGACGTTCACAACAAGTTGGACTCTATGCATCTACCACATGGAAAATTTTGCATGAAAATCTTGGTCTACAACCATACAAGATCCAACTGGTTCAAGAACCAAAGCCACTTGACCATATTAAGCGTCGTTTGTTTGATGCATTGGGACCTAGAACAGCTTGAAGTTGATCCACTATTTTATTGTTAAAATGTGTTTAGTGATGAAGCTGATTTCTGGTTGAACGGCTATGTAAACAAGCAAAATTGCCGTATATGGAGTGTTAACAATCCTCAAGAAGTTCTGCAGGTTCCATTGCATCCTGAAAAATGCACTGTATGGTGTGCTTTACACGCTGGAAGCATCATCGGTCCATATTACTTTAAAAACTATGCTGGAGCTAATGTTACAGTGAATGGTGCTCGTCACAGATCGTTGATCAGTGAATGGTGCTCGTCACAGATCGTTGATCAATGATTATTGGTTTCCAAATTTGAATGGTATCGACCCAGAAGTGTTTTGGTTCCAACAAGATGGTGCTACACCTCATGCTGCTACCGTAACAATTGATTTATTGAAAGAAATATTTGGCGATAACATTATTCGGAGAAATGGTCCAATTAATTGGCCTCCAAGATCATGCAACATAACTCCACTGGGTTATTTTCTTTGGGGTTATGTCAAGTCATTGGTTTATGCTTAGAACCAGAAACAATAGACGCTTTGGAAGCCAGCTTAACTCGTGTTATTGATGAAATAAGGCCTGAATTACTCGAAAAGGTGGTCCAAAATTGGTCTGGTCGAATGCGGTTCCTCAGATCTAGTCGTGCTATACATTGCCGGAAATTATTTTTAAAAAATATTATAAATGTCATAAAATTATCTTTCAAGTAAAAAAAAATTGGCTTCAATCTTGATTTAAATATATTTTATTTCAATTTAAAGTTTTATCACTCCCTATATACTAAAGTGTAGGCCATCTAGCGTTTGCATTTTGAAGTAGTGGTTATTTAGAGACTAGCAACATTTTGTGTTCTGAGAGAAGTTTAATATTTTACATTAACGAAATGGGATGACGAATAAACGACTCTCTCCGATTAGTTGGTTTTAGATACATAGAACGGTCATTATGTTCAATGTTACATATTGGTTGTGTCAATGTCTTTAGAATGATGTTATTAAAGTGGTAGTTGAATTTTTGTGCTATCTCAAGATTTCCTTGCAAATTTTCCACATTGTCTTGCTCCTGTTATGTGATTTTCTGATTCTTCCTTCGAAAATTTGTGCCTTATAATTTCTGGATCAGTTGGTCATATTTCTTCTTGGTCTTATTGTATAGATCTATCTTTATAAATGGGATTCTTTCTAACCATCAACAATAAAATGTCGAGATGGCTTTTGTATTTGTCGATCTCATTGTTTGAGAGTGTTTGCTTCCTTGTTTTTTTTATCCACTTTTTCATCGGAAAGCATTCATAGAAGATAGATTGAAATTTGTTCAGAAAATTCTGCCATTTTAAATTAATGTTGTTATTTCTTTCTTCTTGGTGAATGAATGACCAGTCTTGTTCTCTTATTTTCGTTATAAACTCACTTTTGGATTTTTCATTAAAGGATCTATATTGCTTCTCTTGTTGTATTGTGGGTCTTGTGTTGGTAATGCATAGTTCCTGTGCCTTATTAATAGTGATAGTGTTGAGATTATTAAAAACAAAATGAAGCATTAATTAATTAACTCAATCACAACCATAATAATGCTATCTCAGATAGTCTAACCAACATGAGAAAACTATATGAACTATGTATATTCGATAATGGTGGCCATTTCGAGGCGTTTCATTAGTTGTAACTGTTCATTTCATACCACCATAAATACTCAACAATGTCTAGTTCTTGATTCTCATTCCGTACGCCTGCCCATTTTTACAAGGTTGTAAGTATTAATAAATATATTTTCACTTGGAATTGGACGATCTGGATGTAACTTCATATATTCTCCGCTTTTAGTTTTTGTTTTTATTGTTCTCCACATAAAATATAGGATAGATTTATTGTTTTAGTAATGAAATCTTTGTATGAATTCATTCGTTGAAATACTACTCTGTCAAGAAAGTACCGGGAATTTTCAATTAAAACAACATTTTTACATTTAATCGTCAAAAATTATTGGGTCGCCTTCAATATAGGCTCCATTTGCTCCAATACATCTATGCCAACGGCACTTCCAATTATCAAAACATTTTTTATGGGCGCTTTCCGGGATGGACTTTAGCTCTCGCGCCGAATTTTGTTTTATGGCTTCAATCGACTCAAAACGGGTGCAACGAAGGGGCAATTTTAGTTTTGGGAAAAGGAAAAAGTCGCAGGGAGCCAAATCCGGCGAATACGGTGGTTGCTGAAGCACGTTTGTTGAGTTTTTGGCGAGAAAGTCAGTCACAATTGTAGCTTGGTGAGAAGGCGCGTTATCGTCATGCAAAATCCATGAGTTGTTCTCGCTCACAAATTTGGCCGCTTCTTACGGATACGCTCACGCAAACGTTTCATAACGCCTAGGTACCGTCTGACCCTCTGGAACGAATTCGTAGTGCACCACGCCACGGATATGGCAAAAAACAATGAGCATCACCTTCATTTTCGAGCGGCTTTGGCGTGGTTTTTTCGGTTTCGGCTCATTTTTTGCCACCCATTCCGATGATTGCTGGCTTATTTGCATATCGTACTCGTAGACCCAGGTCTCATCACCAGTTATAATGCGTTCCATGAATGTAGAATCGGAATTACAGCGATCCAGCATGTCTGAAGCAACCTGTTCGCGATGACGTTTTTGAAGAAAATTCAGGTCTTTCGGTACGAGTCGTGCGGCCACCTTTCTCATGCCCAAAATATCAATCAAAATCGTACGTGCGGACTCGTGGGATATCTTAAGATCATGTGCTATCTCTCTTAAGCTGGTACGACGGTTTTCCAGCACCTTTTCCTTAATTTTATCGACGTTATCTTCGACCACTTCACGACCGTCCTTGAAGGCTCTGTACCACTGATATGCACGAGTTTTCGATAGAGCATTATCACCAAAGGCCTTTTGCAACATTTTCAATGCATCGGCACACGAAAATTCATTTGCAACACAAAACTTTAAACAAATTCTTTGCTCAACGTAATCACCCATAGTAAAAATCGGCACGCACTCTGACATCGACTGACTTAATCAGCTGTTGCAAACACACTAGTTGACAGATCCCGCTCAAGCTTGGCATAGTAATTAAGGACAGTGGTACCAACCTAGGAAAAAAAAATTTTACCTCCCTCATTGCCCCGCCAGATTTAAATCGATAATTCCCGGTACTTTCTTGACAGAATGTATATTTGATTTGATTTATATTTTTTCTGCTTCTGTGTAATGCATTTAGAAAAAATTCAGTTGATTTCGTTCAACTTTTGTGAATTACTTCTTTTTATACCTCCACTTGTGACAAAATTAAAGGGGGAGTCAAATTATAGTGAAAAACCGGTATCAATTACATTTTAATGTTTTAAGGGTCTGAAATGAGCAATACGTTTCTGTTATAAACCACATAAAATATCGCTTTAAAACTATATAACGACGAATTCCCTCAAGATGGACAAAATGTACGTTAGTAGCAATAAAATAAGGTATAAATTGAACCATGTGTGTCATTAATAAATCAATTTTAAAATCATTCAAATTTGGAACTCATCTAAGACTGCGTGAACTTTTCAAACAGTATTTCGTAACTGGAGGACGTCATCTACAGCAAGATTTATATATAAATTTCTTTATTGGACGTTAACACTCATCACCATTTACTGAACATATGCTCTGTCGAATACCTAAGTCCCCAAACTACGATGATATATAAGGGTAAACAAAAAATAAAGTCAGTCTTTTATATCCGTTAGACAAGCAACTCCCATTTGAGATATACCTCACTTCTAGTGGCTATTAGTACTGACGCAAAAACTTAGCAATTTTTTGTAGTGGAACTGTTGATAATTCAACTCTACAAACAAATGTCGTTTCGTACGTAAAATAGTGATACATGTTAACCCCCAAGATCCAATCTCTAATGGATGGAGTCGATCATTTTTCAACGTCGTCTTGAAGAAAATCGAAAGATTTCCGAGAGTTATTATTGACATTAAGCGCCATCTACCTGTCACCACTTCAATTATCAGATAATTACTGCGACTAAACTGAAACTTGTATACGTGAACGGTAACCTCAAGAGGATCCGTAACTAGAGGCAAGGGGAGAATCTGTTTTTGAAGCAACTGAGCGTAAAAAATGACATTTTAGAAATTCTGTCTATATCCTACACTTCTGTGAAAATTCTCCATTGTTAGAATCATAGCCATCAGGTACTTAATTCTCATAACTTTGTAAAAATACTCAAAACATGGTTATAGGGCGCGCAACGCGAATAATTCCTGATGATGAAATTAAGTGACAGCTTTTTTTGAAACTTGATAGTGATTTTCATTAGAAAATTCGATGTAAAGATCATTTTAACGTGGTTTTGCTATTCTTGTTTCGATACGGTAATTTCATCCGTTTTTGAGAAAAACGCTGTTGAAAAGTTTTTGTTAATTGATCATAAAATATATTCTTTTTTTATCAATATAAAACCTCTTATTGGATAACCCTTTATTATTAAAGGAATTCAACGCTAATATCATATTTCTCGTGATCTCCACGTACAAAGAAAGAAGAGCCTTTTTTGGGAACTCCAATAATTTGTAAACTGAAAACCTTCACTTTCACTTCATCTTTCGTCAAATCAGAAAACTTGGATTTTCCTTGAACTTTGGGGGCATGTCAAAATTTACCTCATTTTGAAAGAAAGCGATTCTTTGAATATAAACAATCATTGATCACTTACAATAATAAGCAATTCGCTGAATTCTTCCAGATAAACTATTTATTATGATGTTTACGAGAAGAAAGATATTGTTAATATATCCAGATCAATATAAAGGATCTCCCATAGCTGGAATTAACTCTCCAGAACCTCTACAGTTTTTTATCTAAATCTAAATGAATTTATTTATTATATGCAAAATAATTTAAATAATTTATTATATTTAAAATAATTATAATATCACATCATTTTTGGCGTTTAAGTCTCAGCTGAAGTCGTTTCTATTTACAAGAGAGTGATTTTTTTTCTGATTTTTTCCGTAAAATGTGATATTTTTCATTATATCCAACTAAAAAAGACTGTTTTTTTTCTTACATCGAGCTAAATTGTTTTTTTTTCTTGGGGCTGTTGGTTGTCTATTCTACTCCAGTATCAACTTATTGTGCACTCTGTGTATATGAAATTTTTATTATTATTTTCAATTTTTATTATTATATATGAATTTTTTGTTGTTATATTATTTTGTACAATATCATAGGGGAGTCGGCGGAGTTAAGTGTAAGAGTATTCTTTGCGACTAAACTTCGCTCCGGCGATTCTTCTCGATTCCTTGAAGTTGTATGGTTAATTTTTTCTTACTTGTTAGATTGGGTAAATAAAGTCGATTTTATTATTATTATTATTATTTATTATTATATTATATATAATTATTTATAATTTATATATAATATACAATGATTATTATATATAATTATTTATTTATAAAATAAAATAAAATAATGATTATATATTATATATAATATTTTATATTTATAGAATAATAATTACATATTATATATAATTATTAATTTATTTATATCTAATGAATAATTATATTATATTATATATAATTATTTATTTATAAAATAAAATAATATTAATAATTAACCGAATTCAATTTATGCCAACCATTTGTTAGAGACTGACCATAATTTCAATATGAACTACGAAATATTACATATTGAAAACAAAAGTCAGAAACTAAATATGTTAGAAACTTCAGAGATCAATAGTTATAATAAAAGAAAAATTTTATTGAATGATCAAATAGATTTAAATAGATCCCCCCTACTCAATATTTTTCAGTAATTGTATACCATTTCTTTCCACCCCTCTATTTTTTGTACCAGAGCTGTGTATTTAAGGTCATGTTTTGCATTGTATACCTCAGTTTAAATACTCACCTGATGAAGTCATAGTATGACGAAACAATTGTCGTGTAAATCAATAAAATAGCGGAAGTTAAAATTTGTTTTTCTTATATTGAAGACTGGAGTTTTCTAGCCTGGAATTTTTTTTGCGCCATGGTGATGTTAATGAAAATGCATCATGATTCCTTGACGATGCAATTTAATGAGGGAAATCAAGGAAGGCGGTGTCCAGAATGAATCTATTAATTTCGATTATGCCAGGTGAAAATCCAGTCCAATTTAGCACACGCGCGAAATGATGAACGATCCAAATATTTTCCACCCCCGTTCCCTAGGGAGATGAGAAAGCAAACAGCGCATTTGGCAGCCCCTTGGGGGATTAAAAATTATAATTGGATTGCGTGGGTCGAAGTCCCAGAATAAATACCGTCAGTTTACCGTTTGCTCTGCACCCTTGAACGTTTAATGCCCAGAGTAAATTTTGTATTCATCAAAATATTTGAGTATAAGTCTTCGAAGATTTCCCTTAGGATTCGTTTGGGCGTAAAATCAACTATTACGTTCAAGAGGGAATCTTCCAACTATTGTATCGTTTTGTTGCACGAAAAGGCTGCCAGTTTCACTCAAATGTTTTTTGTGTTTAATGCTCTCATTAATCTACGGTATTCTGCAATAGAGCGTTGTACCTCCATATCTGCCGAACCAGACATCTTAGAAATTTTGCTCGAAAACGGGCTCTATGCAGTGGGTTTTTTGTTTACATAGCCGTTCAACCAGAAATGAGCTTCATCACTAAACACAATTTTACGATAAAAAAAGTGGATCAACTTCAAGCTGTTCTAGGGCCCTATCAGCAAACAAACGACGCTTGTTATGGTCAATTGGCTTTAGTTCTTGAACCAGTTGGATCTTGTTTTGATGTAGACCAAGATTGTCATTATAAAATAAAACACTTGTTTACATTTTCTACTTTATTTTTGGTATTGACGTACGTTTCGTCTTTGCTAGAAAGACTTCATCAGAATACGAAGTCTATCATAAAAGTAGACCAAGATCTTCACGCAAAATTTTCCATGTAGTGGATGCACAGAGTCCAACTTGTTGTGAACGTTCAGGAACAGACAAATCTGGATCATCATTAACACTATGACTTACAGCAGCGATATTTTCTTCTGTACCTACAATTCTTTGTCTTGATGTTGTTGTTGCATCGAGTAGAGAAGATGTTGTCCGAAATCTATCGATAGTTCGACGAATAAGCAGCTCTGATGGACGATTATGTAAACCATAATCTTCACGAAGTGCTCTATAAATTTGGCGAATAGAACACTGATTTTGAAAATAAATTCCAACAATTTGTAAACGTTGTTGCGGCGTGAGTCTTTCCATGATAATTTTCCAATGTTTACTGAATAAAAATGTCAAAACAACATGGCTTCTACCTTCTGTCAAATCACAGTTATCCCTATCGAAGTTTCTATCACTCTAAAAAAAAACACCCGATTCAAGCAACACTTTACACCTTTGTTGCCCATCTAGTGCTCGCCTTAATTAGGTTATTTATTGCCTTAATACAGGATCTGCCTTTAGTGAAACCAAGTTAATCATCAATAATATTTCCATTATACTAGAATCTTAACATTGCTAAACAGAAGGACCAGAAAATTTTCAGTACCATTATAATCTGAATTGAGTTATCGTTGCAAAGCACTGAGCAACACTGAAGTCATAAAGTTCTATGCTCTCTTACAATAGCGTTTTTGTCGGTTTAAACACCAAAGACAGACGAATGAAGCAACCAACTCACGGCATAACACATAAAAAACAATAGAGCTTAAAAATGTGCAGACCTCTCATTACTCTATACGGGGTGTCCCAGAAGTCGACGTCAAGCCGAAATCGGGTAACCGGCTGTCATAGTAGGTATCAGAAAAATATTTAAAAAAATCTAAGTCGTGTACTTTTCAAATTATATTGTATTTTTTATTATTCGAGAGAATGCTCACCCCGTGATAATTTTTGAACCCCTGTTGCTACAATTTTTTACTTCAATCAAATTTTATTTTTCCTATGTTACCCCGAATAGTGCTTCTGTAACCTGTGATCTTCAATTCTAAGCCAATTACTCCAGCTTGGAAAATAATGTCACTTTCTGCCGGACCAAGTATTCAAAATTAATATTTCGCAGAATTTTAACTGACTGTACGGAAAAAACTGTACTACATCAATTTGGCAAATTACTTTGAAAGTTATCGCATTTATTAGGGATTCTAAAATAGTATAACATTTACTACATCATTTCTTAGATTGGTCGAAAAAACCGTCCTTCTTAAAAAAACACAGTTTCGAACAATTTCTTCGAACTTTCTAAAACTGATTCTAGTGCATCCAATACTTTAAGAATCTCGTTTGAATGGGATGGAGCGAGTGCTTTCATGAAATGTGAGTGAGACAGATAGTGACGTCACTATTTGGTATTGGCACAGGTAAACGCAATACAGATCAGTACGCAACGCCCCTTGTTCTACTGCGCATCTTTCCGTATTTGATCGTGTTATTTGTGTACTTACGACTTGTGGCTTCGGTTATTAGATGTGTTTGCTTGTGCTTTGGATAGTTTTAATCTCTTAACGACGAACATTGGTTTTATCTGGGCTAATCTGTGAATGTGTATATCATGTCTGTGTATAGCACACAGAAATGATGCCAATATGCACCTCATTTATGGGGAATGCAGATGTAAAGTTAACATTATTTGGAGAAATGGTCCAATTAATTGGCCTCCAAGATCATGCGACATAACTTCACTGGATTATTTTCTTTGGGGTTATGTCAAGTCATTAGTTTATACTGATAGACTAGAAACAATAGAAGAAAAAGTGGTCCAAAATTGGTCTGGTCGAATGCGGTTTCTCATAGCTAGTCGTGTTAGACATATGCCGGAAATTATTTTCATAATATAAATGTCATAAAATTGTCTTTCAATTAAAAAAAATTGGTTTCAAACTTAGTTTAAATGTGTTTGTAAAGAATTGGTTGGTATGTAGAGATACCTTTTTGAATTTTTCGAAAGTAATTGATTTAACGTTAACCAATTAGTATGCTAATTCTTGGTTAAGCATACTTCAAATGGGGGTGAAAGAGGGATGAATATTAGACTTAAATGCTTTATTCACAGCCTAAAATACATTAAATTCAATTTCAGAAAGTTGAATTATTTTACCCAAATTGAGGGAGTTATTTGGTGACCACATATGGAATGTAATCCAGCTCGTAGGGACCATGTAGAGAATTGTCAGCAGAAGTACATATAATAAAAGTGTATAAATTTGAGTTGTTAACCCGCTAACTGGCGCATGAGAGAGTGCGTTTGGGTCCGAAAAGATGGCCCAGGTAATTCCGATACGACAATAGTCTTGAAACGGCTAAAACGGATCTAATGGGTTTCTAGGAATAATCTAAGGCAGAAATATCTTCGTTTCTTAATTGTTGTTTAGGCCTGCTTAGGTTTCTAGGAATTAAATGATTCATATTTGAAAGGCCTAAATTGTTGAACTCTGGGAACGTACCTGCGAAGTGAATCAAAAATTCTTTGTTCAAAGTAAATTTGAACAGTGTTTTATTTCAATTTAAATTTCTATCACTCTAAAAAAAACACCCGATACTTCGCTACGTGAAAGCACAGGAGTGCCCAAAAAATTACCGACTATTGAAAAAACATAAGCTCCACCCATATCATGTACAGCGAGTACAAGCTCTGTTACCTCGGGATTATGAACCTCGAGTTGCATGAACCTACACAATTTTCACGAGTGGTACGTAGAAAATCCGAATTTAATGAGACAAGATAGATCTCGATATCGTGTATAACATGATAAAATAAAACCTGAGGAAGAAATTTAATTTAAGTATTAATTATCAACGTTATTTCTCACGCCTTCAGTCACCCCGTGTACACCTTAACCTCCCCTAATCTAAACCTTAAACTAACAAACACGACATCCCTTAACCTATTTAACACCAAGTCAAAAAAGTTCACACTATGTACAGTCCATTTTCCCTTGCCACAGGAAAATCGACATTATCACAATTCTATTGTTCTCGATTCGATTACAAAACTAAACCTAGTTTGGGAGATTGATGCTGATGACTGGCTCTGTTTGTTAGACAGGACTTAGCGTAAGAGAAAACGTTCAAGATATGGACAACCTCTGGGACAGAAGTGTTCACATAAAGGTTGACTAGCGCGAAATGAATTTTCAGATACATTGTACGCCACTAGTTCGATGCTATAAAGAAGTGCGCCATCTCTTGAATTCGTTTCTCAACGGGAATTACGACTACGGCATTGCTTAAAATAATTTTGCCCAACCATTATGTAAATAAGTTAAGTCATAAATATTTTATATTATTCATTCGATATTGATATTAATATGGAAATCATCAATATTAGTAACTGAAGATGTTAATAAATTAATTTTATTATTTGGTACACTAATATCCACCTATTTTAACTAACTTTAAATTAATGTTTTATTCCTTAGAATGTGCGTTAGCTATTTATTTATTTTCGATGTTTTGATATTGATCGGCGTTTTATTGTTTTTTTAGATGTATTTTTTCTTGATTTGTTTATGCTCGTAATTTTAACGGAACGTAAATATTAACATTCGATGTAAATATGCAAATTAGCCGAAGCATCCAACATACTTGCATTTTTCAGATAAGAATATAATATAGAGGATTGTACATCAATATTGTAAGATTAGTAATATCACTGACGTTCTCTCATACGTTAAGCTCTTCATTGGAAATTTCTAAATAAAGACCTTTTCAAGAGGGATTTTCTCCTTTAAAAATAAAATAATATATATGTAGCTTTTAGAACGATTTATAATTTAGGAATTCACACAACATGTAACAAGGATTAAACTAATAAAGACAATAAATTTGGAGTTTTAAATGTTGACTAATAATGATTGCTCTATCGTCAAAAGTCTTGACCCTCCTAGGTTTCTCAAGAAATAAACAAGACTTTTGACGATGTGTGTATTATATCCATCAAACGAGTAGATTCTTCAAGAAAAGAATACGTGGACACAAGAGGAGTTGAACGTCAGACAGCTCACAATCACCATTTGAAAGAAATTGGACAATAACTTCTACAACAACAATGAAATTATCTATAATGAAATTAAAAGTTTCATACACACACCCTGATGGAAAAGGTTGAAATCAATACTTGCAGGACCCTTTTAATTCCATAAACTACAAGAAAAGGCAACTAAGAAAAGTTATTTAACATCAACAAAATACAGTATTATTGCTAGGAAACAGTATAATTGCTATATACGAAATATAGTCTGTCTAGAAAGTATCCAAAAATACAATGCTCAATTGTAATTATTTAATATAAATTTTTAATTCTTGAATTAGAAAATTAAAACAAAACTTATCTTATTTACTTATATCGGGTGTTTTTTTTTTAGAGTGATAGAACTTCAAATTGAAATAAAACACATTTAAATTAAGATTGAAGCAAATTTTTCTTTTTATTTGAAGGATTATTTTATCACATTTATGTTTTAGAAATAATTTCCTGCATATGTCCACCACGACTAGCTCTAAGGAATAGTATCCGACCAGACCAATTGTGGACCACTTTTTCGAGTAATTCAGGCCTTATTTCATCAATAACACGAGTTATGTTGGCTTCCAAAGCGTCTATCGTTTCTGGTTCATCAGTATAAACCAATGACTTGACATAATCCCTAAGAAAATAATCCAGTGGAGTTAGGTCGCATGATCTTGGAGTTCTTGGACCATTTCTCGAAATAACATTATCGCCAAATCTTTCTTTCAATAAATCAATTGTTACGGTAGCAGCATGAAGTGTAGCACCATCTTGTTAGAACCTGAACACTTCTGGGTCGATACCATTCAAATTTTGAAACAAATAATCATTGATCATTGATCTGTAACGAGCACCATTTACATATTTGATAGATTCGGTCTTTACTTGGTGGAAACTCATTTTAATTAAAAAAATGTATATGAGGCGGTAATTTATTTTCACAAAAATGTTTGTACTGCTACAACAATTGTTTCATCACGATGTGGCTTCTTCAGGTATTACATTGTACTGTCTGATGGTATTCAGTGTAACCGAGTTTAAATACATTTTTAGGTACGTGACCAAATAATGGAAGCACAAGTCATAAAAACTATAGGTGTTTATTAGAGTTTGCCGCTAAAAATGCCATTAAGGAAAAATATTCAGTAATGGAGAATGATCGACATCTGTTTGTTCGTTCAAGAGGATTTTACGGGCATTATACCTGTTGATTTCAAGAAATTCTAAATGTGTTAATCTAGAACTTTTGCTTTCAACGTGGGTAATTTCATAATTATTGTTGAAATTATGCCTGAATTCCTTAAGATGATTAACATATGTCGAATGTACAGAATTGGATATATAACCCCTTTGGTGTTCTCGGACACGTTTCTTGAATGATCTACCAGTCTGGCCAATGTATACTAAAGGGCAATCTTCGCAAGTCAACTTGTAGACTCCGGATTTATTTTCTTTATTTGTACGATCTTTATTGTTTTTTATGTAGGTACTAAGGTTATTAATTGTTTTAGAAGCCGCGTTATACTTGAAACAACTTTTGGAATATTTAGCAATATTTTCAGATAATCCATTTAATATTATTAAATTTAAATTCAGAAAACTTTATGAAAGAATTAAATATTATTAAACAAATAGCGTCAAACAACGGTTACAATCCCTTTCTCATAGACGAAATGGTATCCAATAAATAAAAGAAAATGTTCGTACAAATAAAGAAAATAAATCCGGAGTCTACAAGGTGACTTGCAAAGATTGCCCTTTAGTATACATTGGCCAGACTGGTAGATCATTCAAGAAACGTGTCCAAGAACACCAAAAGGGTTATATATTCAATTCTGTACATTCGACATATGCTAATCATCTTAAGGAATTCAGGCATAATTTCAACAATAATTATGAAATTATCCACGTTGAAAGCAAAAGTTCTAGATTAACATTTTTAGATTTTCTTGAAATCAACAGATATAATGCCCGTAAAATCCTTTTGAACGAACAAACAGATGTCGATCATTCTCCATTACTGAATATTTTTCCTTAATGGCATTTTTAGCGGCAAACTCCAATAAACACCTAGAGTTTTTATGACTTGTGCTTCCATTATTTGGTCACGTACCTAAAAATGTATTTAAACTCGGTTACACTGAATACCATCAGACAGTACAATGTAATACCTGAAGAAGCCACATCGTGGTGAAACCATTGTTGTAGTAGTACAAACATTTTTGTGGAAATAAATTACTGTCTCATATACATTTTTTTTAAGCACCATTTACAGTAACATTAGCTCCAGCATCGTTTTTAAAGAAATATGGACCGATGATGCCTCCAGCGTGTAAAGCACACCATTCAGTGCATTTTTCAGGATGCAATAGAACCTGTAAAACTTCTTGAGGATTTTGTTCACTCCATACACGGCAATTTTGCTTGTGTATATAGCCGTTCAACCAAAAATGAGCTTCATTACTAAACACAATTTTACGATAAAAAAGTGAATCAACTTCAAGCTATTCTAGGGGCCAATCAGCAAACAAACGACGCTTATTATGGTCAAGTGGATTTAGTTCTTGAACCAGTTGGATCTTTTATGGGTGTAAACCAAGATCTTTACGCAAAATTTTCCATGTGGTGGATGCACAGAGTCCAACTTGTTGTGAACGTCGGCGAATGGACAAATCTGGATCATCATTAACACTATGACTTACAGCAGCGATATTTTCATCTGTACGTACAGTTCTTTGTTTTGTTGTTGTTGCATCGAGTAGAGAAAATGTTGACCGAAATCTAGCGATAGTTCGGCGAATAAGCTGCTCTGATGGACTATTATGTAAACCATAAATTTCACGAAGTGAAATAAGTTTGTCGAATAGAACACTGATTTTGAAAATAAGTTTCAACAATTTGTAAACGTTGTTGTGGCGTGAGTCTGTCCATGTTAATTTGTCAATGCTTACTGAACAGAAACGTCAAAACAACATGGCTTTCTACCTTTTGTCAAATCACAATGAACCTCATCGAAAGTTCTATCACTCTAAAAAAACACCCGATACCAGCTGCCATTGTAAAGAATGTCAAAAAATGAAGAAATTCCTCTATAACATGGACATCAGCATGTCCTTCAAAACCATTAATTGGTTGGGAAAAATTTGTATTAAACTGAAATAAATAAATCAAAGATATCAGGTATTAAGCAATTATGATGTTGTACCTAACTAAAAGCATATATTGGTCAAACCTAATGTCCCTTAATACGAGAATAATCGAACATAGGAGATATTTTCTCAATAATAAGTTAGATTATTTTGATGAGAGATGAGGAAAATAAAGTCCTGAAGCTGAACTTGTCAGAAAGTTCAGATATTAAACGATTTATCGAATGACCAGACCGAGTTATCTACTTCAAGTCTATTGAATTTATTCTTGTAAGCACCTGTAGGTTTTTTCACAAATAATAGAAACTTTATTGTACTCCTATCTAAAAACTGAATCCATTGTATGATTCCAAATTTTTGACTCGTTGTTTGAAAACATTTAAAGAAGTTACAATGTAACGAAACGCGTCATGTGTTCAATTCTCCAATAATAAATGTATGTGTTTATTTAGTTGGGTGTGAAATGGATTTTTATCGATTTAGTGCCAACACAATTCGAAATTTTCTCTTTTATTCAAAAATTCTAATTATTACTGAACTGTTCTAAAATTTAAGTGGATAATTTTCGTACATATAAAGGGAAATAAAAACGCGATTTTGTATATGTACTGGTGTATTTAGTTAGGTGTCTACATACGGTTAAGCTTACATCAGTAAGCAAGACCACTTTAAAGCAGAAAGAAATAAACAAAATTAAGATTCTGACCTGGTGGAGTCTGCAGGGTTAAAGAAAAGGTCCTTCTGTTAAAAATACCTTGAAACCACGGTTTAATATTGGGTGGAGCCTCATATAGTTCTTAGTAATGCTTTCACTCTATTCGGTTATGTGCCAATGAGGTTATCAATGAAAGTTTGAATGTTTTGCCAAATGTCGATCAAAGCATTTTCGAGCTGTTTAAATATCTGAGCTGTGACATTGGAGACCAGACATGTTCAATACATTTTGAACTGGAGAGACAGCTGGCCAATCCACTCGGTTAATTCCATGCATTTCTATGCGGTCGTTGATTCTTGCTCGGTCTGGACGGCCATTTTCGTCGATTAACGTAAAATTGCCGCCAATGGCTGCCGCAAAGGGAACAATAATTGGTTCTACATAATCATATCGCAATACGTTATTGCAGTCATGGTTGTGTTAATGAGGATAATAAGATTAATTAAAACAAACGACTCATACACACAAAATCTGGATTCATCCGTGAACAGGTAGTATCTCCATCTGTGCGCATTCCAGTTCTCATGTTCAAGAGCCCAGTGACTTTAAGCCCGGTGCTCCCTACTCAATCGCGGATACCTGGCGGATCTTCTTGCCCTCAAATTGTGTTTGTTAAACTAAGGTTGTTACAATACAACACCAGATCGATTGGAATAGAATAACTCACATACGGACCACAAAAAAGAAGATCATACGCCTATTAGAAATGAGTTTTTTGTAACTAAGCAAACATACGCCTTTCCACGTGATATGTACAGCAATCTTAAAAATTTGATTCAAGCGGAAAAAGTCAGTTTTCCCTCGAATATCCGCTTCAATTTTCGAGCAGTGTATAGACCACGTGATTACTCAGCTCACGATTGCGAAGTACGAAACAACAACGGACCGAAAGTAATGACCTAGGAAGTTCACCAATCAAAGTTATTTCCTCGGGTGTATTTTCCCCGGGTTGCCGGCTGATCAACGATGCAAGAGAATGTGATTTAACATCCCTTTTGTCTTAAGGGCTTCCTGTCCCACGGCTATTGGCGGGCGGTCTATAACCAACGCTTGCGTTGCAACGCTCTGCGCCATTGGTCCATCGTTTACACACTGGGGCAAAATTATGGCCCATTTTTCTAAAATGGGCCAAATCTAATAACTTCAGATAGATGCTTCCTAAAGGAAGAAGTAGTGAAGAAAGAAGTGAAAAGAAATATATTTCAGTGAATATTAAGGAGGAGCTATATTTCGGATATATCTTACAAAGAAAAACCACGAATGCATTGAAAATTATTTCGTCCTTTCGCATGAATAATCCATTCACACATAAATAATGAATTTGATTCCATCTTGACCACATTTTGTATTATGTTAGTGGACTGACGTAATCGCTGCGTCAAAAATACGTGATTTATTGAATCTAACTACTTGCTGTTATTTCACTAGAAATGGTGAACATGAATCTTCGATCCAAGGTCCCTTAATTAAACGATATCATTTTAATATATGTCAGTTATGATCAAAATGCCGAGACACGTCAAATTAAATATCAGGTGTTTTTTTAGAGTGATAGAACTTTCGATAGGGATAACTGTGATTTGACAGAAGGTAGAAGTCATGTTGTTTTAACATTGCTGTTCGATAAGCATTGACAAATTATCATGGAAAGACTCACGCCGCTACAACGTTTACAAATTGTTGAAATTTATTTTCAAAATCAGTGTTCTATTCGCCAAACTTATAGACCATTTCGTGAAATTTATGGTTTACATAATCGTCCATCAGAGCAGCTCATTCGTCGAACTATCGATAGATTTCGGACAACATTTTCTCTACTCGATGAAACAACAACAACAAGACTAAGAACTGTTCGTATGGAAGAAAATATCGCTGCTGTAAGTCACTGTGTTAATTATGATCCAGATTTGTCTATTCGTCGACGCTCACAACAAGTTGGACTCTATGCATCCAACACATGGGAAATTTTGCGTAAAGATCTTGGTCTACACCCATACAAGATCCAACTGGTTCAAGAACTAAAGCTACTTGACCATAATAAGCGTCGTTTGTTGGCTGATTGGGCCCAAGAACACCCAGACCCAGAAGTGTTTTGGTTCCAACAAGATGGTGCTACACCTCATGCTGCTATCGCAACAATTGATTTATTGAAAGAAATATTTGGCGATAATATTATCGAGAAATGGTCCAATCAAGTGGCCTCCAAGATCATGCAACATAACTCCACTGGATTATTTTCTTTGGGGTTATGTCAAGTCATTGGTTTATGCTGATAAACCAGAAACAATAGACGATTTGGAAGCCAACATAACTCGTGTTATTGATGAAATAAGGCCTGAATAACTCGAAAAAGTGATCCAAAATTGGTCAGGTTGAATACGGTTTCTCAGAGCTAGTCGTGGTGGACATACGTCGGAAATTATTTTTAAAACATAAATGTCATAAAATTATCTTTCAAATGAAAAAAAATTTGGCTTTAATCTTAATTTAAATGTGTTTTATTTCAATTTAAAGTTCTATCACTCTCAAAAAACACCCGATGTATGAATAAATAAAAACTTCACTAGATTCAGTACCTAACTGTACTTTCTACATTGTAGATTCCTTTGCACTAAACCCAATAATTTTACCTTTCAGGCTTACGACTACTGGCTAAACGATATGTACCTCAAAAATCCGAATGCTCTGCCTGTAAATTCAAATCCTGGCATGGTTTTTCCTCCACGAAAGTTTACAACCATCCTGGATATTGCCCGATTCGCTTCAAGACTCCTCAATGCAGCCTTAGATCACAAAGCGATTCTGAACAGACAGAGTCTGCCAATAGAGAGAGCTACCTCCAGAGAACCTGGACAACCTCTATGTATGGCACAGTATTACAGGATTTTGGGATCATGTAGGATACCAGGGGAATATGGCGATTCTCAGTACATAAGTCCTCAACTAGTAAATAATAGTGTAGTCAATGAACACGTCATAGTTATATGCAGAAGTCAACTATATTGCGTTCCAGTACAAGCAACAGATAGAGGTAGATTGTCAGAGGATGAGTTATGTTCACAACTTCTCCACATACTAGATGACGCACCTTGCCTGAATAATCCTCCACCTATCGGACTTCTAACAGGGTGGAAAAGGCCACTTTGGGCTGAAGCAAGGTCTTCACTACAACTTGACGAAAGGAACCGAAGGAACTTGGATCTGATAGCTAAATCGCTCCTGGTGATTTGTTTGGACGAAGCGTTACCTCCCAGTTTCAATTGTCGCCTCCAAAAAGGTAGTAAGGGCCACTCAACTGGAAGTCGTGACGAGACAAACCTGGCAGCTCAAATGCTTCACGGTGGAGGCAGTGGTTATAACTCAGCCAACAGATGGTTCGATAAAACCATCCAAATAATTATTTCTGGCGATGGAGCTTGTGGTTTATGTTATGAGCACTCGCCAGCCGAAGGTGTCACTGTGATCAATCTCATGGAAAAACTCTGGGATTATGCCGATAGCAAAATGGGAGAAAACGAAGTACCTACAGCTTCTGTAAGTCACCTGCCGCCCCCAGAACGACTAGAATGGTCTCTTTCGAAGGAAGACTACGCTAACATGGAAGAGGCTGCTATGTATCTAGATAATCTAGTGAAAGATCTAGATTTCCAAGTGTTCAGGTTCAGCAATTACGGAAAAAATTTCATCAAGTCTTGCAATGTTAGTCCCGATGTATATATTCAGTTGGCTTTGCAGCTGGCTTATTACAGGTTGTATGGAAGGTTGACTGCAACCTATGAAAGCGCTTCAACGAGGAGGTGAGCTCGATTTTATTTTTAATTTCCTTTTCTTCACGATTTAGCATTAGGATTAGAAATGAGTTCGTGAGTTCGTGCATAAATTAAACGCTTTTCCAGATTTGCTCTTGGAAGAGTGGACTGTATCCGATCTGCAAGCCCTGAAGCATTAGCCTGGGCTAAGGCCATGTCCCAATTGAAAGAAGATGACATGCTCAGTAAAAAGGTAACTTTCCACTTGGTAAGTGATGAAGAGAAACTAAGACTCTGGAATGAAGCCGTCAAGCAGCAAACCATAGAAATGGTAGACAACATTCTAGGACAAGGTATTGACATACACCTTCTAGGACTTAGAGAAGC
Source organism: Megalocaria dilatata (assembly GCA_034642435.1). Lineage (NCBI taxonomy): Eukaryota > Metazoa > Arthropoda > Insecta > Coleoptera > Coccinellidae > Megalocaria > Megalocaria dilatata. Next base: position 46,576,345 of record CM067861.1, read on the forward strand.
AGCTAAGGAGACCTCGCCACATGCCAATTTTCCCTTGCCGGACATCTTCACAGATAGTTCTTATAAATTAGCCAATAAATTCTTGTTGAGTACTAGTCAAGTAGCTACTAGCGGTGATAGTTTTATGGGATATGGTCCTGTAGAACCTAACGGATATGGTGCTTCATATAATCCTAAGCCAGATTGTATTATTTTTTGCCTGTCTGCTTTTTGGTCGTCTGAAATAACGAGCACCTCTAGATTTGCGCAGGCCTTAGAAGAAAGTTTAAACATGATGCAATCTTTGCTCACAAGACCAACATAAAATAATTTTGCGAAGTAAAGGTTTTTGGACATCGTTACCTGTGAAACGTGGATTCAAACATCTACAAACGGAATTTTTATAAAAATACATTCACGGTGTAGACAAAGTGATTACTGTAGGGATGATTATCATTAAGATAAAATTAAAATAAAAAGCATTTTCCAAGTTTCCAAAAAATTTCGCCACGTTATGGTTTAGTTAAATTGTATTTAAAACTGACCACAAATGAAGTACATATCGCTTATAGATTGAGAATTTACTTCGAGGGATTTTGTTTTAATATTACAGATAATAGCTGGAATTTCACACAATTCATTTTAGAATCTACCTTGACAAAGAAGAGAGAACCTCCACGTTTATAACTACCAATTATTGACTCATTGAAATGTACTTTTAGTTTTTTTATAACTCAAGTTATAAATTGTTATCGCGAGATAAGTTCTATGAACGATAACTTGAGTTCTATGAAATTTATAGATTGTTTCCCTTATATTTGGAGCTTCTTGTTTTCCGGTTTAGTTTTTAGTTGTTCAGCCAACAGCGAACTTAGCTTATGAGAAGGTATACTTTTAAATATTATTATTTTAGAATCTACCTTTACAGAATGAAAGAGAAGATATGTCATTTGTTTAGGTTCCACTTATCTATTATTAAGTAAAAATATCTTCCTCAATATCAATACTCAAATATTACACCAGGAGATAAATTATGCTCGCTGTTGCAAGAACTGGAAGATAAGAATTCCTTATTGTTATCGTTTATTGTCTTCATGAAATTTTCGAATATTTATACTACTATATTTACCTTTTTAATATAGTTGATAAATGGTTTAAAGTATTTATCGTTCAGATCTAAAAAAATGTACTGAACCTACTAATGAACAAATTCCTGAAAGTTTTTGGTGTTCGAGATCGTATTATAAAATGTATAATTATTTACTATTTTAATTATATTCATTATATTAGGATATGAAAGTATATTTTATCAATTGTTGGATTGTTGATTATACTGTATCTATTATATTTATCTACGTATTGACTAAATAATATTTATTCAAAAGAAATAAAACACATGAAACGTATTAAGTTATTTAAAGTAGATGTATTGTTGACTTATATGTTTTGGGTTCCTGAAACCATTTAAAAGTTTTGCATTGAAAATCATAATTAACTATCATTATTCCTATCGAATTGTTATATTAATGTGAATCCATGTTTCACCATCATGAAGTTGTGAAGTTTGAAGAAATTATCCTCAACATATCAATCTCAATTTATATATAAATTCAAATTCGACTTTTTCGGATAACTTTTCTTGTTTTCGAGTTGAAAACAAATTACGATTTTATCGTACTTGGATAATTTTCGTATCACTAAGTGTTTGTCAAGAAAATAACTATTTTAAATCTCTTTTTCTTATTCGAAAGGGAGGAATCTTAGAAAATCTAAACTTGTTGAATTATAAGACATAAATATTATTGTATAGTTGTTGAATGTTCAATAATAAAATGTTAGATAGAATTGTGATGAAATTTAGCTTCCACGATATTGATATTTACAAATGTTATGGAACTTATGTAGCTATAACAGATGGATTATAATGTTTTAAGTTGATTTCGTACGATGAATCAGATGATAACATTTTTTTTGGGAAATTATAAAAAGAGTTTTCTCTTACTTGACAGAAGGTTTTTTAATATCTTAAATATCACTTCAAATTTCAATTTCATGAAATCTTATGAACTTTTTATTAATTAAATTAAATAAATGCCTTAGAGAACACTGTTGGAAATTTTTAGAGTGGAATTTGTTTTTTTATAATATCGGTATGACACATTGCTGTCTGCAAGCAGACAGTTGGGAAGTTCGATCAATATTCTATATTTTCTTTGTTAATTCTATATGTGAAATTTGAATATCAAAACAAATTTAATGTGTCAGTCTCCTATAACTTTAATTTCAAAAAATTTTATTCAAAAACTTAGAATTAAATTAAAGTTAAATTAAATTAAAATATAAGCATAGCTTATATTTAATGGACATGTAAAATCAAAACGCAATGCACAATATCAAATGAAATAAATACCCCAACAAATATAAATTGTCACTTAAAATTAATAAATAAATATTTGAAGGAGACAAAATTTTATAGTTAGTGTGTTCAAACGAAGATACCACGAGTTGTTGTTAATTGATTTCACTTTTCAAATGTGAAGTAGGAGCAATGAAGACCTTATCTTAATTCTAATTGTTTTTTGAGGATGTGGTACATGTTTTGGGAGATTTTTGAAGTAACTTATTTAAATATATTGAATATTTCAAATAAATTATTTTTTGATAAGTTCTTAAAATTATGTTTTGTATTTTTGAAAAGGATTTAGTTTTCATAATTGTAAGATCAGAAACAAAATTTTGTCTCCTTCAAATATTTATTTATTAATTTTAAATGACAATTTATATTTGTTGGGTTATTTATTCCATTTGATATTTTAAATTGAGTTTTGATTTTATACGTCTATTAAATATAAGCTGTGCTTGAAAGACATTAATTTAATTCTAAAAGCTTTTGAATAAATTTTTTTTTAAATTGAAATTACAGGAGACTAACAGATTAAATCTGTTTTGATTTTCAATCTTTGTAATATTCCTTCTATCAACTAAAAACCTCTTCTTATTATTTTATTTGGATATGTCTATAAAAGGAAAACAATATTTTCTAAGGCATTGATGTTATTTTATTTTTATGAAGTTTCAAAGAAATTTTATAAAATTAAAATTTGTAGTGACTTAACAGAATTACTCTGTTTGATATTTAAGATATTAAATTTTTTGTGATTAATTCAAACCACATTCAAAATTTGATTTTATTGAAAAGAAAATCAAACGAGTGTGACAAGATGAAAATTATATGGGAATTAACTGACGGAGTTTCAGTAACATTTGTAAAAAACACAACATGCATTTTATGATTTTGATTGTAAAGATAGTTGGTAGTGATTTATTTTTTAATTTATTGTATAAAGGTTATTAGAAAGTCGTGTATTAGCAATATATATATGAAATAATCAATCATTATACAACACATATTTATATTTTAAAGTGTAAATTGTTATCATTGGTATTCATTAACCACATATCAACTCCCAATATCTGAAGAATTGTACTTATATCTATATTATTCTAAGCTTTTGTTGTAATGACTGCTGAAACAGCTTTAAGATTATTAGACAAATATTTCCTATTTCTGTTCACTGGTGTACCATCAATAAAATGCTATAACATGGGAAAGAACACAAAGAATTCAAAAAAATGTTTTCGTTTTCACGAATCCACTTGTGTTTTTTAAACCTTTGGATTTAACACTTTAATCAAATAATATACATATATATGTTGATTTTTTTTTATTATTGTTTATCAAGTTGCTCACATAACGCGTTTTGTTTACCTACATAGTAACTTTTTCTCAAGTGCTTATAAACAACAATTCTGCAATTTGGGTTTTGTTTTGAGATAAGGGCTTTTAATGTTTATTATACAGGGTGAATGAGATTTAAGTTAAGGACACATACATTATTTGGACCAAAATATGGCGATTGGGGCAAATACGCCTCAATAAAATATTGCTGGGTTGATGATTTCTTTTTCGCTTTCTGCTAATAATTTTACTGTTTATTTCTCAATTGTTATAAAAATCGGCACAACTTTGGACGAGGAATATCATTTTATTTATTACTCCACTTTCTGTTACAGGGGGCCACGTGAATCTTTCGTGATGCTGAAATTAAGTGGCAGCTTTTTTTGACGAATCTTGATGGTGATTTTGAGAAGAAAATACAATGTAAAAACCATGTTTACGTCATATTGGTATTCTTATTTGAAGACGATAATTTCACATGTTTTTGAAGAGTTCTTTGACTCAGAAAGGGGATTTCAAATAGAAGACAAGAAAAACTTGTAATATAAGGCTTCTTTTGTTCCAACAGTAAAGAAGAATTAAAAATATTTTACATAAAAAGAGAAAACTTGAAGTAAATGTTTCAGCCTCCTCAGACTTTTATGTCTTTCCTTATTCTTATAATGGAAGACATCTGCATGACATTATTCTGTTCCCTAATAAAATAAGCCGCATTTCGCATGCTTCTCCAGAGTTCGTATCCCGAATTAATTTCATTAATGACATTCGGGCACCAAGCGATTTGTAGCCATCTAATGATTCATTAATTAACTCTTGGTAGTTTGCATCCATATTGTTGACCAAAAATCCTCTAACTACACTAACAAATGAGTTCCTACCTTATAAGTTTCTCTGTAAAATTAACGACATCTAACAATTTTCTGATTTGTTGTCCAATAAAAATGTCTTCCTTTAATTTGAAATCACTCAACCTGCGAAAGACTTGAAATTATGAATAAAAACTATTTCCGCTAATATTTTATTTCACAATCGTTTCGTCATACCATGACTTCTTCAGGTGAGTACTACTAGATACTGATTTTACATTGTTTAAGAATTTCTATATATAGGGCAAGTTTTTAATAGACAATAGAGGGGATGAAAAAAGTTTTACAATTCTTTGGGAATTCCGAGAAAATAATTCAAAAAAGATTCGATAGGGGGAAGCTACTCAATTCTGTTTGATTGTTTAATTATATATATTTTTTATGATATCTATTAACTTCTAATGTTTCTAATAGATTTAATCTGAAACTTTCATTTTGTATGTGTAAAATTTCAAAATCCCTATTAAAAATATGTCCTGTGTTCAATAGGTATTCTGCATAGGTTGAATTTCTTTTTTTGTTACAATAACATTTTTCATGTTCCCTTAGTCTCGTCTAGAAAGATCTTCCTGTTTGACCAACATATACAACATGGTAAGTACCGCAATTTATCTTATAAACACCTGATTTCTTGTTCTTAGATATTTTATCTTTATTATTCTCTATTAATTTACCTATTGAATTATTAGTTTTGAAAGAAATTTTAAAGTTGTGGTTTATCTTTAGATTTCTAGCTACCTTTTCTGTTTTTACTCCTAAGTACGTTAATGAAATGTATATACTTTCAGTTAAATTATTGATTTTGGGATATACTAATGACAGAGCCAACTTCAATTGTATTTTTGCGAAAAGATTTTCGATAATTAGAACATAAAAACCGTTGTTCAATGCAATCTGTTTAATAATATTGCATTCTTTGTCAAAATTCTCACGTGACATAGGTATGTTGGCTAATCTATATAACATACTATTGTATGCTGCTAATTTTTGGGAAAATGAGTGATTTGAACTGAAATGAATTGTGCTAATTTAACTGAAAGTAAATACATTTCGTTAACGTACTTAGGATTAAAAACAGAAAAGGTAGCTAGATATGTAAAGATAAATCACAACTTAAAAATTTCTTTCAAAACTAATAATTCATTAGATAAATTAATAAAAAATAATAAAGATGAAAGATCTAAGAACAAGAAATCAGGTGTTTATAAGCTAACTTGCGGTACTTGCCATTTTGTATATGCTGGTCAAACAGTCTTTCCAAATGAGACTAAGGGAACATTTGAATGTTATTGTAACAAAAAAAGAAATCCAACTTATATGCAGAACTCCTATTGGAAACAGGACATATTTTCAATAGTATTTTGAAATTTTACACATAGAAAATAAAAGTTTTAAATTAAACCTATCAGACACATTAGAAATTAATAGATATCATAAAAAACATACATTATTAAACAACCAAACAGAATTGAGAAGGTCCCCCCCATCGAATCTTTTTTGAATTATTTTTTCGGAATTCCCAAAGAATTGTAGAACTTGTAAAATTAGTATCTAGTAGTACTCACCTGAAGAAGTCATGGTGTGATGAAGCGATTGTAGTCAAATAAAATATAAGCGGAAATAGAATATTGTTTTTATTCATAATTTCAAGATGAATTTTCGTTAAATAAACCGAAACAATTATAGATAGGAAAGACTTGTTTTAAGTATTTGAATCCATCACTATCTTTATTCATAGCCTTCACAAAAATTTTCATCGGCTCAAGCTTAATCTGAAGAGGAAACAGAAGGAAATTTTTGGGGTCTACAAGAGTTATAAACTTTACATTTTAAGATCCCGGTTGAAATAAACTTCATTCTGGCAAAATTTTTGTTATATTATGCTGATTTACTGCACGACTGTCCCATAGACAACGAAAACAGCAAATATTTTGTAAATCCACACTGAATCCCCACTAAAATTTCTACAACTCTTAAGTCACCACATATCTTCCATTCATACGTGTTGTAGTTTATTTTATCCAAAAGAGTGCGCATATTTTCATAACTTCCTTTCGTCGTCATTGAATCGGCAACTGGTATAGAGGGTTTTAAATTTCCATTATGCAATAACACAGTTTTGAAACTGGATTTAGACGAATCTATAAATAAACGCCACTCAGAGGGGTAATGCTTAATATCAAGCGCCTGCATTAAACCATCAACAGCAGTACACGCACACAACGAATTTTTCATACTGTGGAATGCAGGATACGGAGTTTCTTTTTCTGAAATTCGTAATTTTCGTTTCGTTGCCTAATAAGTTCCATTCTTTGAGACAGGAACTAAGAAGGTCTGACTGTTGCCTTGATAACTCCAAATCACGTTTTAAATCATTTAACTCATTTGGTGCACTGTTCTTCGGAGCTGCCTGATGATGCGTTGTTTCCAGTACCTTCCAGAACAACATTTTGCGGATCTAAAGATGCGATCGGCACTGGTCAATCTGCATTATGAGGAACCCTATTGCAGACTGAAAATTTGGATAGTCGATCTTGTGCTTTCCCTTTTTGGAATAAACTTCCGTCTTTGTCAGGCAAAAAAATCAATCGTCTAAATGATAAGTGGATTCTCGCTATACCATAGAGACTGCAAAAGGCATGCTTTTTCTCTTCCTATCATCCACTGCACCAATGATACGCTACAAATAACACAGCACACATGAAGAGTGCACTGCTTGTCTTGATATCCAATTAAAACACCAAAATATTGGATGTAGGATTTTTTAACATTTCCAGATAATGGCTTAGCTTGTAATTTCACCATAAATTCTCCACAAGTATAGCAAAATATGTCAGGAGAGATCTTGCAGCAGCGGCTCGTCTGTCTGGACATTTTCGTGCTTAAAACACTTTCTTATCTACACAGGGAACCATTCACTCGAAACTCAGCAGAAGACTGATTTAATCTTAATTTTGTATCTAATATTGTAAATAACACAGTTTAGGTACTTTTCCTCATATAAAATGTCCATTTTAACCGTCCCCTCATAAAATAAACTGCTTGCTTATATAAAATGGTCTTATTGGGCTATTGAAAAGTGGTACGTGTTTAGGGCTTCAGGAATTCGTACTATTAGAAGGGTATTTCCCTCAAAAAAATAAAGATTTACTTTGTGTTACAAAATCTTGTCGACCAGTGTAATCAGTGAAATTATTAGCAAAAAACGAAAACAAAATTCTGATTTAACATCCTGTACCTTTTTCTGAAGCAATATTTCATTGAGGCATACTTGGTCTAATCGTTATACTTTAGTCCAAATAATCTGTTCTTTTCCTATGTCCCAATAGTTATTTATATAATTTTTTAATAATAAATGTAGTTGCGTGACTAAAAATCAATGGAATTTAAATCTGGTACTTAAAATTCATCATGGCTATCAAAGAAATATTCTAAATTTCACTGCTCAGCAAATTACATACATATCTACCGAAAGTGAGAAAGTATTTTCGTGGAAACTCTGTGTTCTTTCAGCTCACGCTACTCGCATAAAAATATGTTCGCTTTAAACGTGTTGATGTATAAAATTCGATAATGTAGTTGTAGATACACGGATTTTAAGAAGCCCGTACAGTATGATCTAGTCCATAAAAATAGACGAAAACGGGTTATATCTACACAGAAATCTATGCATTTTCCAGTTGTTAATCTTTGTACTATTCGAAAATTATTATTTTTGATGATGATTCATTTGCAATGTTAAAATTTAAGACACAAACGAATTTCAGTCGAAGTAGTATGTGATAGATTGCCAAAACGATACTTAGTAGTTCCGATAAGCTAAAGTTTGAGGAAAAATCAACTGATTCCGATATTTTAAAAATGGAAATCTGCTAATTTTTCTTCAACAATTATGGATTCCTTCAAAACAACTACTTACATGTGTAATATATACTTTTATTATAATATAAATTTTTTTGTACTGTTGATTTTTTATTGAAATGTGATTTGTGATCAGTGGTCGATATACGGGGTATTTAGGAGTACATAAATAAACAAACTGGGTGTTTCAAAAAAGGTGACTCCGTCTCTAGGATAGGTAGGAAACTGAAAAATAATTGGGAATTGTTATTCCGAAAACGGTACACAGTATCAAGTTTTACCAAGAGTATATAAGTTTAAGTTCACTCAATTTCTGATTGATAAATCTAACCTTAAATAAGTTACGTTCAATACTACTTGGTACGAACCGTCTAACTAGCGCCCTCTGTAAGAGTCAGATAAAACAAATTCATGGGATGTGTCAGCTTCCAAAACATACTCGTATAAAAGTTCATTGCAATGTTGCCAGTAGTTTCGGCAAAATCTCAAAAAATGTGTATACATTTTTGTCTTCAACGCACTTAATACTGATGACGTTACAAAAATGTGTTACTAAGCAAACCCCATTTAGGAGGTAGCCTTTTTTGGAAACATCCTGTATATTAGTTTTCCCAAGTTTCCTCCAATAACCTACTGATTTCAATATTCCAACATATCATTTGGGAGGTTAACTCTGAGAAACTTAGAAAGTATTAAAATCTGTATTGCATTGTGATAGAACTTTTATTAGTGTATATGGTATGTAAATAAAATTTTGAAAACTTATTTGCTTCTTTACGTCCTATGTATATTCTTTCAGGAAAAGAACGAAAAATCAGGTGTTTTTTTGAGTGATAGAACTTTCGATAGGGATAAAAGTGATTTGACAGAAGGTAGAGACATTTGGTTTGACATTTTTGTTCAGCAAGCATTGTCAAATTATCATGGAAAAACTCACGTCGCAAAAACTGTTACAAATTGTTGAAATTTATTTTCAAAATCAGTGTTCTATTCGCCAAACTTATAGAGCACTTCGTGAAATTTATGGTTTACATAATCGTCCATCAGAGCAGCTTAATCGTCGAACTATCGATAGATTTCGGACAACATTTTCTCTACTCGATGCAACAACAACAACAAAAAGAACTGTACGTACAAAAGAAAATATCGCTGCTGTAAGTCATAGATTTGTCTATTCGCAGGCCCCTCTTCCCCACTGGGCACTATGGGCACGTGCCCAGGGCCTCGCGATCGAATGGGGCCCCCTAGTTCCTGCCAGATTACCAAATGATAACCGATATTTAGGTATTACCGAAAAACATTAATTTTGAAAAATCTGATGATAATGACTTACTACAATACCTGCGCTTATTATATTACCTTTAGTTTGCCGCATGCGGATAGCTATACCTTGTACAACATAGCTTGAACTTTTTGACAGATGGGTCAGTGATGGGAAACAGAAAATATCTATTGATGTAAAAAATGTGTTGGCTAAATATGTGGCTGTATGTATGTTTTAAACTATTCACAGCGAGTTACTTTAGTAGATTATTTTTTATATTTCCTATTTTTTATAGTTGGTAATTAAATAAAAATAAATTTAGAACCTTGTTTGTCTTTCTTTATCTATTGTAACTAAATAGTGTTTTCTCAAGGTCATAGGGGCCCCATGATCCTAATGTGCCCAGGGCCTCAAATAGTTTAAAGACGGCCCTGTCTATTCGTCGACGTTCACAACAAGTTGGACTCAGTGCATCCACCATATGGAAAATTTTGGGTGAAGATCTTGAACTACACCCATACAAGATCCAACTGGTTCAAGAACTAAAGCCACTTGACCATAATAAGCATCGTTTGTTTGCTGATTGGGCCCTAGAACAGCTTGAAATTGATCCACTTTTTTATCGTAAAATTGTGTTTAGTGATGAAGCTCATTTTTGGTTGAACGGCTATATAAAAAAGCAAAATTGCCGTATATGGAGTGAAAACAATCCTCAAGAAGTTCTGCAAGTTCCATTGCATCCTAAAAAATGCACTGTATGGTGCGCTTTACACGCTGAAGGCATCATCGGTCCATATTTCTTTAAAAACTGGAGCTAATGTTACAGTGAATGGTGGAATGGTGTTCGTTACAGATCGATGATCAATGATTATTTGTTTCAAAATTTGAATGGTATCGACCCAGAAGTGTTTTGGTTCCAACAAGATGGTGCTACACCTCATGCTGCTACCGTAACAATTGATTTATTGAAAGAAAGATTTGGCGATATCATTATTTCGAGAAAGGGTCCAATTAATTGGCCTCCAAGATCAAGCGACATAACTCCACTGGATTATTTTCTTTGGGGTTATGTCAAGTCATCGGTTTATGCTGATGAACCAAAAACAATAGACGCTTTAGAAGCAAACATAACTCGCGTTATTGATGAAATAAGGCCTGAATTACTCGAAAAAGTGGTTCAAAATTGGGCTGGTCGAACGCGGTTCCCCATAGCTAGTCGTGGTGGACATATGCCGGAAATTATTTTTAAAACATAAATGTCATAAAATTATCTTTCAAATAAAAAGAAAAATTGGCTTCAATCTTAATTTAAATGTGTTTTATTTCAATTTAAAGTTCTATCACTCTAAAAAGAACACCCCATATAATCCGTTCGTGTAAAAACGTGAAAGGTGAATGACTTTCAAAAGAAGGTTTTGAGCCGAATAAATCTCAGTTTGCGATTTGGTTCGCAATTAAAACTGTTGCAAATAAGTGTTATCGCAAACTTGACCCAGAAAGTTCACCCGGTACTGAATTATTCGCGATTTTGAGAATTTGATATCGTTAATAAGAAACAATTTTTCATCAAAGGAAAATCAGTCGTCAACAGAATGAGAAAAGAAAATTTTTTATGAAGTAATCAGTATTTGAGTATGAAAAACAAAATGGTTTTATCCAGATAATCCTTTATTTCTGTTTAAATTTCCAAACAAATTTATCCTGTTACCCTCCTTTAAGTTTTAATTTCAACAAGTGTCATTCAAAAACTTTCAGAATTAAATTAATGTCTCATAGGCACTGCTTAAATTTAGTAGAAAAATAAAATAAAAAATCATTATAAAATATCAAATGGAATAAAAACAACAAATATAAAATGTCAATTAAATCAATGGATGTCAATGAAAAAGACAAAATTTTGTTTCTGTTCTTATATTTATGAAAACCAAATCTTTTTCAAAAATGCAAAACATAATTTTAAGAACTTCTCCAAAACTAATTTATTTAATCTAATTTATTTTTCAAAACATCCTCAAAAAACAATTTGAAATCAAATAAGGTCTTCGTCAGTCCAAGTTCACATTTAAAAAGTAAAATCAATTAACAAGAAATAACCCACCAGAAGATCTCGTGTTATCCTTGTTGAACAAACACTAAAATTAGATAACTTTAAGAATCCAACGTATTCTATGTTCATAACAAAAATCACACAAAGCTTGTAAGGTATTTTATGGCCTTAGTTAAAACCAAATGACATTTATATGATGAAATTAAGAAACTAAAATATAATTATATATTATACATACAATAAAATGAATAATATATAATTATTAATTATTATATATTATTAATTAATAATATATAATATATTAATAATTAATAATATATAATTATATCTTGGTTTCTTAATTTCATTATATAAATGTCATTTGTTTTTAACTAAGGCCATAAGGATACCACGAGATCTTTCTGGTAGGTTATTTCTTGTTAATTGATTTTATTTATTAAATGTGAAGTTGGACTAACGAAGCCCTTATTTGATTTTAAATTGTTTTTGAGGATGTGATACATGTTTTGAAAGATTTTTTTATGTAACTTATTTAAATATATTAAATATTTCGAATGAATTAGTTTTGGGGAAGTTCTTAAAATTTTGTTTCACATTTTTGAAAAAGATTTGGTTTTCACAAATATAAGATCAGAAACAAAAGTTTGTCTCCTTCTTATATGTATTTATTAATTTTAATTGACAATTTATATTTGTTGTGCATAGGCTAATGTTTCGATTAAACATTAAACGAAAAAAATTGACAAAGCTCAAAACAAATTGGATTTTTTTTGGTTTCTACTTCTTATGACCTCACAATGATCAAGATCATTCTTAAGTTTTAACTGATAACTCTGGAATACTTTCTCAATGATATATCTCAATATTTCATACAAAATTCCATAAAAAAAATATTAATAGATAATAAATAAATGAAAAACCACATTCGTGAGTTTAAAAGAAAATTAGTTTGATAATATATGAAATTTTATTTTCGGCTCATACTTTAAAAATTACAATATAAATAAATCAAGCAGTTAGTCAACATGTAACGTGAAAAGTCTTATAAAAGTTCGTACGTAGTATATTTTATAACCCTTTCCCTCAAAGTGTTATATCCGAACTGAGTTGATTTTGCCAAATTTCAATTCATCAGTCAGTATTTATGGAATTCTCACATAAGTTTCGGCTTTAGATGAATTCTCATGGAACATTGTAACAGTTTCAGGAAAATCATAATTTATGTTTCACTTGCTTCTTTATATCTCTTTCTACTATAATCTCAAATTTAAGTCCATTCTGGTTCAGTTGGTCTATAATTGAGGTTCTAGAAAATAGAGGACCAGGTGTCCAAACTCCTCTTCTTTGAGGTAGGTTATCGGGTTCTGTGACTATCATAATTCCAGCCAAAACCAAGCATAAACTTGTCATTTTATATCCAGTATTATTTCCTTTAATTCTTGCTACAATTTCCATGTCTGGTTCAACCTTCTGTTGACTTTCTTCATCCTTCCAACCTTTTCCAACCATCGTTAGGCTACACCAAATGCTGTCTAGCTTTTCTTCAGTTGGTTCTTCAGTTGTAAACAGACCTCCAGAAAATAAGGATGGATTCTTGGTCAACAAGTCTCTTCCCCACTGTGATTTACTGAGGGTCATCAGAATTGAACCACTTATAACAAAGAATAGTATATGAAAAATACTGGTAAACATGAAGTACGATTCTATTTGAATTGGTCTTGTGTTTTCCACCCTAAACAAATACTGCTGGGTTCTTCGCATCACCGACAGATCTGCTGATGGTGAGACAACTGCCCAACCTTCCTCATATTCAGGTTTGAAGGGTATTACTCTTTGTTTTAATTTTGGTTTGAGTTCTGGCCATTTGTCACCTCTTCTCTTCCTTATATCTTGTAGTTCCCTAGCGTTCCCAAGTAAGTCTACGATAGAATTCCATGTAGACGTGTTAAAGTCAGGTCCTGGAATTCCAAATTTGTCTGCGCCATATCTTAGGAAAGTCTCTACGGAATTCAATACACCCTTGAATTTCCTTTGGAGGTAGACGATACCCATTTCATAAGCTAAAGAGTCATAACCACATGAGTTCGCAACGTATATCCCAGCATCCCTTGCTTGATCGTTGTATTCCAATTGAATCTTTTCGATAAAATTCGGTTCTGCACTCAAGTCTAAATAGTGTGTTTTAAATTTAATACAAGTTTTGATGACAATCTCACCAAGCCTCCTTAAAGGTCCACAACAGTTCAACAATACTTTAGTACTCTTCACCATGTTTTCTATTGACTCTGGTTCTTTCATGTCTGCTACAAATACGGGTATTTGAAGGATTTTGTCGTCATTAGTTTCTTGATAGAGTTGCTGCAATACTTCTCGAATTTTAACTCCATTTCTTCCAGCCACACCCCAGGATAATTCAGAACCATTTTCAGAGGTCAATTTATGCAGATTACGCACTCCATATCTTCCAACAAGACCAGTGGCACCAAAAAGGATAATATCCAATTTTTCGTTCATTTCACTTGAAAACCAAACAAGTTTGTTAGTATTTTATTCGTTACTGTTAAATAGTAAACAAAGTCAGTCTTTATATCATTTAAAATGCGTTATTTTCAATATCGACAAATATTATCACAAGAAATAAATGAGGAATATCTCGGAACTGGGATATTCCATATTTCAGGGAAATATTTGTTTCCCTATTTCAGATAAGATGTATCTTCTTCTGGATTATATGGATCCCCGAGTCAATCTGAATGTTGTAATTTATTCCCTGCTACAGAAAAAAAAGTTACGGATGTTTATAAATTCTGATAAGTTCTCGATAAAGCGAATGCGAAATTCAATGTCTTCTTCAAATCGCACATAGTTTAAGGATTACACTGGTCGACAAGATTTTTGTAACACAAAGCAGATCTCAGATTTTTTTGATGGAAATATCCTTCAAGTGATAGGAAAAATATTCGCAAAGCCCTAAAACGTACCACTTTTCAATAGCTCAATAAACCCATTTTACATTAGCAAGCCACATTCAATGTTTACAGTTAACAGTCAGAACTTCTTGGCTCCCGTCTTAAGAAATTGAAGTTATTAGGCAACGAAACAAAAATTAGGAATTTCAGAAAAAATGGTCCTTTGCTGCATTCTACAGTATAGAAAATTCGTGGTGTGCGTGTATTGATATTTATGGTGCAATGCAGGAACTTGATATTGAGCATTCCTCCTTTGAGTGGCGTTTATTTATAGATTCGTCTAAATCCAGTTTCAAAGCTGTATTATTGTATGATGGAAATTGAAAACCCTCTATACCAGCACCCCATTCAGTTACGATGAGAGAAAGTTCTGAAAATATGCGCACTCTTTTGGATAAAATAAACTACAACAAGTATAAACGGCAGATATGTTAATTTTAGTGGGACTCTAGGGAGGATTTACAAAATATTGCTGTTTTCTTTGTCTGTGGGACAGTCTTGCAGTAAATCAGCATTATATAACAAAAATTTGGCCAGAAAGAAGTGTATTTCAACCAGGATCTCAAAATGTTAAGTTTAGACCTCTTGTAGACCCCAGAAATGTCCTTCTGCCTCCTCTTCACATTAAAATTGGGCTGATGAAAAACTTTGTGACGGCTATAAAGATGGTGATGGATTCAAATACTTAAAGCAAGTCTTTCCCAAGTTAAGTGATGCCAAATTAAAGGAAGGCATTTTTATTGGAACACAAATCAGAAAATTGCTGGACGACGTTAATTTTACAGAGAAGCTTCTCAGGCAGGAACTCAGTACATAAAACTCATTTGTTGATGTAGTAAGAGGATTTCTGGGCAACAATATGGATGCAAACAAGTAAACAGTTGAACAAACAAGCCAACAGTTGAACTATTAGATACCTACAAATCGCTTGGTGCCCGAATGTTTTTGAAAAATTCCCTTCCTCCATTCACGTCTGGGTGAAAGATTGAACCAAGATATTAGGACAATAGAAATTCGCTATCAAGGACGATGGGATCCAGCCATGATGGGTGATTACTGTTGGTTTTTGAAGAGAGAAGATGATGATATGACCCCTCATAAAAGGAAAAAATAGATTTTAATTAGTATCTTAAGTCAATATTTTTAATCTTTGACAAATTGTAGAAATTACTATGTTTTACTACCAAAAAATATATATTACACGTTTTCTTGTGACTCGAGTTTCGGGAAATGAACTATCCCACCATCAGACAACTTTTATCTGATGCATGCAAAGAGTAACAAAGATTTTCTATCAAATATATTGCAGTTGGAAATCTTATTTCCAGAACAGAGATTGTGTATTTATTGGGAAACCTAGGGAGACTTTTGACGACGTGTGTATACGGTTAAAAAATTCAGAAGTCATTTTATTCAATACACATCAGATATTGTTTATTTAAATGTGGTTCTATAACTGTAACAAGAAAACCTTACGTGTTACAACTTTTTTTTTCTCATGTTCGTATTTGGATACGACCATTCTACCATAATATGCTACTCAGATTTATGTTACAACGAAACAAAATTTTTTGTCTGCCAGTGCTATTAGTTCAACTAATTTAAAAAGTTCACTTATATCTTGCAACAGAATATTTTTTCTTGAAGTTTTTCGCACCTTAATCAGTTTTTGCGATATGATACTTAAGCGCCTATCAATGAAACCAAATGTGTGTATTATATGAATTTCAACAAAAAATAATTTAAAATTGGATAAGACTTATCGCCTGTTTCCAAGCACTTTCGAAATAAATAACGTAGATAAAGAATGGGCCATCTAGAGTTTGCATTTTTAACTGGTAGTTATTTCGAGACTGCCAACGCATATTTTGACAAAAAGTTAGTTTAATATTTGACATTGACGAAACGGGTCGATTTACGCTTGAACAAAACTCAAAACAATTTAAAACTTATTTCCAAAGTCGGAAATCTTCTTTCCAAACTGTTAGAAATTTACTTGGGAAATTCAATAAAAATGAAATGCCCCCATGGCAATTTATGGATCAAGATTCAGACCCAAACAATAGACAAAATACTGAAAAATTTTGTTGATCGGATTTGATACTGTACTGCCAGTAGTGGTGATAATTTGAATGATATAACTCTTCATTTGTAAATGTCAAGGTTCAACCTTTCTAATAAACTCTCTTGAGCCGATCAAAAAAGCACATTTTAAATGGCCCACCCCTATCTTCAAACAGGTATTAATTTGAAATATTCCCTTTTTCATTCGTATGGATGTGATTTCAAAATTTGAATATCCAAACAGATTTAATCTGTCAAGTCTTCTACAATTGTAATTTCAAGAAAAATTTTATTCAAAACTTTTAGTATTAAATTTATGTGGAATGAAATAGGAAATTACTTTGTTTTCTATCACTTTTTATTATAACTGATATACAGTGACTCGAGTTTCGTAGTAATAACTACATTTTCAAACTGAATGAACAAATTAGATCTCAATTATTATATATGCTGATTGTAGGCTTCGGCAGAGCTTCGAAGAGAGGGGTTTTCCAAAGTTCCGTCTGTTCGTTTAGTAGTTTTATTATTGGTACGTGCCTCTTATATTTTTCAATTTCTATGGATTTCAGGATGTCAAGTTTTTTCCCTTTCGCTTCCACGTGCAAGATAACAAGGTTGTTCAATTCTGGAAACGTGTGATCTGTATTGAAGAAATGGATCGCAAAATTGGAATTATTCTTCCGGTTCCTAAAAGCAGATTGATGCTCTTTGTACCTTTTATGGAAAGGTCGGCCCGTTTGTCCTATATACACACTATTACACTCTTGGCAACTTAATTTATAGACTCCAGAATTATTCAGTCGGTTCTCTTTGTCTTTCACATTAAAAAAGAGATTAGAAATTTTATGGGAGGGTGTGAAAGCTGTTACTATGTTAATTTTTGACAAAATTTGAGCTATTTTTTGTGAAATTGGTCCAAAATATGTTAGTTTTATGAATTTATTGTTATTATGATCTGATTTGGAAATGGGGTAAATTTGTTTACGAATTAGTTGCTTTTGTTTTTTGTTTATGATGGAATTTATAGTTTTGGTTTCGAACTGATTTTTTGAGGCTATTTGTCTGATTGTATTCAATTCCCTCTTTAACGTAATATTATCTAAATGAATTGAAAATGCTCTATGTACCATTGATCTATAAGCAGCTAGTTTATGATTGATCGGATGATTTGAAAATTTTGGTATTGTTGTGTCAGTTGATGTGGGTTTTCTATATATATATATATATATATATATATATATATATATATATATATATATATATATATATATATATATATATATATATATTTTAATATCAAATTGTGTTTCCATGGTGAATTTGACCTTATTGTGCAAACTATTAAGATATTCTAATGTTTCATTTAATTCTGAATGTGTTCCGCAGAAGCAAGCCAATATATCGTCTACATAGCTGTACCAAAAAGTGATATGCTTTGCGTGTGTGGATTTTAGAATTTTTCTTTCAAAACAGGACATAAAGATTTCAGCGAGTAATGGGCTGAGAGGTGAACCCATGGCAAGTCCATCTTTCTGTTTGTAGAATTTACTATTGTATTGAAAGTAATTTTCTTCCACGCAAAGTTCGAAAAGAGTTAAAATTTCGTTTTTTATCACAGTGATAGAAAACAAAGTAATTTCTTATTTCATTCCATTAAAATGAACTATCACAAAGTAACGGACTACTCCATCCAATATTTAAATTTATGTCTTATAAGCACGGCTTATATTTGATAGATCAGAACTCAATATACAATATCAAATGGAATAAATAAACCAACAGATATAAATTGTTGATTAAAATTAATAAATATTTAGAGGAGACAAAATTTTGTTCCTGATCTAACCATTATGAAAACTAATTCCTTCTCAAAAATGCAAAACATAATTTGAGGACTTCTCAGAAAATATAATTAAAAGTCAAGGGATGATCCCAGAATGACTTTTAGGTGAATTATATTTATTGGTGGTTGATTTTATTTGTTAAATATGATTCTGGGTCTAATTAAGTCGATTAACAAAATGAAAAGTCTTTGCGAAAAAAGTTCACACGAACACGGAGACAAACTTACATAAGACAGTCGAGACACAGCAAAATCTACCACCAAATCACCACAAAACTGACCATATTTCCCGCTTCCCGATTAACCCGAATAGTGCAGAATAATTGCAGTTCGCCCTTCGACGAGGCATGACTCATATCTATTTAGATGCCGCCTTCAAAGGCGTAGGAATCATAGACTTATTATCTATTCATACCTCTATGCATATATAAACTAATTCTCGTTTATCTATGCGTCTATGGTAGGAACACTCTGTATTTCTCGTCGTGTCGATGACATTCTCGTTTATCTATGCGTCTATGGTAGGAATACTCTGGATTTCTCGTCGAGTCGATGTAGACAAGGAAGTGCGCGAGGCATGCCTCGAACCGTTTAATTCTTAAAGAGGAAGTGAGATGAATATACAAGAATCGTGAGACTGAACATAGATATTATGGAACAGAGACCCAGTGCCGTACCGTATGATGTGAAATTGAGGATGAAATGGATTAGTAAAATATTGGATTAATTCGATTAATACGTGTAATTTCCAGAATTTATTTTATAGGACAAGCCGTCACTGGGCTTAAGTGTGAAGTTGGGTTCGAAAAACACAATTAAATCTTCGGGAAAAATTATTTTCCGAACAACCTTATATATTATCAGCCCATGTCGTGGTAATTAATAATGATGCAATATACCTTTCCATTTAATTTTCTCTCATTTTTCATTTGAGTACTCTAATTTTCGGAAAATAAAGAAATAAATACCATTAAGAAAAAGAATTTCATGGATTGTGTTGTCACTTTTTGGTGTTCCAGAGCGCCTATCGTTTCGGTAAATATTGCATGGAGCACGAAGTAAAATACAAATTCAATTTTTGGTCTATAGAAATATTCCGGAATGAAGGCATAACGGCATCAAAATGAATGAAATCCTGTATCTGGGCCTGTCCACATATCTTGTAGATATAAAGAACAAGCATACTTTTTCAATATATTTTAAAACTAATTTACTGCAAAGTACATATAATTTTCTAATTAATATCGCGAATTCGATAAAATGAATTCCCTATTAGCGAGTTATCAAATCATTATCTGGTGAGGTCGAGCAAAATAAGAGTTCAAATGTAACCTCAGGATAGATACTAGGGGGAATATAAGAAGGAACTGAAGGTATCCGAGGTCCTTTGTTAGAGTTACGGCTGTACAAACTTTTCGTTCACAGTGCTGTTGTTTTTGCAGTGCTGTAAGAATGAGTGAAAAAGTAGACTTGATTCTTTTCGGTGTCACAGGTCTAGTTGGCCGGTACGGTGTGCGCCATCTCCATAAGCTAGCCAAAGAGAGGAACCTAACATGGGGTGTGGCCGGAAGAAACGAACAGAAAATCAAGAACATTCTGGTAAAACTAGAAGAAGAAACTGGAGACAAATCTATAGCTAAAGTTCCAATCATCCTCGCCGAGATGAGCAACGAGCAATCCATCAAGCACATGACTTCAAGATGTAAAGTTTTGATACAATCTTGTGGACCTCTCAGGCAACTGGGTGAAGTCGTCGTTAAAGCTTGCATTGAATCAAGAACTCATTACGTTGATGTAAGTGCCGAAGAAAATTTTATCGACAAAATTGCACTCGAATACAATGAGCAAGCAAAAAGAGCAGGTATTTATATAGTCAGTGCATGTGGTATTGATTGTATAGTTTACGACCTTGGTGTTCTGCACATCCAAAAGAAATTTAGAGGAACAGTTAACTCAGTTGAGACTTACTTGAAAATGGATACTGATGACCCAACATTGACCGGACCCAGTTACAATGTATCTACATGGAAATCCACCATTGATCTTATGTTAAATAAACGTGAACTTAAAGCGTTACAAGCCAGAATTTTCAGCAAGACCATGCCCAAACTAAAGCCTTCTCTAGGTACCAAACACCTACCCTTCAAACCGTATGTGGAAGATGGTTGGTCCATTCTTTTGACTGGTTCTGACAGATCTGTAATGATGAGAACTCAACAATATTTGTTCGAAGAGAAAAATCTCCGTCCAGTTCAAGTACAAACATACTACATGTTGAAGGCACTTTGGTACTTGATATTCTTCGTAATATTTGGTCTTATGTTTGCCGTATTGCTGCCATTTAAATTAGGAAGAAAGATTCTTCTGAGATATCCAGCCTTCTTTACTGGAGGAGTGTTCGGTAACGAAGAGCCATCTCAGGCGATGTGTGAGAATGCATGGTTCAGACTGACCTTTGTAGCCAAAGGATGGAAGGATAAAATTGTTGGACCTGATGAGAAATTCAATGAGAAGCCCAACCATGGTATGATGTTCCAAGTGAAAGGAAAGAATCCAGGCTATGGAGGAACTGGCCTATGTCTGGTATTGGCTGGAGTGTTGATTGCTTCTCAGAAAGATAAACTCCCTAGCAAATCCGGTGTTTACACTCCAGGAATCGCTTTTGGTAACACCACCATTGTAGAGGATCTTAATGAACGTGGATTGTACTTCGATGTCCTCAATGAATTTGCTATTTCTACATGAGAAATATTATGTTCCTGATTTTTTTTAATTTATGAAATAATTGATAATAAAATGTATTGCTAATCATAAATTTCATTGAATGAGGTGATTTGTATTTGTAATGTATTAAAACATCTTTTAAAACAGAAAAGATTCTTGTATTACAGTATTTTATCGATCAAAATTGCAAACAATACTCTACAATAATAAATGATCAATCAACAAAATGAAACTTTAAAGATTTACTCCATAATCAAGTCAACATTAATTAATTTTCCACAAAACAAATGATCACTTGAAAATTTTACATGAAAAACAAGCCAATTTTTCATTACAATTGCGCTGAAGTATCTGGAAAAGACAAGTCATTTTAGAGTAGCTCTAATTTTGCTATATTGTTACCATACAATGGATAAATAAGTGAAAAACTATTCTTTTTGGAACATCTACATAAGTTTAAATAGTGGAAAACGGTAAGTGAAACCTAGTAGTTTGTTCAACAGTCCATTTCCTCTGAACTTTCTGAATCTGTTAATTACCGTTAGCTATATATAATGAATGAAAACACAGAGTTCTGTGTTTTGTCATCCGAAAGTCAAATAAACGTCTTTCAAGTTAGAACTCTTCTGAACAAATGGGAAAAGAAAAGAAACTTGATTATTGAAATTTTCAAATTCGTTCACAATAAAAATAATTTAAAAAATAATTAATGACTGTATGGAGCTATGTGAATCCAAATATTTGAGATATACAACAAAATAATGTAAAAATAATGAATGACTGTACGGAGCTATGTAACCCCAAAAATTCTTTGAGATATATAAATGGGTATCATATGTTTAACAACCTTCTTTGTCGATTGCCGACATTCCGATATCTGTTAGAAGGCCCCTCTTTTTTGACCCGGTTTTTTATCACGTTCAGCTTGTAAACCTCTGTACCTCTATTAGGTGTTATCTAGAATCTATTGAAATATTAAAAATATTTATCACTTTTGTTTAAATACCTCTGTACCACCGTTGGGTCTTCAGTTGTCTGATGATGGGATAGTTCATTTCCCGAAACTCGAGTCACAAGAAAATGTGTAATATATATTTTTATTGGTAGTAAAACATAGTAATTTCTACAATTTGTTTTAATTATGATTAACTACCAAATAGTAACGGCTGAAACAATTCAGTATCTGTAAAGTGCTAGTGTAGCCAAACAAGCCGGTTTAACCAAGAGTGTCTAAGAAGAAAAGTGATTCCTAATTACGTACAAGTAAAAACGAGCTCCCGTTCCCATTCAGCGAAGACGGCAAAAAGATGCGGAGAAAGAATCTGGATCAAGGAAGAAACTAAATCATTCTACCAGAAGCGAGATACTGTACAACATTATGTCAAGGTACTGCATGCAGAAATGACTCATAAACTCCATTAAATAGAATTTGATATTTTTGATGATAAAATTAGACAAGAAATTAGTGAATTCATTTTTTCAAAATATGCTAAACAGTTAATAAAACTAAATTCATTAGAAAAAACTCAAAAACCCAAATTTATTAAACGAAGTGAAAATATAATATATAGACCAAATGATCGCGTCATTAACATGTCAAAATACCAATTTTCAAATAACGAACTAAACTTACTCGAAAAAGGTCATAAATTTGCCCCAAGAATTATTTGAAAATAAAAAAGTAAAAGAAATGTTCTACGTGCAGTAATAAATATAAAGGACAAACAGGACGTTCCTTCAAGACGAGGTTCAACGAACATAAAATGAGTTTCATGAAAAATAAACAAAATTCTACTTTTGCCACTCATTGTCTAGAAAACGGTCATTCCTTTCCCACAATAGATAATCTTAAAATTTTACATGTAGTATCAATAGGGAAGAAACTCGATTATCTAGAAATCTGTTGAAATTTACAAATTAGTTCACAATAACAATAATGTAAAAATAATGAATCACTGTACGGAGCTATGTAAAGCGAAAATATTTGAGATATTTAAAAAGTAACATCTGTTTAAAACCTTTTTCAACGAACATAAAATGAATTTAATGAAATGTAAACAAAAATTCAACTTTTGCCACTCATTCAGTAATTCCTTTCGACAAAAGAAAATCTTAAGAAAAATTTTTACATGTAGATTCAAAAGAAAAGAAACTTGATTATTGAAATTTTCAAATTCGTTCACAATTAAAATAATTTAAAAAATAATGAATGACTGTATAGAGCTTTATAAATCCAAATATTTGAGATATACAACAAAATAATGAATGACTGTACGGAGTTATGTAACCCCAAAAATTATTTGTTACATTTAAATGGGTACCATCTGTTTAACAACCTTCTTTGTCGATTGCCGACATTCTGATATCTTTTAGAAGGCTCCCCTTTTTTAACCCGGTTTTTTATCACGTTCCGCTTGTAAACCTCTATACCACTATTAGGTGTTATCTAGAATCTATTGAAATATTCAAAATATTTATCACTTTAGTTTAAATACCTCTATACCACCGTTAGGTCTTCAGTTGTCTGATGAAGGGATAGTTCATTTCCCGAAACTCGAGTCACAAGAAAATGTGTAATATATATTTTTATTGGTAGTAAAACGTAGTAATTTCTACAATTTGTTTTAATTAGAATATTTCTTTTCTACCTGAACAGGATTCGAACCCGGACCTCCCGGTCACGAGTCCGATGCTCTTCCGCTGAGCTATCCACACACAAGCTTGATCAATGCTGAATATTATTGCAATCTCCTTGATGTGACATAGCTGACTTATCGAGGAAAAAGAAGAGCGCATTCATGCCAACGCTAGAGTACAATGGAGAAATTTCATTGGGAAATACTGGAGCATCCCTACTACTGCTCAGACTTGTTTCCGTGTGACTATCACATCGTTGGTCCACTCAAAGGATTGAGAGGACGTGGAATTATTCGTAAGCAATTGGCTGAAAACTAGAATACCTGGGACAAGTTAATGAGAGATAAAGACATACTACTCTGTCAAGAAAGTACCGGGAATTTTCAATTAAAACAATATTTTTACATTTAATCGTCAAAATTTATTTGGTCGCCTTCAAAATAGGCTCCATTTGCTCCAATACATCTATGCCAACGGCACTTCCAATTATCGAAACATTTTTTATAGGCGCTTTCCGGGATGGACTTTAGCTCTCGCGCCGAATTTTGTTTTATGGCTTCAATCGACTCAAAACGGGTGCCACGAAGGGGCAATTTTAGTTTTGGGAAGAGGAAAAAGTCGCAGGGAGCCAAATCCGGCGAATACGGTGGTTGCTGAAGCACGTTTGTTGAGTTTTTGGCGAGAAAGTCAGTCACAATCGTAGCTCGGTGAGAAGGCGCGTTATCGTCATGCAAAATTCATGAGTTGTTCGCCCACAAATTTGGCCGCTTCTTACGGATACGCTCACGCAAACGTTTCATAACGCCTAGGTAATACTCCTTGTTTACCGTCTGACCCTCTGGAACGAATTCGTAGTGCACCACGCCACGGATATCGAAGAAAACAATGAGCATCACCTTCATTTTCGAGCGGCTTTGGCGTGGTTTTTTCGGTTTCGGCTCATTTTTTGCCACCCATTCCGATGATTGCTGGCTTGTTTGCATATCGTACTCGTAGACCCAGGTCTCATCACCAGTTATAATGCGTTCCATGAATGTAGAATCGGAATTACAGCGATCCAGCATGTCTGAAGCAACCTGTTCGCGATGACGTTTTTGAAGAAAATTCAGGTCTTTCGGTACGAGTCGTGCGGCCACCTTTCTCATGCCCAAAATATCAATCAAAATCGTACGTGCGGACTCGTGGGATATCTTAAGATCATGTGCTATCTCTCTCAAGCTGGTACGACGGTTTTCCAGCACCCTTTCCTTAATTTCATCGACGTTGTCTTCGATCGAAGCCGTCGATGGGCGACCACTTCACGACCGTCCTTGAAGGCTCTGTACCACTGATATGCACGAGTTTTCGATAGAGCATTATCACCAAAGGCCTTTTGCAACATTTTCAATGAATCGGCACACGAAAATTCATTTGCAATACAAAACTTTAAACAAATTCTTTGCTCAACGTAATCACCCATAGTAAAAATCGGCACGCACTCTGACATCGACTGACTTAATCAGCTGTTGCAAACACACTAGTTGACAGATCCCGTTCAAGCTTGGCATAGTAATTAAGGACAGTGGTACCAACCTAGGAAAAAAAATTTTTACCTGCCTCATCGCCCCGCCAGATTTAAATCGATAATTCCCGGTACTTTCTTGACAGAATGTAAACTTCCCACTGCAGACGATAATATCGGGTGTTTTTTTTAGAGTGATAGAACTTTCGACAGGGATAACTGTGATTTGACAGAAGGTAGAAGCCATGTTGTTTTGACATTTCTGTTCAGTAAACATTTACAAATTATCATGAAAAGACTCAGGCCGCAACAACGTTTACAAATCCAACTGGTTTAAGAACTAAAGCCACTTGACCATAATAAGCGTCGTTTGTTTGCTGATTGGGCCCTAGAACAGCTTGAAGTTGATCAACTTTTTTATCGTAAAATTGTGTTTAGAGATGAAGCTGATTTCTGGTTGAACAGCTTTGTACAAGCAAAATTGGCGTATATGGAGTGAAAACAATCCTTAAGAAGTTCTGCAGGTTCCATTGCATCCTGAAAAATGCACTGTATGGTGTGCTTTACACGCTGGAGGCATCATCGGTCCATATTTCGAACGATGCTGGAGCTAATGTTACAGTGAATGGTGCTTGTTACAAATCGATGATCAATGATTATTTACTTCAAAATTTGAATGGTATCGACCTAGAAGTGTTTTGGTTCCAACAAGATGGTGCTACACCTCATGCCGCTACCGTAACAATTGATTTATTGAAAGAAAGATTTGGCGATAACATTATTTCGAGAAATGGTCCAATTAATTGGCTTCCAAGACCATGCGACATAACTCCACTGGATTATTTTCTTTGGGGTTATGTCAAGTCATTGGTTTATGCTGATAAACCAGAAACAATAGACGCTTTGGAAGCCAACATAACTCGTGTAATTGATGAAATAAGACCTGAATTACGTCGAAAAAGTGGTCCAAAATTGGTCTGGTCGAAAGCAGTTCCTCAGAGCTAGTCATGGTGGACATAAACCGGAAATTATTTTCAAAACAAATGTCATAAAACTATCTGTCAAATAAAAAAAAAATATGGCGTCAATCTTAATTTAAATGTGTTTTATTTCAATTTAAAGTTCTATCACTCTAAAAAAAACACCCGATACAAGGAAAAATTTGAGAAATTAAACCGACCATATCACAAACAAAGAGGTGTTCCGTCGAATTAAGAAATCATGAATACCATGGGACACATCTTGCGCAATAAAACTAGATATACCTTACTTCAGTCCATTCTACAAGGAAAAATATTCGGAAGGCGAGGTCCAGAACGAAGAATATCCTGCTTGAAAAACTCGAGCTCCTGGTTCAGCAAAACTACACTCTATTTCGTATTGCGGCGGACAAAATCAAGAGTGCCATGATGATTGCCCACATTCGTCACGGAGAGACACCCCAAGAAGAAGCTGGTCAGCATAAACATCCACTAAAAACTCCACATTTAAACACAAGTAGTTTCCAATAAACATATATTTCTTCCGATACACTGAATAAAAATAAATGCAATTATATATTATAAATAGTAGTTAAATAGTACCTATCACGGTATATCGATAAAGTTATAAATAGCTTCACAACTACAGCAAAATATTCCAAAATTTCCAATAACAAGTATAAAAATAAGTACGGTGAATTACATGTGTAATACTGATTTCGATATTCTGTCTTAACGTGAATATATGCTTTAATTCAGTCAGCGCTCGCTTTTCAAATCAACTCAAGTACCACGAGTATGAAAATTTAACGATATCAGCTACTCACATCGAAAAATGCGACAGAACATCGAAATTATATTCAGTACATTTCCTCTATTCAGACTTTTCAACGCTCGTTATAAAAACAGATTTAAACCTCTTCACGTAAACAATACCAACAATTTTTGAAAAATTATACGAAAAACTCAAGATTTATCTTTAAACCATTCTTGGGTGGATATAACAACGTTAAACAACAAAATAAGTAGTCAAGAAATTATAACAGACATAATTCCAAGCGAAAATATAAATTAAAATAATTAACATAGGTGAAACTAAACTAAGAACAACTTTGTTATAAGAAGGTATGTTATCCTTCACCTACTGACAGAAAAATATTAATATTGCAATGCTCTGGCAAAAAAAATCAAAATGTATTAGCCTAAATTCACTCCTTGATGTCATATTCCTTGACAACTTTGAAGGTTACCCCATTTTCATCCAACTGTTCGATGAGGGATGTTTCTGCGAATGCTGCCCCTGGGGGATAGACACCTCCAGCTTTCGGCAAATTGGACGGTTCCGTGAGTATAACAATACCCGCCAAAACCAAGCTTATACAAGTCGCTCCGTAACCGGGATTCTTCCCTTTGACTTGAGCAACAATTCCCTTATTCGGTGGATTCTTGTACTGGTCTTCAGGTCCTGCCAATTTTTCTTTCCATCCCTTACCGACCAAAGACAACTCGAACCAGGATTTCTCGATCACTTCCTCGGATGGTTCGTTCGTATCGAATATACCACCAGTGAAGAGGCCCGGATACTTGCGCAGCAAGTTCCTTCCGAATTCAAACTTGGCCAAGCACAAGAATATCAATCCGAATACGCCTAGTAGGATCATTTGCCAGAATGAACCAATCAAGAAGTAGGTTTGAATCTGGACCGGACGCTGCTTTTTTTCTTCATATAAGTAATGCTGAGTCCTTACCATTACCGATCTGTCTGCACCTGAAATAAAAGGAAAACATTGAGATCACAAAGTTAAAAAGAGTTGTCTGATGAGGGGATAATTCATTTCCCGAAACTCGAGTCACAAGAAAATGTGTAATATATATTTTTACTGGTAGTAAAACATAGTAATTTCTATTAGGAGTACAAATAAGTTTCCGCCGTTTTATTGCAGATGGCGCGGCACGGAGTTTCGGTTAGCTTTCGCAGATGATAACCGGCTTAAAAAATAGTTTGGACATTCAAGAACAACATAACCTATTAATATCATTGATTTTATATTGGTAAAATATAATTTTTATAAGTTGAAAATGTCAAAATTTGAGCCAAGTAAGCGTCATTTGCGGGAAATATTAGTTTACTTCTTTAATTTAAAGAAATCTGCTGCTGAGGCGCATCAATTGCTTGTAGAAGCATATGGTGAGGGTGCTTTGAGTGAGAGAACGTGTCGAGAGTGGTTTCAAAAGTTTAAAAACGGCGATTTCGACGTAGAAGACAAAGATCGCAGTGGAAGGCCAAAAATTTACGAGGATGCAGAATTGGAGTCACTCAGCAAGCAGTCTCACATCGTTTAAAATCATTAGGAATGATTCATAAACAAGGAAATTGGGTTCCGTACGAATTAAAGCCGAGAGATATTGAACAATGCTCGTCCACATGTTGCGGCTCCCGTGAAAAAGTACTTGGAAACACTTGATTGGGAAGTGTTACCCCACCCGTCGTATTCACCAGACATTGCACCGTCCGATTATCACCTGTTCCGGTCCATGGCACATGCTGTGACGGCGCAGCGGTTCACATCTTATGGGGATACCAAAAATTGGGTTGATTCCTGGACAGCCTCAAACGACAAGGAGTTCTTCAGACGTGGGATTCGAATGCTGCCTGAGAGATGGGAAAAAGTGGTTGCAAGTGATGGGCAATATTTTGAATAAATTTAGATTACCGTTCTTCTATAATAAATATTTAATTTGAGTTAAAAAACGGCGGAAACTTATTTGTACTCCTAATAGCATATATTATATTATACATGGTTTTATTCATCCAGTGGAAATAAAAAATTATCAATTCAGGGACAATTTGTTTTTTTAATTTTTAGAATTAAATTAAATTAAAATGTCTTATAAGCACAGCTTATATTTAAATGACGTATAAAAACAAAACTCAATATAAAATATCAAATGGAATAAATAACCCAACAAATATAAATTGTCAATTAAAATTAAAAAATAAATATTTGATGAAGACAAAATTTTGCTTCTGATCTTACAATTATGAAAACTAATTCCTTTTCAAAAATACATAAACATAATTTTAAGGACTTCTCAGAAAATATAATTTATTTGTAATATTTAATATATTTCAATAAGCTACTTCAAAAATCTCTCAAAAACATGTATTATGTCTTAAAAAAACAATAAGAAAAGAAGACCATATAATACCTTACAGCTTTCAGTGATTTTTGTGACGAACATAGAATATTTTGGATTTTAAAGTTGGTGTTCAAACTAGGATAGCAAGAAATCTGTAGGTTATTTTAATATTTACAGATATATTCTGTTAGCCTTCTACATATTTAATTTGAAAAAATTATATTTAATATTATAACTTCAGGAAATAAATTAATGTCATATAAGCATTGATCATATCAAACGACATAAAAAATAAATATTCATTATAAGACATCCAAATGAGATAACAAATTCCAATAAATATAAATTGTTAACAAAATTGCCTTTCAGTCTTTAAGATCAATGGTAAACCACAGAACCATTTATTTCAATCAACATTAGACTCCATTTAAATGTTCAGGATTCATTTACTAAGACGCTTTCTGAATTGTTAAAGGTGAGTAAATATTTTTTGTTGATTGATGTTATATTTTATTGAATATGAATTATTTGAATACTGATGAAGCAAAGTCTCTCTTAAAACTTGTTTTTTAGTAATGTTTTTACATATTTTGAGATTTTCTAAAAAGTATCCAATAATATTGAGTATTTTAAGTAAGATAGTTTTATGATGAAATTCTTAAGATTATGTTAAACATTTTTGAAAAATAACTGTTTTCATAAGAGGGATGAGCAAAAACAAAATTTTGTCTATTTAAAATATTCAATTTATAGAATTTTTGTTAACAATTTATATTTATTGCATTTTCTTATCTCATTTGGATGTCTTATAATGAATGTTTATTTTTTATGTCGTTTGATATTATAGTTATAATATTAAATATAATTTTTTGAAATTAAATATGTAGAAGGCTTACAGTATATATCTGTAAATATTAAAATATTTAAATAATTTTATACACCTTCTATCATTTATTTTATATAAATCTGTAGGTATTTGTTGTTGATTGATGTTATTTTTTGAATGTGAAGTTGGACCGATGATCAGAATTCTAATTGTTTTTTGAAGATATAATACATGTTTTTGAGAGATTTTTGAAGTAACTTAATTAAATATATTAAATATTTCAAATAAATTATATTTTCTGAGAAGTCCTTAAAATTATGTGTTGTATTTTTGAAAAGAAATTAATTTTCATAATTGTAAGATCAGAAACAAAATTTTGTCTCCTTCAAATATTCATTTTTTAATTTTAATTGACAATTTATATTCGTTGGGTTATTTATTCCATTTGATATTTTATATAGTTTTGATTTTACACATCTATTAAATATAAGCTGTGCTTATAAGACATTAATTTAATTCTAAAAATAAAAAAATTGAAATTAAAATTACAAGAGACTAACAGATTAAATCTGTTTTGAAAACACTGTTTCAATTTAGAAAGGCATATAGAACTAACAGTCATCTCCCAGCATCAAAAGAAATGAAAGAATCCAAAGAATAATATTCAAATAATAAATAACAATCGAAAACGATTGTTGTAAACATAACAATAAAAATTTGTGAAAATCAGAATAACCTTATTTAATTATTTTTAAAACATAAATTTCATGAAATTATATTTCAAATAAAAAAAAATTTGGCTTCAATCTTAATTTAATTGTGTTTTATTTCAATTTAAAGTTCTATCACTTTAAAAAAAACCCCCGATATTATAAAATTTTTAATTCTTCTTTACCGTTGAAACCTTACGTTACAAGTTTTTTTATTGTCTGTTATTTGAAATCACTTTCGGAGACAATATTCCTCATCCAAAGTTATGCTTATGTGCCGGTTTTGATAACAATTGATAAATAAAGAGTGAAATTAATACCAAAAACCGAAAAAAATATATCTTTTTCCACAGCAATATTTTATTAAGGCATATTTGGTCCAATCGTCTCATTTTGGTCCAAATAACATGTCCTTAATCCAATAGTATCCCTATAGTTATATTTCACCCTGTATAATTGTTTTTATCCATAAACGATTAGTAGATTCATAAAAAATAATAACAAGATAGCTAAAGTTAAAACATTAAGAATCTATATACTCATTTGTTTAGACCGTTCAATTTAAACCTTGGGTTAGTGAAAGCATCATATTGGGATATAAATCTTCGAGTTCATAGATTTGATCTTATTCTTAATATTTTTATGAGTCTTCTAATCGTGTGTTAGAAGAAAATGGGTAAACTTTTATTATGAGAAATTTATGCATTCAGAGGATGTTAGAATAGAACAATTATAGACAGTATGTCTCTCTATGTTTTAAAAATAATTAAATAAGGTTATTTTGATTTTCACAAATTTTTATTGATATGTTTACAACAATCGTTTCGCTATCACAGTAGCATCATTAGGCAAGATTACATTTTGAATAACTAAGCTTGTTTCCGAAATGTAATCTTGCCTGATGATGCTACTGTGATAGCGAAACGATTGTTGTAAACATAGCAATAAAAATTTGTGAAAATCAGAATAACCTTATTTAAATATTATTTAATATGGATTTTCACCAAGTAAGGACTGATACAATTCAATATTGAATCCAAAGAAATTATAGAATATTGATCAAACTTAATAAACATTTGATGGAAACAACGTTGATTCATAACGGTATTATGAAAACCAAATTCCACTCCAAAAATGCCCAACATAACCTCAAGAATTTTTTAGAAACTAACTCTCTTTAGAAAGCAGCTTCAAAAATATGTAACAAATCTTCAAGAAGGATATTTGACATTATAACCGATAATCTTCAGTGCACCTTCATGTCCACAAAATAATTACTGAAATAATAAGAATTCTACAAAACTCAATGATGCCTTTGACAGACGAAAGCTATATGTTCACATAATTGAGTTAGCAAACAAAGAATCTCATGTTGTATGTTAACTAAGCCTTTGCCGAGTTTTTGTTCTTGATTTTCAATGTATTTATAAGCATTTTTTTGATTTATTTGGACTCTCGAAATTTCCAAGTACCCTATATTTTCAATGTCAACTTTTTAAGCTAAACCTATTTGGATTAAAAGCTTGATCCATAATACCACAGTAAGACCCTATTTTCCACCAAATTCATGAGCTTTCGTTTATAGTGTGCCTATTCCAGATTTATGATTTTACAGAAATTTTTTTTATTTCATTTTTACATCCAACAAACTCCAAAATGTGGGAAGTTGTTATATTTTTCCTCTATTCCAAGGTTTTATCTACTAAAAACTAAATTTACCTGGAAAAATGGTAGACCATTCATTTCTAATTGGATCTTTGAAGGGCAATTTATGGTGCAACAGACGGGGCTCGAGTTTTGGCAACCTCTTAGGAAATAGTTTGGTTCTCAAAGGCCTCAATTCATGTTCATGTGCCACCCCATATATAGCCGACTCCCACGTACCATAATTGATAGAAGGTCCAGGCAGAGATGGATCTTCACTGCCTGCTTTCAAATATGTTTCCACAGAATTTAAGGTGCCTTCAAATTTCTTCTGCAGAAAAATCAATCCTAAATCGGCTGGTATACTGTCCAAACCGCAGGCACTCACAATGTATACACCCTTTTCTTTGGCTTTCTCATTGTATTCAAGTTGCATTCTTTCCATGTATGTTGGTTCTCCACTTACATCTACGTGGTGCGTTCCTGCTTCAACACAGGCTTTAACAACAGTTTCTCCCATAACTCTGTAAGGCCCGCAACAGTTGATGATAAGTTTAGCCCTTGAGGCCATATTCTGGATGGACTCGACATCTGATAGGTCCGCAATAATAATAGGCACCTTTGCAACAGTTTCATCTTCAGTTTCTTTTGCCAAGTCGGTTAACAAAGGGCGTATTTTCGACTCACTTCTCCCAGCAACGCCCCAGGTCAAATGCCGACCTTTAGCACTAGCAAATTTCTGTACATATTTCAAAGCGTGTTTTCCAGTGAATCCTGTAACTCCAAACAAGATAATATCCAATTTTTCAGCCATTATATTATTTGTATGCACAGAATTTAATTCTAAGTGTACCGACAATGAAGCGTATTACATGAACAACTTGATCATTCTAGATTCCACTACACCTTACTGGAACTTAATCCGTGGGAGCTTCAGATGGATAAACACTTAAAATCTGGAATTCTAATACGTAGTTGGATATTTATAGTTCACCTATGCAAAGTGCATAAAATTATTCTACTTATTCTTATTTTACTGATAAATGCCGCATTTATATCTTACAGATTTCTTCATTCTCCATATGGTATTTATAATGGTGAAGATTCCTACATTTGGTAATGATTGCGGTACAGGCACAGAAAATTCTTTCCCATCTGAACAGGATTAGAACCAGCGACCTTCCGGTTTACATGCTTTATGACAAGTGAATTAATTAAAATTGGGGTTGTAATTATGGGATAATTCCCCAAATAACCTGAAAATTCATTCCGTTTTACATGTATCATTCTATCAACGGGGCTTAGCACTGTGACATTCACAGATTAATAGTAGTTAAATTTTAAATAAACTACGTTCAATAAGTAGTTTTTATAAGTTCTTCTTATTCTATTCCTTTACATTTGTCCGGAAACTGATTCCAAATCTCAAATTTTTTTTCTATTAGTTCGATTATCTGTACTCGCTAAGTCTGTGGACATTGTATACGTATTCTATGCATTCTGATAAGCACGGTTTGACAGCTTTGTTGAGTCGTTTATTTACGAAATGTAAACAGTAAAATTGGTTGTTGTCAAAAATCATGTTTAAAAATACATTTCAGTCTGGTTTTTTGTCTATTTTATATAGCATAGGTAGCAAACCATTACAAATATGGGACAAGAAGGTGAAGAATGGACATATCAAGAGAATAACTGACGAAGAGATACAATCTCTTGTCTTGGAAATTGTTGGTTGCAATGTGAGCACAACGTACATAACTTGTCCTGCTTGCCCGAAGAAGACTTTAGGAATCAAATTACCATATCTGGTCATGATTGTAAAAAATTTAAAGAAGTATTTCACATTTGAGGTGCAGGTGAGAATATGTCCTAATTGGTTATTGATCAAACAATTCAATTAGTTATTAATGATGACTTTGTACTTAGCTATATGAAGCTATTGATTATTTCACCAGATTTTAGACGATAAGAACGTGCGACGAAGATTTAGGGCTAGTAATTATCAGTCAACTACACGAGTCAAACCTTTCATTTGCACAATGCCTATGAGATTAGACGACGGTTGGAATCAGATTCAATTCAATGTAGCAGACTTCACGAGACGTGCATATGGAACAACATATGTAGAAACATTACGGGTCCAAGTTCACGCTAGCTGTAGAATACGAAGAGTTTACTTCTCAGACAGGTAAGTGATAACTGTATTCACTCTTAAATGTCTTCAGAAACAGCATTAGTGGAAAGGTCACTGAGGTTCTAAAAAATTTGCTTTATTTGGAAAAGTGACTTGAGAAATTGTAATTCAACATATTCTCAATTTTGGAAGTCTCAGGTAATTAGTAGTTGCTAATTAACTGTCAAATTTTTCAGGTTATACAGTGAAGATGAATTGCCAGCGGAATTCAAACTGTTCCTTCCAATCCAGAGCAAGACTAAACAAGTAACGGCACAGCACTGAAAAGAGAATGCACGTTTTTCCATATCTTTTTGTGATAATGATTTAGATGATTTAAGGAAGTTTGAGTAGGTTTTTTGTACTGTAATACAGGGATTAAAAGTGAAGTAATATTTGCTTCAGTTACTGTTTTTATTATATGATGGAAATAATTTTAAGTGTCAATACATTCTGAAATCCTGAAATTTTTCATCTTTGAATGATTTATTGTGTTATTCTTTTTTTTTTTCAATTGACAAAAGTTCTAGATGTCTTATAGTTATGTATGTTATCCTGATACCTCTAAATCTTCTGCGAAGATCCCTAAAAAGCTTTGAACAAAAACCGATTCATGACATAAAAGAATCTAAAGAGTGTCTGCAACTTTTCATGAAACAGTAGATCAACTCCTCGAGATGGATGAAAACAAATTTCTTGTGTTAATGAGACACTGTTTTTAATGCAAAAAGATATCGTTCAAGCTCGGCAATGGTTTGAAAAGTGTTATTGGTAAAAGTGACCAATAAAAACATTTGCTGATGGTATGCGGATTTTAAACGTGGTTAAACAATGACCGAAGAAGCTTGGCGTCGATTTTTATTGTCGAGATCATGATTCGAGCTATCGAAGTTCGACTGTACTTCAATAACATTGTTTCTCTGTTTTTGACCCAACCAAAGTGTAACCTAGAACATAACAAAATTTATCTAAATTCAATCAATCTTGCAGAAATATTAGAAATAAGGAAACTATTCAGAAATAAATAACCAGTAGTGACGACGAAATACCCACCAGCATAATCAAGTTAGCTTTGCATGATCCTGGCATACTTTGTCAATTTATTCCCTGCTTTTCATACCAAAAGTACAATGTAATGTTCCAATCTATGCACAATTAGTGTTGAAAGGTTCCTTGAAGCCTTGAGTAACAAAACAATTAAAATGAGTAGACTGGGTATTCCAGCAGGACTACACCATTAAAACAAATTGTAGAAATTACTTTTTTACTACTCTGTCAAGAAAGTACCGGGAATTTTCAATTAAAACAACATTTTTACATTTAATCGTCAAAATTTATTGGGTCGCCTTCAAAATAGGCTCCATTTGCTCCAATACATCTATGCCAACGGCACTTCCAATTATCGAAACATTTTTTATAGGCGCTTTCCGGGATGGACTTTAGCTCTCGCGCCGAATTTTGTTTTATGGCTTCAATCGACTAAAAACGGGTGCCACGAAGGGGCAATTTTAGTTTTGGGAAGAGGAAAAAGTAGCAGGGAGCCAAATCAGGCGTATACGGTGGTTGCTGAAGCACGTTTGTTGAGTTTTTGGCGAGAAAGTCAGTCACAATCGTAGCTCGGTGAGAAGGCGCGTTATCGTCATGCAAAATCCATGAGTTGTTCGCCCACAAATTTGGCCGCTTCTTACGGATACGCTCACGCAAACGTTTCATAACGCCTAGGTAATACTCCTTGTTTACCGTCTGACCCTCTGGAACGAATTCGTAGTGCACCACGCCACGGATATCGAAGAAAAAAATGAGCATCACCTTCATTTTCGAGCGACTTTGGCGTGTTTTTTTCGGTTTCGGCTCATTTTTTGCCACCCATTTCGATGATTGCTGGCTTGTTTGCATATCGTACTCGTAGACCCAGGTCTCATCACCAGTTATAATGCGTTCCATGAATGTAGAATCGGAATTACAGCGATCCAGCATGTCTGAAGCAACCTGTTCGCGATGACGTTTTTGAAGAAAATTCAGGTCTTTCGGTACGAGTCGTGCGGCCACCTTTCTCATGCCCAAAATATCAATCAAAATCGTACGTGCGAACTCGTGGGATATCTTAAGATCATGTGCTATCTCTCTCAAGCTGGTACGACGGTTTTCCAGCACCCTTTCCTTAATTTTATCGACGTTATCTTCGATCGAAGCCGTCGATGGGCGACCACTTCACGACCGTCCTTGAGGGCTCTGTACCACTGATATGCACGAGTTTTCGATAGAGCATTATCACCAAAGGCCTTTTGCAACATTTTTAATGCATCGGCACACGAAAATTCATTTGCAACACAAAACTTTAAACAAATGCTTTGCTCAACGTAATCACCCGTAGTAAAAATCGGCACGCACTCTGACATCGACTGACTTAATCAGCTGTTGCAAACACACTAGTTGACAGATCCCGCTCAAGCTTGGCATAGTACTTAAGGACAGTGGTACCAACCTAGGAAAAAAAATTTTTATCTGCCTCATTGCCCCGCCAGATTTAAATCGATAATTCCCGGTACTTTCTTGACAGAATGTATATTTTTTGGAAGTAAAACACAGTAATTTCTACAATTTGTTTTAATTATGATCAACTACCAAATAGTAACGGCTGAAACAATTCAGTAGGACTACACCAGATCACAGATAGCCACACACTGTACAATATCTTCAAAACAATCTTCCAGTCTTCATTTCACTAAGCCCTCCATATTCCCCAGACTTAAACCCTCTGGCATGATGCATATGGGGATATTTGAAGAGCTACAATGATAACTGAAGTATAATTGATTTAATGGAAAAACTTGAAATGTTTTGTGAAATCAAGAAATGTTAAACTGAAGAATAACCGTCATAATTTCTACCATGTGTTGTACGTCATTTTTGTTGCAAATACCTTGTATGATCTCCCCTTGAAGTTTGGCGGTTTCAAAAGTAGATACCCTATATCGGGTGATTCTCTTAGAGTGATAGAACTTTCGATAGGGATAACTGTGATTTGACAGAAGGCAGAAGCCATGTTGTTTTGACATTTCTGTTCAGTAAGCATTGACAAATTATCATGCAAAGATTCACGCCGCAACAACGTATACAAATTGTTGAAAGTTATTTTCAAAATCAGTGTTCTATTCGCCAAACTTACAGAGCACTTCGTGAAATTTAAGGTTTACATAATCGTCCATCAATACAGCTTATTCGTCGAACTATCGATAGATTTCGGACAATATTTTCTCTACTCGATGCAACAACAAGTCAAGAAAATATCGCTGCTGTAAGAAATAGTGTTAATGATGATCCAGATTTGTCTATTTGTAGACGTTCACAAGTTGGACTCTGTGCATCCACCGCATGGAAAATTTCATTATGTCAAGTCATTGGTTTATGCTGATAAACCAGAAACAATAAACGCTTTGGAAGCCAACATAACCCGTGTTATTGATGAAATAAGGCCGGAATTACTCGAAAAAGTTGTCCAAAATTGGTCTGGACGAATGCGATTCCTCAGAGCTAGTAGTGGTGGACATATGCCGGAAATTATTTTTAAATATTGAATTGAATCAGTCCTTATTTCGTGAAACCAATTATTATTAATATCCATATTAAATAAGTTCGAAAGAACTTACTCAGATTATTTTAAAAGAATCAAATTCCAAGCTAAATACTCGATAAAAAATCCACTACAGCTAATAAATAAAATGAAGAATATTCAGATACTGAATTGTTTCAGCCGTTACTATTTGGTAGTTGATCGTAATTAAAACAAATTGTAGAAATTACTATGTTTTAATACCAATAAAAATATATTTTACACATTTTCTTATGACTCGAGTTTCGGAAAATGAACTATCCCATCATCAGACAACTGAAGACCTAACAGTGGTACAGAGGTATTTAAACAAAAGTGATAAATATTTTGAATATTTCAACAGATTCTCGGTTATACCTAATAGTGGTACAGAGGTTTACATTCGGAACGTGATAAAAAAGAGGGGCCTTCTAACAGATATCGGAATGTCGGCAATCGACAAAGAAGGTTATTAAACAGATGGTACCCATTTAAATATCACAAATAATTTTTGGGGTTACATAGCTCCGTGGTCATTCATTATTTTTACATTATTTTGTTGTATATCTCAAATACTTGGATTTAGAAATCTCCATACAGTCATTATTTTTATTGTGAACGAATTTGAAAATTTCGATAATCAAGTTTCTTTTCTTTTTATTCTACATGTAAAATTTTAAAATTATCTATTGTTAAAATTTTACATGTAGAATCAAAAGGGAAGAAACTCGATTATCTAGAATCTGTTGCAATTTTCAAATTAGTTCACAATAACAATAATGTAAAAATAATGAATGACTGTACGGAGCTATGTAAATCGAAAATATTAGAGATATTTAAAAAGTAACATCTGTTTAAAACCTTTTTGAACGAACATAAAATGAATTTAATGAAAAGTAAACAAAAATTCAACTTTTGCCACTCATTCTTTAGAAAACAGTAATTCCTTTCGACAAAAGAAAATCTTAAGAAAATTTTACATGTAGATTCAAAAGGAAAGAAACTTGATTATTGAAATTATCAAATTCGTCCACAATAAAAATAATTTAAAAAATAATGAATGACTGTATGGAGCTATGTAAATCCAAATATTTGAGATATACAACAAAATAATGTATGACTGTACGGAGCTATGTAACCCCAAAAATTATTTGATATTTAAATGGGTACCATCTGTTTAACAACCTTCTTTGTCGATTGTCGACATTCCGATATCTGTTAGAAGGCCCCTCTTTTTTAACCCAGTTTTTTATCACGTTCCGATTGTAAATCTCTGTACCACTATTAGGTATTACCGAGAATCTGTTGAAATATTCAAAATATTTATCACTTTTGTTTAAATACCATTGTACCACTGTTAGGTCCTCAGTTGTCTGATGATGGGATAGTTCATTTCCTGAAACTCGAGTCACAAGAAAATGTGTAATATATATTTTTTGGTAGTAAAACATAGTAATTTCTACAATTTGTTTTAAAGAATATCCACTTACCACATAATGCTCAATTCATTTCATTTGATGTACAAAATTTATTTCCAAGTATACCACCAAACGAAACAATTGAACTAGTAGATAATCTATTAATCAACAACAGATGTAATACATTTATCAAAGAAGTTATTTTGAATCCCTTATTAGCAGAAATATTCATGGACAATATTGAAACTAAAATTCACCAAAATCCCCTTAAGAAATAGTTTTTATATTGGTATAGATATGTAGACGATATTTTCTGTTGCTCCACAGGTACAGACAGACTTGAAAAAATTCTTTTTATTCATCAGTGAAATACATCCTTCAATTAAATTCACTATGGAAACCGAACATAATAATTCTATTAGTTTTCTTGATTCAACTCTTACTCGAATAAATAATTCTCATGATTTTTCAAAATTTCACAAACCAACCTATACGGATTCTGTTATACACAATAAATCAAATCATCCTTTAAATCAATAATTATCAGCATTGAATTGTATGATCCATAAATTAGTTAATATTCCCATGAATCGAGAAAATTATATTTCAGAACTTAACATAATTAAACAAATAGCTATTAATGACTATGATCCTAAGTTGATAGACAAATTGTTGATGAATAAAAATAATAAAATAGCTGTAAATATGGTGCTTCCTAATATAAAAGAAAATTTTAAATACATTTCCTTAAAATACACTAAAGGTATTTCTGAGAAAATTGCTACATACCTCAAAAATGAATATAATTTTAGAACTTCATTTAAAACCAATTCAAATTTGAGTAAATTTATTAAAAATAATAAAGGCCGTACACATAAAGATGATAAATCGGGGGTTTATATGTTAACCTGCGGTGATTGCCCTAAAGTTTACATAGGACAGACTGGAAGAACTTTCCGACATAGAATTTGTGAACATTTGAAGAGTTTCCTCAATAATAAAAGTAATTCTACATATTCCAACCATTTGTTAGAAACAGGACGTACTTTCAACCATAATTTTGAAATTCTACATATAGAAAGTAAAAGTTATGCCTTAAATCTGTTAGAATCCCTAGAGATAAATAATCATAATAAAATTGGAATATTACTTAACGAACAAATAGATTTAAATAACTCACCTCTGTTAAATATATTCAGATAAGCTGGAATTTGCAGAGATCTTTTTTTGGGTTTTAATGCACAATAAAAATTTATTGTACTTACTGTAATATAAATAGCAACGGATTTCGGAAACAAGCTTAGTTATTCAAAATGTAATCTTGCCTGAAGATGCTACTGTGATAGCGAAACGATTGTTGTAAATATAACAATAAAAATTTGTGAAAATCAGAATAACCTTATTTAATTATTTTTAAAACATAAATTTCATAAAATTATATTTCAAATAAAAAAAAATTTGGCTTCAATCTTAATTCAATTGTGTTTTATTTCAATTTAAAGCTCTATCACTTTAAAAAAAACAACCGATATTATAAAATTTTTAATTCTTCTTTACCGTTGAAACCTTGCGTTACAAGTTTTTTTATTGTCTGTTATTTGGAATCACTTTCGGAGACAATATTCCTCATTCAAAGTTATGCTTATGTGCCGGTTTTGATAACAATTGATAAATAAAGAGTGAAATTATTACCGAAATCCGAAAAAAATATATCTTTTTCCACAGCAATATTTTATTAAGGCATATTTGGTCCAGTCATCTTATTTTGGTCCAAATAACATGTCCTTAATTCAATAGTATCCCCATAGTTATATTTCACCCTGTATAATTGTTTTCATCTATAAACGATTAGTAGATTCATAAAAAATGATAACAAGATGGATAAACTTAAATCATTAAGAATCTATATACTTACTTGCTTAGACCGTTCAAAGATTTATATCCCAATTTAAACCTTGGGTTAGTCAAAGCATCATATTGGGATATAAATCTTCGAGTTCGTAGATTTAATCTTATTCTTAATATTTTTATGAGTCTTCTAATCGTGTGTTAGAAGAAAATGGGTAAACTTTTATTATGAGAAATTTATGCATTCAAAGGATGTTAGTATAGAACAATTATAGACAGTATGATTGAGAGAAAATTATATAAAAATGGTATTTACGAATATACCCTGAACTGAAAACCGAAATAACATACAGCTTCTATGATAAAGCATCCTTAAAAATAAAGAAGTTCCTCAATAACATAGAAATTAACTTAGCCTTAGGAAGCAATAATTTTCTGGGAAAAAAATCGAAAAACTCTAAATCTGAAATCAATAAATCAGGTGTTCACCAATTATCATGTGGTACCTGCTCAAAGACTCAAATTGAACAATCAGTAGGCCCTTTAAAAAAGTTAGCTGCAAAATTTCTAATAACAGTAGAACTCCATTTAGATAAGCGTTTTAAAATTTTGCATAAGGCCTGAAACTTACAAATCGAGTGTTTTTTCAGAGCGATAGAACTTTAAATTGAAATAAACACATTTAAATTGGGATTCAAGCCAATTTTTTTTTATTTGAAAGATAATTTTATGACATTTATGTGTTAAAAATAATTGAATTGGATTAATTTCTCGAAAGATATAGGAGAC
The DNA here is from genome assembly GCA_034642435.1 of Megalocaria dilatata. Classification (NCBI taxonomy): domain Eukaryota; kingdom Metazoa; phylum Arthropoda; class Insecta; order Coleoptera; family Coccinellidae; genus Megalocaria; species Megalocaria dilatata. The sequence continues at coordinate 46,618,960 of CM067861.1, forward strand.
TAACAGATTAAATCTGTTTTGATATTCAAATTTTGTAATATTCCTTATATCAAGTAAAACACCTCTTCTTATTGTTTTAATTAAAAGAATAGTTTTCAAAAGCAGGAAGAACTAAACTATATGTAAGATTTTGCGTTTAATTATACAGGAAAGTTTGACTTTTTGCAAAAATAACGAAACTTCTTACGTTCAATGGGATACCTTATTTGTCCTTAAATCTTTGAAATCAAAAGTCAGGGCCAGCTTGGTGTGAAAGTATCAGGAAAAATATATCAATTTTTTATTTTTACCGTATAACGAAATGATTAAGGTGTCAAGGCTTCATATGATGTAAATTGTACACTGAAATTAAGAAAAATCGAGCTCACTTCACAGTCAAGCAGAGTACCGTGTATTGATCATTCAATTAAAAGGCGAAAAAGCGACGTGAAGTCAGGAGCTTTTATACGATAGTTCGTATCACCCATAGTCCCCACAAAACATATGTTCTTCCTCCAAATTTAAATGAAGGTTATTATTTATTTTTTTTGCAAAATACTTTAGGTGATATTTTGGATGAATTGTATAGGTGTAGGAAGTAAAATGTGCTTTATGCAGGATGCATCTCCACCCCATTTCCCATTCATTGTTAGAAATCATCAAAGTCACATCTTTCCTCATCAATGGTCACCAAGAAGTCCTGATTATGGCCCTTTCGATATTTATATTTTGGGACATTAGTCCTTAGTTTATGCCCATGAAATTAATTCGCCAAAGGAACTCTGAAGAATACAAAATGCAGCTAAGTTTATAAGGGGACAGAATAATGTTTTTTTTGACATCCAGAAGGCTTTTATTGAAAGAATAAGAAAAGACGAGCCACGTAGAATATTTACTTGAAGTTCGTTCTTTTTATATCGGGTGTTTTTTTAGAGTGATTGAATTTTCGATAGGGATAACTGTGATTTGACAGAAGGCCATGTTGTTTTGACATTTCTGTTCAGTAAGCATTGACAAATTATCATGAAAAGACTCACACCGCAACAACGTTTACAAATTGTTGAAATTTACTTTCAAAATCAGTGTTCTATTCGCCAAACTTATAGAGCACTTGGTGAAATTTATGGTTTACATAATCGTCCATCAGAGCAGCTTATTAGTCGAACTATCGATAGATTTCGGACAACATTTTCTCTACTCGATGCAACAACAACAACAAGACAAAGAACTGTACCTACAGAAGAAAATATCGCTGCTGTAAGTCATAGTGTTAATGATGATCCAGATTTGTCTATTCGTCGATGTTCACAACAAGTTGGACTCCAACACATGGAAAATTTTGCCTGAAGATCTTGGTCTACATCCATACAAGATCCAACTGGTTCAAGAACTAAAGCCACTTGACCATACTAAGCGTCGTTTGTTTGCTGATTGGGCCCCAGAACAACTTGAAGTTGATTCACTCTTTTTAGTAAAATTGTTTTTAGTGATGAAGCTCATTTCTGGTTGAACGGCTACAAAAACAAGCAAAATTGCCGTATATGAAGAGAAAACAATCCTCAAGAAGTTCTGCAGGTTCCATTGCATCCTGAAAATGCACTGTATGTGCTTTACACGCTGGAGCCATTATCGGTCCATATTTCTTTAAAAACGATGCTGGAGCTAATGTTACAGTGAATGTGACTTGTTGCAGATCCGATGATCAATGATTATTTGTTTCAAAATTTGAATGGTATCGGCCCAGAAGTGTCTTGGTTCCAACAAGATGGTGCTACACCTCATGTTACTACCGTAACAATTGATTTATTGAAAGAAAGATTTGGCGATAACATTATTTCGAGAAATGGTCCAATTAATTGACCTCCAAGATCATGCGACATAACTCCACTGGATTATTTTCTTTGGGGTTATGTCAAGTCACTGGTTTATGCCGATAAACCAGTAACAATATACGCTTTTGAAGCATGCTGGAGTCTCCACTGACGAAAACCAATCAGTTTAAAACGTGCGCATATCTGCAATTTGCCTCAGTGATCAACAAAACCTAGTCGAGTTTGGTTGAGTATAGAATTTTTATACAGATGTCTGTTACACTTTCTCAATTTCTACAACTTTCTATTACGATGTTCATAAAAGCCTTTAATAGTAAGAGTCATTTCACTTTAATAAATGTTTTCTTTTCCCCCCAAATAATAAATGTAATTTTTTTGTTCTTTCAGAAGATGGGCAGAACACCCTATCGATTGGATGGTAACACATTTGAACCACTACATCGATAAAATAAAATGTTGTTGTCTACGTGCAGTAATAAATATATAGGACAAACAGGACGTTCCTTCACGACGAAGTTCAACGAACATAAAATGAGTTTCATAAAAAATAAACAAAATTCTACTTTTGCCACTCATTGTCTAGAAAGCGGTCATTTCTTTCCCACAATAGATAATCTTAAAATTTTACATGTAGAATCAAAAGGGAAGAAACCGATTATCTAAAATCTGTTGAAATTTATAAATCAGTTCACAATAAAAATAATGAATGAATGAACGGATCTATGTAAATCCAAAATTTCAAGTTGTGCTATGTTTTTAGTGAAAAAATTGTGAAATATATCACAATAACAATAATGTAAAAATAATGAATGACTGTACGGAGCTATGTAAATCGAAAATATTTGAGATATTTAAAAAGTAACATCTGTTTAAAACCTTTTTCAACGAACATAAAATGAATTTAATGAAAAGTAAACAAAAATTCAACTTTTGCCACTCATTCTTTAGAAAACAGTAATTCCTTTTGACAAAAGAAAATCTTAAGAAAATTTTTACATGTAGATTCAAAAGCAAAGAAACTTGATTATTGAAATTTTCAAATTCGTTCACAATAAAAATAATTTAAAGAATAATGAATGACGGTATGGAGCTATCTAAGTCCAAATATTTGATATATAAAACGAAATAATGTAAAAATAATGAATGACTATGTCACCCCAAAAATTATTTGAGATATTTAAACGGGTACCATCTGTTTAACAACCTTCTTTGTCGATTGCCGACATTCCGATATCTGTTAGAAGGCCCCTCTTTTTTAACCCGGTTTTTTATCACGTTCCACTTGTAAACATCTGTACCACTGTTCGGTATTACCTAGAATCTATTGAAATATTCAAAATATTTATCACTTTTGTTTAAATACCTCTGTACCACTGTTAGGTCTTCAGTTGTCTGATGATGGGATAGTTCATTTCCCGAAACTCGAGTCACAAGAAAATGTGTAATATATATTTTTATTGGTAGTAAAACATAGTAATTTCTATAATTTGTTTTAATTGAAATGTTGTTGGTTGTTTTTATTTTTTAAATATGATTTAGGACCGCTGAAGACCTTATCGGATTTCTAATTGTTTTTTGAAGATATAATACATTATTTGGGAGAATTTTGAATTAACTTATTTAAATATAGTGAATATTTGAAATAAATTATATTTTCTGCGAAGCCCTTAAATTATGTTTCGTATTTTTGAAAAGAAGTTAGTTTTCATAATTGTAAGAGCAGAAACAAAATTTTTTCTCCTTCAAATATTTATTTATTGATTTTAATTGACAATTCCTATTTGTTGGTTTATTTATTTCCATTTGATATTGTATATTGAGTTTTGATTTTCTACCTCTATTTAATATAAGCGGTGCTTATAAGACATAATTTAATTCCAAAAGTCTTTTGACTAAAAATTTTTTTCAAATTAAAATTGTAGAAGACAGACAGATTAAATCTGTTTTGATATTCAAATTTTTTTTCACTACATCGATAATTTTGATTTATTGCTGGAAGGGTTTTTTATATTCGATGGAAGATGTCTGATGTCATAACAAACACGGGAGTCGTAAAAATCAAAGTATTCAATCATCTTACTCGAAAAATATCACTTATTAACCACTAATACTGGAAACTTATATTTTTTTATGTATCCTTTAGACGTAGGTAAATAAGTGAATATTTTATGTGATTTTTTCTGTATTTTGATTACACTAATATTATACAATTCATATATCAACATTATATCCTTACACAAAAGATCAATTTTCAGGTAATGGATTTTCATCCGTCACCGAAAGTAAATAAACAATGGTGTCATATCGCTATAAATTACTGAGTGTACAAGGATGAATAATTTGAAAAACTCAAAAACATATTCCCTTCGCTAAAATCATTAATAATAGTTATTTATGTTACTAGTAGGCTGACTAATTCAGCCGGTGAGAAAAAATTTGAAGTCGCTGACGTGTAGTCGAAAACTCTAGCGTGCTGGTACACTAATTCACATTGAAAAATTTTATGAAAAAAATTAACATTCTCACACTTCATAAAATTGTAAACTAACAAATATATAGTCCGTCTAGAAAGTAGCTCAAATGTAATGATTTAATATGTGTTTTTTAATCTTGAATTATAAAATTATAACAAAATATTCCATTATTTAAATATTTTAATATTTACTTATATATTCTGTTAGCCTTCTACATATTCAATTTCAAAAAATATATCAAATAATAATATATCAAAATAAACATTCATTATAAGTCATCCAAATGATATAACAAAATCCAATAAATATAAATTGTTAACAAAAATCCTATAAATTAAATATTTTGAGTGGACAAAATTTTGTTTCCGCTATCCCCCTTAGGAAAACAATTATCCTTCAGAAATGTTTAACATAATAAGACAATTTCGTCATAAAACTATCTTACTTAGAATATTCAATATTATTGAATATCTAAGTTACTTTCTATCAAATCTCAAGATATGTAAAAGCATTACTGAAAAACAAGTTTTAAGAGAGACTTTGCTTGTTGTTGCTTAACTTGTTTTTCAGTAATGCTCATTTGGTGAGAACAGAAAAAGGAGTATATTTGGATAATGATGAACTTTCTGTATAAATTTTGCTGTCTTAATTAACATTTCTTATGATATGATCTTCCACTTACGAACTTTGAACATTACATAACAGAAACCATCAATTTTTCATTTCCTATTGATCAAAATAATTTGTCCTTCGAATTTCTTTAACCATGTCTGATGGCTCTTCTAAACCCAATCTGAATCTGAAGAACCGGTTTGATATTTGTTACTTTTGAAACGAAACATTTGCGTCAATTCATCTTCGTACTAAAATATAGCGGTTACTTTGATACCTTCAAAAAAACAGTTGAATACGGTCATGTGAATGTTGATTCTAGAAGGTTTTATTTTTTTTGGTCATTCTTCACGATTTTTGCGACCTACATACGAAAATATATCGGGTGTTTCTTTTTAGAGTGATAGAACTTTAAATTGAAATAAAACACATTTCAATTAAGACTAAAGCCAATTTTTTTTATTTGAAGGATAATTTCATGACATTTGTGCTTTAAAAATAATTTCTAGCTCTGAGGGACCGCATTCGAGCAGACCAATTTTGGACCACTTTTTCGAGTAATTCAGGCTTTATTTTATCATAAACACGAAATATGTTGACTTCCAAAGCATCTATTTTTTCTGGTTTATCAGCATAAACCAATGACTTCACATAACCCCATAGAAAATAATCCAGTGGAGTTATGTCGCATGATCTTGGAGGCCAATTAATTGGATAATTTCTCGAAATAATCTTATCGTCAAATCTTTCTTTCAATAAATCAATTGTTACGGTAGCAGCATGAGGTGTAACAGCATCTTGTTGGAACTAAAACACTTCTGGGTCGATACCATTCAAATTTTAAAACAAATAACCGTTGATCATCGATCTGTAACGAGCACCGTTCACTGAAACATTAGCTTCAGCATCGTTTTTCAAGGAATATGGACCGATTATGCCTCCAGCGTGTAAAGCACCCTATACAGTGTATTTTCAGGATGCAATGGAACCTGCAGAACTTCTTGAGGGTTGTTTTCACTCCATATACGGAAATTTTGCTTGTTTACATAGCCTTTCGACTAGAAATGAGCTTCACTAAACTAAACACAATTTTACGATAAAAAAGTGGATCAACTTCATGCTGTTCTAGGGCCCAATCAGCAAACAACGACGCTTATTATGGTCAAGTGGCTTTAGTTCTTGAACCAGTTGGATCTTGTATGGGTGTAGACCAAGATCTTTACGCAAAATTTTCCATGTGCCACAAAGTCCAACTTATTGGGAACGTCGACGAATAGACAAATCTGGATCATCATTAATACTATGACTTACAGCAGCGATATTTTCTTCTGTACGTACAGTTCTTTGTTATGTTGTTGTTGTTGCATCGAGTAGAGAAAATGTTGTCCGAAATCTATCGATAGTTCGACGAATAAACTGCTCTGATGGACGATTATGTAAACCATAAAGTCCACGAAGTGCTCTATAAGTTTGGCGAATAGAACACTGATTTTGAAAATAAATGTCAACAATTTGTAAGCGTTGTTGCGGCGTGAGCCTTTCTATGATAATTTGTCAATGCTAGCTGAACATAAATGTCAAAACAATATGGTTTCTGTCATGGAAAAATTTTCACCTAAAAAAAGCGATCAAAAAAAAAATTTGAAAAAATTTTCATCAAGAAAAAATTTGAAAAAATTTTCACCTAAACAAAGCAACCAAAAAAAAATTTAAAAAATATTTTCACCTAAAAAAAGTGACCAAAAAAAATTTTTCACCCAAAAAACAAATTTTGAAAAATTTTTACCTAAAAAAAGCAAAAAAAAATTTTAAAAAATTTTCACTAAAAAAAAATTTGCAAAAATTCTCACGAAAAAAATTTTTCTTATTGTTTCCACCTGAAAGAAGTGACAAAAAAAAATTTGAAAAATTTTCAACAAAAAAAATTTTTTTTAAATATTTTCACCTAAGAAATTGACAAAAAAAAATTAAATTTTCAGCTGAAAAAAGTGACGAAAAAAAATTTTCACCTAAAAACTGATCAAAAAAAAATTTCACCCAAAATAATTTCAGAAAAATTTTCACCTAAAAAAAGTGACCAAAAAAAATTTGAAAAAATTTCCAATTAAAAGAGTAACCGAAAAAAAAATTTTGAAAAAATTTTCACCTAAAAAAAGTGGAAGAAAAATTTCAAAAAAATTTTCACCTAAAAAAAGTGACAAAAAAAAATTTTGAAAAAAGTTTCACCCAAAAAAAAATTTGAAAAAATTTTCACCTAAAAAGTTATGATGTTGTGTATTTAGCGATGCTTATTCGACATATTATTCCATAAACTTCTGATTTATCCTTATTAGAGTTTGGTTTAGTTTGCATTAAAGAAGAGGTAATTCCTCATTTTCATCTTTAAAGGTGATATTAGAATCTAATTTTCAAAGACTCTTTGCCACTTTTCAATTATATCACCGTGGCATGATAAGAAAATTAAGTTTTTGGATTTCTGGAAAACTGTTTAGATTACGATCAAATTACCAATCCTAACTGCTGAAATTAATTCTCAAGGATGCATCACGACTTAAGGTTTGACCCTATTTTGAAAACTAATCTCACTATCTGAATTTAAATATGCATAGTGAAAAATTAAATCCAAATTAATGTATTTGAACTGCCAACTTATGAATTTCTGAATTTAATAACAGGAGAAATTCTGAATATAATAATGCAGGAAACGAAAGGTGGCTTCGACTTCAACTGTCATTAGCCTCTTGAATGTTGAATGTAGATGTTTCGTTTTGGAGAAACAAATTTCAGGGAAAATGGACGATGCACAGATGTATGAAGAAAGAATAGTTGTTATACCTACCTGCGAATATTTGCGAAAAATATTAATAATTATTCATATAATAGTACCAGCAGATGTAAGATATACAGTTAAACACTTGATGAAACTGTTAGCTATCAGAATAATTTTTGGTGGTCCATTCTTATTTGGAGTGTTAGGATTTATTTATAAGGGCTTAAAAGGTGAGAAATTCTAATAATAATTATGGAAATAATCTAACTATTTTACTATTTACTATTTTATTATTTGACAATTCGCTTATTTGCCTATTTATATTCTTTCCCAACTGGAACCTGCAGCTAAGAGGAAACTTTTAGTAGACGCCAACGGACTTGATAAGATTTCCTTTCAGGCATGAATTTAAAAAAAAATCACTTCACAGAACTTACAATGTTAATGCATAAAATAATCTTGTATCGCATTGTTCAACACTACAGTCCTACGCCTTACTTGAGCGACCACCACGGTATTTGAGAGGCTTGTCAGTTTCCTTCTATCGGGTGTTTTTTTTTCAATTCGAGTAATAGTCAAAATTTTCGCATTTAGCCTTTGCTACATTATGCACTATCATTCGGATAGTCAAATCTGTTGTACGTAGCTTGTGACATTTGAGTCTAAGCTATCGCGGTTATTATAGGTTATATATGGTGATCCAGTCGTTTGCCAAAGTATTGGCAAATTCATTACATTTGTTTTTTGTGTAATAATCATACCTTTGACTTGGTTTATATACAGTAAACCAAGAATTATAGTTCGTTGTTATCATAGTGTATTACGAGTGTTTTACTTCAATTCCTCATCATTTTCGTTCAAAAATGCAGTCCACTAAACCTTTCGAAATTAATCATCGAGATTAATTAATTTGCAATTGTGTATTATTTCAAAATACTGAAATAATAACTAAACATTGATGGGGCTCGAAGGACCAATGTTTCGTACCACGATTAGTTTACCGCAGTATTTGCCTATTATTTCAGTATTTTGAAATAATGAACAATTGCAAATTCATTAATCTCGATTATTTATGTCGAAAGATTTAGTGGACTGAACTTTTAATGTTATCTCGATGATGAATTAGCTTTGTTTATCCAATAAGATAAACCAACGAAAATGATAAGGAATGAAAGTAAAACACTTTCAATACACTATGATAACAACGAACTATAATTCCGGGTTTACTGTATATAAATCAAGTCAAAAGTATCATTATTACACAAAAAACAAATGTAATGAATTTGCCAATACTTTGGCAAACGACACAAGCTACGTACAACAAATTTGACTATCCGAATGATAGTGAATAATGTAGCGAAGGCTACATGCGAAAACTTTGACTATTACTCGAATAATAATGTATGATGTAGTATGGGGCTACATGCGATCACTTTGACTATTACGAATAATAAGCTTTTACAGTATTTTCAAAGACTCAACGTTAGAGGTCTCGATGCATACTTTCTAACACAAAAAGAGGGAAATTAACGAAATTGATTGGAAGATCCATTTGGAGGTGGACTGAATGAACGCAATAAACCTTCTTATTGGTTACAGAAAACTTATGAAATTAATGAAATTAAGTAAAGAAGGATAGAGTCAGTTTGTTATTCCGAATGTTGCATCATGTAAAATTAACAGGCATAAATATATCAAAATCTCTAAATGACTTTCCATGTTTTCTAATGCCATATATAATCATAAGAAAACCAATAATCTGAAGTGTAAACAGTTCCAACGGCAATTCTCGAAACTGCTTGATAGAAGTGTCAACTTTAAAGACATAAGTATCGAATGGCAAACTAATTTCGAACGACAGGGCCGTCTTTAATGAGACGGATCATATCCCCAAAGAATATAATGCAGTGGAGTTATGTCGCATGATCTTGGAGGCCAATTAATTGTACCATTTCTCGAAATAATGTAATCGCCAAATCTTTCTTTCAATAAATCAATTGTTACGGTAGCAGCATGTGGTGTAGCACCATTTTGTTGGAACCAAAACACTTCTGGTACGATACCATTCAAATTTTGAAGAAAATTATCATTGATCATAATAATGTAGCTACTGCTACATGCGACAACTTTGACTATTACTCGAATAATAATGCATCATGTAGCAAAGGCTACAAGTATCGAATGACAAACTTAATTCGAACAACAGGGCCGTCTCTAATGAGACGGAGCAGGGGTTATGTTAAGTCATTGGTTTATGCTGATAAGCCACAAACAATAGACGCTTTGGAAGCCAACATAATTGGTGTTATTGATGAAATAAGACCTGAATTACTCGAAAAAATGCTCCAAAATTGGTCTGATCGAATGCGGTTTCTCAGAACTAGTCGTGGTGGAAATATGCCGGAAATTATTTTTAAAACATAAATGTCATGAAATTATCTTTGAAATAAAAGAAAATTGGCTTCAATCTTAATTTAAATGTGTTTTATTACAATTTAAAGTTCTATCACTCTAAAAAAAAGCACCCGATATTATTAATAAATGTTCATGTTGTTATTATCCGTTCTTGTTTTGTATTATTCCTTTTGTTTCATAAAGTTAAATGAAAAAACTTACATTCAGTATATCTTGCCTCAAAGTGGTACCGATGAAGAGATTATCGGAATTCTAATTGTTTTTTGAAGATATAGTACATGTTTTGAGAGATTTTTGAATTAACTTATTTGAATATTTAAATATATTGAATATTTCAAATGAATTATATTTTCTGAGAAGTCCTTAAGTTGTGTTTTATGTTTTTGAAAAGGAATCGGTGTTCGTAATGGTAAGACCAGAAATGAAATTTTGTCTCATTCAAATATTTATTTATTAATTTTAAATTACTATTTATATTTGTTGGTTTATTTATTCCATTTGACATTTTATATTGAGTTTTGATTAAATATAAGCGGTGCTTATGTAGACATTAATCTAATTTCAAAAGTTTTGTGAATAAAAATTTTTTTGAAATTAAAATTGTAGAATTTGAATATCAAAACAATTTAAAATATGTTTATCTTCTACAATTTTAATTTCAAAAAATTTTTTTTATTCAAAAAACTTTTAGAATTAAATTAATGTCTAAAACAAGCACTGCTTACATTTAATAGACGTATATAATCAAAACTCAATATATAATGTCAAATGGAATAAATAAACCAACAGATATAGGAGAGTCATTAAAATTAATAAATAAATATTTAAAGGAGACAAAATTTTGTTTCTGGTCTTACCTTTAAGAACACCAATTGCCTTTTAAAAACATGAACACACTTAAAGGACTTCTCAAAGAATATAATTTATTTGAAATATTTAATATATTTAAATATTCGAATAAGTTAATTCAGAAATCTCTAAAAACATGCACTATATCTTCAAAAAACAAATATAATTCTAAGCAATTCCTTCATCGGTCCTGAATAATATTCCAAATATCAAAATCAAAAAACATAACCTATATCAAACAACTCACCTCGTGTAAAGGACTAATGCTTCTAAACACAGATCAACTTTATAATTCAAGATTGATCTATGTTCTAACAAAATCAAAGAACAGTGTGAGTTATTTTTAAGGCTTATTTAAATTCATTGACATTCCATAATGAGATTTATTGAAGCCAAAATATAATTATATATTATATATAAAATAAAATAGAAAGACCTTTTACTTGATAGAAATAATATAACAAAATTTGAATATCAAAACAAATTAAAATATTTTTATCTTCTACAATTTTAATTTCAAAAAAATTTTTTTATTCAAAAAACTTTTAGAATTAAATTAATGTCTAAAACAAGCACCGCTTACATTTAATAGACGTATATAATCAAAACTCAATATATAATGTCAACTGGAATAAATAAACCAAGAGATATACGAAAGTCATTAAAATTAATAAATAAATATTTAAAGGAGACAAAATTTTGTTTCTGGTCTTACCTTTAAGAACACCAATTGCATTTTAAAAAACATGAACACACTTAAAGGACTTCTCAAAGAATATAATTTATTTGAAATATTTAATATATTTGAATATTCGAATAAGTTCATTCAGAAATCTCTGTTTTTTGAAGATATAGTGCATGTTTTTAGAGATTTCTGAATTAATTTATTCGAATATTTAAATATATTAAATATTTCAAATAAATTATATTCTTTGAGAAGTCCTTTGAGTGTGTTCATGTTTTTAAATGGCAATTGGTGTTCTTAAAGGTAAGACCAGAAACAAAATTTTGTCTCCTTTAAATATTTATTTATTAATTTTGATGACTTTCGTATATCTGTTGGTTTATTTATTCCATTTGACATTATATATTGAGTTTTGATTATATACGTCTATTAAATGTAAGCGGTGCTTGTTTTAGACATTAATTCAATTCTAAAAGTTTTTTGAATAAAAAATTTTTTTGAAATTAAAATTGTAGAAGATAAACATATTTTAATTTGTTTTGATATTCAAATTTTGTTATATTTCTTCTATCAAGTAAAAGGCCTTTCTATTTTATTTAAAATTGTAGAAGACTGACAGAATAAATCTGTTTTGATATTCAAATTTTGTTATGTTTCTTCTATCAAGTGAAAAGCCTATTTCTATTTTATTTTAATATTCATTAGCGTTTTATTCAAAAATGGCACACTCCTTAGAATGAGAGTTGTTGATAGGTATAGCAGTGTACTAATTTTATTCAATTTCAATAATTATTCTAGAATGAAAGCTTTATTTCTGTGTACTTTCAGATGGACGAATAGTGGAACTACATGAATCTTTTTTTTATATGCTCAATTATATATTTCTGGTTTTTAATGATGTCTGGTACATGCTCCGTGCAAATGAAATAGACTCCTATTTACAGGCCAGCGACACCTATCGCTTTGGAATACCTCAAACAGTTCGAAATAGAAGGAAAATTTTCAGTATTTTTAGTACAAGCCTGATTTTCCTTGTTAATCTGATCACATTTGTGTTCTTAATTGTAACGCATTTAACATATTGTTCTAGGAATTTTAGTGAATTTTGCGATTTAGGATATCCTGCTTGGTATCCGTTCGGTATAAATAAATATTTAACAACCTATTTTGTAATAGCAAGAGCTGTATACATGATGTATAGCGCGAACACGTTGGCGTTTTTTCCCATGGTTCCTGAACTGGTACTGAACATTGCTTCGAGAATAAGACATCTTCAGTACCTTCTACGATGTTTCCGGTTCGAAGGAAATCCCAGCTTGGAGAAGAAGAAGCTACAATTTTGTATAAGATATCACACGGAAATATTAGGGTGAGTAGCAACAGTTTTGCTTTGCTTGATCGCCATCTGAAAGCTTCAGCGGTCAAATTCAATAAGCTTAGATCATTTGAAGATCAAACAATTTTATTCAAAATAATTCACACAGTTTTTATTTTTCACAATTTATTCAGAATTCTGACACGTGTTTCGGTCTTTCGATCATCTCCAAAAAAGTAGAAAAAGGAAATAAACTTAATAAAATAGAAAAAGGCATTTACTTGATAGAAGAAATATAACAAATTTTGAATATCAAAACAGATTCAATCTGTTAGTCTTCTACAATTTGAATTTCAAAAAAATTTTTATTCAAAACACTTTTAGAATTAAAGTTATGTCTACAATAAGCACCGCTTTTAGTTAATAGACGTATATAATCAGAACTCAATATATAGTGTCAAATGGAATAAATAAACCAACAGATATAAAAAAGTCATTGAAATTAATAATTAAATATTTAAAGGAGACAAAATTTTGTTTCTGATCTTACCATTATGAACACCAATGGCTTTTCAAAAACATGAACACAACTTAAGGATTTCTCAAAAAATATAATTTATTTGAAATATTTAATATATTTAAATATTCAAATAAGTTAATTCAAAAATCTCTCAAAACATGCACTATATCTTCAAAAAACAATTATAATTCTGATAATCTCTTCATCGGCCCTAAATAATATTCCAAATATCAAATAACTATCACTATATCCTACCTCCACGTCTTAACAGGATAAATTGCTTTAAACACACTAACTTTAAAATTCAAGATAGTCTATGTTCTTAACAAAATCACAGAAAAGTGTTAAGTATTATAAGGTTATCTTTAAACCATTGGCCTTCCATAATGAGATTTATTGAAGCCTGAATATAATTATATATTATGTATAAAATAAAATAGAAAAAGGCTTTTTACTTGATAGAAGAAATATAACAAAATTTGAATATCAAAACAGATTTAATCTGTTAGTCTTCTACAATTTTAATTTAAAAAAAAAATTTATTAAAAAACTTTTAGAATTAAATTAATGTCTACCATAAGCACCGCTTATATTCAATAGACGTATATAAACAAAACTCAATATATATCACTTTTCTGTGATTTTGTTAAGAACATAGACTATCTTGTTAAAGTTAGTCTGTTAAAGCAATTTGTTTTAATTGAAACTAGAATCTAGTCCGAGTAGTAGTATACTCGAAATTTTTCTCATTAACTACAAAAAGTACAACTTCTTTTTTGATATTATTGATTCTCATTTGTGTAATTATTTTTCCTGAAAATTTTGCCCTGCTACTGACTGTTTTGAATATGTTTCTATTATCTTGAATGCGTAGACATAACTTTTCTGCTACTTTGGAACTCAGAAGACTAACATTTGAGCCCGAACCATAAATTCCACATAAATCATTATTATTTATAAACACCTTCAATTTCATCAATGGCAGCAGTCTTAGTTTTTTGGTTTGAAATGGACTGATTTAATTCATCCTATACCCCAAAATTGTTTACAGTTTTTATGTTACCGGGTACGTTCTTTTGTTCAAAATTAGTGGATTTATTCCTTAGCCGACATAAAGTCTCCGGATGAAATCTACCTGAAAAAACATTCTTTTCACAAATTGAGCATGGTTCCTTCTTAACTGATTTTCTCTTTGTTTGTGAATAGGAAGGAATTCGTTCGGCAGATCTATTCATTCTATGATTTTCTTTATTTCGATCGTTGTCATATTTTTTTGAACTTTTTAGCTTTCGCAACTCACCCATTAATTTCTCGAAAGTTGTTACATTTGATCAATCAATTTTATCTTGTAAAATATTTGGCAAACTTGTCATAATTAAATCAATTAATATGTCAGTTGGAAAATTATTTCCGAGATTTAGCAACAAATTTTCTGTCCTAAAAGCGTAATCAACTAAACTTGTAAAAATGTTGTTTTAATTGAAAATTCCCGGTACTTTCTTGACAGAGTAGTATGCTGTTTGTCCTCTGGTATTTCATACTATGTATTTTCCGTTCCCGTAGTTTGGATCCATTTGAATTTGTATATATTTTTCTTCTTATCAGTATTGGCTGCTTCTAAAGTGATGCAAATCTTCATAGATGTCGTCATTGTAGCTTACGTTTTTGATTTATAAGAATGTAATCAATACTTATTTTTATAATTGAAGAAATAGACGATTTGATGTCACGGTTCTGAAAGAATTTATTTTCTTTAGTTTAAAATATACCAGAATAACATACGTAAAATAAAATAATAACTTACAAAGAAATAAAATAAATAGCTTATTAACCTTCGGGTTTCTCAATTCACATTTCTAACAGCTAACTAAATATGACATGTGACAATTTTAGGTTGAAATCTTAGACATAGAACATAGATCATAGAACATAGAACATAGAAGTTACAAAGTTGTTTTCTCTAAAAATAACAGTTTTATTTTTACATATATTTTTAATTAGAAAATTATAACAGAATATTCATCTTATTTACTTATACAATCTCGACTTAATTGTAAACACTGGATTAAACGTTGAGGTACAGCCCAAATTAGATCTGCACAACCTATATTATTTTACTTTTGTCTTAGAATGTTATTAAAGAGAAGTATATTAAAATTATGAAAAATAATAAATTCCGGATACTTTCTAGACGGACTATAAATTTTTGAATTTTTCAGACTCATCGATTCTTACAATGATACAATGGGCTATTTCGTTTCTTATCCTATGGGCATAGGAATTATTCCCTTGTGTGCCTTGTTGGAATACGGAGTTGTTTTTGTAAGTTTAATTTTTGTTGAAGTTCACAATTAATTTGAATTCGAAATATTTCATGGGTTCGGTCTTTACTTGATGGAACTTCATTTTCGACTAGTAATATTTTAGATAAAATTCAATTTCCACAAACTTTTTATAGTTTAACAACAATTGTTTAGTCACACTGTGGCGATATGGATAATTTCATATTCGTTAAATAATATTAAATAAAATAATAAGAAAGCGGTTTTTTACTTGGTAGAAGGAATATTACAAAATTTGAATATCAAAATAGATTTAATCTGTTAGTGTTCTACAATTTTAATTTCAAAAAATGTATTCAAGAAACTTTAAGAATTAAATGAATGTCTAATAAGTACTGCTTAAATTTAATAGACGTATAAAATCGGAACTCATTATACAATATTTTTTTCGTCTAAAAAAGCTACCTCTTAATTTCATCATCAGAAATGATTCACGTGCCGCCTTCTATAACAAAAAGTGAAGGATTACATGAAATAATATTACTCGTCCAAAAGGTATTGAGAAATAAAAAACAGAAAGCAGTTTGTGTTTGAACCGTGAAAATATCAGGAATACATTTCTTTACTTGAATTGGATCGAAAAGGTATGTCTTGTATGTATAGGGTGTTCTTTTTAGAGTGATAGAAATTTTCGGCATATGTCCATCACGACTAGCTCTGAGGAACCGCATTCGACCAGACCAATTTTGAACCACTTTTTCGAGTAATTCAGATCTTATTTCATCAATAACATAAGTTATATTGGCTTCCAAAGCGTCTATTGTTTCTGGTTTATCAGCATATACCAACTTGACATAATCCCAAAGAAAATAATCCAGTGGAGTTGTGTCGCAAATAATCATTGATCATCGATCTATAACGAGCACCATTCACTGTTAGCTCCAGCATCTTAGTGTTTCTGTACATAGCCAATATAGATACTTGACAGATTTGTAGTTACTGGCATACAATGTACTAATGAAAACCAACCAGTTTGAAATATGCGCATGTCTGCAATTTGACCCTAGGATCAGCAAAACCTTTTCGAGTTTGTTTGAGTATGGAATTGTTATAGAGATGTATGTTACACTGTCTTGATTTGTAGAACTTTATATTGCCGTAGCTCACACTCCGTATTTATGATTTTTCACCTTTGTTCACTTTCTCTGAGTTCACTTTTACTGAATTAAAATAATGTAGATAATACATAAACTTCCAGGCCTTTTAATGCGTCATTGCCTTATCACGCGAGGGTGGTCATTGCGCAATTAAAAATTATGGAATATTGTTGATTAATATGAAATATTTTTAATTTTTCAGACACGTTCCTCTTCGTCTGCCCTATTCCTTTTCCTTTGGCTCACAACACTCTTCATGCAGTGCGAGTGTGGCAATGTCACGACTGAAGAGGTAATTTATCTTACAATCTGTTACACCATGTATTTGTTACAGAGGAATATTTTACATGACAGTTTTCGATTTCCTGGTGACCTTGTTTGAAATATTTTCGATATCTAGTGACATTTTTAGATCCAAAGTGTGAAAAAACTATAACAATAATGAAACAAGAAACAATTAATCAGTGTTTGATGTTCATATTTATATATTTCATTTTTAAATTAATTTATAGTAATTTTGTTCAGCGCTAATAATTAGGAATTCTTGAATATAAAATAAAATATTGAAAAAGAGGATTTTTTACTTGATGGAAGGATCTTTCAAAATCTAAAATATCAAACAGATTAATCAAGGTATAATAGCTTTTTTTAAAGGTAGGTAGTTTAGAAGAATTTCTTGAGGTCATCTTGGGCATTTTTGGAGTGGAATTAGGTTTTTATAATACCGTTTTAACATTTTATAAAACTAAAATTTGTAGCGAAATATAGCAGAATTAATCTGTTTCATTTTTAAGATATTATGAGATATTCTTCTTTCTGATTATATTACATCTATTTTTGATTAGTAAATTTTTTACTAGTTTCTACTATTGAAACAATTGAACTAGAAGAAAATTTACTAATAAGGAACAAAGTAATACTATCATCAAGCAGGTGATCTAGTTTTGGATGTACCTCGACGTTTAGTCAAGTGTTTACAGTTAAATAGAGATTGTATAAGTAAATAAGATGAATATTTTGTTATAATTTTCTAATTGAAAAATTAACAATATACACTGAATAATTACAATTGAGCTTTGTTTTTTTCGGATACTTTCTAGACCGACTATAAATAAAATATTATTTCATTTATAGTCAAAATAGTTGTATCATAATAAAATATGTGAAACTCAGAATAACTTTATTAATTAATAAAATGAATGAATGTTTGACATATCAACATATTCATGAAAACATTATTTTTAATCCAAGTTTTGTGTACTGAATAATGTCCAAACGGCTTATGGTTTTTTCTATCTGTCAATTATATTGACTCTGTAAAACTTCCTTATAACTTCGACAAATATCTGTAATGAAGGATTGAACGATCAAAATGAGTTTTTTATTTTCATTTTGCACGCAATTTTTAGGCATTCTGTATGGAAACTCAAATTGAGTAACTAATGTTAGACCAAATGTGTTCCGGATAAAATCATAACTGAGACACTTGATACGAAAAATATGTTAAATGCCATAATATACGGGGTATTCGGAGTTATTTTCCATTGTAGGTTTACCAGGAAGTGACAATTAATTTTACAAAATTCTGCTCGAAATATCAAAATTATTTTTTTCAGTATGATCAACTGAGATGGGCAATTTATGGTATGAACTGGTATGAGATGTCGCCAGAAATACGCAAAACTTATATAACACTTCTAGGAAGTGTTCAAAAAACTAGAAGACTGATGATACAACCTATAAACTATTCATCTAGAGAATATGCCTTGAATGTATGAAAAGTATATCATTCCTTCCATAGCACGCTTTTAGATTTAACGCATTTCTGAAGAACATAGTGTGGCATATTCATGGTCCTTCGCTGGAATGCACTAAACATCCATGCGGAAACGTTTAGCACAGCCTTCTAGTTTGCTATTGGATTAGACCGGTTGATCAGATTCCGATTGGGCAGATGGCGCCACAAACACAAAATTAATATTCTCGTTAGCAAGTACTAACCTTCAGGTTCCTGACGATCTGAAATCCAGTTCAAAATTCACAGTAATTTTAATGACTAAATTTCGTGTTTTGATAATACATTACGTTTTGATGGGGGAAAAACTGTTCAAACGAAAACTTGGCTTGATTAGCGCTATCCAGATCTTGTACTAAGAAAATCAACCATTATTACATGGTTTGCTTTATTTGAACGCGGTCGTATGAATTCCGATAATTCACCTGGTGATATTTCACATTTTTTATTAAATTTTTATTTTTTAAACCCTTTATACCGTCCTAGGGGTAAAAGAATGCGTTTTAGGGAAAAAATGGTTGGAGAGAGGTAGACCTAAAATTTTATGCTCTACAACTTTTAGTTGAAACTTTTTTTGATATTTTCGAAATTTAACCCAAAAATCGTATTTTGGGGTAAAGTTTTTAATTTTTTTCACTCCCTTCCCGGGGTTTGAAAATTTTTTTACTTTGCCCACAGTTTTATACGCCTTTTTCTGATTATTTTCATATAAATTTAGCCCTATTAGCGAAAAACCCGATTTCACGATCTTCTTGACTGGACTATTATCGTATGTTCGGATTTCACTGTTTATAGACTGAATAAACCACTCTTGTCCAAGCCCTTAACGAATTTTAACCAATGGACGAGCCCAAATTATCCTAGATCTGTTTCGAATTAAGGAAACTCCTATCGAATTGCTGTGAACTTGGACAAACCTTGTGCATTTGATATAGACATATCGTCAAAAGTGAAGAAGAAAAGAAGAGGTGCATAAAGCAAAGAGTAAGAAACAAAGATTTTTCACCAAATATATTGCAGTCGAAATAGAGGCAAATATTCATCTAATGTCCAGAACATAGATAGTTTATTTCTTGAGATTCCTAGGGTGGCCAAAACTTTTGACGATGTGTGTATTTCGAGGTGTTTCAAGTGAGATTACTTAAACTATAACTGCACAATCTATCTATATTAAGTACATGTATTTCATTCAATATTCATCAAATATATATTTATATTTACAGGTGCTGAAGGGTTCTTATAGCTTTTTAATGTATATGAATCAACTTACTGAGAATAATTGAGGATTTCATGGAGATCTGAACGAATTGAGCAGAATGTTTCATTTTGAACCGAAAAAAACTTTTTTATTCAATTTATATGTGTCTTTATACAATGAGTGGATTTTGAGGGAAAAAACGGATTACGAAAAGGTTATTCTCGTTTCTTGTTTAGTATATTTGCGAAATTGATTCAGGCAAATCTTTACTGACTAATTTATATGAATACCGACTCAAGAATTTTTAGAAATTGTTGTTTTATTTGCATTATATCATCAGTGAAATGAGACGAAATCGCTGAATATCCACATGAAAATCTGTTAATTGAGATAACAGATGAAAACTAATGCATAACTTCTTTGCAGTTATAATTGTCATTATAAAATAAAATACTTGTTTACATTTTCTACTTTATTAATAAATTAATAAAGTAGAAATTGTAAACAAGTGTTTTATTTTATAATGACAATTACAACTGATTTCTACCAAGCAACGGCCCAATCTATCATATCTTTGCAGTTACTTCATGGAGTAAATTTCCCCTATTTTTAAGTCCTTTTTAAGTTTTGAAGTGGAATATTCGAGCTCATTTGGAAGTATACAGGCAAAACAATAATATTATCTAACTATCAACTTAAATGGGAGTAGTTTATAAAAGAAAATTTAAATTCCATATATTGTTTTCATCACAATATTGAGAACCTAACAATTTTTCCCTTGACTATTCACGTTTTATCACCTTCAAATTATATTATGAATCATATTATAAAATATTCTGTACTTCTTATACAGAATCGAATGAAATTTAAATAATACACATTTTAAATTTTACTGTGTTTTTATTTTGTTCAACTCATTTTCCTAATCTAGGTAAAAATCATCAGATTTTTCTTTATGAGACATTGTATACGTAAATTTTTACCTAATGCACCAAAATTATTAGTTATTTAAATCTAATTGTTGGTTAAGTAATATTCCAATTTTATTGTGTTTATTTATCTCTAGGGATTCTAACAGGTTTAAGGCATAACTTTTACTTTCTATATGTAGAATTTCAAAATTATGATTGAAAGTATGTCCTGTTTCTAACAAATGGTTAGAATATGCGGATATACTTCTATTATTGAGGAAACACTTCAAATGTTCACAAATTCTATGTTGGAAAGTTCTTCCAGTCTGTCCTATTTAAACTTTAGGGCAATCACCACAGGTTAACTTATAAACCACCGATTTATCATTTTTATGTGTACAGTCTTTATTATTTTTAATAAATTTGAATTGATTTTAAATGATATATGTAGAATTTCAAAATTATGGTTGAAAGTATGTCCTGTTTCTAACAAATGGTTAGAATCTGTGGAATTACATGCACCTTCATTTAAACTTTCTAAAGAACTTATTCAGATTATTTTAAAAGAAACTAAATTCCAAGTTAAATACTCGATAAAAAATTCACTACACTTATAAATAAAATAAAGAATATCCACTTGCCACATTTCCACATTTCCAAGTTTACCACCAAACAAAACAATTGAACTAGTAGACAATCTATTAATCAACAATAGATATAATACAATCAGAATGTCTAGATATTTGCACTAAACAAAATTTTGATGGTTGATTATGGGAAATCTCTCAAGTCCTTTATTAGCAGAAATATTCATGGACAATATTGAAACTAAAATTCACCAAAATCCTCTTAATAAATACTTTTTAGATTGGTATAGATATGTAGACGATATTTTCTGTTGCTTCACAGGTACAGACAGACTTTCAAAAAAATTCTTTTTATTTATCAATGGAATACATCCTTCAATAACATTCACTATGAAAACCGAACATAAAAATTCTATTAATTTTCTTGATTTAACTGTTACTCGAATAAAAAATTTTCCAATATTTCACAAACCAACCTATACGGATTCTATTATACACAATAAATCGAACCATCCTTCGAAAAAAATTATCAGCATTCAATTGTATGATCCATTGATTAGTTAATATTTCAATGAATCGAGAAAATTATATTTCAGAACTTAATTGAACAAATAGCTATTAATAATGACTATGATCCTAAGTAAACAGGCCAATTATTGATGAATAAAAAAAATTAAAATAACTTTAAATATGGTATATCCTAATACAAAAGAAAATTTTAAATACATTTCCTTAAAATACACTAAAGGTATTTCTGAGAAAATTGCTAAATACCTCAAAAAATAAATATAATTCAAAAACTTCATTTAAAACTGATTCAAACTTGATTAAATTTATTGAAAATAATAAAGACTGTACACATAAAGAGGATAAATCGGGGGTTTATAAGTTGACCTGCGGTGATTGTTCTAAAGTTTACATAGGACAAACTGGAAGAATTTTTCGACATAGAATTTGTGAACATTTGAAGAGTTTCCTCAATAACAAAAGTTATTCCATATTCTAACCATTTGTTAGAAACAGGACATACTTTCAACCATAATTTTGAAATTCTACATATAGAAAGTAAAAGTTATGCCTTAAACCTGTTAGAATCCCTAGAGATAAATAAACACAATAATTGGAATATAACTTGACGAACAATAAGATTTAAATATATTCAGATAGTGAAGAACGAATGAACACAAGAATGAAAGTTTTTCACTCTTGGTAGTGATACGTAGTAGATTCCAGAAACTTGTTTTAATCGAATTCGATATTTTATGTCTATCATTATGGTTAATGCAGTTAAATTGATCGCTTGGTTAATTGGATCTGACAATTAAGGCTGTTGTTGTTATTAATTCCGGGAAAAGGATGTCAAAGCAGATCCTTCATGTTGAAAATGAAGTGTTCGATTAATGATTGCAGTGACACCCAGTACACTAAAAATGGACGACGTTTCATTGAGTGTAGACGCACTTAACTTCTTTGGGTTACTGGCAAATTAATGATTGGTTCACCCGACAACCATGGCATTGAAAATTACTAAGCAGTCAATTTTTTACTATATCGTTAAGATGTCGTCGTTAGAACTGTAATGTCCTATCTTCGAGCATGAAATAGACTGTTCATACATAATTTAACACAATATCATACACGAATTCGAAGATAATTTTCCGTCCAGTAAACAAAGCTGATCGCTATGATAAATTACCAAGTAGACAACATACATTTTGATCAAAATGATCATATATATTTATACGAAAAATACTTCGGCAGCCTTGACGAAAACGTGGTCATTAATTTGGAACGTTTGAAAAAGTATTATCCTATTTGAAGAAGTAATATTCGGTTGATCTGGCCTGAACATTTATTTATTCATATTTTCCAAACTTACAGAATATTTCACGTAATGCTAGATTCAATAGTCCGTATTACCACCTCTTTTTTCAATCAACGGCCCAATACCCTGAAGGGCTGAACTCAATTCCTGAAAAGTCGAAGATGGTTTTGGCGATTGGATATTGCTCATTTCCCAGGGGTAGCTCTATGTCCAAGTGATAGCCGAGGTACTCTTAAAGGTCTTCTTGCCCTTAAATTTGAGGAATGCAACCGTCTACTTATGGTACTGGTTGAGACTACCCGTCTATAAGTCCTCAAAAATGACTTCGAAGGGCTGTTACAGATACAGTCCGATTCCTTCGAGTAAAATTTATTTAATTTCGAATACACCTGTATTCTTCTGAACAAGAAACATTTTTTGCTGGTTTATTCTTTTCATTTAAGTGATAAGATAGTGAAGATTCCACACACAAAAAATTGTCATGTTACATTACTCCAAGACCCAAAAAGAACATTAATAGGATCTCTTTTTTTCTAAGTCCAGTCGAAGAGAAGGAAATTTCAGATATAATCGATTCCCTCAGATGTGGAAAATCCCCTGGATTTGATGGTATCAGAGCTAGGCATCTGAAAAAAAATCTAAAGAAATTACACCTCTATTAACAACCTTAATGAGTAGTGCCAATGTCCGAAGGCATTGAAGACATCCTTGGTTACCCCTATATTGAAAAAAGGTGATCCTGAGTTGGTAGATAACTACAGGCCAATATCACTCATAACAAATTTCACGAAGATTTTTGAGAAGCTGCTGTGGTCTAGACTTATGACATTTGTTGACAGGTACAATCTTATATCTAATAGGCAGTATGGTTTCAGGAGGGGTTTGTCAACAAGTGATGCGATAGCTGCTCTGACTGGCGAACTATACGAACACGTGGATAATAAAAGGCCAGCTATATGTTTACTTTTAGATCTAGCCAAGGCTTTCGATACAGTTGACCACACCCAATTACTAGAGTCCTGAGTTGGTATTAGAGGTAAACCCCAGAAGCTTTTCACAAGCTCCTGAAAGACCGTGGACAAGCAGTGAAAGTTAACAATGTTCTGAGCACAGAATTAAAAGTGAATTATGGTATACCACAAGGTACGGTATTGGGCCCTTTGTTGTTTTCTCTGTATGTGAACGATCTCCTCACCTTGAGGTTTGAAGGGACTGTTTTCAGTTTCGCTGACGGCACTGCCTTGCTCTTCACAGCAGATGATTGGAGAAGTCTGAAAGTAAAAGTGGAAGATCAGATGAATGTAATTAAAGACTGGTTCGATCACAGATCATTGACAATTAACTTTGCCAAAACCCATTTTATGCCATTTGCGAGTTATGAAAACCGATTGCCAAATTATAATGAATTGATAATTAAGAATTATGGAAAAACAATGAAGATCACTAGAGCAGACAACATTAAGTATCCGGGCTGTCACAATAGATCCCCATCTGAGATGGGATGCACATGTTTGGAAGGTTTCAGAAACACTCAGATAGCTCGATACCACTTACCTCAGAGTGATATACTTCGTCTTGGTCAGACAACTAGTTGTCTGATGATGGGATAGTTCACTTCCCGAAACTGGAGTCACAAGAAAATGTGTAATATATCTTTTTATTGGTAGTAAAACATAGTAATTTCTACGATTTGTTTCAATTATGATCAACTACCGAGTAGTAACGGCTGAAACACAAGAATGATGGTCCTAATATAGAAGAGAGGATACTTGATCACAGTATGAATGAAGTACCACCAATTATAGAATCTGAAGTGAGCATCACACTTAAAGATCTCAGAAACAGAAAAAATCCAGGTGAAGATGCAATATCAAACGAATTGTTGAAGTTTAGAGCAGAAGAACACACAATACTACTGACTCATATAGTTAATAAAGTTATCCAGAGCCAAAACCTACCAGAGAGTGAACTACTTGCGAAATCGTTCTTTCACATAAGAAAGAGCCAAAACCAAACATTGAAAGTTATCGCCCAATCAGCTTAATGTCAACAGTGTACAAAGTGTTCTAAAAATACATCTTGAGAAGAATAACCAACAAAAAAAGAAAGCTCAATTATAATTAATTAGTATATGTTTTTAATTCTTGAATAAGAAAATTATTACAAAATATTCATCTTATTTACTCATACAATCTCCATTTAACTGTTAAAATTGTAGAAGACTAACAGATTAAATCTGTTTTGATATTCAAACACTTTAACTACCAATTGAATTGAACTGCTGCTCCCATTGATATACTGATGGATTGATCTACCGACTGGTAGTTCTACCTGCTCAATAGTTCTAACCTATTGATTTTATGAATAATATTGAACAAACTACCCCAACATTTCGTGATGAACATATAGAAGGCAATCAGCTTGAAGCGTCAAAAAACAATTCCAAAACAAGTTCAGTACGCATGCCTGGAACGAAACAAAAAATATTTATTTATTTATTAATTTTAATTGACAATTTATATTCGTTGGGTTTTCTTAATTCCATTTGATATTGTATAATGAGTTTCGATTTTATACATGTATTAAATATGAGCAGTGCTTATAAATACATTAATTTAATTCTCAAAGTTTCTTGAATAAATTTTTTGAAATTAAAATTGTAGAAGACTAATAGATTAAATCTGTTTTGATTTTCAAATTTTGTAATAATCCTTCTATCAAGTAAAAAACCGTTTGTTATAACTTTATTCAATATATAATATATAATTATATTAGGTTTTTTAAATAATGAAATTTATTATACAGTGTCGAATGTTTTTAACTAAGACCAGTAAAGTGCCTTATAAACTTTGTGTGATTTTATTGTGAGCATAGAACATAGAGTTGGATATTAGTATACCTAGTTGAATGTTCTTCAAATCACATATTTCTAGACGGCATTTGGTGAGTCCATTTATTGTTAATTGATTTTATTATTATTTTTTATATGTAAAGTTGAACTGGTCTTATCCGAATTCTAATTATTTTTGAGGATGCACTACATGTTTTGAGAGTTTTTGAACCAATTTATTTAAATATATCAAATATTTCAAATAAATTGGTTTTTGAGAAGTTCTTAAAAATATTTTGTATATTTCTGAGACAGATTTAGTCTTCATAAATATAAGATCAGAAAACAATACATTTTGTAACAAACAGGGCTTCGTACGTTTGTCTGAAGAGTTCAGTACGCATGCCTGGAACGAAACAAAAAATATTTATTTATTGATTTTAATTGACAATTTATATTCGTTGGGTTTTCTTAATTCCATTTGATATTGTATGATGAATTTTGATTTTATACGTCTATTAAATATGAGCAGTGCTTATAAAGACATTAATTTAATTCTTAAAGTTTCTTGAATAAATTTTTCTAAATTAAAATTGTAGAAGACTAGAAGACTAAATCTGTTTTGATATTCAAATTTGCACTTGACTTAACGTCGAGGTACACCCGAAACTAGATCACCTTCATAATTTTCTGTGATAGTAATCCAGGACTGTAAAACTGACTGAATTAAATCATCTTTATTTCGTGGTGCTGCTTGTTCAACTTCAATCTTCATTAGAACCCATATGTTTTCAATGGGACTAAGATCTGGTGAAGCTGCTGGCCATGAAATGGTTGTCACTTGGTGTTCTTGCATCCAAGTAGACGCCGATGCTTCTTGCATTATCCTGCTAAAAATGCCACCACATTGGATATAAAGCAAGTTCCGTTTCAAGGAGAAACTCGTTTAGAATGCCACAATACTTTTCACTATTAATGGTTCCATCAACTATACAGAGAGGTGTAGCACCACGCTGACATATTGCTCCACAAACCATTATTTAGGTGGCAAATTTGGAAATTAGAACGGTAACAGGTTGTTTTGATAGGATTTTTAAGTGATTTCCATTAAGTTGGAAACAACTTTTATCAGATATAAAGACATTATTGAAATTATCTTCCTGAAAACGTTGGCAAAATTCTATCCTTCGTTCCTTTTGTAAAAGTGTCATTGTAGGGATTTTTTGTGCTTTGCCTAATATCTAGCTTCAGTGACATTTCTGTACATACTTTTATATTTCATTGATTTCCAAATCTGCTAGCCAATTTGCGAAACCATTGTGTCGTCCCAAGTCCAATGAAGCGTTTAAATTGTTTCCTTTAATCTTACGCGGTCTTCCGTGCTACTTTTTGTCTTCTTCATTGTCTCTAGTACAGCACTTTTTCCCAGTTCAGTCAATTGCACTAATTTTTTAACGATTCGAAAACCCTTTCTATACAAATATTCCACCTGCTTTCTTTTTTCTAGTTGCGACATTATTTCATCAATTTTATACCTGTGGACAATCAACAATATTTGACAGATAGTATTCCCTTACAACTTTGGCCATAGCCGACTATCTCCACAACCTATTTTATACATTACTTTTATCTTAGAATGGTACGAAAAAGAAGTATATTAAAATTATGAAAATTAATAAATTCCGGATACTTTCTAAACGGACTATATTTCATAGGATACTTTTAAATTCAATAAGATCCTAGTAGGTCGTAGAATAGGCCTCCCAGGGAAACCACGTTGAAAAAATCTTGTGGTGTGGAAAAGTTTGCATATTACGAAGAAAATAATTTTTTCAATTCTTTGAATCACTATATCATGAAAATGTCGAGACATCTTTTGTAGAGAATTGGATGATCCACAATTTTTGTCTGAACTATTTCTGCGGTAAAATTCACCGTGTAGCTGTAAAACGGAAAAAAACTATTTTTGCCATTTTCACCATCAATAACATTTTTTGCACAAAGTAGATCGATAGAGACTTTTCAGTATTCTGAACATTTATACAAAGTTTTAGCTCTATGGGAATGTTTGTAACCTTCAATGTCTTATTCCACCGGACTATTCGTTGATTTATTGTTGTCTTCTTCACTTCTGTGTATTTATGAATTATTTGAAATAGAAAGGCTTTTTACTTGATAGAAGAAATATAACAAAATTTGAATATTAAAACAAATTGATATATGTTTATCTTCTACAATTTTAATTTCAAAAAAATTTTTATTCAAAAAACTTTTAGAATTAAATTAATGTCTAAAACAAGCACCGCTCACATTTAATAGATGTATATAATCAAAACTCAATATATAATGTCAAATGGAATAAATAAACCAACAGATATACGAAAGTCATTAAAATTAATAAATAAATATTTAAAGGAGACAAAATTTTGTTTCTGGTCTTACCTTTAAGAACACCAATTGCCTTTTAAAAACATGAACACACTTAAAGGACTTCTCAAAGAATATAATTTATTTGAAATATTTAATATATTTAAATATTCGAATAAGTTGATTCAGAAATCTCTAAAAAATGCTCTATATCTTCAAAAACAAATATATTTCTAAGCAATTCCGTCTTCAGCCCTCAGTAATATTCCAAATATCAAGATCAAAAAACATAACCTATATAACAAACAACTCACCACGTGCACAAGGACTAATGATTGGAAACACAGATCAACTTTATAAATAAAGATTGATCTATGTTCTAACAAAATCAAAGAACAGTGTGAGTTATTTTTAAGGCTTGCTTAAATTCATTGACATTTCCATAATGAGATTTATTGAAGCCAAAATATAATTATATATTATATATAAAATGAAATAGAAAGGCTTCTTACTTGATAGAAGAAATATAACAAAATTTGAATATTAAAACAAATTGATATATTTTTATCTTCTACAATTTTAATTTCAAAAAAAATTTTTATTCAAAAAACTTTTAGAATTAAATTAATGTCTAAAACAGTCACCGCTTACATTTAATAAACGTATATAATCAAAACTCAATATATAATGTCAAATGGAAATAAATAAACCAACAGATATACGAAAGTTATTAAAATTAATAAATAAATATTTAAAAAAATTCAAAAGGCAATTGGTGTTCTTAAATGTAAGACCAGAAACAAAATTTTGTCTCCTTTAAATATTTATTTATTAATTTTAATAACTTTCGTATATCTGTTGGTTTATTTATTTCCATTTGACATTATATATTGAGTTTTGATTATATACGTCTATTAAATGTAAGCGGTGCTTGTTTTAGACATTAATTTAATTCTAAAAGATTTTTGAATAAAACTTTTTTTGAAATTGAAATTGTAAAAGATAAACATATATGAATTTGTTTTAATATTCAAATTTTATGAATTATTTCATGACGAGTCCCATTTACTTTACAAATAAGATCAATAAACAGTATAATTATATAACCTGGTGAACAAAAATCAGCAGGATTTCTCATGATACTAACAGTTGACATTAAGCTCAAATATTATACCTAATCAAATAAAAGCAAGCAAGAAAACCATAATTCATCTTAGCCGTCAAGCAAGTTACGTTTAATTGAACTGAAAAAAAGCAACAATAAACCCATTTGGGTAATATTCATAAAACGGTGATCTCATGACTTGAATAATGTTTATTTGTTCCAGAGTTTTTCATTTTAGAGAACTGATGATGTAGTCAACAATTTTTTCTGTTACAGTTGATGGTAATGGAATTGCCTTTATGAGCATTTATAAGATAAATATGAAATATTATCCATTGTTTAGTTGGAGATCCTAATTTGATCCGACAAAGAAATTATTATACATGTTCATAAAATCTTTTTCAAGGAACTAATGAATATTTTTAAACAGTAGCTAATCGGTCGCTTCATTTTATCCTGGTTCGAATATTAAGCTCATAATTATATAAAAAAGTTTGAATATCAAAACAAATTAAATATAATATGTTGTCTTCTACAATTTTCATTTCGAAAAAATTTTATTCAAAAAACTTCTAGAATTAAATTAATGTCTAAAATAAGCACCGCTTACGTTTAATAGACGTATATAATCAAAACTCAATATATAATGTCAAATGGAATAAATAAACCAACAGATATACGAAAGTCATTAAAATTAATAAATAAATATTTAAAGGAGACAAAATTCTGTTTCTGGTCTTACCTTTAAGAACACCAATTGCTTTTAAAAAAAACATGAACACACCTTAAGGACTTCTCAAAGAATATAATTTATTTGAAGTATTTAATATATTTAAATATTCGAATAAGTTAATTCAGAAATCTCTCAAAAGATGCACTATATCTTCAAAAAAACAAATATAATTCTAAGTAATTCCTTCATCGGTCCTAGATAATATTCCAAATATCAAAATCAAAAAACTAACTTATAATATATCACAACGCACACGTGTTTACAATGAATGATGCTTTGAAAACAAACCAACTTTAGAATTCAAGATTGATCTGTGTTCTAACAAAATCACAGAACAGTGTAAGTTATTTTTAAGCTTATTTGAATTCATTGACATTCCATAATGAGATTTATTGAAGGCAAAATATAATTATATATTTTATATAGTGAATTAACTCATTCGAATATTTAAATATATTAAATACTTCAAATAAATTATATTCTTTGTGAAGTCCTTAAGGTGTGTTCATGTTTTTAAAAGGCAATTGGTGTTCTTAAAGGTAAGACGAGAAACAAAATATTGTCTCCTTTAAATATTTATTAATTAGTTTTAATGACTTTCAACCATATTTTTGAAATTCTACATATAGAAATTAAAAGTTATACCTTAAATCTGTTAGAATCTCTAGAGATAAATAAACATTATAAAAGTGGAATATTATTTAACGAACAAATAGATTTAAATAACTCACCTCTGTTAAATATATTCAGATGAGCTGGAATTTGCAGAGACTACTTTTTTGGGTCTTAGTGCTCAATAAAAATTTATTGTACTTACTGTAATATAAATAGCAACGGATTTCGGAAACAAGCTTAGTTATTCAAAATGTAATCTTGTCTGATGATGCTACTGTGATCGCGAAACGATTGTTTTATACATAACAATAAAAATTTGTGAAAATCAGAATAATCTTATTTGAATATTATTTAATATGGATTTTCACCAAGTAAGGACTGATTCATTTCAATAATAAACTAAATCTGTCAGAAACTTTAGAGATCAATAGATGTAAAAAAAAACAAATTTTATTGAATGATCAAATAGATTTAAACACTTCTCAACATTTTTCATTGATTTTAAACCACCTCTTTCCACCCCTCTATTTTTGTACGAGAGCTGTGTATTTAAAGTCATGTTTTGCATTGTATACCTCAGTTTTAATACTCACCTGATGAAGTCATGGTATAACGAAACAATTGTGTAAATAAATAAAATAGCGGAAGTTAATATTTCATTTTCTTATATTGAATAATATTTTCATCGATAAGGTACCAAAACAATCTCAAAACACTCAAGAATCTGTTCTAATTTGCTGAAACGTAAATGGGTGAAAAAAATTATAGTCCGTGAAACCTGATACCTGCTCTTAAGAGTCGATTGAGAAGCCATGACTGGAAAACTACGTCACAAGCCATGCTTTAGAAGAAGCGGTTATTTCGTGCGTCAGAACAAAGCTATTTATCTTTTTTTCAGCGCGAAATATCAAGATTAGAAATTTGAAGGTAGGAGGAACCATCTTTAATTGAGATTTGTGATGGAACCTTATTCAAAGCAAGCATAAAATTCTTAATGAAGTACGCCGCAGGCATTTTAAGCGGAAAAAACTGGCTGAGGTACGTCTAACAGCAATTGATTTGGGTACTAATACTTGACGACTGTTTATCAATAAGACATTCATTGACGTAAGGTTTAAAATTCTGAAGTATAAGTATATCAACATTAATATCAAAGTATAAATTATCAATTTATTATCATAACTTAAGACGGTGATTCCAGCGCTCAGTAGTAAAAACTCGATCATCAATTTCCAAACCTATTGCAGATACCTTACGTTTCATCTGAGGAAATTGAAGACATCAAGTCTATTGACCTAAAATAGGGAATTTTTGTGGAAACTTCTACAATATGCAGATTTGTAAAAGACAGTCGGAAAGATACGAAATTCAATGTTAATCACGAGAACGATCAGGGTACAGTGGAACATTGGAAGAATAAAAACCTAAGCGCGATGCGATGATGAATAAACGACTGTTCTCTCTCAATGGCAGTGGGCAGTGGAGATGCTTTGATCGAAAGGCTCTACAGTCTGCTTCCATTAACACTTCAAACGTATGGGCCAGTTTCTGGATCAGTGCCAAATGTTGATAGGAAAAGAACTTCTTTAGGTTGAGTGGTGCAATTTGTATGAGTTTTTTTTATTGAAAACTGTGCAATCTGTAGGATTAATTTACTTCATCATAAAATAAATAGAGGTTTAAACTTAAAAATTAAAACAAATTGTAGAAATTACTATGTTTTACTACCAATAAAAATATATTTTCTTGTGACTCGAGTTTCGGGAAATGAACTATCCCACCATCAGACAACTGAAGACCTAACAGTGGTACAGAGGTATTTAAACAAAAGTGATAAATATTTTGAATATTTCAATAGATTCTAACACCTAATGGTGGTACAGAGGTTTACAAGCGGAACGTGATAAAAAATCAGTTAAAAAAGAGGGGCCTTCTAACAGATATCGGAATGTCGGCAATCGACAAAGAAGGTTATTAAACAGATGGTACCCATTTAAATATCTTAAATAATTTTTGGCATTACATGGCTCCGTACAGTCATTCATTATTTTTACTTTATTTTGTTGTACATCTCAAATATTTGGATTTACATACAGTCATTAATTATTTTTTAAATTATTTTTATTGTGAACGAATTTGAAAATTTCAATAATCAAGTTCCTTTTCATTTGAATCTACATGTAAAATTTTCTTGAGATTTTCTTTTGTCGAAAGGAATTACTAATTTCTGAAGAATGAGTGGCAAAAGTTGAATTTTCGTTTACTTTTCATTAAATTCATTTTATGTTCGTTGAAAAAGATTTTAAACAGATGTTACTTTTTGAATATCTCAAATATTTTCGATTTACATAGCTCCGTACAGTCATTTATTATTTTTACAGTAGTGTTATTGTGAACTAATTTTAAAATTTCAACAGATTGTAGATAATCGAATTTCTTCCCTTTTGATTCTACATATGAAATTTTAAGATTATCTATCGTGGGAAAGGAATGACCGTTTTCTAGACAATGAGTGGCAAAAGTAGAATTTTGTTTATTCTTTATGAAACTCATTTTATGTTCGTTGAACTTCGTCTTGAAGGAACGTCCTGTTTGTACTATATATTTATTACTGCACGTAGAACAAGATAACTCATAAACTCCTGATTTGTGTATGTTTGGAGTAGGGTCCTTTGCGTTAAATAATACCGATGATAACTTGTTTTGCGTTTTGAAGGCAATATTGACATCTGATTTTGAAAAACTATTGGCCACTTTTTGACTTATGCTACCAAAGTACGATAGAGAAATGAATTTTTCATTTTCTTCAGTTTTTATGATGGGATAAATTTGGCTCATAGCTATTTTAGATAGTTTCTGTCGAGCTCTGTACCACTATTAGGTGTTAGAATCTATTGAAATATTCAAAATATTCATCACTTTTGTTTAAATACCTCTGTACCACTGTTAGGTCTTCAGTTGTCTGATGATGGGATAGTTCATTTTCCGAAACTCGAGTCATAAGAAAATGTGTAAAATATATTTTTATTGGTAGTAAAACATAGTTATTTCTACAATTTGTTTTATTTATGATCAACTACCAGAAAGTAACGGCTGAAACAATTCAGGAGGTTTATACTTGATAGAAGGTATATAAAATTATTGAATATTTTAATATTAGCCTTCTACATATTTAATTGAAAAAAATTATATTTAATAATTATAACTTCAGGAACTAAATTAAATTAATGTCACATAAAATAATATTTAAATAGCGTTATTCTGATTTTCACAAATTTTTATTGTTATGTTTACAACAATCGTTTCGCTATCACAGTAGCATCATCAGGCAAGATTACAATTTGAATAACTAAGCTTGTTTCCGAAATCCGTTGCTATTTATATTACAGTACTGTAATCCAAGCTGAAAGACATTTTGAATCTTAAAGAGAATCTCATAAATAAATGTTCTCAAGGTTCAATTTCAGTCTTAACACCTATGATTATTGTAAATAAGTTAATTTCATCTCTTTTTTTATTCGATAGTTTTTATTTTTTCTAACCAATAAATAATTAGTGTTCAAACATATTTCTCTTATTCAAATAGTGAGTTTGAACATTGAAACAAGTTTTTGAAAATTACTATGTTGTACTACAAAAAAATTGAATGTAAATATTGTAAATACATATGTTAATTTCATCTCTTATTTGATTTAATAGTTTCTATTTATTATAATGAATAAATAATTATAGTTCAAACATGTTTCTCTTATTCAAATAGTGAGTTTGAAGATTGAAACGAATATTTGAATCTTCTTTCAGTTTTTCCTAGGACTAAAATTAAAACAAGTATTCAGAAATTACTATGTTTTACTACCAAAACATTGAAATGTATTTGTTGTAAAGTTGTGTAAATGTAAGCAATTCAATGTTTTGGTAGTAAAACATAGTAATTTCTGAACACTTGTTTTAATTTTAGCCCTAGGAAAAACTGAAAAAAGACTCAAATAATCGCGCCAAGCGTCAAGAGCAGTTCTCTTGAGAGTTGGTAATACAGTCTTCTCTAGTTGAATTTGTTTCATGCACCAGTCGCTACAAAAAAAGCGACAAACTTGATTCAGACTTTTTCACGTGAGTGTCCCTTCTATATATTCTTATTTATATATGGTACGAATGATTCGGTGGTGCTGAAAGCAGACTGCAGAACCTTTCGATCGAAGCATCCCTACTCTCCATTGTTATCAAGAGAGAATAGTGGTCTATTCATCATCGCATCGCGCTGAGGTTTTGATTCTTCTACTGCTCCACTGGACTATGGTCGTCGTCCTGATGAACATTGAATTTCGTATCTTTCCGACTCTCTTTTCCATACCTGTATATTGGAAATATATAAAAATAATAAAAAAGTATTATAGTTTATAGAAAATATTCGATGGAGTAGTCCGTTACTTTGTGATAGTTCATTTTAATGGAATGAAATAAGGAATTACTTTGTTTTCTATCACTTTTTATTATAACTAATATACAGTGACTCGAGTTTCGTAGTGTTTACTACATTTTCAAACTGAATGAACAAATTAGATCTCAACTATTATATATGCTTATTGTAGGCTTCGGCAGAGCTTCGAAGAGAGGGGTTTTCCAAAGTTCCGTCTGTTCGTTAAGTAGTTTTGTTATTGGTACGTGCTTTTTATATTTTTCAATTTCTATGGATTCCAGGATGTCAAGTTTTTTCCCTTTCGCTTCCACGTGCAAGATAACAAGGTTGTTCAATTCTGGGAACGTGTGATCTGTATTGAAGAAATGGTTCGCAAAATTGGAATTATTCTTCCGGTTCCTAAAAGCAGATTGATGCTCTTTGTACCTTTCATGGAAAGGTCGGCCCGTTTGTCCTATATACACACTATTACACTCTTGACAACTTAATTTATAGACTCCAGAATTATTCAGTCGGTTCTCTTTGTCTTTCGGATTAAAAAAGAGATTAGAAATTTTATGGGAGGATGTGAAAGCTGTTACTATGTTAATTTTTGATAAAATTTGAGCTATTTTTTGTGAAATTGGTCCAAAATATGTTAGTTTTATGAATTTATTGTTATTATGATCTGATTTGGAGATGGAGTAAATTTGTTTACGAATTAGTTGCTTTTGTTTTTCGTTTATGATGGAATTTATAGTTTTGGTTTCGAACTGATTTTTTGTGGCTATTTGTCTGATTGTATTCAATTCCCTCTTTAACGTAATATTATTTAAAGGAATTGAAAATGCTCTATGTACCATTGATTTATAAGCAGCTAGTTTATGATTGATCGGATGGTTTGAAAAATTTGGTATTGTTGTATCAGTTGATGTAGGTTTTCTATATATATCAAAGGAAATTTCATTATTACTGTTAATTAAAGTTATGTCCAGAAAATTTATAGAAATACATAGAAAATATTCCTTAACGTCTTAAAACCCCTTCTCTATGTTTACATTAGACAAATATAAAGGGTCTTTCATTAACAAGAATAGATTCATCTAAAGTCTCGTGACTCATCCATCTGCAGATGTTATTCCACAGACGAAATAGCACTAACGGGTTTCAATGAAAGGAGACTAATGTGAATATTTTTTTCCAATCCAAATCATACTGAAGATTTATTTGCATTATAAATTGTATAACGGCCCGGCTCATGTGTTCTCATAAGCTTTCCATTTATTTTTCAATCGAAATTTAATATTTTAGATTGAACTATAGATTGGTTTTTCAGGGAGTAATGAAATATTAAACTTAAAATCTTGTTTTGGACATATCTGTTGATTTGAAACATTCAATAGTGTCATTTCAACATTCAGTCCGCGGGTTTTACAATTAATTCCTTCAGAATTTCAGACTTGGTAATAGTGAACAAATAATTTCAATTCCAATATAAATTACTAACCAGTACTTTCAGCTAATTGAAACATAATTTTCAATTATCAATATAAATATTTGGGACGATACAATGTGTTCAGCTACTACTACTTTTATCTTCATTTTTTCATTTAAATTTTCGAAATAAATTTGTGTTTATTTTTTTACTGTATACAATTTTGTTGAAAATAAGGTTTTTCTCGAAACTCGAATTACACACACATCGTCAAAAGTCTTGCCGATGTTCGCCCGAGAAGTTGGGCCCTTCCAAGGCGGATCAATAATGTCCTGGAGGTTAAATGTTCGGTCGCCGTACCCCTCTTATTATCGTTGAACGAACAATGACTGGTGCCATCTAAGTAGAAAACAGCATTGAACCAATCAGTTTTCCTCTGCACCACGAAATTGGTGATAGTTTCATTTATCAGGATGATAACGCCCCATGCACACGAAGGGTTCAAAACATTCTTCAAGAGAACAATATCCAGAGAATGAACTGGCCAGCAAACTCACCAGACATAAATCCAATGGAGCACGTATGGGATTACTTAGTGAGAGCAATATTAAATCGCCAAAACCCTCCTTCAACTTTTCAGGAATTGAGTTTAGCTCTTCAGGAAGAATGGAACAATATGCCTGAAAATTTCATTAATGACTTAATTCATGAGATGCCTTGGCGTATTGGGCAGTTGATTGAAAGAAGAGGTCATACGGATTATTGAATTTGGATTCAGTTGTGGAATAACTATTAGGAGTACAAATAAGTTTCCGCCGTTTTATTGTAGATGGCGCGGCACGGAGTTTCGGTTAGCTTTCGCAGATGATAACCGGCTTAAAAAATAGTTTGGACATTCAAGAACAACATAACCTATTAATATCATTGATTTTATATTGGTAAAATATAATTTTTATAAGTTGAAAATGTCAAAATTTGAGCCAAGTAAGCGTCATTTGCGGGAAATATTAGTTTACTTCTTTAATTTAACGAAATCTGCTGCTGAGGCGCATCAATTGCTCATAGAAGCATATGATGAGGGTGCTTTGAGTGAGAGAACGTGTCGAGAGTGGTTTCAAAAGTTTAAAAACGGTGATTTCGACGTAGAAGACAAAGATCGCAGTGGAAGGCCAAAAATTTACGAGGATGCAGAATTGGAGGAATTATTGGAGGAAGATTCATCTCAAACACAAGAAGAACTTGCTCTAACATTAGAAGTCACTCAGCAAGCTTTCTTCTATAATAAATATTTAATTTGTGTTAAAAAACGGCGGAAACTTATTTGTACTCCTAATATAATTAATCAAAAATAACTAATCGATAAATCAAGATTTTTTTTTCATTTTTTCTATTTTGTCTCATCCTGCATAAAGCAAAAGTAAGCAAAGAGTAACAAACAAAGATTTTATATCAAATATATTGCCGTTACAATAGGATGCGTGTATATTATATTGAATTGTTAACAATTAAATATGAATAACCTTGAACTTATAGTGAATATTGCGTATCAGTTGAATTAATTAATCTTTTAATGTACGAGTGCGGTAAAACTCCCGACGCCAACTAAGACTTTTGGAAATGTGTTGAAACTCGAAACATGTCGGGTGTTTTTTTTAGATAGATAGAACTTTCAATAGGGATAACTGTGATTTGACAGAAGGAAGAAACCATGTTGTTTTGATATTTCTGTTCAGTAAGCGTTGACAAATAATCATGGAAAGACTCACGGCCCAACAACGTTTACCAATTGTT
This sequence comes from Megalocaria dilatata, assembly GCA_034642435.1. Classification (NCBI taxonomy): domain Eukaryota; kingdom Metazoa; phylum Arthropoda; class Insecta; order Coleoptera; family Coccinellidae; genus Megalocaria; species Megalocaria dilatata. The sequence continues at coordinate 46,657,438 of CM067861.1, forward strand.
GAAATTTATTTCCAAAATCAGTGTTTTATTCGCCAAACTTATAGAGCGCTTCGTGAAATTTATGGTATACATAATCGTCCATCAGATCACCATATTCGTCAAACTATCGATGGATTTCGGATAACATTTTCTTCACTCGATGCAACAACAAGACAAAGAGCTGTACGTACAGAAGAAAATATCGCTGCTGTAAGTCATAGTGTTAATGATGTTCCAGATTTATCTATCCGTCGACGTTCACAACAAAATGGCATCTGTGCATCCACCACATGGAAAATTTTGCGTAAAGATCTTGGTCTACACCCATACAAGATCCAACTGGTTCAAGAACTAAAGCCACTTGACCACAATAAGCGTCGTTTGTTTGCTGATTGTGCCCTAGGACAGCTTGAAGTTGATCCACTTCTTTATCGTAAAATTGTGTTTAGTGATGAAGCTCAGTTCTGGTTGAACAGCTATGTAAACAAGCAAAATTGCCGTATATGGAGTGAAAACAATCCTCTAGAAGTTTTGCAGGTTCTATTGCATCCTGAAAAATACACTGTGTGGTGTGCTTTACACGCTGGAGGCATCGTCGGTCCATATTTCTTCAAAAACAATGCTGGAGCTAATGTTACAGTGAATTGTGGTCGTTACAGATCGATGATCGATGATTATTTGTTCTAAAATTTGAATGGTATCGACCCAGAAGTGTTTTGGTTCCAACAAGATGGTGCTACACCTCATGCTGCTAAAGTAACAATTGATTTAATGAAAAAAAGATTTGGCGATAGCATTATTTCGAGAAATGGACCAATTAATTGGCCTTCATGATCATGCGACTTAACTCCACTGCATTATTTTCTTTGGGGATATATTCCGTCTCATTAGAGACGGTCCAGTCGTTCGAAATTAGTTTGTCATTCGATACTTATGTCTTTTAAGTTGATAACTCCAGTGGATTATTTTCTTTGGGTTATGTCAGGTCATTGGTTTATGCTGATGAACCAGAAACAATAGACGCTTTGGGAGCCAACTTAACTAGTGTTATTGATAAAATAAGGCCTGAATTACTCGAAAAAGTGGTCCAAAAGTGGTCTGGTCGAATGCGGTTCCTTAGAGCTAGTCGTGTTGAACATATGCCGGAAATTATTTTTAAAACATATGTGTCATAAAATTATCTTCCAAATAAAAAAAAATATGGCTTCAATCTTAATTTAAATGTGTTTCATTTCAATTTAAAGTTCTATCACTCTGAAAGAAACACCCGATATGTGTCAACAACATGAATTAAAATTTTTGTGAAACTTAAGCCAAATGTATTTGTCTACCTTATTAATAATTTGCCAGAAATCAATATATTTAGATAAAAATAAATTGATTTTTCAGAAGTATTTTGTATATCGCTTTCAAACTCATGCGCAAATATTATAAGAATATTAATAAGACAATATTTTCCACGATGTCAACTACCCCATTCAAGCGATGGTAGAATTCATTCCATATCCCTCTGTAGACTAGCTTCTGAATACCTCAATAAAACTATATATCGAAATTTCTGTTACAGGTACATTTTTAAGACGTTTTTATAGTCAATTAGCAAAAGGATGAATTTATTACATCTTTCAGTATTTAAATCCATAGTAGCACTGTCCGAAGACTCGAAGCAGGTGCATTCTTCCGCAATTATAGCCCATTTGTTTTTTACAGCGTGTGCTTAACCAACTCCAGCACCTATTATTAGGCGTTATAATATATACAGAATGTTATTATTCAGTAGATGAATGTCACTAATCATAAAATCTCGAACAAAAGAGAACAGAACGGCAGTTTATTGTTATTGGATTCTTTGGTAATTTTTTTCTGCCTTTGACGTCAAAGAAGACATTTAAGCCTTATTCGAACTTACTAATATGACTAACATGGTAAATAAAGGATTTCCCGATAAAAACTTTTAAGGATGGAACGTATATTGGAGATGTGAGTAGGACTTTCATTATTTAAAAGTGAACTACTGATATTAAGTCAAGAATGTAACGAGTAGCGATTTTTAATGATTGTGGTGGGAAGAAAGCTCGTGGGTTTCAGCACTATAAGATTCGACTATAATTGTGAGAGAATTGGAGAAATTTTATTGGGAATTTCTCGAGCATGTTCGGTCCAATCAAAGAAGAACTGAGTGGACGCAGTTTTCACGTTATTACTTTATGAATTCTAATATAATTGACGAGTTCGAATTTTTCATACAGAACCGTAAGCTATTCCTTAGAATTTTTGGTTCTGGGGGTGTATTCCAATTGAATTTAAAATAACTCAGTTGTTTGTTAGTGAAATTTGCATATTAGATTGGTTACACAGGGTGACAAGAAAAACTTCGAACAAATTTTACTGTATTCTGGAACGAAAGTATTTTAGCGCAGGCAAATAATTTTTATTCCATTAGATTCTCTACACTTGCTTGTACTAATATGTGAATTTTCAGTTTGATAGACAGAGTGTTAGAATGTCAAACAAACGTAGTGCAATTTTGGAGCTGTTTCGTCAAAGTAAGCGTTAATGCGAAATTGTTCATTAGCTCAGTGTGTCACGACAAAACGTGTCTGATGCAATTCGCCGTGTCAAGGAGCTTGACCATGATGGTCGTCCTCCAGGAAGTCAATCGAAATCCCAGGATCTCCATAAGGATGATAGCCCGTGAGACCAGTACCAACCGTGAATCAGTTTGTCAAATGTCCAAAAAGGAGCTGAAGCTTAAGCCATACAAGCTCCACAAGGTTCAACTTCTTCGTCCCGCCGCCAATCAACAATGGGAGCGCAGTCTCTTCACAGACGAGAAGCTTTTTACCGTAGAACAATCCCACCACCATCAAAACAACAGAGTCTGTACGTCGGCCATCGTCGAACATCATCAAAATCCGCAATCCTTTATGGTCTAGAGCGGAATTTGCACCAGCGGCAAAACACTCTTGGTTTTCGTGGATTAAGGGGTCAAAATCAAACAAGAAGTCTACCGACATTCTCGAGGCCGTAGTACTTCCGTGGACCCAGCAGCACTTCGGCGATATGCATTGGACCTTTCAATAGGACTCCACTCTGGCTCACAAAGCAAGAATGGTGTAAGACCCATTTTCCGGGTCTCTCACATCACATCACATCTGCAAAATGGCCGCTCTACTCACCGGATCTCAACCTAATGGACTACAGCGTGTGGTCGATTTTAGAGCTCAGGGCGTGTGCTAAACACCACAAAAGTTTGAAGTCGCTGAAGCAATCCCTGCGCCAGGAATGGGGACCGATAATTGCCGGAAGAACTGCGGCGGATTTCTTTTTCTTCAAACTTATATCATCAAACCCTCGTCCACATCTAAATCGACGTCTTCCACAGCATGTTCTCAGAAAATATTCTCCTTGTCCAAATAGGACCCACTTCGTTTTAAAGGACGCGCCCTGTATATATGTATTTCAAAATATGCACTTGCAACTGACCTTGATGAAGTGATAAATATATTGATACCAACATTCCGGCTCAAATCAATACTTAAAATTAATGGGATAAAATGCCATCTTTCTAGGGTCATGTTTTGTTTATCTACTACTTTTGATCAGAGTGTTTTAAAGATTCCATTTTAAAACGGGGTAGATCGCATAAAAATTATCCATTCCATAGAAAATTGCCAATAAAAAAGTCGTAAAATGGTCGACTCCAATAATTACCGAGAAATTTGATTCCTACAGATATTCTCATATCTTCGTAGTGCAGACAGTGTAATATGGAAACCTCTTATGGAATTATTTGTGTCCTCATTTGAAAAAATCTTAAAAAAAAACACTGGGGATACTGGCTCAAAAATGTTCTCTACCTCGTTCTTAACAATAACATAGTCTCCTATAAATCTCGTTCTTAACTCTGTTTGAAGTTCGAGTTGAAATATTCAGCATTTCTGTTGCTCGTCAGCTGTGTTGCATAAACTTTCTTCTTGAGATAACCCCACAGAAAAAATCCAACGCCGTAAGGCCCGGCGATCTAGCTAGCCACTCAATACTACCTCTTCATCCATTTATTGGGGAAGATTGCGTTTGAGTAAGTTCTGGCCATTGAAGTATAATGGATTGGGGTCCCATCCTGCTGGAACCAGACATTTTCATTCGGTAGGCTTGAATATATTGCATTAGGAAATGAGTTGTCTAACGCAGGAACACCTTCGTCTCTAATCAAATTCAAATATTTTTCGGCTGTAAAAGTCCCATCCATAAGACCAATAATAGGGCACCTTATGTTACCTGTCCAAACTTTCACCTTTTGAGGATTCTGCATATATGTCTCACGCATCCAATGAGGATTCTCCGCTGACCAATATCTACAATTTTGTTGGTTCACCTCCCCGTTCAATATAAATGTTGATTCATTAGAAAAATGGATTGTACTAGGTATTTCATTTCTGTTCAGTTTATTCATCATTATTTCGCAGAAATGCATTTTACGATCTGGCTTGTCTTCTGTTAGCTTCTGCACAAAAGTCATTGCATATGATTGAAATTTCTCTTTGCGGAGACACCTTATGATGGTGTATGATTACATTATGTGCTCTGTGCTTTTGAACAAGCTTGAATACTATGGAATCAGGGGTGAGGCTCTTGACCTGATGAAAAGTTATCTGACAAAAAGGATGCAGAAAATAAGCTTGGGAGGCAGGTCTTCTTCTTGGGAGTCTGTGAGTCATGGTGTACCGCAGGGTTCTGTGTTGGGCCCCTTTTATTTGTGATATACATGAATGATTTGCCAGCTAATGTGAAATCAGATCAAACCGTCCTCTTCGCTGATGACACTTCTTTTCTGAATAAACCAGGAATTGGAAGAGAAATACAAGAAGACACTAAAGGAAGCCCAGGTATGGTTCAACGCAAACAAAATTATGATGAACAGTGTTAACACATAGAGGCTACTGTTTGAACCAAAGATGTCTCCGGACAATCACATGAGGCTACTTGGTGTCTTTTTGCAATCAAATCTCAAGTTTTTTGTCCACATTGATGAAATTATTCCTAAGTTGTCAAGAACTACTTATGCAGTTAGGAGAATAGAGCAAATAGCGGGAGTTGAAGGAGCCAACATTCCTTACTTCAGCTATTTTCATAGTGTCCTTAACTTCGGCATTCTTTTCTGGGGGCATTTGTCTGAAAGTAAGGAAGTATTCATAAAACAGTAGCAGGTACTGAGAATACTATGTGGCGTAAGTAGTAGATATAGCTGTAGAGAGCTATTCCCCAGAGAAAAAATTCTTACCGCGGCGTCCATACTTAAAACTTACTTGTGTAATGTACATCTACCTGATAATAAGGACATACTATTGAAAAACAACTATGATACTAGAAACAAAAATAGCTTCATCATACCATACCATTGTTTAAAAGTATCACAGTTAAATGTAAGTTATCTAGCTATAAAAATTTTCAACAAACTGCCGTCCAGAATGAAGGAATTATGTCGAATATGAATTAAATCGAATAAAGCTTAAAAATGAACTGAAATGTCTCCTAATGAATAAAGCACTCAACACATGAATACCTGGATGATACTTTTTAAAAAATATATTTTTATGAAATACGTTATCTGGCCAAATTTACTTATTTATTGTTTGACTAATGTTTTGTTTTATATATTTGTTATTTATATATACTTATTAAATAATTTGAAATAAGGTTATTCTGATTTACACAAATTTTTATTGTTAAACTCACAACAATTGTTTCGCTATCACAGTAGCATCATCAGACAAGATCACGTTTTGAATAACTAAGCTTGTTTCCGAAATCCGTGGCTATTTATTTTACAGTAACTATAATAAATTTTTATTGAGCACTAAAACCCAAAAAAGGGGGGTCCCTTTTTTATTCGAGTAACAGTTAAATCAAGAAAATTAATATCTGTTACTCGAATAAATAGTTCACATGATTTTTCAATATTTCACAAACCAACCTATACGGATTCTATTATACACAATAAATCAAATCATCCTCTAAATCAAAAATTATCAGCATTTAATTGTATGATCCATAGATTAAATAATATTCCCATGAATCGAGAAAATTATATTTCAGAACTTAACATAATTAAGCAAATAGCTATTAATAATGAATATGATCCAAAGTTGATAGACAAATTATTGATGAATAAAAATAATAAAATAGCTTTAAATATGGTGTTTCCTAATATAAAAGAAAATTTTAAATACATTTCCTTAAAATACACTAAAGAGGTATTTCTGAGAAAATTGCTACATACCTCAAAAATAAATATAATTTGAGAACTTCATTTAAAACTAATTCAAACTTGAGTTTTATCAAAAATAATAAAGACTACACACATAAGGATGATAAATCTGGGGTTTATAACTTAACCTGCGGTGATTGCCCTAAAATTTACATAGGTCAAACTGGAAGAACTTTCCGTCATAGGATGTGTGAACATTTGAAGAGTTTCCTCAATAATAAAAGCAATTCTACATATTCCAACTATTTGTTAGAAACAGGACATACTTTCAACCATAACTTTGAAATTCTACATATAGAAAGCAAAAGTTATGCCTTAAATCTGTTAGAATCCCTAGAGATGAATAAACATAATAAAATTGGAATATTACTTAACGAACAAATAGATTTAAATAGCTCACCTCTGTTAAATATATTCAGATAAGCTGGAATTTGCAGGGACCCTTTTTTGGGTTTTAGTGCTCAATAAAAATTTATTGTACTTACTGTAATATAAATAGTCACGGATTTCGGAAACAAGCTTAGTTATTCAAAATGTGATCTTGCCTGATGATGCTACTGTGATAGCGAAACAATTGTTGTGAGTTTAACAATAAAAATTTGTGAAAATCAGAATAACCTTATTTCAAATTATTTAATATGGATTTTCACCAAGTAAGGACTGATACAATTCAATATATACTTATGTTTCTTTTTAGACCAAATTGTACCTGACTCTCCATGAAATTTTTGATGGGTTAAAAATGTATTCATATTCAATGTATTGGGAATGAATAAATTATTATTATTATTTTCACGGGCAATTTGACGTGTAGTTGTCATTGTATCCTCTGCATCACCTATTAAAATACCCAATTTCATAGTATTTTCAACGAATTGCAGTTTTCTTTTTGATGGTTTTAATGGTTTGACATTTCCAAGTTCTCTGAATTGTGTATGAAGACATAGTTCCTTGTGAAATATTAGGCAACTGAGGATACCTCGGATTAAATAAGTTTGCCACTTCAACTTGAATTCTGCAATTATCTCCGAAACCGATCGTCATTAAAACCTCAATTCGGCGAGTCTCAGTTAAATATTTCATTATTACTTCTACAAGAAATACGTTTCCAATTATAAATTTACTGTTTCAATCAACACTACTACATCTGACTGATAACAATCCAAACTATGCGCAAATTTTCTTCATTTATCGGCATATGTGGCTTTTACTTTTGGGTATTAATGACAAAAAATGTTAACAATACCAAGATCCATGAGCGTATCTAGAATTGATTTTAGAAATTTCCCCAACTTAATGGATAATTGGTTCAGGAATTTAATAAGACTGCATTTCCATTTAAGTAGACATACAGGGTGGTCCAACGAAAAGTTAACAGCTCGATTTTCCGACTTTAAAATGAAAATGTGAAAAATCGCTTGGACCCGTTAAGTTTTGATTCGAGGGGAACAACTTTTCCGCTTTTTTCATCCCCGTAAATTCAACCCCCTAACGGGCGTGAGCACAATCGCTTGATTTGGAATAGGGACGAGTATTATCTGACCCTAAAATTTCGCTTCAAAATATCCATCGATAATGACATGAAACCGAAAATAGTGAAAGAGGCAATGTGGAATTTATCTCGAGAATATTATTCGTATCCGACACATTTCAAAGGTATTTAGTAGTTATGTTGTTAATGTTTTGTCCAAAAAAGTATTGATTTCTTGTCCAAAAGAGTAGACGGACCATGTTTTTGATTCACCCTAGTCTACTGTTGAATTTTTAAGAACGTTACAAGTGTGCCAAAGCGATTGTAAATTTGTAGTAGAATTAAAATGGTGTATTCAGTAGAAGAAAGGGTGAAAATGATAAAATTATTCGAACTTCCCTAGTATACCTCCAATTGAAACAGTACAAATTGTAAAAAAACTATTAATTAAAAATAATACCAATCCCATCAAAATGAATGATATACTTCATTGCCTGGAAATATGTCTTGAACAAAACTACTTTCAATTTAACGGAACCGTCTATATTTCTGACAATGGTTTAATAATGGGAAATCCACTCAGTTCAATTTTAGCTGAAATATTCATGGACGATCTGGAATCAAAAATACACCTGAATCCTATAAGCAAATATTTTCTTTATTGGTACAGATATGTAGATGACATTTTTTGTTGTTTCAAAGGCACCGACCGACAACTACATATCTTCACGAATTTCATTAATAAACTCCACTCAAAAATCAAATTCACAATCGAAGAAGAAAAGAATCAAAGTATTAATTTTGTTGACTTCACTATAACAAGATTAAATAATTTACATTATTTTAGTATTTTTCACAAACCAACACATACAGACATCACAATACATAAAACTTCAAACCACCCCACCAACGAAAAGATGTCGGCATATAATAGTTTTATTCATAGATTATTGAATGTCCCTTCAAATTCAGAAAACTTTATGTAAAAATTAAATATTATTAAACAAATAGCGTCAAACAACGGTTACAATCCCTTTCTTATAGACAAAATGGAATCCAATAAACAAAAGAAAATGGCATTAAATCTCGTGTACCCAATCATAAAAGAGGACAATACACAGAAATATTTCTCGTTATCTTATGTCAATGGATTATCTGAAAATATTGCTAAATATTTCAAAAGCAGTTTCAATTATAACGCGGCTTTTAAGTCAATTAATAACCTTAGTAGCTACATAAAAAACAATAAAGATCGTACAAATAAAGAAAATAAATCCGGAGTCTACAAGTTGACTTGCAAAGATTGCCCTTTAGTATACATTGGCCAGACTGGTAGATCATTCAAGAAACGTGTCCAAGAACACCAAAGGGGTTATATATCCAATTCTGTACATTCGACATATGCTAATCATCTTAAGGAATTCAGGCATAATTTCAACAATAATTATGAAATTATCCACGTTGAAAGCAAAAGTTCTAGATTAACACTTTTAGAATTTCTTGAAATCAACAGGTATAATGCCCGTAAAATCCTTTTGAACGAACAAACAGATGTCGATCATTCTCCATTACTGAATATTTTTCCTTAATGACATTTTTAGCGGCAAACTCCAATAAACACCTAGAGTTTTTATGAATTGTGCTTCCATTATTTGGTCACGTACCTAAAAATGTATTTAAACTCGGTTACACTGAATACCATCAGACAGTACAATGTAATACCTGAAGAAGCCACATCGTGGTGAAACAATTGTTTTAGTAGTACAAACATTTTTGTGGAAATAAATTACTGTCTCATATATATTTTTTTAAGCATAAAAAAGCTTTAGCTTCACTTCAACCTATTCTTCAGGACAAAGAAAAAAAATCTATAGGATATAGCATATCATAAATAAGTAATAAAATTTACAAAAGACTAAAACAGAATAATATTAATATTATTTGTACAAATAAGAAAAACTTAGGTTCACTCTTAGTCAATAGCAAAGAGTGTCGTGAAACGTGTGAAAAAGCGATATATACAAATCATATTGTAATGAATGCCCTGCATTTTACATAGGTCAGGCAGGACGATCTATAAACATAAGGGTAGAAGAAGATAAAAAAAGTATATTACATAATAAAATAACATCTGGTTTTTCAGAAAATTGTATAAATAACAAGCATTTCATAGATTTCAGTAGAACTGAGATTTTACAAGTAGGTAATAAAAGCAGAAGAATGGACCTTTTAGAAAGTTTGGAAATTTGTTTAGCACATGGTAAGAAGCTACCAGTTACAAATGAACAACTTCTTATATGTAAAAGACTAGGACCCAACTAACACCATATTTTTACACTGTTCAAAATTGTACCTGTGATCTTACCATTATATGATTTTAAGTTTTGTTCTCTTCAGTTTTGAAAATGGGCAAAATCCCGAAAATTATAATATCAACAGACATCAAATAAACAGTGAGCCTTAAGCTTAAGTTGTTTTTATTTACTTCATTAATTTAAAAATGTTTCACCAAGTGATATGCTTGAAATCAATATCATACAGAATCTTCCTCAAGAATCGCATACTGTATCATTAACGTCAAGTTTCGTACAATCATTTGCGAATTTTTTTGGCCAACTTTGATCACTACCGCCAATTACGATAGATCTTGTAAAAGATGGAATTGCTCGGAAGATCGATTTCAAGGCCCTTGCGTTTAGTTTGACATATAATTGCGCAGTGGTTATCTATTCACCTCCATTAGTACTTCACGTGAACAAATGACAATATCTGAATGGTACACAAGTTGGGTTTTTTTCGAGTAAGCTACACGAAATTATTAGATTAAAGTTGTTTACGACTTGCAGGATTCGCACACCGAAAGGACCTAACCTGTAATTTAACTTTTTTCACTATGAGCTGGTTCGAACTGTGAAAAAATACGTGCGTCACTGCATGAGAAGCAGAACCGTTAAAGAATTCGGCAGGTTTTGTTCTTAGAATGAGGATGTCTGGTATTTGTGCCTCGATAGTGAAAACCATTAAGTATAGAGGCGAAATTAATATCTTTAAGATAGCTACGTGCCCGAAAGAACGTTTCGAATTCTAATAAAACGATAAAGTTCTATAAGTATCGGGTGTTTTTTTAGGGTGATAGAACTTCAAATTGAAATAAGACACATTTAACTTAAGATTGAAAGATAATTTCATTACATTTATGTTTTAAAAATAATTTTCTGCATATGTCCACCACGACTAGCTCTGAGGAACCGCATTCGACCAGACCAATTTTGGACCACTTCTTCGAGTTTTTCAGGCCTCATTTCATCAATAACACGAGTTATGTTGGCTTTTAAAGCGTCTATTGTTTCTGGTTTTTCAGCATAAACCAATGACTTGACATAACCCCAAAGAAAATAATCCAGTGGAGTTATGTCGCATGATCTTGGAGGCCAATTAATTGCCAAATCTTGAATCGAGAAAATTATATTCCGGAACGTAACGTAATTGAACAAATAGCTATCAATAATGACTATAATCCTTAGTTTATAGACAAATGGTTGATGAATAAAAGTATTAAAGTAACTGTAAATATGGTATATCCTAATATAAAATAAAATTTTAAATACATTTCCTTAAAATACACTAAAGATATTTCTGAGAAAATTGCTGAATGCCTCAAAAATGAATATGATTTAAGAACTTCAATTAAAACCAATTCAAACTTGGTGAATTCATTAAAAATAATAAAGACTGTACACGTAAAGATGATAACTCGGGGGTTTATAAGTTAACCTGCGCTGATTGCCCTGAAGTTTACATATGACACACTGGAAGAACTTTCCTACATAGAATTTGTGAACATTTGAAAAGTTTCCTCAATAGTAAAAGTAATTCCACATAATTAAAACAAATTGTAGAAATGACTATGTTTTACTACCAATAAAAATTTTTATTGGTAGTAAAACATAGTAATTTCTACAATTTGTTTTAATTATGATCAACTACCAAATAGTAACGGCTGAAACAATTGAGTATCTGTAATTCCACATATTCTAACCATTTGTTAGAAATAGGACATACTTTCATAATACAACCATAAATTTGAAATTTTACATATAGAAAGTAAAAGTTAAACCTGTTAGAATCCCTAGAGATAAATAAACACAATAAAATTGGAATATTACTTAACGAAGAATTAGATTTAAATAACTCACCTCTGTTAAATATTTTCAGATATTTGCAGAGACCTTTTTTTGGGTTTTAGTGCTCAATAAAAATTTATTGTACCTACTGTAATATAATGTTTCACAAAAAATAGCTCAAATTTTGTCAAAAATTAACATAGTAACAGCTTTCACACTCTCCCATAAAATTTTCAATCTCTTTTTTAATCCGAAAGACAAAGAGAACCAACTGAATAATTCTGGAGTCTATAAATTAAGTTGTCAAGAGTGTACTAGTGTATATGTAGGACAAACGGGCCGACCTTTCCATAAAAGGTACAAAGAGCATCAATCTGCTTTTAGGAACCGGAAGAATAATTCCAATTTTGCGAACCATTTCTTCAATACAGATCACACGTTCCCAGAATTGAACAACCTTGTTATCTTGCACGTGGAAGCGAAAGGGAAAAAACTTGACATCCTGGAATCCATAGAAATTGAAAAACATAAGAGGCACTTACCAATAATAAACCTACTTAACGAACAGACGGAACTTTGGAAAACCCCTCTCTTCGAAGCTCTGCCGAAGCCTACAATCAGAATATATAATAGTTGAGATCTAATTTGTTCATTCAGTTTGAAAATGTAGTAAACACTACGAAACTCGAGTCACTGTATATCAGTTATAATTAAAAGTGATAGAAAACAAAGTAATTTCTTATTTCATTCCATTTAAATAGCAACGGATTTCGGAAACAAGCTTAGTTATTCAAAATAAAAACCTGCCTGATGATGCTACTGTGATAGCGAAACGATTGTTGTAAACATTACAATAAAAATTTGTGAAAATCAGAATAACCTCATTCAAATATTATTTAATATGGATTTTCACCAAGTAAGGACTGATTCAACTCAATACCTATCAAAAGTTCTATCACTCTAAAAAAAACACCAGATATGTTAAACTGTCTCGATTTGTAGACCTTTCTATAGCTCACAATCCTTATTAATGATAGAACAGATTGCCAGCCGAATTAATTTATTTGAATAAAAGAATTGATTTTGAAGTGGCAATAATTACAGAAACAGAGGTAAAAAATTATTACAATGCAATAAACTAAGAGTGCTCCAAAAATGATACTTTATTCGAGATAAAATAGAAAAAGGCTTTTTACTTGATAAAAGAAATATAATAAAATTTGAATATCAAAACAGATTTAATCTTTTAGTCTCCTACAATTTTTTGAAGAAAAACATTTTATTTCCGCTTATTTATTAATAAGCGTCAATTACATATTGACTTCGTCAGGTGAGTATGGTAACTAACTACTTTTACAAAATCTTTCTCCTTAAATACAAGTTTCACTAAAAATACGTGATAAAATGGAGTTTACAAGAATTTATTAAAAAAGGTTCAACAACCAAGAACGGTTCACATCTGATTGGTCGTTCAACAAAATATTCATTTTATGATGCCGGTTTATTTCCATTACTTCTAAAAGGTCCAATCTATTGCATTTGTTCTCAAAATGGAGAACTTCAAAGTTATGGTCAAAATCATGTCCGGATTCTTGTAGATGTCTGGCATAAGTGGAGTTTGATTTATCCTTAACGAATGAATTCCGGTGTTCCTGGATCCTACTCTCAAAAGATCTACCCGTTTGACCAATGTATACATATGGACATGTAACACAATTTAACCTATATACGCCTGATCTCTTGTTCTTATTGACGATATCTCTATTATTTTTTATTAATTTACCTAAAGAATTTATTGTTTTATATGAGATATTGTCATTTCGTTTTTTCTTTAAATATCTAGCTATTTGTGCAGATTTTTGTCCTATGTATGGTAAGCAAATAATACCATACATAGGACAAAAATCTTCAAATAAGTTAATTAAAAAATCTCTCAAAACATGCACTATGTTTCCAAAAAACAATTATAATTTTGGTAATCTCTTCATCGGCCCCGAATAATATTCCAAATATCAAAATCAAATAACTATCACTATATCTCACCTCCACGTGTGTAACAGGATTAATTGCTACAAACAGACTAACTTTAAAATTCAATATAGTCTATGTTCTTAACAAAATCACCGAAAAGTGTAAGGTGTTATAAGGTTATCTTTAAACCATTGACATTCCATAATGAGATTTATTAAAGCCTAAATATAATTATATATTATATATAAAATAAAATAGAAAAAGGCTTTTTATTTGATAGAAGAAATATAACAAAATTTGAATATCAAAACAGATTTAATCTGCTAGTCTTCTACAATTTTAATTTAAAAAAAAATTTTCATTCAAAAAACTTTTAGAATCAAATTAATGTCTACAATAAGCACCGCTTATATTTAATAGACGTTTTTAAAGTTAGTCTGTTTGAAGCAATTAATCCTGTTACACACGTGGAGGTGAGATATAGTGATGGTTATTTGATTTTGATATTTGGAATATTATTTAGGGCCGATGAAGAGATTACCAGAATTATAATTGTTTTTTGAAGATATAGTGCATGTTTCGAGAGATTTTTTAATTAACTTATTTGAATATTTAAATATATTGAATATTTCAAATAAATTATATTTTTTGAGAAATCCTTAAGTTGTGTTCATGTTTTTGAAAGGCAATTGGTGTTCTTAATGGTAAGATCAGAAACAAAATTTTGTCTCCTTTAAATATTAATTTATTAATTTTGATGACTATTTTTATATCTGTTGGTTTATTTATTCCATTTGACATTATATATTGAGTTTTCTTTTTGAATAAAATTTTTTTTCAAAATAAAATTGTAGAAGATTAACAGAGTAAATCAGTTTTGATATTCAAATTTATTTGAGAATCAACGAAGTTCAGAGAAAACAAGGCGCTGAAACCTCTCAGTGCAGACATGATGGAAAATAACACCAAATTATCACGACCTACATATATTGTAAATTGTGCTATAATTCCCAAAATGGAGGAAATTAGTGATGATGCATCGAATCGTCTAATTGCATTACAATAATTCCGTAAACAAATTTGCACTCTTCACATACAAGTGTTGATGTAATGGACATGAAAATATTTGCTTAACCTCTATTTTCTCCTTCGGAATTTCTTCTCCACGGGATTCCAAGAATGAGTAATTCGGCAAGATACTGTTGTTAATTAAACGAATTTGAAGAATGAAACGGGTTCCGCTTCGGAAAAAACAGAGTGAGCCACTATTCAAATAACAATGGAGGGACAGAAATAGCTTTGACTGCAATTGCTCTCCGATTCAAATATGTGATACTGAATACAGCTTACCTTCAGTGTGATTATTTGATAAATTCCAATAAAGTGTCAAGGAAGTTAGAAATGTCCTGAGATGGTTTTTCCAGCGTACCAGATTATCTAACGCATTTTCTGGGAAATCGCAGGTATTTTGCATATTTTAGCACCATGTGTGTGTTTAACGTCGAGGAAATACTGCAAATTGAATACAAAGGTCTAAGCAAATAAAAGATGTTCACGGCAATCCAACTTGCAGTTTCCATAAAATCGGATATCTTGATTTGAACTCCGTGATTTAAGTCCTTAGATATTAAAAGCCGTACTATCGAGTGTTTTTTTCAGAGTGATAGAACTTTCGATAGGGATAAGTGTGATTTGACAGAAAGTAGAAGCCATGTTGTTTTGACATTTCTATTCAGAAAGCATTGACAAATTATTACGAAAAGACTCACGTTGCAACAACGTTTACAAATTGTTGAAATTTATTTTCAAAATCAGTGTTCTATTCGCCAACTTATAGAGCACTTCGTGAAATTTATGGTTTTCATAATCGTCCATCAGAGCAGCTTATTCGATAGAATTTCGATAGATTTTGGACAACATTTTCTCTACTCAATGCAACAACAACAACAAGACAAAGAACTTTAAGTACAGAAGAAAATATCGCTGCTGTAAGTCGTAGTGTTAATGATGATCCAGATTTGTCCCTTCGTCGACGTTCGCAACAAGTTAGACCCTGTGCATTCACCACATTGAAAATTTTGCGTGATGATTTTGGTCTGCACCCATTCAAGATCCAACAGGTTCAAGAACTGAAGCCACTTGAGCATAATAAGCGTCGTTTGTTTGCTGATTGGGCCCTAGAACAGTTTGAAGTTGATCCACTTTTTATCTTAAAATTGTGTTTAGTGATGAAGCTCGTTTCTGGTTGAACGGCTATGTAAACAAGCAAAATTGCTGTACATGGAGTGAAAACAATCCTCAAGAGGTTCTGCAGGTTCCATTGCATCCTGAAAAATGCACTGTATGACACGCTGGAGGCATCATCGGTTCATATTTCTTTGAAAACGAAGGTGGAGCTAATGTTACAGTGAATGGTGCTCTTTACAGATAGATGATCAATGATTATTTGTTTCAAAATTTAAATGGAATCGACTCGGAAGTGTTTTGGTTCCAACAAGATGGTGCTACACCTCATGCTGCTACCGGAACAATTGATTTATTGAAAGAAAGACAGGTAAATAAGGCAATGAGAACAGCTGGATGAACGACACCATATGGAGTAACAAACACTTGCGAACCGAGATAAAGGCAAGAATCTACAAAGCTACCATAAGACCAATAATGACGTACATAGCAGAAACACGACCAGACACAACAAAAACTAAGAGGTTGTTGGAAACATGTGAAATGAAAGTCCTAAGGAAAATAGCTGGAAAAACGCTATTAGATAGAGAGCGGAGTGACAACATAAGAAAAATTTGCAGGGAGGAAGAGGTGAATGAGTGGATCCTGGGGAGAAAGCACGAGTGGAATGCACACATAGACCGAATGGATCATGAGAAAGTGGTCAGAATCGCACGTGATAAATCTCCAATGGGAAGAAGAAGTATAGGAAGACCGCGAAAAAGCTGGAGCGATAACCTGACTGCCAACTAAACACCGGACAAGTTACGAAGAAGGAACAGGCAAAAATGCCTATAATGAAGAAGGAAGAAGAAGAAGAAAGAAAGATTTGGCGATAACATTATTTCGACAAATGGTCCAATTAATTGGCCTCCAAAATCATGCGACATAACTCCACTGGATAATTTTCTTTGGGGTTATGACAAGTCATTGGTTTATGCTGATAAACCAGAGACAATAGACGCTTTGGAAGCCAACCTTACTCGAGTTATTGACGAAATAAGGCCTGAATTACTGGAAAAAGTAGTCCAATTAATTGGCCTCCAAAATCATGCGACATAACTCCATTGGATAATTTTCCTTGGGGTTATGACAAGTCATTTGTTTATGCTGATAAACCAGAGACAATAGACGCTTTGGAAGCCAACCTTACTCGTGTTATTGACGAAATAAGGCCTGAATTACTCGAAAAATTGGTCTGGTCGCATGCGGTTCCTCAGAGTTAGTCGTGGTGGACATATGCCAGAAATTATTTTAAAAACATAAATTTCATAAAATTATCTTTCAAATAAAAAAAAAATTTGGCTTCAATCTTGATTTAAATGTGTTTTATTTCAATTTAAAGTTCTGTCACCCTTCATTTCGAATGGACAAGTTCAAAATGTTGATTTCTATTCATTATTGTGATTTACGCACATGACGCCTATTTTTCTACCTAGTAACTTCTTCAAGTGCTTGTAAACAACTGTCGTGTATGTGTTTTATTTAATTAAAGTGTACAATGAATTTCTGTCGAGTAAATGGCAACACTATTTGCAAATGTTTGTCTCGCAATGCTCGGCTGAAACGCATTAGTTGTTTTAATTGTCGGTAAACCTCCCCTGTGAAACTTTCAATTGATTTTAGCACCTCATAATATACCACATCCAACTGACCTCATCAACTACACAGTATGATCTTCTCGTCATGAATATTCGGCTTGACAGTTGATAGTGAGATATCTATAAGTTGCCCGACATTTTGAATTATCGTAACTGACCCTATTTTCATGACCAGTCACAATTTGATGCAAAAACCCTTTTCCAAAAAGAAACCTAACGATGACACTTCAAAATGAAGATGTTGCTAGATGAAACAATGAAATAATAAACTAGTAGCGACATATGTTATAATATTAAAACCGCACGAACTTAGTTTCACTTCTAATAACAACTTAATATCAGATATCTGAAAAGCATTCACTATTTATACACACATCGTTAAAAGTCTTCCCCCCTTTATCAACTCTCAACTCGTTGAATGTAACATGACACTTTTTTGTGTGTGGAATCTTCACTATCTTATCACTTAAATGAAAAAATAAACCAGCTAAAAATGTCTCTTGTTCGGGAGAATACAGGTGTATTCGAAGTTAATCAGGTTTCAGCGAGTAACGAGAGTTGTAATATTGAGTCCAAATGACCTAAACCTAAGTCCTAATAGTTATGCTTCAGCATGTACAGGTTGAGGAAAATTCTTTTCAAAAATGAATACAATCTCTCTGCTTCATTTCAGTGAAATTAAGTATAAGTAAAGGGTGATTCATTTAGAGGTACTTTTTGTGGTGGAAATTTAATTGCAAATTATGCATGCCTCCTGTTGACTGAAGTGCCATTTCTGTTCAGTAATGTTTGACAATTCATAATGGAAAGACTTAGCCCGGCACAGCGTCTAAAAATTGTTCAACTTTATTCCGAAAATGGGCGTTCTACGAGGAATGTGTATCGGCGCTTAAAGAAACTTATGGTCCACATAATCGGCGTACTGAACGCAGAATTAGCTCTACCATTCGGAGGTTTGAGACTTAATTTTCATTATTGGATAATACTTGACCAAAAAGACCATACCCTGCACGTAATGAAGATAATAGAGATGCGGCAGCGCAGAGTGTACGCGAAGACCGTGAAGGGTCGATTCGTCGCCGTTCTCAACAGCTTGGCCGATCATATTTATCAACTTGGCGTATTTTACGTGAGAATCTTTCTTTAAAAGATCATAAAATTCAACTAGTGCGAGAACTGAAGCAGACCGACCTTCCGAATCGTTCCCTTTTTAGTCGTTGGGCTCTTGACAAGCTTGCAGAAGATCCACCGTTTCCGACAAAAATTTTGTTCTCCGATGAGGTCCATTTTTGGCTTAATGGGTTCGTGAATAAGCGAAATGCGCGTATTTGGGTCGATGAACAATCCGAAGAGCTGACATTGAATACAGAAAAAACAACTATTCGGTGTGGTTTATGGACCGGTGGAATAATAATTTGGTTGCCATACAGCCCGTGAAACCATGGCTTTACTGCAAGAGTCATTTGGCGAACGGATCATCTCACGCTTTCCA
The DNA here is from genome assembly GCA_034642435.1 of Megalocaria dilatata. Lineage (NCBI taxonomy): Eukaryota > Metazoa > Arthropoda > Insecta > Coleoptera > Coccinellidae > Megalocaria > Megalocaria dilatata. The sequence goes on from CM067861.1 coordinate 46,676,570, forward strand.
CCAACCAATTGGCTGTCTAGATCGTGTGACATCACACCTCTCGACTTTTTCCTTTGGGGCTATGTGAAGTCCAAAGCCTATTATATATGGATAAGCCGGCGACAATTGAGGCAATGGTTGCCAATATTATTCGTGTTATTGGCCAAATACCACTAGAAATTAGACGTCTAACTGAAAATTGGAACTTCAAAATGGACGTTGTTAACGGACAACATTTGAAAAAAATTATCTCTAAAAAATAATTGTAAAGAATGGTCCTTTTGTGTAATAATGAAAATTATAAAATAAAATTGTTTCTATTCATTTTTTCATCAAAAAAATACCTCTATATGAATCACCGATATAATCAAATATCGATTGTGAAAAAATTAATTGCATTTCATTGAGTCTCGCTTTCAAAATCGTCTTCCGTTGCCCAGAAGTTAAAAAGTAGAACGATCACACTAAACTCGTGAACGGATTTTACGAAATATGAATTAAATATTCGACAAATAATAATATATATTTGAATTATTGTTCCTCAATTCTAACGTTGGCCCCATCAATAAACGTTTATGTTTTCTACGTCAAGGATCTTCTGAGATTACTATTTTGAACTCGTTCAGTTTATTGCTAAAACTTGTTTTCGTTACACACACGGGCCATTTTGACGTCATAACCGAAGAAGTAATCTTCCACAGGCAGTTCGGGATTCCACATGGATTTTAGCCTTCGAAATTTTTTTTGTCGGTGTGCGAACAATTTTATAATTTCTTGCTTGTAAAAACAAATTGAATTATATTGAATATTCATGTTACTTTGCATCAAAACAGTATATTCGATAGATATCTCAGATTTCAGGTTAAAATTCTTCCGTGTTGTCATATTTTGTATTTTTCCAATGAAAATAATTGGTTGATCTCGAAGAAAATTAGTGGAAGTATTTTGGAAGTAAAATAGAAAAAGGCTTTTTACTTGATAGAAGAAATATAACAAAATTTGAATATCAAAACAGATTCAATCTGGTAGTCTTCTACAATTTTAATTAAAAAAAAAAATTTATTCAAAAAACTTTTGAAATTAAATTAATGTCTACAATAAGCACCGCTTATATTTAAGAGACGTATATAATCAAAACTCAAAGTATAATGTCAAATGGAATAAATAAACCAACAGATATAAAAAAGTCATTAAAATTAATAAATAAATATTTAAAGGAGACAAAATTTTGTTTCTGATCTTACCATTAAGAACACCATTGCTTTTCAAAAACATGAACAGCACTTAAGGACTTATTAAAAAATATAATTTATTTGAAATATTCAATATATTCAAATATTTGAAAGTTAATTCAAAAATCTTTAAAAACATGCACTTTATCTTCAAAAAACTATTATAATGCTGGTAATCTCTTCATCGGCCCTAAATAATATTCCACATATCGAAATTATTTATTCCATTTGACATAATATATTGAGTTTTGATTATATACGTCTATCAAATATAAGCGGTGCTTATTGTAGACATTAATTCAATTCTAAAAGTTTTTTGTATAAAATTTTTTTCTGAAATTAAAATTGTAGAAGACTAACAGATCAAATCTGTTTTGATATTCAAATTTTGTATTTTGGAAGTCTTATTTTAGACTTAATTAGTCTTCGCGGTTTCCCTACCTATATATTATTAAATTAGTTTGTTTCTTTAATTTCATTAAAGCAACTGTGCGTAATTATACTAATTTTGCATGTACGGAATTCACTGGGGATAACGATAAATACAGGCTAGAGATCTAGGATCCTAGTGTAACCTGAAATAAAATCCTGTTCGCAAAGTTTGTACTGCTAAATTCTAGATATAGGATAATAAGTAATTTTGAATATAAACAGAATTTTTTCATGAATTTTCTACATTATTCAATTCTAAAAAAATTATGCGCCAAAATTACCTTATATAAAATTAAATTATCACACATTCTTCAGAACGATGTTTGAAAATTTCATTCGAAATCGACTTTCAGATCAAATAATAAAAACTACCGAGTGAAAATAGATTGAAATAAATCGAAATTCGACTCGTACTTTACAGGGGTTTTAAAATTAAATAAAATTCAGAATTGTTTCTGGAAGGTTATACAATACAGATTGAAAATTATATATTGAAATAAATATGCAATAAAATATTTTTCCACTGTCTAAGTAAAAAAAATTTCAGAGTTGTTTCAAAATGTAAATTTGAAGAAGCCACAACGTTGGCTGAAAATAATATTTAAATAAGGTTATTCTGATTTTCACAAATTTTTATTGTTATGTTCACAACAATTGTTTCGCTATCCCAGTAGCATCATCAGGCAAGATCACATTTTGAATAACTAAGCTTGTTTCCAAAATACGTTGCTATTTATATTACAATAAGTACAATAAATTTTTATTGAGCACTAAAACCCAAAAAAGGGTCTCTGCAAATTCCAGCTTATCTGAATATATTTAACACAGGTGAGTTATTTAAATCTATTTGTTCGTTAAGTAATATTCCAATTTTAATATGTTTATTCAACTCTAGGGATTCTAACAGATTTAAGGCATAACTTTTGTTTTCTATATGTAGAATTTCAAAGTTATGGTTGAAAGTATGTCCTGTTTCTAACAAATGGTTGGAATATGTAGAATTACTTTTATTGTTGAGGAAACTCTCCAAATGTTCACAAATTCTATGACGGAAAGTTCTTTCTGTCTGTCCTATGTAAACTTTAGGGCAATCACCGCAGGTTAACTTATAAATCCCAGATTTATCATCTTTATGTGTACAGTCTTTATTATTTTTAATAAATTTACTCAAGTTTGAATTCGTTTTAAATGAAGTCCTCAGATTATATTTATTTTTGAGGTATGAAGCAATTTTCTCATAAATATAATACCTTTAGTGTATTTTGAGGAAATGTATTTAAAATTTTCTTTTATATTAGGAAACACCATATTTAAAGCTATTTTATTATTTTTATTCATCAACAATTTGTCTATCAACTTAGGATCATAGGCATTATTAATAGCTATTTGTTTAATTATGTTATTAAATATGAAATATAATTTCCTCGATTCATGGGAATATTAACTAATCTATGGATCATATAATTAAATGCTGATAATTTTTGAGTTAGAGGATGATTTGATTTATTGTGTTTAATAGAATCTGTATAGGTTGGTTTGTGAAATATTGAAAAATCATGTGAATTATTTATTCGAGTAACAGTTAAATCAAGAAAATTAATAGAATTATTATGTTCGGTTTTCATAGAGAATTTAATTGAAGGATCTATTTCATTGATGAATAAAAAGAAATTTTTCAAAAGTCTGTCTGTACCTGTGAAGCAACAAAAAATATTGTCTACATATCTATACCAATCTAAAGAGTATTTCTCAATAAAAATTTATTCAATATGTTGGCAGGAAAATTGTCGTTAAATTAATGAATTGTGATAATAATCTTCATTATTTTAATCAATTTCATTTTTTCAAGTAATAAAACTAAATTGAGTGTTTATGCCATCAGTTATTTATAATTAAATATTTTAGAATATACTCACATCGTCAAAAGTCAACTTTCAACTCGTTGAATGTAACATGACAATTTTTTATGTGTGAAATCTTCACTATCTTATCACTTGAATGAAAACAATAAACCAGCAAGAAATGATTCTTGTTCGGGAGAATACAGGTGTATTCGAAGTTAATCAGTTTTCAGCGATTAACGAGAGTTGTAATATTAAGAATATTCCGTGGAAAATGCCGGGATATCCAATTTCTCAGTTTGACCGGACAAAAAGGCTCTACATCAAGGAGATTTGTCGAACCATCACATTGCGCTACTTTTGAATATCCCACGAACTTCAGTAAGGCGCATAGTGGCTCTTTTTCTGAAAATCGGTAGCGTTGCCCGGAGACCGGTACTTGGTCGACCCAGAAAAATATCTGCAAGGGAAGACCATTATATCGCAAATTTTACTCGAAGGAATCGAACGGTATCTGTAACAGCCCTTCGAAGTCATTTTTTGAGGACCTATGGACGGAAGTCTCAACCAGTACCATAAGGAGACGGCTGCATTCCTTAAATTCAAGGGCAAGAAGACCTTTGAGAGTACCTCGGCTATCACCTGGACATAGAATTACCCGTCGGCCATGGGTAAAACACCACCATACTGGCTTTTACCAAGACGGCGCAACGTACTTTTCTCGGACGAGTCAAGATCCAGTTTACAAAGTATAATCGACGACAAAGAGTTTGGAGAGGTCCAGACAGACTAGAGCGACTCAATTTCGCCTGGGAAGTTGTGCCCTTTCAAGTTGTGCCTTTTCAAGGCAATCATATACTGGAGGATTCTAATGTTCAAAACATTCCTCAAGAGAACAATATCCATAGAATGAACTGCCCAGCATCCAATTGAGCACAGCCTCCAACCTCCAAAACCCAACTTCAACTTTTCAGGAATTGAGTTTAGCCTTTCAGGAAGAATGAAACGATATGGCTGAAATTTTCATTAATGCCTTGATTCGTGAGATGTCTAGGCGTATTGGGCAGTTGATTGAAAGAAGAAGTGTTAATACGGACTATAGAATTTGGATTCAGTGGTGGAATAACTGAATCAAAAATAAATATTCCATAAATTTAGATTTTTTCTCATATTTCCTATTTTGTCTCATCCTGTATACAGCAAAGAGTAACAAACAAAGATTTTCTATCCAATATATTGCAGTTGAAATAGAGGAAAATATTCATCTCATTTCCAGAACAAAAATTGTTTATTTCTTGAGAAACCTAGGGGGACCAAGACTTTTGACGATGTGTGTAGATGTGTCCTTTAAGATTTGAAACTATCACTGTAGTTTTCTTCTTTGTCGGCTACATTTCCCGCTAGACACTCACCTCACACAATACACTTCCGGTTATCAGACATTTCCAATAGTTTGACCTCGCTGAATTGACAATAAAATGCAGCAAACTATTTCCAAGATTTCCTTCATATGCATTCCAATTGTTATTAGGTTATACTATATCAATAACATGTTAAACATTTCAGACAATAAAATGAATACTTCCTATAATAATTTATTTCTAGACATTCTCAATGTGAAATTAAATAACACTTCCAAAGAAGGTTTTCCAATTTTTCACACCAGAATAATGCCACATGATATCACGAGGATGTCATGAGATTGATGAATATTTTTGTCAAGCCCGAAGATATCGGGTGTTTTTTTTAGAGTGATAGAACTTTAAATTGAAATAAAACACATTTAAATTAAGATTGAGACCAAACTTTTTTTTATTTGATAGATAATTTTATGACATTTATGTTTTGAAAATAATTTCCGGCATATGTTCACCATGACTAGCTCTGAGGAACCGCATTCGAACAGATCAATTTTGGACCACTTTTTCAGGTAAATCAGGCCTTATTTCATCAATAACAAGAGATATGTTGGCTTCCAAAGCGTCTATTGTCTCTGGTTTATCAGCATAAACCAATGACTTGCCATAACCCCAAGGAAAATAAAATTTGAATATCAAAACAGATTTAATCTGTTGTCTTCTACAATTTTAATTTCAAAACATTGTTTTGAGGAAACTTTAAGAATTAAATTAATGTCTTTATAAGCACTACTCATATTTAATAGACGTATAAAATGAAAATTCATCATACAATATTGATTTTATACGTCTATTAAATATGAGCAGTGCTTATAAAGACATCAATTTAATTCTTAAAGTTTCCTCAAAAAATTTTTCCGAAATTAAAATTGTAGAAGACAACAGATTAACTCTGTTTTGATATTCAAATTAAAATTGTAGAAGACAACAGATTAACTCTGTTTTGATATTCAAATCTTGTAATAATTCTTCTATCAAGTAAAAAACCGTTCCTTCTTATATTATCCAAGGAAAAAAATCCAATGGAGTTATGTCGCATGATCTTGGAGGCCAATTAATTGGTCCATTGCTCGAAATACTGTTATCGCCAAATCTTTCCTTCAATAAATCAATTCTTCTGGTAGCAGCATGAGGTGTAGCACCATCTTGTTGGAACCAAAACACTTCCGGGTCGATACCATTCAAATTTTGAAACAAATAATCATTGATCATCGATCTGTAACGAGCACCATTCACTATTACATCAGCTCCAGCATTATTTTTAAAGAAATATGGACCCATAATGCCTCCAGCGTGTAAAGCACACCATACAGTGCGTTTTTCAGGATACAATGGAACGTGTAGAACTTACGATAAAAAAGTCGGTCAACTTCAAGCTGTTCTAGGGCTCAATCAGCAAACAAACGACGCTTATTATGGTCAAGTGGCCTTAGTTCTTGAACCTGTTGGATCTTGTATGGGTGTAGACCAAGATCTGTGCGCAAAATGTTCCATGTGGTGGATGCACAGAGTCCAACATGTTGTGAACGTCGACGAATAGACAAATCTGGATCATCATTAACACTATGACAGCAGCGATATTTTCTTCTGTACCGAACAGTTCTTTGTCTTGTTGTTGTTGCATCGAGTAGAGAAAAATGTTGCTTAGAGCAGCTTATTCGTCGATAAGCTGCTTTGATGTAAGATTATGTAAACCATATATTTCACGAAGTGCTCTATAAGTTTGGCGAATAGAACACTGATTTTGAAAACAAGTTTCAACAATTTGTAAATTTTGTTGCAGCGTGAGTCTTTCCATGATAGTTTGTCAATATTTACTGAACAGAAATGTCAAAACAACAGGGCCTCAACCTTCTGTCAAATCACAGTTATCCTGTGTTCTATCACTTTAAAGAAAACACCCGATAGTTAATTTAATTTCGCTGAAAAAATTTTTTGCAATACTCTTCGATTAAGGCTTCCATCGTTGTATACAGAAAAGTAATGGAAAAGCGAAAAGAATTACTAGTAGACATACAATAAATTTAAAAAAGCATCAATTGAACTTTTATTAGCTTCAAATTAATTCAATTACATCACATAATTAATATGAACTTTTTCGTTCAAAAATTTTAATACGAATATATTTTCAGGTATATTCTGCTAATTTATTACCTACATTAACAAATAAAACTGTGTAGTGCTTAATAAATTAATTTTCTTTATGTGGCGATAAACTGTGACATAAACGACAAATGTGAATTACTATTAAAGTCTGCGCATTAGTTTGTTTATTTAGTACCTGTGAAAACATCGACAAGTTTAGATGAGACCAGGATACTTGAAAGGGTGAATTTCCTTTTCAAAAGTACTTATTCTTTCTGTACCATAATAAATTTATGTCATGGTTGATAAATGCGTTATTTAACAGTACTTTTGTACTATATTTTACGTCGTAAGATATGATGTAGAATTATTATTATACAGTGTGGAAACCACACTTATGTAATAAACTGATTTGTGTCTTTATGTTGAAAAATTCTAAAAACTACCGAAACACGTCAACTTTCAAATTCAATGGTGGAGATTTTAAGTATAAATTTAAATATACTGGATGACTCGCGCAAGTCCAGCACAGTCTATCCTCTTTATTTAAATGCAACGCTCTGTATATTTTTATATTTTTTAAAACTCCTCAATAACCTGATTTCAACGAATTATATCAAGTATGGTCTATTATTAATAGAATCGGGAGAAATAATGGTATGTAATATAAACTAATGAAATTTCTGAACTATCGATTGAGTGGGGAAAATTTCTAAATTCAACTCTCGATACGTTCAGTCGTCTTGGTTGTGTTAACATTTTGTATTATATTTCATATAATATATAAATATAGTTATATTTGTTGTTAATTGATTCTTTTCTTTAAATTTGATATTAAGATATTGTACATGTTTTGAGAGTTTTTGGAAGTAACTTATGTAAATATTTAAATATATTACATATTTCAAATAAATAATATCGGGTGTTTTTTAGAGTGATAGAACTTTCGATAGGGATAACTGTGATTTTACAGAAGGTAGAAGCCGTGTTGTTTTGACATTTTTGTTCAGTAAGCATTGAAAAATTATCATGGAAAGACTCACGCTGCAACAACGTTTACAAATTGTTAAAATTTATTCTTAAAATCAGTGTTCTATTCGCCAAACTTATAGAGCACTTCGTGAAATTTATGGTTTACCTAATCGTCCCTCAGAGCAACTTATTCGTCGAACTGTCGATAGATTTCGGACAAAATTTTCTCTACTGGACGCATCAACAACAACAAGACAAAGAACTATACGTATAGAAGAAAATATCGCTGCTGTAAATCATAGTGTTAATGATGATCCAGATTTATCTATTCGTCGATGTTCACAACAAGTTGGACTCTGTGCATCCACCACATGAAAAATGTTGCATAAAGATGTTGGTCTACAGCTGTACAACATCCAACTGGTTCAAGGACTAAAGCCACTTGACCATAATAAGCGTCGTTCGTTTGCTGATTGGGCCCTAGAAGAGCTTGAAATTGATCCACTTTTTTATCGTAAAATTGTGTTTAGTGATGAAGCTCATTTCTGGTTGAACGACTATGTACACAAGCAAAATTGCCTATATCGAGTGGAAACAATTCTCAAGAAGTTGTGCAGGTTTTATTGCATACTGAAAAATGCACTGTATGGTGTGCTTTACACGCTGGAGGCATCATCGGTCCATATTTCTTAAAAAACGAGGCTGGAGCTAATGTTACAGTGAATGGTGCTCGTTACAGATCGATGATCGATGATTATTTGATTCAAAATTTGAATGGTATCCACCAGAATTGTTTTGATTCCAACAAAATTGTGCTACACCTCATGCTGCTACCGTAACAATTGATTTATCGAAAGAAAGATTTGGCGATAATATTATTTCCAGAAATGGTCCAATTCATTGGCCTCCAAGATCATGCGACATGACTCTACTGGATTATTTTCTTTGGGGTTATGTCAAGTCATTGTTTTATGCCGATGAACCACAATCAATAGACGCTTTAGAAGCCAACATAACTCGTGTTATTGATGAAATGAGGACTGAATTAATCGAAAAAGTGGTACAAAAGTGGTCTGGTCGAATGCGGTTCCTCAGAGCTAGTCGTGCCGGAAATTATTTTTAAAATTTAGATGTCATAAAATTATCTTTCAAATAAAGAAAAATTTGGTTTCAATCTTAATTTAAATGTGTTTTATTTCAATATAAAGTTCTATCACTCTAAAAAAAATACCCGATATTTTCTGAGAAGTCCTTAAAATTATGTTTCGTATTTTTGTAAAGGAATTAGTTTTCATAATTGTACGATCAGAAACAAAATTTTGGCTCCTTCAAATATTTATTTATTGATTTTAATTGAGAATTTATATTTGTTGGGTTATTTAGTCTATATGACATTATATATTGAGTTTTGATTCTATACGTCTGTCAAATATAAACTGTAAGACATTAATTTAATTCCAAAATTTTATTTTTTATTGAAATTATAGGAGACTGAAAGATTAAATTTGTTTTGGTATTCAAATTTTGATATTTCCTGCTTTAACTCAAGCGTAAATCGACCCATTTCGTTAACGTCAAATATTAAACTAACTTTCCGTCAAAATATGAATGACAGATGTGTTGCTAGGGTCGAATTAACCAATTCTGCAAAATGGAAACTATAAATGGCCCACCTTTAACATTATTAATAATTCTTTTATGTATAGGTGTTTCCTGATGCTTTGATAAAACCTCTATTCAAGAGTGACGAACCTGAAGTTCTTGATAACCACATAGATTAATATTTAAGTCTATACCCGAGCTTCTCAAAGTTATTGGTACTGCTGAGGTATACTTATAGATTCTTATTTTTTTTTTCGATCATAGGATACCTACGTGCTTATCTGCATGGACGATCAACGCTGACTGCAATATTTCAGTTCACTGAGGAAACTATATAATTCCTGGAGAGTAACAAAATGTCACCTGGTGTATTTTTAGATTTATCTAAAGTACTCATTCCGTTGAACATGTAGTATCTATTAAGGAAATAAGAAATAATTGGAATTGAAGGAAATACCCGGAAATAGTTTAAATCATACTTGACTGACAGGAAACAGCGTTTCATCGTTGAGAAAGAAGATATTACTTGATAGGTTATCTATACCTACTGGATAACATTATGTTGGCTGATAAGAGCATCTACCAAGTGTAGCTGAGACTACGGGAGATAGATTGTTAACTTGTCAGTGCAACTTGCATCTGTGTTACAATTCAAAACTCAAATACAGCCGAATACGTATTGTTGATCGTCAGGCGTAAGCACGACAAGCATGTTTCATATCGGGCGTTTTTTTTTAGAGTGATAAAACTTTCGATAGGGATAACTGTGATTTGACAGAAGGTAGAAGTCATGTTGTTTTGACATTTCTGTTCAGTAAGCATTGACAAATTATCATTGAAAGACTCACGCCGCAACAACGTTTACAAATTGAAGAAATTTATTTTCGAAATCAGTGTTCTATTCGCCACACTTATAGAGCATTTCGTGAAATTTATAGTTTACATAATCGTGCATCAAAGCAGTTTATTCGTCGAATTATCGATAGATTTCGGACAGAATTTTCTCTACTCGATGCAACAACAGCAACAAGACAAAGAACCCTAGGTACAGAAGAAAATATCGCTGCTGTAAGTCACAGTGTTAATGGTGATCCAGATTTGTCTATTCGTCGACGTTCACAACAAGTTGGACTCTGCGCATCCACCACATGGAAAATTTTGCGTGAAGATCTTGGTCTACACCCATACAAGATCCAACTGGTTCAAGAACTAAAGCCACTCGACCCTATTAAGCGTCGTTTGTTTGCTGATTGGGCACTAGAACAGCTTGAAGTTGATCCACTTTTTCATCGTAAAATGTAAACATGCAAAATTGCCGTATATGGAAACAATCCCCAAGAAATTCTGTAGGTTCCATTGCATCCTGAAAAATGTACTGTATGGAGGCATAATGTTACAGTGAATGGTGCTTGTTACAGATCGATGATCAATGATTATTTGTTTCAAAGAGACTCAAAGAGCATTTATAAAAATAATATTCAACGAAAAGCAATCAAAACGCTTTAAAATATTTCGGGAAAAACATCACGTTGTTTAACGCAAAATGATGTCACATTCACAGGAAGATACCATTAGCGTGTTTTCATCAATCACTCGATAATTATGACTGTAATATGTTAAAATATCGTCACATTCGATAGTTGTTCGCTCATCGTACGCGTAAGGAATCCCGGAATTATGGATTCAAAAATAACTCAAAACAAACGCATGTTTCATTATCAATAGGTCAAAGATCAATGAACAATTATAGCTGCTTACAGAGGATGTAAGCCACATTACCTTTTCGATAAGTTTGAAGTGACCATGATTTCGGTGTTTAATTGGAAAAAACAATATTGTGCACGTATTTTAGTCTGGAATAGAAGCAATTTTAGCGTCATAGCAATCACAAGTATACGCGTATTGACTGTAATTTAGTCTCAAAAAAGTTGGAGTACAAAAACAATAGTTTGGGGAAAATAGAATCCATTATTTTTTCGGTCGATACCTCCTAAAATATCGATCAAACAATCTCAGATTTATGCTCGTTCTGAAGATGACATTTCAAACTAAAAAAAAATCATATGACGTTTTCTGTTTGCTTCATTCAGTTGTGAGTTACAGGGTGTTGAGAATGGAAGTCAACAATGAGGAAATTAGGTACATTTTACAGTTTTTCTTTGATGGAGGCGAAAATGTAAGCCAGGAAGCTGGAATTGTGACTGGTGTTTATAGTCCCCATACTATAACAGCTAATTACGTTCAATTTTATTATTTCAAATTTCATTCTGTCAAGAAAGTACCGGGAATTATCGATTTAAATCTGGCGGGGCAATGAGGCAGGTAAAATTTTTTTTTACTAGGTTGGTACCACTGTCCTTAATTACTATGCCAAGCTTGAGCGGGATCTGTCAACTAGTGTGTTTGCAACAGCTGATTAAGTCAGTCGATGTCAGAGTGCGTGCCGATTTTTACTATGGGTGATTACGTTGAGCAAAGAATTTGTTTAAAGTTTTGTGTTGCAAATGAATTTTCGTGTGCCGATGCATTGAAAATGTTGCAAAAGGCCTTTGGTGATAATGCTCTATCGAAAACTCGTGCATATCAGTGGTACAGAGCCTTCAAGGACGGTCGTGAAGTGGTCGCCCATCGACGGCTTCGATCGAAGATAACGTCGATAAAATTAAGGAAAGGGTGCTGGAAAACCGTCGTACCAGCTTGAGAGAGATAGCACATGATCTTAAGATATCCCACGAGTCCGCACGTACGATTTTGATATTTTGATTTTTGGGCATGAGAAAGGTGGCCGCACGTCTCGTACCGAAAGACCTGAATTTTCTTCAAAAACGTCATCGCGAACAGGTTGCTTCAGACATGCTGGATCGCTGTAATTCCGATTCTACATTCATGGAACGCATTATAACTGGTGATGAGACCTGGGTCTACGAGTACGATATGCAAACAAGCCAGCAATCATCGGAATGGGTGGCAAAAAATGAGCCGAAACCGAAAAAACCACGCCAAAGCCGCTCGAAAATGAAGGTGATGCTCATTGTTTTCTTCGATATCCGTGGCGTGGTGCACTACGAATTCGTTCCAGAGGGTCAAACGGTAAACAAGGAGTATTACCTAGGCGTTATGAAACGTTTGCGTGAGCGTATCCGTAAGAAGCGGCCAATTTTGTGGGCGAACAACTCATGGATTTTGCATGACGATAACGCGCCTTCTCACCGAGCTACGATTGTGACTGACTTTCTCGCCAAAAACACAACAAACGTGCTTCAGCAACCACCGTATTAACCGGATTTGGCTCCCTGCGACTTTTTCCTCTTCCCAAAACTAAAATTGCCCCTTCGTGGCACCCGTTTTGAGTCGATTGAAGCCATAAAACAAAATTCGGCGCGAGAGCTAAAGTCCATCCCGGAAAGCGCGTATAAAAAATGTTTCGATAATTGGAAGTGCCGTTGGCATAGATGTATTGGAGCAAATGGAGCCTATTTTGAAGGCGACCCAATAAATTTTGACGATTAAGTGTAAAAATGTTGTTTTAATTGAAAATTCCCGGTACTTTCTTGACAGAGTAGTATATACAATTTTCAATACGTATATGCCTTGTGTATCTAGGGCAGTATGAACGCAAACAGTCAACTTAGTGGCTAAACTAAACAATCGTGTACATTCTATGATTTTTTCACAGAATATACACTGAGGTTATACAGAGTATTTTTCAAGAATCGGTTGTATCTAAATAAAACAGTGTACATAAGTGAAAAAACAAATTGTTATTATTATATATAATATAAATAATAACAAGAGGTTTTTTATATCGGGTGTTTTTTTTAAAGCGATAGTACTTTCACTAGGGATAACTGTGCTTTGACAGAAGGTACAAGCCATGTTTTTTTGACATTTCTGTTTAGTAAGCATTGACAAATTATCATGGAAAGACTCACGCCGCAACAACGTTTATAAATTGTTGAAATTTATTTTCAAAATCAGTGTTCTATTCGCCAAACTTATAGAGCACTTCGTGAAATTTATGGTTTACATAATAGTCCATCAGAGCAGCTCATTCGCCGAACTATCGATAGATTTTCGACAACATTTTCTCTACTCGCTGCAACAACAACAACATGACAAAGAACTGTACGTACAGAAAAAAATATCGCTGCTGTGAGTCGTAGTGTTAATGATGATCCAGATTTGTCTATTCGTCGACGTTCACAACAAGTTGGGCTCTGTGCATCCACCACGGAGTGAAAACGATCCTCAAGAAGTTCTGCAGGTTCCTTTACATCCTGAAAATTGTACTGTATGGTCTGCTTTACACGCTGGAGGCGTCATCGGTCCATATTTCTTTGAAAACGATGCTGGAGCTAATGTTCCAGTGAATGGTGCTCTTTACAGATCGATGATCAATGATTATTTGTTTCAAAATTTGAATGGTATCGACCCAGAAGTGTTTTGGTTCCAACAAGATGGCGCTACACCTCATGATGCTACCGTAACAATTGATTTATTGAAAGAAAGATTTGGTGATAACATTATTTCGAGAAATGGTCCAATTAATTGGCCTCCAAGATCATGCGACACAACTCCACTGGATTATTTTCTTTGGGGTTATGTGGAGTCAATGGTTTATGCTGATAAATCAGAAACAATAAACGTTTTGGAAGCCAACATAACTAGTGTTATTGATGCAATAAGGCCTGAATTACTCGAAAACGTGGTCCAAAATTGGTCTGATCGAATGCAGTTCCTCAGAGCTAGTCGTGGTAGACATATGCTAAAAAATATTTTCAAAACATAAATGTCATAAAATTATCTTTCAAACAAAAAAAATGACTTCAATCTTAATTTAAATGTGTTTTATTTCAATTTAAAGGTCTATTACTCTAAAAAAACACTCGATATATATTGTAATGAATTTCGTACGTTTTACACATTTTTCCACCATGAACGATAAGAAAATCGAATGTTTTTAAGGTAAAAACATTAAAAAAACTCAAATTGCTCTACTATTAAATATATATAAGTATAAAAGAATGTAATCAATTCTTGTTTTTATAATTGAATATAAACGATTTGATTTCATGATTCTGGATGAATTTATTTTCTTTAATTTAAAAAATTCCAGAATAACATACACAAAATAAAATAATAACATTCAAAGAAATACAAAGAAATAAAAAAATAGCTTACTAACCTGAAAGAAATCAAAAACAATGCTATTTCGGTTTTCTCAATTCACATTTCTCACAGCTTACTAAATATGACATGTGACACTTTTAGGTTAAAATCTTAGACATGGAACAAAGAAGTTACAAAGTTGTTTTCCCTAAAAATATCAGTTTAATTTTGTCAAATATGTATAAAAAATTTTTTCAATTAAACCACATCCAACATTTCCTTCCTGTTCAAAAAATGTTGGGCGTTGTTGCCATCCTCAGGTGGTTTTATCGGAACAATGTCATCATAGGAATTCTTTCTCCCTAATACAGAACTTGAAAATTATTTCTGGATTCTTAAAAACTCTCAGTTACTGGAGTTTGGGCGGTTCAACATCACCTTTTGACGGTAAGTTCAATATTACATTATTTAGTACCATACTCACCAGACGAAGTCATGTTGTCATGACGAAATAATTGTTGTGAAATTAAATATATTAGCGGAAATTAAGTTGTTTTACTTTAATCATCAAGATGTATTTCCGACAAGTAGAGACCGATACAATCAAACATTACATTATTTTGTGAATAATGAACCGATTTTGATAATTTTAACTGGATTGTGGACAGAACATTAATAACTTTCAAACTAACCAACACTCGACTTCTCTTCCCTATTCAAAAAATGTTGGAAGTTGATGCCCTTCCTGGGGGGGTTTTTTCGTAAACTTATGTTGAAAATTCGTCCTCCTCAAAACAGAAGTTGACTTGTTTTTTAAAATATTCGAAAATTCTTCGTTTCTAAGTTCTGGGGGGCTCAAATTTTCGTATTTTTCATGAATATTTTATATTTTAACAAAACTATGCTGTGGAATATTCATTTTTCTTATTTTTTCCACTCGATATGACCTGCCATAGCCCGCTTCTCGTTTGACGTTAAGTTTTTTCACACAGTTAGTACATTCAACTGAAATAAATTTCAATTTTTTCCTATTCTAACGTTAACTTTTCTCAATTACTTTTTTGTATTTTTTTTTCGGTGTACTCTTGAAGAGGATCCTAATGATCAGTCTGTGCCGTCAAACGAAAAATTAATTGTTTACGTCTTTCGAATTCAACCGGATAAGTGACTGGCTATAACATAGCGTCATAATGCTTTTGAAATTAATGAGATGGCATCAAAATGTATACATGAAGAACCATCAATTTAAATATCCCACGTAGTTATTATAATGGAATGATAGACGTTTAACGTTGAATATTTAATTGTACAAATTGATCTTTCTACAAATCATTCTCAACAAAATATCTTTGAATATGTGAGAGCCATTATTTGCAAAATTTTTCGGGTCAAAATGGTCCAGTCAACAAGTGCCTTTTGGGTCAACTTTTTTCAGCAGTCTCCGAAAATTATGATCAAGGTGTCATTCGATTCGGAATGCCATCTAGATGATTTTTGAAAAAAATGAAGTTCCGCTTGCAAAAATTGCAAAAGTTATTAACAATTAACTAAAAAAAAAGAGGGTTCAGTTTTTTGTAAATATCTCAAAAACTAATAAAGATTTCTGAAATAAAAAAAAGATTCAAAAAGAGGAAGAAATTTCCTAAAAAAAGTGTCAACTCAGTAAATTGTAGTCCCAATATTAACAATTTTCCCAGAGGGATGAAAATACGGCCGCAAACAGGAACTCTGGCTTTCGTAAGCCACGCCTACTTTGGACACTTCATTAATAAAAATTATTTCAACAGATTAAATATGAAATTTAATGAATGAAAAAATTCAGGGGCATACTGGATAAATGAATGAACAATAATCCGCCAAAAAAAAATTTTATCTCAATTTTTCAATTAGTAATATAATAATATTTTTTTCAAATTTTTATCTCTAATTGTTTGAAAAATTGTTATAAACAAATGCGTTGTTTATAAAATAATTGAAATTTTTTTTAAGGAATATCAATCTTTGATGCAAATAATAATTTAAAAAAAAAAAATTTTTTTTTGTTGCTTAAAAACGCATTTGTTAATTAACAATCGTTTTCTCCCACTTCTAACTAATATTAAGGAACCATTTTTTCTTAAAAAATCATGATTTACTTTTCTTTTCCATATAAAAAAAAATGTTCGTTTTGTTTAATTTTTCATTGTTATTATATTAATAATAAACAATTTTTTATAAACAAATAAATTTTCACTTTATATTTTTTCCCTATTCTTCTTGCTGCCATAAATACAGACATGATTTCTTTTTAAAATTTTTTTATTATTAAAATAATAAAAAATAATGAGAATATTAATTAAAAAAAAATAATGTCTGTATTTGTGGCAGTAAGAAGAATAGGGAAAAAATATAAAGTGAAAAATTATTTGTTTATAACAAATTGTTGATTATATAAACAATGAAAAATTAAACAAAACGAAAATTAATGGTTCCTTAATATTAGTTAGAAGTGGGAGAAAACGATTGTTAATTAACAAATGCGTTTTTAAGCAATAAAAAAATTTTTTTGAGGCAAAATATCATTTTATATCATTATTTGCATCAAAGATTGATATTCCTTAAAAAAAATTTTCAATTATTTTATAAACAACGCATTTGTTTATAACAATTTTTTAAATAATAAGAGATAAAAATTAAAAAAAAATTTCTATGTAGCTTCCTACAACATAAAAACGGACCATTAATAATATTTTGAAACAAAAAATTTTTTCGATAATTAATCTAAGTTTTTGATTTTGCATCAACGAAAATTGTTAATAAGAAACTGAAAAATGAACTTTTTTAAATTTTCCCAACGGGGATCTATTCTGAAGTCTTCCAAAAATTGCTCTAAGAGAGGAAAAAAATCTCAAGTTAATAGTTTAACAATTATTAATTAACTATTGCATAACTAATTGAAAAATTGAGATAAAAAATTTTTTTTGGCGGATTATTGTTCATTCAACTATCCAGTATGCCCCTGAATTTTTTCATTCATTAAATTTCATAGTTAATCTGTTAAAATAATTTTTATTAATATTGTGTTCAAAGAAGGCGTGGCCTACGAAAGCCAGAGTACCCGTTTTCGGCCGTATTTTCATCCCTCTGGGAAAATTATTAATATTGGGACTACAATTCCGGGAGTTCACACTTTTTTTTAGGAAATTTCCTTCTCTTTTTGAATCTTTTTTTTGATTTCACCAAGCTTCATTAGTTTTTGAGATATTTACAAAAAACTAAACCCTCTTTTTTTTTAGTTAATTGTTAATAACTTTTGCAATTTTTGCAAGCGGAACTTCATTTTTTTCCAAAATCATCTAGATGCCATTCCGAATCGAATGACACCTTGATCATAATTTTCGGAGACTGCTGACAAAAGTTGACCCAAAAGGCACTTGTTGACTAGACTAAAAGGAATTCATTAATTTTCCTTAGTTATTGGTTCCTCCCCTTAGATGAATGTGAAACCCTGTTTGTCATCCAATCATGATTCTGTTCGAGCTTTTCCTCAAGACTGTTCAACTCGTTTTGAGCTGTTTTGGATTCTTTTTCAGTTTATTTGTTTGCAGTCTCTTTCACTTCACATAACTCAAGCTATTAATGTTCCTTAATACAGGGTGTCCAAACGAAAATTTGACCCCCAGAACTAAGAAACGAAGAATATCCGAAGATTTTAAAAACAACTTCTATTTTGAGGGAGACGAATTTCGTCATCAACGCCCAACATTTTTTGATCATGGGAGAGATGTCAAGAGTTGGTTATTTTGAAAGTTATTTATGTTCTGTACACAACCCAGTTAAAATTTTCATGATTTACTCGTTGAAATCAGGCTAAAAAGGAGGTTTAAAAAATATAAAAACATACAGAGTGTCAAATCAGGTAACAGGATAAGACATAATAGTCATCAGAAAAATATAAAACAAAATCCGAGTCCTGTATTTTTCAAATTATATTACACTTTCTTTCATTCAATAAAATGCACACCCTGTGATGATTTTTAAACTCCTGTTGCTTCAATTTTTCACTTTTTTCAAATTTTATTTTTCCTTTGTTATTCCGAGAAGTGTTTCTATAACTTGTAATCTTCAATTCTAAGCCAATTGTTTCAGTTTGGAAAATAATGTCACTTTTTGCCGAACCAAGTATTCAAAATTAAAATTTCGCCCAACTTCAATTGACTGTACTGAAAAAAAATTGAACTTCATCAGTTTGGCAAGTTGTTTCAAGAGTTAGCACATTTAATAATAATTCTTAAATGCTATAATACTAACTACATCTTTTTTAGATACACCTGTATGTGTGTAGACCAAGATCTTTACGCAAAATTTTTCATGTGGTAGATGCACAGAGTCCAACTTGTTGTGAATGTCGACGAATAGACAAATCTGGATCATCACTATGACTTACAGCAGCGATATTTTATTCTGTACGTACAGTCTTGTTGTTGTTGCATCGAATATAGAAAATGTTGTCCGAAATCTATCGATAGGAATGTCTGAAAAATATGGCTTTTTCCTTCTGTCAAATCACAGTTATCCCTATCGAAAGTTCTATCACTCTAAAAAAGACACCAGATATTTGGGAAGTACCTAAAGATAATTGACTAACATCTCATTACATTGATTTATGTATTTTGCGCATGTTTTTTATTTACAAACTTATATACAAATTTGTGGTTTGTGGAACTTTAATTTGGAATAGTAAATTCTTATGGACGAAGTCTTGATGTCTATCTCTCTGATATATCCATTTATTTGAAGAGATGGTTCACCATAGTGGCTGAAAGAATCGAATATTTTTTCGGTTTTTACCTCAGGTAATATTTCGTTGATAGCATTTTTAAATTAAAACTAATTTAAACTAAAATGTTCACCATTTTCTTGTCGTAATTTAGAACTTTTTTAGGAACCCTGACTGCTTTCTTTTAAAAGATTTATAACCTACTCATTCAACTTTTTCGTCATTTAAGTAAATTTACGACAGACAGTTCCTTTTGCTACAAGCATTTTCGATAATCATATTTCATATGTCTATAAATTTCCTTACATCTAACCGTATAGAGTTCGGAGAATTTGATATTGAATAGCAAAAAAATCACCTACACGAATTACTTAGTAAGTTAATGTTCTGCTGATTTCATTGAATGTTGTTCAATACTTCCCATCACCTGGATTTCTTTGTAATTTTCATTAGCTTGATTTTTATGTTCCTGACACACGAACAAACAAGACAAGTAATTGGTTTTTGTTGTTATTTTTCGATAATCTACGGATGCTCGTTTGATTTTGTTAGTTTACTAGTACTCAGAAACTTATTATCCGATTCACGTGATATCAGATAGGAAGGAAATTTTCATATTCTCCCCCATTCATCAAAATTAGATAGTTTTCTATCACTTTTTATTACTGATTATACAGTGACTCGGTTTCGTAGTGTTTACACTACATTTTGAAATTGAATAAAAAAAAATGTATCTCAACGATTACATATATTCTTTGAGTATTAAAATACCGTCATCCTTAATGAAAAAACCCTTAACGGTGAAATTCAATGTGGTAGTAAAAAATTATTCATAATTCATATATTTTTCAGCAGTTGCTTGATTTTCCCGGACTCTTCCACCCCTGTCTTTGAATACCCATGAACAGCTTCAAAATAATTGATTAACTGTCATGATAATGAAATTAGTCATAATCAATTTAGTTCTAAGTACTGATCGAGCAAAAACAATTGAAAATTACTCATCTAAGTGTTTTTGTTATGTTATCAAACATAATTAATGTGTTTTTCACTTTATAATTGCGGGATATGACTAAGGAACTCAAGTTTACATTTCAAGCAAATTTTTTATACATATATGTATGTAATCGCATAGTGGAGTTTAATCCACAAAATTCACATCTTTCTTTCGTCACAAGACAATACACTGTCATTAATAAGGGAGCTATGTTAATAGAAAGTTCTACAAATCGAGACTGATGAAAACCAACCAGTTTGGAACGTGCGCATGCCTGAAATTTGCCCCTTTGATCAACAAACCCCTATCGAGTTTGCTTGAGTATAGAATTGTTATACAGCCGTTACCATTCTGAACACAATTCCTTTTCAAAAACATAAAACACAACTCAGGGACTTCTCAAAAAATGTAATTTATTTGAAATATCCAATATATTTAAATATTTATATAAGTTAATTCAAAAATCTCTCAAAACTATTTATATTCAAAATTTGTTATATCCCTTCTATCAAGTAAAAACCCTTTTTCTGTTTTATTTAATTCTAAATGTTTACTAAAGTGGCACAGTGTGTTCTTAGATATTTATTTAATTTTAAAAGTTCTTGAATAAAAAGTTTTCGATTTTAAAATTTGTAGGGGGTCAGCAGAATATATCTGTATGATATTTAAAATTTTTACATTTAAGTCTGTTTTGAAACGTGCAAGAGAAATGAACTGTTTAAGAAGCTTATAAAAGATTCAGAATTCACGTGAGTGCTTTTCACTATTATTTAAATTTCATTCTATATATGCATATATAACATTTCTTATGGTAGACACTGGTCAAAGAGGATACTATTCCATTGAGTTGAAAGAACCAATAGGATGTTAAAAGAAGTAAAAACATTGATTTTTAGATATATTCTGTGCATAATTATAATTGATTTGATTTATTGTTAAGGTTCTTGAAAATTGTGGTTTTCAATTATATTTACTATCCCAGAAGGAAATGACATTATACAATGGGAAAAACTCAGTTTGTATAATAAATTCCATATCTCAAGGTATGTAATATAAAAACGCAATATCTCATTTTACAAGCTAAAATATTACCGGAACTAAATTATTCGTCATATGTTATCGATTTAAAAAAAAATGTCTTCAGAATTTATTGAGGAAAGATGCCTCTTCCTCAGGAGCTGACAGATTGATGTTAATAGGAAGAATTAACTATGAATATAAGATCGGATATTATCGGAATAATTTCTTGGCGAATCTTGGTGTAAATAAAATCATAATTATTTTATAAATCATAAACATGACCTAGGATCTCGTTGAAGTTGTTGTAGTGAATGTCAGACTCGTACTTGACTTTGAATGTGTTGCGATAATGCAATTTGTTTGCAGTCTGAACCTCAGAATGTACTGAGGGTATGAGAAAAACCAACTACGGCGCAAGATTCAGAAGAGAGTTCATTCTTGAATTTCAAGAAGGGTTCGAGTTGAAAATTTGATTGAAAAGGTTTTTTACTTGGTAGAATGTTTTAAATATCTTGAATATCAAGCTGAGTACATACAAAAACCAGAAAATCCACTATTTTAAAATTATCTAAAAGTCTCAAAATAAAGGATCAAGGAAAATTATTCAACAAGAACTCCAACATTGATTTCCTATGTTTTATACTGTCTTTTTCATACATGTATATAAACATACATATACATGAAAATTCGCAATTCCAAAATTAGCCAAATCCTCAAAATAAAATAAAAATTTCATGTCGTGAAATGAAAAAGTTTTTTCCGAATCACATTTTAATTTGTTTTGTCAATTATGAATTAAAAACCATATAGAGTCAAAGATCCACTACATATCGTTTAATTATGTATTGGGAATTTTGTTTTAGAGTGACAGAACTTTCGATAGGGGTAACTGTGATTTGACAGAAGATAGAAGCCATGTTGTTTTGTCATTTCTGTATAGTAAGAATTGACAAATTATCATGGAAAGACTCACGCCGCAACAACGTTCACAAATTGATGAAATTTATTTTTAAAATCAGTGTTCGATTCGCCAAACTTATAGAGCACTCCGTGAAATTCATGGTTTACATAATTGGAGCAGCTGATTCGTCAAACTATCGATAGATTTCGGACAACATTTTCTCTACTCGATGCAACAACAACAACAAGACAAAGAACTGTATGTACAGAAGAAAAAATCGCTGCTGTAAGTCATACCGTTAATAATGATCCAGATTTGTCTATTCGTCGACGTTCACAACTAGTTTGACTCTGTGCATCCACCACATGGAAAATTTTGTCTAAAGATCTTGGTCTACACCCATACAAGATCCAACTGCTTCAAGAACTAAAGCTACTTGACCATAACAAGCATCGTTTGTTTGCTTATTGGGACCTAGAACAGCTTGAAGTTGATCCACTGTTTCATCGTAAAATTGTGTTTAGTGATGAAGCTCATTTCTGGTTTAACAGCTAAGTGAACAAGCAAAATTGCCATATATGGAGTGAAAACAATCCTCAACAATTTCTGCAGGTTCCATTGCATCCTGAAAAATGCACTGCATTGTGTGCTTTACACGATGTAGGCATCACCGGTCCATATTTCTTTAAAAACCATGCTGGAGCTAATGTTTCAGTGAATGGTGCTCGTTACAGATCGATGATCAATGAATATTTGTTTCAAAATTTGAATGATATCGACCCAAAAGTGTTCCAACAATATGGTGCTATACCTTATGATGCTACCTTAACAATTGATTTAAGGAAAGGAAGATTTGGCGATACCATTGTTTCGAGAAATGGTTATGTTAATTAGCCTGCAAGATCATGCGACACTGGATTATTTTCTTTGGGGTTATGTATATTGAATCTGTTTTGATATTAAAATTTTGTTATATCCCTTCTATCAAGTAAAAAGCTTTTTTCTATTTTATTTTATACATAATATATAATTATATTTAGGCTTGCATGAAATCTCATTATGGAAAGTCAATTGTTTAAAGAAAACCTTATAATACCTTACAGTTTTTTTGTGATTTTTGCGACGAAAATAGAATATCTTGATTTTTGAAGTTAGTCTGTTTAAGCAATTATCCGGTTACCACTCTTAGGTAATATATACTTATTGTTAGTTGATTTTGATTTTTGAAATATGATTTAGGGCCGATGAAGAGATTATCGAAAGTCTAATTGTTTTTTGAAGATAAAGTGCATGTTTTGAGAGATTCTTGAATTAACTTATTTAAATATTTAAATTTATTGAATATTTCAAATAGATTATATTTTTTGAGAAGTCCTTAAGTTGTGTTTTATGTTTTGAAAAGTAATCGGTGTTCATAATGGTAAGATCAGAAACAAAATTTCGTCTCGTTCGAATATTTATTTATTAATTTTAATTGACAATTATATTTGTTGGTTTATTTATTCCATTTTATATCGTATATTGAGTTTTGATTTTATACGTTTATTAAATATAAGTGGTGCTTATGTAGACATTAATTAAATTCTAAAAGTTTTTTGAATAAAAATTTTTTTGGAATTAAAATTGTAAAAGACTGACACATTAAATCTGTTTTGATATCAAAATTTTGTTACATCCCTTCTATCAAGTAAAAAGCCTTTCTTCTATTTTATTTTATATATAAAATAGCCAATCCCTTTGCTTCCAACGCAATCTATCAGAAATAACTGATGTTGATAACATGGAATCTCGGTTTTATTGCAGAATATAATTACGTGATAAAAACATTTCGGTTCCGAAGGACCTTTTCGAGAAAAACCATAATTTAGCGGTTGACCAGGTAGCACCGTTTATTGGGGTTCAATAGATGTTTGAAATAGAAGTTTTGTTTCAGAACGTGACCAACAAAGACGACATCTTTCCATTGAGGCTTCTGAAAACTGTTGGTTTAGATGTAAGGCCAATGAATCCATGAATTTTTTCAATAAAAATCTTAAGTTCGTTAGCTTATTTAGGATGAATCGATACCCCTACTGGAATTCAACAAAATTGTTTTATTTACAAATAAAGTTATATGGAAGTTGGATTAATTTGGACGATACACAAAAATTGTACGGAATCAACTGAATTTTTTCCAAAATCATTTCACAAAATGGAATATCTAAATCTAAATTTGTCTATTATTTATTTTTGATTGATTATAGTTATTCCACAACTGAATCCAAATTCAATAGTCCATATTACCACCTCTTCTTTCAATCAACTGCCCAATACGCCAAGGCGTTCCACGAATCAAGTCATCAATTAAATTTTCAGGCATTTCCTGAAGGGTTAAACTTAATTCCTGAATAGTTGAAGGTGGGTTTTAGCGATTGGATATTGCTCTCCCTAACTAATCCCATACGTGCTCAATTAGATTCTTGTCTGGTGAGTTTGCTGGCCAGTTCATTCTCTGGATATTGTTCTCTTGAAGAATGTTTTGAACCCTTCGTGTGCGGTGAGGTGGGGCACATTTAATCCAAAGACCAAATGGATAAATTAACGTTTACATGTTGTATACAATGTGTTAAAATAATGTTCTTCAAGACAAGTATTAAGTTTATATTAAACTAATATATATTTTCAATATACGGGTAGATAGTAAAAGTTTTTAAAATTTCTGACATTAAATCTTAATATCCAAGTAATTAGAAAAATGACGTCCCAATTATGTCGTATCCTGTCAAAATGCGAAACAATTAGAGATTAATTGGTGAAGAAATAACAGCAGAATAGCTGGGCATAAAAATTCTAGAACTCCTAATAAACCTATTAATTCGTTGTTCATGGTGTATCTTTAATACATATTTTCGTATGTACCATCAAAAATGTTCATTATTACGGAGTAAAAAACAAACACTAATCAACTAACATCAGTCTGTGCTATTCGTTCCATTATCTAATAAATAAAATTAACAGCAATATTTGCAAATGAATTTTTTTGACGAATTATAGTTGTTTAATTGCATGGCACTTCTACAAACACTCGAAATATAAGAACAGTTGTTACAATGCTTTTCCAATTAAAAATATGCTGACGTGTGAAAAAACTGATTTTTATTGCAAAAATGGTCATGGTCTTTCTGAGATAATAAAAACTGATTATAAATTTAACACTTCAATAGGGAGAGTCTGGAAATATTATACGTGGAGTGAATGAAGCTTACATTAAATGAAATAAAATAGAAACGCCTTTTACTTGATAGAAGAAATATAACAAAATTTGAATATTAAAACAAATTAAAATATGTTTATCTTCTACAATTTTAATTTCAAAAAAATTTTTATTCAAAAAACTTTTAGAATTAAATTTATGTCTAAAACCGCTTACATTTAATAGACGTATATAATCAAAACTCAATATATAATGTCAAATGGGATAAATAACCCAACAGATATACGAAAGTAATTAAAATTTATAAATAGATACTTAAAGGAGACAAAATATTGTTTCTGGTCTTACCTTTAAGAACACCAATTGCCTTTTAAAAACGTGAGGACTTCTCAAAGAATATAATTTATCTGAAATATTTAATATATTTAAATATTCCAATAAATTATTTCAAAAATCTCTAAAAAATGTGCACTATATCTTCAAAAAACTAATATAATTCTTGACAATCCCGTCTTCAGTCCTCATTTAATCTTCCAAATATCAAAATCAAAAAACTAACCTATATCTCTCACGTGTTAAAAGATTAAAGCTTCGAAATACAGATCAACTATATAATTCAAGATTGATCTATGTTCTAACAAAATCAAAGAACAGTGTGAGTTATTTTAAGGTTTATTTAAATTCATTGACATTCCATAATGAGATTTATTGAAGCCAAAATATAATTATATATTATATATAAAATAAAATAGAAAGGCCTTTTACTTGATGGAAGAAATATAACAAAATTTGAATATTAAAACAAATTGAAATATGTTTATCTTCTACAATTTTAATTTCAAAAAAATTTTTATTCAAAAATCTTTTAGAATTAAATTTATGTCTACACAAGCACCGCTTACATTTAATAGACGTATATAATCAAAACTCAATATATAATGTCAAATGGAATAAATAACCCAACAGATATACGAAACTACTTAAAATTCATAAATAGATATTTAAAGGAGACAAAATTTTGTTTCTGGTCTTACCTTTAAGAACACCAATTGCCTTTTAAAAACATGAACACACTTAAAGGACTTCTCAAAGAATATAATTTATTTGAAATATTTAATATATTCAAATATTCGAATAAATTATTTCAAAAATCTCTAAAAAATGTGCACTATATCTTCAAAAAACAAATATAATTCTAGACAATCCCGTCTTCAGTCCTCATTTAATATTCCAAATATCAAAATCAAAAAACTAACCTATATCTCTCACGTGTTAAAAGACTAAAGCTTCGAAATACAGATCAACTATATAATTCAAGATTGATCTATATTCTAACAAAATCAAAGAACAGTGTAAGTTATTTTAAGGTTTATTTAAATTCATTGACATTCCATAATGAGATTTATTGAAGCCAAAATATGATTATATATTATATATAAAATAAAATATTTTTCTTTGAAATTGAAACTGTAGAAGATAAACATATTTCAATTTGTTTTAATATTCAAAAGAAGCTTCCATTATTTTAACTAGCGTAGATAATGAGCCAAATTATTTCTGTGAAATTATTTTCATTCTAAGAATAAAAATTTACACAGTTTATGTTTCAATGCCTCACTTGCATGTGCATCTAAAATCTTTTTGAATATTGTGAAAAATAGACTGAAAGAAAGAGTTGAAGAATGTTTAGATGAAGATATATTTGGGTTTAGAAGTGAAAGAGGTACAAGAGAGGCAATATTAGTTCTGAGACTGATTTTGGAAAGAAGAATAGAGAAAAGTGAAAACACCTTTTAAATTTTTGTAGATCTAGAAAAAGCCTTCGATAAAGTAATCTAGGAGCTTCTATTTAAATCATAATAAACGCAAGCTTGGACTGGAAAGACCTTAGATTCATTCTTAACCTTTAGAAGACGCAAACTACTATTATAGACATAAACGGTCATAAAAAGAAGCAGAAATATATCTTGTACTCTATGGATGTGAAACATGGACAATACGAACCAGATAAATTACAAGCTTCACAGTTTATTCAGAATCCTGACACGTGTTTCGGTCTTTCGACTATCTTCAAAATAGTACAAAAAGTAACTGGACCCAAAATTGAAAAGGTACTTCTATTACACTTAGGACATCTGTGCATTTTTATGGCGCATGGAAATAACAGCATTTAATATAGAGTTGTTCCTAAAGAATATTTGGGAATCTGTTATATTCTTCTTTTTCTCAATGGTTTTTTTGATTGAAAAAATATCCAAGTGGTCCATCAATTTATCTCTTTTAACATTATATAGTAAAGTGACATCTTTCTCATTAAAAAAATTATTATTTTCTATAGAATGTTCTGCAAAACCGGTTGATTTCTGGTTTTTGGAAATAAACATCCTATGTTATTTGATTCTATGTTGTAAACATCTGTCCAATATATGAAGCATTACAATCATCAAATTTAATTTGATAAATCCCCGATTCGGAAAAGTTGGTGTTTCTTCCTTTATTGTTCACTAACATCTTAGCTAAATTGTTTCTTTTTACTGCTAAAGAATTAATTTCCATTTTATGAAGACGATTTAAGATCCTACTACTGAAATCTTTTATGTAAGCCATTGAAAACTATATTTTCTTTTCTTGATAAGGATTATTTATATTGATATAAATTTTTTCTTGAATATCGTGGTAAGTTTTATTTCCAATCTTTTCTTCAATGATTTCAGCATTGTTCATCGCTATAGTTTTAATAATATTGACTTTTGAATTTTGACAGTGTACAGAGAAGTATCGGGTTTTAGAGTGATAGAACTTCAGATTGAATTAAAACACATTTAAATTGAGATTAAAGCCAAATTTTTTTTTATTTGAAAGATACAACTATTTGTCATTTATGTTTCAGAAATAATTTCCGGCATATGTCCACCACGACTTGCTCTGAGGAACCGCATTCGACCAGGCCAATTTTGGACCACTTTTTCAAGTAATTCAGGCCTTATTTAATCAATAACACGAGTTATGTTGGATTCCAATGCGTTTTTCGTTTCTGGTTTATCAGCATACACCAACGACTTGACATAACCCCAAAGAAAATAATCCAGTGGAGTTATGTCGCATGATCTTAGAGGCCAATTAATTGGACCATTTCTCGAAATAATGTTATCGCCAAATCATTATTTCAATAAATCAATGGTTACGGTAGCAATATGAGGTGTAGAACCAGCTTGTTGGAACCAAAATACTTCTGGGTCGATTCTATTCAAATTTTGAAATAAATAATCATTGATCATCGATCTGTAACGAGCACCATTCACTGTAACATAAGCTCCAGCATCGTTTTTAAAAAAATATGGACCGATGCCTCCAGCGTGTAAAGCACACCAAACAGTCAATTTTTCAGGATGAAATGGAACCTGGAGAATTTCGTTTTCATCGTTTCCACTCCATATACGGCAATTTTGGTTGTTTACATAGCCGTTCAAACAGAAATGAGCTTCATCACTAAACACAATCTTACGAGAAAAAGGTACATCAACTTCAAGCTATTCTAGGGCCCAATCAGTTAACGAACGACGCCTATTATGGTCAAAAGGCTTTAGTTCTTGAACCAGTTGGGTCTTGTATGGGTGTAGACCAAGATCTTCACGCAAAATTTTCCTTGTCCAACATGTTGTGAACGTCGACGAATAGACAAATCTGGATCATCGTTAACACTATGGCTCACAGCAGCGTTATTTTCTTCTGTACCTACAGTTGTTTGTCGTGCTGTTGTTGTTGCATCGAGTAGAGAAAATGTTGTCCGAAATCTGTCGATAGTTCCACAAATATGCTGCTCTGAAGGACGATTATGTATACCATAAATTTCACGAAGTGCTCTATGAGTTTGGCGAATGGAATACTGATTTTGGAAATAAATTTCAACAATTGGTAAACGTTGTTGCGGTGTGAGTCTTTTCATGATAATTTGTCAATGATTACTGAACAGAAATGTCAAAACATAATGGCTTCTGTCAAATCACAGTTTCCCCACCAAAAGTTCTATCACTCTAAAAAAACACCTGATACAATTTATTATGAACGGAGGTTTGTGGCCAAATCTTTACATAAATTACAAACTGGTGTATTTATATATTATTATTATCATTATATATGAAACAACAGTTCTCATGGTAAAGTGTCTTTTATGTAATTTTCCCATTCTATAAAGAACAGGTGCTGTAGGATTCATAATGATGTATGGGTATTTAACACTGAAAATATTTTTGTAATCATTAGTCAATTGTTTCACCGATCTGTGAAAGGTATTTGTTGGATCTGATTTTACTTCTCTGAAATTTTCTGATTTTATTAAGTCTTCCATTTTGGTTTTATACTCTGTGTTTGACATTGGTTAGGATATTTCCCTTATCAGCTTTGCTTATAATTAGAATATCAAATTGAATTTTGTTTTTTATTTGTTTTATAATTCTATTTTCAGAGTTGTTAAATCTACGCATATTTATCAAATTAAAATTTTCAGCTATTAAACATTTATTTTCTAAGGGTTTTTTTGATGTCTGATATTAATTGAGTTTTAGAGGCTAACGTTTCTATGTCTTTTAAATTATACTTATCTGGGAAATATTTGAGTACTTTCTCTAATATATTCGATTCTATTTTATCAAAACTTACTTGCGTAAGATTTTGGACAAGTAAAAATTGAAATAATTGAATTTTCTTGGGTTGTTTGGATGGGGCTTGCTTCTTTAAATCTTCTGAAATTGTTGTACCCTGGAACTAGCGCACAATAAGGAACATAATTTTATAACATTTTCAGTGGCAATTATACTATATTTTTTCGAGACATTTCTTAGGTTTTATGTGAAATTGTTTCAACACTCAATAATCTGGATGACGCAAAGTTTTTTATATCTATTTCCAAGACTTCTGTACCACTCCATTTGAGGAGAAGAAGTGGAATTAAAAACTTCGAACGATTATTACAAAATGCCTATCAAAGTCCAAATCGGTCTTATTTTCAACATATGTAAATACTGCATGTTAATAACCTGCGCTCTTACATAAACAATTTTTTTCTTCTTTCACAATGACGAATATAGTCTGGATATACAAATTACAAGAGAATAAAGCAATCTATTTAAGTAGATCATGGTTGAACGGCAACTACAGATGATTAGTTTATCTCTCAGATTGAATTTTAACTGCAGTTCATTATGGTGTGAACTTATTTCTGATCGTTATTTTTGCATAAATGTCCGGTATGTTGAAAATAGCCTCATCTAACAGTCAGTGCATTCCATATATCTTTATGTCTGTTTCGACAAAACGAACTCATAATTTCAAAAGTGTTATGCTTCATTGGATCGCAAGAAGTATCTCAATGTCTTTTTAATCGGTGTAATTAAGAGGAGAGATCAGTCATGGACGAAACATATACTGAACTCCATATTTCAGGTTTTTCATTCGGTCTATTCAATAATAATACTAATTATTGATTTTAGTCAACAGTTAATGACAACTAATTAAAACAAACTCAAAAACCTGTGGAGTTATTCGCTCTTGAGGAGCTGAAAATTGTGCACTGTGTATTTTTCACAATAATTTGACCCCCCCCATAACTATCTTATAACTGGAGGTACAAAGAAAGTTATCCACAAAATAAAATAGAAAGGCTTTTTACTTGATAGAAGAAATATAACAAAATTTGAATATCAAAACAAATTCAAAAAAATTTTTATTCAAAAAACTTTTAGAATTGAATTAATGTCTAAAAGAAGCACCGCTTACATTTAATAGACGTATATAATCAAAACTCAATATATAATGTCAAATGGAATAAATAAATCAACAGATATACGAAAGTCATTAAAATTAATGAATAAGTATTTAAAAGAAACAAGATTTTGTTTCTGGTCTTACCTTTAAGAACACCAATTGCCTTTTAAAAACATGAACACACCTTAAGAACTTCTCAAAGGATATAATTTATTTGAAATATTTAATATATTTAAATATTCGAATAAGTTAATTCAGAAATCTCTCAAAACATGCACTATATCTTCAAAAAACAAATATAATTCTAAGCAATCCCTTCTTCGGTCCTAAATAATATTTCAAATATCAAAATCAAAAAACTAACCTATATCAACAACGCACACGTGTAAAGAAATGAATGTTTCGAAACACAGATCAACTTTATAATTCAAGATTGATCTATGTTCTAACAAAATCATTGTAAGTTATTTTTAAGGCTTATTTTATTTTTAAGGCTTATTTGTTTTGATATTCAAATTTTGTTATCCACAAAAGTTCTACAAAATCAACTGATCTTTTTCCAAATGATTTCCACAAAATGGAATATATGCCAGTAGAATGTAGATACCTGAAGAAGCCACATCGTGGTGAAACAGTTGTTGTATTACAAACATTTTAGTAGAAATTTAAATACTGGATCCTATATTTTTTTAAAATTATTATTGATCTTTTTGGAAATACTTGAAATATTTCGTTAAATCAAGAAATGTTAAATTGAAGAATAACCATCATCATTTAGACCATGTGCTATATGACATTCTTTGTTGCAAATAACTTGTATGATCGACTCTTAAAGTTTGACTCTTTTAAGAGTAGACACCCTGTGGAGTATCCCTGCAAAAATCCCAAAAATAAGCTGTAGTATTTAACGAATTTATAAATTATAAAATTCTTCGATGTTTGTATCGGGTGTTTTTTTTGAGTGAAAGAACTTTAAATTGAATTGAAACAAATATAAATTAAGATTGAAGCGAATTTTTTTTTATTTGAAAGATAATTTTATGACATTTATGTTTTGAAAATAATTTCCGACATATGTCCACCATGACTTTGACCAGACCAATTTTAGACCACTTTTTTGAGTAATTCAGGACTTATTGCATCAATAACACTAGTTATGTTGGCTTCCAAAGCGTTTATTGTTTCTGATTTATCAGCATAAACCATTGACTCCATATAATCTCAAAGAAAATAATCCAGTGGAGTTGTGTCGCATGATCGTGGAGGCCAAATAACTGGACCATTTCTCGAAATAATGTTATGCCAAAACTTTCTTTCAATAAATCAATTGTTACGGTAGCAGAATGAGTTGTAGCACCATCTTGTTGGAACCAAAACACTTTTGGGTTGAGACCCTTCAAATTTCGAAACAAATAATCATCGATCATCGATCTGTAACGAGCACCATTCACTGTAACATTATCTCCAGCATCGTTTTTAGATAAATATGGACCGATAATTCTTCCAGCGTGTAAAACACACCAAACAGGGCATTCTTTAGGATGCAATGTAACCTGCAGAACTTCTTGAGGATTGTTTTCACTCCATATATGGCAGTTTTGCTTGTTTACATAGCCGTTCTACCAGGAATGAGCTTCATCACTAAACATAATTTTACGATAAAAAAGTGGATCAACTTCAAGCTGTTCTAGGGCCCAATCAGCAAAAAAACGACGCTTATTATGGTCAAGTGGCCTTAGTTCTCGAACCAGTTGGATCTTGTATGGGTTTTGACCAAGATCTTTACGCAAAATTTTCCATGTGGTGGATGCACAGAATCCAACATGTTGTGAACGTCGACGAATAGACAAATCTGGATCATCATTAACACTATGATTTACAGCAGCGATAATTTCTTCTGTACGTACTGTTCTTTGTCTTGTTGTGGTTGTTGCATCGAGGAGAGAAAATGTTGTCCGAAATCTATCGATAGTTCGACGAATAAGCTGCTCTGATGGACGACTATGTAAACCATAAATATATATTCTATAAGTTTGGCGAACAGAACACTGATTTTGAAAATAAATTTCATCAATTTGTGAACGTTGTTGCGGCGTGAGTCTTTTCTTGATAATTTGTCAATGCTTACTGAACAGAAATATCAAAACAACATGGTTTCTACCTTCTGTCAAATCACAGTTATCCCTATCGAAATTTCTATCACTTTAAAAAATACTCCCAATACAACACAGTCTTGGGGTTCAGTGCGATATGCCTTTGTTTGTGAGGAAATCAATTCTGTCATAAAAATAATCGATGTGATAGGAGAGTTCAGGGTTCGCTTTATCGGAAATAACACGGTATTAATTTTCCATTTCTTCACATAGTGAAGAATTGAACAAATATAATATTGATCATTCAAATAAACTAGTGGAAATAGTATGCATTCAGAAAAGAAAGTACCGAGAACCGACCGCTGAAAGAACCTGTTAAAAGGGCTTGTCAAAATTCATTTTGCCGGTAAGTTGGCATAACTTTAACTCATTGGAAATTTAAGCTTCATCTGTTATTTAGTTTGTTTATAATGCCTCATTTAATCATTTCATCTAAGGTGTGTTTATTCAATTTCCACCAAGGTCGAAAATATCGAATGAGGAGTCTGTATTGAATTTTGTATGGCAAAAAGAATTTCACTCGTCAAAGGACTGAAAATGTTACAGAAAGATTACGGAAAATCCTCTTCACCAGTAACACACGCACGTAAGCACGAAAAGATAACATCAATATCGATCAAAATAAAATGATGTCGACAAGTTTTTCGATTGTCGCGGTGTTCTGCGCAGATTTCTTACCACAAGTTGAGACAGAAAATAAAGGATATTGTCTGAATGTTCGAGAGAGGAAATTCTTCGAGAAATATCTCATATGAATAACGAACGTGAGGCCTATTTGGTGAAACTAAGGATCTACAATTTGAAATTTAAAAACGATAATCCTGAAAAACTTTCACTATATGTAATAAAAAATATATATTAATTTAATACTTGTCTACAAAACTATTTTTTTTTAATTTCCTGATATTGCATACATATCAAGTGTTTTTTTAGGGTGATAAAACTTCATATTGAAATAATACACATTTAAATCAAAATTGGAGCCAAAATTTCTTTTTATTTGAAAGATAATTTTATGACATTTATGTTTTGAAAATAATTTCCGGCATATTTCCACCACGACTAGCTCTGAGGAACTGCATTCGACCAGACCAATTTTGGGCCACTTTTTCAGGCCTGATTTCATCAATAACACGAGTTACGTTGACTTACCAAAGCGTCTATTGTTTCTGGTTTGTCAGCATGAACCAGTGACTTGACATGACCCCAAAGAAAATAATCCAGTGGAGTTATGTCGCATGATCTTGGAGGCCAATTAATTGGACCATTTCTCGAAATATTGTTATCGCCGAATCTTTCTTTCAATAAATCAATTGTTACTGTAGCAGCATGAGGTGTAGCACCATGTTGTTGGAACCAAAACACTTCTGGCATTCACTGTAACATTAGCTTCAGGATCGTTTTTAATGAAATATGGACCGCTGATGCCTCTAGCGTGTAAAGCTCACCATACAATACATTTGTCAGGATGCAATGGAACCTGCAGAACATCTTGAGGATTTCACTGTATATACTGCAATTCGCTTGTTTACATAACCGTTCAACCAGAAATGGGCTTCATCACTAAACATAATTTTGCGATAAAAAAGTGGATCAACTTCAAGCTGTACTAGGGCCCAGTCAGCAAACAAACTACGCTTATTAGGGTCAAGTGGCTTTAGTTCTTGAACCAGTTGCATCCTGTATGGGTGTAGACCAAGATATTTACGCAAAATTTTCCATGTGGCGAATGCACAGAGTCCACCTTGTTGTCAACGTCGACGAATGGACAAATCTGGATCATCATTAACCCTATGACTTACAGCAGCGATATTATAATTTTTTCTGTGTTTTTGTTGCATCGAGTAGAGAAAATGTTGTCCGAAATCTATCCATAGTTCGACGAATAAGCTGCTCTGATGGACGATTATGTAAACTATATATTTCACAAAGTCCTTTATAAGTTTGGCAAATAGAACACTGATTTTAAAAATAAATTCCAACTATTTGTAATTTACAAATTTTACGAATTAATAATTTGTAAACATGGCTTCTACCTTCTGTCATATCACAGTTATCCCTATCACTCAAAAAAACACCCGATATATGTATATATATCGGGTGTAAACAACAAAAAAAAAAAGAATACAGGAATGATAAAATACAAAATTTAGGATCTTAACCATTATACGTATTTTATGATAATTGTCAATCTTTAGATAGTTCTCATTTAGAATTAAATATGATAACAAGATGAGAATCTCACAAATTCATGAAAGTTCGGAACAAAAACAAGACACTATTAGCTATGAACAAGTGTTCCACCTTATTTATTAATTTTAATTACTTTCGTGTATCTGTTGGGTTATTCATTCCATTTGACATTATATATTGAGTTTTGATTATACTACTCTGTCAAGAAAGTACCGGGAATTTTCAATTAAAACAACATTTTTACATTTAATCGTCAAAATTTATTGGGTCGCCTTCAAAATAGGCTCCATTTGCTCCAATACATCTGGCACTTCCAATTATCGAAACATTTTTTATAGGCGCTTTCCGGGATGGACTTTAGCTCTCGCGCCGAATTTTGTTTTATGGCTTCAATCGACTCGAAACAGGTGCCACGAAGGGGCAATTTTAGTTTTGGGAAGAGGAAAAAGTCGCAGGAAGCCAAATCCGGCGAATACGGTGGTTGCTGAAGCACGTTTGTTGAGTTTTTGGCGAGAAAGTCAGTCACAATCGTAGCTCGGTGAGAAGGCGCGTTATCGTCATGCAAAATCCATGAGTTGTTCGCCCACAAATTTGGCCGCTTCTTACGGATACGCTACCGCAAACGTTTCATAACGCCTAGGTAATACTCCTTGTTTACCGTCTGACCCTCTGGAACGAATTCGTAGTGCACCACGCCACGGATATCGAAGAAAACAATGAGCATCACCTTCATTTTCGAGCGGCTTTGGCGTGGTTTTTTCGGTTTCGGCTCATTTTTTGCCACCCATTTCGATGATTGCTGGCTTGTTTGCATATCGTACTCGTAGACCCAGGTCTCATCACCAGTTATAATGAGTTCCATGAATGTAGAATCGGAATTACAGCGATCCAGCATGTCTGAAGCAACCTGTTCGCGATGACGTTTTTGAAGAAAATTCAGGTCTTTCGGTACGAGTCATGCGGCCACCTTTCTCATGCCCAAAATATCAATCAAAATCGTACGTGCGGACTCGTGGGATATCTTAAGATCATGTGCTATCTCTCTCAAGCTGGTACGACGGTTTTCCAGCACCCTTTCCTTAATTTTATCGACGTTATCTTCGATCGAAGCCGTCGATGGGCGACCACTTCACGACCGTCCTTGAAGGCTCTGTACCACTGATATGCACGAGTTTTCGATAGAGCATTATCACCAAAGGCCTTTTGCAACATTTTCAATGCATCGGCACACGAAAATTCATTTGCAACACAAAACTTTAAACAAATTCTTTGCTCAACGTAACCACCCATAGTAAAAATCGGCACGCACTCTGACATCGACTGACTTAATCAGCTGTTGAAAACACACTAGTTGACAGATCCAGCTCAAGCTTGGCATAGTAATTAAGGACAGTGGTACCAACCTAGGAAAAAAATGTTTTACCTGCCTCATTGCCCCGCCAGATTTAAATCGATAATTCCCGGTACTTTCTTGACAGAATGTATACGTCTATTAAATGTAAGCGGTGCTTGTGTAGACATAAATTTATTTCTAAAAGTTTTTTGAATAAAAATTTCTTTGAAATTAAAATTGTAAAAGATAAACATATTTCAGTTTGTTTTAATATTAAAAAAAAAGTGTTCCACCTGACAGCAACTCTGAAATGAAAATATAAATATTCATTTTCAAGATTACCACTAGATGTTTCACATAAGCACCTGAATTCTTCATCTTAATAGTCCCTAAGCAAATTTTAACTTTTCTATAATGTTCAAAATATCCCAATAATTACATACTACGGTTGAAATGACTCAGAAAGCGATTGCACAAGTATTTAAATACTTTTATAAATTTTGAGACTACTTGGTGAAAGTTTCACCAATTCAAAAAGATTCGTTATAGGAGCAGATATTTTGAATTCCGTATTTTATCATTTCTATAGTATTTTACAACATTGCATGAATTAACGTAAACATAAATGTATACAATGTCATAAAATCAAACAAAAACAGTTTTCGAGAGTTTGGTAAAAAATCATATTATATCATTTGAATTAACTGAGTTTTGGTATTTTTTTAACGCAGTAAATACAGAAGATTTACATGAATTTTCAATTGTATCAGTAGGATAACGAAAACATTTCCTACTAATTCATTTCTCCCCTATTTCAGTAGACCTAAAAATTAGTCAATATTTAGAATTATATTTGTCAACATTGAAATAAAATGAGCTCGTACCACACTTTTATATACATAAAACTGAAATAAATAATGGCTCATTAACAGATCAATAACAAGACTGAATCTGATACAGAGTGATATCAGATGAAATTGAATTCAAATGAAATTTTTGACCAATCAATTTACAGTTGGAAAATATTTATAGGCTATTCATCTGATTGTACTAAATTCTTTAGAAAAATTCTGTGGGTTCATAGTTCTTTTCAATAATTTATGGATTAAACTTTTATAAACTGTCATTTTCTGTGGATCATTGAAAGTATATATCAATTAGCGTATGTAGACATATGCTAATCATCTTAAGGAATTCAGAGCATAATTTCAACAATAACTACAAAATTATCCACGTCGAAAGCAAAAGTTCTAGATT
Source organism: Megalocaria dilatata (assembly GCA_034642435.1). NCBI lineage: Eukaryota > Metazoa > Arthropoda > Insecta > Coleoptera > Coccinellidae > Megalocaria > Megalocaria dilatata. The sequence goes on from CM067861.1 coordinate 46,714,809, forward strand.
TTAGAATTTTTTAGAATCGTTAGAAATCAACAGATACAATTCCCGTGATATCCTTTTGAATGAACAAAGACGTGTTGATAGATTCCAAGTTCCCTAATGGCATTTTTAGCGGTAAACTCCAATAAAAAGCCTAAATTTTTATGACTTGTTTTTACCATTATTTTGTCACGTACTCAACTGTATTTAAACTCTGTTATACTAGACACCATCAGTCAGTAGAGTGTAGATAACTGAAGAAGCCACATTGTGGTGAAACAATTGTTAAATTGTAAACATTCTTGTGGAAATTAAAATACTATCTCTTATATATCGGGTGTTTTTCTTAGAGTGATAGAACTTTCGATAGGGATAACTGTGATTTGACAAAAGGTAGAAGTCATGTTGTCTTGACATTTCTGTTAAGTAAGCATTGACAAATCATCATGGAAAGACTCACGCAGCAACAACAAATTGTTCAAATTTATTTTCAAAATCAGTGTTCTATTCGCCAAACTTATAGAGCACCTCGTGAAATTGATAGTTTACATAATCGTCCATCAGAGCAGCTTATTCTTCGAACTGTCGATATATTTCGGACAACATTTTCTCTACTCGATGCAACAGCAACAACAAGACAAAGAACTGTACCTACAGGAGAAAATATCGCTGCTGTAAGTCATAATGGTGTTGATGATGATCCAGATTTGTCTATTCGGCAACGTTCACAATCAGTTGGACTCTGTGCATCCACCTTATAAGTTCAAGAACTAAAGCCACTTGACCATAATAAGCATCGTTGTTTCCTGATCGGGCTCTAGAACAGCTTGAAGTTGATCCACTTTTCTAACGTAAAATTGTGTTTAGTGATGAAGCTCATTTCTGGTTGAACGGCTATGTAAACAAGCAAAATTGCTGTATATGAAGTGAAAACAATCCTCAAGAAGTTCTGCAGGTTTTATTGCATCCTGAAAATGCACTGTGTGATGTGCTTTACACGCTGGAGGCATCGTCGGTTCATATGTCTTTAAAAACGATGCTGTAGCTCATGTTACAGTATATGGTCCTCGTTACCGATCGATGATCAATGATTATTTGTTTCATAATTTTAATGGTATCGACCCAGAACTGTTTTGGTTCCAACAAGATGGTTCTACACCTCATGCTGCTACCGTAACAATTGATTTATTGAAATAATGATTTGGCGATAACATTATTTCGAGAAATGGTCCAATTAATTGGCCTCTAAGATCATGCGACATAACTCCACTGGATTATTTTCTTTGGGGGTATGTCAAGTCATTGGTTTATGCTGAAAAACCCGAAACAATAAACGCTTTGGAACCCAACATAACAGGTGTTATTGATGAAATAAGGCCTGAATTATGCGAAAAAGTGGTCCAAAATTGTTCTGATCGAATGTGGTTTCTCAGAGCTAGTCGTGGTGGACATAACTTTATAACATAAATGTCATACAATTATCTTTCAAGTGAAAAAAGACTTTTGGCTTCAATCTTAATTTAAATGTGTTTTATTTCAATTTAAGGTTCTATCTCTCTAAAAAAACACCCGATATTTTTTAATTAAACTCTTAAGCAAATTATAGTGGCTAGCTAAATGAACTAACTAAAGATCAAAACACAATAAAAATTTTAGTGTACTATTGAAGAATAGAACTCTTTTTGTATACAAAAATAAACTTTCCTCATATGATTTTATCTTATCATTTTTTGAAGTGAAATATGTATTAAATATACATATCTTAATTGTTTTGACGGCAATCAGAATTTAATTATTTGAGGATGCAATTGAGCGTTTACTTGATAAGAAATATCACAACTGTCGCCACTTTGAATATAAAATTATTTATTGTTTTTTGTTGTAATGAAATGAAGACAGTTCACGTCTGCAGAGATAAAATTCCTCTCTATACTAGACAAAATTCTTCCCAAACGCATATCATGGGATTCCCTCGGAGTTGTCAGTAGAAATTTATCATGAATTAACAGCTACCTTTGATATATTCTGAATTATCGAAAATTGATGAATCACTAAAGAAACCATTCAATAATAAGGCTGATAAATTATAAAAGTAGTGACGTAAGAAGCGAAAGAAATGTTTCTCATTCGGTTTCCAAATTATTCAGTTTTTTAATGCTTAGTTATTATTACAAAGAACTCTACGTACAGAAGAAAATATCGCTGCTGTGAGTCATAGTGTTAATGATGATCCAGATTTATCTATTCGTCGATGGTCACAACAAGTTGGACTCTGTGCATCTTCCACATGAAAAATTTTGCGTAAAGATATTGGTCTAAACCTACACAAGATCCACTTGGTTCAAGAACTAAAGCCACTTGACCATAACAAGCGTCGTTTGTTTGCTGATTGAGCCCTAGGACAGCTTGAAGTTGATCCACTTTTTTATCGTAAAATTTTGTTCAGTGATGGAGCTCATTTCTGGTTGAAGTTCTGCAGGTTCCATTGTCTCCTGAAAAATGCACTGTATGATGTGCTTTACACTCTAGAGGCATCATCGGTCCATATTTCTTCAAAAACGATGCTGAAGCTCATGTTACAGTTAATGATGCTCGTTACAGATCAATGATTATTTGTTTTAAAATTTGAATGGTATCGACCCAGAAGTATTTTGGTTCCAACAAGATGGTGCTACACCTCATGCTGCTACCGTAACAATTGATTTATTGAAAGAAAGGTTTGGCGATATCAGTATTTCGAGAAATGGTCCAATTAATTGGCCTCCAAGATCATGCGACATAACTCCACTGGATTATTTTCTTTGGGGTTATGTCAAGTCATTGGTTTATGCTGATAAACCAGAAACAATATACGCTTTGGAAGCCAACATAATTCGTGTTATTGATGAAATAAGGCCTGAAGTACTCGAAAAAGTGGTCCAAAATTTGTCTGGTCGAATGCGGGTCCACAGAGCTAGTCGTGGTGGACATATGCCAGGAATTATTTTCAAAACATAAATGTCATCTTTCAAATAAAAAAAATTGCCTTCAATCTTAATTTAAATGTGTTTTATTTCAATTTAAAGTTCCATTACCCTAAAAGAAACACCCGATATTATAAAAAAATTCGCATACAGGTTGATTTCTATTTTTTATTATGACTTGAACACATAACGCGTTTCACTATATTGTAGTTTTTTAAAATACTTTTAAACAACTAGTTGCAAATTTATTTATATACAATATTCAAATGTTTTCAGTGTTGACGTGAAGGTTCAATTAAATTTTTATAATTTTTGGAAAAATCACCGAGTTTGTACGCCATTGGATTGCTTGATGATTTTCTCCAAATTCATTATGTAAAAATTTTGAGTTATCAATGGAAGTAGAATATAATTACTGCTCAAATTATTTTTAAATAATTTAAAAATAACTAGATTCAATATAAATGACAATTTTTAAATTTTTTCTAAACCCTCACATACAGATTTAACAATCTCCAAAAATTCAACATGAATTTGAATATTAAAACAAATTGAAATATGTTTATCTTCTACAATTTTAATTTCAAAAAAATTTTTATTAAAAAAACTTTTAGAATTAAATTTAAGTCTACAACAAGCACCGCTTATATTTAATATAGGTATATAATCAAAACTCAATATATAATGTCAAATGGAATAAATAACCCAACAGATATAAGAAAGTAATTAAAATTAATAAATAAATATTTAAAGGAGACAAAATTTTGTTTCTGGTCTTACCTTTAAGAACACCAATTGCCTTTTGAAAACATGAACACACTTAAAGGACTTCTCAAAGAATATAATTTATTTGAAATATTTAATATATTTAAATATTCGAAAAAGTTATTTCAAAAATCTCTAAAAAATGTGTACTATATCTTCAAAAAACAAATATAATTCTAGACAATCCCGTCTTCAGTCCTCATTTAATATTCCAAATATCAAAATCAAAAAACTAACCTATATCTCTCCACGTGTTAAAAGACTAAAGCTTCAAACACAGATCAACTATATAATTCAAGATTGATCTATGTTCTGACAAAATCAAAGAACAGTGTGAGTTATTTTAAGGTTTATTTAAATTCATTGACATTCCATAATGAGATTTATTGAAGCCAAAATATAATTATATATTATATATAAAATAAAATAGAAAGGCCTTTTACTTGATAGAAGAAATATAACAAAATTTGAATATTAAAACAAATTGAAATATATTTATCTTCTACAATTTTAATTTCAAAAAAATTTTTATTCAAAAAACTTTTAGAATTAAATTTATGTCTACAACAAGCACCGCTTACATTTAATAGACGTATATAATCAAAACTCAATATATAATGTCAAATGGAATAAATAACCCAACAGATATACGAAAGTAATTAAAATCAATAATGAGTTTTGATTATATACGTCTATTAAATGTAAGCGGTGCTTGTTGTAGACATAAATTTATTTCTAAAAGTTTTTCGAACAAAAATTTTTTTGAAATTAAAATTGTAGAAGATAAACATATTTCAATTTGTTTTAATATTCTTTTGTTATATTTCTTCTATCAAGTAAAAGGCCTTTCTATTTTATTTCAACATGAATTATCCGCATATCATTTTATGCTCATGGTCAAAAAACCTCTTTTTATTTTCAGCTTCTCTGTTTGTTTTTTAAAAAATACTCACATGGCCTACCGACAATGAATACTCACTCCCATTTACGATAATGATGTCGATAACGAAAAGCCAATTAGACAGATCGAGGATCAATCGTAGACTTCTTTCTTCAGTCCGGTTATCAGCTACCCATTTAAAACAAATGATCCCGCCTGCATCAATTCTTGAAAAACGCAAAGCACGTCATAATCCTGAAACCCCCACCACAGCTCAAGCATCCCGACGTCCACCGTCTTTTAAAAACCAATTCATCCTCCATTTTTGTCCTCAATATACTCGACATATTCAAACGAGACAATACTACAACTGAAATTGTTGACCGGCAGAATCTGAACGCAAATTTTCGAATCTTTTTGGTTGACGGTTTCGCATCTTCCCTTCTGAATTGATGCAGAAAAAAAAACATTGACCGAAATAGTGATCTTCGGTATTCGCGGATCGAATATAAGTGTGTTTCAGTGATTTATCGGAAGGAAACTGGTCCAGTGATCGAAAATGGAGTTACCCTACAAATTCAATTCGAGTAAGTACCGAATATTTCGTTTATTTTTCGGAGACTGCGACAGTGCGTTAAGCGAGAAACCCTCCTTTAGTAAAACAATTTTCAGTATTTTTCCAACTAGACTGTCGCTGTTTTGGGGTCACCTTAGGCAAATCTAAGAACTCTAACATTTTAACCGTTTGAGATCGGCGATTGCGATTATATGAATATTTGCGAATAATTTCGGATTATGCTACATAACCTCCAGTTATATTCTCAAATTGATAATTGAATAAGACACAGCTAGTTCGGAAAATCATCAAGACACTGAATGAGTTTTTAACCAGTAAAAAATACGCATTCATTGCTTTAAAAACGCTGCTCTCACTTTGTTAAACCAAATCATTTAATTCACACTTGCACAAAAGTTTTAAGGCATCATTACTTCTCATGTATATTCTATGTATATTGTGCTAAAAAAAACTAATAAATATTTACAGTTACATTTGTGGCATTCCTTTATGAATAAATTACCGCAAATAATTTGTTGTGGCTGATATAAGAGAATTGTTTCCATTCTCCAGTTAGGAATACATTCATAAATAAAATTATTCTTCTCGTGACGTAATTTAAATCTCTCATGTTTTCCTTTACAGTTCTAAGACTAAGTTTCATCTTATTCCTATGGCAAATCTATTGTTTGAATCTAATGAAATTTCAAGATAAAAAACGTGCGATTCTTAGACGGAGAGATGATATATGAAAATTTTAAATCAGATCACTCTCCAAATTTTTTCTAAAGTTTATTAATTACTCATCGGAATATTTCATTTCGAATTTTATTTAATACTTATTTCTTCTCTTTATTTTTTTGATTCCTTCTCATTAGTACATTGCAGAATAGTTTTGTACAAGGAGAGCACTGATTACAAAATATTCAGAGTATTACGTTTTCGAAGGTAGTTTGTTTTATTTCTAACCACCTAATTTTCAGCTTTCAAATTAATTCTATTCTCCTTAAATATATGAAAATCAGCCGTGAGTTATACACAGTTTCGTACCAAGTTACATGCATATCTAGTAATTCAGGAAGGATGTATTCTAACTACTTTAGAAAATGAGCTATTGAAGTGTTAAAAACATAGGAATTTGTGATTGGAAAAAAAATTATTCAAGAAACGAAAATATTTTCAGTAGACAATTGTTGTCAGGAGCTTCTTATCTTATTTCTGTAATATAGTATTGAAAGCGTATCTTCTTATAATTTTATGAAAACATCTACACTAAAATTAAGAGTTAAATATTATTCACAGTTCAGAATAAAAGGAATTGTTTTTCCTTTTCAAGATGATCTTTAGATTGAAACTGAAAATCTTATCCCTTCATCCTATTATTTTTTAACTATTACGTAGATGAAGTAGAGGCAATATAAACAAATAATTCAATAAATAAATCATCGAATTAATGAAAGGGATTTCTAAAAAAAAGTCAGTCATTCTATTATGAATTATTAAAAACTGACAATTATGAATAATTGTTTCAATAATTGAAGAAATGTATTCCTGTTAGAATACATTGGGAAAAAATTTTTTAAATATTCGAAAAACTAAGATTAAAATCTTTTCAGAATTAAATTGAATAAAACGCCTTAGGAACACTGTTCCACTTTAAAGACATATAAAATTATCAACACATGTGAGCCGCAGCTAATCAATAAATGATAAAATTCATTTCGATATTCGGAATAACAAGTTCAATCACCAGAAAATGTTCCACATAGAATTCAATAGGGTCGTCTTTTAAATCCTCATTTAGACAACAGATATCATTCTCCAAAAAAGGAATCTATAATTGTGACCCATATCCTTCTCAGTTGAAAGTTATTTGGATGCTAAATAAAAATAATCAGTAAAATACCTCACGAACCTCCCTTCAATAAATACTCTATTCGAAAGCGAACCTTTAACAAATGCACAAAACTAGCTGAACACAATTTGAAAAAATTAGGTTACTCATAGAAAAATGTCGAGAAGAAGAAATTCAATATATAGAAACTGACACACTCATGTGTGAAAATACGGCTTAAAAGTAATTTAAATAAATATAAATTGAAAATTTACTTAGAAGGATTTCTAAGGCATTTTATTCAATTTAATTATGAAACTTGCTTAAGAGATTTTAGATTGAAACTTTAGAGGTTTCTGAGAATTAACCCAGCTATTATCTGTAGTAGAAGTAATTATTTTCGAGTAATTATTAATTGAACCATTTTATTTTCTTTCAGTTAAGTGACAATATATTGAACTCTCGCAATGTACTGATGTTTCCCTCTAACAAACACGTTTAAATTTCATATAAACGTGATCGTTTCAGAGACAGTGAAATTCCTAGGAATATTTCGCAGGTTCATGGTCTTTGACATTGTTTTGCTTATTTTGGAATAATGTTATTTTACTCTAAACAGGAATTTGCGAGTTTGTTTGGTCTTGTCAGTGAGGCAAGCAAGTTTCTTCATATTCCAATTTCAACACATTCATTCAATAAAGGATGAATTATTCTCTCAACAATGCATACTTTTTGTCTATAGAAAACATTAATTTCATTACATATTTTGGTAACACTATCTCGTATCAAGAATTTTTCAACTGGAGTAAGAAATTAATCAACGGAAACGTCAATTAGTAATTATTATTAGGAACATTTTAATAACTACGATTCATTAATTTCATCACAATCTATTTCATAATTACTGACGATCTATCGACATCATTATCGCGCTGATTAATTTAAATATAAACAATCTCAGAAAATCACGATATATCTAGAATACTCCAATAATCCTCTAACGTTTTGAAATGAACGAATGAAAATAACTAATAAAGGAATTTTTATTGTCGGCCCCTGAAACTATCGAACAGAAATCAAAAAATTATGGTGAAATCATTAGTCTATTGAAATAATTTATTATTAAGTCCAGTATTTATAATTTAAACTTTATCATTTCATTATCGATTTTTTTCAAGATTCTAAAATTCAGGATCTATATCATAAAATATATTTATTTGATTCACGAAATATGATCTATCCTTAGAATACTTCCTTGTGTTCATGTATGATCAATATTTTATTTGATTTTTGCATAAAAATTATAGGCGAATTTTTGCTGCTGGATACAGAGAACCTCAATAACCAGCGAAAAAACTCTACCAAAAACATTATTAATATTTTATTCCAATTTCTATTTTAATTCCAAACATCAAAAATGGTTTGAACTATTTTGTGGTCGATTTTTGGCTATGGGCTCCCATCGATTCAACTCCTTACGGATGTGTTTATGTCCGAAATAGAATATAAAAGTTAAAATTCAAAATTATCCGTGAATATTCATTTCTGGTACAGATATGTAGACGATATATTGACATGTATTTCCAGAACATCCAGACAACAATTTTCGACTTTTTCAAGTAATATCCAATCAGAAAAAGAATCGAACAATAGAATTACATTTTTAGACCTCTCGATATCACATTCGAATAGTATACTAGAATTTAACGTATTCAGAAAACCCACATCCACTGATATATGTATTCCTATTGACTCCAATCATCCATATTCGCAAAAAATGTCAGCGTATAAATCAACGATCCATAGAGCTTTCGCATTACCCTTATCAAAAAATAACCGCGAAGCTGAAGTCTAAACAATAAAATCAATAGTTGCGAACAACGGTTTCAACCCCAATATAATAGATAATTTCATTCCACAGAAACAATCTAAAAAAAATTAAATATTAATATTGCTTTCGAAATACAGAATAAATTATCATCCGTACTATTTAACGCAAAGGACCCAAGTTCAAACACACACAAATCGGGAGTTTATGAGTTATCCTATTCGACGTGCAGTAATAAATATATAGGACAGAGGGGACGTTCCTTCAAGATGAGGTTCAACGAACATAAAATGAATTTCATTAAAAATAAACAAACATCTACTTTTCCCCTCAATGTTTAGAAAACGGCCATCCTTTTCCGACAATAGATAATCTTAAAATTTTACATGTAGAATCTAAGTGAAATAAACTTGATTATTTAGAATCTGTTGAAATTTTTGAATTAGTTCACAATAGAAATAATGTAAAATTAATGAACAACTGTACGGATCTATGTAAATCCAAAATATTTGAGATATTTGAATAAGTAACTTTTAACCAATCTTCTTTGACATTATAATAGTTGTGAGGCGCCTCTTTTTTAAGCTGTTCTTATCTCTATCTGTATATGCATAAAATACCCTGTCCTGCTTGTTGAGTTTTTTGTTGTCTGAATATGGAATAGCTAATTCCCGAATCTCGAATCACAATTAAAATCTGTAAAATATCAATTTATTGGTAGTAATACTTCTGTCAAGAAAGTACCGGGAATTATCGATTTAAATCTGGCGGGGTAATGAGGCAGGTAAAATTTTTTTTTCCGAGGTTGGTACCACTGTCCTTAATTACTATGCCAAGCTTGATCGGGATCTGTCAACTAGTGTGTTTGCAACAGTTGATTAAGTCACTCGATGTCAAAGTGCGTGCCGATTTTTACTATGGGTGATTACGTTGAGCAAAGAATTTGTTTAAAGTTTTGTGTTGCAAATGAATTTTCGTGTGCCGATGCATTGAAAATGTTGCAAAAGGCTTTTGGTGATAATGCTCTATCCAAAACTCGTGCATATCAGTGGTATAGAGCCTTCAAGGACGGTCGTGAAGTGGTCGAAGACTTGCCTCGTTAACGTCGATAAAATTAAGGAAAGGGTGCTGGAAAACCGTCGTACCAGCTTCAGAGAGATAGCACATGATCTTAAGATATCCCACGAGTCCGCACGTACGATTTTGATTGATATTTTGGGCATGAGAAAGGTGGCCGCACGACTCGTACCGAAAGACTTGAATTTTCTTCAAAAACGTCATCGCGAACAGGTTGCTTCAGACATGCTGGATCGTTGTAATTCCGATTCTACATTCATGGAATGCATTATAACTGGTGATGAGACCTGGGTCTACGAGTACGATATGCAAATAAGCCAGCAATCATCGGAATGGGTGGCAAAAAATGAGCCGAAACCGAAACAACCACGCCAAAGCCGCTCGAAAATGAAGGTGATGCTCATTGTTTTCTTCGATATCCGTGGCGTGGTGCACTACGAATTCGTTCCAGAGGGTCAGACGGTAAACAAGGAGTATTACCTAGGCGTTATGAAACGTTTGCGTGAGCGTGTCCGTAAGAAGCGGCCAAATTTGTGGGCGAACAACTCATGGATTTTGCATGACGATAACGCGCCTTCTCACCGAGCTACGATTGTGACTGACTTTCTCGCCAAAAACTCAACGAACGTGCTTCAGCAACCACCGTATTCGCCGGATTTGGCTCCCTGCGACTTTTTCCTCTTCCCAAAACTAAAATTGCCCCTTCGTGGCACCTGTTTTGAGTCGATTGAAGCCATAAAACAAAATTCGGCGCGAAAGCTAAAGTCCATCCCGGAAAGCGCCTATAAAAAATGTTTCGATAATTGGAAGTGCCGTTGGCATAGATGTATTGGAGCAAATGGAGCCTATTTTGAAGGCGACCCAATAAATTTTGAGGATTAAATGTAAAAATGTTGTTTTAATTGAAAATTCCCGGTACTTTCTTGACAGAGTAGTAAATACGAAAATTTGTTCAGACCGAAAAATCATTTCAACGAGAAAGTACATAATTCACACGTGGGAAACCGTGGGCGAAAACTAACAAATTCCATTTATTCCATTTGAATTTGACCACAGTTGCGTTACTTCCTGGGTTGACACACACAAATTAGTTGTGTTCCTGCGAATAACTCGTTTTAAGAACGAGTTCAACCGAAATTTTTATATCATTGCAGTTAGAACAGTTTCTGCAGAATTTGATTTGCGCCCGAGGTTATGGAAAGATTTACGAAATTCCGGTAATAATATATCTTGAGATTTATAATTGGCTTGTTTGAATGTATATAATGGGGAATTTCAGTGGATGATATTGAACTATTTTTTGTTTCGCGAGATTTGTTGATATGCAAAGCATACAGTATTTATCTAATTTTGATGTATCCTTGACCTCTTCGTATCTCACAAGAATGAAAGTTTTATTTAAAAGTAGAAAGGATTATTCAGTAACATATAGAGAGGATTATTCAGTCCATCTGATTTTTGCACGTCAGTTTTAGGGAACTGCGTGCTATCGTTTCGCAGAAATATCTATAGTTTTGTTTGTTGTTTTCGTTAATGTTAAACACTAAAGTAGACTACTGGTGGAGCAAAAGACGTCAAAAACAATTCCGTCAAAAAACTTTTGAACAGAAAGTGCTAAAGCCTTGAAACTTTAATGGAAGGTTTAGGGTCTGAATATTCCGGATTGAATAATAAATAGGGGTTTTCACTTGATAAAAGGATTTTTACGGAAGTTTTCATGTATCGGATGTCTGTTTTAGAGAGATAGAACTTTCGATAGGGATAACTGTGATTTGACAGAAGGTAGAAGCCATGTTGTTTTGCCATTTCTTTTCAGTAATCATTGGCAAATTATCATCTAAAGACTCACACCGCAACAACGTTTACAAATTGTTGAAATTTATTTTCAAACTCGGTGTTCTATTCGCCAAACTTATAGTATACCAGAGCAGCTTATTCGTCGAACCATCGATAGATTTCGGACAACATTTTCTCTACTCGACGCAACAACAACAAGACAAAAAATTGTACGTATAGAAGAAAATATCGCTGCTGTGAGTCATAGTGTTAATGATGATCTAGATTTGTCTATTCGTCGACGTTCACAACAAGTTGGACTCTGTGCATCCACCACATGGAAAATTTTGCGTAAAGATCTTAGTCTACGCCCATACAAGATCCAACTGGTTCAAGAATTAAGCCACTTGACCATAATAAGCGTCGGTTGGTTATTGATTGAGCCCTAGAACAGCTTGAAGTTGATCCACTTTTTTATCGTAAAATTGTGGTTATTGATGAAGTTCAGTTCTAGTTGAACGGCTCTGTAAACATGCAAAATTGCCGTATACGGAGTGAAAACTATACTCAAGAAGAACTCAAGGTTCCATTGCATCCTGAAAAATGCACTGTAGAGTGTGCTTTACACGCTGGAAGCATCCTCGATTCATATTTCCTTAAAAACTATACTGGAGCTAATATTACAGTGAATGGTGCTCATTACAGATCGATGATCAATGATTATTCGTTTCAAAATTTGATTGGTATCGACCCAGAAGTGTTTTGGTTCCAACAAGATAGTGCTACACCTTATATTGCTACCGTAACAATTGATTTATTGAAAGAAAAATTGGGCGATAACATTATTTCGAGGAATGGTCCAATTAATTGGCCTCCAAGATCATGCGACATAACTCCATTGGATTATTTCCTTGGGAGTTATGTCAAGTCATTGGTTTATGCCGATAAACTAGAAACAATAGACGCTTTGGAAGCCAAAATAACTCGTGTTATTGATGAAATATGGAAGGAAAAAGTAGTCCAAAATTGGAAAGATTTGACGAAAACATTACGAGAAATGGTCCAATTAATTGGCCTTCAAGATCATGCGACATAATTTCACTGGATTATTTTCTTTGGGGTTATGTCAAGTCATTGATTTATGCTGATAAACCAGAAACAATAGATGAAACCGACATAACTCGTGTTATTGATGAAAGAAGGCCTGAATTACTCGAAAAGTGGTCCAAAATTGGTCTGGTCGAATGCGGTTCCTCAGAGCTAGTCGTGGTGAATATATGCCGGAATTTATTTTTGAAACATAAATGTCATAAAATTATCTTTCAAATTAAAAAAAAATGGCTTCAATCTTAATTGAAATGTGTTTTATTTCTATTCAAAGTTCTATCTACGTAAAAAAAACACCTGATGCTGTTCCATTTCTCAAGTCAGTCTTTCGCGAAACCCAGTTTGAGTTATAATTCAAGTTCGATAAATTATTTGTTGTTGAATGAAAAAAATCTAATATACCAATATAAAAGGAGATAGGAATAATAGATACGTTTGACTAAATAATGCAAAATGTATTTGTAAGTAAAATTAAAACACTCTGTTCAAATTTAATTAGAATCAAAACCTTTAATCACAAACGACATCGAGTTTATCAAGCAGATCAAGATTACAGATAAAATTTTGATATTATACTCTTCAAAATAATAATGTTCTCATACTGGCAATCGTTTAAGAATCTCAAATTAATTGACAAGTCTGAAAAGTTAAAATATAGATTCATTAGGAGCCCTGAATACATAGAAGGTAATAGTTTACATGTTTATTTCCGTTAATATAGGAAGTTAAATAAGAATGCAAGCGACTAGAGGTCAAGATTAAACATTATAATTTCCCCTGAGGGGAGACACACAACTTTAAACAAATGCAATATCATTATCACTTGAAGGAACACTGAAATCAAGGATAATTATATTCAAAATAACCAAAATGTGTACGAATATGTTTCAAAATATGAGGAAATTTTCAGTGGGGTAAAAATACATAAGACTGATCTCAGAAATAGCTATCAAATGTTGGAATTCTCGTTTAATTATTTTAGTTTGACAGAAGGTAGAAGCCATGTTGCTTTGACATTTCTCTTTTGAAAGCATTGACAAGTTATCATGAAAAGACTCAAGCCGCAACAACGTTTACAAATTGTTGAAATTCATTTTCAAAATAAGTGTTGTATTCGCCAAACTTATAGAGCACTTCGTGAAATTTATGGTATACATAATCGTCCATCAAAGCAGCTTATTCGTCGAACTATCGATAGTTTTCGGACAATACTTTCTCTACTCGCAACAACAACAAGACGAAAAACTGTACGTACAGAAGAAAAAATCGCTGCTGTAAGTCACAGTATTAATGATGATCCAGATTTTTCTATTCGTCGACGTTCACAACAAGTTGGACTCAGTGCATCCGCCACATGGAAAATTTTTAATAAAGGTCTTGGTCTACACCCATACAAGATCCAACTGGTTCAAAAACTGAAGCTACTTGACCATAATAAGCGTCGTTTGTTTGCTGATTGGGCCCTAGAACAGCTTCAAGTTGATCCACTTCTTTATCGTAAAATTGTGTATAGTGATGAAGCTCATTTCTGGTTGAGCGGCTATGTAAACAAGCAAAATTGCCCTATATGGAGTGAAAACAATCCTCAAAAAGTTCTCCAGGTTCCATTGCATCCTGAAAAATGCACTGTATGGTGTGCCTTACACGCTGTAGGCATCATCGGACCATATTTCTTCAAAAAGTATGCTGGAGCTAATATTACAGTGAATGGTGCTCGTTACAGATCGATGATCAATGATTATTTGTTTCGAAATTTGAATGGTATCGACCCAGAAGTGTTTTGGTTTCAACAGGATGGCACTACACCTCATGATGCTACCGTAACAATTGATTCATTGAAAGAAAGATTTGGCGATAAGATTATTTCTAGAAATGGTCCAATTAATTGACGTTCAAGATCATGCGACATAACTCCACTGGATCATTTTCTTTGGGCTTATGTCAAGTCTTTGGTTCATGCTCCTAAACCAGAATTGATAGACGCCTTGGAAGCCCACATAACTCGTGTTATTGATGAAATACGGCCCGAACTACTCGAAAAAGTGGTCCAAATTTGGTCTGGTCGAATGCGGCTCCTTAAAGCTAGTCGTGGTGGACATATACCGGAAATTATTTGTAAATCATAAATGTCATAAAATTATCTTTCAAATAAAGAAAATTTTGGCTTCAATCTTAATTTGAATGTGTTTTATTTCAATTTAAGATTATATTACTCTAAAAAGACACCCCATATTTGTATGGTAATATACTGTTATGGTATTTATTTTGAAGTAATTTTGTGAATGAATACTTATTAGATCACCCTTGTATCTAGTTGCTGTATTCTATGTTTCCGGCTAGCTCTTAATATTATAATTTTGAATTTTTAAATTAAAATATTATTAAATTTGATTAATATTTGAGGGAGGGTTCAATTTGAATTTTCTAAAAAGATTGAATTTTTAAATTATATTTTATGGAAGTAATTTGAAATTGCGCCAATTTGTTATGGTATTATATTAATGAAATTTTAATAATGAATACTTATTCTTATTTAAATATTTATTAGATCACCCTTGTATGTATGTGATGTATTATTCTATGTTTCCGGCTAGCTCTTAATATTATAATTTTGAATAATTGAAATTAAAATATTATTAAATTTAAAAATTCAATCTTTTTAGAAAATTCAAATTGAACCCTCCCTCAAATATTGAATCAGATTTAATAATATTTTAATTTCAATTATTCAAAATTATAATATTAAGAGCTAGCCGGAAACATAGAATAATACATCACATACATACAAGGGTGATCTAATAAATATTTAAATAAGAATAAGTATTCATTATTAAAATTTCATTAATATAATACCATAACAATACATACTCATATAGTTTTTGTTAATACATTTGTATCAATACATTTCATGTCGGAATGTAGGAAGATTTTTTCCGAGATATTGAAAAATATTTTATATTGATTATATATAAGGATATCAATTTGATAGTTTTTGTATATAGTTTCAATATATATTGCAGAAGTTTGAATATATAATTCTGAATTCAAAGTCTTTTAAATTTTACTCCTGTCAAGTATTGATTCAGATTCAAATTGGTTATTAATTTTGGCTCAGTGCCTGTCCTGTAATATATTTATACTGAGTTCTATGTTATATTTGGCATTAATCTACAGAGTATTTTTAGAGGCGGACAAGGTTGAACTAAAACACAAAAAGATGTATCTAATATTCATGAAATAGGCTCTATTCAACGCATAATTTTATCGAATGAATACTTAAGAAAATATTCTTATGACGTCAAATCAATGATTAATTCGCAAGAGCCAGGTGGTCTATTAGAGACATTAATTAGTCAAATGTTTCTGTCATAGAAAAAATTATTTGATTACGAGTGAATTTAAGCTTCATTTCAACTTAATTTAAAACTGTTTTGTATGCCTGTACGATCGACAAGATCTATTAATACATTTCGCTGGGATTTCACTCAGGTTCCCCTGAATTCTCATGAAATAAACCTATTCTGAATCCTTATTAATTGCCGCTCTATCAGATCCTCCATTATACCTGAAATTTCTCGATATCTATGAACCCATGAAGTATGCCAAAGAGTGTAGAAGTTCGACTATAAGAGAATTATATTAAAAGAGGAAATGAAATTTTTGCAACTCAGAGGAAGTTCATATTCAATTCGAAATATACTGAAATTCCACCTAATTTCATCTTGTGTATTCAACGCATTGATTTATTGAACTTAACAAAGATTAATTTATGGGCGATAAGTCAAAAACATTTCGATATCAATACGCTACTGAACTTGAATTTCAATGTTAAGTGCACTTGTTGAACCGAATAATCCCATTTAAGTGTAGTTAGTTCAATTAGCAAGAATAAAAAAGCCTCGTTTCTACTTCCATAAAAGGTTTTCACGAAACAACTGATATATTTCCAAGAAACTCTCACTACCACAGAAGACAAGGACCTAACTTGTCTTAAATTATATAATAAGCTGCCAAGTCATGTGAAAGAGTTAAATTTACCGGCATTCACCAGAAAAGTCAAATATTTGCTCTTAGAAAAAACTATATATTATTTGCATGAATTTTTGACGTAAAAGTTTGTCTATTAACTTTATAACGAATGATAATTGGACGGTACTCTACAGGCACTTTTGTGTTGCAAATTGCCTGTAGAATCACCTTGTGAAATTTGGCCAGAGATAACTTGAACATCCTATATGATCCTTCTCAAAATTGTTTACAACGCTCAAAATGTTAATACTATAGTATTTCAGCGCTTCCTCTCCATTGAAAGCCATTAGAACGGCACACAAATTGCAAATCAACATAATTATCCTTTCAGAATAGAAAATAATCAACTTTCAATAGTAACAATTTGCAAAAGTGAAGAATCTGACCTGAATAGAAGATTAATGACAATAAGAGTTTAACCAAAAGTCGTGCCCTCAGGTGTTCTTGTACCATTGACGTCAAATTCAAGGTTCCTGCTGAAAACTGTATACTTTAGAAACTGGGGATTTTACAGGTATCGGTTGTTAGCATGACGTCGATGGTTAAATTAACATAATTTGGATGCTTTTTATTTTTATTAGTATCCTTATATTCTTGGTTTTCCGTTCATTTATTCATTTTTAATAAAAGTATATATGAAGCGTGTAGAAACCTGATATTTTGATTATAGTTTATTTGGAATTTTTTCACGGCTACTTCTATATTATCTCAACTTATCTTTTTCTGATCGTTCATCATCTAATATTGCCTCCTCTAACTTCGTTTCCTTCCGTTTGTTTAATTTAGGTTAGTGTATATATGTTGGAATGATCACTCTTTTTGTGCATTTTCGATATACTCAAATTTTTTCAATCAAGTAAAAAAAGGAGTTCATTATGGTATTATATTGAACAGAGTAATATTTTAAATTTCTATACGTATATATAGTTTGTCGTTTACTCACGAACAATAAGATTTAAATAACTCACCCCTGTTAAACATATTCAGATAAAATAATAAAAAAAGGTTTTTCTTGATAGAAGGATTATTACAAAATTGTAACTATCATACAGATTTATTCTGTTCACCTCCTACAAATTTTAATGTCAAAACATTTTATTCAAAAACTTTAAGAATTAAATTGAAAAATGTCTTTAGAACACACTGTATCAATTTAGTAGACATAGAATTAACACTTATTACAGTACAATAGGGAATAAAAGTATTCAAAGAAATATAAATTGTCAATTGAAAAATTATTTAATAGATTCAAAAATGCAAAATGTAACCTCAAGAACATCTTCAAAAACAAGTTGCTCAAAATAAGTTCCTTTTCAAAAACATTCCTAAAATATGCAGAACATCTTCGAAAAGCAATTTAGAATTATTACAACGGAACTCATAAGCTCTACTTCATATTTAAAAAATTAAAATAATTGATAACTCCATTTAGTTTTGTTAATTATTTTTATTTTTTAAATATGAAGTAGAGCTGATTTAAATCGTTATCTATTTTCTATGAAATTATGATTCATTGAAAACTCATTCAAAGTACTTCTAACAGAACGATTGACCGATTTAACCAATTACAATTTTCCTGTATTTAGAAACGTACAATTCAGGTAATGGCATCCTACTTTCTAAAGCCCAAAATAAGAATTTTAAGTAATTCGAACAATGTCTTATTTTAAAATTATACCAGAGACAAGTTTCATCCTTATCATGTACGGCTTTGCGATCACATAAGAGGTGATTTCACAAATGTCTTTGGAATTAGGAAAAAGAACCATATTTTCATTTAGGTATCCATTAACTTTAAAGGAATCAACACGTACCGTCAGTCTCAAGTGTCGGTCATAAACTAGTAATTATTTGATACACGTGATTTAGAAATCGCATATTTCTGAATCTAGTCTTAATGATGATACTGTTTTAAAGACTGGTAACAACCACTCTACAGTAAATTTTTGGAATTTCTTGTTGTTATGTAGTTCAAAAAGTTTCGAACAAACATAGCATTAAATAGAAGTTCAAATTCGTAAATCATCAGTTATGAACTGAATGTGAAATTAAAAATATATAATAGACAGTATTTTAATTTCCGCAAAAATGTTTGATACAACAATTGTTTCACAAAGATGGCTTCTTCAGGTATCTGCATTCTACTGATTGATGGTTTAAATACAGTTAATTACGTGACAAAATAATGGTAAAAACAAGTCATAAAACTTAGGATGTTTATTGGAGTTTTATTTGGATCCGTCAACAACTGTTTGTCTATTCAAAAGGATTTTATGGGCATTGTACCTGTTCATTTCCAAAGATTCTTAAAGTGTTAATCTAGAACTTTTGCTTTAGACGTGGATAATTCCATAGTTATTATTGAAATTATGCCTGAATTCCTTGAGGTGATTGGCATATGTCGAATGTACAGAATGCGAGGTGTAACTTATTTGGTGTTCTTGAATGATCTAACTGTCTGGATAATATATACTGAAGGGCTATCGTTGCAAGTCAACTTGTAGACACCCGATTTATTTACACAACCGACACAGATGATTCATATAAATATTATGAAACTATCATCCGCAATTTTCAATGGACCTTTTTGAATGATAAATAAACAATTAGTGAAAGTATATTATTAGGAGTACAAATAAGTTTCCGCCGTTTTATTGTAGATGGCGGCTTAAAAAATAGTTTGGACATTCAAGAACAACATAACCTATTAATATCATTGATTTTATATTGGTAAAATGTAATTTTTATAAGTTGGAAATGTCAAAATTTAAGCCAAGTAAGCGTCATTTGCGGGAAATATTAGTTTACTTCTTTAATTTAAAGAAATCTGCTGGTGAGGCGCATCAATTGCTCGTAGAAGCATATAGTGAGGGTGCTTTGAGTGAGAGAACGTGTCGAGAGTGGTTTCAAAAGTTTAAAAACGGTGATTTCGACGTAGAAGACAAAGATCGCAGTGGAAGGCCAAAAATTCACGAGGATGCAGAATTGGAGGAATTATTGGAGGAAGATTAATCTCAAACACAAAAATAACTTGCTCTATTATTAGAAGTTACTCAGCAAGCAGTCTCACATCGTTTAAAATCATTAGGAATGATTCATAAACAATTTGTGTTAAAAAACGGCGGAAATTTATTTGTACTAATACATACCCTGGTCTTATAAGATATTGAAGCTGAAAGTAACTTGATAAGTATTAATCGGACTCTGCTTCAGGAAAATCAATCATTATTGACTAGTGGTCCTAATAACATCGATAATGCACCACGCTCTGGTCTCCAAAAAGAAGTATTTACATCAAAAACATCACGAAATCGTTTTGGCGAATTACGAAGTGATTTTCTGAAGATATCAAAGGAATATACAGGCTTTAGTTTGCATGAACGTTGGCCTATAACCTGTAACTGAGGTGGTTTAATCATGTAACAAAAAGATCTACTAACTACGAATTTCTAGTAAACAAAATTGTGATATTTAATTTCATTCAATGATGAGGAAGTTTAATAAATCAAATCGGAAGTTTATCGAAACGCAATGTCATCAGATTCGTTCCAGAAATTCTGCGAAATTCGTTGATTCACGGTCATGTTCAATGTTAACCAGTGCGAAACTTAAATCTGCCGCGAGACGCTGACTTTCAACCAAAATCTTCGACAAACGGTAGGAAGTCGAGTATGGTAAAATTCTTTTATTTTCCAGTCCAAAGTCACAATTTCAAATGGAAGATCCTTCGATCGGCTTATGATATAATTGGAAACTGCAGTTCATGTATGTTAATTTAGGTAATTAATAATTTAATGTCACCAAACGGACCTGAATTAGGAAATATTTTTCCGGTTCTTCTTGAATGAGAATTAATGAATATATTTTCTAGTGATTATGACTAATTTTCGCGAAATTTCTCAAGGGGTATTCCATGTTGTAACTGCTTTTCGAGAATGAATATATACAGAAATCAAATATAGAGGAATTAGTGTTTTCAATTAGCTCTCCACCCTGAAATTTTTTCGTGGAAAAATTTTGGGGAAATATACTACCGTGAAAAATTATGATGCGTAAAATTTTTCCACGAATCTCGGAAATAATCACAGTTAAAATGGCGAATTCAAGAAAATTATCACGGACTTTATTCGAGAGCTTTAAAGATTTCAATATATATTTGGTTGAATTAATTTTAATTTGTATTTTCACAGTTTACAGTTTCCAGATATTGAGTCTATGATCGTATCTTCTTTTCGACTTTTTCCTGTGAATTAGCCTTATTTTTTCAAATAGTGTTCAACTCGTCCGCATTTTTAAAAATTCGCTTTCGAATAGAATATTAGGTGAAGGAACATATGTAGATATGATTATATTCGAATAGTTTAATATTTACATATATATTTTGTTAGCCTTCTACATATTTAATTTCAAAAAATTATATTTAATATTATAAATTCAGGAATTAAATTAATGTCATATAAGTACTACTTATATCCAACGACATATAAAATACACATTCATTATAAGACATCCAAATAATATAACAAAATACAATAAATATAAATTGTTAACAAAAATCCTATAAATTAAATATTTTGAGTAGACAAAATTTTGTTTCTACTCATCACTCTTATGAAAACAGATATCCTTCAAAAATGTTTAATATAATCTTAAGAATTTCATCATAAAACTTTCTAACTTAGAATATTCAATATTATTAGATATTTAAGTTACTTTTTAGAAAATCCCAATATATGTGAAAACATTACTAAAAAACAAGTTTTAAGAGAGACTTTGCTTCCTCAGTACTCAATCATATTCATATTCAATGAAATAAAATAAATCAACAAAAAATATTTTCTCATCTTTAACAATTCAGAAAGCTTCTTGGTAAATTAATACTGAAAATTCAAATGGAGTGTAATGTTAACTCAAATAAATAATTCTGTGGTTTACCATTGATCTAAAAGATTGAAAGGCAATTTAACGTTGATTGATGTTATGTTTTATTGAATAATAATATGATTGACTTCTGACGAAGCAAAGTCTCTCTTGAAACTTGTTTTTTAGTAATGTTTTTAGATATCTTGAGATTTTCTAAAAAATAACTTAGTTAGATATCGAATAATATTGAATATTCTAAATAAGATAGTTTTATGATGAAATTCTTAAGATTATGTTAAACATTTTTGAGAGATATCTGTTTTCATAAGAGGGATAAGCAGAAACAAAATTTTGTCTACTCGAAATATTTTATTTATAGGATTTTTGTTAACAATTCATATTTATTGGATTTTGTGATATCATTTGGATGTCTCATAATGATTGTTTATTTTATGTGTCGTTTGATTTAAGTAGTACTTATATGACATTAATTTAATTCCTGAAGTTGTAATATTGAATATAATTTTTTGAATTTAAATATGTAGAAGGCTAACAGAATATAACTGTAAATATTAAAATATTTAAATAATTTTATATACCTTCTACCAAGTATGAACCTCAATTTATAATAAAAAATATCTTAGCAGGCAAAATGAATACAGTTGAATAAAGTGTACTTTTTTTCTAGTGTTTGTTCAGATAAGTACATTCAGTTGTCTGGTAAGATCTTTTTTGTTAATCATTTTTTAAATGTGAAGTAGGGCTGATCAGTTTCCATTCTGGCAATTCTAAATTCCGTTTAGAAGATGTTCTGCATGTTTTAGGAAATTTTTTGAAGGAACTTATTTTGAGCAAGTTGTTTTTGAAGAAGTTCTTGAGGTTATGTTTTGCATTTTTGGAAAAGAATTCGGTTTTCGAAAAATAAGGTACCAAACAAAATTTTGAACCCTTCAAGTATTTATTTGGTAATTTTAATCAATAATTTATATTTCTTTGAATTCTTTTAACCCCTTTTGGTACTGTGTCTACCTATCTGAAAGAGTGTTTTCGAAGGCATTTATTCAACTCAATATTCTAAAATATTTGAATAAAATTTTCTGAAATTAAAATTTGTAATAATCCTTCTATCAAGAAAAAACCTCTTCTTCTTATAGAACAATTGTATTTTTCACATTAATCATCAACTAAAAGAACTGAAGGATATACTCTAACAATTCGATAATAAACTTAATAGACTTTCAAAACGAAAAGGATATTCTTGGAAATTCATACAAGTTTGTCATTTTATCACACGAGATATTATTTTTCCATGTCATATTACTCTTTTCGGTGTTTATACTTCACAACAATTTCACTCATGAGACCAGCTGACACTTGAGTGAATTCGTTGAAAAGTCATACGCAAAATTAACAAGCAACAAACTAATATTACAATGAAGAAATTTTTTCAACAAAATTTTTTCTTTACTGAGATTTATAATAATTTAATTAAAATTTCTCCACTGCTTTCATAATCATGTAAATCATAAACCATAATTCGACTTCTTTTTCCATATCCTTGACATAATCCTGCGAACTTCTCACAGGAATCGTCTAATCGTAAAGCTGAAATTGAAATAATATTTGCCCCCGACAGGCGAATGATAAACGTCCGTGTGAAATTGGCTGAATTTCAACCTTCCAAATTCGATGGAAATAAAAACCAGAGAATTATTTCCCTGAAGACACATTTCTTTGCGTCACCAATGAAATGATAGTCAATTCGACAGAGGATAGAATATTCTTATCGGTCGTAGTTTAACCAATACTCTGGGATTTATTATATCTCATGAATTATTAATGGTTATTTTGGCGAAATTAGATATCTGTATGACCTCATAAGACATGTGTGAGAGTTCAACACTTTAAGTTCATTAAATGGAATTATCAGTATGGATGAGATTTACATAAATATAAATAGTGAATATTTTATCAATGAAACATATCGCGTGATTTATTCGAAGGTATTTTTTTTGTTGATGAAAAAAATGAATAAAAACAATTTTATTTTTTTTTATCTTTATTATTACATAAAAGAACCATTCTTTGCAATTCAATTTCTTTCGAATGGACGGTTAACAACGTTCATTCTGAAGTTCAAATTTTCAATTACGCGTCTGAGTATTTCTAGTGGTATTTGGCCAATAACACGAGTAATAATGATTATCCACATAGACTTTGGATATTACATAGCCTCAAAGAAAAAAGTCGAGAGGTGTGATATCACACGATCTAGCCGATCAATTCGTTGGTCCAAAGAGTGAGATGATCCGTTCGCCGAATCGCTCTCGCAGCAAAGCCATGGTTTCACGGGCTGTATGGCAAGTGGTGCCATCTTGTTGGAACCAAATTTCGTCGAGACTACGGGCTTCAATTTCGGGCATCAAATAGTCTGTTATCATTGCTGGATAACGGTCACCATTCACAGTAACATTCCGGCCCATAAACCACACCTAACAGTTGTTTTTTCTGGATTCAATTTCAGCTCTTGAACTTCTTCGGGTTGTTCATCACCCCAAATACTCGCGTTTTGTTTATTCACGAACCCATTAAGCCAAAAATGGGCCTTATCAGTGAACAAAATTTTTGTCGAAAACATCTTCTGTAAGCTTATCAAGAGCCCAACAATTTAAACGGAAACGATTCGGAAGGTCGGTCGGCTTCAGTTCTTGCAATAGTTGTACTTTGTGAACTTTTCAGGAAAGATTCTCACATAAAATAAGCCAAGTTGTTTAATATGACAGGCTAAGCTGATGAAAACGGCGACGAATCGACACTTCATGGTCTTCGCATACACTCTCCACTACCGGCCCTATATTTTCTTCACTACGTGCTGGGTATGGTCTATTTGGTCAATTATTATCCAATTATGAAAATTGGTTCTCAAACTTACGGATGGTAGTGTGTGCGTACGATAGGCTGATTATGTGGACCATAAGTTGGTCTAAGCGCCCGATACACATTACTCGTAGAACGCCCATTTTCGTAATAAAGTTGAACAATTTGTAGACGCCGTGCCGGGCTAAATCTTTCCATTATGAATTTTCAAACACAACTGAACAGAAATGGCACTTCAATTAAGACGAGGCATGCGCAATCTGCAATTGAATCCCCACCACAAAAATAAATGAATCTCTTTACATACTAAAGGAGTATGTGTATTTGATCGAAGTGAAAAAAATAGATTTTCAATCGATTATCCACTACATTTTTTGAGCAGTGTATATTTCCGGTAAGAAGGTTGTTGTTTGGTAAATCTGCAAACAATCGGAAATAATGCTCTGTTCGAAAATTATTTCACAAGAGTGAGTCAAGTATGCCTTTCTGCATGGACTGAATGAACCCATTTCAACATAAATCTATATGTTATGCTATGCGGGGCGAATATAGGTACGTTACAGATTTCTTAATGTTGCATATTACAGAGAAGTTTCGAGAAATCGACTTGACCAAACCGGGCTATCATATCGACGTTAACCGTTGTAGGTACTCATTTTCAAATATATTGAAATATTAAATAGTGGGGCAATGATTTTAGGAATCTTGGGATAACATTAGAAATATTGAATAATATATAAAGTGACGAACTCCCACAAAACCGAGAGATTTACAAGTATATTTGTCATTTACCTTCAACATTGTTTCGTTTTCATTATGCAAATTTGTCTATAATATTAGATAAATGTTTGCATACAACTTGTTCATTAGATGAAAATGAATAAATATTGATTGCACTTTTTATAGTTCGAGGAAACGGATGAGATAAATAAATTGTCAGTTACATCACATATTGAGAACAAGCAATATGAGTTCTTAGGTATGAGTATTATAGTATTGTATTATTAATATTCAGTCAAATCGCCTCGCGCTTTCCACAATGCATCCATTCTTTTGGGCGTGCTCTTTATTCAGGTTAACGCAATTTATTATTGTATCGGGTGTTTTTTTTTAGAGTAATAGAACTTTCGATAGGGATAACTGTGATTTGACAGAAGGCAGAAGCAATTTTCTTTTGACATTTCTGTTCAGTAACCATTGACAAATTATCATGAAAGGCTCACGCCGCAACAACGTTTACAAAGTGTTAAAATTTATTTTCAAAATCAGTGGTCTATTCGCCAAACTAATAGAGCACTTCGTGAAATTTATGGCTTACATAATCGTCCATTAGAGCAGATTATTCGTCGAACTATCGATATATTTCGGACAACATTGTCTCTACCCGATGCAACAACAACAACAAGAACTGTACGTACAGAAGACAATATCACTGCTGTAAGTCATAGTGTTAATGATAATCCTGATTTGTCTATTCGTCGACGTTCACAACAAGTTGGACCCTGTGCATCCACCACATGAAAATTTTTGCGTAAAGGTCTATGGGTCTAGACCCATACAAGATCCAACTGGTTCATGAACTGAAGCCATTTGACCATAATAAGCGTCGTTTGTTTGCTGATTGGGCCCTAGAACAGCTTGAAGTTGATCCATTTTTTTATCGTAAAATTGTGTTTAGTGATGAAGCTCATTTCTGGTTCAACGGCTATGTCAACAAGCAAAATTAACGTATATGGAATTAAAACAATCCTCAAGAAATTCTGCAGGTTCCATTGCATCCTGAAAAATGCACTCTATGGTGTACTTTACACGCTGGAGGCATCATCGGTCCATATTTCTTTAAAAACGATACTGGAACTAATGTTACAGTGAATGGTTCGGGTAACAGATCGATGATCAATGATTATTTGTTTCAAAATTTGAATGGTATCGACCCAGAAGTATTTTGGTTCCAACAGGATGGTGCTACACCTCATGCTGCTACCGTAACAATTGACATGAAAGAAAGATTTGGCGATAACATTATTTCGAGAAATGGTCCAATTACTTGGCCCCCAAGACCATGCGACATAACTCCACTGGATTATTTTCTTTGGGGTAATGTCAAGTCATTGGTTTATGCTGATAAATGATATATTTATCTCTCTATCAACTGTTTATTATATTTTCTTTCACCAATTTCCGTTTAAGACACTCCCAGACATAATCGATTGGGTTCATGGGAGGAGAGTTCCAAGTCCATACTGAAAGGTGTATTTTTCCTCCTCCAACAATTTGTTCGCGCTTTTAAAGGGTTTTTTAATAAGGGATTTCATTTTGAATAGAACGCTATCTGGCATTTTGAATATCACTTTTGAAGATGTCATCTTTTGACATTTGACAAGTGAAAACTGCGCCAATACTAAAAATGGAACGACACATGCTTCAAAAACGCATTGAAAATGTTAAAATTCACTACAAAAAAATCATTCATTTGAAAAAGTCTGAATGCTGGTGGAGCGATGGTTTTTGATGAAAAATTAAAAATACTAATACAAAAAATTAGTAAGCTGAATACTAACTAACCTTAGCTGGCATCAATTCTCCACAACCCCTACAGATTTAGATATAAATAAATCCCATGAAAACATTTAGAATTGAATTTTTAAAAAACATCTCCTAGATACACTGTATCACTTTATAGACATATATATTATCATCAGATGTGGTGGAAATTAACTAATAATTAATCAAAAGGAATATAAAATAATGTCCAAATTATTTGGAGGTCACCTTTTACATATATGTTTCGATTGGATGTTGAAGAATCACATGTAGAATTTTCCACATATAATTCAAAAAGGCCTTTTATATTTTCCTTTTTTAAATAATATAAAGCACATTCTCTGGAGGAAGAAGCTGATAAATTCGGACCCAAATCTCTTCAGTAAGGAGTTATTTCCATAAACAAAATAATCATTGAAAAATATATAAAAATACTTCTTTTCACCAGACATTTCTCCAACAACTAATCAATATTAAGATAAGCATGTCCTATACACGAAAATAATGTTATATCACAGTAATATACAATGAAAGAAGATACGATTTAGACTCGGCATTAGATAACCTCCACGTGTATGTGATTTGATATAAAGAAATTTCTCAATTATTTATTTATATATATATATATATATTCAAAATTATTATGAAGAAGTATTTGTTTACTTCAGATAATAGCTGGAATTAATTCTCCAGGACCTCTAGAGATTTAAATCTTGATAAATCTCATAAAAGCGTTTAAAATGCAATTTTTACAAAGAGGTATTTTTATATATTTTTGACAACTAATTTGTTTATTCCAATAACTCATTACTGAAGAGATTTGGGACCGAATTTATCAGGTTCTTTCTATGGAGAATGTGCTATATATTCTTAAAAAAAGGGAAAATAAAAAAAGCCTTTTTGAATTATATATTGAACATTTTTTGGTGATGGAACTTGTGATTCTTTAACATACAATCGAAACATAAGATGATGTCCAAATAATTTGGTCATTATTTTAAGTACTTTTGATTCTTATTCTTGATTGCTTCGGTCTCTACTTGACGGAAATTCATCGTAAATGATTTGAAGTGAAACACTTTATTTCCGCTTATTTTTATTTTTCAACGACAATTGTTTCGTCAATTACATATTGACTTCGTTAGGTGAGTATGGTAACTAACTACTTCTACAAAATCTTTCTCCTTAAATACAAGTTTCACTAAAAATACGCGATAAAATGAAGTTTACAAGGAATTTATTAAAAAAGGTTCGACAACGGAGAACGGTTCACATCTGTTTGGTCGTTCAACAAAATATTCATTTTATGATGCCGGTTTATTTCCATTGCTTCTAAAAGGTCCAATCTATTGCATTTGTTCTCGAAATGGTAAACTTCAAAGTTATGGTCAAAATCATGTCCGGATTCTTGTAGATGTCTGGCATAAGTGGAGTTTGATTTATTCTTAACGAATGAATTCCGGTGTTCCTGGATCCTACTCTCAAAAGATCTACCCGTTTGACCAATGTATACATATGGACATGTACCACAATTTAACCTATATACGCCTGATCTCTTATTCTTATTGACGATATCTTTATTATTTTTTATTAATTTATCTAAAGAATTTATTGTTTTATATGAGATATTGACATTTCGTTTTTCTTTAAATATCTAGCTATTTGTACAGATTTTTGTCCTATATATGGTAAGCAAATAAACTTTTCATTTTTTCTGATATGTGGATAAACTTTTTGAATTCACAAAGAAACCAATTTTCAGGAGAAATTATCCATAAAAAATTCATAT
Organism: Megalocaria dilatata; assembly: GCA_034642435.1. NCBI lineage: Eukaryota > Metazoa > Arthropoda > Insecta > Coleoptera > Coccinellidae > Megalocaria > Megalocaria dilatata. The sequence goes on from CM067861.1 coordinate 46,743,673, forward strand.
GATCTAATAAATAAAATAAAGAATATTCATATCCCAGACAATGCTAAACTAATGTATTTTGGCGTGAAAAACCTGTTTCCTAGCGTACCTGTAAAACTAACAATAAAATTATTAGAAAGGCTACTATTGAAAAATCACACAAACCCGGTAATTAAACAAGAAATAATGGATATCCTCAACATATGTATTGCACAAAACTATTTCTTGTTTAATGGAATATTTTATGAGGATAACGAAAGCCTCACGATGGGAAATCCACTAAGTCCTATATTAGCTGAAATATTTATGGATTTCCTAGAAGACAAAATACAAGAGCACCCGCTTTTTAAGCAATTTATTTATTGGTTATTTACCGACGTTTAGACGTCGGTACGTCTAGACAACTTTCGTTATTCTTAGAATTTATCAACCAGGTATACCCTACGATAAAATTTACTCACGAAGAAGAACAAAATGACAGCATACATTTTTCAGACTTGAAAATAATTAATATTAACAATAGACATAATTTTTCGATTTACCGCAAACCAACACACACAGATGGCACAATACTTTCTTCCTCAAATCATCCTTTATCCCATAAATTAGCAGCATACAATAGTATGGTGTATAGACTAGTTAATGTACCTATGTCACAAGATAATTTTGAAATAGAATTGAATATAATAAAACAAATAACAGTAAATAATGAGTATAACCCATCAATTATTGATCAACTATTGAATAAAATTAAACTGAAACAATCTATGTCATTAGTTCATCCACATATCATAAAACACGAAAAGTTTATTTGCTTACCATACATAGGACAAAAATCTGCACAAATAGCTAGATATTTAAAGAAAAAACGAAATGTCAATATCTCATATAAAACAATAAATTCTTTAGGTAAATTAATAAAAAATAATAAAGATATCGTCAATAAGAACAAGAGATCAGGCGTATATAGGTTAAATTGTGGTACATGTCCATATGTATACATTGGTCAAACGGGTAGATCTTTTGAGAGTAGGATCCAGGAACACCGGATTCATTCATTAAGAATAAATCGAACTCCACTTATGCCAGACATCTACAAGAATCCGGACATGATTTTGACCATAACTTTGAAGTTCTCCATTTCGAGAACAAATGCAATAGATTGGACCTTTTAGAAGCAATGGAAATAAACCGGCATCATAAAATGAATATTTTGTTGAACGACCAAACAGATGTGGACCGTTCTCCGTTGTTGAACCTTTTTTAATAAATTCCTTGTAAACTTCATTTTATCACGTATTTTTAGTGAAACTTGTATTTAAGGAGAAAGATTTTGTAAAAGTAGTTAGTTACCATACTCACCTGACGAAGTCAATATGTAATTGACGAAACAATTGTCGTTGAAAAATAAAAATAAGCGGAAATAAAGTGTTTTACTTCAAATCATTTACTTTTGATTCTTTATTAGTTAATTTTTACCACATGTGCTGATAATATATATGTCTATAAAGTGATACAGTGTATCTAGGACATTTTGAAAATTTCATTCTAAATTTTTTCATGAGATTTATTTAGATTTGAATCTGTAGAGGTTCTGGGGAATTAATTCCAGCAATTATATGTGGTATGCTCATGTTCCAAACGATTTGTTTCCCAAATTTCGTTTTGTTATTTATATATTCTTTTTTTTTCAGAGATACTGCTGTTAGCGTTTCTTGGTGTTCTGATGGTTTTGTCATCCTACTTCATCTTTATGTACCAACCAGTTGGCATCATAGTAGCTCAGGTAGGTTAGGCCAGAAATAAACAAATATGTGATTCATTCAAAATGTAAATATTTTGTAGTAAATAACCATTATTCGATTAATGCTAATAAATTAAGCAAATAAGTTCTAGTCCCTCGAGAATTCATCGGTGCACATTGAAAATTAAATATTTTGGAAATCCCTGGTAGATTCTCGGAATTAAAAAAATATTCATAGATGATTATTTCGTAAACTTCCTAGATAGTTTGGTAATTTATATTAATTTTAGAGATCCTGAAAGCTACTTTCATGAATGTGTCCCGTTGAAATCAAATGATTAATACAAGGTTAAGATATTTTCGCTTTGATCTCATTTCATTTATACAGCTTTGACTATAATAATTGGGTAACTTGTTTGTAGGATTATTGACGATATATGCTGTAAGGTGTATAAAGATTTGTATGAAGTATGAAAATAAGTCATTTTGAATTCAGTACATAAATTCTGATAATATATTGTCTATAATATCCGGAAATAGTGCGGTGCGCGTTCATAGCTGCAAAACCAGAAATCTTAGAATTTTCGTTCCAAAGCAGGCTTCTTGTACATTAATTTCTGCATCTTAGGAAATTATGTCATAATATACAGGTTGTTCCTGAAAGAGATTATTCTGCAAATGGATGATTTTTATATGGATCACCTCGTTTATTTTCATATATTTTTAATGCCCCCAATATATCTATCATGACGCCTAATATTAAAGATTATTAAGAGGAAACCGCTAGAAATTGACAGAAGATTTGTTCGCTAAAACTCCTGTATCCATAAGCAGAAGGAATTGTAACACGAATTTGATCACTAAATAATCAACCTTTCATATGTACTGGTGTCCGTTATTAATGGCCAGATATAAAGAACTTCAACTTGCTATTCCTCGATTTTTTTCAAATGTAACATCCTGTGATTTTTTCACAAAGATATAGAGAACTGAATGCCTCACATTTTTTCGGAAGAATCCTTAAGGCTCCTAAGATCAGCAGCTACGAAAAATGAAATCATAACTGAAAATTTCATCTAAATAATGAATATAATAACTAACAGATAATAAAAATAGTTAAAAAAATCAATCCAGCGATATAAATTATTCGTGTAATATTTGGTACAGCATTACTTGATCAATGAATGATTTCTCGAATTTCTCCTACTTATTCTAGGAAGTTCTGCTTTTAAAATCGAGAAAAAACTATTGAATTCAATTCTTTTATCAGCGGAAACTTTTCCAATATAAGACTTGAGAATATTTTCCCATTTGTCGGAGTTCGAGTATCGGGTGTTATTTTAGAGTGATAGAACTTTAAATTTAAATGATCAAATCTGGATCATCATTAACACTGTGACTTACAGCATCGATGTATTCTTCTGTACATACAGTTCTTTGTCTTGTTGTTGTTGTTGTTGCATCGAATAGAGAAAATATCGAAATCTATTGATAGTTCGACGAATAAGCTGCTCTGAAAGACGATTATGTAAACCATAAATCTCACGAAGTGCTCTATAAGTTTGGCGAATAGAACACAGATTTTGAAAATAAATTTCAACAATTTGTAAACATTGTTGCGGCGTGAGTCTTTCTGATAATTTGTCAATGCTTACTGAACACAAATGTCAAAACAACATAGCTTCTACCTTCTGTCAAATCACAGTCATATCTATCGAAAGTCATATCACTCTAAAAAACACCCGATATTGAATAACATTCAGAGCTTTCAACTGATTTCAAGTCAACAATGTGCGTATCTGAATTGAATAAGCATTTAATTATACAGTTCGAAATATATTAACATACATTTTTAATTAAACTTTGTCGTAGATTAATCACACTTATAGTACATGAATCGATAAATCGATTATTATTAATTCCGTTGACAGTTGACGAAGTAGGTACCTCAAATTAGATATAAGTTCAATTGAATTCAATTGTGAGCATGTGTAAAATATCCTTATTTCAAACGGTATATTAAATAATATAACTTTGATTTCCACATGTTTATTTGAATACAATAGTCCCTTCGTTACATTGTAGCTTTTCCAGACATAACATTCTGATAGTGTGGATACCAATTTTTAATTTTGTTAATTATATGAATTATAATAATGAAGAGAGGATTTTTTCATGCTAGAAGGATTATTACAAAATTTGAATATCATACAGATTTATTCTGTTAAGCTCCTACAAATTTAAATTAAAAAAAAATGTTATTCAGAAATTCTTTAGAACGCACTGTGTCAATTATGTAGGCATATAGAAGTAATACTTATTATACAGTACCGAGGGAAATGAAAGAAATATAAATTGTCAACTAAAAATTATCAAATGTATACTTGAAAAGTACAAAATTTTGTTTCGTTCCATGTTTTATGAAAACTCAATTCCTTTCCAAAATACAGAACATAACCTCAAGAACTTCTTCAAAAACAATTTGCTCTTAATAAGTTCTCTTAAAAAAAATGTTAAAACACATAGAACATCTTTAAAAAGCAATTTAGTAGTATTACAACGGTAACTCATCAGCTCAACCTTATATTGAAAAAATAAAAATAATTAACAAAAAATATCTTACCAAACCAACTGAATGCTTAAAAAAATGTATATAAAACAGTAATTTATTTCCACAAAAATGTTTGTACTACTACAACAATTGTTTCACCACAATGTGGCTTCTTCAGGTATTACATTGTACTGTCTGTCAAATATTTTTGTGGAAATAAATTACTGTTTCATATACATTTTTTTAATTAAAATGAGTTTCCACCAAGTAAAGACCGAATCTATCAAATATTCAACTGAATGCTGTTTATTGGACAAACGCTAGAATGAAGCGAACTTATAAACATCCTACGTTCTATGTTCGTGACAGAAATTACATAAAGTTTGAAAAGTATTTTATTTTAAACAAAAACCAATCAGTTTGAAACGAATGTTTGCAATTTGCTTCTGTGATCAACAAAACGTTGTCGAGTTTGTTTGAGTATAGAATTGTTATACAGATGTATGTTACACTGTCTCCATTTCTAGAAGTTTTTATTACCGTATCTCATACTCCTTATTGATATTTTATGGTATATATCATCCGAATTAATTTATTTTAATATAAATAATGATCTAAAAATAAAAAAATGTATATGAGACAGTAATTTATTTCCACAAAAATGTTTGTACTACTACAACAATTGTTTCACCACGATGTGGCTTCTTCAGGTATTACATTGTACTGTTTGATGGTATTCAGTGTAACCGAGTTTAAATACATTTTTAGGTACGTGACCAAATAATGGAAGCACAAGTCATAAAACTCTAGGTGTTTATTGGAGTTTGCCGCTAAAAATGGCATTAAAGAAAAATATTCAGTAATGGAGAATGATCGACATCTGTTTGTTCATTCAAAAGGATTTTACGGGCATTATACCTGTTGATTTCAAGAAATTCTAAAAGTGTTAATCTAGAACTTTTGCTTTCAACGTGGATAATTTCATAATTATTGTTGAAATTATGCCTGAATTCCTTAAAATGATTAGCATATGTCGAATGTACAGAATTGGATATATAACCCCTTTGGTGTTCTTGGACACGTTTCTTGAATGATCTACCAGTCTGGCCAATGTATACTAAAGGGCAATCTTTGCAAGTCAACTTGTAGACTCCGGATTTATTTTCTTTATTTGTACGATCTTTATTGTTTTTTTATGTAGGTACTAAGATTATTAATTGTCTTAAAAGCCGCGTTATAATTGAAATAACTTTTGAAATATTTAGCAATATTTTCAGATAATCCATTGATATAAGATAACGAAAAATATTTCTGTGTATTGTCCTCTTTTATGATAGGGTACACGAGATTTAATGCCATTTTCTTTTATTTTTTGGATACCATTTTGTCTATAAGAGAATACAAAATGGTATCCAATAAACAAAAGAAAATGGCATTAAATCTCGTGTACCCTATCATAAAAGAGGACAATACAAAGAAATATTTTTCGTCATCTTATGTCAATGGATTATCTGAAAATATTGCTAAATATTTCAAAAGTTGTTTCAATTATAACGCGGCTTTTAAGACAATTAATAACCTTAGTAACTACATAAAACACAATAAAGATCGTACAAATAAAGAAAATAAATCCGGAGTCTACAAGTTGACTTGCAAAGATTGTCCTTTAGTATACATTGGCCAGACTGGTAGATCATTCAAGAAACGTGTCCAAGAATACCAAAGGGGTTATATATCTAATTCTGTACATTCGACATATGCTAATCATTTTAAGGAATTCAGGCATAATTTCAACAATAATTATGAAATTATCCACATTGAAAGCAAAAGTTCTAGATTAACACTTTTAGAATTTTTTGAAATCAACAGGTATAATGCCCGTAAAATCCTTTTGTACGAACAAATAGATGTCGATCATTCTCCATTACTGAATATTTTTCCGTAATGGCAATTTTAGCGGCAAACTCCAATAAACACCTAGAGTTTTTATGACTTGTGCTTCCATTATTTGGTCACGTACCTAAAAATGTATTTAAACTCGGTTACACTGAATACCATCAGACAGTACAATGTAATACCTGAAGAAGCCACATCGTGGTGAAACAATTGTTGTAGTAGTACAAACATTTTTGTGGAAATAAATTATTGTCTCATATACATTTTTTTAATTAAAACGAGTTTCCACCAAGTAAAGACCGGATCTATCAAATATTGATCTAAAAATTTTGATCGTTTACTTATTCCATTTTTTTATTCCAGTTGTTATCCTTGGAGTCGGGAACTCTTTTCTACTATCTCTGGAAAGAGCCACCCTATAAAATTTACATCAATATTCGTATATTCTCTGTGACAAATCAAGATAAATTCACAAGAGGCGAAGAAAAGATGTCTGTGGAAGAAGTTGGGCCCTATTGTTTTCAGTAAGTGTAACAAGATTTTTCTTATTTGGCATTCATATTATATTATCGTTTTGATTTCATCATTTTCAAGCGGAAAATTTTAAATTCGACAGTGAATCGAAAAGGAAATCTCACAATTTGTATTTTCAAGTAAGAATTTGAAGATCGAATGAGACTACGAGGGGTATAAATAAAATTTTGCGATTATTTTTCGAATATTAATGGCTGGAGGAATGACTCCGAGTGTTTTCGCGAGTTCCTTTTGCGTTTGTGATGGATCTTCATCGAATATTGCCTCTAAATCTTCATCTTTAAGCATTGGTGACGCTTCGGATCGTTTTTCGTCTTCCAAATCGAAATTGCCGCTTTTAAATCGGTCAAACCACTTCTGACACATTCGTTCAGCTAAAGTATGGTGACCATAAACATCCACTAAAACACGATGCCTTTCAGCAGCCTTCTCCTTCATATTGAAGTAATGAAGTAAAACTCCCCGCAAAAAAACTAAAGTTGACATTTGCAGAGCACTCAATATATTATTTACACTTTAGCGAAATGACAGATACTGAAAAGAAAGCCCCATGATGACACGTATTGCCAGATGAATATTGAAAAAATAAACTAGTAGCGACACCTGTTATCCAAATATCTCAGTTCGAAAATACAGTAATTGTCTTACGTCTCATTCAATCCCATGAAATTTAAAATTTGTTTTTGACAAACCGAAGGAATAGTTCACCAAGAAATTGTAGATAAAGACAGAGAATATGGAACACGGATTTGTTTACACGGGGATTTTGGTAAAGAATCTGGATCAAAATTCGTTAATTTTCTATATAAGAGTAATTTTTATTAATTTTTGAATTTTTTTTCAGGGAAATTCTCTCCAATACAAATGCAACATTTCATCCAAATGGCACAGTAACTTACATCCCTGTGAGAAATCTTAAGTTCATCCCGGAGAAGTCTGTTGGGGACATTCACACCGACAGAGTTATTTCTCCAAACATACCTTTAGTGGTAAGTTACTTCACATTTTTCTGTATACACACATCGTGAAAAGTATTGCTCCCCCACCCTATCAACTCTCAACTTGTTGAATGTAACATGACAGTTTTTTGTTTGTGGAATCTTCGCTATCTTATCACTTAAATGATTCTTGTTCGGGAGAATACAGGTCTATTCGAAGTTAATCAGTTTTTCTCGAATAACAAGAGTTGTAATATTGAGAATATTGCGTAGAAAATGCCAAGACATTTCTCAGTTTGATCTCAATTCCGCCCGGGAAGTTGTGCCCTTTCAAGACGGATTAATAATATGCTGGGGGGTATTATGTTCGAACCCGTTATCGTTGAACGAACCATGACTGGTGCCATCTACGTATAAAACATCATGGAATCAATCATTGTTCCTCTGCGCAACGAATTTGGGGATAATTTCATTCATCAGGATAATAACTCTGCATCACACCGCACAAGAAGGCTCCAAAACATTCTTCAAGAGAACAATATCCAGAGAATGAACTGGCCAGCAAACTCACCAGACACGAATCCAATTGAGCACGTATGGGATTACTTAGGGAGAGTAATATCTAATCGCCAAAACCCACCTTCAACTTTTCAGGAATTGAGTTTACCCCTTCAGGAAGAATTGAACGATATACCTGAAAATTTCATTAATGACTTGATTAGTGGGATGCCAAGGCGTATTGGGAAGCTGATTGAAAGAAGAGGTGGTAATACGAACTGTTGAATTTGGATTTAGTTAGGGAAAAACTATAATGAATCAAAAATAAATAATCGATAAATTTAGATTTTTTCTTATTTTGTCTCATCCTGCATAAAGCAAATAGTAGAAAACAAAGATTTTTTATCAAATATATTGCAGTTGAAATAGAGGAAAATATTCATCTCATTTCCAGAACATACATTCTGTCAAGAAAGTACCGGGAATTATCGATTTAAATCTGGCGGGGCAATGAGGCAGGTAAAATTTTTTTTTCCTAGGTTGGTACCACTGTCCTTAATTACTATGCCAAGCTTGAGCGGGATCTGTCAACTAGTGTGTTTGCAACAGCTGATTAAGTTAGTCGATGTCAGAGTGCGTGCCGATTTTTACTATAAGTGATTACGTTGAGCAAAGAATTTGTTTAAAGTTTTGTGTTGTAAATGAATTTTCGTGTGCCGATTCATTGAAAATGTTGCAAAAGGCCTTTGGTGATAATGCTCTATCGAAAACTCGTGCATATCAGTGGTCCAGAGCCTTCAAGGACGGTCGTGAAGTGGTCGCCAATCGACGGCTTCGATCGAAGATAACGTCGATAAAATTAAGGAAAGGGTGCTGGAAAACCGTCGTACCAGCTTGAGAGAGATAGCACATGATCTTAAGATATCCTACGAGTCTGCACGTACGATTTTGATTGATATTTTGGGCACGAGAAAGGTGGCCGCACGACTCGTACCGAAAGACCTGAATTTTCTTCAAAAACGTCATCGCGAACAGGTTGCTTCAGACATGCTGGATCGCTGTAATTCCGATTCTACATTCATGGAACGCATTATAACTGGTGATGAGACCTGGGTCTACGAGTACGATATGCAAACAAGCCAGCAATCATCGGAATGGGTGGCAGAAAATGAGCCGAAACCGAAAAAACCACGCCAAAGCCGCTCGAAAATGAAGGTGATGCTCATTGTTATCTTCGATATCCGTGACGTGGTGCACTACGAATTCGTTCCAGAGGGTCAGACGGTAAACAAGGAGTATTACCTAGGCGTTATGAAACGTTTGCGTGAGCGTATCCGTAAGAAGCGGCCAAATTTGTGGGCGAACAACTCATGGATTTTGCATGACGATAACGCGCCTTCTCACCGAGCTACGATTATGACTGACTTTCTCGCCAAAAACTCAACAAACGTGCTTCAGCAACCACCGTATTCGCCAGATTTGGCTGCCTGCGACTTTTTCCTCTTCCCAAAACTAAAATTGCCCCTTCGTGGCACCCGTTTTGAGTCGATTGAAGCCATAAAACAAAATTCGGCGCGAGAGCTAAAGTCCATCCCGGAAAGCGCCTATAAAAAATGTTTCTATAATTGGAAGTGCCGTTGGCATAGATGTATTGGAGCAAATGGAGCCGATTTTGAAGGCGACCCAATAAATTTTGACGATTAAATGTAAAAATGTTGTTTTAATTGAAAATTCCCGGTACTTTCTTGACAGAGTAGTATATTGTTTATTCCTTGAGAAACCTAGGAGGACCAAGACTTTTGACGATGTGTGTAGTTTACACGTCCGAATTCGCTCTTAGGCCTCTTCAAGGGATTTGTCTGGAACGTAATTCTAAGTAGAGTACTCTACTGTTATAAACCACTAAAAACGAAATCTGTACACTTTCGTCGAAAGCTATAACTCTTGTACTCTAAACTATGTACCTTGTACTCTGATGAAGTTCTACAAGGAGTAGAACTGAGTTCTAAGTAGATGTCGCTACTAGTTTATTATTTTATTGTTTTATATGGCAACACTTTCATTTTCAAGCGTCATTATTAGGATTTCTTTTAAGTATCCGTCATTTCGCTGGAGTGTGAACAACATATTCTCTGTGTGCCCTGAAAGTCTAAGAAAAAAAACATTGGGATGTAAATCTGGTGATCTGGGGGGACATTTGATCGTGCCATTTGTAAAAATGACACAACTCTTACGTTGTGACTTGAATAGCCATCCTGTCGACATCAGAAATTAATTGGTAGCTCTCGAACTGTCGGAATCATTTGATTCTCTAAAAGCGTTTAGGTTACCATCGATAAAAAATGACCCTATGATGTAATTCCCCTGTGTTCCTGTCCAAACATTAAATTTTTGGGGATACTGGGTATGCACAGGAATAATCGGATGCTTATTCTTCCTATACTAATTGATATCTTACTACTGATGGGTTATGTTTTCTGTTCAAAGAATACGATGACTCATCAGTGAATAAGATATTGTTAAGGAATGGACTATTTTCATTTACTTTTTCCATCATATTGTCACAAAATTCCATTCGTTTGATATGGTCCTCCGGAAAAATTTCTTGATTTGTTGGAACCTTATAACATCGGTAACCATATTTTTCAAAATCTTCCGAACACTTCTATCGCTCATATCGACTTGTTCAGCAATTTGTTTACTTGAACAGAGTGAACTAGTTTTAACAGCATTTACTTCTTTGTTCAGACGATTTTCACTAATGGTTTTTGGTGGTTTATCAATCTTGCAATGCCTGCATGTTCGTAAACACCTTCGAATGTTTCAATAATTTTAGAAATAGCCGAACTTGGAGGAATCGACCTACCTTCAAAGGCAACAATAAAAGATTTCTCTTGAATTGATCGACCACCAAACTACCATTTTCTGATCTGACTTTTCCTTCTACACGGAACTTTTCGATTTACTTCATTTTCAACCGATATGGACTAACGCGTCTCACGTTTGAAGTGCGAATTATTCTGATTGCCGAAAACAGAGTGCAGGGCCTCGTTCCGATCGAAGCATCCCCTGCTACTTGCCACTGTCATTGAGACAGAACAGTCGTTTATTCATCGTTGCATCGCGCTGAGGTTTTCATTCTTTCAGTGCTCCACTAAACCCTGATCTTTATCTTATTGTTGTTGTTGTCCGAAATCTATCAATAGTTCGACGAATAAGCTGTTCTGATAGACGATTATGTAAACCATAAATTTCACGAAGTGCTCTATAACTTTGGGGAATAGAACACTGATTTTGAAAATAAATTTCAACAATTTGTAAACGTTGTTGCGGCGTGAGTCTTTCCATGATAATTTTTCAATGCTTACTGAACAGAAATGTCAAAACAACGTGGGTTTTAGCTTCTGTCAAATCACAGTTATACCTATCGAAAGTTCTATCACTCTAAAAAAACACTGGATAGTTGAGATACAATTTGTTTTATTCACTTGGAAAATGCAGTAAACTCTACGAAACTTGAGTCACTAATAAAACGTGATAGAAAATTAATTTCTTATTTTATTCAATCAACAAATGTTTTATCACAAAGTAACGTACTGTTCCATCCAATAGTTTAAGAAAATAAAATGTGGAACAATTTTATGATTTTTCCTATATATCTCATGTATTTTTCAATTCTTTTTTAGGGAATTTCCGCTATGTTGAGAGATTCTTCCATGTTCACAAACCTGGCCCTAACCATGGTCAGCAACACCGCTAATTCCAAATCCTTCGTGAACGTCACAGTACATGACTACCTGTTTGGGTATGACGATCTCTTGGTGAAACTCGCAAATACGGCCCTGCCCACCTGGATCAACTTCGAAAAATTCGGCATCTTGGATAGGGTAAGTGTCTTTCATATGGATATATTTGTTATCGTTTTTTTTCTATTCTTGGACGGTCCAATTATCGTTATGCAAATGACCTACAAATCGACATTCGTGGATTTCCTTGAGAATTTGTTTATGTTTACCGGACTGAGCTGAACAAATACACAGAGAGCCGCTCCTGAAAACAGCTGTTCTTGAATATCACAACACGGGTCGATTAATTAGAACAGTTCCACATAATCTCCAGCACTTCAAAAAAACTATGCGAAAATGAAGTTCATCTCTATGCACAGTATATACAGGCTGCCAAGTTATCCTTGGCCAAATGTAACAATATGATTTTAAATGCAATTTGCAAAAAACAAGTTTCTATTGAGTATGGTCCAATTATCTTTCGTAGCAAAGTTATTCAAGATTCTAATATTTTGTGACGTTTCACAATTATTTAAATATTTTAAGATTATCAGATATATTCTGTTAGCCTTCTACATATTTAATTTCAAAAAATTATATTTAATATTGTAACTTCATGAATTAATTAATGTCATATAAGCACTGCTCATATCAAACGACATATAAAATAAACATTCATTATAAGACATCCAAATGAGATAAAAAAATCCAATAATTAATTATATACGTCTATTAAATGTGAGCGGTGCTTATGTAGACATAAATTTAATTCTAAAAGTTTTTTGAATAAAAATTTTTTTGAAATTAAAATTGTAGAAGATAAACATATTTCAATTTGTTTTAATATTCAAATTTTGTTATATTTCTTCTATCAAGTAAAAGGCCTTTCTATTTTATTTTATATATAATATATAATTATATTTTGGCTTCAATTCAATTTAAATAAACCTTAAAATAACTCACACTGTTCTTTGATTTTGTTAGAACATAGATCAATCTTGAATTATATAGTGGATCTGTATATCGAAGCTTAAGTCTTTTAACACGTGGAGAGATATAGGTTAGTTTTTTGATTTTGATATTTGGAATATTAAATGAGGACTGAAGACGGGATTGTCTAGAATTATATTTGTTTTTTGAAGATATAGTGCACATTTTTTAGAGATTTTTGAAATAATTTATTCGAATATTTAAATATATTAAATATTTCAAATAAATTATATTCTTTGAGAAGTCCTTTAAGTGTGTTCATGTTTTTCAAAGGCAATTGGTGTTCTTAAAGGTAAGACCAGAAACAAAATTTTGTCTCCTTTAAATATTTATTTATTAATTTTAATTACTTTCGTATATCTGTTAGTTTATTTATTCCATTTGACTTTATATATTGAGTTTTGATTATATACGTCTATTAAATGTAAGCAGTGCTTGTTGTAGACATAAATTTAATTCTAAAAGTTTTTGAATAAAATGTTTTTGAAATTGAAATTCTAGAAGACGAACATATTTCAATATGTTTTAATATTCAAATTTTGTTATATTTCTTCTATCAAGTAAAAGGCCTTTCTATTCTATTTTATTTCAGATATATTCTGTTAGCCTTCTACATATTCAATTTCAAAAAATTATTTTTAATATTGTAACTTCAGGAATTAAATTAATGTCATATAAGCACTGCTCATATCAAACGACATATAAAATAAACATTTATAATAAGACATCCAAATGAGATAAAAAAATCCAATAAATATAAACTGTTAACAAAAATCCTATATATTAAATATTTCGAGTAGACAAAATTTTGTTTCTGCACACCTCTTATGAAAACAGATATCTTCCAAAAATGTTCAATATAATCTTAAGAATTTCATCATAAAACTATCTTAATTAGAATATTCAATATTATTGGATATCTAACTAAGTTACTTTTTAGAAAATCTCAAGATATGTAAAAACATTATTAAAAAACATGTTTTAAGAGAGACTTTGCTTCGTCAGTTCTCAATCATATTCATATTCAATAAAATATAACATCAATCAACAAAAAATATTCATTTACAATTCAGAAAGCGTCTTGTCAAATGAATACTGTACATTCAAATGGAGTGTAATGTTGACTCGAATTAAATAGTTCTTTGGTTTACCATTGATTTTAAAGATTGAAAGGCATCTGTTATAGTCCAAGAACCATCTGTATAAAGAATGTTAAAGAAACCAAATAATTATATATTATGAATAAAATAAAATAAATGGAGGCTTATACTTAATAAAAGGTATATAAAATTATTCAAATATTTACAGATATATCTGTAAATATTAAAATATTAAAATAATTTTAATTTTAAATGGAGGGTTATACTTGATAAGAGGTATAGAAAATAATTTAAATATTTTAAGATTTACAAATATTATAAACCTTCTATCAAGTATAAACCTCCATTAATTTTATTCAATTCTTTATGTCAATTAAATTGACACAGTGTGTTCTAAAGAAATTTTTTAAATTTAATTCTAAAAATTTTTGACCAAAAATTTTTTTTAAATGTGTGGGAGGTTAACAGAATAAATCTGTATGATATTTAAAATTTTATGAACTTAATATTCTTATAAGAGAAAGATTAATTAAATTTTCGCCTGCAGGCTCAACGTAATCCAAAAGGATCATCTTCGACTGAAATTTCTATAATAACAGACACTTGAATTAAATTTTTAGGGCTTATTAAATTATTTGGAAAGAACAGTAATTATTGAATTAAATCAGTCCTTACTTGGTGAAAATTCATATTAAATAATATTTAAATAAGGTTATTGTGATTTTCACAAATTTTTATTGTTATGTTTACAACAATTGTTTCGCTATCACAGTAGCATCATCAGGAAGGTTTACATTTTGAATAACTAAGCTTATTTCCGAAATCCGTTGCTATTTATATTACAGTAAGTGGGTACAATAATTTTTTATTGAGCACTGAAACCAAAAAAAAGGGTCTCTGCAAATTCCAGCTCATCTGAATATACTTCACAGAGGTGAGTTATTTAGATCTAATTGTTCGTTAAGTAATATTCCATTTTTATTGTGTATCTAGGGATTCTCAGAGGTTTAAGGCATAACTTTTACTTTCTATATGTAGAATTTAAAAATTATGGTCGAAAGTATGTCCTGTTTCTAACAAATGGTTAGAATATGTGTAATTACTTTTATTATTGAAGAAGCTCTTCAAATGTTCTATGTCAGAAAGTTCTTCCAGTCTGTCCTATGTAAACTTTAGGGCAATCACCGCAGGTTAACTTATAAACCCCCGATTTATCATCTTTATGTGTACAGTCTTTATTATTTTTAATGAATTTACTCAAGTTTGAATTCGTTTTAAATGAAGTCCTCAAATTATATTTATTTTTGAGGTATGTAGCAATTTTCTCAGAAATACCTTTAGTGTATTTTAAGGAAATGTATTCAAAATTTTTTTTTATATTAGGAAACACCATATTTAAAACTATTTTATTATTTTTATTCATCAACAATTTGTCTATCAACTTAGGATCATAGTCATTATCAATAGCTATTTGTTTAATTATGTTAAGTTCTGAAATATAATTTTTTCGATTCATGGGAATATTAACTAATCTATGGATCATACAATTAAATGCTGATAATTTTTGATTTGAAGGATGATTTGATTTATTGTATATAATAGAATCCGTGTAGGTTGGTTCGTGAAATATTGAAAAATCATGTGAATTATTTATTCGAGTAACAGTTAAATCAAGAAAATTAATATAATTATTCTGTTCGGTTTCCATAGTGAATGTTATTGAAGGGTGTATTTTATTGATAAATTGAAAGAGTTTTTTTATAAGTCTGTCTGTACCTGTGAAGCAACAGAAAATATCGTCTATATATCTATGCTAATATAAAAAAATATTTCATAAGGGGATTTTGGTGAATTTTAGTTTCAATATTGTCCATGAATATTTCTGCTAATAAAGGACTTAGACATTCTAAAATACTTCTTTGATAACTGTATTACATCTGTTGTTGATTAATAGATTGTCTACTAGTTCAATTGTTTCATTTGGTGGGATACTTGGAAATAATTTTTGGACGTCAAATGAAATGAATTTAACTTTATGTGTTAAGTGGATGAAGAATATCCACTTACCGCAACGGATTTCGGAAACAAGCTCAGTCATTCAAAATGTAAACCTGCCTGATGATGCTACTGTGATAGCGAAACGATTGTTGTGAACATAACAATAAAAATTTGTCAAAATCAGAATAATCTTATTTAAATATTATTGTAATTGTCAAAGAAGAGTTACGCAAAACTAACATTCCATGAATTTTTCTACATCTTTCATAAAACTGAGCATGCATTGTTATTTTTCAAATAACCATAGATATACCTTCGTTAAAAAATCCATTAGAAATCATTAAACGTCAGTTAAGTATATCCAATGAGCACTAGAAGCGAACATAGAAGTTCATTAATTCGATATCCTAATGTTTTTAAAACGAAAATTCTTGTTTGCTTTTAACAATAGCAATACTTGTAACGCATTTTTTCATTCTAATGTGTTTTTTGCGCATCCGAAGAACGATCCATCAGAAATTTAATTATTGTTTTTTTAACAAATTCCGCGGGCTTATCGCTCTCGTCTTAGACGTCAATTCTAGCACTTCCTGATCGACTCGTTGTAATTAATCCATTAGTTTTCACTAATCGGAATTGAAAATTTGAATAGGTATGCCGAGTTATTCGATCTTGAACTTTGAATACCATTTGTGGTCGTTTTCGAGCCGTTTGTATGTTATGCAGGAGTTTTTCCATTTGAAATCACGCTTTCGATGTTCAGGTAATAATGTTTTCGCGTGCTTGTACCATAGGGCTTCTTATTTCGTTTGTACGTCCACATTTTGAGAATTTGAGGCGAAAGGGTGGCTTATAGTCCAGTCATTATAGTAAGTTCACCTCGGAATTCGAGATACCCAGCTGTAAATACTTAAATATTGACACCCTAAAAGTTGTCTCAAAACCTACATATGGTAGGGTGTAAGCAACTATTAAATTTCAAGGTCAAAGGTCACAAAAATCGTTTTTTTTGGAAATATCTCATTTCCTACGGGTTTTTTGCTATTAGTATTCATTATCAATTTTGTAGAATACAAAATTATCTACAAATTTTGTCTAAAAAAATTTTTTATATGATAAACGGTTTTCGAGATAGAGGGCGAAGAGCGCGCGGTCACACCATCACTTCAGGTCACCGGTGCCTCCGGTCGAAAACGCGCCATATACCTATAGTTGATGAACTATCGATAAATCAATGATTATAAATAATTGTCAATTTTTATTAACTATTATATCATATTTTATCATTTTTTCCTAACCGATCTACTTTTTATTCAGTATTCATTTATTTAACAACACTTACCTGCCCATGTAATTGCAGAATTGTTAATGAAAATATAGGAATTATATTTAAATTTTAACCTAATTAATATTAATAACTTCTTACATGATGAAAGAAAAAGCATAACATAACATAAATTATGAATTAATCTTTTTATTAAAAAATATCATTCAATTCATTTATTTTTATTGAAAGTAAAAAAATAGAATAAAGGGTACAAAAACTACAATTTATAATTTTAATCATCTTCTTCCTCTTCATCGTCATCTTCTGGCTGCTGGTAAATTTCAAACTGGTCTTCATTATCATCTTCAACGACATTTGTCTCAAGTTCTTCCATGATTTCGGGGTCAAAGGTTCCATCTTCGTTAATGTCGATTTAATGCATGAAGAAATAATGATAATGATAAAATATAATATAATAGTTAATAAAAATTGACAATTATTTATAATCATTGATTTATCGATAGTCCATCAACTATATAAGGCGCGTTTTCGACCGGAGGCACCGGTTGACCTGAAGTGATGGTGTGACCGCGCGCTCTCCGTCCTCTATCTCGAAAACCGTTTATCATATAAAAACTTTTTTCAGACAAAATTTGTAGAGAATTTTGTAGTCTACAAAATTGATAATAAATACTAATAGCAAAAAACCCGTAGGAAATGAGATATTTCCAAAAAAAGCGCAAAAAACCGATTTTTGTGACCTTTGACCTTGAAATTTAATAGTTGCTTACACCCTACCATATGTAGGTTTTGAGACAACTTTAAGGGTCTCAATATACAAGTATTTACAGACTTGCAGCTGGGTATCTCGAATTCCGAGATTCTTACCTAATTTAAGCTTAAATGACTGGACTATTAGTATTTAAGAATTCAAATATGAGGAAAACAACAATTCTTTTGCTTCTTTTTGTTTTGTCTATTCAGTTGTGGGTTGCAGGGTGTAGTTAACAAAGAGAGCCTGATACTGTAATAGCTAATTACGTGCAATTTTACAGGGTGACAAGAAAAACCCCGGACAAACTTGTTTTCATTCAACTTCATTGAACAAAAAAAATAAACAAAACAACAACGGATAATAATAACATAAACATTTGGTAATAATATATTCAAGCGGTTTCGAAGTGGCTTCCTCTGCTGACGATACAGACGCTTCTTGAAATTTTCGGCAATGAGACGCAGCTCTTCGGGCGTTAATCGGTCCCATTCCCGGCTCAGGGATTGCTTCAGCGAACTTCTGTGGTGTTTAACACACGCCCTGAGCTCCAAAATCGACCCCACGCTGTAGTCCATTGGGTTGAGATCCGGCGAGTAGGGCGGCCATTCTGCAGATGTGACGAAACTCGGAAATGGGTCTTACACCATTCTTGCGTCATTTTCGTTTTGTGAGCCGGAGAGGAGTCCTATTGAAACGTCCAGTGCGTGTCATCGAAGTGCTGCTGGGTCCATGGAAGTACTACGGTCTCGAGAATGTCGCAGCGGTAGACTTCTTCATTGATTTTGACCCCTTCATCCACGAAAACCAAGGGTGTTTTGCCGTTGGCGCAAATTCCGCTTCAGACCATGACGGATTGAGGATTTTGAGGATGTTCGACGATGGCCGAAGTACCGGGAGTCTCTGCGGACCAGAGTCTGTCATTTTAGTGGTTGTAGGATTGTTCAACGATGAAAAGCTTCTCGTCTGTGAAGAGAATGCGTTACTCTTGCTGACCGGTAGCGAGACAAAGGAGTTGGCGTCACCTTTGGAGTCGTACGCACTCGTTTTCATCCGTGAGGAATTGAACATTTTGGAGCTTGTATATCTTAAGGTTGAGCTCCTTTCTGGACATTTGACGCACGGATACAATGTTGTTATCAGTCTCACGGGCTATTTTCCTCATGGAGATCCTCGAATTTCGATTAACTCGCTTCTTGACGATGTTGCGATTGCTACGCGTATTGAGAGTGCATTTTCTCCCACTTCCTTGACGTTTACCATCATGACCAAGCTACTGGATATCCTAAACACTGAATATTTTCACTCAAAAAACCAACTAATGGTACAAGAGTCAATGAAATGGCAAGGAAAAGTGTTATAAAGTTGACTCGTTAGACAATAATTCGATTAAAAGCATTTGAATGAGATCAATTCTGTTAGATTTTGATTGAAAACTTCTGTCACTCATTGTAATATTTGTTTTTCCAGATCATGGCTCTCGAGAATGCTTCAAACATTGTCACCATCACGAATAACCACATGAAAGAGAAACCCTTGAACCCTCTGTATAAACCAAAGGAAAAAGAAAGAAACTTCTACATACAAGAATTCAACGGATCACCAGGTCTTAAGCAGTGGGGTTACGAAGAAACTGAAGGAAACGAAACGAGCATCATGAACTCAAGATGCAACTTCATCGGCGGTTCCTTTGATGGAGCTCTATTCCCCAGAGATTTAACCTTAGAAGACGGCAGCATGCATCTATACAGGAGAGGTTTCTGCAGACCGGTGCCTGCCATACCTTTGAGGGAAGTCACCATGAACGGTTACGAAGCCATTGAGTTTGGTGTGGAAAAGGACTTCCTGTACGAACCATCAGTGAATCCGGAAAATGCCTGTTATTGCAAAGAAGAGGGCGACTGTTTACCTAGAGGCATTGTCAGCATAGCACCCTGCTATTACGATATTCCAATAACACTCTCACAACCACATTTCTACAACGCTGACCCCATGTTATTAGAACAGGTTACAGGACTTGCTCCCGAGAAATCCAAGCACGACGTGAACTTCACGCTTCACAAGAGACTCGGACTGCCAATTAAAGCCAACCTAAGGATTCAAGTAAATTTAGACGTTGGTCGCACCAAATACAATGCCAAAACAACAATCTTCAATAACCTTCATGTACCTCTTTGCTGGTTGGAACTCCAAGTAGATGAAGTGCCATTTATTGTTCAGATGCTGATTACTATTGCTTTCGAGATTGCTCCAATTGCTGAGATCATGCTCAAGTATATATTTGCCATCTTCGGTGCTGCCATGATCTCTTGTTCGGCTCTGTTTGCTCTCCAAACTAACGAGATTACTGAGAGCAATTTAGAGGCCTTACCTTTCAGTAGATTTAGTTTAAGAAGAAGTAGTGAATACAAACCAATTCCAGTGAGTATGCCCTCGCAATATGTGAGGTCGAATATCAGAAGAATATCTGTGAATTGACTCTATTAAATGTAGATTTTGGCATCTGTGATGCTGCATAGACTGATTTTTTATTTATTGCCGATTTAATTGTACATAGTCCGATAAAGTGATATTTATGGTGATACATTAGAGAGTAGTGTGGTTTTATAAGTGAAGAAAATTAAATAATTGCTAATTTTATCATTTCTGTCGTTTCATTACCCATCCAATCACAAATTTTTATGCATTCAAAATGATTAAATGAAAAGAATTTCTGCCACTTGCGCATCTTTTCATCTGACAGAAGGATTCAAAATTCAACCCTTCTTTGAGTTGATTGAAGTAAGTGATTCTTGACCTTCCTTTTTCATTTATTCTTCCTTCAAAGATGATGAGTTATATGGCCTATGGCTCTCGAGAATGCTTCAAACATTGTCACCATCATGAATAACCACATGAAAGAGAAACCCTTGAACCCTCTGTATAAACCAGAGGACAAAGAAAGAAACTTCTACATACAAAATTCAACGGTTCACCAGGTCTTAAGCAGTGGGGTTACGAAGAAACTGAAGGAAACGAAACGAGCATCATGAACTCAAGATGCAACTTCATCGACGGTTCCTTTGATGGAGCTCTATTCCCCAGAGATTTAACCTTAGAAGACGGCAGCATGCACCTATACAGAAGAGGTTTCTGCAGACTGGTGCCTGCCATACCTTTGAGGGAAGCCACCATGAATGGTTACGAAGCCGTTGAGTTTGGTGTGGAAAAGGACTTCCTGTACGAACCATCAGTGAATTCGGAAAATGCCTGTTACTGCAAAGATGACTGTTTACCCAGAGGCATTGTCAGCATAGCACCCTGCTATTACGGTATTCCAATAACACTCTCACAACCACATTTCTACAGCGCTGACCCCATGTTATTAGAACAGGTTACAGGACTTGCTCCCGAGAAATCCATGCACCACGTGAACTTCACGCTTCACAAGAGACTCGTACTGCCAATTAAAGCCAACCTAAGGATTCACGTGAATTAAGACGTTGGTCGCACCAAATACAATGCCAAAACAACAATCTTCAATAACCTTCATGTACCTCTGTGCTGGTTGGAACTCCAAGTAGATGAAGTGCCATTTATTGTTCAGATGCTGATTACTATTGCTTTCGAGCTCGCTCCACTTGCTGAGATCATGCTCAAGTATATATTTGCCATCTTCGGTGCTGCCATGATCTCTTGTTCGGCTCTGTTTGCTCTCCAAACCAACGAGATTACTGAGAGCAATTTAGAGGCCTTACCTTTCAGTAGATTTAGTTTAAGAAGAAGTAGTGAATACAAACCAATTCCAGTGAGTATGCCCTCGCAATATGTGAGGTCGAATATCAGAAGAATATCTGTGAATTGACTCTATTAAATGTAGATTTTGGCATCTGTGATGCTGCACAGACTGTTTTTTTATTTATTGCCGATTTAATTGTACATAGTCCGATAAAGTGATATTTATGGTGATACATTAGAGGTTAGTGTGGTTTTATAAGTGCAGAAAATTAAATAATTGCTAATTTTATCATTTTTGTCGTTTCATTACCCATCCAATAACAATAAATTTTTTTGCATTCAAAATGATTAAATGAAAAGAATTCCTGCCACTTGCGCATCTTTTCATATGAAAGAAGGATTCAAAATTCAACCTTTCTTTGAGGTGCTTGAAGTAAGTGATTCTTGACCGTCTTATTGTATTTATTCTTCCTTCAAAGATGATGAGTTATATGGGTTCAGTTTTTCCTTCAGGACAGTGTCCAATAAATTCCTTTCTTCTCTTATTTCTAACAGTACGCTTCCATTGGTTCCTTTGTATATCCATCTTATTCTGAGCATTTTTTGCCACATCCACATTTCAGTTGCTTCCAATCTTTTCTCTTCACATTAACTTGAGGCTTTAAGGTCCAGGTTTCGCCGCTTTACGTAAGGACGCTTCATAAAACATTTTTATGAAGTATTTTCTGTGTATAGCTCAATTAGAATAATGTTAGAACTGATTTTTTATAAAACACATTTAAATTAAGATAGAAGCCAAATTTTTTTTTATTTGAAAGATAATTCTGACATTCATGTTTTAAAAATAATTTCCGGTATATATTCACCACGACTGGCTCTGAAGAACCGCATTCGACCAGACCAATTACGGACCACTTTTTTGAGTAATTCAGGCCTGATTTCATCAATAACACGAGTTATGTTGGCTTCCAAAGCGTCTATTGTTTCTGGTTTATCATCATAAACCAATGACTTGACATAACCCCAAAGAAAATAATTCAGTGGAGTTATGTCGCATGATATTGGAGGCCAATTAATTGAACCATTTCTGGAAATAATGTTATTGCCAAATCTTTCTTTCAATAAATCAATGGTTACGGTAGCAGCTTGAGGTGTAGCACCATCTTGTTGGAACCAAAATACTTCTGGGTCGATACCTTTCAAATTTTGCAACAAATAATCATTGATCAGCGATGTGTAACGAACACCATTCACTGTAACATTAGCTCCAGCATCGTTTTTAGAGAAATATGGACCGATGATGCCTCCAGCGTGTAAAGCACACCATACAGTGCATTTTACAGGATGAAATGGAACCTGGAGAAGTTCGTTTTCATCGCTTTTACTCCATATACGGCAATTTTGCTTGTTTACATAGCCGTTCAACCAGAAATGAGCTTCATCACTAAACACAATTCTACGATAAAAAAGTGGATTAACTTCAAGCTGTTCTAGGGCCCAATCAGCAAACAAACGAGGCTAATTATGGTCTAGTGGCTTTTGTTCTTGAACTATTTGGATCTTGTATGGGTATAGACCAAGATATTTACGCAAAATTTTCCATGTGGTGGATGCACAGAGTCCAACTTGTTGTGAACGTCGACGAATAGACAAATCATTAACACTATGACTTTTTTTTTTTCTTCTGTACGTACAGTTCTTTGTCTTGTTGTTGTTGCATGGAGTAGAGAAAATGTTTTCCGAAATCTATCAATAGTTCGACGAATAATAACTTTAGTGCTGTATAAGTTTGGCGCTGATTTTGAAAATAAATTTCATCAATTTGTAAACGTTGTTGCGGCGTGAGTCTTTCCATGATAATTTGTCAATGCCTACTGAACAGAAATGTCAAAACAACATCGCTTCTACCTTCCTTCAAATCACAGTTATCCCTATCGAAAGTTTTATCACTTTAAAAAAACTCCCGATATAAATAAATATATAAAAAAATATCATGGAAAGAGTTCTACTTTTGGATATATCCCGGTATTGAATTGTTCTCCACCTGAATAATTCGTTTCAGATTCCGATGATGTGTCCTTCCTATTAAGTGGAAAACCTTCCTAATATTATCACGAGATACCATTTCATTCCATTTTTATCTCCTCGTGTGTTATGACTGATTACCATAAATATCAAATTATTTTTGTCTAGCTCATTATGAAAAAACATAACAAGGTCAATGTCTCGCTTCCGCATTTGTGTACATAATAGTAGGGACAGCTGGATCATGCGATTTCTCTTATCTGCAAGACCATTCTGGGTAGAAAAAACCATTTTTGGTAGACGTTAATTATCCCATCAGGTTAGACGACAATGAATTATACGCAATTCTGGTGACGTTTACATAAGGAAGATTTTTATTGCGCACATCTGAGGAGAACGTACAAAACTCGATGGAAATCAGGTAGGACTGACTCTAGAATATTTTTCGATTGAGTGCTTATAAGCAAAGATACCCAGGATATTTTAGATAACAGTCTGAAAGAGATATCCATTATATTTTTGGTAGAAGGCTGTAGTAATCGATATCTCATAAAGTATTGATTCAAATTCAGATCTGTGCTGGTAACATTTCACCTTAAAACATTCGTGCCATTGCCCAGAAGCTGAATATCGACCAAAAAAAAGTTTCAAATCGTTTGAGCAAAACTAGATTCAAAAAGAAGCTCACTGGTTGGTGCCACACCAATTAACAACAAAAAACATTGGAAAATTTGGAGAAATTACTATAGTCCTTCTAGAAAGTATCTGGAATTTATTATTCTTCATAATTTTAAGATACTTCTTTTTTGTAACATTCTAAGACGAAAGTAATGTAAAAAGTAAGTTGTGCAGATAGTCGACTATGGACAAAGTTGCATGGAAAAATTGTTTTTCAAATATATCATGAAATAATGTCGCAACCAAAAAAAAAACAGGTAGAATGTTTGTATAGAAAAGGTTTCCGAAACAATTTTAAGATAAAAAGGTGGATCAACTTCAAGCTGTTCTAGGGCCCAATCAGCAAACAACCGACGCTTATTATGGTTAAGTAGCTTCAGTTCTTAAACCAGTTGGATCTTGTATGGGTTTAGACCAAGATCTTTACGCAAAATTTTCCATATGGTGGATGCACAGAGTCCAACTTATTGTGAACGTCGACGAATAGACAAATCCGAATCATCATTAACGCTATGACGCTTTGTGTTTTCCGGATAAACTCTAGACTCTAGAGTATATATTACAACATATTTTAATAAATCTTCATTTTCATTGGACAACAGTGCAAACAGTGAGATATACATCATCGGAGGAAAAATTATCATTAATGATATTATTTACTATTCGTACAAGTTAAAAACTTAACACAGAAAATTCTGAAAATGCCTACCACCTTGTCTTATGTAAAGCTTACATCGTTTTTGCATAGAATACGCAACTATCCTCAGAATATTGCAGCAGATATGTATTTTTTCGATAAGCTTATCACGAGTATGAATTGGGGTAATATACGCCATATCTCTTGCAACACCCCAAAGGAAGAAGTCTTGAGGTGTAAGATCGGGTCTTCCAGCAGACCATCGATTGGTTCGAATCTTCTTATCCATATTTCTTCAAAATGAGCCTCCATCCATTTTTTAACTATTCTACTATTCAATGCTGGCGAATTGTCAACCTTTATGGAAGAAGAAATGAGTACGATTTTAGCAGAAATTTTTATGGATGATTCAGAAAACAAAATTCACTTGAATCCCTTGAGCAAATGCTTTACTTATTAGTTCAATGCACAGTTATGTAATTGGTAGCCAAGCAATAAAACTACTAAAGGGTCTTTCATTAATAGTACCCCATTTTATTTTGTAAATAAAACACATAAATTATTCGAATATTATTGAAATTTTTATTTCATTATGAAGTACAATGAATACTATCAGTTATAAAATAAAACGTCATTCAAATGTCCAGCCTGGAAACTCTGTCAGAAATGAAGTCGTTGAACCCAATTTTCCATGACTCACACAAATCAAATCGTATGTTAGCAATTACTCATTCAATGTTAATCTGTTAATCGTCTTACTTTACTGGATGATTGCTGTAAACCAATGAATTAATGTAACCCCACCCCTGTTAAAACCACATGTTCTGCAAATCAAGACGAACCAATTCAGGCCATAAAAAATCAGTCAACATTGAACTATAACGATTTCCATTGACTCTTGAGCTTCGTTGAAAAAAATAAGGTCCAATGACTCCTCCAGCAAAAATTCCGTACCAAACAGTAAGTTTGTCAGAATGTAGTTCTTGATATTCTTCAGGTTTATTACCACTCCAGATACGGCAATTCTGCTTGTTAACATAACCGTTCAACGTCAACGCTGAGAATAGTTTTCTTATGAAAATCTGCATCATTTCCGATTTTTTCTAAGCACCAAACGCTTTAAATGACCTGTTGGTTTGAGTTCTTGAGTTACAACAATTTTGTACAGATGCAAACCAAGGTCTTTTCGTAAAATTCACCACAAATACGTCTGGGAAATGCCTAGTTTCTCTTCTTCTCTCCACTTCTTGCATTTCTTTGTCTCACTGGCACTCTAACATCATGAAGTGTACAATCTGTCGAACTGTTCAACTATCCGGATGATTATAACGAGCAAAAATTGGAGTTAAAGCACGTAAAGAGTAACAGATCGCGATTTTTCATTTTAAATTTGGATCATTTGTAAGCAATTTTCGAGTTTGTAGACTTCCATGATTAATGGTAGACATTGACGAATACAACTGTCAATGTCACAAATAAACAACGGCTGCCTTGCGTGAGTAATGTCAATTTATAAATGAAGCGTTCCTATTGAAAGACCTTTCATAATGAAATAATATGACATAATATATTCCAGTCCAAAACTATATTCAACGGGACTATATGTGCATAGAGATCCTATTTATTTTAGATCAAAATCATTTTTTGCATGTACTCTGAGTTAAAGCACGTAAAGAGTAACAGATCGCTATTTTTCATAATAAATTTGGATCATTTGTAAGCATTGTTGAAGTGTGTATCTTTCCATAATTAAATGGTAGACATTGACGAATACAACTGTCAATGTCACCAATAAACAACGGCTGCCTTGCGTGAGTAATATCAATTTATAAATGAAGCGTTCCTACTGAAAGACCTTTCATAATGAAATAATATGACATAATATATTCCAGTCCAAAACTATATTCAACGGGACTATATGTGCATAGAGATCCTATTTATTTTAGGTCAAAATCATTTTTTGCATGTACTCGGAGTTAAAGCACGTAAAGAGTAACAGATCGCTATTTTTCATAATAAATTTGGATCATTTGTAAGCATTTTTGGAGTGTGTATCTTTCCATAATTAAATGGCAGACATTGACGAATACAACTGTCTATATCACAAATAAACAACGGCTGCCTTGCGTGAGTAATGTCAGTTTATAAACGAAGCGTTCCTATTGAAAGACCTTTCATAATGAAATAATAAGGCATAATATATTCCAGTCCAAAACTATATTCAACGGGACTATATGTGCATGGAGATCCTATTTATTTTAGGTCAAAATCATTGTTTGCATGTACTCGGAGTTAAAGCACGTAAAGAGTAACAGATCGCTATTTTTCATAATAAATTTGGATCATTTGTAAATATTGTTGAAGTGTGTTTCTTTCCATAATTAAATGGTAAACATTGACGAACACAACTGTCAATGTCACAAATAAACAATGGCTGTCTTGCGTGAGTAATGTCAATTTATAAATGGAGCGTTCCTATTGAAAGACCTTTCATAATGAAATAATATTACATAATATATTCCAGTCCAAAATTATATTCAACGGGACTATATGTGCATAGAGATCCTATTTATTTCAAGTCAAAATCATTTTTTGCAAATACTCGGAGTTAAAGCACGTAAAGAGTAACAGATCGCAATTTTTCATAATAAATTTGGACCATTTGTAAGCATTTTTGGAGTGTGTATCTTTCCATGATTAAATGGTTGATATTGACGAATACAACTGTCAATGTCACAAATAAACAATGGTTGCCTTGCGTGAGTAATGTCAATTTATAAATGGAGTGTTCCTATTGAAAGACCTTTCATAATGAAATAATATTACATAATATATTCCAGTCCAAAACTATATTCACCGGGACTATACGTGCATAGAGATCCTATTTATTTCAGGTCAAAATCATTTTTTGCATATACTCGGAGTTAAAGCACGTAAAGAGTATCAGATCGCGATTTTTCATAATAAATTTGGACCATTTGTAAGCATTTTTGGAGTGTGTATCTTTCCATGATTAAATGGTTGATATTGACGAATACAACTGTCAATGTCACAAATAATCAATGGTCGCCTTGCGTGAGTAATGTCAATTTATAAATGGAGCGTTCCTATTGAAAGACCCTTCATAATGAAATAATATTACATAATATATTCCAGTCCAAAATTATATTCACTGGGACTATATGTGCATAGAGATCCTATTTATTTCAGGTCAAAATCATTTTTTGCATATACCCGGAGTTAAAGCACGTAAAGAGTAACAGATCGCGATTTTTCATAATAAATTTGGACCATTTGTAAGCATTTTTGGAGTGTGTATCTTTCCACGATTAAATGGTTGATATTGACGAATACAACTGTCAATGTCACAAATAAACAACGGTTGCCTTGCGTGAGTAATGTCAATTTATAAATGGAGCGTTCCTATTGAAAGACCTTTCATAATGAAATAATATTACATAATATATTCCAGTCCAAAATTATATTCACCGGGACTATATGTGCATAGAGATCCCATTTATTTCAGGTCGAAATCATTTTTTGCATATACTCGGAGTTAAAGCACGTAAAGAGTTACAGATCGCAATTTTTCATAATAAATTTGGATTATTTGTAAGCATTTTTGGAGTGTGTATCTTTTCATGATTAAATGGTTGATATTGACGAATACAACTGTCAATGTCACAAATAAATAATGGTTGACTTGAGTGAGTAATGTCAATTTATAAATGGAGCGTTCCTATTGAAAGACCTTTCATAATGAAATAATATTACATAATATATTCCAGTCCAAAATTATATTCACTGGGACTATATGTGCATAGAGATCCTATTTATTTCAGGTCAAAATCAGATTTTGCATATACTGGGAGTTAAAGCACGAAAAGAGTAACAGATCGCGATTTTTCATAATAAATTTGGACCATTTGTAAGCATTTTTGGACTGTGTATCTTTCCACGATTAAATGGTTGATATTGACGAATACAACTGTCAATGTCACAAATAAACAATGGTTGCCTTGCGTGAGTAATGTCAATTTATAAATGGAGCGTTCCTATGGAAAGAATTTTCATAATGAAATAATATTACATAATATATTCCAGTCCAAAATTATATTCACCGGGACTATATGTGCATAGAGATCCTATTTATTTCAGGTCGAAATCATTTTTTGCATATACTCGGAGTTAAAGCACGTAAAGAGTAACAGATCGCGATTTTTCATAATAAATTTGGATCATTTGTAAGCATTGTTGGAGTGTGTATCTTTCCATGATTAAATGGTAGACATTGAAGAATACAACTGTCAATGTCACAAATAAACAATAGCTGCCTTGCGTGAGTAATGTCAATTTATAAATGGAGCGTTCCTATTGAAAGACCCTTCATAATGAAATAATATGACATAAAATATTCAAGTCCAAAACTATATTCAACGGGACTATATGTGCATAGAGATCCTATTTATTTTAGGTCAAAATCATTTTTTGCATATACTCGAATTGCACTCAATATAACGACCATGCATGTTACGGTTTCTTTCTCTTAAATTTTTTTCAGGTTCATTTAGATTGGTGTAGGTTAGGATTGGGAAGAATAATCATTTTTCTGTTTATTTGAAATGACTGAAAAAGATTCAATAGATACTTTTAATAAATTAAACAGAAATATGTACAAGATTTCATATAATCAGGATTAGTATTCGCTAACTATTCACTAGATGAAAAAGTTCCATTAGCTCCTGACATACTGAGTGGTCATAAAATCGTGGTCAGAGTTTTAACCTTTGACCTGATCCAAGGTAAATAATAAGAAAGCCTCGTGTAAACGTCCGGAAAGCCTGGCTTGGCACATCCTGAACCAAACGATGTTATTCCTGCTAGTATCCATCTTCCATCCTTCATAATACATTGAAGAGGACCGCCGCTGTCACCCTAAAATAAAAAGAATCATCAGAAACTCGGTATTACCCCATTTGATAAGATTTCTAATGAATCAGAGCATTACAAATGGTGGATAGTTCATATCGTCCACGATCCTTACTAAATAGTTTTTCCTTGGTCTTCTAATCACACGATCCTCGCGAAATTTTGCATGAACATGCGCATTATTATTCAACTCCTGAATGCTGAACTTCAGATCGATGGAATCCGTAGTTTCAAAAATTTTGGAAATAACATGAAAAGTTTTCAAATATCGACTGGCCTCCCAGAAGCCCTGACCTAAGGACACTTATCTAATTTGTATGAGGATAGCTCAAAAGTAAGATTTATGAGAATAATTAGACGTGCCTGACGTAATTAAAGCAAAACATCAGGTCAGAAATGGCAGTAATATCAAGAGTTATGTGTCAGCAGCGTAACGGTCACCATTTAGATAACATCTTCTTTTCCAAATAATATTTCACTTTACATTGTAATAATCAACAAATACTATCTTCAATTTTGAGAGGTTCTTGTTTCATCGAAGTAACAAATATCTGATACTCTTCTTGGACACCTTGTATAATTATTTGGATCACCTTGATTCAGTTATAAATTGAAGGGATTTTGGTTGAACTCTTTCTAGTCGATGTATGTGTGTGATAGAACTTTAAATTGAAAAAAAACATAATTAAATTAGGATTGAAGCCAAATTTTACATTATTTGAAAGATAATATTATGACATTTATGTTTTAAAAATAATTTCCGGCACTAGCTCTGGGGAACCACGACTAGCTCTGAGGAACCGCATTCGACCAGACCAATTTTGGATCACTTTTTCGAATAATTCAGACCTTATTCGCTTCCAAAGCGTCTATTGTTTCTGGTTTATCAGCATTAACCAATGACTTGACATAACCCCAAAAGAAATAATCCAGTAGAGTTATGTAGCATGATCTTGGAGGCCAATTAATTGGACCATTTCTCGAAATAATGTTATCACCTCATCTTTCTTTCAATAAATCAATTGTTACGGCAGCAGCATGAGGTGTAGCACCATCTTGTTGGAACCAAAACACTTCTGGGTCGATACTATTGAAATTTTGAAACAAATAATCATTGATCATCGATCTGTAACGAGCACCGTTCACTGTAACATTCGCTCCAGCATCGTTTTTAAAAAAATATGGACCGATGATGCCTCCAGCGTGTAAAGCACACCATACAGTGCATTTTTCAGGATGCAATGGAACCTGCAGAACTTCTTGAGGATTGTTTTCATTCCATATACGCCAATTTTGCTTGTTTAAATAGCCGTTCAATCAGAAATGAGCTTCATCACTAAACACAATTCTACGATAAAAAAGTGGATCAACTTCAAGCTGTTCTAGGGCCCAATCAGCAAACAAACGACGCTTATTGTGGTCAAATGGCTCAAGTTTTTGAACCAGTTGGATCTTGTATGGGTGTAGACCAAGATGTCCAACTTGTTGTGAACAAATGGAGAAAATGTTGTCCGAAAACTATCCATAGTTCGACGAAAAAGCTGCTCTGAAGGACGATTATGTAACCATAAATTTCTATAAGTTTGGGGAATAGAACACTGATTTTGAAAATAAATTGCAACAATTGGTAAACGTTGTTGCAGCGTCAGTCTTTCCATGATAATTCGTCAATGCTTATTGAAGAGAAATGTCAAAACAACATGGCTTCTACCTTCAAATCACAGTTATGCCTATCGAAAGTTCTATCACTCTAAAAAAAAATCCCGTTAGTAATGATGTTTCTTCAAAAAACTTATGAATTATTACTCACGACACAAGTTCCGCTCGAGCCATCCAAGTGACCCGCGCAAAGATGTCCCGATTTGATGGTGACTGTATGGCCGTACTTTTTTCTACACACTGCATTGTCATGAACAGGAACTTTAGCTTCCAGAAGTTTGCCGGGTAACATACCATCCTCTACGTCTCTTCCCCATCCAGTGGCAACACATTTGGCGGTCTGGTTGTAAGTCAGTCTTTTGTTCGGTAGACATACCGACCTTATTCTACTATCGCCCATAATCTTCACTGGACGCGACAACTTCATCAGAGCTGTAGGCAGAGGAAGAAGTGTGAATTATGTTAAACAATTAAAGTGAATACTTCTCAGGGGTAAACATTCAGACGAAAACATAAGCATAAATTCCCAACAAGCTAAAAATTTGTATGAAAATTATGGACACTATATCCCATCTCCTTCAATCCTATGTGTGCAAAAAATTTTATTCGAGGTCAAAGTTCGCAAAAATGGGTTCTTTGGATTTTTCAGCGAAAGGTCCCAATAAAATTACCGTAAGTCTTGAAAACTTTCGAAGATATGAACTCTTTTCCAGAAACTCTAATCACCAACAGAATTTGCTTTCTTCTTTCTGTGTATGGAGTTCCAAAACAAAATAACTTATATAGGTTACTTATTTTTTACGGAACATGAACGTAATGAAAAATGTATACAATTAGCTTGTCTTCCTCCAAGCGCAGCTTCTACTCACCAACATTTTTGTCGTATATATTACCAGGTTCAAGTGTGGCTTGGTAATCAACTAGACCCAGAAATAATGTATGGGAACCAATCCACACTCTATTTCCGCCTGCACCAGAAAATCTCCTTAATACTATTTTTCCAACTGCAAGAAGAGGTGTAATTCCAAATGCGGCTACAGAAAAGTAGGCTCATCCTTTTTACCAGCATGCTTCACTTGTAAAGGCCAGTCGTGTTCAACTGTTGAATCTCCAACAGAAGATCTTCGCATCAACGAAGAAACAAGTGACATATTTAGCGATGAAGCTCATTTCTGGTTGAATGTATACAAGCAAAATTGCCATATATGGAGTGAAAACAATCCTCCAGAAGTTCTGTAGGTTCCATTTTATCCTGAAAAATGCACTGTATGGTGTGCTTTACACGCTGGAGGCATCATCGGTCCATATTTCTTTAAAAACGATGCTGGAGCTAATGTTACAGTGAATGGTGGTCATTACAAATCGATGATCAATGATTATTTATTGCAACATTTGAATGGTATCAAGCCAGAAGTGTTTTGGTTTCAACAAGATGGTGTTATAAGAACAGTTAACGTCAACTCAGGAAGATGAGGGAGAAGAAGGAGAAGAAATAGAAGAAGAAGATGGAGGAAGAGAAAAGAAACAGATATGAAGATAATGATGATCCGAAATCTCATGAAATTTTACTAAGGTAAACCGTGTAGTAGGCCTACTGGGGCAAGCACGTTGAAAATAACGCGCTAAGAACACTACCACGTAGTTGGGGTAAAAAAGTGTGCATATTACAGGGTGACATGAAAAACCTGGGACAAACTTTTTTTCATTTAACTGTATTAAACGAAAGAAGTCAAGCAAACCAACAACGAATAATAATAACATAAACATTTGGTAATAATATATTTAAGTGGTTTCGAAGTGGCTTCTTTTGGCGGCGATACATAGCTACAGAAGCTTCTTGAAATTTTCGGCAATTCGCAGCTCTTATCGATGCCATTCCCGGCGCAGGGATTGCTTCAGCGACTCTAAACCTTTGAGGTGTTTAGCACATGCCCTGAGCTCAAAAATCGACCACATGCTGTAGTCCATTGGGTCGAGATCCCGGAAAATAGGTCATAGACTATTCTTGCTTCATTTTCGCTTTGTGAGCCGGAACGGAGTCCTGTTAAAAGGTCCAATGCGTGTCGCCGAAGTGCTGCTGGGCCCACGGAAGTACTACGGCCTCGAGAATGTCGCAGCGGTAGACTTCTTGATTGATTTTGACCCCTTGAGTCACGAAAACCAAGGGTGTTTTGCCACCGGCGCAAATTACACCCAAGACCATCACGGATTGTAGATTTTGACGATGGCCGACGTACCAGGAGCCTCTGCTGACCAGATTCTGTCGTTTTGGTGGTTATGGGATTGTTCTATGGTGAAAAGCTTTTCTTTGTGAAGAGAATGCGAGTTGGCGGTACTTTGGAGTCGTACGCGCTTGTTTTCATCTGTGAAGAGTTGAACTTTTTGGAGCTTGTATGGCTTGAGGTTGTGCTCCTTTATGGATATTTGACGAATGGAATTAGTACAAGAAAGTGTAGAGAATCTAATAGAGTAAAAATTATTTGGCTGCGCTGAAATACTTTTGTTCCAGAACACAGAATTTTGTAATCGCTCTTTCCTAAAAATAGTAAATAGTAAAAATAATTTTTGTAGATAATTGCATGGTCTACAATTTTTGTCTGAAAATTTTTATCACAACACTAATTGTTCCGCTCAAAAATCCAAAAAACGCATTTTTGCGAGGTTTGACCTTGAATAAAATTTTTTACACACATGAGATCAATAGGGATTTTTCACAATTTCTTCATCATGGTATCCCTAACGTTCATGCAAATTTCTGCCCTGTTGGGAATTTATGCAAGGGTAAATGTGACCGTTGTCAAAGACTTGTAGACGAAAATCAGCAATTAATCGAAATAACTGAAATTGAAAAAACTTGTCTTCGAAATTCAAAAGCAAATTGAATTGGATCTTTTGATGCACAGCAGTCTGCCTGACCTAGAAGTTACAAAAGCCATTGATTACTTCAAACATTCATACTTTACCAACCACCAAACCGTTACCGGCTTCACGAAGAAGTTCCCTTTCCGATCGAGAAGTATTCACTGGTAAAGAAAAATTCTAGAGTTTTTTGTATCAAAAGGCATACCAATATCGTGCTGATAGTTATGAAATCTTTCGTGTATGATGATGTTCTCCACAGGTATTCTCTCTTCAGAATGTTCTTCTACATCGCGATCCCAGTCTCCAAGCACAGCTGTCCAAAGAGGTGGTAAGGGTAGGTTGAATAGATCGCTAAAACAGATTGACCTCATTCTGAGAGTACGTAGATCTGGATCAGAATGTGGAACGCTTCAGGAAAATTGAAGACTAACCATTATGTTATTGGTAATTAAAAATTTGTATTATGTTAGGAGAAGGTCCGAATACAAGGTCAAGCAAGAAACCTTGAAGGGTTCTGAAGAGATCCGTATTCTCTAAGGATCATACGAATGACAAAATCTCTCATACAATATTTAGATTACATCATTACATCCCGGTATTTACCCGCGTTATTTATGTGTCAGATATTTAGTGACACTGTTACTTGACACGTATGCGATTGGTCATAATAACAAGGAGAAGAACGTCTTTATGTTATTCTCTTTGTATTTTGTAGCGGCAGACAGAAAGTTTCTTGGAAATAAACCTTCTGAGCGACTTAAAAACACACTTGAGATAAAAGTATCGGGTGTCTGTTTTAGAGTGATAGAACTTTCAATAGGGATAACTGTGATTTGACAGAAGGTAAAAGCCATGTTGTTTTGACATTTCTGATCAGTAAGCATTGACAAATTATCATGGAAAGACTCACTTCACTTCGTGAAATTTATGGTTTACATGATTGTCCATCTGGGCAGCTTATTCGTCGAACTATCGATAGATTTCGGACATCATTTTCTCTACTCGATGCAACAACAACAACAAGACTAAGAACTGTACGTACAGAAGAAAAGATCATTGCTGTAAGTCATAGTGTTAATGATGATCCAGATCTGTTTACTCGTCAACATTCTCAACAAGTTGGACTCTGTGCATCCACCACATGGAAAATTTAGCGTGAAGATCTTGTTCTACACCCATACAAGATCCAACTGGCTTAAGAACTAAAGCCACTTGACCATAATAAACGTCGTTTGTTTGCTGATAGGGACCTAGAACAGCTTGAAGTTGATCCATTTTTTTATCATAAAATTGTGCTTAGTTATGAAGCTCATTTCTGGTTGAACGGCTATGTAAACAATCAAAATTGCCGTATATGGAGTGAAAACAATCATCAAGAAGTTCTACAGGTTCCATTGCATCCTGAAAAATGCACTGTATGGTGTACTTTACACGCTGGAGGCATGATCGCTCCATATTTTTCTGAAAACGATGCTGAAGCTAATGTTACAGTGAATGGTGCTCGATACAGATCGATGATCAATAATAATTTTTTTCAAAATTTGAATGGTATCGACCCAGAAGTCCCTTGGTTCCAACAGAATGGTGCTACACCTCATGCTGCTACCGTAACAATTGATTTATTGAAAGAAAGATTTGCCGATAACATTATTTCGGGAAATGTTCCAATTTATTGGCCTCCAAGATCATGCGACATAACTCCACTGGATTATTTTCTTTGGGGTTATGTCAAGTAATTGGTTTATGCTGATAAACCAGAAACAATAGACGCTTTGGAAGCCAACATAAATTGTGTTATTGATGAAATAATGCCTGAACGACTCGAAAAAGTGGTCCAAAATTGATCTGGTCGAATGCGGTTTCACAGAGCTAGTCGTGGTGGACATATGCCGGAAAATATTTTTAAAACATAAATGTCATAAAATTATCTTTCAAATAAAAAAAATGGCTTCAATCTCAATTTAAATATGTTTTATATCAATTTAAAGTTCTATCACTCTAAAAAAACACCCGATACTTATAACAGTCTCTCTTGGTAATTCTTAGTAAGTAAACTCCTTTTACATGCTTCTGGTTAATTACATGCTTCACATTTTTGTATACCACTTAAGTTTTAATGAAAGATTTTCAGTGATTGCACGTTCGTTTATTTGTACTTCCACTCGCTTTTCATTCTTTGTTATTACGATAAGATAAAACTAGATACTTGAAGTTGCCTTGATCTGAGAATTTGTAGGAAATTAATTTTTTCCATTGAATTCAATTCATCCAATAAGAGCACTAAAGCTTCTACCTTCAATTAAGTGATTTTATGAATTTGCATTTTGAAGAAGTGGTTATTTTGAGTCTAGCAACACTTCCGTCGACAGAAAGTGAGTTTAATATTTGAAGTTATCGAAATGGGTCGATTTACGCTTGAACAAAACTGGAAAATATCAAAAACTCATTTTCAAAGTGGTTAAACTTCCATCCAACCTGTTAGAAATTCACGTGGAGAATTCAATAGAAATTAAATGTACCCACGACAATTTGTGGATCAATTGGTTCTTGAAAACTGGATCTTTATTCGCTGAAACAACTCGTTGACGTTCCCGTCCAGTGATTACACCTGGAAATATCAGGTATTTTTTTAAAGTGATAGAACTTTAAATTGAATTAAAACGCATTTAAATTAAGATTGAAGCCAATTTTTTTTTTGAAAGATAATTTTATGAAATTTATGTTTTGAAAATAATTTCCGGTATACGTCCACCAAGACTAGCTCTGAGTAACCGCATTAGACTAGACCAATTTTGGACCACTTTTTCGAGTAATTCAGGCCTTATTTCATCAATAACACGAGTTATGTTGGCTTCCAAAGCGACTATTGTTTCTGGTTTATCAGCATAAACTAATGACTTGACATAACCC
The DNA here is from genome assembly GCA_034642435.1 of Megalocaria dilatata. Taxonomy (NCBI): domain Eukaryota; kingdom Metazoa; phylum Arthropoda; class Insecta; order Coleoptera; family Coccinellidae; genus Megalocaria; species Megalocaria dilatata. The sequence continues at coordinate 46,781,142 of CM067861.1, forward strand.
CAAAGAGAATAATCAAGTGGAGTTATGTCGCATGATCTAGGAGGCCAATTAATTGGACCATTTCTCGAAATAATGTTATTGCCAAATATTTCTTTGAATAAATCAATTGTTACGGTAGCAGAATGAGGTGTAGCACCATCTTGTTGGAATCAAAACACTTTTGGGTCCATACCATTTAATTTTGAAACAAATTTTCATTGATCATCGATCTGTAACGAGCACCATCCACTGTAACATTAGCTCCAGCATCGTTTTTAAAGAAATATGAACCGATGATGCCTCCAGCGTGTAAAGCACACCATACTGTGCATTTTTCAGGATGCAATAGAATCTGCAGAACTTCTTGATGATTGTTTTCACTCCACATATGGCAATTTTACTTGGTTACATAGCCCTGGAACCAGAAATGAGCTTCATCACTAAACACAATTGTACGATAAAAAAGTGGATCAACTTCAAGCTGTTCTTGGGCCCAATATGGCTTTAGTAAGTACGAAAGCCACTTGACCATGATAAGAGTCGTTTGTTTGTTGATTGGGCCCTAGAACAGCTTGAAGTTGATCCACTTTTTTATCGAAAAATTGTGTTTAGTGATGAAGCTCATTTCACTCCAACTGATTCAAGTGAATCTTGTATGGGTGTAGACCAAGATCTTTACGCAAAATTTTCCATGTGGTGGATGCACAAAGTCCATCTTTTTGTGAACGTCTACGAATAGATAAATCTGGATCATCATTAACACTATGACTTACAGCAGCAATTTTTCCTTCTGTACGTACAGTTCTTTTTCTTGTTGTTGTTGCATCGAGTAGAGAAAATGTTGTCCGAAATCTATCGATAGTTCCACGAATATAAGTTTGGCGAATAGAACACCGATTTTGATAATAAATTTCAACAATTTGTGAACGTTGTTGCAGCGTGAGGCTTTCCATGACAATCTGTCAATGCTTACTGAACAGAAATTTCAAAACAATATGGCCCTACCGAAAGTTCTATCACCCAAAAAAAATACCCGATACTTATAACTTTCAGCAAAAATGTAAATTTTAAAGGGTGCACCCCTTATATTGTACTAATATGATAGATTACAGCCATCAGAAGGTCATAGTGTCAGAACGGATATCTCCTCCGCTTTACCTCATTACGAAGAACACCCACTTGCTTGTTGCCTTTTATATTGTTCAAATATATTCCATGTAAAAAAAAATCGATGATTTAGGTAAAATAACGAGTAGAGTTGTCTCGTTTCGATTTTCACGGTCAGTACCCAGCATCGTACTCCTCGCGTTAAAATTCAACATGCGACAGATAGTAAAAAGCAAAACTTTTCTCATCCCAAAGTATTTCATCGTAATTAGATCATTTAGAACCCCTTTTTGTCTCCAGTTCTTTCTATGGCCCATTTATAAGCTGAAATTGTAGTGACTATATGAGCAGCGCCGAGACAACAGAAAAGTTAATTAGCGAATGGAGCTTCCCCCACCACTTGAATTTGTTGCGAATTCCAGTTTTCAAATGATCTGAAATGCTCGGTGGAGAAGTGAACATATAAAAATCATCAACAAATTTCAAGAGAATATCTTGCCTGAAGTCTGGAAGTAATGAACAAGACGGATTCAATTATTCTTTGCCGACTTTACAGTAAAGAACTCGAGAAAAACTGAAATAATGTTTAGAACATTCCCAGTAATATACAGGGTGGTCCAACAAAAACTTAAAACCTAGATTTTCCGTCTTTAAAATGAAAATATGGAAAATCGCTCAGACCCGTCAATTTCTTATTCAAGGGGGTACAACTTTTCAGCTTTTTTCATCCCCGTTACTTCAACCCCCTAACGGGGGTGAGCACAACCCCTTGATTTTTAATAGGGATGAGGGGTGTTGCGATGATTAATTTTGAAGATCGTATAGTGCACTATCTGACCTTAAAATTTCGCTTCAAAATATCCCTCGATAATGAAATAACAACGGTAATTGTGAAAGAGGCAATGTGGAAATTATCTCGAGAATATTATTCGTATCTGACATATTTCAAAGATAATTAGTAAATATGTTGATAATTTTTTCAAAAAGTATTAATTTCTTGCCTAAAAACGGACCATCTTTTTGATTTAGCTTAGTCTATCGTGTCAGGCTTTTCTGAGAACCGCTATTTTATTAACTAGCGGAAGTTAACATTTGTTTTTCTTATATTGAAGATGAATTTCCGTCAAGTAAAGACCGAGACAATCAAAAATTTCCTGAGAACCTTTCAATCTATCCTAAATAAATGTTTCCCAATGAAGAAGTTTAAACAAAAAAGGAATAGGCAAATACCATCAAACACAGAAATAAACAAATGCAAAAGTCAGCTAGATATTTTACCATTGATGAGCAGGTGTAACGTCAAATATAGGAAACTTTATATCAAAATAAAAAAGGACTATGACCAATTAATTCGGAAATACAAAACCCAAACATTTGAAGAAAGAATCAGGAAATCAGATAATAAGAACAAGACAATGTGGTCAGTATGTAATGAAATCAGGGGAAGTCAGAAGAACACAGAGGAATGTGGTGTAGAAGGTAATCCCAAAGAAATAGCACAAAAATTCAATAATTATTTCAATAACATCAGCTCACAGATACATCCTCAACCAAAATGCAACCTTACACCAAACGACAGATCTATCTTTCTTAAAATAATAAATCCTTCAGAGATTTTGGAAATAGGAAAAATACTCAAAAATAAACACACCAGTGGAATAGACGAAATACCCACAAGTCTTATTAAACTAGCCCTACCTGAAATAAATGGCGTCCTAGCACACCTGGCAAACCAGTCGTTCAAACAAGGCAAGTTCCCGGGACAATTGAAAACAGGGATCATTAAACCAGTATTAAAAAAAGGAAATCCTCAAGAACTAGGAAACTACAGATCTATCAGTATTCTGCCAAGTTTTTCAAAAATATTCGAACTGATAATGTGCTCCAGAATCACAGAATTCCTGAATAGCTGTGATTTTTTCATTAACACACAACACGGATTTCTGAAAGGAAAATGTACCCAAACAGCCATATTTGAATTAACAAAGAACATATTGGAACTGTTGGAAGGAGACAACTTAGCACTGACCATAATTCTGGATATGTCAAAAGCATACGATTCAATAAACCTGCTCAAGAAACTTCAGCCTTATGAAATAAGAGGAAATGCATACAAGTGGATTGAATCTATATGCAAACGAAAACAAAAAGTGAAAATCATCAAGGAAGGAGAAAATGCTGAATCCACTGAGCTGATAAATAAAAGAGGGATAGTACAACGAGGTGTATTGGGACCACTTCTATTCCTAATATTCCTGAATGATTTGGAATATATAGCAGAGGAAGATGAAAAATTAATGAATTATGTGGACGATACCAACCTATTGGTGGGAGCAAAAGATGAGTATACATTGAATCGTGCAGGTACCAACTTCTTCAATAGGACACATGAATGGCTACATAAGAATGAATTGACCCTTAATGTTGAAAAAACCAACCTTACAGTTTTCAGTACTAACAGAAGTAATAAAAGCAAATCAACTAGCATTACTTTAGAAAATGAGGTTATAAATATTGTAGACAGTACTAAATTTCTGGGTGTATTCATGTACTCGTTCATGAATTTTAGAGCACATGTGGAAAATTTAAGTCAGAAATTGATTCAGATTGATTTTGCAATTAGAATATCTAGGAAATACCTGAATGACAATTTCAATGAAAATTTTATATTATGCAAATTTTGAATCTAGACTTAGATATGGGATTATTTTTTGGGGAACTAAAAGAAATTTAGAAGAAATGTTTAAAATACAAAAAAGAACAATACGGGTAATTTTGAAGCTGAAATATAATGAAACTTGTAGAGAATTGTTTGAGCAAAATAACATCTTCACAGTCTATGCTTTATACATTTACGAATGTGCAGTATTCTTACATAAGAACAAAGAAAAATTCATTCAATATAAGCACAGTAATAGTTACAACACAAGAACACAAAATTTAAATTTTCCAATTCATAGATTGACTTTAAGCAAAAAACACCCGACATATAGTTGTATAAGAATATTTAATCATTTGCCAAATAACATTAAGAACATAAATAATTTAAGAATCTTTAAGAACAGAGAAAAATCTTTGATTATAAAACTTGAGCCTTATGAGCTAGGAGATTTTTTTAATGTCACATTAGAGAGCTAACCAATTAATTTTATTTAGACACTATTTCACTTCAGGTGAGCTTCTTATCTGTAAACCTTATTTGAAGTAAAGAAGTATTATTATTATTATTATCCTGAATTTTTAAGAACGTCACAAGTGTGTCAAAGCGATTGTAAATTTGTAGTAGAAAATCAAGGGGTTTTACTCACCCCCGTTAGGGGGATGCAGTTACGGGGATGCGAAGAGCGGAAAAGTTGTTTCCCCTCGAATCAGAAATTGACGAGTTGGAGCGATTTTCGGCATTTTTCTTTTAAAGCCGGAAAATCGAGGTGGTAAGCTTTCATTGGACCACATTGTATTTATTGCACGTCGAATAAAATAACTCATAAACATACACAAACCGAAACATACCGAATCCATTCCTATAAACTAACCCTCAGATTGGTGCATCCGTTCAGTGGAAAATTACCAAACCCTTTTCGCTTTTAATCAATGCTCGATGGAATAATTTTTCAAGATTTCGGAAATCCTATGCTTCAAATTTACCTTGACAGATTTACTGGTTTCGCAACGGTGATTGCTAGAAGTTTCGAACAACACAGATTGTCCGTTTTAATTCGACAGGTTCAATAATAAAAGTTCAAACGATTCAAAGTAGAAAGTTCAATAACAATTTTCGTTTATGTCGTTGGGAAGAACTATGAAATCGAGTTATGCGTTTGGAGAACTCTTGGAGTGACAGTTTGAAAGTCCCGGACACTGTAGCTTTGTTGTACAAGGATTTAATGGGTGCAATTTATGATTTTTCTAGCGAAAGCGAGGTCAGTCGCATTGTTCTCTTAATGACAGGTACGTCTAAAAATTTAATACTTTTTTGGTATCGTAACGATATTTTTGTTTGAGTTAATTGTTTCCTTAAATATTAAACGCCACATGTTGCAAGACACTCCTGGTGAAATAAAGTCCATCTTAAAATTATCCGGAAAAAACGAAGCTCAATTGTAAATATTTAGTATATATTTTTAATTCTTCATTTAGAAAATTACAACAAAATATTCATCTTCTTTACTTATACAACCTCCATTTGACTGTAAACACTTCACTAAACGTCAAGGTACACCCGAAACTAGATCACCTCCATAATTTTCGGTGATGGTAGTCCAGGACTGTAAAACTGACTGAATTAAATCATCTTTATTTCGTGGCACTGCTCGTTCAACAATCTTCATAAGTCCCCATATGTTTACAATGGGACTGAGATCTGGTGAAGCTGCTGGCCATGAAATGGTTGTCACTTAGTGTTATGGCATCCAAGCTTGAGTATACGCCGAACTATTATTATCATTATTATCCTACTTGGATGCAAAAACACCAAGTGACAACCATTTCATGGCCAGCAGCTTCAACAGATCTCAGTCCCATTGAAAACATATGGGGACTAATGAAGATTGAAGTTGAACGTGCAGCGCCACGAAATAAATACCAAAAAATACTGAAGAAAAGCGCATTAATTATTGTTCAAAAAATTAGTGGATATACGTTCAACTGTTTCAATAGCACGATATATAAACTTTGAATATACTGAAAATATTAAATCGAATTAAGAAAGAATCCTCTTCAGTTGGGATCTGCGTCATAATTAAATACCCCTCATCACACCCGAAAGCATACTTTAGGTATCCCTTTGTCCTACTGAAGACCCAATTATATTGAATTATAGTAACCAGCCGAAGATATAACATAGGTACCTAATTATCACCTGACGTGTGACACCGGGTAGACAAGTGAATTGGCACAGACTATCATAAGATATGAAACTTTTAATGATGAGGGTCTGAAGGTTGGATTAATTTTTCCATGTAACGTCATACTTGAATGAGCTGTAAATTGTATGTGTTTAAAATTCATTTAAGTATCAGCGAATTTTCTGACAGATTATTTGCCGATTCAAAATAAATTTTGGATTTTTAGATTTATCACTCAGAACTTTGCGGACGAAAAACAATGCAGTTCTTGATTTTTGCGCGAAACTGAGACACAATTATTTCTAGTTGACATAGTACTCTGTCAAGAAAGTACCGGGAATTTTCAATTAACACAACATTTTCACATTTAATCGTCAAAATTGATTGGGTCGCCTTCAAAATAGGCTCCATTTGCTCCAATATATCTATGCCAACGGCACTTCCAATTATCGAAACATTTTTTATAGGCGCTTTCCGGGATGGACTTAAGCTTTCGCGCCGAATTTTGTTTTATGGCTTCAATCGACTCAAAACGGGTGCCACGAAGGGGCAATTTTAGTTTTGGGAAGAGGAAAAAGTCGCAGGGAGCCAAATCCGGCGAATACGGTGGTTGCTGAAGCACGTTTGTTGAGTTTTTGGCGAGAAAGTCAGTCACAATCGTAGCTCGGTGAGAAGGCGCGTTATCGTCATGCAAAATCCATGAGTTGTTCGCCCACAAATTTGGCCGCTTCTTACGGATACGCTCACGCAAACGTTTCATAACGCCTAGGTAATACTCCTTGTTTACCGTCTGACCCTCTGGAACGAATTCGTAGTGCACCACTCCACGGCTATCGAAGAAAACAATGAGCATCACCTTCATTTTCGAACGGCTTTGGCGTGGTTTTTTCGGTTTCGGCTCATTTTTTGCCACCCATTCCGATGATTGCTGGCTTGTTTGCATATCGTACTCGTAGACCCAGGTCTCATCACCAGTTATAATGCGTTCCATGAATGTAGAATCGGAATTACAGCGATCCTGCATGTCTGAAGCAACCTGTTCGCGATGACGTTTTTGAAGAAAATTCAGGTCTTTCGGTACGAGTCGTGCGGCCACCTTTCTCATGCCCAAAATATCAATCAAACTCGTACGTGCGGACTCGTGGGATATCTTAAGATCATGTGCTATCTCTGCTGGTACGACGGTTTTCCAGCACCCTTTCCTTAATTTTATCGACGTTATCTTCGATCGAAGCCGTCGATGGGCGTCCGGAACGAGGCAAGTCTTCGACCACTTCACGACCGTCCTTGAAGGCTCTATACCACTGATATGCACGAGTTTTCGATAGAGCATTATCACCAAAGGCCTTTTGCAACATTTTCAATGCATCGGCACACGAAAATTCATTTGCAACACAAAACTTTAAACAAATTCTTTGCTCAACGTAATCACCCATAGTAAAAATCGGCACGCACTCTGACATCGACTGACTTAATCAGCTGTTGCAAACACATTAGTTGACAGATCCCGCTCAAGCTTGGCATAGTAATTAAGGACAGTGGTACCAACCTAGGCAAAAAAAAATTTTACCTGCCTCATTGCATCGCCAGATTTAAATCGATAATTCCCTGTACTTTCTTGACAGAATGTAAGCAGATAAACTCTGTCCGCCATGATATTTGTGCTACAGGAAGATTTTGAGAATTTGCATTTTCTGTGTTAGGGCTATTTCGTAATATACATTGCTCAAAAATTGAATTGAACATTCGAAAGAAAACTTGAATCAAATTTTCAGGATTACTGTATCGGGTTTTTCACTATAATTTGACCCACTCTTTAACTTTGTGACAGATTGAAGTATCGGGTGTTTTTTTTTAGAGTGATAGAACTTTCGATGGGGATAACGGTGATTTGACAGAAGGTAGAAGATGTTGTTTTGATATTTCTGTTCAGTAAGCATTGACAAATTATCATATAAAGATTCACGCCGCAACAACGTTTACAAATTGTTGAAATTTATTTTCAAAATCAGTGTTCTAATCGTCAAACTTATAGAGTACATCGTGAAATTTATGGTTTACATAATCGTCCATCAGAACAGCTTATTCGTCGAACTATCGATAGATTTCGGACAACATTTTCTCTGCTCGATGCAACTACAACAAGACAAAGAACTGTACGTACAGAAGAAAATATCGCTGCTGTAAGTCATAGTGTTAATGATGATCCATGTTTGTCTATTCGTTGACGTTCTCAACAAGTTGGACTCTATGCATCCACCACGTGGAAAATTTTGCTTATAAATCTTGGTCTACACCCATAGAAGATCCAACTGGTTTAAGAACTGTGGTCACTTGACCATAATAACCGTCGTTTGTTTGCTAATTAGGCCCTAGAACAACTTGAAGTTTCTGGTTGAACGGCTATGTGAATAAGCAAAATTGCCGTATATGGAGTGAAAACAATCCTCAAGATTTTCTGCAGGTTCCATTGCATCCTGAAAAATGCACTGTATGGTGTGCTTTACACGCTGGAGGCATCATCGGTTCATATTTCTTGAAAAACGATGCTGGAGCTAATGTAACAGTGAATGGTGCTCGTTACAGATTCAATTCAATTCAATTTATTCATAAAAAAAAAATACACAAAAGTAAGAGATAAACAATTTCTTTCACAGAAATATTACAGTCTAAGCCAAGCTTGTATCATTCTGTACATACTAACGATGAAAACTCCTTTCTAATGAGATCGAATAACAAATAAGTTTGCATACTTGAAAAGGTGAACAGCAAAAAGCAAAAAAAATTACCACCGAATGGAAAACAAAATCAAGCAGAAAGAATGGTCTCGAATCTACTAGAATTCAACATAATGTATTTCCGGAGACGATCTTTACATACTTTACTCTTTACATTGAAAGATACCTTCAGCTCATGAGGAAGAAGATTATAAAATTTGGAATCATAGTACAACCAACTTTCTTGCAGATGTTTTCTATGGAACCGCGGAATGAGAAGATTTCTGTTCACAACCTGTCTTGTTAGGAATGCATGCTGCACCAATTCGCCTCTTCCTTTTATTTGATTCAACAATACTTCATAAATATAAAGCTGTTTGATATTCAGCCGGTCAGATTCCATATACAGCCTTTTAGATCCGAACCTTCTACTCAACTTCAATATTATCTTCAATATCGTCTTATGTACTATTTCGAGACCTCGCATGTTATTTTCATTTATACCACCCCATATAACAATTCCATATCTCAGTACAGACAAAACTAAAGCGTCGTACACTCGGAAACATTCCTTCACAGAAAGAATATTCCGTACATTATAGAAAATATGAAACAGTTTCTTAATACGTTTCATAAGGTAAGCTGCATGCTCGCCCCATCTCAGATGTTGATCGATAATAACTCCCAAATACCTGACCGACTCGGCCTTTCCAACAGCCGGGCACTGACAAGTCAACAAATTACATTGATCCATATGAAGATGTATCCACTTAAACTCCGGCTGATCAGATGCTCTAAGTGAAAATGTAATGAACTTTGATTTAAATATATTCAAACTTAACAAACAATGTGATAACAGTTGAAAAATAGTATTAACACCCTTAACCGCAATCTGATAAGCTTCCTCCCTTGTATCCCCCCTGAAAGTTAAAACAGCATCATCAACATACGCGACCATCTCAAGACTCGTAGCACGAAGCAACCAGTCAATAAAAACCAAGAAGAGGATCGGACCAAGTACAGTCCCCTGTGGGATGCCGATATCAACCTTCAATGGCCGACTCAAGACGCTTTCTATCTTGACCCACTGAATCCGACCATCCAAATAACTCTGAAACAACTTCAAACTAACTCCTCTGACACCAACCTTTTCCAGTCTATCAAGAAGTAGAGTATGGTCAACGGTATCAAAGGCCTTAGCCAAATCCCAAAAAAATACTGCTATTACCTTTTTATTTTCGTCCATAGATTGGACGACGCCATCAACAAGTTCCTGAATCGCATCCGTGGTAGAAGTATTATCCCTAAACCCAAATTGTCTGCCACTCAAGGAATTATTTTTTTCGAGGAATAAGATCGGTCTCCTCTTGAGACACTTTTCGAAGATCTTCGCAAAATTATTGATCACAGAGATTGGGCGATAATTTGTCATTTCAGATCTATTTCCACCCTTAAAAACGCAACTTACATGCGACTCTTTCCATTCTGTTGGAACTATACCATTTGAAAAACTTAAATTAAAGATATGAACTAGAGGTTTCAACATGAATGAATGTGCTTAATAAGGGATGAAGCAATACCATCAGGTCCAGGGCTAGCACCATCATGATCATCGATGATTAATGATTATTTGTTTTAAAATTTGAATGGTATCGACCCAGAAGTGTTTTGATTCCAACAAGATGGTGCTACACCTCATGCTGCTATCGTAAAAATTGATTTATCGAAAGAAAGATTTGGCGATAACATTATTTCGAGAAATGGTCCAATTAATTGGCCTCCAAGATAATGCGACATCACTCCACTGAATTATTATATATTATTATATATCTCTTTGAGATTATGTCAAGTCATTGGTTTTACTGATAAACCAGAAACAATAGACGCATTGGAAGCCAACATAACTCGTGTTATTGATGAAATAGGGTCTGAATTACACGAAAAAAAGGTCCAAAATCGGTCTAGTCGAATGCGGTTCCTCAGAGCTAGTTGTGGTGGACATACACCGGAAATTATTTTCAAAACTCTAATATCATAAAATTGTCTTTCAAATAAAAAAAAAATTGGCTTCAATCTTAATTTAAATGTGTTTTATTTCAATTTGAAGTTCTATCACTTTAAAAAAAAACATGTATATAATCCATTTTGTGAAATCATTTTGAAAAAATTCAAATCATTTCGTGCAATTTTTGTAAATAACTTTTTTTGCATCTTCGTTTGTAACAAAGTTGAAGAGAGGGTCAAATTATATTGAATAACCCAGCACTCACCATGTGGAGAGTGTGGTCCAATGCATATTTAACACCTCGGAGACATATTGAGTGGCCACCCAGATCACCAAGTCTAGCTCCACTGGATCTTTTTCTAGTAAATCCAAGATTTACGCTACCCAGCCTCAGTAACAATTTTGAAGCGTTATTTCAGGATCATAGTACTCGATACGATCTTCTAAATTAGTTCTCGCAACACCCCTCATCCCCATTCAATATTAAAGGGTTGTGCTCACCCCTGTTAGGGGGTTGAAGTTACGGGGATGAAAAAAGCGGAAAAGTTGTTCCCCATCGAATCAGAAATTGACGGGTCTGATTGTCCACATCTTCATTATAAATCGGGTAAAATCGAGGTGTTATATTTCCGTTTGACCATGTTTGCGTATTACACACTAATAAAATATGGTTCTCATGACACTGAATGCCTCAATTACAAAAAACTCATTTCTTGTATGTGTAAGATATTCTTTTTTGTCGTCCTTATGTGCGATAAGGTGCTATTGCAATCGATCTGGTGTTATGTGGTATCAGTTGTTGATTAATTGTCACCAGTTTAGCATGCGTTCACAAGCCGTCCAACTTGTGCAATTAGCGTGTTGGTTAAATGAAACTTTAACTTAACAAGAAGTTACTAACTGCCTCCGGTTAAGTATAATTAGTAGAGCATGGAATCGCTGTCGTATTAGTGTAAGTGCTGCATTTACTCATGGGATAGAATAACAAGAACTACGATTGTCCCACAAGGTCGGTTAATAAGGTGAAATGCACGACGTTGTTCACAGCAACCTGAATTAAAAGCTCATTCCGTCAAGCTGCTGGGTGCATAGAGTACAAAAAGTAACTTTTTGTACTCCTTTGAAGATGGTTGAAAGACCGAAACACGTGTCAGGATCCTAAATAAACTGTGAGTCATACTCAATTATCGCTTACGTCTAGATGTCTTTTGTGAACGTTACCTAAGTTGGAGGTTGAAATGGCCTCATTTTTCACTCGTCATAAATTATGCGTTAGGTATTTTTGCAAACTCTCACACAGAAACTATGGATAAAACAACAGTTTCATACAAACCATGTTTATACTCACTTCTTGACACAATGTGCAGCGGTAAGTAACCAATCTTGAGTTATCAACGTACCTCCACACCAATGACCAAGGAATCCAAACTCCGGATGTAGAAGTTGCAAAGACACCTGAAATGTGATTGATTTATTCTTCTTAAAAATGGTTTGGACGGTAGTTCGATTGTTATCAGATACAGTCACCAACTCGAGAACCCGCTTCCAACTGCCGTGTCGATCTTAATGTTGTTAATTGAAGAAATGAGCTGTTCTATTCGCACATTTTTTGTTCATAAAATGAAGCGAAGTGATATACTGGATGTTGAAGAACAAAGTGTCAATATTTTTCTATTTACCTTTCTCTTATTTAGAAAAACCAGCTACAAAAACCAATAAATTTTATTACTATGTTCAGTTGGCTCTCCTATATTTTTCTATCAGTAAAATAACCCAATAAATTCAATATCAAATTGAGTTATTGAGTGGAAATTGAATTTTATTTATTTATTATTGAAAATTCTAATCGTGCATTCAAAAAGATTGAAATTTTAATTCAGAATTCCCAAAATACGTGTTTCGGTCTTTCGATCATCTTCAAAGGAGTATGAAAAGGAACTAAACTTAAAATTGATTTCAATTGATTGAATTAATTACACTTAGGTAATCTGAGTATTTTTATGCCTCATAGAAATAACGGCATCCAATATAGGGGTTTTGCCAAAGAATATTTGGGAATTTGTTAAATTCCCGTTTTTCTCTATGGTTTTTTTGATTGGAAGAATCTCCAAATAGTCCATCAATTCACCCTTATTAACATGCTCATTGTTTTCTTCGATATCCGTGGCGTGGTGCACTACGAATTCGTTCCAGAGGGTCAGACGGTAAACAAGGAGTATTACCTAGGCGTTATGAAACGTTTGCGTGAGCGTATCCGTAAGAAGCGGCCAAATTTGTGGGCGAACAACTCATGGATTTTGCATGATGATAACGCCCCTTCTCACCGAGCTACGATTGTGACTGACTTTCTCGCCAAAAACTCAACAAACGTGCTTCAGCAACCACCGTATTTGCCGGATTTGGCTCCCTGCGACTTTTTCCTCTTCCCAAAACTAAAATTGCCCCTTCGTGGCACCCGTTTTGAGTCGATTGAAGCCATAAAACAAAATTCGGCGCGAGAGCTAAAGTCCATCCCGGAAAGCGCCTATAAAAAATGTTTCGATAATTGGAAGTGCCGTTGGCATAGATGTATTGGAGCAAATGGAGCCTATTTTGAAGGCGACCCAATAAATCTTGACGATTAAATGTAAAAATGTTGTTTTAATTGAAAATTCCTGGTACTTTCTTGACAGAGTAGTATATGTATTTCTTTATAGCTTCGGCAAAACTTTAAAAAATGAGGTTTGCCACAGGTCAGTCTGCTAATTTAATATTAGTTTTATTGTCGGTACGTGACTCCAGAATTATTCAGCTGGTTGTTTTTGTCTTTTGCATCAAAAAATATGTTGGGAATTTCATATGAGGGTGTGAAAGCAGTTATTATGTTAATTTTTGACAAAATTTCAGCTATTTTTTGTGAGTCTGGTCCAAAATATGTTAAATTCATGAATTTCTTGTCTATATTATCTAATATGGAAATGAGGTAAAATTAATTTGTTTTGATATTCAAATTTTGGAAATGAGGTATATTTGCTTACGAAATAGTCGTTTTTTGTTTTATATTTATGAGAGAATTTATCATTTTAGTTTCGAAATGATGATTTGTGGCTATTCCATCCAATATGAAAAAGATTTCATTGTACTATAAAATGTTATCAAGGATAAATTGATGGACTATTTGGATATTCTTTCAAAAAAGCCATTGAGAAAAAGGAGAATTGAAGCAATTCCTAAATACTCTTTTTTACATAAAAATACATAGATGCCCCAAGTGTAATAAAACAACCTTTTCAATTTTAAGTTTAATCCCTTTTTGTACTCCTTTGAAGATGGACGGAAGACCGAAACACGCGTCAAGATTCTGAATAAATTATGAAACATAAAAACTGTGTGAATTTTTTTAAATGAAATCGTAATGATTAATTCCTCAAAAATCCCCATAAACGTCAATTCTTGATCCAAATCAGCTCATCGGTTCTTGGAATCAAGCGTAAGGTTTCTCCACATTATTCAGTATTTCTCGGTACCGTTTTATCCGTTCAATGGAGATCTTAAAATCTTCCAAAGGTCGAAGCGACTTCCTTCGAAACGGAAAATCCAACCAAAATGAGAAAAGTCACTTCCTAAACGACCCTGCCAGTACCAAATTTGGACCTCATAGTTCGGAAGTTGCTCGACAAGCTTGTCAGAATTCATCTTAATTGATTAAGTACCTCCATTTGGTCGATTTAGTGTCAAGGCTGGTTATTGTTATCGAATTTCCTTAATTATTCAACTTTAAGCTTCTGGTTGATTCAAACATTGCGTTTATGCCTCGTTAGGCATTCTGGGTCCTCCATTATGGTACCCGATGACTGAAAGAATTAATGAGGTATTTGAACTGTGTCGATTTGATCTCTGAAGTTCTTGAATGTCTGATCAAGGTGCTCCATCACTAACCGAGTATCCACGATATTCAAGGGAAATGTCTACATGTTTTTATGGTTTAATTGAATGTATAAACTGCTCGGCAAGTGATCAGGACATTAAATTAGATTGATTCAAGTAAATACGGTTGTGAAGCAACGTTATGACATCTGGTGCTTCAATATATTTATATCGGGTGTGTTTTTCTAGAGTAATAGAACTTTATTGAAATAAAACACATTTAAATTAAGATTGTAGCCAAATTTTTTTTATTTGAAAGAAAATTTTATGACATTCATATTTTAAGAATATGTTCCGGTATATATCGACCACGACTAGCTCTGAGGGACCGCATTCGACCAGACCAATTTTGGACCACTTTTTCGAGTAATTCAGGCCTTATTTCATCATTGACACGTGTAATGTTGGCTTCCAAAGCGTCTATTGTTTCTGGTTTATTGGCATAAACCAATGACTTGACATAACCCCAAAGAAAATAATCCAGTGCAGTTATGTCGCATGATCTTGGAGGCCAATTAATTGGATCATTTCTCGAAATAATGTTATCGCCAAATCTTCCTTTCAATAAATCAATTATTACGGAAGCAGCATGAGGTGTAGCACTATTTTGTTGGAACCAAAACACTTCTGGGTCGATACCATTCAAATTTTGAAATAAATAATCATTGATCATCGATCTGTAACGAGCACCATTCACTGTAACAGTAGTTCCAGCGTCGTTTTGAAAGGAATAGGGACCGATGATGCATCTAGCGTGTAAAGTCTACCATACAGTACATTTTTCAGGATGCAATGGAACCTGCAGAACTTCTTGAGGATTGTTTTCACTCCATATATGGCAATTTTGCTTGTTTATATAGCCGTTCAACCAGAAATGAGCTTCAATACTAAACACAATTTTACGATAAAAAGTGGATCAACTTCAAGCTATTCTAGGGCCCAATCGGCAAACACATGACGCTCATTATGGTCAAGTGGCTTCAGTTCTTGAACCAGTTGGATTTTGTATGGGTGTAGACCAAGATCTTTATGCAACATTTTCCATTTAGTGGATGCACAGAGTCCAACTGATCTGATGAATCTGGATCATCATTAACACGATGACTTACAGCAGGTATATTTTCTTCTGTACGTGCAGTTCTTTGTCTTGCTGTTGTTGTTGCATCGAGTAGAGAAAATGTCTGAAATCTGTTGATAGTTCGACGAATAAGCTGCTGTGATGGACGATTAAGTAAACCATAAATTTTACGAAGTGCTCTATAAGTTTAAGCGAATAGAACATTGATTTTGAAAATGAATTTCAAAGATTTGTAAACGTTGTTGCGGTTTAAGTCTTTCCATGATAATTTGTGAATGCTTACTGAGCAGAAATGTTAAAACAGCATGGCTTCTACTTTCTGTCAATACACAGTTATCCCTTTCGAATGTTCTGTCACTCTAAAAAAACATCCGATACCTTTTTTGTTTTCTTTTTCTGTAGCCTTGATAAAGTCTAAATATATAGACGAAATGTTGGCTTAGTTCAAGTTGGTTGTACATTACTACAGTCCTATTCCCGTGAAAACCAACATACTGTTCTAAATAAGTCTGACTCCGTTTCCCTAAATCCAACAACCTCCAATATGTCCTATTGGAACGAAGTTCCTTATCGCGCGGTGGGAAAGGGGGCTAGACGGAAAAAATTAAGACCAAAAGTTGTAACGACACTTTCTTCTATGGTTTCAAGCCGTGCAGCATGCACGTGTTTCTCTGTCTGTCTCTCTCTCTCTTATAGAAAGCAAGCCAGTTATTTTCGTTTTGTCTTTCTATTTCGCATTAAACAGTGTGGTGTCGAGACGATTATTTATGTTGAGTGTATTAGGTTTATTTATCGTTAAATTTGATGATGATGGAACTAAATTTCGATTTCATCATAATCGAGTACAAGCTTCATCAACAATATCTCAGTACAAGAGTTTCAGAGATTGTCATTAAATAAGCTTGAAACGAAGGCAAAATCAGTCATTGATTTCATTACTAAAGATAAAGGCATTTCATTGTGTACGTTCAACGTCCAAAGCCTTCGTAAACATTCAGTTGATTTAATCGACTCTCTTATAGAAAAAACGAACATTTTGTTACTATTATCAAAGACATGGTTGGACAATCAAGAAAAATGTGATATACCGAATTTTAATTGTATAGCTCACTTTAAAGGTGATTTTGTTCGTTCAGGTGGAGTTGCGATTTATCACAACACAAATGATACGACACCAATGATTGTAACACCAAATATGTCGATCATTTGGAACAATATTCAGGACTTGCACGTAAGACGTACAAGTATTGCAGATTTATGTGCAGCAGAGTGTGTAATGGAAAACGGCGTTACTTGAATTATGGCAGTCATATATGTCTCACCAAATAACAAATTAATAGATATTCAGGAGTTCATTCATCGATCACTGCTAGAGTATTCTAAAGATGTATCTCAAACGCTCAGCAGATACAACAGAAATTTAGATAAACGTCCACTCATTTTGGCCGATGATTTTAACATCAACTTCAGTAATGAAAACTCAAAACCATTGCTACAGTTTCTAGAGGAAGAATTTGATTTAAGAATAAACAGCAGAATTAACAACAAAATATAATACTACCATCGATGCAGTTTTTCAAGACATTTAAATAAAATAGAATCCCAAACATATGTTTCCTACTTCAGTTACCACAAGCCGATTATTACTAAAATTTGAGCCTACTAATTAAGTTTATATTGCATATTGCGACTTTTGACGATGTGTGTATAAAGCTATAGATTCAATTTCATCTACCTTCACTTCAAAGTTGGATTTAATTCGTCGAATCAAAATAGTTCCTTCTAATTAGCATTTGATAACAACGAATTCGTTTTACCTTTCAAGGACCGCCTCATTGATGTTTGGGAGCATTTAACGATAAAACCTTCTGGAAAATTTACAGGCACCAACGAATAGAAATAAATCGCATACATTTTTCTACGCATAAATGTCAATGTGATCAACCTTCTTCGTCTCGTTAGTGATCTTCACATCAATCATATTTTCACCATGACAAATCTGGAAATGAACACTTAAGCCGTCCTGGATTTTTCACAAGAACATCTAAGCGACGTTCATAAAAAGAGATATTAATGCTCTATGATTTATTGTTCGTTCAACGAAATATGATGGTTAGCTATTATAATCTGATAGATTTACTCGTTTTATTAATAAGAAGGGTGTGACTAACGTAATTAACGTTGCAAATTATAGGTAGCTCTACTCTCTTGGGCTGACTAACAAGGACGATATCACGGAGCAAGTGAACAACTCATTCGCGAATGCGTAATCTGAAGACCCTGTACAAGGATTTCTCGGGAAACCACTAATTGTCGCATTTTGGTTCAATGTCGGACATAGGCATCTGATATCTTTGCGGCGTAGTGGATCCTAAGGACGTCGTCGTTGTACCTTGGAGAGATCTACTTATCATGGTGGTTTCACCAAATTAACCTGCTGATATGGGTTAAGAACAATTTGTATTTATCCAAGTATCGGGTGTTTCTTTTAGAGTGGTAGAACTTTCGATAGGGATACCTGTGATTTGACAGAAGGTACAAGTCATGTTGTTTTAACATTTCTGTTCAGTAAGCATTGACAAATTATCATGGAAAGACTCACGTCGCAACAGCGTTTACAAATTGTTGAAATTTATTTTCAAAATGAGTGTTCTATTCGCCAAACTTAAAGAGCACTTCGTGAAATTCATGGTTTACATAATAATCCATCAGAGCAGCTTATTCGTCGAACTATCGATAGATTTCGGACAACATTTTCTCTACTCGATCCAACAACAACAACAAGACAAAGAACTGTACGTACAGAAGAAAATATCGCTGCTGTAAGTCATAGTATCAATGATGATCCAGATTTGTCTATTCGTCGACGTTCACAACAAGTTGGACTCTGCGCATCCACCACATGGAAAATTTTGCGTAAAGATCTTGGTCTACATCCATACAAGATCCAACTGATTTATGAACTAAAGCTACTTGACCATAATGAGTGTCGTTTGTTTGCTGATCGGGCCCTAGAACAGCTTGAAGTTGATCCACTTTTTATTGTGAAATTGTGTTCAGTGATGAAGCTAATTTTTGGTTGAACGGCTATGTAAACAAGCGAAATTTCCGTATATGAAGTAAAAACAATCCTCAAGAACTTCCGCAAGTTCCATTGCGTCCTCAAATATGCACTGTATGGTGTGCTTTACACGCTGGAG
Organism: Megalocaria dilatata; assembly: GCA_034642435.1. NCBI lineage: Eukaryota > Metazoa > Arthropoda > Insecta > Coleoptera > Coccinellidae > Megalocaria > Megalocaria dilatata. The sequence continues at coordinate 46,799,978 of CM067861.1, forward strand.
GCATCATAGGTCCATATTTTTTCAAAAACTATGCTGGAGCTAATGTTACAGTGAATGGTGCTCGTTACAGATCGATGAACAATGATTATTTGTTTCAAAATTTGAATGGTATCGACACAGAATTGTTTTTGTTCCAACAAGATGGTGCTACACCTCATGCTGCTACCATAACAATTGATTTATTGAAAGAAAGACTTGGCGATAACATTATTTCGAGAAATGGTCCAATTAATTGGACTCCAAGATCATTCGACACAACTCCACTGGATTATTTTCTTTGGGGTTATACCAAGTCATTGGTTTATGCTGATAAACCTGAAACAATAGACGCTTTGGAAGCCAACATAACTCGTGTTATTGATGACATTAGGCCTGAATTACTCGAAAAAGTGGTCCAAAATTGGTCTGGTCGAATGCGGTTTCTCAGAGCTAGTCATGGTGAACATATGCCGGAAATTATTCTTAAAACGTAAATGTTATAGAATCATCTTTCAAATAAAAAAGAATTTGCTTCAATCTTACTTTGAATGTGTTTTATTTCGATTTAAAGTTCTATCACTCTAAAAAACTTCCCGATACTTAATAGCGATCAGTTCAGCAGTCATAAATGAAACTGCAATATAGAAAACATCAATCATTTCCAATGGAATGAATTAACAAATTACTTGGCTTCTTGTCACATTTTATTAACTGAGTATACAGTGACTCAAGCTTTGTAGTGTCTACTACATATTCAAACTGAATAAAAAAAAATTGTAGCTTAACGATTAAATACAAGGTGTGTACTTTTAAAAGGGCTAAACTTCAAGGGGAGAACATACAAGTTATTTGCAAGAAAAAATGTCATATAACACATTGTCGAAACCAGGCATTAAATTTGCTATAAGATAATGAGATGCCAAAAAATGTTTATTGCGGGTGAGGTAAGGAGATGAATATCTTGATTCTGAAGTGAACAAAATCAGCTATATTTTCCAATGGTTTTATCGATGTAAAATTATTAATTTAGTGTGCTTTCGAACGACAAATCAACTTTTGTGCTAGCTGCTTGTCTTCTGCCATAATATCATGGCTGAGATCTGTTACTTGTAGATGCTGACAGGAGACTAACAGTTTGTAGGTGGTACCTGAATAAGAGGCCATTTTCGCGAAATCGGTTATAATAATTTTACGAAATAGCCGTGTATGGAAAAATTTAAACCCCCATGCGACTATTGTTTCTCATTTGCAGCATAAGTTGAGAGTCAACGTGTGATTGGAAGTCATGAGAGGTGAACTTTTGCGCACTTGTAATACTTTCCGATCGCCTCAACTCTGAAGAATTCATTAAATTGATCCAAAGCTCCATAACAGATATATTGGATGAAATGCCCCTGGCTAACAGACAAAATGTCTGGTTTCAAATAGCTGCCCAGCTTATACTAGCCGGAGTGTTAGGGACTTAATGAATGAATAGTTTGGGGTTTAATGTATCGGAAGGTAGTGTCCGGTGAGATGGCCACCAAGAAGCCCTGACATTACACCGTTGAATTTTTATGTCTGGAATACCTTGAAAAGAAAAGTATACCAAATTCGAGTTCAGACCCGAGAGGATATGATCGAAAGAATAAAATATCCATCAATATTTACTCGTCATCGTGCTCAAAAACTGTATAACTTCTGTACAAGGCTTCTGTATAAGGCTTAACGAAGTTAGTTCAACTAGTGGTTGAAGTGAAGCCTCGTGACCATCCGATACGTCTCCACTCCTATCAATGGGCTAAGATCACATGACCGAAGATGAGCATTTTCCCAGAAAACTCATCTTTATCGATGGAGCTCATTTTCACTTCGGAGTAATATTTTTTTGTGGGGATCCGTTAAAAATTAGTGTTACGCTAACCATCCAGAAACGATTGAGGCCTTAAAACACGCCACCTATGGCATTATAGCTTGACGCGCTGGGAGCGCTTGCCTTGACTAAGATCACAATACGACTTGACCGTTGGTGCTTGAAGCTAGGATCAATTGAAAGACTTCACAGGGCGGATTGACGGAGCTCGTACCAGGATAAATTGAGGCATCAATCTCGGGACTATCTTAGTTCATGGGACTGCGTTCAGATGGATGGATAAGAAGCCCCTTCGGCGTGTGAGTTACGCCCCAAAAACTCGGGTACTGACCATGCAGAGCCAGTAGAGGTTGGATAGTACTTTGCTGCTACCAGTCACGGTGTAGGTTTTAGAACTGAAACCGAAACTGGAAGCTGGTGATGCGCGATGATATCACACTTTTTCAGCTTCTTGGGGCAGATTGTGGAGCTGATAACAGTCACTGAGTGAAAGAGCTATGCTCACATGGCAATATACTAACTGATAGAATTCACAATGATGCCTTAACAAGAAATCGTCGTTGCCATTCATGAGATACTGTAGCCCAGACGTGGCGTTCAGTTAGATGATATTGTTTTTCAGACTTCTTAATATACTTCAACGAATACAGTGATTTGGAGAATGATAGAATCTCCAACATGAACTCTATATTTTTTCTACTTCCAGTTGTCGTAATTTGAAAGTGATCCAGTTACAAGTGAAATCACTTGCTGACAAACCAGTGAAATGTTGATTGGTGCTATAAATAAGATGTACTTGGCATTATATCCTCAAGTATCATTCCAAATAACAATGTTACGTCATGAGTTAACATAACTACAGTTGAATCTGTATTTACGGAAGTGTCATTGACCTACCTTTGTTATCTGCGTTTAGCTTCTCATGGTTGGAAAAAATTCATCAATCGTAGACCAGTTGTATTTATTGTTATGATCTCAGAGTAAGGTGAAACTGAAGAACATCACGAATCATTAGAATTGAAAGACTTGACCTACTTTTTCCACAGATGAAAATAGTTTATTGGTTCTGAGCGACATATATAGTCCGTCTAGAAAGTATCAGGAATTTATCATTTTTCATAATTTAAATATACTTCCTTTCTGTAAGATTCTAAGACAAAAGTAATGTATAAAATAGGTTGTGCAGATAGTCGGCCATGGCCAAAGTTGTAGGGCAACACTATTTATCAAATATTGTTGATTGTCAACAGGTATACAATTTATGAAATAATGTTCCAACTAGAAAAGAGAAAACAGGTAGAATATTTGTATAGAAAAGGTTTTCGAAACGTTTAAAAAATAGTGCAGTTGACTAAACTGGAAAAAAGTGCTATATATGAGAAAATAAAGAGGATAAAAATGGCATTGATATCAAGCATGGATCAGTAAGACCGAGTAAGAATCAAGGAAACAATTTAAACGCTTTATTGGCCTTAGGACCACACAATCCGCGTATACAAAATTGTATACATTAATAAGCTTACAAATATCTGAACATGAAGTAATGCGTTCAAACTGCCGTCACAAAATGTTTAAATATTTGAAACATGATAATTTACGAAAATTTGTTCTAATCATGATCATTTTCCCGAATGGTAAGAGTTGAAACAGTCCAATATTTCTAATTGTTGATGATCTTAAGCATAATTATTTGTGGAAGTCATATATCAAAAAAATGTGTTCTCGATTTTTCTATTTCAAGTTAATTGGGCTGCTGACATTAATGTAAAACGTGTAAATGTTATCAAAGTTCCGTTCCATATATCTTTCATCAATTCAATATCGAAAGCGAAATTGAAACATACCTAAAATTTTATAATAACTGAACTTTATCATCCTAACGTGTCTTCGAAGGCTGGACTAATTTGTGATTCCATAACAAAAAATTAAGATTTATCAGATGTTCAACAGGCGATAATTTGTTTAATCTTGTATAGATAATATCAATTAAGTTCTTTTACAAGAGATAATTATGTTCGAATTTAGGTTATTAATTCAACATAATTCTTCCTGTCAGGCATTAAATCACCAGTCCATAAAAAATAAACACTCTGAATTATTTAATCATTGTTTCACGAACAAAAAAAATTCTTTAGTTTTGATCGTAACACGAACTATATATTTTTAATAATAATGATAATAGTATTAAAATGTCTTTATTTTTAGATGAAAAATATTGAAAAAAAAAAAGCTATTAACCTATTTGGGAGCTAGATTCAGTTCCCATGATCTCAGGCCAAGACACTACAAATATCGGGTGTTTTTTTTAGAGTGATAGGCATAACTGTGATTTGACAGAAGGAACAAGCCATGTCGTTTTGAAATTTCTGTTCAGTAGGCATTGACAAATTATCATGGAAAGACTCAGGTAGCAAGAACGTTCACAAATTGTTGAAAATTATTTTCAAAGACAGTGTTCTATTCGCCAAACTTATAGAGCACTTCGTGAAATTTATGGTTTACATAATCTTCCATCAGAGCAGTCTATGGGTCTAGACCCATACAAGATCCAACTGGGTCATGAACTGAAGCCACTTGACCATAATAAGTGTCGTTTGTTTGCTGATTGGGCCCTAGAACAGCTTGAAATTGATCCACATTTTTATCGTAAAATTGTGTTTAGTGATGATGCTCATTTCTGATTGAACGACTATGTAAACAAGCAAAATTGCTGTATATGGAGTGAAAAAAATCCTCAAGAAATTCTGCAGGTTCCATTGCATCCTGAAAAATTCACTGTATGGTGTGCTTTACACGCTGAAGGGATCATCGTTCCATATTTTTTTTAAAACGATGCTGGAACTAAGGTTACAGTTATTTGTTTCAAAATTTGAATGGTATCGACCAAGAAGTGTTTCGGTTCCAACAAGATGGTGCTAAACCTCATGCTGCAACTATAAGGCCTGAATTACTCGAAAAAGTGGTCCAAAATTGGTCTGATCGAATACGGTTCCTCAGAGCTTATCGTGGTGGACATATACCGGAAATTATTTTTAAAACATAAACGTCATAAAATTATCTTTCAAATAAAATAAAAATTGGCTTCAATCTTGATTTAAATGTGTTTTATTTCAATTTAAAGTTCTATCACTCTAAAAAAACACCCGATACAATGATTTCCTATAAATCACCCATCTATGTCTTCATCTTATGCTCTACAAATTATAACACAAAGCAAAATTAATTCATTAATAGCAAATATGTTGATTTTCATTTATTTTTAAGAGTTGCTCACATGATGCGTTTTGTTATACAGGGTGTTTCACAAAAAGGTAACCATGTCTATAGGATAGATGGGAAACTGAAAAATAATTGGGGTTTGTTCAGTTGCCATCCGTATTCAAGATGAAGGGCGTTAAAGAAAAAAATATATACACATTTATTTGCCGAAACTACTGGCAACACTGTAATGAAATTTTATACGAATATATTCTAGAAGTTGATACATCCCATGAATTTGTTTTTATATTTGACTCTCAAAGAGGGCGCTAGTTACACGATTCGTACCATTTAGTATTGAACATAACTTTTTTATGATTAGATTTATCATTCGAAATTTCCAGTGAACTTAAACACCATTAAATTGTACACCAAAAAGGTACTCTTGGTAAAACTCGATACTGTCTACTGTCGGATTTGAACGTAAATTGCTCGAACTGCCCATCATTATTTAATATACATAGTTCATATCGTTTTCGTAAGTTGATGACTATTTGGGACAGTATTATTATGGTTCTGACTGAGTTTATGAATTTATGGGATGTTTTTTTAGAGTGATTGAACTTTCGATAAGGATAACTGTGATTTGACGGAAGGTAGAAGTCATGTTGTTTTAATATTTCTATTCAGTAAGCATTGACAAATTATCATGGAAAGACTCACGTCGCAACAACGTTTACAAATTGTTTCTATTCGCCAAACTTTTAGAGCACTTCGTGAAATTTATGGTTTACATAATCGTCCATCAGAGCAGCTTATGCGTGGAACTATCGATAGATTTCTGACAACATTTTCTCTACTCGATGCAACAACAACAACAAGACAAAGAACTGTACTTACAGAAGAAAATATCGCTGTTGTAAGTCATAGTGTTAATGATGATTTGTCTATTCGTCGACGTTCATAACAAATTGGACTCTGTGCATCCACCACAGGGAAAAATTTGGGTAAATATCTTGGTCTATACACATACAAAATCCAACTGGTTCAAGAACTAAAGCCACTTGACCATAATGAGCGTCATTTGTTTGCCGATTGGGCCCTAGAATAGCTTGAAGTTGATCCACTTTTTTATCGTAAAATTGTGTTTAGTGATGAAGCTCATTTCTGGTTGAACGGCTATGTAAACAAGCAAAATTGCTGTATATGAAGTGAAAACAATCCTCAAGAAGTTCTGCAGGTTCCATTGCATCCTGAAAAGGCACTGTATGGTGTGCTCTACACGCTGGAGCCATCATCGGTCCATATATCTTCAAAACCGATGCTGCAGCAAATGTTACAGTGTACGGTGCTCGTTACAGATGTTTATTTGTTTCAAAATTTGAATGGTATCGACCCAGAAATGTTTTGGTTTCAACAAGATGGTGCTACACCTCATGCTGCTACCCTAAAAATCGATTTATTGAAAGAAAGATTGGGTGAGAGCATTATTTCGAGAAATGCTCCAATTAATTGGCCTCCAAGATCATGCGACATAACTCCACTGGATTATTTTCTTTTGGGTTATGTCAAGTTATTGATTTATGCTGATAAACCAGAAAAATAGACGCTTTGAAAGCCAACATAACTAGTGTTATTGATGAAATAGGGCCTGAAAAAGTGGTCCAAAATTGGTCTGGTCGAAAAATAAATAAATGTCATAGAATTATCTTTCAAATAAAAAAAAATTGGCTTCAATCTTAATTTAAAAGTGTTTTCTAGTTCAATTTATCACTCTTAAAAGAACATCCGATATACCGGGTGACCCATTTGACAAAATGAAGTTGCAATTAATATCTTGTGTATATATTCATTTTTGTGGAAAGGTTTTAATAAAATTAAGTTGTTTTTTCAACTTTTGTGGGTAACTTTTTTTTGTACGTTCATTCGTAACAAAGTTAAAAGGGGGGTCAAATTATAGTGAATACCAGGTACAAATGTAACAAAAGATTATTATTACCTGCCAAGGCCAGGCTCCCCTAACACTCTGTTTTCCATGGATAATCCTCCCAAGAGATCCAACGCGTGGTTGTCTTGACCTTCTAACGCTCCTACCGCAATCTGCACAAAACACTATAATAACACACCACACTCAACCTCAATCAAATTTCCAAATTCTCAATCTACCTTGCTGGGTAGACAGGATTGTCTCCTGTAACACCAACAGGATGAAGATGGCCCTGAGCTGCACGCCCATGTCACGACAGATGATACCCGGTTCGATCTTGCAGTGTTCATACCACTGGGACTCTGGAGAAACGAACAAGGGTGAGTTGGTGCACTAATGGAGACCTTCACCTTCGAACGCTCGGTGCGGTTGTCGTAATCTACAAGAACTAGAGTTTGGAATGACCAAGTGAGAGTGATTGTGAGAACAATGAAAGTGGTCGTTGCATGTGGACGCTACGTCGTATCTCCTCACTTATTGTAACCCAGATTGTGAGTGGGAACTCAAGATGGAAATAATGAGAGTTGGAATTAATGGTACTTGCCAGTAATGAGTTATTATAAACCATGATTGATTGTAGTAGATATAATTTAGAATTGGAGTCGTGCATTAGAGACTCAACGATTCTTTACACAAAAATTCGTTACGTGACGTGAGGAGATTCGACTAAGTGGTTCATTAATATCTGTGGTTTGTTGTCATTTTATTGTCAACGGTAGAATTTTTCCTATTGACGCGCTAGTACATATCACCCACGATCCCCATAAAATAATTATTTTTTGGACGTCTAATTATACAAGGTGTCTACTTCTAAAAGCGCAAAAACTTCAAGGGGAGATCATACATGTTTGCAACAAAAAATGTCATATAATACATGGTCGAAATGTGAATGGTTATTCTTCAATTTTACCTATCTTGGAATAAAATGAGAAATTACTTTGTTTTCTATCACTTTGATTCACTGATTATACACTGACTCTAGTTTCATAGTGATACTACATTTCCAAATTGAATAAACAAATTATGTCGGGTGTTTTTTTAGAGTGATAGTACTTCAAAGTGAAGTAAAACACATTTGAATTAAGATTGAAGCCAAGGTTTTTTTTTTATTCGAGAGATAATTTTATGACCAATTTTGGACCGCTTTTTTGAGTAATTCAGGCCTTATTCCATCAATAACACGAGTTATGTTGGCTTCCAAAGCGTCTATTGTTTCTGGTTTATCAGCATAAACCAATGACTTGACATAACCATAACCAATAATCCAGTGGAGTTATGTCGCATGATCTTGGAAACCAATAATTGGACCATTCCTCCAAATAATGTTATCGCCAAATCTTTCTTTCGATAAATGTATTGTTACGGTAGAAGCATGAGGTGTAGCACCATCTTGTTGGAACTAAAACACTTCTGGGTCGATACAATCATCGTATTACATCAATAACATGAGTTATGTTGGCTTCCAAAGTGTCTATTGTTTTTGGTTTATCAGCATAAACCAATGACTTGATATAACCCCAAAGAAGACAATTCAGAGGAGTTATGTCGCATGATCTTGGTGGCCAATTAATTGGACCATTTCTCGAAATTCTTATCGTCAAATCTTTCTCATAAATCAATTGTTACGGTAGCAGCATGAGGTGTAGCACCATATTGTTGGAACCAAAACACTTCTGGGTCGATACCATTCAAATTTTGAAACAAATAATCATTTTCAGAAAATCTCGAAAGAAATATCTTTTAACCATGACCCCTTTCGACAAAATATCTTCCTTTTTAACTAATTCCAAATATTCAAAGTCGATACTTATTTCGAAAGAAGCATTTGGACTGTCCTATCTAGAAAATTTTCTGCTGTTGATTGATTTTTACTCGGGAGTTAATCATTTAGGAATTGAAATATCGATCATTACAGCCATCTACAGAAAAAATAATGGATTTCTTTTCCTCAACGTCTTATTTACCAAACAGAGACTACAATTCTGAAATATCCTGCATATTTTTGTCCATGAATAAAGCAACAACTAAGATAGGCATCTCCTGATTTCTCCATTCACATGCAGATGCCATATACGAGTCGCTACTGTTAAGCATCTCAATTAAGATAAACGATAGTGTGCTGTAGGTTTACACGACACGATCCTGGAAGAATTAGACATAAGTTGTAGATTAACGAGGTGAATATTAGTTACTTCAGGTATACACTGCATGTCTTGGCGAAAATTAATTACCGTTAAAACGCCGGCGCTGCAAGATCGAAAGCCTGTTAAATGTACCGTGTCGAGTTCAGAAGAAATGATTATTCTTTCGGCAGACAATAGATCTGAGTTTTTAAATGGAGAACCTGGTATTTCTTCCTCCATTCGATTCATCGTTTGCGTGAAAAATAATTTTTAGTAGTCGTATAGCGGAAATTTTAACTGCTTCTGAACCGTTTACATTTCGAGGAATTCAAAATTGAGTACATCATCTATTCGGATATTTCTGAAGCATCAAAGATATATTTGGAGATGATTTTCGTATTGGAAAATTTCTACGGTGTGAAAACTACTTATGGAATGAAATTGTTTGTGTCCTTATGTTAGAAAATTGTAAAAAAACACTGGGACACCTCAAGTTTCGAATTCAGCGGTGCGCTTTTTAAGAATAAATTCAAATATACACCCTGTATATTTTTTAAATTTTTCAAAGCTCCTGAATAACCTGATTTCAACATATCAATTTGAAAGTGAGTCAATACTTGATCGAAGTAAAATTTAACTGACCTCAGAATTATATATTCTAACTTTTTCAATATTTATTGAAAATATATACAAAAACTATAAAAATAATCTCCTTTCAAAATTTGAATATCAAAACAGATTTAATCTGTCAGTGTTCTACAATTTTAATTTTAGAAAAATTTTATTCAGAAAATTTTTAGAATTAAATTAATGTCTTATAAGCACAGTTTCTATTTAAGAGACGTATATGATCAAAACTTAATATACAATATCAAATTGAATAAATAAACCAACAAATATAAATTGTCAATTAAAATTGATGAATAAATATTTGAAGGAGACAAAATTTTGTTTCTGATCTTACAATTATGAAAACTAATTCTTTTTCAAAGATACAAAACATAATTTAAGGATTATTTGAATATTTTAATATTAGTCTTCTACATATTTAATTCCAAAAAGTTATATTTAATGATTATAACTCCTGAAAATAAATAAAAATAATGTCATATAAGTACCACTTATATCAATTGACAAATAAAATAAACATTCATTATAAGACATCCGAATGGTATAACAAAATCCAATAAATAAAAATTATTAACCAAAATCCTATAAATTAAATATTTTGAATAGACAAAATTTTGTTTCTGCTGATCAATCTTATGAAAACCAATATCTTTCAAAAATATCTAACATAATCTTAAGAATTTCATCATAAAACTATCTTACTTAGACTATTCAATATTAGTGGATATCTGACTAAGGTACTTTATATAAGAACTCAAGATATGTAAAACATTACTGAAAAACAAGTTTTAAGAAGGACTTTGCTTCGTCAGTATTCAAATAATTCATGTTCAATAAATATAACATCAATCAACAACAAATATTTACTTACCCCTCAATCTTTTAGAAAGACTTCTGCCGAACTGAAAAATCTTTAAATGTATTGAGAACGGTTCACTACATATAAAAATATATCTGTGGTTTACCCTTGATTTAAGATTATGTTAGATATTTTTGAAAGATATTGGTTTTCATAAGATTGATCAGCAGAAATAAAATTTTGTCTATTCAAAATATTTAATTTATAGGATTTTGGTTAATAATTTTTATTTATTGGATTTTGTTATACCATTCGGATGGTAATTCGGATTTACAATGAATGTTTATTTTATATGTCAATTGATATAAGTGGTACTTATATGACATTATTTTAATTTATTTTCAGAAGTTATAATCATTAAATATAACTTTTTGGAATTAAATATGTAGAAGGCTAATATTAAAATATTTATCAAAACCATGGTCCATCTACTTTTTGGACAAGAAATTAATACTTTTTTTGGACAAAAAATAACAACATAATTACTAAATACCTTTAAAATGTGTCGGATACGAATAATATTCTCGAGATAAATTTCACATTGCATCTTTCACTATTTTCAGTGTTATTTCATTATCGATGGATATTTTGAAGCGAAATTTTAGGGTCAGATAGTACTCGATACGAACTTCAAAGTGAGTTATCGCAACATCCCTCATCCCTATTCAAAATCAAGGGGTTGTGATCACCCTTGTTAGGGGGTTGAAGTTACGGGGATGAAAAAAGCGGAAAAGTTGTTACCTCTGGAATCAGAAATTGACGGGTTCGAGCGATTTTCCACATTTTCATTTCAAAGTCGGAAAATCGAGGTGTTAAGTTTTCGTTGGACCACATTGTATTTATTGCACGTCGAACAAGATAACTCATAAACATACACAAACTGAAACACTATATCGTGTAATCAATTTTAAAATGGGGCATTTCCATTGAAAAATAATTTTAAATAAGGTTATTCTGATTTTCACAAATTTTTATTGTTAAACTCACAACAATTGTTTCGCTATCACAGTAGCATCATCAGGCAAGATCACATTTTGAATAACTAAGCTTGTTTCCGAAATCCGTGGCTATTTATATTACAGTAACTACAATAAATTTTTATTGAGCACTAAAACCCAAAAAAGAGTCCCTGCAAATTCCAGCTTATCTGAATATATTTAACAGAGGTGAGCTATTTAAATCTATTTGTTCGTTAAGTAATATTCCAATTTTATTGTGTTTATTTATCTCTAGGAATTCTAACAGATTTAAGGCATAACTTTTGCTTTCTATATGTAGAATTTCAAAGTTATGGTTGAAACTATGTCCTGTTTCTAACAAATGGTTGGAATATGTAGAATTGCTTTTATTATTGAGGAAACTCTTCAAATGTTCACACATCCTATGACGGAAAGTTCTTCCAGTTTGACCTATGTAAATTTTAGGGCAATCACCGCAGGTTAACTTATAAACCCCAGATTTATCATCCTTATGTGTGTAGTCTTTATTGTTTTTGATAAATTTACTCAAGTTTGAAATAGTTTTAAATGAAGTTCTCAAATTATATTTTTTTTGAGGTATGTAGCAATTTTCTCAGAAATACCTTTAGTGTATTTTATCAAAAATAAATATAATTTGAGAACTTCATTTAAAACTATTTCAAACTTGAGTAAATTTATCACAAACAATAAAGACTACACACATAAGGATGATAAATCTGGGGTTTATAAGTTAACCTGCGGTGATTGCCCTAAAATTTACATAGGTCAAACTGGAAGAACTTTCCGTCATAGGATGTGTGAACATTTGAAGAGTTTCCTCAATAATAAAAGCAATTCAACATATTCCAACCATTGACATACTTTCAACCATAACTTTGAAATTCTACATATAGAAAGCAAAAGTTATGCCTTAAATCTGTTAGAATCCCTAGAGATAAATAAACATAATAAAATTGGAATATTACTTAACGAACAAATAGATTTAAATAGCTCACCTCTGTTAAATATATTCAGATAAGCTGGAATTTGCAGGGACCCTTTTTTGGGTTTTAGTGCTCAATAAAAATTTATTGTAGTTACTGTAATATAAATAGCCACGGATTTCGGAAACAAGCTTAGTTATTCAAAATGTGATCTTGCCTGATGATGCTACTGTGATAGCGAAACAATTGTTGTGAGTTTAACAATAAAAATTTGTGAAAATCAGAATAACCTTATTTCAAATTATTTAATATGGATTTTCACCAAGTAAGGACTGATACAATTCAATATTTTCATTGAAAGACCCTTTAGAAACAGAAACATGTATTTCATAGATGAATCAATCTTTTTCTGTTCCTTAACTCAACACGTTAACGTAAGCAAGCGGCACATATTATCGCTCGAGACTCGAAATGGGGCTGATTTCATATTGTCGAATCCAATAATTCTAAGAAGATTAATTATACTCCAACTATAATTAGCACGAATTAAAATAATTGTTAGTGTCCCAGCAGAAAGGACCTCAGGCTTTGTACTAACGAGAATAAAGAAGAGAAATCAAGAGCCTCGAATTAATTCTCTCCAGTTTATTCGAGTTGCATGTTATTTCAGTTCATCTTCTTGGTAACCTAGTGAAATAAAGGATTGAATCAAAAGTTTTCTAGATATTCAGAATGTACAGGAAGATATAAATATAACGGGTTTTCCATTGGGAATAAAACTATTTAAAATGGTTATAATGGCCCCTCTTTCAACTCTCAACTTTTTGAATGTAACATGACAATTTTTTGTTTGTGGAGTCTTCACTATCTTATCCTTTTAATGAAAACAATAAAGCAGCAAAAAAGGTTTCAGCGAATAACGAGAGCCAAGACTTTTGACAATGTGTGTATGTTTTGTTATTTCTGTTCTGTAGGTTATGCTTTTTAATCATGGAAAAAGACGCTTCAATAACGTTTGGAAATTGTTGAATTATTCGATCAAAATCAGTGCTCAGTTGTGAAAAAGTTAAGGAAATTCATTGACGACATTATTCAGTTAATCGACTCACTATTTCTCATAGAGCGTCATGAGAACTTATCTACCTAATAGATATCAGATTGTAGATCTAGATGATAAGAGATCTTCCAAGAGAAGAATCAATTCAGGCGTGCCTCAGGAGTCTGTGCTTGGACCAATTTTATTTTTGATATATATTGACGATATGGTATATAATGTTGCCGCAGATGGAAGGACAATGTTCGCTGATGATACATCCTTTCTAAATGGGACAAAAAATGAGATAGTTCTCCAGGAAAAAGTTGAAACATCTATTCAGGGCGCTTTTGACTGGTTCAACGCCGCAGAGGCTACTTATTACAACAAAACGCCATAATATAGAGACCATTTCCCTACTCGGTGTATCAATCAGTGGAAATCTAACTTGGGCGCAGCATGTTAATGGATTATGTAAGAAGCTCTCTACTGCAATATTCGCCATAAAACGAATAAAAAATCTTCTTACTGAAAAAGAAGCACTGCTCACGTATTATGCTCAGTTCCACGGAGGAATAACCTACGGCATAATCCTATGGGGCTCGTCTGCGGAGTCTTTCTAAAGCAAAAACATGCAATACGGTTGGTGGCTGGAGTTGATCAGATAGATGACCAGTTGCAGATCGTTATTTAAGATGTTCGGCATACTCTACCATACTGCTACACACTAGAGTGTTTTTTCTACGTCCACGAGAACAGGCACAATTTTACTAAGCACTCAAACGTGCACAACCATAACACTAGATGCATAGATAGATTTGTTCCCCCACGTCATCGATTAAAGAAGACTCAAAATACGCACATTTTTAATGGAATAAAAATGTATAATGAACTTCCCGACCGTGTAACGTCGCTTCGTGGAGCATCCATCAAGAAGTTTGTCAGGACTCTGCTCATCGAAAATGTTTTTTATTCTTTAGAAGAGTTCATGACGCATGATTTCTAGTCATATACATGTATGTGTATGTAGGAGTGTATATATTTATATATATTGTACATGCTGTATTTGTTTATATATTTTGCATAAAAGCAAATTTTTTTTTTGAAGGATTATTTTGAAGTGATTTTATTTATGTAAACTTTACTGGCACACCCTGTAAAATTTTGAGGAAAATATATAGTATTGTATATTGTAGACAAATTTAAAAGAGATATTACAATTTATATGTTTACACCATGTAACATACCAATTTCGATTGAAAATCTGCAGGGTGATATTTTTTCTTGAAGACTGTCACCTGTTTCACTCCAGAACTTTTTTTGGTGATCCACCTCGCGGGATTACGACGTTACTGGTGATCGACAGGTTTGAGTTCTTGTGTCAACTGAAGTTTGAAAGCCTTAAGACGTAAGTCTTCATGCAAAATACGGTGTAATGTCGTTCGTGAAATGCCTAATTCCAAAGATCGACGCGGAATCGACAAAACTAGGTTTTCGTTAACACTACAGGTTCCAGCAGCCATATTCTCAGTTGTTCTTGAGCGATTCTTCACATCACTAACCTATCCCAACAGCTCAAACACTTCTACCAGTTTCACCATTGCAGTACAATTTAGTTTTGCGAACCGTGCTACAAAATTTTCCCCAGTTTTGTAGTGAATTTTAACAATTTCAGTGCATTGTTGAAGCGTGTATCGTTCCATTATTATTATTGGCGTAGTTTTTACTTGTCAAATGTCAAAAGACAACACCTTCAAATGTGATGCCGATTATTCAAAATAACACATCTTACTAGAAAACCTTTTAGTTTGGATACTGGCAGAATACTTTTCTTGTTACATTTTTGTGTGCATAGATATATCCTCCGCTCTTATTATAGTTTAACAACCATCATACAGGGTGACAAGAGAAACCTAGGACAAACTTTTGTTCTTTTAACTTCATTAAACAAATTAAATTAAACAACGAATAATAATAACATAAACATTTGGAAATAATATATCGGGTGTTTTTTCAGAGTGATAGAACTTTCCATATGGATAACTGTAATTTTACAGAAGGTAGAGGCCATGTTGTTTTGACATTTCTGATCAGTAAGCATTGACAAATTATCAGAAAGACTCACGCCGCAAAAACGTTTACAAATTGTTGAAATTTATTTTCAAAATCAGTGTTCTATTCGCCAAACTTATAGAGCACTTCGTGAAATTTATGGTTTACATAATCGTCCATCAGAGTAGCCTATTCGTCGAACTATCGATAGATTTCGGACAACATTTTCTCTACTCGATGCAATAACAACAACAAGACAAAGAACTGTACGTACAGAAAAAATTTCGCTGCTGTAAGTCATAGTGATCTATCACTCTAAAAAAACACCCGATATTTAAGCGGTTTCGAAGTGGCTTTCTTTGACGGCGATACATAGCTTCAGACGCTTCTTGAAATTTTCAGCAATGGGCTGCAGCTCTTCGTACATTAATCGGTTCCATTCACGGCGCAGGGATTGCTTCAGCGACTCCAAACTTTTGTGGTGTTTAGCACACGTCCTGAACTCTAAAATCGAACACGCTGTAGTCCATTGGGTTGAGATCCGGTGAGTAGGGCGGCCAATCTGCAAATGTGATGAAGTTGGCAGCACCTTTGGAGTCTTACGCGCTTGTTTTCATCCGTGAGGAGTTGAACTTTTGTAGCTTGTATGGCTTGAGGTTTTTTTGGACATTTGACAAACAGATTCACGGTTGATACTGGTCTCACGGGCTATTTTCCTCATGGAGACCCTCGGATTTCGATTGACTCGCTTCTTGACGATGTTGTGATTGCTAGGCGTATTGACAGTGCGTTTTCTCCCACTTTTTGGTCGACGACTATCATGACCAAGCTTCTTGAAACGGCAAATTGCATCGGACACGGTTTTTCGAGACACATTGAGCAAACGAACAATTTCGCATTAACGCGCACCTTGACGAAACTGCTCCAAATTTGCACTACGTTTGTTTGACATTCTAACACTCTGCAAAATGAAGTAATCAAAAACTGAAAATTCACATATCAGTACAAGAAAGTGTAGAGAATCTAATAGAATATAAATTATATGTCTGCGCTTAAACACCTTTGCTACAGAACACAGTAAAATTTGTCCAAAGTTCCTCTTGTCGACCTGTAATAAATTCTAATAACTGCGCAACTTTGAAATCCTGAAGGACTACTTTAGTATTATGATAGACAATCAGAAATCGTATCTATATGACTGCAAGATACGGAATAGAGTAAGATGGATAAGGTTGAACCTGGGTCTTATTTATATAAAACGTGTCGTGAATACACAAGAAAATCGTACGATGCAGATATTTATCTACTCATGGCCAATTTCTAGAACGATTTTGTGACCCCATGACGCGTCGGTCGAAGAAATGGAGCAAATAATCCCAGACGAATTCAGTTTACTTTTCGGACCAAGTCTGGCCTTCCAGATGCTACAAAGCGTCCTGAAAGTCCATTCTAGAGAAACTTTCCCCTCACAATATCATATTGAAAATGCTCGTTTGTTCAGCAAACTCAGGGTACGTTATATTATAGCGCCTCTTAGAGAAAGTTGCGAATGGTCGAAAGGCGGCGTGATTTCATTCAAATTATGCGATTTTATTGTAAACATATGATAAATAGACGCGAGCGATTTGCGCCGATCTAATTAAGTTTATCGAAGAAAGTACTGTCCACATATATTCCTTATACAGGTTTGGAAATTCACGTTTTGGAAAAACGATATTCAATGCATAAGATAGAGAACTCCGACGTCCAATCGAACATTGGAATTATCAAAAGATATAATAATAATATATTTCTTTATTCAACCAACAGGAATCAAGGATACCCCAATTACAGAGCAAAATGTTACAGAATATCGGGTGTTTTTTTTAGGTGATAGAACTTTAAATTGAAATAAAACACATTTAAATTAAGATTAAAGCCAAATTCTATCTACCACGACTAGATCTAAAGAACCGCATTTGACAAGACCAATTTGGACCACTTTTTCGACTAATTCAGGTCTCATTTCATCAATAACACGAGTTATGTTGACTTCCAAAGCGTCTATTGTTTCTGATTCATCAGCATAAACTAATGACTTAACATAATCCCAATTAATTGGACCATTTTTCGAAATAATGTTATCGCCAAATCTTTCTTTCGATAAATCAATTGGTACGGTAGCAGCATGAGGTTTAGCATCTTCTTGTTGAAACCAAAACACTTCTTGGTCGATACCATTCAAATTTTGAGACAAATAATCATTGATCTGTAACGAGCACCATTCACTGTAACATCAGCTTCAGCATTGTTTTTAAATAAATATGGACCGATGATGCCTCCAGCGTATAAAGCACACCATACAGTGTATTTTTGAGGATGCAACGGAACCTGCAGAACTTCTTGAGGATTGTTGTCACTCCATATACGCCAATTTTGCTTGTTTATATAGCTGCTCAGCCAGAAATGAGCTTCATCACTAAACACAATTTTACGATAAAAAAGTGGATCAACTTCAAGCTGTTCTAGGGCCCAATCAGCATACAGACGACGCTTATTATGCTCAATTGGCTTTAGTTCTTGAACCAGTTGGATCTTGTATGGTTGTAGACTAAGATCTTCACGCAAAATTTTCCATGTGGTAGATGCACAGATTCCATCTTGTTGTGAACTTCGACGAACAGACAAATCTGGATCATCATTAACACTATGTTTTACAGCAGCCATATTTCCTTCTCTATCTATCGATAGTTCGCGAATAAGCTGCTCTGATGGACGATTATGTAAACCATAAATTTCACGAAGTGCTCTATAAGTTTATGAGCACGTTTGCACACTCAGTTTACCAGTGCCCGCTCCCACAAGTTAGTACGAGATGTGCATAAATAAAAAGTAGATAAAGACCCTGCTGCCAATCAGATAAGGTGAGTCTATCCCGTTGGTCAACAGTCTCTGAGCAAACTATGCACCCTGATTCTTATGTCTAGCAAGCAACGATGATATCCTCATCTCATTCATGATAGAAGACAGATCAGTACCACGCTCGGGATTCCACCTAAACAACACAACCCTGAAAAACTTTCTGTGAATGCGCTCCAGTGATACCAAATGACAGTCGTAAATAGGAAACCATATCAAGTGTTCATTCTCCAACTTACTGATGACCAGCGTGAAATACAAACTCTTCAAAGTTGACAGATCACTGAAGTCCCAGTCACACCTCAACAAAAGTGTGGCTAGCAGACGCACACAACTCTTCAACATGTGGGATGAAATTGAACGTGGAATCAAAGCGGACTCCAAGGTCATACATTTGATCTTTATCGCCAACATAGTGTCAGCTTTATGATAGCTATAAGTCAACCGATGTGACCTTCTACTGAATGTAATTTTAAAACACTTCTCCATATTCAGCATGAGTTTGTTGCATAAACACCAAGTATGAATATACTCCAGTCTTGACTGGAGCTGCACCAAATCATCAGGACTGCGTATTCTCAAGCAAATCTTCAAGTCATCGGCAAACGCTAAAACAGTACATTCAAGAGAGGTAAGAAGATCATTTATATACATGATAAAGAATAATGGTCCCAAATTTGATCCCTGAGGTACTCCACATGAAGAACACACTGAAGTGATCTATAACCATTGTAGAAGACGTAATTTATTCTATCCTCCTAGTATGATCTGTTGAGCATTACATATGCCGGACCAAATAGTTGAAGGCTCGTGATAAGTCAGTAAACATCACATCATCCTGACCTGCATCATCCAAACATTCAGTAATACACTGTGCGATCGTTGCCAAGTTGGTCACAGTAGATTTTGCTCTAACAAAACCGTGCTGCTATATATGAACTGGCTCTGAAATACATATCTCCATATAACAGCTCCTCATAAATTTTCGCAAAGTTGGACAATATCCAAATGCGCGTTATGATAATGAATAATACAGTGTATAACTCGAACAGAATGCCGTTCTCTCTCACACAGATGTTGGAAGTGGGGAGTTGGACACCTTATTTAGTTTCGGATGATCAGATCCAGTTGGCGCTCAGAACTCAGGAGTGCTGGACTATAGTCCATAACGCTTGAAAATCAAATACAATACGATACGACATTCCTATTTCATTTCACTAATGGCGAAAAAGAACCTAAGTACTCATTTTCAGAGGGGAAATTATTTGTGTAATTAATCTTGGCAAATAAATTCCCCGCATACAATGTTATAAGATTTATTTTCGGCACATATGGTCTAAAGAATCCCTCGTTTGAAGTGCGTATGGTTCTGATTGCTGAAAATACTGCAAAGCATCGTTTCTATCGAAGCATTCGTCCACTGCCATTGAGAGAGAACAGTCGTTTCTTCGTTATCGCATCGCGCTGAGGTTTTGATTCTTTCACTGTTCCATTGGACCCTCGTGATCCTCTAGATTAACATTGAATTTCCTAAGTTCTCGACTGTTTTTCCATACCTATATATGTATAATGGTAATGCGGTAATGTGTAAAGTTGGTTTGGAAAAAATACCATTAAATCCTCTATAGGGAAGAACGAAATTACTTTTCAAAAAACCTGATGAATGTTTCCCGGCCACGAAGTTTCAACGTTCTTTAGGCGATGTACGCATCAAAGCGGTAGGTATCACATTCTCGTGCTCAAATTAAAACCGAAAGTAGGCATAATTAGATGTTCCATTAATAATAGTAATAATAGGGAAAATCTACCTTCGATTTCAATCATCTGTTGCAGTTTCTCGCGCTTCGCTGAGCGCGTATTTCGCCTGCTACGATTTCGATAATCACAACTTACGTTTTTCACTTCGCTTTCTTCTGATTGATAGTAATTTCGTTAGAAGAAACAAGAAAAGAAATCTTAGTGTTGTGTGGCCCGTGTTCTTCGGTATCTCATATTCTTACTCGGGAAAGGCTCTGATAATAATTGGCTATCGTTTTTTTTCTGGTCCGTTGGCTGAAGCAAATCAATTATGTAAATCGAAAAGGTGGTATAAAAAAAAACCTGAAAAAAAAACTCATTGTGAGGCCTAACGATTCTGATTGCTCCCTGCCTTGAAAAGTTGATGAAATATTAATTTAAAACATATACTTCATAGAAGGCTTTTACGATGTCTCGAATATCAAACAGATTAATTCTGCTAACCTTACTACAAAATTTTAATGTTATAAAATTTTTTTCAATATTAAATTGAAAAAATTATCTCAAAAAACACGGTTTCATTTCAGTAAACATATAAAGGTATATACAGTGCAGTCCAAGGAAAACTTAACACCTCAAACTTCCGGCTTTAAAATGAAGGTGTGGAAAATCGCTGGGACCGGTCAATTTTTGATTCGAGGTGAAACAACTTTTCTGCTCTTCGCATCCCCGTAACTTTAACCCCCTAACGGGGATGAGTACAACCCCTTAATTTCGAATAGGGATGAGGGAGCTTACGATACTTCATTTTGAAGATCGTATCGATTACTATCTGATCCTGAAATTTCCCTTCAAAATTTCCATCGATAACGAAATGACAGGTAAAATATTGAAAGAGTACTTACTTTTGTGATTAATTTATTGAACGTTGGAAAAAGGCAGCAATCGCTTCCATGCAGTCATGTAAATTTTGCTGAAAACGTTCACGTACGTTACTCAAGATTTCTGGCGTTATTTGACGGCATTCATTAATTATCCTAGTTCGCAAATCATCCAATGACTCGGCTGGGTAGCGTTAATCTTGGATTTCAGGTAACCCTATAGAAAAAAGTCCAGTGAAGCCAGATCAGGTAATCTGGGTGGCGCTTCTTCCCATCCAAGCGTGAGGAAAATTTTCATCTAAGAACTAGCGCAACAGTTGAACGAAATGAGGTGGTGCGCCATCTTGTTGGAAAATGAACGTTTGATGGTCTTCTGCATTCTCCAATACTTGCAGGAGGGCTGAATAAATAACGTTCTCCAATAGATCTAAATAAATTTGGCCAGTGAGATTATAAAAACGGCCGATTATGTGATTTCCATAAATACCCGACCAAACATTTAATTTTTGTGGACGCTGAGTATGCATCTCACGAAATATCCTTGGATTTTCATCGGACCAATACCGAGAGTTATGCCAGTTCAAAATACCGTTTAGTTAAAATGAACACTAGTCCGAAAACCAAATATCGAACATGTAGTTAAATGATGCTGTTATTCTCGCAGAGTCGTTATTTCTAAGAAATTATTTTATCATTTCCACCCTTTCTTCTACGGAATACACCACTATAATTCTACTACAAATTCACAATGGCTTGGATACACTTGTAACGTTCTTGAAAATTTTTGATAGACTGAGGTTAATCAAAAACATGGTCCGACTACTTTTTTGGAAAAGAAATTAATACTTTTTCGGACAAAAAATTAACAACGTAACTACTTAATACCATTGAAACGTGTCGTATACAAATAATATTCTCGAGATACTATAAATTCCACTTTGCCTCTTTAAATATTTTCTCTGTTATTTCATTATCGATGGATATTTTGAAGCGAAATTTTAGGATCAGATAGTACTCGATAGTACTTCAAAATTAGTTATCGCAACACCCCTCATCCCTATTCAAAATCAAGGAGTTGTGATCACCCCCGTTAGGGGTTTGAAGTTACAGAGATGAAAAAAAGCGGAAAAGTTGTTACCTCTCGAATCAGAAATTGACAGGTCCCAGCGATTTTCCACATTTTCAATTCAAAGTCGGAAAATCGAGGTATTAATCCTCGTTTGACCACCCTGTATGTTGTGTGAGTTGATATAGCAAGATTTGTGTGTAAAAAAGTTCAATTAATTCCACGCAGTAGCTTTTGGTTGGTGCCCTCTTGAATATGGAGAGCAATAAGCATCATTTTCGTCATATATTACTCTTTTACTATAGAACAGGTAAGACTGCAGTTCAAGCCACAAAGAAATTAACAGTTGTGTATGAAGAACATGTGTTCACATTACGCCAGTTCCAGAACTGGTTGGAAAAAATTTCTAAAGATATCAATTTTGATGTCAAAGATGCACCACGTTCCGGAAGGCCGGTTAAAGCTTATAAAGACATTATAAAGGCATTAGTTGATGCAAATCGGCGAATAAAAACACATGAGATCGGTGGGAGGTTAAACTTAACGTATTCAACTGTTTATTACCACTTGAAAGGCATGGATTTGCTTCTCAAACGTCACGAAAATGATCCATTTTTGTAGCGCATTATTACTGGGGACAAAATATGGGTTGTATATAACAATCTCAAGCGCAAGAGATCATGATGCCAAAAAGATCAATCGAAAAATATGTAATTTATAGGATTTTTGTAAACAATTTATATTTATTGATTTTGTTATCTCATTTGGATGTCTTATGATGAATGTTTATTTTATATGTCGTTTGATATGAGCCGTGCTTATATGATATTAATTTAATTCCTGAAGTTATAATATTAAATATACTTTTTTGAAATTAAATATGTAGAAGGCTAATAGAATATATCTGTAAATATTAAAATATTTAAATAATTTTATATACCTTCTATCAAGTATAATCCTCCATTTATTTTATTTTATTCATAGTATATAATACTTTGGTTTCCTTCACATTCTTTATATAGATGGTCCTTGTGCTATAACAGAGGCCGTTAAATTGCTTTTCAATCTTTAAGATCAATGCTAAACCACAGAACTATTTATTTCGATTCAACATTAGACTCCATTTAAATGTTCAGTTTGCCAAGAAGCTTTCTGAATTGCTAAAGGTAAGTAAATATTTGTTGTTGATTTATGTTATATTTTATTGAATATGATTGAGTACTGACGAAGCAAAGTCTCTCTTAAAACTTGTTTTTTAATAATGTTTTAACATATCTTGAGATTTTTCAGAAAGTAACTTAGTTTTATGATGAAATTCTTAAGATTAGGTTAAACATTTTTGAAAGATATCATAAGAGGAATGAGCAGAAACAAAATTTTGTCTACTCAAAGTATTTAATTTATAGGATTTTTGTTAACAATTTATATTTATTGGATTTTGTTATCTCATTTGAATGTCTTATAATCAATGATTATTATATTTTATATGTCGTTTGATATGAGCAGTGTTTATGTGACATTAATTTAATTCCTGAAGTTATAATATTGAATATAATTTTCTGAAATTAAATATGTTGAACGCTAACAGAATATATGTTATTAATAAAATATTTAAATAATTTTATATACCTTCTATCATTTATTTTAAGAACAATAAGGATCCAACAAAAAAGAAAATGCATCTGGAGTCTACAAGTTGACTTGCAATGATTGCTCTTCAGTAAATATTGGCCGGACAGGTAAACCATTCAAGAAAAGAATCCGTAAACATCAAAGAAGATACATATCGGATTCGATACATTCAACATATGCTAATCATCTCAAGGAATTCAGACATAACTTCAACAATAACTATGAAATTAACCAAGTTGAAAGCTAAAGTTCTAGATTAACACTTTTAGAATCGTTGGAAATCAACAGGTACAATGCCCGTAAAATCCTTCTGAATGAAGAAACGATGTTGACAGATATCTATTACTGAATATCTTTCCCTAATGGCTTTTTTTTTGGGCAAACTACAATGAACAACCTAAATTTTCATGACCTGCTTTTACCATTGATTTGTCACGTACTTAACTGCATTTAACCTGTTATACTAGACAACATCAGTCAGTAGAATGTTTATACCTGAAAAAGCCACATGGTAGTAAAACAATTGTAAAAAAGTTTACAAACCTTTTTGTGGAAATTAAAATACCGTCTCTTATATACTTTTCAATTAAAAAGAGTTTGCCCCAAGTAAAGACCAAATCAATCAAACACGATTGTTTTTACAATTTTTTTTTCTAGAAGTTGCTGAAAATAACAGGCAAAATATCCATTCTTAATTAAAACAATTATCGTTTGCCTAATAAACGAAAAAAAAAGACTTTGTCTGAATCCAATCATTTATGTGCCATCTACCTCTTATTCAAGTGTTAAAAAGTCTTCATCATTGTCAGTGTACACCTCACTAAGATGATTCATTAACATTACATTACGAAAGAAGGGGCTAATCTTAATAAACTAAAGTAGAGAGAGAAAATGCTTTATTGTTGAATATTCTATACTATTTTTGTGACAGGACAGGTGAATTATAAATTGAAATAATTTATACTGATTGTCTACAGAAAAAAAATACAAATTGAAGAATAAAAGACCAGGATGCAAGTTTTCATCTCCTCAGGGCTGAGTAGTCTCCATTGTCCTCACTTTGATACTGAAAATAAAACATTATTATTACTAGAATTGTATTTATTTATTTAACTAATGGTAAGGGTTGAAGATGAACCTATAAACTCAAAATGTACACACATCGTCAAAAGTCTTTGTCCCCCTATCAACTCCCAACTTGTTGAATGTAACATGACAATTTTTTGTGTTTGGAATCTTCTCTATCTTATCACTTAAATGAAAACAATAAACTAGCAAAAAAATTGAGAGGTGTCAAGGGACACCCGGATGGAACGAAGTTCCTTTCGATTAATAAGTGAAGGAATTATAATAAAATTTTATTTTTTTTAAGTTATAATAATATTTTTTTTATTATTAACAAATATAATGTAATTTAAACTTAATTAGTAGGCTCAATTTTAGTAATAATTGGCTTGTGGTAACTGAAGTAGCAAACATATGTTTGGGATTTTATTTTATTTGAATGTCTTGAAAAAACTGCATCGCTGGTAGTATTATATTTTGTTGTTGATTCTGCTGGATTATTGTTTATTCTTAAATGAAATTCTTCCTCTAGAAAATGTAGCAATGGTTTTGATTTTTCATTACTGGAGTTGATGTTAAAATCACCGGCCAAAATGAGTGGACGTTCATCTAAATTTCTGTTGTATCTGCTAAGCGTATCTTTAGAATACTCTAGCAGTGCTCGATGAATGAACTCCTGAATATCTATTAATTTGATATTTGGTGAGACATATATGACTGTCATGATTAAAGTAACGCCGTTTTTCATTACACACTCTGCTGCACATACTACTCTGTCAAGAAAGTACCGGGAATTTTCAATTAAAACAACATTTTTACATTTAATCGTCAAAATTTATTGGGTCGCCTTCAAAATAGGCTCCATTTGCTCCAATAGATCTATGCCAACGGCACTTCCAATTATCGAAACATTTTTTATAGGCGCTTTCCGGGATGGACTTTAGCTCTCGCGCCGAATTTTGTTTTATGGCTTCAATCGACTCAAAACGGGTGCCACGAAGGGGCAATTTTAGTTTTGGGAAGAGGAAAAAGTCGCAGGGAGCCAAATCCGGCGAATACGGTGGTTGAGTTTTTGGCGAGAAAGTCAGTCACAATCGTAGCTCGGTGAGATACGCTCACGCAAACGTTTCATAACGCCTAGGTAATACTCCTTGTTTACCGTCTGACCCTCTGGAACGAATTCGTAGTGCACCACGCCACGGATATCAAAGAAAACAATGAGCATCACCTTCATTTTCGAGCGGCTTTGGCGTGGTTTTTTCGGTTTCGGCTCATTTTTTGCCACCCATTCCGATGATTGCTGGCTTGTTTGCATATCGTACTCGTAGACCCAGGTCCCATCACCAGTTATAATGCGTTCCATGAATGTAGAATCGGAATTACAGCGATCCAGCATGTCTGAAGCAACCTGCTCGCGATGACGTTTTTGAAGAAAATTCAGGTCTTTCGGTACGAGTCGTGCGGCCACCTTTCTCATGCCCAAAATATCAATCAAAATCGTACTTGCGGACTCGTGGAATATCTTAAGATCATGTGCTATCTCTCTCAAGCTGGTACGACGGTTTTCCAGCACCCTTTCCTTAATTTTATCGACGTTATCTTCGATCGAAGCCGTCGATGGGCGACCACTTCACGACCGTCCTTGAAGGCTCTGTACCACTGATATGCACGAGTTTTCAATAGAGCATTATCACCAAAGGCCTTTTGCAACATTTTCAATGCATCGGCACACAAAAATTCATTTGCAACACAAAACTTTAAACAAATTCTTTGCTCAACGTAATCACCCATAGTGAAAATCGGCACGCACTCTGACATCGACTGACTTAATCAGCTGTTGCAAACACACTAGTTGACAGATCCCGCTCAAGCTTGGCATAGTAATTAAGGACAGTGGTACTAACCTAGGAAAAAAAAAATTTACCTGCCTCATTGCCCCGCCAGATTTAAATCGATAATTCCTGGTACTTTCTTGACAGAATGTAAATCTGCAATACTTGTACGTCTTACGTGCAAGTCCTGAATATTGTTCATAATGACCGACATATTTGGTGTTACAAATGACACTTGTATTGTGATAAATCGCAACTCCACCTGAACGAACAAAATCACGTTTAAAGTAAGCTATACAATTAAAATTTGGTATACCACATTCTTCATGATTGTCCAACCATGTCTCTGATAGTAACAAAGTGTTCGTTTTTTCTGTAGCATAGTCGATTAAATCAACTGAATGTTTGGACGTTGAACGTAGTCAATGAAATGCCTTTATCTCTAGTAATGAAATCAATGACTGATTTTGCCTTCATTTCAAGCTTATTTAATGACAATCTCTGAAACTCTTGTACTAGAGATATTGTTGATGAAGCTTCTACTCGATTATGATGAAATCGAAATTTAGTTTCATTATCATCAAATGTAACGATAAATAAACCTTCGATGCTTGTAACACGAGAGAGAGCAACATTAACAAGTTGTTGTGGATGTATTTTGTCATATTCCTAAACAATTTGATCAAATGTTCCACATTGTGACTTATGAATATGCATTGCACAAGCAGAAATTATGGGAAAGTGTTTACATTTAACAGTAACTGCTTTATTCTTTGTCATGGTAATGTTGGATGTTCGCCATTCAATAGGTACAGCAGCATTATGTACTTTGCTTTGAACAGTAAGTAAAGCAGCGTTTTTCTTGTTTTTTGCCCAACCTTTGGTGATCCACAGAATTCGAGTCAAACTCTGCAAACTACGTTGTCCTCATTGAAGTCTAGGTGAATTAATTCACCAACGGCACCATTAACTGATCCAGCACTTACATCGATGTTTGTTGTGATATGGTAATACTTTCCTTTTACAAAAGTGATTTGGTAAGGTAATCCTCCAGTAACGAATTTTTGTGTAGTTTGAATCTAAAAGAAGCTTCTTCTTGATTTTTAGATCAAGTTATTATATCCTTTGCTATTGAGATGAATTTATCTGGAGCTTCTTGCAAAATTGAATTGTTGTAACTGTCTACAGCGACATTAGTATAAAATAAACGAACACCATGAGGACTCAATTGTTGAGTTTCTTCTTTTTTGAAAAATCTTGATTCGATCATTTCTAATTGAACCTGTTCCAAAACTTCACCATTGCCAATCTTTGTAACTATCAATAAAAATATAGCATTAGCCTGTCTCGTGAGTTGCGTTAGTTCAAAAAATTTAAGACTTCGCCATAAATGTGGACCAACCATTGTCGTTTTAACAGGTTTATATATCAATGTTGCCCTTACTGGTGGCACCTGGCGTAAATCACCAATTAAAATGACATCAATGCCGCCAAAATCAACATTCTGATTTGCAGTAATCTGTTTTAAGCGTAAATCAATTTTAGCTAACAGTTCTGCACTGATCATGCTAATTTCATCAATAATCAATACTCTGACGTATTTCAAAAGGAGATCTGTACAAATGTAACATTTCAGATGATAATAGTTTAGAAATCGAAATTTTAAAAGCAGTATGAACCGTAGTACCATCAATTGCCAGAGCAGCTTTACCAGTAGATGCGCAAGCTATATACGAATTACAGTAACCATCATTGTCAGTATATCTATTGTAGATTTCCATTATAAGTTTTATAACAAAAGTCTTGCAACTGCCTGCTGGACCAGTAAAAAAAACTTGAAATTGTTGCTGATTTTGAGTTTGAAGATGAGATATAATATGCATTAAAAGTTCTTTTTTTTTACTGTTAGCCGACCTTATGAAGACGTAGAATTGTTGAGTATCTATTATATTTTCTCTTTTTTTTTGCAATAGCACCAAGTTTACTGAGTGTGGCATTTCGTACATCAGCATTAACGACAGAATCAACATCCTGTAGCAATCTTGCATATGGTTCTTCCTCAAATATGATATTAGCTTCGTTTCGCAACTGTTCGTCTTCATTGTCATCATCTCCATCTAACTGTCTACAAATTTTAAGTGTTTTTCTAGGTCTAAATTACATTCAAACTCCTCTGGGTTCTAAAATCAAGGTTTTATTATCATCATAAATTTGAATGAATTTATTTTCAGCAAGAACTTCATTATCTTCACTTCTAAAAGGACTGAGTAGTAACACCATTTCTCTTCTATAATCGTTGAAATTGTTAGCCATATCATAGTTACGGTATCCAATAACTCTAGACATTTTTCTTTTGTAGTACTCTCCGTGTTTTCTCATACTATAATTAGCAACAAATTGAGCTAATGTTACATTTTCAAGAATTTCAGGACTTTTCTCGTACTTATCGAACCAATTTTCCGTCCATATATTTGTACAGTCATCATCTAAATCACTTAGCTCTTTTAAAGTTTATCTTATTCTCTGACGTTCTGTTGGGTATATCGCTGGTATGTAAACAGTTGCTACAGATGATTTAGCCATTGGTTCACGTAATAAATACCCAGCTGCATCTTGTGCAGGCATTTCCACAGCATGAAGTACATCAATACTTAATTTCTTTATAATATCTACAATATCAAATTCGGGATTCTCGTCTATAATTTGAATAATCATCCGTTGTAAATTACTTATGCCTCTATTATATTTATAAACATACTCAACTACAAAAGTAGCACAGGCATATTCGTCTTGAATTATTTGAAAATCCATGTTAGATTGTAAGCAATGAAGTACAAATGGATTGAAAGTATAATGCCATTTTTCAGATGGCGTCCTCCGGTAAAGCAACTTTGGTCGAATTATACCAGCACGAATAATGTTATAATAATGTTCATCAGAAACAATATTATTAGGAGTATAGTAATGTTCAAAATTGTCGTAGTCAAAATTTTCTAAATTAGTTTTAAGTAATTGGTAATTTCTTTTATACTCGTTAAACTGATCTGCAGAATAATCTGAATCTGTGTCTTTCATTGGCATTAATGTTATTGTGTTACGTGACGGTAAAAAAGGCGCTCCAAATCTACAGTTTTCTTTTTTATTAGGATCCATTTTATAGCATGTGAATGTGTGCTTATGTGTTTGCAGTTTAAGATTTCCAGGCGCATCTGAGTCGGTTACTGAAACTAATTTCTCGACCAAAATAATCGTCGCGACACCACACTGTTTAATGCGAAATAGAAAGACGAAACGACGGCTTGAAACTATAGCAAAAAGTGTCGTTACAACTTTTGGTCTTAATTTTTTCCGTCTAGCCCCCGTTCGCAACGCGCGATAAGGAACTTGGTTCCAAAAATATTTCTTGGACCATGTACAGATATGGAATGATATTTAAAAATGCTTTGAAGGTACTGTAATGGATTTTATAAACGGTAAATCATAACTATTGTGACATAGTTTAAGCACAGATTATCACTGAGATATAATGAACAATTGGGAAAATTTCGAAGGATTTCCATTTTCATCTCCTCGCGAGGATAAAAATACAAATTTCTGAGACTGATTTTCATTAACTGAATCTCGCCAACTTGAACCTTCTAGGAACGTGGTCCGAAAGGAGATATCGGCGATCCCTTTTTTAATTTTTCACGACGATATTTGCACAGGGTAGGTGTAGAGTTCCAGAAATTTAATTTCCACCGGAGACAGAATGGGAGCAACGCGTTATAATTTTATCTTGCGTTGCACTTATCACCCTATTTCGCGAATGCAGGTTGGGTTCATTTCGAAATAAACTGCTTTCGCACTTTTGTTTGCGTTTCATTTGTATGAACGATCCAGTACTGAGTATTCATGGAACTGAGGGAGTAAGAACGACATGGGATCGTGATGGGGCGTTTTCGATTAGTGAATTATTCGCTTATATCGGGTGTTTTTTCAGAGTGATAGAACTTTCGATAACTGTGATTTGACAGAAGGTAGAAGCCATGTTGTTCTGACATTTCTGTTCAGTAAGCATTGACAAATTATCATGGAAAGACTCACGCCGCAACAGAGTGCACAAATTTTTAGAATTTGAAGACCCTGTACAAGGATTTCTCGAGAAACCACTAATTGTCGCATTTTGGTTCAATGTCGAACATAGGCATCTGATATTTTTGCGGCGCAGTGGATCCTAAAGACGTCGTCGTTGTACCTTGGAGAGATCTACTTATCATGGTGGTTTCACCTTGCTGCTGACATGGGTTTAAGTAGAAGTTGTATTTATCCAAGTATCGGGTGTTTCTTTTAGAGTGGTAGAACTTTCGATAAGGATACCTTTGATTTGACAGAAGGTAGAAGCCATGTTGTTTTAACATTTCTGTTCAGTAAGCATTGACAAATTATCATGGAAAGACTCACGTCGCAACAACGTTTACAAATTGTTGAAATTTATTTTTAAAATCAGTGTTCTATTCGCCAAACATATTCGGTGAAATTTATGGTTTACATAATTGTCCATCAGAGCAGCTTATTCGTCGAACTATCGATAGATTTCGGTAACGATTTGTCGAGGTTCACAACAAGTTAGACTGTCCACCCACCACATGGAAAATTTTGCGTAAAGATCTTGATCTACACACGTACAAGATCCAACTGTTTCAAGAACTTAAGCCACTTGTCCATAATAAGCGTCGTTTGTTTGCTGATTGGGCCCTAGAACAGCTTGAAGTTGATCCACGTAAAATCGTAAAATTGTGTTTAGTGATGAAGCTCATTTCTGGTTGAACCGCTATGCAAACAAGCAAAATTGCCGTATATGGAGAGAAAACAATCCTCAGGAAGTTCTGCAGGTTCATTGCATCTTGAAAAATGCACTGTATGGTGGATGCTGGAGGTTAAAACATGGACGCTGGAAGTTAAAATCATAAAATTATCCTTCAAATATAAAAGAAATTTGGCTTCAATCTCAATTTAAATGCTTTTCATTTCAATTTAAAGTTCTATCACTCTGAAAAACACCCGATATTTCACTTGTTATTTGGGAAAAGAGGTGCTTATTAGACTATTGTAGGCATTCAGGTAGCTTCAGAGGATAATTAATATATTACACATTAAAAGTTCAAAGTATTGTCCATCGCTAGCCACTACTTTCTTCCATCTATTTGGCAAGTGACGGATCAAAACGCCTCGGAGTTGTGATTTGACTCCATTGGTCCCTTTTTTGTGAGGATTCGTTAAGAATAAGTGTAACGCTAACCGTCCTGCAACAACTGATGCCTCGAAATACGACATCAAAGTTGGCACTCATGGGATTGAGCTTAAAAAAATGGACAATGTACTGAAAAATAGGATTGATCGGATGGATTACTATATGGCCAGTCGTGGCGGTCATTTGAATGATATTTTTTGATTCGTAAATGACAAGGTTCAGTCTATCTAATAAACTCACAACTTCGAAAAAATATTCATTAGATTTTTATGTATAGCCGATCAAAAATGCAAATTTTAAATGGGCCACTATGTTGTGAAAGTTTCAAGATATAATTCTTAATTCGTTAGTTACTTTCATCAAGTACTAACTCGCATTTTGATTTATTTAACAATAGGCGAATGTTTCTTTAAATTTACGATCTACTTTTCACAAGTATTAAGTAAATGTGATGTGTTGTGCAAAGACATGTAGATGTTACCAAATATTATTGATACTTCTTTACTGTACTTCAATTAAAGGCAGTAGACTAAGTCCTCTGTAATCTTCTTATGTTGGATGGATTTTCTGTGAGCTGTTTTTATGTCGTTCCAGATTTTGGTGGTACTTTCTTGAACGTTTT
This sequence comes from Megalocaria dilatata, assembly GCA_034642435.1. Classification (NCBI taxonomy): domain Eukaryota; kingdom Metazoa; phylum Arthropoda; class Insecta; order Coleoptera; family Coccinellidae; genus Megalocaria; species Megalocaria dilatata. The sequence continues at coordinate 46,832,560 of CM067861.1, forward strand.
CTGATTTCATTTTTATGTTTCACACTTTATTAATAATCCTGACACAATTCAGTTGGTTAAGGTATCAACATTAAACCAATAAAAGTAGAATTTAATATATGCAAATATCTCTTTTCCTCTGTGTTTCTCCAAGAACTGTGAATTTCTCCAGCACTCTATCAGTCAGCTAGATCCGGTACTGGGTACTCGTAGGTCTCAAAATTCAATCAACCAAGAAGTAATTCAATAGTATGTGCGATTTAACACTTTCACAGTCAGTGAGAGTATCTCGCATTGGATTCTTCTAACGCCACAATCATTATTTTCTTACTCGTACTTTCTTTCAAGGTTAACTTCTCGTTTTTCATTCGTGACGCCAGATTTACTCCACTTTCTGGAATGTGCATCGACTGGTTTTTAAAGAAGAGGGAAAGTAAACGGAGGACCATAAGAATAGGACGGTCATTATCTTGTCTTGGGCATAATGACCTGGTGATGCTGTGATGTAACTCGAATCATGTCAAGATATAACTAATAGGTTCTTCATTTCTACAAATGGTCATGATTGGAATATTTACTAGCAGCGTTTGATGAACTCTGAGTATAAGATGGATAGGTGGCCGTGAAATCTTAGATTTCCCTTCTTTCGCCCCCCTGTGCGATTTTTGCGTGAATCCATCTTGAGCCATATTTGATGCTCGTGTCAATTGACTTAATCCACTAGAGTTCAAGATACTGGATTTCATTAGATCAAATTCATCTAAAGAAAAAATAATGAATGACTGTACGGAGCTATGTAACCCCAAAAATTATTTGAGATATTTAAATGGGTACCATCTGTTTAACAACCTTCTTTGTCGATTGCCGACATTCTGATATCTGTTAGAAGGCCCCTCTTTTTTAACCCGGTTTTTTATCACGTTCGCCTTGTGAACCTCTGTACTACTATTAGGTGTTACCTAGGATCTATTGAAATATTCAAAATATGTATCACTTTTGTTTAAATACCACTCTACAACTGTTAGGTCTTCAGTTGTCTGACGATGGGATAGTTCATTTCCCGAAACTCGAGTCACAAGAAAATGTGTAATATATCTTTTTATTGGTAGTAAAACATAGTACTTTCTACAATTTGTTTTAATTAAATAAATGTCTTCAGAACACGCTGTGTCAATTAAGTAGTCTACTCAATTGACACAGTGTGTTCTAAAGACATTTATTTCATTTTATTCTAAAAGTTTCAAAATAAATTTTTTTTGAAGTCAACTAAATTGACACAGTGTGTTCTTAAAACATTGTTGTTAATTGATATTATATTTATTGAATATGAATTATTTTAATACTCAAGAAGCAAAGTCTCTCTTAAAACCTGTTTTTCAGTAATGTTTTACATATCTTGAGTTTTTATATAAAGTACCTTAGTTAGATATCCAATAAAATTGAATAGTCTAAGTAAGATTAGTTTTATGATGAAATTATTAAGATTATGTTGGATATTTTTGAAAGATATTGGTTTTCATAAGATTGATTAGCAGAAACAAAATTTTGTCTATTCAAAATATTTCATTTATAGGATTTTGGTTAATAATTTTTATTTATTGGATTTTGTTATACCATTCGGATGTTTTATAATGAATGTTTATTTTATATGTCAATTGATATAAGTGGTACTTATATGACATTATTTTAATTTATTTTCAGAAGTTATAATCATTAAATATAATTTTTTGAAATTAAATATGTAGAAGGCTAATATTAAAATATTTAAATAATTTTTATATACCTTCTATCAAGAATTAACCTCTATTTACGTTATTTTATTCATAAATTGTTTAACGTTTCGAAATCCTTTTCTATACAATTATTCTACCCGTTTTCTTTTTTTAGTTGCGACATTAATTTATAAATTGAATACCTGTTGACAATCAACAATATTCGACAACTAGTGTACCCATGCAACTTTGGTCATAGCCAACTAATTATCTGGACAACCTATTTTATACATTACTTTTGTTGGAGTGTTACAAAAAAGAAGTATATTCAAATTATGAAGAATAATAAATTCTAGACTAACTATATATATCTTCGAATGATAGCTTATAGCCCCATCAAATTCACATGTAAATAAAATAACAAAGATAATTGAGGACTAAATTTAATGCGACACTTCAGCCCCCAATCACGGAATAAACAAAAACTAGCCCTATTCTTGTCACGAACACAAATGTAATTTCAGGGTGCAATCGAAGAGAGGACTCAAATTTTATTTTAAATCCACTTCGGTTTGCAGAAACTTCGGTGCTTCCATCAATGAATGATGACTTTTCAGATGGATGTCTGGAACCATTAATTGATTTACAATAGCATTCTTGAAGAACACTCCGTTATTCGATATCGAAAATGAGATTCGAGAACAGCGGAAAATTGTTCAATTTCCACGCAATTTTCTTTGGGTAAATCCTGCACTGATTGCTTTTGACAGTTACAACTGATGAAAATTTGGATGTAACTGCTTTCTTACCTGAATGTCAAAGTCCAGAGGTGTAAGATGGCCAGTTTCTGCACGCTTTCCATATCTGAAACAAGAAAGTGGTTCAATATGAATTCGAATCGTTTAATACAGGACAGTTTTCAAGGTAAGTTTTTATTTACAAGGGCTTAAAGCTTAAAGCGTTTAAATTGTGTCCTTTAATGTTCCTGAAACTGGTCCATGGCATTTTTTATTCTCTTTATGGTCTCATATAAGCACTTTTTCCCAGTTCAGTCAATTTCACTAATTTTCTAACGTTTTGAAAACCTCTTCTATACAAATATTCTAACTGTTCTCATTTTTCTAGTTGCGACATTATTTCCTAAATTGTATACCTGTTGACAATCAACAATATTTGATAAATAGTTTTGCCATGCAACTTTGGGCATAGTCAACTATCTGCACAACCTATTTTATACATTAATTTTGTCTTAGAATGTTACAAAATATATTTATATTAAAATTATGAAAAATAATAAATTCCGGATACTTTCTAGACGAACTATAGAATTATTATTTTGAAGTAATGGCTATTTCGAGTTCGACGACACTTATGTCATTCGTTTTTTGACAGAAAGTTTGATTGTTATTTGACATAAACGAAATGGGTAGATTTACGCTTGACCAAAAGTGGGAAATATTGAAAACTTGTTTGCAAAGTGACGAAGCTTCTATCCAAACTGTTTGAAATTCACGAGGAAAACTCAATAGAAAAGAAATGCCAGAAAAGATCATTATTTGATGGAACAACCGAAATCGAAGTTGGCATTCATAAGCTTGAGCCTCAAACAATAGACAATGTCTTGACGGTTATTTGAATGATATTGTTTTTCAATCGTAAATGTCAAAGTTCAACCTTTCCAATTAACTCGAAACTTCGGAAAAATATTCATCAAATTTTTATTTATATCCGATCAAAATGCACATTTTAAATGGCGCACACCTTGGTTTGAGTTATAACAACACAATTTCGAACATTTGGAAGATTATTTAATAAATTAGTTGTAAATGGGACCGAAAATTCAATTAATATTAACGAAATATTGTCTGCTCTTTTTAATCAAAGGTTACTGAATAATATTTGGGTGTTTCTTTATAGTGATAGAACTTTAAATTGAAATAAAACACCTTTAAATTAAGATTGAAGCCAAATTTTTTCTATTTGAAAGATGATTTTATGACATATATGTTTTGAGAATAATTTCTGGCATATGTCCACCACGACTAGCTCTGAGGAACCGCATTCGACCAGACCAATTGTGGACCATTTTTAGGCCTTATTTCATCATTTAGGCCTTATTTCATCAACAACACTAGTTATGTTGGCTTCCAAAGCATCTATTGTTTCTGGTTTATCAGCATAAACTAATGACTTGACATAACCCCAAAGTAAATAATCCAGTGTAGTTTTTTCGCATGATCTTGGAGGCCAATTGATTAGACCATTTCTCGAAATAATGTTATCGCCAAATCTTCATTTCAATGAATCATTTGTTATGGTAGCAGTATGAGCTGTAGCACCATCTTGTTGTAACTAAAACACTTCTGGGTCGATACCATTCAAATTTTGAAATAAATAATCATTGATCATCGATCTGTAATGAGCACCATTCACTGTAACATTAGCTCCAGCGTCGTTTTTAAAGAAATATGGAACGATGATGCCTCCAGCATGTACAGCAGTGCACTTTTCAGGATGCAATGGAACCTGCAGAACTTCTTGAGGATTGTTTTCACTCCATATACGGCAATTTTGCTTATTTATATAGCCGTTCAACCAGAAATGAACTTCATCACTAAACCCAATTTTAGGACAAAAAAGTGGATGAATTTCAAGCTGTTCTAGGGCCCAATCAGCAACAAACGATGCTTATTATGGTCAAGTGGCTTTAGTTCTTGAACTAGTTGGATCTTGTATGGGTGTTGACCAAGATCTTCACGCAAAATTTTCCATGTTGTGGATGCATTTCTTCATGATAGGGGGCGCATCGGTCGGTTTTATACCGGAAACGCCTCTTTAAACGACTTGCATTAAAGTAGCATCGCTATTACCGTTAAAAGGGTGCTTACTCTTGATAGTACTTGTTGTGAACGTCGACGAATAGACAAATCTGGATCATCATTAACACTATGACTTGCCGCAGCGATATTTTCTTTTGTACGTACAGTTCTTTGTCTTGTTAATGTTGTTGCATCGAGTAGAGAAAATGTTGTCCGAAATTTACCGATAGTTCGACGAATAAGCTGCTCTGATGGACGATTATATAAACCATAAATTTCACGAAGTGCTCTATAAGTTTGGCGAATAGAACACTGATTTTGAAAATAAATTTCAACATTTTGTTGCGGTGTGAGTCTCTTCATTATAATTTGTCAATGCTTACTAAACAGAAATGTCAAAACAACATGGCTTCTACCTTCTGTCAAATCACAGTTATCCCTATCGAAAGTTCTATCACTCTAAAAAAACACTCGATAGAAGATGGGGTTAAACAGATTTCACTTTTAGTTCAAGTATAAACACAAAAATTTCTCTGAACTGCGCTTATTTATTTTTCATAATATCAATTTAAAATGTCTATGAAAACTAAATTTCGATTTTAATAGACAATGGAATTCTTCAAATTTGTAAAAATTCTGAAAAAAAGAAGTAAATCACTAGAATAAAGAAATTGTGAATTATAATTTCGGGCGATTTCTCTATTCTATAGATTTCCTTGTTGTTCCTAAAATTGTGTGCAAATTTCGAAAAATTCCATTGTCTTCCGGAAAAAAAGACATTTTTCAATTCGATTTTCAAAACTAAATATGTAAAAGTTAAAGACATATCTGTTTTTATTCTTGTATTGAATATAAACTTGTAAAAATAAAACTGTTATTTTTAGGGAAAACAACTTTGTAACTTCTATGTTCTATGTTCTTTGTTCTATGATCTATGTTCTATGTCTAAGATCAGAAACCCGAAGAAATAGCATTGTTTTTGATTTCTTTCAGGTTAGTAAGCTATTTTTTTATTTATTTCTTTGTATTTCTTTGTATGTTATTATTTTATTTTGTGTATGTTATTCTGTTATATTTTAAACTAAAGAAAATAAAATCTTCCAGAATCATGACATCAAATCGTCTTTTTCTTCAATTATAAAAATAAGAATTGATTACATTCTTAAAAACGAAGCTATAATGACGACATCCATGAAGATTTGCATCGTTTTAGAAGCATTCAAGACTGATAAGAAGAAAAATACATACAAATTCAAATGGATCCAAACTACGGGAAAGGAAAAAACATATTATGAAATACCAAAGGACAAACAGGATATATCTGACCATCATGAACTTTTGGCTCTACCGAAGGTGAAGAATATCTTGAAATCGATTAAAGTAAGAGGTTCATTTCGTACGTGTGTCGTTTCATTAACTCCGGAATTGAAAGAAATATATTTTGATGCCGAAGAAGATGTGATGTTTAAGAATGAATATTTACAACTGATTTATTCACCCGCATACGTGAGAACGCTATTTAGACCAGAATCACCAAAACCACAGGATACGGTAGAACTTTCAAAAAAAAGCAAGGATTTCAAGAGGATAAAGGAGGATTTTGTGCTGAATAATTTTGATGGTAAGAGTGTTTCAGTGAATTTATGGTTCGAAAAATTCGAGACGGAATGCACGCGTTGTGAAGTAGAAGAAGATAGAGACAAATGTTTGATTTTACGGTTGTTTCTGGATGGAATAGCGAAAGAATGGTTTGATTCTAAATTGATTACATTAGGTTTAGACAAAAGTTTTCAAATATGGAAAGATCACTGCTTAGAGAGTTTTTGTGAAACGAGTTTGCATAAATATAGAGAGGCTTATTCATTTAGGTACATAGGAGGAAGTTTAGTTGACTACGCTTTCAGAAAAGAAAATTTGTTGTTGAATCTCCGAAATAATTTTCCAACTGACATATTAGTTGATTTAATTGTGACAAGTTTGCCAAATATTTTACAAGATAGAATTGATCGATCAAATGTAACAACTTTCGAGAAATTATTGAGTGAGTTGCGAAAGCTAGAAAGTTCAAAAAAATATGACAACGATCGAAATAAAGAAAACCATAGAATGAATAAATCTGCCGAACAAATTCCTTCCTATTCCCAAACAAATTGAAAACCAGTTAAGAAGGAACCATGCTCAATTTGTGAGAAGAATGGTTTTTCAGGTAGATTTCATCCGGAGACTTTATGTCGGCTAAGGAATAAATCCAATAATTTTGAACAAAAGAACGTACCCGGTTATATAAAAACTGTAAACAATATTGGGGTACAGGATGAATTAAATCAGGCCATTTCAAACCAAAAAAACTAAGACTGCTGCCATTGATAAAATTGAAGGTGTTTATAAAAAATAATGAATTATGTGGAATTTATGATTCGGGCTCAAATGTTAGTCTTCTGAATTCCAAAGTAGCAGAAAAGTTATGTCTACGCATTCAAGATAATAGAAACACATTCAAAACAGTCAGTGGCAGGGCAAAATTTTCAGGAAAAATAATTACAAAACTGAGAATCAATAATATCAAAAATGAAGTTCCATAAATTCATTTGAATATTAACTATTGTTTCGCTGCATAGTAGTCCCTTCAACTATTACCTTCTTACAAACTAGTGGCTATATCAATACGGTTGTGAATGAAATTCTTTTTACTAGGTGGACCGAAAAGTAATGACGAGATTGTTGCAATTATTTTTGTCGTCCATAGTCATTTAGTTTGTTTACAGTACTCCATTATGTCAGTTTATCTCGAGCGTAGTTTTCTATTTATTCAATCGATTGAAACGTCCGATGAATGAGAAGATTTTCAGAAAGGTCAATGATAGAATAATGACAGATATTAATTTAAGAGAACGTCTAGGCTTCTGATGTTAAGTAGGTGCTTCGATGAATTCTTTAAGATCAATAAATGGCGGAATTGGAGAATTGAAACTCTTACTCGCATGTTTGCAGTCTGCTCACTTCAGTGATTTCCTGGTGGACATTTCTGCACACAATGGGTTCTACCTTGAGAAATTGAACACAGTTTACATTAGATATTTTATCGATTTAAGAGGAGATATTGTCTCTTGAGACGCACTCCGGGCAAATGTCTTTGCTGTGGAAACGAAAGTAATGGGAATTTTTTACTTACATCGCATTCTTCAGAAGATATTGCTCGCCGATTTCGTCACGGAACGGTAAATAATTCTTTTTTTATATCGAAAGACTTCAGGGATATGATATGAATTAAATATGCAGTAAATCCGCCTGGAAATAATTCGGCACAAGCTTCAGGCTACGAGTTACATATTCAACGAAATTTTTTTGACTGGAGTAGAAGGGGCGAGTTTTACCAGTCTAAAGTGCTTTCTCCCACATTTTTTGAAGCTCATATACAGACTGTGTAATGTGAAAATATTTCGTTGATTAAATTCTATGGTCCGACAGAAAGGGAAATTCAAGGTTACAATAACATGCGCAAAAATATAAATTTGAAGAGATAATAGCTGGATTCTCAACAAGCTCTAGATTACACTGTATCACTTTATAGACATATGTATTATTTAATGCTGAATCTGAGTCGTATCTTCTTTCATTGTATATTTCTGTGATATAACCTAATTTTCGTGTAAATACTTATCCAAACATTGGTTAGTTGTTGCAGAAATGTTGGGTGAAAAAGAGCTATTTTTATACAGGGTTATTCACGAATGATTGTACAGGCTTTCAGGACAGATGCAGGACATTTTAGTGAGTCTGAATCAGTGTTCGAAATACGTCCAAGCTATATTCGTTTAAGAGTTACAGGATGTTTAATGTATTTTATCAAAAACTTTCAATCTTGAACGCCTGCATGGATCTTCATGAAAACTTGAGTATAGGCCAACGCCAAATATTTGCCCATAATGACTTATCGATAGCACAGGTCCGGACTGAGAAAATCATATTCTTTACACATCTTGTAAAAAACCCTGTACATCCAATTTTCAATAAGCGAAAATCTCTTCAGAATCTACAGTAAATACTCTTTCAAACAAGCCTATTAGGATCAATAGCACACTTCGCATCATCGTTTTATGAACCATTGAATATTAGGAATTTTCAATTTATAGTAAACACGGACCTGTCAATCTCCGAATGATTCCATATTGAATCGATTGAAATTCTCAGTAACATGACGAGGTATTGTGCTGCATCTTATTCCATCCAATACATCAATGTAGAGGCAACATCAAATATTTTTTGCAAAACTAAATTTAAAGGAAAACTAGAATTAACATTGAACATTCAATTGAACGATTATAAAATGGACTCAATAATAAAAATATAAAATGTATCTTAAAAGCATGTGTGAAATTGAAGAAAACTTGTTTTCGACAATACCCCCTCTCTCTTGTAAAGATTTTCTAGCTCTCGTGATCAAATGAGCTACAGCTTTCTTCAAAATTTCCGGTCGATTCCGTATTGCTTCACATGCAGCTTGAACACGATTAATCGGATGCGCCCTGCCTATGATTTCTTCAGGGTAAACTTCATATTTTAAGTGCCTTCAGAGAAAATAATCTAAGCGTGTAAGATCTGGGGGTCCTGCAGGCCAGTCATGAGGTCCTTTTCTACCAAACCAATGATCTGGATAAACTTCATACAGATGCGCTACGATTTCACGGGTAAAATGTTACATTTTACTGTCTAGACAGTACAATGTAATACCTGAAGAAGCCACATCGTGGTGAAACAATTGTTGTAGTAGTACAAACATTTTTGTGGAAATAAATTACTGTCTCATATACATTTTTTTAATTAAAATGAGTTTCTACCAAGTAAAGACCGAATCTATCAAATAAACGATTTTCTCCTTGAAAAGGCGCATACTTTGTATCCAGAAGAGTGGCGTTTTCAGCAGGATAATGCAAGATGCCATACACAAGCGTGGATGCAAGAACACCAAGTGACAACCATTTCATGGCCAGTAGCTTTACCAGATCTTAGTCCCATTGAAAACATATGGGGACTAATGAAGATTGAAGTTGAATCAGTAGCGCCACGAAATAAAGATGATTAAATTGAGTCAGTTTTAGAGTCCTCGAGTACCATCACCAAAAATTATGGAGGGGATCCAGTTTTGGGTGTACCGTGAAGTTAAGTCAAGTGTTTATAGTTAAAAGGAATTAAAGAATTAAAAATATGTACTAAATAATTACAATTGAGCTTTGTTCTATCCGGTTACTCTCAAGAAGAACTATCTTTTATAATTACTATTTTATTTATTTAAATAACTCCTTGCTGAAGAAATTGGGGTCCAAATTTATCAGGTTGTTTCTTCGGAGAATGTGCTAGATATTCTTTAAAAAAGAAAATTACAAAAGACCTTTTTGAATTTAATTATGAACATTTTTTGGTGATGGAACTTGTGATTCTTTAACATCAAATCGAAACATGTATGTATAAGGTGATGTCTAGATGATTTTGTCATTATTCAATATTTCTTTCGATTCTTTATTAGTAACCTTCCACCACATGTAATGATAATATATATGTCTATAAACTGATACAGTGTTACGTAGGACATGTTTTTAAAATTTTAATTCTAAAGATTTATTCAAATATTTTAATATTAGTCTTCTACATATTCAATTTCAAAAAATTATATTCAATAATTATAACTTCAAGAATTAAATTCAAAATAATGTCATATAAGTACCACTTATATCAAACGACATATAAAATAAACATTCATTATAAAACATCCAAATGATATAACAAAATCCAATAAATAAAAATTGTTAACCCAAATCCTATATATTAAATATTTTGAATGGACAAAATTTTGTTTCTGCTGATCAATCTTATGAAAACAAATATCTTTAAAAAATGTTTAACATAATCTTAAGAATTTCATCATAAAATTATCTTACTTAGAATATTCAATATTATTAGATATCTAACTAAGTTATTTTCTTATAAAATCTAAAGATATGTAAAAACATTACTGAAAAGCAAGTTTTAAGAGAGACTTTGCTTCGTCAGTATTCAAATAAATCATATTCAATAAAATATAACATCAATCAACAAAAAATATTTACTCACCCTTCAACAATTTAGAAAAATTTCTGGTAAATGAATACTGAAAAATTTAAATGGAGGTTAACTACAAATAAATAGTTCTGTGATTTACCCTTGATCTGAAAGATTGAAAGACAATTTAACGGCCTCTGCTACAGCACAATCTGTATAAAGAATGTTGAGGAAACCAAATAATTATATATTATGAATAAAATAACATAAATAGAGGTTAATTCTTGATAGAAGGTATATAAAATTATTTGAATATTTTATTATTAGCCTTCTACATATTTAATTTAAAAAAATTATATTCAATAATTATAACTTCAAGAATTAAATTAAAAATAATGTCATATAAGTACCACTTATATCAAACGACATATAATGAAGAAGGCTAATATAAAAATATTTAAATAATTTTATATACCTTCTATCAAAAATTAACCTCTTTTATGTTATTCTAAAGATTTTCATGAGATTTATTCACATTTAAATCTGTGGAGTTTCCGGAAAATTAATTCCAGCTTTTATCTGTAATATTCAACTACTTCTTCATAGTAAATTTTCAATATATAATAGTTTAATATACACATATAAAAGTTGACAAAAATTAAATGAAAATAGGTCAGACAAGATCATGCAATCATCTATAACAATTATATCCAAGAATCACAATTCCTAAGATATATCGATGCAATAAGTTGAGAAAGTTCTATCCTTGATTATCAAAAGTTTGATTGAATCGGTCTTCACTCGATGTAGATTCGATCCTTCCCAAAATTTATCGATTCAACCATAACTCTTTCACCAACACTGTAGCTTCTTCAAGTTTACATTTCGAACTAACTCTGAAGATTACACCTTCGCTTCTTATTTACCTATTGAAACTTGAAGAAGGGATGCAAAAAATCGATACAAATAGCCACCAATTCACAGAAATATCGATAAATAAAACATTCGATAAGGGGATACAAATAACCATAAAATGTAGTGGGGCCAATTATCGAAAATACCTCACAAGTATTACATTAAAAATCGATTTTATATCGAAATTTCAACCCCCTGTTTAAACTTGGGCCGAATTGGGAAAAATATTAAATTAAAAAGTTCTTTATTTGAAGAAAAAAATTTATGGTGGAAATTATCGTATAACCCGAAGATTCACCCTGTATTTACAGTGTGATAAATTTATTCAGAAGCGTAAGAGGCTAAGAATGTTCATGACAGGAATACTGTTTCACGTCATTTTGCCAAGCTGGCAAGCTATCATGGGCACATATGTGTAGAACACGTATTCTCGTGCTTTTGACGTGATGTGATCCAATAAAATACATCACGAATAAGTTTTGAGAATGAAAGACAACATTGTCAATTTCAATGCAGATATTGAAGCAGCTTCCTGGAAAATTTTTGAATACTGACACGTCATTAGAAATGCAGCTCCTGGAATCAACTCAATTTTTCCAGGATGCCTTCGCTTCTTGAAGTATTTCTCTGTATAAGAATAAAACTGATCCTTGAGTTGGGTTCGCACGAAAATAATAAAAAATCTCCATTTTCAAGACAACTTAGACTGAATAATTGGCTTCTGCTAGATCCTGGAAAGAAATTCTCAAAGGGTCTTTCATTAACAGCGCCCCATTTTGTTTTGTAACTAGAGCACATTATTTATTTGAAAACTAATGAAATTTTTATTTCGTTATAGAGTTCAATGGATACCATTTGTTATGGAATAAAACATCATTTGAATGTCCACCACGTAAACGCTGACAGGAAAGAAGTCGTTGAACCCAATTTTCCACGACTCTCTCACACAAATCAGGTCTTAAGTTAGCAATTACCCGTTCAATTTTGATCTGTAAATCGTCTAAATTTGCTGGATGATCGCTGAGAATGATCTTCTTATGAAATCATCATCATTTCGGACTTTATGACACAATTTGTCTTGGTGTGCATTCCAACTGAGAGTTCTGTCCAGGACTATTCTCAGATATTTTGCCTCATTAAAGAATTATAATAATAATAGTAATAATATAGTTTATTTCTGAGAGGCTATCTACAGAAACAAACGAAAATCACGGAGGCGTGTGCATGTACGTGATTCATAAACTTAACAAAACGTTGTTACATAGCCAGTACTACAACTAAATGAATTAACTACTAATACTACTAAATTAAATAGGTCACTATTACCATTATTGATTTAAATGAATCAGAAAAACTTCAGAAGGAAACTGAGGCAAAAAAGGAAAAAAAAAAGGAGAAAAAAAAATAAAATAAAAACTTGGCCACTATACTTCACCAAAGGTGAAGACTGTAAACTTTACTGGTTGAAGTAAAGATGAGACCACTAAATTCATTTAGGCTAAAGGTCGTATCCGGTAAGTTTATTGTATCTATTGGGTGTTTTCTTAGAGTGATAGAGCTTCCGATAGAGATAACTGTGATTTGACAGAAGTTAAGCCATGTTGAAGTTGATCCATTTTTTTATCGTAAAATTGTGTTTAGTGATAAAGCTCATTTCTGGTTGAACAGCTATGTAAACAAGCAAAATTGCCATATATGGAGAGTAAACTATACTCAAGAAGTTCTGCAAGTTCCATTGTATCCTGAAAAATGCACTGTATGGTGTGCTTTACACGCTGGAGGCATCAACGGTATATATTCCTTCAAAAACGATGCTGGAGCTAATGTTACACCAGTGAATGGTGCTCATTAGAGATCGATAATCAATGATTATTTGTTCCAAAATTTGAATGGTATCGACCCAGAAGTGTTTTGGTTCCAACAAGATGGTGCTACACCTAATGCTGCTACCGTAACAATTGATTTATTGAAAGAAAGATTTGGCGATAACATTATTTCGAGAAATTGTCCAATTAATTGGTCTTCAAGATCATGCGAAATAATTCACTGGATTATTTTCTTTGGGGTTATGTCAAGTTATTGGTTTATGCTGATAAACCAGAAATAAAAGACGCTTTGGAAGCCAACATAACTCGTGTTATTGATGAAATAAGGCCTGAATTACACGAAAAAGTGATCTAAAATTGGTCTGGTCGAATGCAATTTCTCAGAGCTAGTCGTGGTGGACATACGCCGGAAATTATTTTTAAAACATGGAGGTCATAAAATTAACTTTCAAATAAACAGAAATTGGCTTCAATCTTAATTTAAATATGTTTCATTTCCATTTAAAGTTCTATCACTCTGACAAAAACACTCGATATGACTCGGTGAATGTCATTATGTAAGTAATTGGTGAATTGTATTGATTCACCAGGGATTGTTGGCGGTTCTAATCCATCCAACTTTCGTTTCTTCGTGAATGGTAACTACCTGTTTTGTATTTTTATTTCGAAAATTGGAATGGTATTATCGAATATTGAATTTTCAATGATGATTTTGCAATGAGAATCTAGTAAATTTGTTCCTTGGATAAGGTTTTTCGTTATTATGCTGTGGCAGTCTTCTAATACCATCTGGGTTTTCTTAAACAGGGTGAGCAGTTGTTTTTTTTTTTTCAAGACACGGATGATTTTGAAATCGTTCTCAACCAGGGTCGTTTGGAAATTTTCTGGTGTTGACAGGGTGCAAAATTCCTTAGCGAGTAACTGGAGACACAGTACAATGGAACTATCTAGATACGACAGACTTCATTGATCCAATCTTCATGGTTCTGTATGGTTATTCGGTACTTCCTTGGTGGGATGTTAGCAATGTCTTGGTGATTGGGTATTTGGTATACTCGGGAATAGTTAGCAATAAATTCTTTGAGGATAGGAATTTCAAGAAGGATACTAATTATTTGATCACTTCCAATGACAGACATTTTCGAAAATTCTAACATTTTGTAAGGATGAACCTGATAAATTCGTGATAATTCCTGTGGTTTGTGAATTTCGTGAAGATATGTTTCAATAGAAAGAAGTTTATTAACTTTCAGAAGTTCTATATTGGGTATTTCTTTGATTCTGAAACTAATTGTTCTCTCAATCATGAGTAAGTGGTTGAGTAGGATTTCTGATATGAATATTTCATTTTGTACAATGATAATGAACGTCTCTTTGGGTTTGAGAGGGTGGATCATAAGTCCATTCGGCTTGTGAATTGCGTCCCAAACAACTCGGGTAATAACACCGCAGAGCCAGTAAAGATTGGATAGTGCTCGCTGCTATCAGTCACGGTGTAGGTTTTCGGACTGAAGCCCAAACTGGAAACCTGATGGGTTCAGCTCTTCGAAATGGTTCTTGCTAACGCGTGATGATAAGGCATATCTTTATCACATTATCTGCTTCCTGGGCAAATTGTGGAGACTGCTGCGTAATCACCTGGTGACGTGCCAGTAATATAACCGGTAGAATTTACACCATTTGTCGATAGTGTCCACCATTGATTTAGTTTACAAGTTTATTTTTTCTGATTTAACAAGTAAACCTAGTCTACCTCTGTTTTCCTTAAAACTGGTCAGTTTCATCTACGAGGCTGCCATCTAACAATATTTATATCGCCTAAGACTACAATTTGAGTAAATGGTGGATCATTTAGAGCTTGCATTTGGAAGTAGTGGTCATTTCTAGTCTAGAAACACTTCTTACAATCGTGATTTGACGAAAAGTCGATTTAATATTCGACATTAACTAAATGGTTCGATTAAGGTTGAACAAAGCTGGAAAATATCAGGAACTCATTTCCAAAATGGTGAATCTTCTATTGAGACTGTTAGAAATTCACGTGGTTAATTCAATAGAAACGAAATGCCCTAACGGCAATTTGTGGATGCATTTTTTGGTGGTTACTGGATCGTTATTTGATAAAACAACCCATTCAAGTTCTCGTCCATTGAGCACACTCAAGAACTGAACATTTATCGCATTTCTCTGAGTAGAATTTTGCATAAAGACCTTACTTAATATGAAGTCTTACAAAATTCAACTAGCATCTGGTGTTTTTTTGGGTAATAGCACCTCAAATTGAAATAACACACATTTAAAGATCGAAGCCTATATTTTTTTATTTCAGAGATAATTTTATGACATTTATGTTTTAACCACTTTTTCGAGTAATTCAGGCCTCATTTCATCAATAACACGAGTTATGTTGGCTTCCAAAGCGTCTATTATTTCTGGTTTATCAGCATAAACCAATGACTTGACATAACCCCAAAGAAAATAATCCAGTGGAGTTATGTCATCTTTCTTTCAATAAATCAATTGTTATGGTAGCAGCATGAGGTGTAGCACTACCTTGTTGGAACCAAAACTCTTCTGGGTCGATACCAATCAAATTTTGAAACAAATAATCATTGATCATCGATGTGTTAGGAGCACCATTCACTGTAACATTAGCTCCAGCATCGTTTTCAAAGAAATATGGACCGATCATGCCTCCAACGTGTAAAGCACACCATAGAGTGCATTTTTCAGGATGCAATGGAACTTGCAGAACTTCTTGAGGATTGTTGTCACTCCATATACAGCAATTTTGCTTGTTTACATAGGCGTTCAACCAGAAATGAGCTTCATCACTTCACATTCACAATTTTACGATAAAAAAATGAATCAACTTCAAGCTGTTCTAGGGCTCAATCAACAAACAAAGGACGCTTATTATGGTCAAGTGGCTTCAGTTCTTGAACCAGTTGGATCTTGTATGGGTATAGACCAAGATCTTTACGCAAAATTTTCCATTTGGTGGATGCACAGAGTCCAACTTGTTGTGAACGTCGACGAATAGACAAATCATCATTAACACTATGACTTACAGCAGCGATATTATCTTCTGTACGTGCAGTTCTTTGTCTTGTTTTTATTGTTGCATCGACTAATGAAAATGTTGTCCGGAATCTATCGATAGTTCGACGAATAAGCTGCTCTGATGGACGATTATGTAAACCATAAATTTGCTCTATAAGTTTGGCGAATAAAACACTGATTTTGAAAATAAATTTCAACAATTTGTGAACGTTGTTGAGGCGTGAGTCTTTCCATGATAATTGGTCAATGCTTACCGAACAGAAATGTCAAAACAACATGGCTTCTACCTTCTGTCAAATCACAGTCATCCCTATCGAAAGTTCTATCACTCTAAAAAAACACCCAATAGCTCATTTTCAACTCGGTGGTCAATTTTTTGAGAGGATCCATTAAGGGTAAGTGTTACGCAAACCATCCAGCAACGATGGATGCCTTCAAACACGAAATCGGAGTCGCTATTGATGAGATTGAGCCTTAAACAATCGACGAAGTACTGAAAAATTTCGCGTGCATTTCATTTCTATTGAAATTTCCACGTTAATTTCTTACAATTTGAATAGAAGATAAGTTGTAAGGTTTCCCAGTTTTGTTCAAACGTAAATTCACTCATTTGGTTTAACTTTCTGCTAAAACACGAATGAGAAATGTTGCCGGACTTCAAAGTGCAACCTCTAGATAGCACACCCTTCAGAAAAATAAACCGGTATATAAAGCTTTAGAAGGTGGTGTTGCAGAAAAAGTCTTACAGTTCCTAAACTGATGGCTCGCACTATCTACAAGGAAGATCGAGCTTCGTACCAAGTGTGGTATATTCAACATGAGGAAGCTCATGTCATATAGTACTGGAATATTGCTTGAAGTATCGGACAACCTGAACAAGATGATAAAATGGCTTTTGTCTCACCTGGGTCTGGTCCTATCAGCGTAGATCCGATCTATATCCTGGAGTTTCAGCATGTTGTAGGCACGTTGTATCTTTGGACTGATGCTACCATCGGGACCAACACTCCGCACTCTACCTAACACCAGCATGTTTTAGCTAAAACCGCCTGTCTACCAAATACAGACATATAACTTCCACAACAGCTAGAGGTTTTTCATTTCAAAAACATCTGGTTGACAATTGAGCATTCGATTCTATTTCGATTTTCAGCAAGTTTACTCAACCAGAATGAAAGAGAAGATCCTCACCAGAAGGATCTCATTGAGATGAGAAGCAGATATAAGTGACTACCATGACAGAAAGCGGATTGGAGTAAACAAATGGGAATTATGCAAGGCTAGGCAAAATGAAGGGTGTGAAGAGATCAAAAGCAATTATAAACTACATTGAGAAGTAAACAAACGTAGTTTGTACATACATGAAGTGGAGGAAGATATAAAATTTACGAAAAACATTGAGATATTTTTGGTAAAATATATAAAATCATGCAAAAGTGCACTTCGAATAAAACTGAAGCTGCAACTGTATCAATATATGGCATACCAAAGCACCAAAGTAGTACATTAAATTTCACTTGAATGATTGATATCCCAGAAGTCGACTTCAGGTAGGAATCAGGTAACAGGCTGAGTCAAAATAGTCATCAGCAAAAATTTAAAAAAATCTAAGTCGTGTACTTTTCAAATTATATTGCATCTTTTATTATTCGAGAAAATGCACACCCTGTGATGATTTTTGAACTCTTGTTGCTACTATTTTTCTCTTTATTAAAATTTTATTTTTCCTATGTTATTCCGAATGGTGCTTCTGTTACCTTTGACTTCAATTCTAAGCCAATTACTCCAGCTTGGGAAATAATGTCCATTTTTGCCGAACTAAGCATTCAAAATCAATATTTCGCACAACTTTAACTGACTGTACTGAAAAAAAAACTGTACTACATCAGTTTGGTGAGTTACTTTAAAAGTTAGCGCATTTATTAGGGATTCTTAAATGGTATAACACTTACTACATTATTTCTTAAAATCGGTAAAAAAAACGGTATTTCTTAAAGAAACACAGTTTCGACCAATTTCCTCGAACTCTCTAAAAATGATTCTAGTGCATCCAATATTTAAAGAATCTGGTTTGAATGAGATGGGGTAGGCTCTTCCATAAAGTGTGAGTGAAATAGATAGTGACGCCACTATTTGGTATTGGCACAAGTAAACGCAATACAGATCAGTACGCTACGCCCCTTGATCTACTGCGCATCTTTTCGTATTGGATCGTGTTATTTGTGTACTTACGACTTTTGGCTTCGTTTATTAGATTGGTTTGCTTGTGATTTGAATAGTTTTGATCTCATTACGATGTACTTTGATTTTGAATGACTTTAAATTCCGAATTATATATTCTAACTTTTACATTATATATTGAAATTATATACAAAAACTATCGAATTGATATCCTTATATATAATCAGTATCAAATATTTTTCAATGTCTCGGAAAAAACCTTTTCATATCCAGACTTAAAATGTATTAATACAAATGTATTAACAAAAACTAAATAAGTATGTATATTAACATACAAATACAAGAAAGTATCAATTTGATAGTGTTTGTATAAAGTTTCAATATATAATGTAGAACTTAGAATATATAATTCTGAATTTAAAGTCATTTAAATTTTACTTCTATCAAGTATTGACTCACATTAAAATTGGTTTTTTAAATTATGAAATAATTTCATATTATAAAGTCTTTATATCCACAATATATTCCTAAATTATTTATTATTTTTGAAATTCTGGTTATTTTTCTTATCATGGGACATTATTTGGGGTGAATAAGTTTTGTTATTGTTTTTCTGTGTTCCGAGTACAAATAGTTATAGGTTATACGTAACAATACTTTGATCATTTCTGTTTTATTTTGGATACTTTAAAGCTTACTTCAAGTTTATTCGTTCCATGTTTTATCTTATTTTAGTAAGTTGAATTCTGATCTTGTTATATATTTGAATCTGAATTCAATACATTTCTGATGAGGCCATATAGGCCGAAATAGCTATCAAATGTTCGAGTTCTCGTTCAATTATTTTTATTTGATTCTTTATTTTGAAAATTTTAGATAATTTTGAAATAGTGGATTTTCTTGTATTTGTATGTTAATATACATACTTATATAGTATTTGTTAATACATTTGTATTAATACATTTCAAGTCGGGATGTAAAAAGGTTTTTTCTGAGACATTGAAAAATATTTTATATTGATTATATATAGGGATATCAATTTGATAGTTTTTGTATATAGTTTCCATATAAATGCAGAAGTTAGAATATATAATTCTGAATTTAAAGTAATATTATGATTTAACCTGTTGCCTAATTTCGACTTGACGTCGACTTCTGGGAAACCCTGAGTAACAATAATTATATTATTGAATTCAATTCAATATTTATTTATTCAATGTATATTCAAAATTTACACCGTAGAGTTTTTTGGAATATTACAGATAAGAGCTGGATTGATACTACTCCACAAATTTAATCTGAAAAATTTCTTGAAAACCTTTTATAATTAACTTTAATTACATTCCTCAGAAAACACTGTTTCACTTTGTAGACTTACAGATTATAAACACATGTGAGCGGCAACAAACCCGTAAAGAATCGAAAGAAAACATAAAATATTGACGCAAATTGTCTAAAACCAATTCTCAATATGAATTTGTTTCGAGCGGATATTAAGGAATAGCAAATTCAATCACCAAAGAATGTTCCAAATAGAATTCAAAAAACTCTTTTTTATATCCCTTTCAAAAAATATATATACTATATTCTCCACTGATATAGAGTCTATATCGTATCGTCTTTTTCTTATTATTTTTTATTCCCTTGGGTACTGTGTGAGAAGTTCAATTCTATATGTCTATTGAATTGACATAGTGTGTTCTTCGACATTTATTCAATTTAATTCTAAAAGTTTCTGAATAAAAATTTCTCGAAATTAAAATTTATAGGAGGTTAACAGAATAAATCTGTATGATATTTAAATATTTTTAAATAATCTTTCTATCAAGTAAAAAATCTCTTTTCATTATTTTATTATATATATAATATATATATATATATATATATATATATATATATATATATATATATATATATATATATATATATATATATATATATATATATATATATATAATATTCTTAGACATTTATTTAATTCAACTCTAAAAGTTTTTCAATAAATATTTTTTGAGGTTAAATACAGAATAAATCTGTATGATATTCAATTTTTTTTTAATAATCCTTGAATCGAGTAAAACACCGCTTTCTATTATAGGATATTTTTCTTTTACAGCAATTGTTTGCGCCAGATTGCTAGGCAATCAACGTTGCTTCTGAGAAGTAATGACAGTAATAGTTATTGTGAATCACAATTCGGCAAGGAAAGATGTAAACAGTGCTTCTAAAATAATATTATAAATTATTATGTTTCTGAGAATTTGATTATGGTTATTAACACAGTAAATATTCCTTCAATGTATCCTCAAGAAAAATTTATTACATCCGGCAGAAAAGTGTCGAAATGTTGTATATATGACTTAGTTCTGCTCAGTATATTATTTTTCCAATCTTTCTTGCAAATATATAAAGATACAAAGCAAATGGAGGAAGAAAGACGTAGTCCTTTTAGTTTTTATCAATCGAATATATTTTCCGAAAGCAGAGAATATTGATTTAACATCTGAAGATAATATAACATTAAAATCAACTGATTGCGAAACATTAAATTCATAAAAATGTCAGCATCTGGTATAAATTCATCTTATTATAAAGATTTTGAATTAAAACAGGTAGGCATTTTTCTGGATGCAATGGAATCCGCAGAACTTCTTGAGGATTGTTTTCACTCCATTTACGGAAATTTTGCTTGTTTTTTATATAGCCTTTCAACCAGAAATGAGCTTCATCACTCAACACAATTTTATGATTGAAAAGTGGATCAGCTTCAAGCTGTTCTATGACCCAATCAGCAAACAAACGACGGTTTTTATGGTCAAGTGGCTCTAGTTCTTGAACCAGTTGGATCTTGTATGGGTGTAAACCAAGATCTTACGCAAAATTTTCCATGTGATGGATGCACAGAGTCCAACTTTTTGTGACTTTTTGTCGACGAATAGACAAATCTGTATCATCATGAACACTTTGACTTACAGCAGCGATATTTTCTTCTGTACGTACAGTTCTTTGTCTTGTTGTTGTTGCATCGAGTAGAGAAAATGTTGTCCGAAATCTATCGATAGTTCGACGAATAACCTGCTCTGATGGACGATTATGTAAACCATTAATTTCACGAAGTGCTCTATAAGTTTGGCGAATAAAACACTGATTTTAAAAATAAATTTCACAATTTCTAAACGTTGTTCCGGCGTGATTCTTATCCCCATTGAAAGTTCTGTCACTTCAAAAAAACATCCGATATTTGGTTAATTTTGTGAATTATTGATTATTTTATGTGTTTATCCATTATTACGTTGTAATATTCCGCATTCTGTAACATGTTACCCTGTAATTGTGATATTCCTGTTGGGTAAAATACAGAAATATATTATTATTATATCTTTTGATTATTGGCTGCTAGCTTCTGTCAAATCACAGTTATCCTTATCGAAAGTTCTATCACTCTAAAAAAAAACACCCGATACCTTTCAGATAAAAAAAATGGTGTCTCAATGGATAACTTATGCCTTTTTTTTCAACTTGTATTATCGCTACTGTAGTATCCTTCATTTTAAGCAATTTTATTGAGATTTACAAATGAATTAAGAATTCATCAACCCGTCATCATGTACCACGCATTCAAATTATAACAACATAACTTCAATTTACCCGACAAAAATCCTTATCAGGATGAGTCCTTGACAGAGTTCCGATTTTAAAATCACTTTCTCATTCTAAAGTTCAAGAAAACGAAGGAATTGACAAGAGAGAATCGTCCCTTAATATTCGAGTCGTCAAACTATGGAATAATTTCCTCCCCGGTTTTGGTACTCAATATGTACATAAGGATATTGAAGTATAACTGCGAGTTTTGGGTAGAAGTTAGATAGCTAATTATTTGAAAAGTTCGGTTCTTCGTCATCAGTATTCCGGAAAGTGATTTTTTTTGGATAAACGAGATTTCGTTGAAGACTACATGAAATATTGAGTTAGATGGAAAAGCTATACTTTCGTTCAGAGTATATTGAAGGCACAAAGCCACATAAAGTGTATGCATCATAAACATGAATCCGTCATTTAAAATTAAGATACTCAGTCCAGGTATATTTACTCTGAAGGGTGCAAATTGCAGAAGATTCCTCAAAAATTTACCAATAGGTTCTTTGACGTCTCAGTGTAGAAATCACTATACAGTATCAAATCACCGGAAATATTGAAAATTAAGGTATAAACAAATTATGAGAATGTTTCCCTCTAAAATTTGGAAATTTATAGTTCATGTTGATTTGCATCATCTTTCTCATAAAATTTACATAATATTCGCTCTCTATCGTGCCGTCGAGACGTCTGTATTTCGCTAATTTTCAGCTCAAATATTAGACAGTATACACCGTTACTTTTTGATAGTTAATTTCAAATGAAAATGTTCCATTTCACGAGAAAAGCTCCGATAATTTCCCTGAATAATATCAAATTAGCTTTCACCCTATCGCATAAAATTTTTAATTCATTCTTCTATGCTAGATATAAAAGCAACCGGCTTTAGAGCATCTCAGGAGTTCATAAATTATATAAATAGTCCGTCTAGAAAGTATCCGGAATTTTTTTTTTCTTCATAATTTTAATATAAGCCTTTTTTGTAACATTCTAAGACGAAAGTAATGTAGAAAATAGGTTGTGCAGATAGTCGTCTATGACCAAAGTTGCATGGTAAAACTATTTTTCAAATATTATTGATTGTCAACAGGTAAAAAGTTTATGGAATAATGTCGCAAATAGAAAAAAAACAGGTAGAATATTTGTATAGAAACGGTTTCCGAAACTTTAAAATATTAGTGCAATTGACTGAACTGGGAAAAACTGCTGTATATTAGAGGAGGAAAATAGCATGGACATGAGGCATATAACAGTTTCAAGAAGACTGTGTAAGATTAAAGGAAACAATTTAAACCCTCTATTGGCTTAAGGACGACACGCCTGGAGTTTCGCAAATTGGCTAAGAACTTCGAAAATCAACGAAATTTATCGGGGGTTCTTTTTTAGAGTCATAGTGTTAATAATGATCCAGATTTGTCTATTCGTTGAAGTTCACAACAAATTGGACTCTGTGCATCCAACACATGGAAAATTTTGCGTAAAGATCTTGTCTATACCCATACAAGATCCAACTGGCTCAAGAACTAATGTCATTAGACCGTAATAAGCGTCGTTTGTTTGCTAATTTGGACCTAGAACAGCTTGAAGTTGATCCAATTTTTTATCGTAAAATTGTGTTCAGGGATGAAGCTCATTTCTGGTTGAACGGCTATGTAAACAAGCAAAATTGCCGTATATGGAGTGAAAGCAATCCTCAAGAAGTTCTGCAGGTTACGTTGCATCCTGAAAAATGCACTGTATGGTGTGCTTTACACCCTGGAGGCATCATCGGTCCATATTTCTTCAAAAACGATGCTGGAACCAATGTTACAGTGAATGGTGCTCGTTACAGATCGATGATCAATGATTATTTGTTTAAAAATTTGAATGGTATCAAACCAGAAGTGTTTTGGTTCCAACAAGATGGTGCTACACCTCATGCTGCTACCGTAACAATTGAGTTATTGAAAGAAATATTTGGCGATAACATTATTTCGAGAAATGGTCCAAGTAATTGGCCTCCAAGATCATGCCACATAACTCCACTGGATTATTTTCATTGGGGTTATGATGTCAAGTCATTGGTTTATGCTAAAACCAGAAACAGTAGACGATTCGGAAGTCAAGATAACTCGTGTTATTGATGAAATAAGGCCTGAATTACCCGAATAGGTGGTCCAAAATTGGTCCGATCGAATGTGGTTCCTCAGAGCTAGTCGTGGTGGACATATGCCGGAAATTATTTTCAAAACATGAATGCCATAAACTTATCTTTCGAATAAAAAAAAAATTTGGCTTCAATCGTAATTTAAATGTGTTTTATTTCAATTTAAAGTTCACTTTAATAAAACACCCGATACTAAATAATTACAATTGAGCTTTGTTTTTTCTGGATACTTTCTAGACAGACTATATTTCATTTTTAGTATTTGTAAACCTCGAAAGCCGATTCGGTTTTCAAAGAAGGGAGTTGAATAAGATATTTGCGCCCATTAAAACAAATGCTCGAAATTCACACTCAGCCACCACAGAAAAGAGTTCTTGGCGTCATGAAATGTTCATAATACCATTGATCCCATTGTTACTACACCAATATTCGTCCATCAGGCTGATACAGAAGAAATCTAGACTCATCCATAAACACGCATGATCTGCATCTTTACGCGTTCCAGATCTCTTTTTCAAGATCCGTAAGATATCTTACAACTTGATGCTCCCTAGTCATTCGCGGGTGACTGGCGGATCTTTTTGCCTTCAAATCGAAACTGTGCAGCCTATTCTGGAAATTTATTTCACAAAGAAGAACCCACAAACCTTATATCGACGAAAAGCTCTTACGAAATTCATACAATGGTGCAATAAAATACAGGGTGTTGCATTTGAAACAATCCAGTTAATTCAATTTGTAATTTATCATTTAAAAACAAATCTAGTAGGCGATAGAACACAGACATTGAAATCTTGCCCATTTCAAGATGCGCAGAAGCTTGAAGAATCGACTGGAAAAAAGATGATTGAATTATGTTGAACGGTTCCGAAGTTATGACTTTTTCTGTGGGTCTACGCACGACGCTATTTCGACACATAATTTGACATATGTCGAAACCTGATGCTGATAAGTCAATGAAACCTGGGTGCGTCTTATCGACAATTAAGTGGCAAATCAAAGATGTATGAAAATAATATGTATCGGGTGTTTTTTTAGAGTGATAGAACAAGTGTAGACAAAGATTTTGGCTTCTACCTTATGTCAAATCACAATTACCCCTATCGAAAGCTCTATCACTCTAAAAATACACCCGATATATATATTTCATTTTCGGACATCCCGTATGAGGATGAAAGTATTTTCAGGATTTGCGGATTGTCCCATGTATCGTTTGAAAAAAAACATTCAAGGCGATAGGTTGAATATAAACGAAGTTATGACCGGAGTCTACAAGTTAACTTGCAAAGATTTCCCTTTAGTATACATTAGTATACTATACAAGGAGACAAAATTTTGTTTCTGGTCTTACCTTTAAGAACACCAATTGCCTTTTAAAAACATGAACACACTTAAAGGACTTCTCAAAGAATATAATTTATTTGAAATATTTAATATATTTGAATATTCGAATAAGTTAATTCAAAAATCTCTGTTTTAGAAATAAATTTAATTCTAAAAGTTTTTTGAATAAAAAATTTGTTGAAATTAAAATTGTAGAAGATAAACATATTTCACTTTGTTTTAATATTCAAATTTTGTTATATTTCTTCTATCAAGTAAAAGGCCTTGCTATTTTATTTTATATATAATATATAATTATATTTTGGCTTCAATAAATCTCATTATGGAATGTCAATGAATTTAAATAAACCTTAAAATAACTCACACTGTTCTTTGATTTTGTTAGAACATAGATCAATCTTGAATTATATAGTTGATCTGTGTTTCGAAGCTTTAGTCTTTTAACACGTGGAGAGATATAGGTTAGTTTTTTGATTTTGATATTTGGAATATTAAATGAGGGCTGAAGACGGGATTGCTTAGAATTATATTTGTTTTTTGAAGATATAGTGCACATTTTTTTAGAGATTTTTGAATTAACTTATTCCAATATTTAAATATATTAAATATTTCAAATAAATTATATTCTTTGAGAAGTCCTTTATGTGTGTTCATGTTTTTAAAAGGCAATTGGTGTTCTTAAAGGTAAGACCAGAAACAAACTTTTGTCTCCTTTAAATATTTATTTAATAATTTTAATTACTTTCGTATATCTGTTGGGTTATTTATTCCATTTGACATTATATATTGAGTTTTGATTATATACGTCTATTAAATGTAAGCGGTGCTTGTTTTAGACCTGAATTTAATTCTAAAAGTTTTTTGAATAAAAATTTTTTTTATATTAAAATGTAGAAGATAAATATATTTCAATTTGTTTCAATATTCAAATATTTAGAAGTTATGACCGTTTACGCACCCCTGAGTCACCCTGTATGTTGCAAAAATGCTCAGTGTAAACATTAATCTGCACAATAACGCAACCTAACGATTTCTCCAATGGATAGAACAACATCCCCATAATCCCTGAGCATCAAACAGGTGTAAAATCCTTTAAAACTCTCCCTCAAATTGTTCCTCATCACTCAAGATGTTAGACGTCATCGCTGCCATTCAAATCGAATTTTTATAGTTATCCAGAACAATAAAGAGGAAAATTTATGTCAGTTAATCGGGGCCAGACAACCTGCTGATATCGATCCCACAGGAAGCCACGGGAAGTTTATCCAGCGCAAAAAATGAGGGTATGAAATTTGAAGCTCCCTTTCCCTTAATACTTTAGAGTCACTTAATGAAATCACCTTATCTGCATAATTTCCGAGGTCATCTATTATCTACGATCAGCTCGTCTTCGAGAACTTCACTCGACCGTGTTCTGAGATATTTAGAATATTTCAGAATATTTATTCATGAGTTTTATGATATGAAACATCAGTGGATGAAGGGTGAGGTAGGGAATTATAAGATATTTATCTAGTGGTTATTCTGACTTCAAATTACGCCCTTATTTGTGATTTTTAATTAGAAGATCATCTCGTCCCATATTCTCTCTGGTTATTTTCTTTTTATTAACGTATTCTCAGTTAAGGAACTTTTGAATCCCACTTAATAAAACATATTTCAAACAAGAATTCAGGAACCCCTCTGAACGGTCAACAGATGACATCAAAAGTCGTAAATTTGGATTGGAAACGTATTTATACAGTTTCTCAGAAATCAACTTCAAGCCGGTACTGGTTATCAGAAAAATATCAAAAAAGGCATTCGAAAACTGATGAACCACCAAAAACCATTAGCGAAAAGCTTCTGAAGAAAGAAGTATCGGGTGTTTTTTTTAGAGTCATAGAACTTTCAATTCAAATAAAACATATTTAAATTAAGATTGAAGCCAAATTTTTTTCATCTGAAAGATAATTTAATTATCAAATTAGAAGTAATGATACTGAATTGTTTTTTTCTTTAGTTTTTTCAATAGTTTTTCAAAATCAGATATCAATATTACCTTCAAAACGCAAAACAAATCATCATCAGTATTTTTTAACCCAAAGGGTCCTACTCCAAACATATACAAACAAGGAGTTTATGAGTTATCTTGTTCTATGGCAGTAATAAATATATGGGACAAACAGGACGTTCCTTCAAGACGAGGTTCAAAGAACATAAAATGAGTTTTAGGAAAAATAAACAAAACTCTACTTTTGCCACTCATTGTCTAGAAAACGGTCATTCATTATAAAATAAACACTTGTTTACATTTTCTACTTTATTTTTGGTATTGACGTACGTTTCGTCTTTGTTTGAAAGACTTCATCAGAATACGAAGTAACAGTTGTTGTACAATGAATTTATAAGATTTTTTAAGAACTAACTAAAAAAATTAAAGATATAACTTTACCTAACAATGCAAAATTGATTTCGTGGGATGTTAAAAACCTTTTTCCTAGTGTCCCCCAATGGAAACATTAAAACTGATAGAAGAACTTTTAAATTATAACAAAGTAAACCCCGTCATAAAATCAGAAATAATACAATTTCCAAAAAGAAAAATGTATAATCAAACAAATAGCTTACAACAATGGATATAATACATCTCTAATAGATAATTTAATTAACCAACGTATACACAAAAACACATTAAAAGAAATTTATCCAGTAACATCTGATCTATCTGAACACAAATACGTTAGCCTCACATATCTCGGAAACATTAGTATTCAACTAAAAAACCTACTTAAAAAAGAAAATATTTAAGTCTCTTTTAAGACAAACAATCCTATTAGCAAATACATCAAAAACAATAAAAACAGTATGGATAAACTTCAATTATCAGGTGTATACAAACTCACTTGCCCAGATTGCCCAAAGATTTATATTGGTAGAACAGGAAGAAATTGCGGTACACGCCTAACAGAACATAAAAGAAGTTTCGATAAAAATAAAAAAGATTCACATTATGCTAAACACCTTCTTGAAATTAACCATTCTTTCACAAAATAAACAGAAATTCTACATGTTGAAAATAGAGGTCTAAAATTGAACTTATGAGAAATTTACGAAATAAATAAACATAAAGACAGCAATAACCTAGTAAATGAACAAATAGATTTTTATTACACCCTTCTATTCAATAGTTACAAGGGATCGAGTGAGCATGATTCTGAAGGGAATATTCTTTGAGAAAACCAACCCGACGAACAATTTAAAAACACATGTACCTACACCTTCTGTAAAAAATCTTATAAATTCATTGTACAACAACTGCTACTTCGTATTCTGATGAAGTCTTTCAAACAAAGGCGAAACGTACGTCAATACCAAAAATGAAGTAGAAAATGTAAACAAGTGTTTATTTTATAATGACAATTACAACTGATTTCTACCAAGCAATGGCTCAATCTATCATAAAAACGGTCATTCCTTTCCCACAATAGATAATCTTAAAATTTCACATGTAGAATCAAAAGGGAAGAAACTCGATTATCTAGCATCTGTTGAAATTTTCAAATTAGTTCACAATAACAATAATGTAAAAATAATGAATGACTCTTCGGAGCTATGTAAATCGAAAATATTTGAGATATTTAAAAAGTAACATCTGTTTAAAACCTTTTTCAACGAACATAAAATGAATTTAATGAAAAGTAAACAAAAGTTCAACTTTTGCCACTCATTCTTTAGAAAACAGTAATTCTTTTCAACAAAAGAAAATCTTAAGAAAATTCAACATGTTGATTCAAAAGAAAAGAACTTGATTATTGAAATTTTCAAATTCGTTCACAATAAAAATAATGTAAAAAATAATGAATGACTGTATGGAGCTTTGTAGATCCAAATATTTGAGATATACAACAAAATAATTTTAAAAATAATGAATGACTGTACGGAGCTATGTAACCCCAAAAATGATTTGAGATATTTAAATGGGTACCATCTGTTTAACAACCTTATTTGTCGATTGCCGACATTCCGATATCTGTTAGAAGGCCCCTCTTTTTTAACCTGGTTTTTTATCACGTTCCGATTGTAAACCTCTGTACCACTATTAGGTTTTACCGCGAATCTGTTGAAATATTCAAAATATTTATCACTTTTGTTTAAATACCTCTGTACCACTGTTAGGTCTTCAGTTGTCTGATGATGGGATAGTTCATTTCCGAAACTCGAGTCACAAGAAAATGTGTAATATATATTTTTTGGTAGTAAAACATAGTAATTTCTAAAATTTGTTTTAATTAGAAGTGAAGAAATATAAGGAATATATAAATTAACTTCCTTTGCTAATCATTTGATCAAAAGATATTCATAAGAAGATTAAACGAAAATATTCAACAAAGAAAATCACTTTTTGAAGAAATGAAATCCAAAGAAACATTCATAATCATTGTACAAAATGAAATATTTAATTCAGAAATCCTACTCAATCACTTACTCATGATTGAGAGAACAATTAGTTTCGAAATAAAAAAAGTATCCCATTTAGAACTTCTAAAAGCTAATAAACTTCTTTCTATTGAAAAATATCTTCACGAAATTCACAAACCACAGGAATGATCACCAATTTATCAGGTTCATCCTGACAAAATGTTAGAATTTTCGAAAATGTCTGTCATTGGAACTGATCATATAATTAGTATCCTTCTTGAAATTCCTATACTCATAGAATTTATTGCTAACTATTTCCGAGTATACCCAATACCCAATCACTAAGACATTGCTATCATCCCACCAAGGAAGTACCGAATAACCATTCAGAACCATGAAGATTGGACCAATGAAGTCTGTCGTATCCTAGATAGTTCCATTGTACTGTGTCTCCAGTTACTCGCTGAGGAATTTTGCACCCTGTCAACACCAGAAAATTTCCAAACGACCCTGTTTGAGAACGATTTCAAAATCATCCATGTCTTGAAAAATAAACAACTGCTCACCCTGTTTAAGAAAACCCAGATGGTATTAGATGACTACCACAGCGTAATAACGAAAAACCCTACCCAAAGAACAAATTTACTAGATTCTCTTTGCAAAATCATCATTTTAAATTCAATATTCGATAATACCATTTCAATTGTCGAAATAAAAATCCAAAACAGGTAGTTACCATTCACCTAAAAAACGGAAGTTGGATGGATTAGAACCGCCGACAATCCGTGGTGAATCATTACATTTCTCCAATTACTCACATAACGACATTCATCGAGTTAAATCGGGTGTTTTTTAGAGTGATAGAACTTTAAATGGAAATAAAACTCATTTAAATTCAAATTGAAACCAATTTTTTTTTATTTGAAAGATAATTTTATGAAATTTACGTTTTAGAAATAATTTCTGGGCATATGTCCACCACGACTAGCTTTGATGAACCGCATTCGACCAGACCAATTTTGGACCACTTTTTCTAGTAATTCAGGCCTTATTTCATCAACAACACGAGATTTGTTGGCTTCCAAAACGTCTATTGTTTCTGGTTTATCAGCATTAACCAATGACTTTACATAACCCCAAAGAAAATATCCCAGTGGAGTTATGTCGCAGGATCCTGGAGGTCAATTAATTGGACCATTTCTCGAAATAATGTTATCGCCAAATCTTTCTTTCAATAAATCAATTGTTACGGTAGCAGCATGAGGTGTAGCACCATCTTGTTGGAACCAAAACACTTCTGGATCGATACCATTCAAATTTTGAAACAATCATTGATCATCGATCTGTAATGAGTACCATTCACTGTAACATTAGCTCCAGTACCGTTTTTATGGACCGATAATGCTTCCAGCGTGTAAAACACACCATACAGTGCATTTTTCAGAATGTAATGGAACCTGCAGAACTTGTTGAAGATTTTTTTCACTCCATACACGGAAATTTTACTTGTTCACATAGCCGCTCAACCAAAAATGAGCTTCATCACTAAACACAATTTTGCCATAAATAAGTGGATCAACTTCAAGCTGTTCTAGGGCCCAATCAGCAAACAAACGACGCTTTATATGGTCTTGAGTTCTTGAGTTGGATCTTGTATGGGTGTAGACCAAGATCTTTACGCAAAATTTTCTATGTGGTGGATGCACAGAGTCTGCTCTCATGGACGATAATGTGAACCATAAATTTCACGAAGTGCTCTATAAACTGTAAACCTTATTGCGGCGTGAGTCTTTTCTTGATAATTTGTCAATGCTTACTGAACAGAAATGTCAAAAAAACATGGCTTCTACCTTCTGTCAAATCACAGTTATCCCTATCGAAAGTTCTATTACTCTACAAAAAAACACCCGATATTTGGACAGAAATCATGAGGAATTGAATCAGAGGGCCATTTTTCATTGATGGTGACCTAAGCGCCGCCAATTATCTCAAGCTTTTAGAGAATCAAATTATTCGGACAGTTCGACAGCTACAAATTAATTTTTAAATAGTGAATTGCTTCAGCCGTTACTATTTGGTAGTTGATCATAATTGAAACACAATAGTTTGGTAGTAACTCCAATCTATTGTGTTTCAATTAATTTTTATGTTATTTGGTTTCAACTGGGTGGCTCTTCAAGTCACAACGCAACAGTAGTTACAAAATATCTCAGGACGACTTTTTCGGACCGTGTCATTTCTACAAATGACAGGATCAGATGGCCTCAAAGATCACCAGGTTTATCTCCCAATAGTTTTTTTCTTTAGGGATATCTGAAAAATTATTTGTGTCATTGGTCGTTGCAAATAAATTCCGCGCATACAATGGAATAAGATTGTCGTTTTTATTATCAACCGAAGTCCACGTTTGAAGTGCATATGATTCTGTTTTTTGAACTGAAAGTAGTGCAGAGTCTCGTTTCGATCGAAGGTCTTCCCACTAGTCAACCCCATTGAGAGAGAACAATCGTTTATTCGTCATCCCATCGCGCTGAGGTTTTGATTCTTCCACTGCTCCACTGGACCGACGTTGTTTATAGATTAACATTGAATTTCCTATGTTTTCGACTATCTTTTTCATACCTGTACAAGAAGTGAAGGTGGTTTTCAGAGTTAGTTCGAAATTTAGACTTGAAGAAACCAGAGTTTTGACAAGACGATTGTCGTTAATCAATAAATTGTGGAAATATTCTTCAATATTTTATTCAATTAAAATTTGCATCAATTAAGAACCTGTTCAATTTAATTTTCACACATTTGCAAGTTGAATATTTGTACCGAAGGAGTCTTACGGAAATTATTTCCATTTGAAAACTTTAAAAGCAGTAAACTTGCTATAAACGTAAAATTTGAACGCAACAATGTCCGAAGAGCGACATTCAAATTATTTAACACCTATGCATCATCGTTACACAATAAAAAATAGTACCTATATCGTTCCGTTTGAAGGAAAAATACTGAATTGTTTCAGCCGTTACTATTTGGTAGTTGATCATAATTAGAACAAATTCTAGAAATTACTTGTTTTACTACCAATAAAAAGATATATTACACATTTTCTTGTGACTCGAGTTTCCGGAAGTGAACTATCCCATCATCAGATAACTGAAGACCTAACAGTGGTACAGAGGTATTTGAACAAAAGTGATAAATATTTTGAATATTTCAATAGATTCTAGGTAACACCTAATAGTAGTACAGAGGTTTACAAGCGGAACGTGATAAAAAACCGGGTTAAAAAAAGGGGCCTTCTAACAGACAAAGAAGGTTGTTCAACAGATAGTACCCATTTAAATATCTCAAATAATTTTTGGGGTTACATAGCTCCGTACAGTCATATTTTTACATTATTTTGTTGTATATCTCAAATATTTGGATTTACATAGCTCCATACAGTCATTCATTATTTTTTACATTATTTTTATTGTGAACGAATTTGAAAATTTCAATAATCAAGTTTCTCTTCTTTTGAATCGATATGTAAAATTTTCTTAAGATTTTCTATTGTCGAAAGGAATTACTATTTTCTAAAGAATGAGTGGCAAAAGTTGAATTTTTGTTTACTTTTCATTGAATTCATTTTATGTTCATTAAAAAAGGTTTTAAACAGGTGTTACTTTTTAGATATCTCAAATATTTTTGATTTACATAGCTCTGTACAGTCATTCATTATTTTTCATCATTGTTATTGTGAACTAATTTGAAAATTTCAACAGATTCTAGATAATCGAGTTTCTTTCCTTTTGATTCCACATGTAAAATTTTAAGATTAACTATTGTGGGAAAGGAATGCCCGTTTTCTAGACAATGAGTGGCAAAAGTAGAATTTTGTTTATTTTTCACGAAATTCATTTTATGTTCGTTGAACCTCGTCTTGAAGGAACGTCCTGTTGGTCCTATATATTTATTACTGCACGTAGAATAAGATAACTCATAAATTCCTGATTTGTATATGTTTGGAGTAGGGTCCTTTGAGTTAAATAATACCGATGATAATTTGTTTTGCGTTTTGAAGGCAATATTGACATCTGATTTTGAGAAACTATTGGCCACTTTTTGACTTATGCTACCAAAGTACGATAGAGAAATGAATTTTTTATTTTATTCGGTTTTTATGATGGGATAAATTTGGCTCATAGCTATTTTAGATAGTTTCTGTCGAATTAGATTATCTATTATATTGGGGTTGAAACCGTTGTTTGCGGCCATTGATTTTATAGTTTGGACTTCAGCTTCGCGGTAATGTTTTGATAAGGGTAATGCGAAGGCTCTATGGATCATCTATTGATACGCTGACATTTTTTGTGAATAAGGGTGATTGGAATCAATAGGAATACATATATCAGTGGATGTGGGTTTTCTGAACACGTTGAATTCTATTTTTCTATTTGAGTGTGATATCGAGAGGTCTAAAAATGTAATACTGTTGTTCGATTCTTCTTCTAATTTGAATATTTGAGATATACAACAAAATAATGTAAAAAAATGAATGACTGTACGGAGCTATGTAATCCCAAAAATTATTTGAGATATTTAAATAGGTACCATCTGTTTAACAACCTTCTTTGTCGATTGCCGACATTCCGATATCTGTTAGAAGGCCCCTCTTTTTTAACCCGGTTTTTTATCACGTTCCGCTTGTAAACCTCTGTACCACTATTAGGTGTTATCTATTGAAATATTCAAAATATTTATCACTTTTGTTTAAATACCTCTGTACCACTGTTAGGTCTTCAGTTGTCTGATGATGGGTGTAAATTTGCAATGAGTTTATTGCAAATGGAATTTCTGTGTAGTCGAAATTGCCTGAAAATTGTCGCTGGTAGAAATATTGGCAGTATATCAAAATAGCCTTCGTATTTCAGAATCAACGTAGTATTTGATTCTCTAAGATATACTCAATATAAATGGTGTGTGTTTGGAATTGATGTTGTATTTATTATTAGATATAACTAATAATATAGAGCAACGAACTAGATGATAGATTAGTGGACTGTATTGAATGAATGAATCAAATTAATTGATTGCATTAAAAGTTAAACCTGGTCTCAGGGATTAAAGGAATACTACAAGTATAAGAAATCTATTGAAGTATGAAAACATGTGTCACAAATGTTAATTATACAAATTTATCTTACTGAGCTTCTTCTTTATGTGCTGGAGCCACCGCTGCCTGGGGAATTCGCTCCTTGCGTCTAGTTCTCTTCAGATCTGTTCTTGAATTGGTTCTTGAATGGTTTATTGAATGGTGATACTGCTTTCCTTTTGACTTGGTACATTAACATTAACACGAAATGTCGTCTATGGTTTCTATGGTTGTTCTTCTTTCATAGAGAAATTAAGCGCAACCACGGTGTAAAGATTATGCTTCATACAACAATATTGGAATTATAGAATGTGCATGCGCAAACACCTTGCGCATGAGATTTACGCTTTAACATATTCCCCGGCGTTGAAATATCAATTTCAATACAAACAAATATAACAAATTATGATATACGACTAGGGAGATATTGATAATAAGCAAAGAGTTAAAATAAAGTTACAAATTCACGCAGTTGTATGCAGAAACTTGTCTAGCGCATGGGCTTGATCAATGGTCCTGAATCTTGGTTGCATCACTGATGGATGGGGAAATAACTTCTTGACACTTCGCTTATATTCAGCTTGTAAGGTCTTCACGGATGTGACTCGAACGATTCCTTCTTCTCCGGGATGGAGTTCTGTGACCCTGCCGAGGGACCAATTGAGAGGTGGTAGATTATCTTCCTTTATCAAGACTAGACTATTCACTCCTATGTTATGTTCAGGAAGCTGCCATTCAGTTCGGGTGATCAAATGGTGCAGGTACTCCTTCTGCCATCGTGTCCAAAAGTGTTGCTTCATTTGTTGGGCATGTGGCCAGGCGGAGAGTCGAGAATTTAGTACTTCTCGGAGATTCAACTGAGCAGATAATGGTCCACCAACCAGTAAATGATCGGGAGTTGAAGGAGTAAGGTCATGGGGGTCTGATGAAAGAGGGGATATGGGACATGAGTTTAATATGTCGCCTACCGTACGAACAAAATGGTATTTAAAAGATTTGATAGTAGCCTTCCAAAGGCCACCTACATGTGGTGATTTTGACGGTATGAAGTGACACGTGATATGTCTTGGAGGGAAGAATCCCTTGAGGCTAGCTATGAAAGCCTCAGAACTAAAGTCACTAACCAATTCGAGATGAATAGCCCTAGTGACCGTGCAAACATTTATTGCAACAAAAATCTTGCGTTTTTTGCGGTTTCTGAAACGCTTCTTCTTAATAAAGAATGGTACGCAGTACTTGACGCCGACATTCAAAAAGGGTCGAGTGCTGGTCATGAGAACTAGAGGTAGATATTCCTTAAGCATTTGCTTCATGCGCACACGCTGGTGAATTATTCCTTTGTTTGCGTTTCTGCCATTGACAGGCCAGTGATATTTTCGTCTGGAATGTAGCGTATTCCAGCGCATATGTTCCGTACGAATAAGATTCGTGGTTATTTGATGCTTGGATGTGAATAATATCGGATAAATTTGATGCTGTGGAAGTTTAGAATTTTTCAATCTTACGCCAAATCGAAGTATTCTTTCTTCATCGATAGAAGAACTCAAATTGGAGAATTTTCCGTTTAGAGAAGCTTGGTGGTGATTTTGTAGCGACTTTAATTTTCGAGGAAATGCATCATGTTGAGCAATTTCAATAATGATTGTAAAAGAAGCGTCGACTTCAGAGTTGCTCAAGGAGCCAATCAGTCGAGCATTTGTCCGCTTACAGTTATGCCTGAATCGACGTATGTACGTCACGATACGTTTCCATTTATCAAATGGACTATACCTTTTGAGCAAATCAAAATCGACAACTAAAGTCTGAGCACAAATCCAGGAAACCATCGATTTCATTTCGGGTATTTCATGTAGCAAATAGCTTTGTAAGGGCCAAGATGCTTCGGGAAGTGTTACCCATTGTGGACCACTACTCAAGATGTTGGATTTTAATATCTCAGAAGGAAAGAGGCCGCGGGACAGAAGATCCGCTGGGTTATCTGGAGATGGAACGTGAGGCCAATGGTCCTTGTCGGTAAGAGTCTGAACTTCGGCGACTCTAATAGCGACAAATGTTTTAAGAAGGTGAGGTTGTGTATTCATCCAATGAAGGACTATAGTCGAGTCTGACCATAGATGAATGTCCTGAAGGTCGAGATTCAAAGCTCGTCGTGTATTAGCGTACAGACGAGAGAGTAATGGGGTAGCGCATAATTCTAACCTGGGTAGCGTCTGAGATTTCGATGGTGCCACTATGGATTTGGAGCATATCAAATTTACGTCGATATTTCCCTTATTGTGAAGATAGATGCATGCTCCGTAAGCCTTTTCGCTGGCGTCTGAGAAGCCGTGAAGTTGAAGATTGACGGACGAACATGCGATTAGACAGCGGCTGAAACAGATGTTGTTCAACGATGGGAGTTGTTGTTTAAAAGCTGTCCAAGATATGTATATATCTGGAGGAATGGATTCCTCCCAATTTATTTTAGGCCGCCATAATTGCTGCTTGATATGAGCAATGACTGGTCCCAGTAATCCTAAAGGGTCGAATAATTTAGAAAGTTGTGAGAGAATTGAACGTTTGGTGACACGCTTGTCACGAAGGTCAATGATTACTGAATAATATAAGAAATCCTTGGTGGCGTTCCAGTGAATACCTAGAGTTTTGACGGAAGCATCGAAATTGAGCGACATTTGTGTGCTATTTGGATTAGCAGGATGAGACTCGATGGCATTTGGAGCGTTGGAAGCCCACTTACGTAAGTAATGACTATCAATTTCTGGGTTTCCAAGAAGATGATAGCGTGGTTTGATAATGTCCTGGTAAGAATTTGCACCAGTAGTGAGTTCGTAGACGCAGGAATCGCGCTCTGATATCGAGGTATGTTCGGCGAGCTGATCAGGAGCGCGGGTAACCAACAATGACGCACTTGATGTTCCGGGTGTGACCGTGTTCAAGGCATATTCTTGTTTCAATTTGTGTTGGTTAGCTGAACTTACAACCTTTTGATCTGTAGCATCTTGAGGATGCACTAATGGTTGACGATATTTTTCTATATCGCCTGTTGAAGCGACAGGCGGCGAAACATTTGTAGCAAATGAATCGTCCTGGACGATAGAGCTGACTATAGGTGTATCATTGAGAGATACACCCGTTGTTGATTGCGGGGGACAGTCAAATACGACGCTTACTTTGGCCGTGGTACTGTCTGTGTTCACTAATGTTTGACGATATTTTTCTATATCGCCTGTTGAAGCGACCGGCGACGAAACATGTGTAGCAAATGAATCGTCCTGGACGCTAGAGCTGATTATAGGTGTATCATTGAGAGATACACCCGTTGTTGATTGCGGGGGACAGTCAAATACGACGCTTACTTTGGCCGTGGTACTGTCTGTGTTCACTAATGTTTGACGATATTTTTCTATATCGCCTGTTGAAGCGACCGGCGACGAAACATTTGTAGCAAATGAATCGTCCTGGACGATAGAGCTGATTATAGGTGTATCATTGAGAGATACACCCGTTGTTGATTGCGGGGGACAGTCAAATACGACGCTTACTTTGGCCGTGGTACTGTCTGTGTTCACTAATGTTTGACGATATTTTTCTATATCGCCTGTTGAAGCGACCGGCGACGAAACATGTGTAGCAAATGAATCGTCCTGGACGTTAGAGCTGACTATAGGTGTATTATTGAGAGATACACCCGTTGCTGATTGCGGAGGACAGTCAAATACGACGCTTACTTTGGCCGTGGTACTGTCTGTGCTCACTAATGTTTGACGATATTTTTCTATATCGCCTGTTGAAGCGACCGGCGGCGAAACATTTGTAGCAAATGATTCGTCCTGGACGATGGAGCTGATTATAGGTGTATCATTGAGAGATACACCCGTTGTTGATTGCGGGGGACAGTCAAATACGACGCTTACTTTGGTCGTTGTCCTGTCTGTGTTCACTACAGCGTGATGAGAGGGATTAAGAACCTCGGAGGTGTTTCCATTTTCACCACAGTGAAAGATGTGGTTCATTTTGCGATACTTTTTCAATTTCAAAGCCGCTGAACGCGAATTTCTGATTTCGTGTGTGTTATAATTGTTGCGGAAGTGGGTTCCTACATACCTCGCTCCTGGAGGCAATACTTTGTGAATATCGGGGTGTAACAAGGTGTGATGCTTTTGTCTGCATTTTCTACAGCTTCCCGATGTACAGTCTTTAACGCCGTGATTTAATCCTAGACAATTAAAACAGGCGGAGACGTTTGTGATTCGCCTAGTACGTTCACTAGGCGACATTGATAAGAATTTCACGCATGTTGATACGGAGTGATCCTTTTTGCAGTGGATGCAATTTTGTTTGATTGTTGCAGCCGCGAATACTTTTGGGTTCGGGCTTAATTTCTGATTGTTCGAAATGTTTTTCGGAATGTTTTCATTTCGTAATCTTGAGTTATCCTCTAACGTGTAACTGACCTTGAAGTCCTCAATTCGAGCGCAATGTATTTGTTCTACCCTTTTCTTGTCTATTGCCGGTGCTGACTCTCGCAGCCTTTGGGCAATTCCTATGAGCTCGAAATATTTTTCTTCAAACTCAATACCGAATTCTTCATCCGCGACCAGAGTTAAACTCTGTAACTCTGGTTCTAATTCCAGAAATGCCGTATATGCATCATCTATGCGCTGCATTCGATGATCTAGGGTGACTAGTGAATCCTTTCCTATGTCGAAGCATTTCAGAAAACCTTCGCATAATGTTAGAGCGTGTTTGCATTGCCCGCGTCGAGCGTTTAAAAAATTAATTCTGGTATCAGTATTCATTTCGAATTGAGATTGGTGATGCTTAATTCTGAGAAGCGTGAATCACTAATGAGAACAGAATTTTACTTTGAAAATAATGAACAACTAAACTTCCGAAATAGAATTGTAATCGTTTTTAAATAGACTGACCTATTAGAATAATTGTGAGAAGAAGGATTAAACGGCTAATAATAAAATAACGAGTAACTAGAATTATTCTGAGAAAAAAGGGATAATATAAGGAATAGTTTTGGTGTGACCTTTACCTGCTTGAGTCGTAATCCTACACAGGTACCAATAACTTCCAAAATGTCACTTTTCAAGAGAAATTTTGCACTTGAACAAACTAATTGCTTCTTGGTAGGCTTGCTTCTTTGTGTAACTTGAACTGCCTGGTATATGATGACGTCTGCTTGCGGTTGATGACGTATATCAGTATT
The DNA here is from genome assembly GCA_034642435.1 of Megalocaria dilatata. NCBI lineage: Eukaryota > Metazoa > Arthropoda > Insecta > Coleoptera > Coccinellidae > Megalocaria > Megalocaria dilatata. The sequence continues at coordinate 46,872,961 of CM067861.1, forward strand.
CGAAGAACTCAATGTGATGTGTATGGATTATTGCACGATGTGAGAAGGAAGTCAGTTTTTCGTTAAAAATGTATAAATTATGACACAATATTAAGTTGGATGAAGGATTATCCGGGGTAATTGGACCATGAATGTCTATCCGGCCCGAAGGACCAATGTAAATTTGCAATGAGTTTATTGCAAATGGAATTTCTGTGTAGTCGAAATTGCCTGAAAATTGTCGCTGGTAGAAATATTGGCAGTATATCAAAATAGCCTTCGTATTTCAGAATCAACGTAGTATTTGATTCTCTAAGATATACTCAATATAAATGGTGTGTGTTTGGAATTGATGTTGTATTTATTATTAGATATAACTAATAATATAGAGCAACGAACTAGATGATAGATTAGTGGACTGTATTGAATGAATGAATCAAATTAATTGATTGCATTAAAAGTTAAACCTGGTCTCAGGGATTAAAGGAATACTACAAGTATAAGAAATCTATTGAAGTATGAAAACATGTGTCACAAATGTTAATTATACAAATTTATCTTACTGAGCTTCTTCTTTATGTGCTGGAGCCACCGCTGCCTGGGGAATTCGCTCCTTGCGTCTAGTTCTCTTCAGATCTGTTCTTGAATTGGTTCTTGAATGGTTTATTGAATGGTGATACTGCTTTCCTTTTGACTTGGTACATTAACATTAACACGAAATGTCGTCTATGGTTTCTATGGTTGTTCTTCTTTCATAGAGAAATTAAGCGCAACCACGGTGTAAAGATTATGCTTCATACAACAATATTGGAATTATAGAATGTGCATGCGCAAACACCTTGCGCATGAGATTTACGCTTTAACAATGGGATAGTTCATTTCCCGAAACTCGAGTCACAAGAAAATGTGTTCTATATATTTTTATTGGTAGTGAAACAAAGTAATTTCTACAATTTGTTTTAATTATGATCAACTATCAAATAGTAACGGCTGAAACAATTCAGTATCTGAATCGTTTATTCGTCATCCCATCGCGCTTAAGTTTTGAATCTTCCACTGCGCCACTGGACCGACGTTGTTAATAGATTAACATTGAATTTCCTATGTTTTCGAACGTCTTTTTCATACCTTTACAAGAAGTGAAGGCGTTTTTTCAGAGTTAGTTCGAAATTTAGACTTGAAGAAACCAGAGTTTTAACAAGACGATTGTCGTTAATTAATAAATTGTGGAAATATTCTTCAATATTTTATTCAATTAAAATTTCCATCAAGTAAGCACCTTATTCAATTTAATTTTCACTCATTTGCAAGTTGATTATTTGCATCGAAGGAGTCTTACGGGAATTTTTTCCATTCGAAAACTTTAAAAGCACTAAACTTGCTATAAACGTAGAATTTCGACGCAACAATGTCCGAAGAGCGACATTCAGAGTATTTAACACCTTTGCGTCATCGTTACACAATAAAAAATAGTACCTATGTCGTTCCGATTGAAAGAAGAATAAAAATTCTTGAAGCAAAAAGGAAAATCTTTCAATGCAGCAACAGAATAATCTTGGAATGATTGAAGTGCTTTAAATTATTGAGAATAAAATCAAAGAATCCTACCTAGGTCTTGCGATTGATGAATAATACTGGTCGAGCTTCATCAGATCCTTGAGCATGTCTTCTCTGCGTGTCATCCTGGGGGCAGCTTCAGCCCACCTGGATTCGAAAATTACCACGGCGGCAAGGAAGGCCACCCACCATATTCTCAATGGCCACCTCATTTTATTATTTATAAGATGATATGAAAATCAACCTGCAAAACCCATATTCAATTAAAAACATGTTTTAACCAAATAATAATACAAAAATGTTAAATTGCATTGTAGCCTGAAAATCTATTATAAGAAAACTAGAATTGTTTACAGTCAGATTTTGTCCAATTATAGTTTCAATAATCCTATATACAGACCATTAAGAAGGCCAATTCAATGAATGTTATTTATTTTTGTCATCTATATTTTCAATCAAAAGTATTTGGAAAGGAATCTAATTTAATGTAATGAAGAAATTTAATAATTTTCTGTTCAATTCATGTGACTTTTTTTCGATGATTTGTTAATTATATTTCTTGTGTTCACTGCAGATCCAGGTATTGTCTGTAAGATTTCCAAAAAACCCTTCGAAGTAAATTTTCAATATATATTGTTCGTTATTTATTAAACTAATGGAATTACTTCCATGTGTTTCGGTAGAAATAAAAAACTTTCCATAATAATAATAAGTATATTGAAATAAAACACATTTATATTAAGATCGAATACAATTTTTTTTGTTTGAAAAATAATTTTATGACATTTATGTTTTAAAAATAATTTCCAGCATATGTCCACCACGACTATCTCTGAGGAACCGCAGACCAATTTTGGACCACTTTTTCGAGTAATTCAGGTCTTATTACATCAATAATACGAGCTATGTTGGCTTCCAAAGCGTCTTCTGTTTCTGGTTTATCAGCATAAACCAATGACTTGACATAATCCCAAAGAAAATAATCCAGCAGATTTATGTCGCATAATCTTGGAGGCCAATTAATTCGACCATTTCTCGAAATAATGTTATCGCCAAATCTTTCTTTCAATAAATCAATTGTTAGGGTAGCAGCATGAGGTGAAGCACCGTCTTGTTGGAACTAAAACACTTCTGGATCGATACCGTTCAAATTGTGAAACAAATAATCATTGATCATTGATCTGTAATGAGCACCATTCACTGTTACATTAGCTCCAGCATCGTTTTTGAAGAAATATGGAATGATGATGCCTCCAGCGTGTAAAGCACACCATACAGTGTATTTCTCAGAATGCAATGGGACCTCCAGAACTTCTTGAGGATAGTTTTCACTCCGTATACGGCAATTTTGCTTGTTTACATAGCCGTTCGACCAGAAATGAGCTTCATTGCTAAACACAGTTTTACGATAAAAAAGTGGATCAACTTCAAGCTGTTAGGGGGTCCAATCATCAAACCAACGACGATTATCATGGTCAAGTAGCTTTAGTTCTTGAACCAGTTAGATCTTATATGGGTGTAGACCAAGATCTTCACGCAAAATTTTCCATGTGGTGGATGCACAGAGTCCAACTTGTTGTGAACGTCGACAAAAAGACAAATCTGGATCATCATTAACACTATGACTTACAGAGCGATATTTCCTTCTGTACGTAGAGTTCTTTGTCTTATTGTTGTTGTTGCATCGAGTAGAGAAGATGTTGTCCGAAATTTATCGATAGTTTGACGAATCAGCTGCTCTGATGGACGATTATGTAAACCATAAATTTCACGAAGTACTCTATAAGTTTGGCGAATAGAACACTGATTTTGAAAATAAATTTCAACAATTTGTAAAAGTTGTTGAAGGTGCAAGGAGGTTCAAGTCTTTCCATGATAATTTGTCAATGCTTACTGAACAGAATTGTCAAAACAGCATGGCTTCTACCTTCTGTCAGATCACAGTTATCCCTATCGAAAGTTATATCACTCTAAAAAAACAACCTTTATAATAAATATGAACTTACAATGATAACAGTTTTTCTGACGTAGGTTTTACAGTTTGTCTTATTTTATTTTGTTTTTTTTTTCAAATTGTTCAACATTTATATATCGGTACTGCAATTAATTCAATATTAAAATTCTAAGGTCTGTTAATATCGGTTTTTGCTATGAAATAAACTTCTTTATTAACTCGGTTGCGGCGTATTTTTTATATTCAATCCAATAATTGAACTCGATTGACACGAAGATTTCACTGCTTCACAACTAATATTTCGATAATGTCGAAAAAAAGTTTAAGTGGTAATTTTCTCCCAATTTTTTATTGAGAGTGATAGATTGGAAAAATAAATAATAAATCAATTCAAATTGCCAGTTAGGCCCTTTATTATGCTTTAAACAAGTCTCCAAGAAGGAGACAAAGCTAATTAAGATAAATACAGGCAGCGAACATTTTAAGAGACGAACTGGATATGTATGTGCTCCGTAATGAAAGGAATGAGAAAAAATTGATACCTTATCAATTAATGAATGGCAAAGAGTTGTCATTCATCACTATTTCACTTTTCTTCTTGTAATTAGCCATCATTTGAAGTAAGAGCAAATTTTTCGATAATACGTTTTATAACCATAAGGTTTTCTTCTTGCATCTATTGTTTCAAGGGATTTATTCGGATTGCATGTCTGAAGAAAAATGTCAATCAATTCTGTTGAAATATTTGTCAAGTTGAAAGCAAATAGGACATCCTTCCCTTGAAAAGTTTACAGGTGTATTGATATAATCTTGAACATTGAGTTAAAGAATCCCCATTCTGAGGATTAAAGGAATAATTACAATTGTCTTCATGTACTCAATGTTACTTATGAATTCTTTCTAGTCATTCCTAACAAACACACGATGTGTGTTGATCTCATTATAGGTGATATAGAATAGTAATCAATCTTCCCTAACACTATCCGATAATGATTCTTATTCTCTACTCTCCTAATATTCTAATCCCATAAATTAAACAGCTGGTGAGGTGAAAATTCCATCCGTATATTAACACGAATTTTAGTGTGGGTTGTAACAAGAACCAAAAGGTCTGAATTAAAGTTTAATCATAATCTAAACGACGCTATACCCGTAATGGAATTAAAGCGCAAATATGATCACTGAATTGAGCGTAAAGACTTGGAATCCAGTAGGTTTAAAATATGACAGATATTCCATGTCATAATTTCATTATTATTTGATATTCATGGCGCCTTTCACTGGTATCTGACATAACTGATAATTTTTATAACTCCTGAATATTGCTTCAAACAATTAAACACAATCTTAGATATTATAAATCTACCATCACTATTCGCTATTGATATGGTAAAGTTAGCTTGGTTCCTATTTTTTCTATCAAATATCCTTCTACAGCAAGAAATTAGTAGTGAATTTCATAATATAACATTTCGTTAGCAGATTAGCATAATCTATAACCTTCAATTCTTGAACCAATTGAATTTTATAGGCTTTTGAATCGAATGCAATGATGATTTTTTGATGTTTAATGATTGGCCTCGCTTTCGGATGGAGAAATATGGATTTTGACGAACTGGCTCCCCCATCCTTCGTTTCTTCGTCGCGGACTGAACGAGGGCTGCCAGAGTGTTGAATTTTTACCCTCGCACCTGTATTATCGAGACTGCGGATCCATTTTCTAATACTGTCGTCACTTGGTACATGTCGTGTACGATATTCCGCACGATTCAAACGTTTAGAAGCCACTCTGCGATCATACGCTCGTACGCAAAAAGCGCGATGCGTTCCCGGGTACTGGTCCATCGTGGCTAAAACTTCACAAAATGGCGGACATGACGACCCCCTTCCCACTACCGTCCGTCGCTCAGTTGCAAATGCAGCGCCATAATAAATACCCGATACGGTTTTTGGGCACGCTGTACTTGAGTGAATCGCCCTTTACTTGATGGAAATCTACTCCAAATTATATTTAAAATTAGACTATTCTAATTTCATCATATTTGTTATACAGTACCATCATTAGATTTTTTTACATTTTGAATAACGAAACTTATATGGGAAATATAATACATTCGTTTTATACTACTCGTAGTACAGGTATGTTACTCAAATAAAGTCTTGGTGAATTAAAAATTTTGGTTAACTAGAAACGTGGCTGCACAAATAATATTCCAAAGCGACGAACTGTTCACATATTTTTGTTTATTGAGTAAAATTCCGAATTATGTCTAATTGTTGGTAGTGCTTCCAATATATAAAGGTTTAAACTTTAAATTTCATCATGCAATGTTTCTTAGTAGAATCGGGTGTTTTTTTTAGAGTGATAGAACTTCAAATTGAAATAGAATACATTTAAATTAAGATTGAAGTCAAATGTTTTTTTATTTGAAAGATAATGTTATGACATTTTAAGTTTTAAAAATAATTTCCGGCATATGTCCACCACAACTAGCTCTGAGGAACCGTATTCGACCAAACAAATTTTGGACCACTTTTTCTAGTAATTCAGGCCTTATTTCATCCATAACACGAGTTATGTTGGCTTCCAAAGCGTCTATTGTTTCTGATTTATCAGCACAAACCAATGACTTGACATAACCCCGAAGAAAATAATCTAATGGAGTTATGTCGCATGATCTTGGAGGCCAATTAATTGGACCACTTCTCGAAATAATGTTATCGCCAAATCTTTCTTTCAATAAACCAATTACTACATTAGAACCATGAGGTGTAGCACCATCTTGTAGGAACCAAAACACTTCTGGGTCGATACTATTCAAATTTTGAAACAAATAATCGTTGATCATCGATCTGTAACGAGCACCATTCACTGTAACACTAGCTCCAGCATCGTTTTCAAATAACGACCGATGATGCCTTCAGCGTGTAAATCACACCATACGGTGCATTTTTCAGGATGCAATGGAACCTGCAGAACTTCTTGAGGGTTGTTTTCACTCCATATACAGCAATTTTGCTTGTTTACATAGCCTTTCGACTAGAAATGAGCTTCATTACTAAACACAATTTTACGATAAAAAAGTGGATCAACTTCAAGCTGTTCTAGGGCCCAATCAGCAAACAAACGACGCTTATTATGGTCAAGTGGCTTTAGTTCTTGAACCAGTTGGATCTTGTATGTGTGTAAACCAAGATCTTAGTCCAACTTGTTGTGAACGTCGGCGAATAGCCAAATCTGGATCATAATTAACTCTATGTTGTCCGAAATCTATCGATAGTTCCACGAATAAGCTGCTCTGATGGACGATTATGTAAACTATAAATTTCGAGAAGTGCTCTATAGGTTTGTCGAATAAAATACTGATTTTGAAAATAAATTGCAACAATTCGTAAACGTTGTTGCAGCGTGAGCCTTTCCATGATAATTTTTCAATGCTTACTGAACATAAATGTCAAAACAACATGGCTTCTACCTTCTGTCAAATCACAGTTATCCCTATCGAAATTTCTATCACTGTAAAAAACACCCGATATATGAAGAGATAAAGCTGGTAAAAATAAAATGTATACTGTGGAAAATCCTAAGCCATTTTACCTCCTGGAAGACACTACGATGCAAATCCTTATTATTTTAGAATAGTATTGAATGATGTTCATTTCAGGAACGATGTAATCGAATGTAAGCGCATTCGCCATTTAGCAACATGTATTTCTGCATTGATAACGATAATTAATTATCTAATCACTTAACCCTTTTGATATTAAGATTAGAAATAGGTTCGTGCGGTTTTGATGATAGATGCTACTACTAGGTAAGTATTCCGTTGTTTCATCTGGCAATACCTTCATTTTGAAGTGTCATCATTGAGATTTCTTTTCAGTGATATTGATTTCTGGCATATCACTTGGTGAAATATTTTTAAATTTATAAAGTAAATAAAAAACAACTTGGCTCAAGTTTCACTGTTTAAAAAAATAGTGAAACTTCAGCCCAGTTGTTTGTTATATGTGCATTATTTAATTGAAATAACATATGTATTTTTAAACAGATGATAATAGCTTTCCGAGTTTAATTTGTAGTGACTCTTCCAGTGTCGACGAGATGATCACTTGTGGATAAAAATGGATGCAGACGTAAGCATTTCACGCGAAAAATCAATTAATCAGAGGTGGTTCCTAAAATTCTAGAATGAAATATTTCTTCAGTATACTGCAGGTCCCACTAAAAGTGATATATTTTTTCGTGTCAGAACTGAATTCGCATCAACTTCACTGAAGCCTCAGTAAACTTTACAGACCCTATAGGAGAAGATAAATAAGAACGGTATATTGAAGGCGACAAACATCAGAAATCGCCTAGATTGAAGGTGTCAAAGGCGTATGAACATTGATGAATTAAGGATTATCGTAACGTAACAGATAATTTCTTATCTCAAATAATCTAGGTCTTAGAAAAACATTCAGTAATCATCGGAGAGGAGATTGAAAGGGATAAATGGCGATTGGGATTAATTGACCAATGTAATATAATCGGGGACGTAAGCCATACGTTTCAGTGTTATGTGTAATGGTTTTATACAGTAAGGTCAGTTTTTATATTTCAGTTGTTTTTTTTAGAGTAATAGAACCAGCAACGGATCCTGTAGAACTTCATGAGGATTGTTTTCACTCCATATACGGCAATTTTGCTTGTTTACATAGCCGTTCAGCCCGAAATGAGCTTCATCACTAAACACAATTTTACGAAAAAAAGTGGATCAACTTCAAGCTGTTCTAAGGTCCAATCAGCAAACAAAAAACACTTATTATGGTCAAGTGGCTTTAGAACTTGAACCAGTTGGATCTTGTATGGGTGTAAACTAAGATCTTTATGCAAAACTTTCCATTTAGTGGATGCACAGAGTACAACTTGTTGTGAACGTCGACGAATAGACAAATCTGGATCATCATTAACACTATGAATTACAGCAGCGTTTTTTCGCTGCTCTATAAGTTTGGCGAATAGAACAATGATTTTGAAAATAAATTTCAACTATTTGTAAACGTTGTTGCGGCGACAGTCTTTCCATGATATACTTTCTGAACAGAAATGTCAAAACAACATGGCTTCTACCTTCTGTCAAATCAGAGTTATCTCTTATTATCGTTGAAGGAACAATGACTGGTGCCATCTACGTATAAAACATCATTGAACCAATGTTCCTCTGCGCAACGAATTTAGGGATAATTTCATTTATCAGGATGATAACGCCCCACCACTTCGCAGACGAAAGATTGAAAACATTCTTTAAGAGAACAATATCCATAGAATGAACTGGCCAGCAAACTTACCAGATATGAGTCCAATTGAGCACGTATGGGATTTGTTAGGGAGAGCAATTTCCAATGGCCAAAACCCACCTTCAACTTTTCAAGAATTGAGTTTAGCCCTTCAGGAAGAATGAAACGAATGCCTGAAAATTCTATTAATGTTTTGATTCGTCGGATGCCTAGGCGTATTGCGCAGTTGATTGAAAGAAGAGTTGGTAATACGGAGTGTTGAATTTGGATTCAGTTGTGGAATAGCTATAACTGATCGAAAATAAATAATCGATAAATTTAGATTTTTTTCTCAATTTTTCTATTTTGTCTCATCAAGTAAAGAGTAACTGTACTATCATGTATATAAATAAAAGTAGTAATTGTAAAATAAATGAAGAATATACTTTCTATGTTAATTGCATCCTATGGTTTATGTTAGGTACGCTTGGTAACCTAAAAACTCTTTCTCTTTCTCTGTTGTAACTCGAGTTGTGTACATTGTTATTTTATTATTAAAGTCTGAGTTAAAACATACTTATATTATTTTACCCACGATATTACAAGTGGCGACGAGGAAAATTGGTATTTGTGAAGTTATCTACAATATTACGAAATGGCACACAAATTAACTTCCCAGAAGAATCAAGGCGATTCAGGGGCTGTTAGCCAGTATCCAAATATCATAAGAGGTACGATAGGTGTTTTAAATGAATATCAAATGGGAACAGACTGGTGTACATATCAGGAGAGGATGGAACAATATTTCGAGGCTAATTATATCGAGGACAACAAGAAAGTAGCAGTTCTTCTAACAATGGTGGGTGAACAGGCATATGAAATACTACGAGGATTGTGTGATCCAGAACTTCCAAAAGAAAAAAGTTATCACGAACTGTGCAGGATATTGAAGGAACAATTTCAAACTGTCTTCAAGGAAAGAATAGAATTCTACAACCTGAGACAATTAGACAATGAAGGTATTAAATAATTCTTTGTTCGTTCAAAAAACAAAGCGATCCAATGTAAATTTGGAAATAACCTGAACGAAATACTTAAGGATAGGTTCGTGTCAGGTTTGAAAAAGAGTGCCATTCTAAACAGAGTTTGTGAAGAGGACCATACCATTTCTTTGGAAGAAATTATGCAAGTAGCATTGAGGAAAGAAGCAGCAGTAACCAGTTCTTTCACCCAAACGATAAACAAGGTTAGTTTTACCCAAGAATCAAGGAAAAGAGCAGATGGAAGACAACCATACCCAAGGGAAGAGAAGAGAGGAAACAAGCCGAAGATTCAGGAAGAAAAGAAAGCCAAATGCAGAAGTTGTGGTGGGGAAAATCATAATTTACGTAAATGTAAGTTCAAAACTTATAAATGTAACATTTGTAAAAAGGTTGGACATTTGGCAGAGGTTTGTTATTCAAACCGCAATCACTTTGTAAAGGAAGAAATTACAGTAAAGGATCAGAGTAGTCCAACAGATTTCATTGATATGTTTTTTGTGACTAAACGTAGAACCAGTTCTATTGAACCATTTAAAGTTCAAGTGCATATTAATGAAAAAACCTTTGACAATGGAACTGGACTCAGGAGCGGGAATTTCTGTTATTCCTGGTAAAGTTTTTGAACACATGTTTCAAAATTGTAAATTATTTCCAACGAAAATTAAGTTGAAAACATACGAGGGTAATGTAATTGTTCCAGATGGAGAGATTTATGTGGACATTGAATATCAAAATGTTCTTAAAAGGAATTGCAAACTCATTATAGTCAAAAATGGAATGGTTCCAGTATTTGGTAGAGATTTAATTAAATTATTCAATATTGCCTTGCAGGGTTCGATGGTGTCTAATGTGAACAAACTCGATCATAACCACAATTTAGACAAAATTCTTAAACAATTTGAACAGTTATTCACAAATAAGTTAGGCTTGTATAAATTAGAAAAAGTAAAATTCTCGGTAGATCCTGAAGTTAAACCGATTTTCTGTAAACCAAGACCGGTTCCATTCAAATTCAAAGAACTGATGGAAGAAGAATTGGACGAGTTAGAAAAACAAGGTGTTATCACTCGTATTCAAAATTCCGAATGGGGTACTCCCTTAGTTCCGGTATTGAAGCCTAATGGCAAGATTAGAATTTGTGCCGATTATAAGATTACAATAAATAAACATCTTGAAGATTATAAGCATCCCCTGCCAAGGATTGAAGAATTGTTCGCAGCTCTTCAAGGAGGGGAGGAATTTACTAAATTGGATTTGCTATGCGCTAATAACCAATTAGAATTAGACAACGAAACAAAAATTCTTTTATCGTGGAGTACCCACATAGGTATATATAAAGTGAATAGGTTTCCATATGGTACAAAACCAGCGGTTTCAATTTTTCAAAATACCATGGAGAAAGTTCTCCAAGGGTTAAAAGGTGTAATAATATTCATAGATGATATTGTGGTTACCGGGGAAAATAGGGTAGATCATTTGGAGAATTTAAAAAACGTTTTTGGGAGTACACCACACTGTACCACTGGTGAAACTCCATCGAAATTAATGTTTGGAAGAAATGTAAAAACTCGACTGTTAACAAAAAGTCGGCGTTCAAAAGCTTTGGAAAGACAGATTAAATACCATGGTAAAAGAATGGTAGAATTTGAAGAAGGTGAGGTTGTTCATATTAAAGACTATCGAACACCAAATAAAATCACTTGGGGAAAGGCTGTAATTGTACAGATTCTCGGTACTCAAACTTATAATTGTAAAACATTGAAGGAAAAATTAATTTGGAGGAGGCATATTGATCAAATGAGGAAAGTAGGAAGTTTTTATGATGACATTTGTGATATTAATGTGAAAGAATATGTTTCTATAAAAGACTCTAGAAGTAATAACATTGAACCAAAGGAAATTGTTCCTAGTCAGGAAGTTAAACCACCAGGTTTTCAGGATCACAATAGGGTTCCGGAATCTGTTGAAAATGAATTACCATCTAATAATGAAGAGTCAGTTTTAGTGGAGGGAGACAGTGTACAAACAAATGAAAGTGCCTTGTTATCCCCTAATATAAAAAACCGTTTAAGAACAAATATAAGACCTCCTAAAAGATTTAGTGACGGAGGAGTGTAATATCATGTATATAAATAAAAGTAGTAATTGTACAATAAATGAAGATTATACTTTCTATGTTAATTGCATTCTATGGTTTAAGTTAGGTACGCTTGGTAACCTAAAAACTCTTTCTCTTTCTCTGTTGTAACTCGAGTTGTGTACATTGTTATTTTATTATTAAAGTCTGAGTTGAACATACTTATATTATTTTACCCACGATATTACACCAAGTCTTTTGACGATGTGTGTATTCAAAATTAAAAATTGATCTCCATCACTAATATTATTCATCAAATTTATTTTATTGAAAAAAATTACATGTTTGACATCTGAAAATAGACGTTACAAATTATACCATGAATTAGTGAAAAAAACCTCGAACTCACCCTTCACCAAATGAATGTTTTTGAAAACGGTAATTGAAAACAACTCTCTGAATATAATGAACGTAAAATCAAATGGAAATTTGATTTCAATTAACTGATTCGAAAAAAACCTCCTGGAACTTCTAAAGTTTCCCTGGAACTAGTTGTATAGGAAATTCAAATAGAACACCGTATGTGAAAGGATCTCAATTTACAACTAACTGGTTGTTCTCTGATGGCAAACTTCCGCAATTTCATTCATTATGGATTAATCTCCTGTTTTCACATATTCATCCACTGTGTGAAGTAAAACTCTGCGCACGTATTGATATCATTATTTAAAAAATTGAGAAAAAGGATATTGCTTCCGAAAAATCTTATGGGTGGCGTAATTCAACGAAACGTCTACCAATTTGAAATTTGAGCGGTAGTTAGCCAAAAAAGAATCGATAAACTCTAAAGTACTAACCCTGATCATCCAAAAACCTTCATACAAGACAGACTTGTTCCTATTGGATATTTAGAAATAATTCCATCACCAAAAATTATAGAAAAGATTTTAAATCTTCGTAGAAATTGTTAAGAAAAGGAAATCAGATGCTTTTCGATAGGAATAACTGTGATTTGACAAAAGGTATGTTATTTTGACTTTTCTGTTCAGTAGGCATTGACAAATTATCATGGAAACACTCACACCGCAACAACGTTTACAAATTGTTGAAATTTATTTTCAAAATAAGTGTTCTATTCGCCAAACTTATAGAGCACTTCGAGAAATTTATGGTTTACATAATCGTCCATCAGAGCAGCTTATTCGTCGAACTATCGATAGATTTCGGACAAAATTTTCTCTACTCGATGCAACAACAACAACAAGACAAAGAACTGTACGTACAGACGAAAATATCGCTGCTGTAAGTCACAATGTTGATGATGATCCAGATTTGTCTATTCGTCGACATTTATAACAAGTTGGACTTTGTGCATCCACTACATGGAAAATTGTGCGTAAAGATCTTGGTCTACACCCATACAAGATCCAACTGGTTCAAGAACTCAAGCCATTTGACCATAATAAGCGTCGTTTGTTTGATGATTGGACCCTAGAAAGGCTTGAAGTTGTTCCACTTTTTTATCGTAAAATTGTGTTTCGTAATGAAGCTCATTTCTGGTTGAACGGCTATGTACACAAGCAAAATTGCCGTATATGGAGTGAAAACAATCCTCAAGACGCTCTGCAGGTTCCATTGCATCCTGAGAAATGCACTGTATGGTGTGCTTTACACGCTGAAGGAATCATCGGTCCATATTTATTTAAAAACGATGCTGGAGCTAATGTTACAGTGAATGGTGCTCGTTATAGATCGATGATCAATGATTATTGGTTTCAAAATTTGAATGGTATCGACCCAGAAGTGTTTTGTTTCCAACAAGATGGTGCTACACCTCATGCTGCTACCGTAACAATTGATTTATTGAAAGAAAGATTTGGCGATAACATCATTTCCGGAAATGGTCCAATTAATTGGCCTCCAAGATCATGCGACATAACTCCACTGGATTTTTTTTTGGGTTATGTCAAGTCATTGATTTTTACTGATAAACCAGAAACAATAGACGCTTTTGAAGCCAACATAACTCGTGTTATTGATGGAATAAGGCCTTAGTAACTCGAAAAAGTGGTCGAAAATTGGTTTGGTCGAAAACGGTTCCTCAAAGCTAGAAAATTTGGCTTCAATGTTAATTCAAATCTGTTTTATTTCAATTTAAAGTTCTATTACTCCAAAAAATCACCCGATACGTATGATAAAGGATTTTCCAATAGAGGCTTTCATCTGGATATTAAAAAAAACCAGCATAGTTAAGGAGAAATCAACAGATGTTTATTTCATTATGAAGAGGAAGGTATGCCATTAACAATGGAAAACGATATCAGCCAAATGACTTCAGCACTATATGATACGGATGTTATCTCGAGTGATCTGGAAGGACTTCTGAGATTGGTGAACAAGGTGGTAGAGATGAGTGAAAAATATAAGCTGAAGGTGAATACCAAGAAGACCAAAATCACTATTATTTCTAGAAGTAAACGTATGGAAGGTCAACTACTGATACATGGCTGATCCATCCAAAGAATTGGATATATTTCTTAATATGTCAAAACTGTTCAAAAGTAGAGGCCTGTCTTTGAACACCAAAGTACGTGTATTAGGTGCTAAGTGTTTTCAACTCTCCTGTATGGTATAGACTTCTGTTCCTTATCTGAAAAATCCTGCAAAAAATTGGAAGCATTTGAATTCTTGCTCTACGGTCGAATTTTGAAGGTTTCGTGGATTAATCATTTTACCAACAAGTAGGTAGTTTTCATTGAATGAAAACGTAAACTTGAATACCTTGGCCACATCGTGAGGAATCTCGAAAGATTCCGGTTTTTGCAGCTTATACTCCAGGGCAAAAGAGTTGTGGGCAGACGAAGGATCTCATGGTTGAAAAATCTTTGAGTGTGGTTCAATACATCAACTGGGTTTATTCCGTCTGGCGGAAGATAAAGTCCGTGTAGCCATTATGCATTCGTAATGGATAGGCACCAAGAAGAAGAAGCCCAAAGTGGTTGAACGTCCGTCAACCGCCCCCCAATTGTCTCTGTACCTTAACGTGGTAGGGGTGCTTGTCATGACTGAAATCCTAGTTTCATAACGATGAAATGGAGGATGAAGTCATGATGCCTAAAGCAGGGACTTCCTATATCTAACTTTCCTTTCTTTATTGCATACCATTCCATCATATTGTCCCACAACCATTCATATCCTTTAACAAAGCTTGGAATCGTACGGGGTAGTTGTGGTTTTGAATGCAGGACGGAGTCATGGTATCCTGCGACCGATTGGAGTTTTGTAATCCATACTTGTCGCTCCTGGGACGTGCATATGGGTAGAGAATCGTGGTTGGGACCTGTCGTTTTGTCCTGTCTCATTGTGCGAACTGGTAACAATTCACTCACCTCACTGGCGAAGGCGAAACCTGCTGAATCTTTGCACGATCTTTCCAACCTTGGTCACTTATCTGCAGCGGGGTCCTAAATGGCCCACTGGAGGAAAAAAAGAAAACACGACATTTCGACCAGGGTGGATTCACTCTTTGCTCTCCCTCAACTGTATGCCACCCCCGTTTCAGCCCTTGAATGGTCTGCGTTTCAAGTGGAATCAAGGGACTTACGAATCATTGTGGAAGCGGACTCTCTGATGCTCCCATTCTTGGCCTAGGAACGGTGAGAGCTGTCTGGAGGACAAGGGGAGACTTAGGATGCTTTCTATCTGGGAAGACTCGCCCTCTGCTCGCTCCCAACTTGCCTCGGAGCCTCGCGTTTAACAGTCGAACAGCAGCACCGGTCCTCTTGGGGAGAAGGATCCCTGCTCTTATTTGTGTTGTTTCTGTGCTTCGGTCTTTTATAACCAAATAGAGACACTTTGCTCACGAAGCTGAGTGCTGGGATCGACACGACGATCCCTTTTGGAGGAGTCTGGTTTCTCCTCGTTTGTACTGACGCAAGATTTCTCTGAGTATGAAGATCCAACACGTTATGGTGCTCAAGAGCTGAACAATTCTTGCACTTCTTTGAGAAGAATTTTGCATGGAGACCTCGGTATAAAGGCTTACAAAGTTCGAATAGTACCAGAAGTGAAGCCTCATGACATCCTTTTTCAACGAGATGCAAGGAAAGTTATGTTACTCCACTTATGAATAAAACAATTGGACAGAGAAGTTACTGCTACACTGCACCGAAGCTTTTTAATTTCTAGCCCGACCCCTTAGAAATGAAAGAAAATTTAAGGAAATTCAAGAGATGTCTGAAGGAGTTGATTAGAGAAACTAAAAGAAGTTTGATACTCAAATAAATGAATAAGGCTGATCTGTACCAAAATCATTATTGGTACAGATCGGCCGAATGAATTTATTTGAATATGAATATGCTAATTATGAGCATTACGGCATTTTATGGTCTGATTTTAGTATGAGGAAAGTTTTTTCTGCGTTTGTAACCTGAAAATATCGTGAATACATTCCTTTACTTGAATTAACTCCCAAAGGTATGTCTTGTATGTATATTTGCATATTCTAGATGGCGCTAGTATGATTAATACCTTAGTGTCTCTGTGTATAGTGAATATAGATACTTGACAGATTTGTAGTCACTAGCATACATTGCACTGAAGAAAACCAACCAGTTTGAAACGTGCACATGTCTGCAATTGGCCTCTGTGATCAACAAAACCCTGTCGAGTTTGTTTGGGTATAGAATTCTTATACAGATGTATGTTACACTGTCTCGATTTGTGAAACTTTCTATAACCATAGCTCCAACTCCTTATTAATAAAGTTTGATACATACAAAATAGTGGAATCTTGATGGCGGTGGAAGAAAATATTGTTTTTATTAGTTAGTTATCATCTTTAGCGATGAAGCTCTTTTTCACCTTAGTAAACGTATCTGGGCATGTTAATCAACAATCATGCAAATACCTCGTGAATTAAGTGAGATGAAGTAAAAGCTATCAAAGATTTTCACCCAAATAATTCAGATTCGGAATCGAAGAACACGTTATTAACTTTCTTAAAAATTCAACGGAAAATCAATCCCCAAGGAAATTACGTTAATATTTACCAATCACTTTTTTCACATTTGCATTCACTAATTCTACCTAAAATTCAATCTGTTCAAGCGATTGGCATCTCATATATCAAATATTCTGCAGGGAGTCGGTTTACTTTCGACCCTCAATGTAGAAAGGAATAATAACGGTCGGCTTTGGGTTAGGAAGGTGAAAAGGATTGGTAATTAGAATATTTCCTCTGGAAGGAATGTTTGTTGTAAATACGAAGATTCAAACTGATCAAGAGAGATATACAAAAAGTTATTTCTGCGTAAACTCTCTAATTCATTCAATTAATTTAGGGATTTGGTGCGGCACTTTCGATTGAGATTACTGGAATTTTCTGATGAATTTTCTTGAGTATGAACACGTTTTGACTGAAATTTCAAAGATACCAAGGAAAGCTAAAAACAAAGATTAAAAAAAAGGTCGAAAGTTGACAGATGGGAGTTAGTGAACATGGAGCATTACACGGTAGAACAACGCGTCCTGATTGCAAAATGGCAATATGCAATATGGTGAAACTTTCCATCTACAGACAACTTGTCTGAAGATGGGATAATTAATTCCCGAAACTCGAGTCACAATTAAATATGTAAAATATGAATTTATTGGTAGTAAAACATAGTAATTTCTACAACTTGTTTTAATTATGATCAACAATCAAATAGTAACGGCTGAAACAGTTCAGTATCTGAACATAAATTAGTTATTTAAATGAGTTGTTTTGAAATAGCCTGTTTTGCCTTGTGTAACTATTATATTTTGAATTTTTTATCGAAAATGATTCATATATTATTTCTTTTAGACAAGTATCTGGTGAAAATTCTTAACTTTAATTCATTATGTACTCAATTCCTCAATAATATTCTTTCTTGTATTCTTGAAGCGGTAAAAAACACTTCTTAAATGGTTTCTTTCATTCTATTATTATTGTTTTCAATAAGGACTTACACCCAAGAATTAATGAGTTTGACATACGAAACCGAAACACAAATTTGTTGTATGTTATATATAAAAGTTGTTGTAGAAAGGTCCGTTTTGTCTGATAAAACTATCAATGATTTTTAATCGAAAATAATCAAAAAGTTAGTATTTTCAAACAAGTAGAAAAAGGTTTGTTTTTTAATATATCATATTTTCAATTCATACCAACAAATGATGAGTTTTAAATATGAAATAAAAACACAAATTTGTTTTATCTTAATTGTAAGAGTTCTGTTGCTAAAGCCTGTTTTATCTATTATAACAGAACTATTAATGATTTTTGATCGGAAATGATCTTATTTTCAATTCATAAAGGATATTGTTACTTTAATTTTTGAAATAATAAGAACACTTATTAAGTTATTTTTTTTGTCTATAATTATTGTTTGCACTAATGACTGGCACCCAACAAATGATCAGTTTAAAATATAAAATAGGAACATAATTAAAACAAATTGTAGAAATTACTATGTTTTACTACCAAAAAATATATATTACACATTTTCTTGTGACTCGAGTTTCGGGAAATTAACTATCCCATCATCAGACAACAACAGTTGTTATAAAAGATAAATTAGGAACATAAATTTGTTTCATGTTATTTATAAGAGTATTATTAGAAAAGCCAGTTCAGCCTATTGAAACTGTTAATGATTTCTGATCGGAAATGATCAACAAGTAATTTATTTCCGACAAGATATCTAGTAAAATTTCAATTCATCATATTTTCAATTCTTTCATGATATTCTTGCTTTAATTTTTGGAACAATAAGAACACATCTTAAGTTATTTTTTTGTCTGTAATTATTGTTTGCACTAATGGCTTGCATCCAACAAATTATTAGATTAAAATAAAAAATAGGAACATGAATTTGTTTTATGTTATTTAAAAAAGTATTGTTAGAAAAGCCTGTTCAGCTTAACGATTTTTGATCAGAAATGATCAACAAGTTATTCATTTCAGACAAGATATCTAGTAAAATTTCAATTCATCATATTTTCAATTCATAAATGATCTTCTTACTTTAATTTTTGGAACAATAAGAACACTTCTTAAGTTATTTTTTTTGCCGTTAATTATTGTTTGCACTAATGACATACACCCAACAAATGATCAGTTTAAAATATAAAATAGAAACATAAATTTGTTTTATGTTATTTATAAGAGTATTGTTAGAAAAGTCTGTTCAGCCTATTGAAACTATTAATGATTTTTGATCGGAAATGATCATCTATTTATTTATTTCAGACAAGATATCTAGTAACTTTTTAATTCACCATACTGTCGATTCAGTAACGATATTCCTGCTTTAATTTTTGGAGCAGTAAGAACACGTCTTAAGTTATTACTTTCGGTCTTCGATTATTATTTTCAATAATGACTTACACCCAACAAATGATGTGTTCAAAAAGCGAAATAGATACACAAACGATTTAATGGATAAATCTTAATCAAACACGCACATGAGGAACTCACCGGAAAATCTGATCAAGTTCTGGAGTGCTTTATACTCCCGAACGCACCTGTTGAGCGAATGATTTCAATGGCAACAGTAAAGACTATAAGAGAAGCTGCGGACGCGCTTTTATAAGCTTCAAAGTTTCCGAGGGACGCCGACGCTCGACCGAAGGGGCGTTAGTCCCGAACTGCTCACGGGAACATATTTTGACTTTACGTAGTCAGAGGGAGGATCTTCACCTACTATTTTGTTGTGCAGTTTTTTCATTCATTGTGGATCCGACAATCCGAAAAGAAAGTTGATTACGTTGAATAAAATAATAAGATGCAGTTTTTTACTTGATAGAAGAATAATAACCAACTTTGAATGTACAAACAGATTTAATCTGTTAGTCTTCTACAATTTTAATTTCAGAAAAATTTTTTAAAAAAACTTTTAGAATTAAATTAATGTCTTAATGGTTTATATTTAATAGACGTATAAAAATCAAAACTCATTATACAATATCAAATGGAATAAAAAAACCAAAAAATAAATTATTAATTAAAATTAAAAATAATTAAAGTTTTGCCCTTGAAAAACATTTAAAAACATGTTCAGTTCCTGATCTTATATTCATGAAAACTAAATCTTTTTCAAAAATACACAACATTATTTTAAAAACTTCTCCAAAACTAATTTATTTGGAATATTTAATATGTTTGAATATTCAAATGAGTTGCTTCAAAAACTCCCAAAATCATGTAGCAAATCCTCAAAAACAATTAAAAATTCAGATAAGATCAGTTCAACTTTACATTTATAATATAAATTCAATTAAAAATAAATGAAATTGTAATCTTACCAAACAATTTCAGCAAAATCTGTGAATTCAATTAAACTAGGTAGGTACATCTAATATCCAAGGTAATCTATGTTTTATGCTAAACACAGAAATCACATAAAGTTTGTAAGGCATTTTATGGCCTTCATTAAATCACTGGAAACTGTATAATAAATTTCATTATTCAAAAACCTAATATAATTATATATTATATGTAAAATAATAAGTTGCGTACCACGTGCCATTTCTGACGAGTTCAGGTGCGTATGTTTGGAACGAAACATTCGATATTACTTATTTTTAATATTAATTAATAATCTATATGTTGGGTTTTTTTATTCCATTTGATATTGTATAGTGAATTTTAATTTTTATACGCCGATCAAATATAAGCAGTGCTTATTTAAGACATTAATTTAATTCTAAAAGTTTTTTCAAAATTTTTTTTAAATTAAAATTGTAGGAGACTAACAGATTAAATCTGTTTTGATATCCAAAACTGATTAGGTGTTATAAAAGGTCTAAATTAAGGGTGTAAAGAGACAATTTACTTTACCATTGGAGTAATGGATTTTTAAAATAAATTAAAATTCGAGTCGATACTTCATATAAGTATCGAGTATTGGATTGGTGATTGGAGATTGGAGTATTTGTTGTTGATTGATATTATATTTTATTGAATATGAATTATTTGAATACTGACGAAACAAAGTCTCTCTTAAAACTTGTTTTTGAGTAATGTTTTTACACATCTTGAGATTTTATAGAAAGTAACTTAGTTAGATATCCAATAATATTGAATATTCTAAGTAAGATAGTTTTATGATGAAATTCTTAAGATTATGTTAAAAATTTTTGAAAGATATTTGTTTTCATAAGAATGATCAGCAGAAACAAAATTTTGTCTATTCAAAATATTTAATTTATAGAATTTTGGTTAACAATTTTCATTTATTGGATTTTTTTATATCATTTGGATGTCTTATAATGAATGTTTATTTTATATGTCGTTTCATATAGGTGGTACTTATATGACATTAATTTAATTCCTGAAGTTATAATAATTAAATATAATTTTTTGAAATCAAATATGTAGAAGGCTAATATTGAAATACTTAAATAAAATATTTGAATAAAATTTAATATGTTCGAATAATTAAATAAGTTACTTCAAAAACTCTCAAAAACATGTAGCACATCCTCAGAAACAATTAAAAATTCAGATAAGGTCAGTTCAACTTTGCATTTATAATATAAATTCAATAAAAAATAAATAAACTTGTAATCTTACTAAACAATTTCTGCAAAATCTGTGAATGTGTTTGTCAAAGACAAAACATACGTACCATGTTCTGACGAGTTCAGGTGCGTATGTTTGGAACGAAACGATATTACTTATTTTTAATTTCAATTAATAATTAATTTTTTGGGTTCTTTTATTCCATTTGATATTGTATGGTAAATTTTGATTTTTATACGTCTATTAAATATAAGCAGTGCTTATTATTAGACATTAATTAAATTCTAAAAGTGTTTTTTTTTATTTTTTGAAATTAAAATTTTAGAAGATCAACAGATTAAATCTGTTTTGATATTCAAGGTTTGTAATTATCCTTCTATCAAGAAAAAACCGCATCTCATTATTTTAAATTGAATCGTTCCTATCGAAGAATCCGTTACAATGTGGAAGTTTCAAGATATTAAGGTTGTTTCAATTACTTATATCAAGTATCGACTCGAATTTTAACTTACTTCATCATTGGAGTAATGGATTTTTAAAATAAATTAAAATTCGAGTCGATACTTGATATAAGTAATTGAAACAACTTTAATATCTTGAAACTTCCACAATGTAACGGGTTCTTCGATAGGAATGATTCAATTTCAAATAATAAGATGCGGTTTTTTCTTAATAGAAGGATTATTACAAACTTTGAATATCAAAACAGATTTAATCTGTTAGTCTTCTAAAATTTTAATTTCAAAAAATGAAAAAAAACACTTTTAGAATTAAATTAATGTCTAATAATAAGCACTGCTTATATTTAATAGACGTATAAAAATTAAAATTTACCATTCAATATCGAATGGAATAAAAAAACCCAAAAAATAAATTATTAATTGAAATTAAAAATAAGTAATATCGAATGTTTCGTTCCAAACATACGCACCTGAACTCGTCACAACATGGTACGTATGATTTGTCTTTGACAAACACATTCACAGATTTTGCAGAAATTAATTGGTAATATTACAAGTTTATTTATTTTTAATTGAATTTATATCATAAATGCAAAGTTGAACTGACCTTATCTGAATTTTTAATTGTTTCTGAGGATATGCTACATGTTTTTGAAGTAACTTATTTAATTATTCAAACATATTAAATATTATTTAAATATTTCATTTAAATATTTCAATATTATTAGCCTTCTACATATTTGATTTCAAAAAATTATATTTAATTATTATAACTTCAGGAATTAAATTAATGTCATATAAGTACCACTTATATCAAACGACATATAAAATAAACATTCATTATAAGACATTCAAATGATATAACAAAATCCAATAAATAAAAATTGTTAACCAAAATTCTATAAATTAAATATTTTCAATAGACAAAATTTTGTTTCTGCTGATCAATCTTATGAAAACAAATATCTGTCAAAAATTTTTTTAACATAATCTCAAGAATTTCATCATAAAACTATCTTACTCAGAATATTCAACATTATTGGATATCTAACTGAGTTACTTTCTATAAAATCTCAAGATGTGTAAAAACATTACTGAAAAACAAGTTTTAAGAGAGACTTCGTTTCGTCAGTATTCAAATAATTCATATTCAATAAAATTTAACATCAATCAACAACAAATATTTACTCACCCTTCAACAATTTAAAAAACTTCTGGTAAATGAATACTGAAAAATTTAAATGGAGTAAGGTTAACTACAAATAAATAATTCTGTGGTTTATATTGTAGAAGTTTTCAGATTGTATTCTGAATTTAAAATTATTTCAATTACTTTCATCAAGTATCTTATCCTTCTATAATTCTATCAAAGATCTACAAAAAACTCCCTTATTATGTATTATTTTTGAAATTCTGGATATTTTTGTTCTTCTCATGGGACATTGCTTGAGAAGAATAACATCGTTTAAGTTTTTCTATGTTCTGGGAAAATGTTTTGGGTTATGATTATTCTTACAAGTCGTCTCTCTATACGTTAAACATGTTTTAGTTCCTTGAATATCAAAACAGATTCAATCTGTCAGTCTTCTACGAATTTTATTTAAAAAAAAATTTTATTTAAAAACTTTTAGAATTGAATTAATGTTTTATAAGCACTGCTTATATTTAATAGACGTATAAAATCGAAACTCATTATACAATATCAAATGGAATAAAAAACCAACAAATATAAATTGTCAATTAAAATTAATGAATATATTATTTTATATATTTCAATGTTTCGTTCCTAGTTCCATGAAATCGTAGGGGTAAGTTTATTTATTGTTAATTGATTTTATCTTTCAAATGTGAAGTTGGACTGACCTTATCTGAATTTTAATTGTTTTTGCTGATGTGCTACATGTTTTGAGAGTTTTTAAAGTAGTATATTTAAATAATAAAATATTTTAAATAAATTAGTTTTGGAGAAGTT
Organism: Megalocaria dilatata; assembly: GCA_034642435.1. Taxonomy (NCBI): domain Eukaryota; kingdom Metazoa; phylum Arthropoda; class Insecta; order Coleoptera; family Coccinellidae; genus Megalocaria; species Megalocaria dilatata. The sequence continues at coordinate 46,896,816 of CM067861.1, forward strand.
CTTAAATAATGTTGTGTATTTTTGAAAAAGATTAAGTTTTGATGAATATAAGATCAGGAACAAAACCTTTTTTCACAGAAAGACATGCGCACCACGCCAGTCTGAAGACTTCAGGTGCGCATGCTTAGAACGAAACATTGAAATATTCAAATATTATTTAAATATTTTAACAATTTTCAAAATTTTTGTAAAAAATTTTAAAAATTAGCCTTCTACATATTTAATTCCAAAAGATTATATTTAATGATTATAACTTCTGAAAATGAATTAAAATAATGTCGTATAATAATTTTTATTTTATATGTCATGATATAAGTGGTACTTATACTACATTATTTTAATTTATTTTCAGAAGTTATAATCATTAAATATAATCTTTTGGAATTGAATATGTAGAAGGCTAATTTTTAAAAATTTTTTTAAAAATTTTTAAAATATTTAAATAATTTTATATACCTTCTATCAAGAATTAACCTCTTTTTATGGTATTTTATTCATAATATATAATTATTTGGTTTACTTAACATTCTTTATACAGATAGTCCTTGTGCTATAACAGAGGCCGTTAAATTGTCTTTCAATCTTCTAGATCAAGGGTAAACCACAGATATATTTTTGTGTTTAATGACACCACATTTAAGGTTTCATTTTGGTAGAACTTTTTCTAGAGGAATGAAGGGTAAGTGAATATTTTTTGTTGATTGATGTTATATTTATTGAATATGAATATTTGAATACTGATGAAGCTAAGTTGATCTTAAAACTTGTTTTTCAGTAATGTTTTACATATCTTGAGTTTTTATATAAGGTACCTTGGTTAGATATCCAATAATATTGAATAGTCTAAGTAAGATAGTTTTATGATGAAATTCTTAAGATTATGTTGGATATTCTTGAAAGATATTGGTTTTCATAAGATTGATCAGCAGAAACAAAATTTTGTCTATTCAAAATGTTTAATTTATAGGATTTTGGTTAACAATTTTTATTTATTGGATTTTGTTATGCCATTCGGATGTCTTATAATGAATGTTTATTTTATATGTCATGGTATAAGTGGTACTTATACGACATTATTTTAATTTATTTTCAGAAGTTATAATCATTAAATATAATCTTTTGGAATTAAATATGTAGAAGGCTAATTTTTAAAAATTTTTTAAAAATATTTAAATAATTTTATATACCTTCTATCAAGAATTAACCTCTTTTTATGGTATTGAAATATTTATTTATTAATTTTAATTGACAATTTATATTTGTTTTATTCCATTTGATGTTGTATAATGAGTTTTGATTTTATACGTCTATTAAATATAAGCATTGCTTATAAGAAATTAATTTAATTCTAAAAGTTTTTGAATAAAAATTTTGTTTAAATTAAAATTGTAGGAGACTAGCAGATTGAATCTGTTTTGATATTCAAAGTTTGTTATCACTTCGATAAAGTAAAAAACCGCTTCTTATTATTTTATTTTTAAGATAATTCATTTTCGAGCTATCTTTCTGGTGAGTTGATAAGGGTTTTTGCCTTTATTTTACTTTAGAACATAAACTGTAGGAATTTCAGATGAGGTCAAAAAAAATTATTAAGATCTGTTTTCCGAAAGTTTATTTGTTGAAACCAGCAATTGAAAGTGTGTACTTGATATCCCTCTCCATTCAAATGATTATCATAAAATGCATATTAGGGAAAATTATCTCAATATTTGAACGAAAACAGTATCGATAATAATAAACCTAACATATGTGTCACTGATTTCATTCATGCTCGGGCGGTCACTTGGGGAACTTTGCTAATAAATATTGATCCAAACTAAACATACCACTGATAAAATTCATAACAACATACTTAGGTATGATTTGGTTATAATTGAAACAGATCCAATTACGCACGTTGATATTAAACTTTCAGGTACCCGTTGACGTCAGATTAATCGTCATAATTATATTTTGCTAATTGCATGAAAAGCACAGATATTTAACAGAATAAATCAAGTGTCAGGTTTACCAATTTGGAAGATGGAAATATCTTAGCCAATCTCTCAGTGAGAGAATTTCATCATAAATGACATGAGGTAAAATTATCAAGTCCCAGACATGACCTGCTTTAGTGTTCAAAACTCGTTTAAACCCTTGATCCAAATTGAAAATAAGTTCAAGAATGTTCATATCGGGTGTTTTTCATTTAGAATAATAGAATTTTCGATAGGAATAACTGTGATTTGACAGAAGGTAGAAGCCATGTTGTTTTGACATTTCTGTACAGTAAGCATTGCAAATTATCATGGAAACACCCACGCCGCAACAACATTTACAAAGTGTTGAAATATATTTTCAAAATCAGTGTTCCTTTAATAATAATAATAATAATTCATTAATTACCCTCAAAATTTTACAGGGAATGTCATGTGCATATACACTCTGTCAAGAAACTACCGGGAATTATCGATTTAAATCTGGCGGGGCAATGAGGCAGGTAAAAAATTTTTTTCCTAGGTTGGTACCACTGTCCTTAATTACTATGCCAAGCTTGAGCGGGATCTGTCAACTAGTGTGTTTGCAACAGCTGATTAAGTCAGTCGATGTCAGAGTGCGTGCCGATTTTTACTATGGGTGATTACGTTGAGCAAAGAATTTGTTTAAAGTTTTGTGTTGCAAATGAATTTTTGTGTGCCGATGCATTGAAAATGTTGCAAAAGGCCTTTGGTGATAATGCTCTATCGAAAACTCGTGCATATCAGTGGTACAGAGCCTTCAAGGACGGTCGTGAAGTGGTCGCCCATCGACGGCTTCGATCGAAGATAACGTCGATAAAATTAAGGAAAGGGTGCTGAAAAACGTCGTACCAGCTTGAGAGAGATAGCACATGATCTTAAGATATCCCACGGGTCCGCACGTACGATTTTGATTGATATTTTGGGCATGAGAAAGGTGGCCGCACGACTCGTACCGAAAGACCTGAATTTTCTTCAAAAACGTCATCGCGAACAGGTTGCTTCAGACATGCTGGATCGCTGTAATTCCGATTCTACATTCATGGAACGCATTAGAACTGGTGATGAGACCTGGGTCTACGAGTACGATATGCAAACAAGCCAGCAATCATCGGAATGGGTGGCAAAAAATGAGCCGAAACCGAAAAAACCACGCCAAAGCCGCTCGAAAATGAAGGTGATGCTCATTGTTTTCTTCAATATCCGTGGCGTGGTGCACTACGAATTCGTTCCAGAGGGTCAGACGGTAAACAAGGAGTATTACCTAGGCGTTATGAAACGTTTGCGTGAGCGTATCCGTAAGAAGCGGCCAAATTTGTGGGCGAACAACTCATGGATTTTGCATGACGATAACGCGCCTTCTCACCGAGCTACGATTGTGACCGACTTTCTCGCCAAAAACTCAACAAACGTGCTTCAGCAACCACCGTATTCGCCGGATTTGGCTCCCTGCGACTTTTTCCTCTTCCCAAAACTAAAATTGCCCCTTCGTGGCACCCGTTTTGAGTCGATTGAAGCCATAAAACAAAATTCGGCGCGAGAGCTAAAGTCGATCCCGGAAAGCGCCAATAAAAAATGTTTCGATAATTGGAAGTGCCGTTGGCATAGATGTATTGGAGCAAATGGAGCCTATTTTGAAGGCGACCCAATAAATTTTTACGATTAAATGTAAAAATGTTGTTTTAATTGAAAATTCCCGGTACTTTCTAGACAGAGTAGTATATGATAATATACATATATGTATAAATAAATGCAATATATATATGAATGGAATAATAGTTCATTGATAACAATAACTGATATTAGGTCAAATTTAAAATTTCTTAAAGTTAAAATATAAAAATTACAAAATTTGAATATCAAAACAGATTTAATCTGTTAGTCTTCTACAATTTTAATTTAAAAAAAAATTTATTCAAAAAACTTTAAGAATTAAATTAATGTCTGCAATAAGCACCGCTTATATTTAATAGACGTATAAAATCAAAACTCAAATGGAATAAATAAACCAACAGATATAAAAAGTCATTAAAATTAATGAATAAATATTTAAAGGAGACACAATTTTGTTTCTGATCTTACCTTTAAGAACACCAATTGCCTTTTCAAAACATGAACACAACTTAAGGAACTCTCAAAAAATATATAATAATTTATTTGAAATATTTAATACAATTAAATATTCGAATAAGTTAATTCAGAAATCCCTCAAAACATGCACTATATCTTCAAAAAACCAATATAATTCCAGGTAATCTCTTCATCGGTCCAAAATTATATTCCAAATATCAAAATCAAATGACTATCACTATATCTCAACTCACACTAAAAAAAAGGAGTTTGAAGTTTTAATCTTTTTGTTTTCCAACAGTTTTCCACTCAACTCTGCATAAGTGTTAGGTCCAGTTAACTTTTCTTCGATTGTTGAAAAATACACGTTGAATGTTTCTTCTGATAATGTCACTTTTTTGTTTTTATTTTGGAATGTATGATCTGCCATATAGCCCGGCTTTTATTCTCCGCTTCGCTCATGAATTTTAAATTTTCATATCTGATGTTATCATTCACAAGTTGATCAATTTGTTGTTTTAATGTCATATATAGCTTCTTCGAGTTCTCATCTTTTTTTACCTCATATATTGTGTGGGCTGCGTCTATTTTCTTTTTTAATTTCAATTATTTCTGGTTTTTCCCAGCATTTAGTTTTAGTATTGACCACTTTCACTTTTTTTTCAGGAAAGAACTGATTGAAAGAATGTATTAAAATTTGGTGAAAATTCCTGAAACAATCTCGTATTGTGCCCATACGTATAGAACCCCAATCTACATTCTGCAATTGTTCCTGAAACAGGCTAGTATTTTCTTTATTCAATATACGAATCGTTTTATATTTTTTTTCTCCAAACTCATGAAGCACTTCGTGAAATTTATGGTTTACATAATCGTCCTTCAGAGCAGCTTATTCGTCTAACTATCGATAGATTTCGGACAACATTTTCTCTACTCGATGCAACAACAACAACAAGACAAGGAACTGTACTTACAGAAGAAAATATCGCTACTGTAAGTCATAGCGTTAATGATGATTCAGATTTGTCTATTCGTCAACGTTCACAATAAGTTGGACTCTGTGCATCCACCACGTGGAAAATTTTGCGTAAAGATCTTAGTCTACACCCATACAAGAAAAAACTGTTTCAAGAACTAAAGCCACTTGACCATAATAAGCGTCGTTTGCTTACTGAGTGGGCCCTTGAACAGCTTGAAGTTGATCTACTTTTTTATCGTAAAATTGTATTTAGTGATGAAGCTCATTTCTGGTTGAACGGCTATGTAAACAAGAGAAATTACCGTATATGGAGTGAAAATAATCCTCAAGAAGTTCTGCAGGTTCCATTGCATCCTGAAAAATGCACTGTATAGTGTGCTTTACACGCTGGAGACATCATCGGTCCATATTTCTTTAAGAACGATGCTGGAGCTAATGTTACAGTGAATGGTGCTCGTTACAGATCAATGATTATTTGTTTCAAAATTTGAATGGTATCGATCCAGAAGTGTTTTGGTTCCAACAAGATGGTGCAACATATCATGCTCCTACCGTAGCAATTGATTTATTGAAATAAAGATTTGGCAATAACATTATCCAATGGTCCAATTAATTGGCCTCCAAGATCATGCGACATAACTCCACCCGGTTATTTTCTTTGGGGTTATGTCAATTCATTGTTTTATGCTGATAAACCAGAAACAATAGACGCTTTGGAAGCCAACATAACTCGTGTTAAAGGCTTGAATTACTCGAAAAAGTGGTCCAAAATTGGTCTGATCGAATGCGGTTCCTCAGAGCTAGTCGTGGTGGACATATGACGGAAATTATTTTCAAAACATAAATGTCATGAAATTATTTTTCAAATAAAAAAAATGTGGCTTCAATCTTAATTTAAATGTGTTTTATTTCAATTTAAAGTTCTATAACTCTAAAAAAAACACACGATACCATCCATGCAGAATAAGAAATTTAAAATAAGACCACACTAAATCTTATGTTGTTCACAGCATTCAAGCTAGAACTGCGTGATGAAGCAAGACGTACTGGTTATCAGAAAAATATAATAAAAATGTGGCATTCTTTCAAAATGATAGGCATTTAAAAATATTCTAAAAAATCTACACCCCGTGGCGGTCTTTCTACTTCTGTTGTCACAAATCTTCACTGTCACCAATTTTTGTTGTTGTTATGTAACCCTGAATAATACTTCTCTAAATTGTTATCCAAATTTCTTCTAGTATGATTTTACTATGTCTTTAATATTAACGGGGTGAAACGGAAGGCCCAATTGTCTTATTTTAATATTAAAAGTTAAAATAGAAATTGTGTACTCAATTCAACACGCGAGAAACCCACAATCGAACTTTAATTCCTAGCAAATTTCCATCCCAGTCGATTCGACGTCGTTATGTTACACTGTATCGGATAACTTTATGCAATATTAAATTTGATATTGTGTCTCAGATGGATGTAGTCAACATGTGTGCCGAACAGCAACAACCAAGAAGCTTATTTCTAGTTAGAAAGCAATAAGGCAACAATTTCTGCACCCAAACATACTATTTACATTTGAGATCAATACATAAAACGATATCAGTGTGAATGTTGCCTTTCCAGGTTTCAATTTATTATTTCCCGAGTGGCTTTGCATATATCATAGTTGGCGTTGTTCAGCTAAGGGCATACCCAGCCAATTTGTTCTCAACGCTCTCTATGAGCTCGTGTCATTTCACGTCACTCACCGTACAGTATTTCCAAATTTTTCGGATATTTTTGCAGTGAATATAGATTAAAGGGTGGACCATCTAGAGTCTGCATTTTAAAGTATCGAGTGTTCTTTTTAGAGTGATAGAACTTCAAATTGTAATGAAAATAATCAATAACACGAGTTATGTTCGCTTCCAAAGCGTCTATTTTTTCTGCATTTCTATTTACGAAGAGGCTATTTGATCCTCAACTGTTATGGACTTACACACCAGCACTCCCGAGTTCTATGCGCCAACTGGATTTGTATCATCCGAAACGAAATGATGTATCCAACTCTCACAAGGGCTACCTATATCTCTGTGAGACAGTATAGCTTTCTTTTCGAGTAATACACTGGATTATTCTATCACCATAACGCACATATCTTTCGATAATTCCAATGTTCGACTGGAGTTGTCCTTATGCTTTGAATGTCGTATTTCCAAAACGTGATTTTCCAAACCTGTATAATTATTCTTTCCTTATACATACTAGTATAATTGATAGGAAACAAGACACATAAGGAAACAAACTTCCCTATTATTATACGATATCTTTCAGTCAAAAGTGCACGAATTTTCTGATCTCGAGGATTTTCGCAACTGAAATTGTGTTAACAACAACTAATTAAACTTTTTGCTGTAGGATTCATTGAAAAGATCGTGAAGTCTGGTCACATAGGAAAGTTCCGGAATTTGGACTCTAAGAATTATCCATTCAACATTATTCGACACGACAAGATAATGAAGAAAGTTAGTTATTCTTTTCTAAGTTAGATCTTACTCTTTCAACTAACTGCCTTGATTGTACAGAGATGCCATGGGTGAAATTATTTGAACATATGTAGCAGTTATCACTAATTGTCTGAAAGTTGATATATCGGGTGTTTTTTTAGGGTGATAGAACTTTAAATTGAAATAAAGCACATTTAAATTGAGATTGAAGACAACTTTTTTTTTATTAGGAAGATAATTTTATGATATTTATGTTTTAAAAATAATTTCCGGCATATGTCCACCACGACTAGCTTCGACCAGACCAATTTTTGACCATTTTTTGGAGTTATTTCGGCCTTATTTCATCGATAACACCAGTTATGTTGGCTTCCAAAGCGTCTATTATTTCTGGTTTATCAGCATAAACCAATGACTTGACATAACCCCAAAGGAAATAATCCAGTGGAGTTATGTCGCATGATCTTGGAGGCCAATTAATTGCACCATTTCTCGAAATAATGTTATCGCCAAATATTTCTTTCAATAAATCAATTGTTACGGTAGCAGCATGAGATGTAGCACCATCTTGTTGGAACCAAAACACTTCTGGGTCGATATCATTCAAATTTTGAAACAAATAATCATTGATCATCGATCTGTAACGAGCACCATTCACTGTAACATTAGCTCCAGCATCGTTCTTGAAGAAATATGGACCGATGATGCCTCCAGCGTGTAAAGCACACTTTACTGTGCATTTTTCAGGATGCAATGGAACCTGCAGAACTTCTTGAGGATTATTTTCACTCCATATACGGTAATTTGTTTTGTTTACATAGCCGTTCAACCAGAAATGAGATTCATCAGTAAACACAATTTTACGATAAAAAAGTGTATCAGCTACAAGATGTTCTAGGGCCCAATCAGGAAACAAACGACGCTTATTATGGTCAAGTGGCTTTAGTTCTTGAACCAGTCGTATCTTGTATGGGTGTAGACCAAGATCTTCACGCAAAATTTTCCTTGTGGTGGATGTACAGAGTCCAACTTGTTGTGAACGTCGACGAATAGACAAGTTTGGATCATAATTAACATATGACTTACAGCAGCGATATTTTCTTCTGTACGTACATTTCCTTGTCTTGTTGTTGTTGCATCGAGTAGCGAAAATGTTGTCCGAAATCTATCGATAGCTGGACGAATAAGCTGCTCTGATGGACGATTATGTAAACCATAAATCATAAATTTCTATAAGTTTTGCGAATAGAACACTGATTTTGAAAATAAATTTCAACAATTTGTAAACGTTGTTGGGGCTTGAGTTTTCCCACGATAATTTGTCAATGCTTACTGAACAAAAAAAAATTTACTCCCAAAAAAAAAATTTGAAAAAATCTTCACCTAAAAAAGTGATCAAAAAAAAATTTTGAAAAAATTTTCAACAAAAAAAAATTTGAAGAAACTTTCTCCCAAAGAAAAAAAATTTTAAATAATTTTCTCCGAAAAAAAAAATTTTTTTCACCTAAATAAAGTGAAAAAAAATTATCTGAAAAAATTTTCTCCCAAAAAAAAAATTTTAAGAATTTTCACCTAAAAAGAGTGGTGACAAAAAAATCATTTTGAAAAAATTTCCACCCAAAAAAAAAATTTGGAAAAATTTTCTCCAAGAAGAAAACTTTTTTCACGTAAAAAAGTGATCAAAAAAAATTTTCAACCAAAAAAATTTTTTTTTAAATTTACTCCCAAAAAAAAATTTCTTCACGTGAAAAAAAGTGACCAAACTAAAATTTTCACCCAAAAAAAAATTTGAAAAGTTTTCTCCCAAAACAATCTTTTGTTCACGTAAAAAAGTGAAAAGAAATTTTCTCCAAAAAACAAATTTTGAATGAATGTCTCCCAAAAAAAATTTTATTTAATTTGCACCTGAAAAACGTGACCAAAAAAAAAAATTTTTTAAATTTTCTCCCAAAAAAAATTGAAAAAACTTCACCTAAAAAAAGTGATAAAAAAAATTTTGAAAAAATTTTCACCCAAAAAAAATTTTGAAATAATTTTCACCTAAAAAGTGACCAAATAAAATTTTGACGAAATTTTCAACCAAAAAAAAAATTTTGAAAAAATTTTCTCCAAAAAAAAAATTTGAAGAAATTTTTCTTGTGGTGATGCGCAGAGTCCAACTTGTTGTGAACGTCAACGAATAGACAAATCTGGATCATCATTTACACTATGACTTACAGCAGCGATATTTTCTTCTGTACGTACAGTTCTTTGTCTTGTTTTGTTGCATCGAGTAGAGAAATTGTTGGCCGAAATCTATCGATAGTTGGACGAATAAGCTGCTCTGATGAACGATTATATAAACCATAAATTTCACGAAGTGCTCTATAAGTTTGGCGAATAGAACACTGATTTTGAAAATAAATTTCAACAATTTGTAAACGTTGTTACGGCGTCAATCTTTCCATGATAATTTGTCAATGCCTACTGAAAAGAAATGTCAAAACAACATGACTTCTACCTTCTGTCAAATCACAGTTATCCCTATCGAAAGCTTTATCACTCTAAAAAAAAACACCCGATATATTGATTGTGACTACTAAATCTTTGTCAACGAGTTCGAGGCAATCGTTTGAAGCCCAAAATATAGATAATTGGATGAAATGACATCATGGTAGAGATCATTAAAAATATTCTAGCTCTTGCAATTATTATTTTGTGGGTCTCATGAAAAGGCATAAAAAATAAACGTTTTTATTAACTTTTCCGAAATCAAATGTATCTAATTAATCGTTATCCAAGAAACGAAGGAAAAATTTTAATTAAACAAACAGGTGCATGTAAATGGATGACAGGGACAAAAGGTTATTGTATTGTTTGGAATGTTTTCTGAAAATATAACGGAATTGATAGTCGGTCAACTTCAACAGGTGTATTAGAAAAGTGTAATATTCGTGAAAAAAAATTATCTGAGCAAATGTCTCACAAAATATGAACACGTGCATAAGTGCAGTCGAAGTTATGCACTTTAATTCAGGTAATATCTGAATACACAGTAAACTCAGAAGATATACAGATAGGAATAAAGTCAATTCAAGGGATTTCCCTAGGTACTGGCAGATATGGAGATTAGATAAAATGTAAATTCAAGATCTTCAGACGAATTTATGCAACAGATGAATACTTCCGCTTATAAAGATTATCACACGCTGTCAAATTTGTAAAGCATCGTACAGGTACGAAAACAAAGTTCAATGGATATAAAAAAATGTCCCAAAAAAATTCATTATTGATTCATTTTCTACTTGACGGAAATTCATCGTAAATTTTTTTCACATTTTTAGGCTTGATTTTCTGCAAATTTTTTTTGTCACTTTTTTTAGGTGAAAATTTTTTTTTGGGTCACTTTTTTGTTGATTTTTTTGGCGCTTTTTTCAGCTGATTGGGTCCTAGAACAGCTGGAAGTTGATCCACCTTTTTATCCTTAAATTGTGTTTAGTGATGTAACTCATTTCTGGTTGAACGTATATGTAAACAAGCAAAATTGCCGTATATGGAGTGAAAACAATCCTCAAGAAGTTCTGCACGTTCCATTGCATCCTGAAATGGTATGGTGTGCTTTACACGCTGAAGGCATCATCGGTCCATATTTCTTTAAAAACGATGCTGGAGTTAATGTTACAGTGAATGGTTACAGATCGATGATCAATGATTATTTGTTTCCAATTCGAATGATATCAATCCAGAAGTGTTTTGGTTCCAACAATATGCTGCTACCTTAACAATTGATTTTTCGAAAGAAAGATTTGGCGATAACATTATTTCGAGAAATAGTCCAATTAATTGGCCTCCAAGATCATACGACATAACTCCAGTGGATTATTTTCTTTGGGGTTATGTCAAGTCATTGGTTTATGCTGGTATATGGGAAACAATAGACGCTTTGGAAGCCAACATAATTCGTGTTATTGATGAAATAAGGCCTGAATGACTCGAAAACGTGGTCCAAAATTGGTCTGGTCGAATGCGGTTCCTCAGAGCTAGTCGTGGTGGACATATGCCGGTAATTATTTCTAAAACATAAATGTCATAAATAATAAATTTCTATCACTCTTAAAAAAACACCCGATACAATGCGCGCAAAATTTTTTTTGAATGAACAAACAGATCTTGACAAATGCCTATAACTAAATGGCATTTTTAAGCGACAAACTCCAATAAACACCCTTAGTTCTTATGACTTGTTTTTCCACTATTTTGTCACGTACTTAAGTGTATCTAAGCTCTATTACACTGGACACCATCGGACTTTAGAATGTAGATACCCGAAAAAGCCACCTCGTGATGGAACAATTGTTGTATTATAAACATTCTTGTGGAAATTGAAATACTGTGTTCTATATACTTTTTAAATCGTCTTGTTATCTGAACTATTTTCCTCTAGATTTGAATATTTTGAAATTATGCTTTTGGTGAGTTGATAATAGTTATTGTTGTTCATAAATTATCCTTACTCCACCATTCGTACAAGAAGTACCTATTTTTAGCGAATCAATTTCTGAGTGAGAAAAATCTAATTCATCTTCTGTGTGTACCTCATCTATGAATATTCAGTCTCATATTTCACAATGTGAAGCTAAATTCAAGACAGCTCGACACTTAACCTTTCAGTGATTGTCACTTTGAAGTTTATACACAAAATTAGAATGGATGAGAATTATCAAAATTACTGTAACTAAAATCAATTGAATTTGTTATTCAAACATGGCAGCATATCAAAGACTTCCCTTCAGAATAGCAGAAGAACTCAACGACCTAGCGAACAGAATACGGCTTCATGTTGTCACATCAACAAGTAGAGCAAAAGGAGGACATCCTACATCATGTTCCTCGGTGGCGGAAATTCTAGCTGTGCTTTTTTTCCAAGTAATGAGATATAAAGTTTCAATCCTTAAAGACCCTTGCAGTGATAGGCTTGTCCTTTCTAAAGGACACGCAGCTCCAGCTCTTTATGCAGCCTGGGCAGAAGTTGGGCTATTTCCAACGTCAGAACTATTGAATTACCGCAAATTTGGATCGATTTTGGAAGGTAACCCTACTCCGAAAGCAGAGTTCGTTGACGTGGCTACTGGAGCTCTTGGTCATGGGCTGTCTCACGCAGCTGGAATGGCTTATATGGGTAAATATTTCGACAAGGCTGCTTTTAGGGTATACTGCATAGTCGGAGATGGTGAAACAGCTGAAGGAAACTTCTGGGAAGCTGTAAATTTCTGCAGTTACTACGAGCTAGATAACCTCTGCCTCATAGTTGATGTTAACAGATTAGGAAGATCCGAACAGACTGCGTTTGGTTATGATTGTGACGTATATCGAAGGAGATTCGATGCTTTTGGTTGGTATCCGCTCTTAGTAGACGGCCATAATGTAGACGAACTCTGCAAGAGTTTCCATAATGCCAGTCTAACCAAAGGAAAGCCATCAGTAGTCATCGCGAAAACAATAAAAGGGAAATATTTCCCTGAGATCGAAAACGAGAACCATTGGCATGGTAAACATCTGGGAGAAAAAACAGAGAACGTCATAAAATCCTTGAGGAAGATGATCAGAAATACAACAGCGCTCAGGATAAGCCACCAGAAACCACTGAAAGACGCTGTTCCTAGAGTTCATCTCAATGATATCAAACTGTCATCTGCACCACTCTATAAATTCGAAGATAAAATCAACACAAGATCTGCTTTCGCATCCGCCCTTGTCAAAATTGGTCAAACGAACCCGAGAATACTTGTTTTGGACTCAGACTGTCAAAATATCTCCTACACGCATGATTTCAAGGTATTCGATTCCTCAAGATTCATCCAGTGTTTCTCAGCAGAACAGAATATGATAGGAGTTGCTGTCGGTCTTGCATCAAGAGGGCGTTCAATAGTTTTTTGCGTTACTTACGCTACTGGTTTGACCAAAGCCTTCGATTGCATTAGAATGGCTGCTATCTCTCGAAGTCAGATCAATATAGCAGGAGTTCATGCTGGAGTGAGTGCAGCCGAAGATGGTGCTTGTATAGCTGGACTGGAAGACTTAGCTCTGTTCAGAACGATTCCAGATTGTGTCATATTTTATCCAAGTGATGCTATTGCCACAGAAAGAGCTGTTGAATTAGCTGCCAACTATTCAGGTATGACCTACATCAGACTCACAAGGCCAGCAGTACCTGTAATATATTCCAACCGGCAATTTTTCGAGATTGGAAAGGCAAATTTAGTCAGAGAGAATATAAAAGATAAGATATTAGTAATTACGGCTGGGGTTACATTAGCAACTGTCATTGAAGCCTATGAGGAGCTTTTGAAAATTAACATCTTCCTCAGAGTAATGGACGCTTTCACAGTGAAACCTATTGATAAAGCCAGTATTCTCAAGCATGGAAGGGAGTGCAATAACAGGATATTAGTCGTCGAAGATCACTATTATGAAGGAGGATTAGGAGAAGCAGTTAAGTCAGCTGTGGCATCTGAGGAAGACATGGCAGTTAAACACATAGCAATAAATTCTATTCCCAGCTCTGGGGCTATGTGTGACATTTTCCAACACTACAATTTGACATGTGAAGGTATAAAAAATGGTATAGGAGAGTTACTTTGTATTTGTGATCCTTGTTTCTAATATATGAACCTGGAAAGATGTATCTCCACGTGTTTTTCGTGAGTTCTGAGTGAATGATTCATATAGTCAGCTATAGCATAATCCACATTTTTCTGGAAATCTTAGTAAAAAAGGAAAAATTTGCAATAATGAATCAAAGCAAGATTATGCCATGAGGAATTTCGTTCCATTTCATTCAATTTGTTTATTTATGAATGTAATTAATATTTTATCGAAACGATCGATATGCTGAAATTTTTCGTGAATTTGTATAGTTGGAATCCTGTTACATGAGGAATCTAAGAATGTTACTTCCCTATTGGGATTTCTTTTAGAATTTGAATTTAGTTAGGGGTGAATGCTCCTTAAGTAGTTTAAAAATTTGAAATGTGAATTAGTTGTTTGGATGTTGTAGAAATGAAAGTAATCATATCGTTCACATATCTACAGAGTGCCCAAGTTATTTATGACCAAAATTCTCAAGGTGATTCTACAGGCAATTTGAAAAATAAATTTCCATCGAAAATGGTCGAAATATAATTGCACCAAATTATAGTCCAATTTAAAATTGGACCAAAGTATGGTCCAATTTAAAATTGGACTAAACATATCTTTAGTTAAATAACATAAAAAGGGGTAAATTCTTGATAGAAGGTATATAAAATTATTTAAATATTTAAAAAAAATTTAAAAAATTTTTAAAAATTAGCCTTCTATATATTTAATTCCAAAAGATTATATTTAATGATTATAACTTCTGAAAATAAATTAAAATAATGTCGTATAAGTACCACTTATATCATGACATATAAAATAAACATTCATTATAAGACATTCGAATGGTATAACAAAATCCAATAAATAAAAATTATTAACCAAAATCCTATAAATTAAACATTTTGAATAGACAAAATTTTGTTTCTGCTGATCAATCTTATGAAAACCAATATCTTTCAAGAATATCCAACATAATCTTAAGAATTTCATCATAAAACTATCTTACTCAGACTATTCAATATTATTGGATGTCTAACCAAGGTACTTTATATAAAAACTCAAGATATTTAAAACATTACTGAAAAACAAGTTTTAAGATCAACTTAGCTTCATCAGTATTCAAATATTCATATTCAATAAATATAACATCAATCAATAACAAATATTCGCTTACCCTTCATTCCTCTAGAAAAAGTTCTACTAAAATGAAACCTTAAATGTGGTGTTCACTACACACAAAAATATATCTGTGGTTTACCCTTGATCTAGAAGATTGAAAGACAATTTAACGGCCTCTGCTATAGCACAAGGACTATCTGTATAAAGAATGTTAAGGAAACCAAATAATTATATATTATGAATAAAATAACATAAAAAGAGGTTAATTCTTGATAGAAGGTATATAAAATTATTTAAATATTTTAAAAATTTTTAGAAAACTTTTAAAAATTAGCCTTCTACATATTTAAAAAAATTTTTTTTTTGTTTTTTTAAATTTTTAAAATATTTAAACAAATAATATCTTCAATTGTGAAGTTATTGATGATTTCAATATTTTATAACGTTTCACAATTTTTTCGTTAAAAACATAGGATTACTTGAGAACTATCATCTTAATCAAAGGAAAGGAAAGGAATTATCGTTTTCTACACAATGAGTGGCAAAAGTAGAATTTTGTATATTTTTCATGAAAACGGTCATTCCTTTCCCACAATAGATAATCTTAAAATTTTACATGTAGATTCAAAAGGGAAGAAACTCGATTATATAGAATCTGTTGAAATTTTCAAATTAGTTCACAATAACAATGATGTAAAAATACTGAAGGACTGTACGGAGCTATGTAAATCGAAAATATTTGAAATATTCAAAAAATAACATCTGTTTAAAACCTTTTTCAACGAACATAAAATGAATTTAATGAAAAGTGAACAAAAATTCAACTTTTGCCACTCATTCTTTAAAAAACAGTAATTCCTTTCGACAAAAGAAAATCTTAAGAAAATTTTACATGTAGATTCAAAAGAAAAGAAACTTGATTATTGAAATTTTCGAATTCGTTCACAATAAATAAATAAATAAATAATGTAAAAAATAATGAACGACTGTACGGAGCTATGTAAATCCAAATATTTGAGATATACAACAAAACAATGTAAAAATAAGGAATGACTGTACGGAGCTATGTAACCCCAAAAATTATTTGAGATATTTAAATGGGTACCATCTGTTTAACAAACTTCTTTGTCGATTGCCGATATTCCAATATCTGTTAGAAGGCCCCTCTTTTTTTAACCCGGTTTTTTATCACGTTCTGCTTGTGAACCTCTGTACCAATATTAGGTGTTACCGAGAATCTATTGAAATATTCAAAATATTTATCACTTTTCTTTAAACACCTCTGTACCACTGTTAGGTCTTCAGTTGTCTGGTGATGGGATAGTTAATTTCCCGAAACTCGAGTCACAAGAAAATGTGTAATACATATTTTTATTGGTAGTAAAACATAGTAATTTCTACAAATTGTTTTAAATAGCTCGTTTTTAAGGTAACGAGCTATGCATGATACGTGTGAAATTACAACTAATATTTACAGTATTAACGCAAAAAATGATCGCGATTAATGAATGTGAAAGTAGGTTTTCACTTAGGTGCAACGGACACAATATTGTTTAACGAACAAGAGGAATAACAAAATAGGTCAGGCATTCGACAGAGTTAGTGAAGAACGTGATCTCATACATCATACTGTAGTTGAACTCAATGGAACTCGGTGAATATCAAATTCTCACCACTCACTCACAGAAAAGTTTCCATCCTTATTTAGTATGCCGTCCGTCAATCGCTCCCAAAAAATAATGAGGACCGGATGACATTCCTTCACTTTCAAGAAAAATATTACAGACCGATAAATTCATACTGTTTCTGTTGGAAATCATGATGAGGTGTTTTTCCATGCCGTTTTTCTGCAGTTTGGAGAGACCCCCCATTTTAATTCTCGATGCATGCAAATTGGGAAAGTTGCATTATTTCCAAGTTGAGGAAAACTGTGCGCATAGAAAATACATTATTGAATGTCAGGAAAGGTCCTTTCTTGCATACTGATGGGTTTTGTTCATCTCTTCCGACTTTAATGCGGTCTACTCATTAATTATTCGAAAAATGCTGCCCAGGACTTAATTGAAAATGAAACAGGATGGAATGTTAGGGGGAGTTAACTTTAACTAAGATTTCGTTAGAAAATAATATAATTTTTGAACAATCAATCTCCCACTGATACTTGCAAGCACATTCTCTTATATCGTGTGTTTTTCTCAGAGTAATAGAAATTTCAATTTGAATAAAACACATTTAAATTAAGGTTGAAGCCAAATTTTTTTTTTATTTGAAAGATAATTTAGGACACTTATTTTTTTGAAATAATTTCCGGCATATATCCATCACGACTAGCTCTGATGAACCGCATTCGACCAGACCAATTTTGTACCACTTTTTTGAGTAATTCGGGCCTTATTTCATCAATAACACGAGTTATTTTGGCTTCCAAAGCGTCTATTGTTTCTGGTTTATCAGCATAAACCAATGACTTGAGGTGTAGCACCATCTTCTTCGAACCAAAACACTTCTGGGTCGATACCATTCAAATTTTAAAACAAATAATCATTGATCATCGATCTGTAACGAGCACCATTCACTGTAACATTAGCTTCAGCATCATTTTTAAAGAAATATGGACCGATAATGCATCCAGCGTGTAAGGCACACCATACAGTGCATTTTTCAGGATGCAATGCAGAACTTGCAGAACTTCTTAAGGATTGTTTTCACTCCATATACGGCAATTTTGCTTGTTTACATAGCCGTTTAACCAGAAATGAGCTTCATCACTAAACACAATTTTACGATAAAAGTGGATCAACTTCAAGCGGTTCTAGGGCCTAATCAGCAAACAAACGACGCATATTATGGTCAAGTGGCTTTAGTATTTGAACCAGTTGGATCTTGTATGGGTGTAGACCAAGATCTATACGCAAAATTTTCCATGTAGTGGATGCAAAGAGTCCAACTTGTTGTGAATGTCAACGAATAGACAAATCTGGATCATCATTAACACTATGACTTACAGCACCGGTATTTCCTTCTGTACGTACAGTTCTTTGTCTTGTAGTTGTTGTTGTTGCATCGAGTAGAGAAAATGTTGTCCGAAGTCTATCGATAATTCGACGAGTAAGCTACTCTGATGAACGATTGTGTAAACCATGAATTTCACGAAGTGCTCTATAAGTTTGGAGAATAGAACTGTGTGAATTTTTTGAATAAAACTGTTATAATGTTTCACCTAGAGCCAACCGCATACATTTAGGCAATAAAATTTCTGAAACTATCAGATTTCCTTATTTTTCTAAACTTTTCAACACTATTTCTCCTCATATAAGTAATAGTGTAGCTTTACTTGTTCCAATGATGTATTTGTAATTAAAATGAAACAAGGGGACACTCTTCTAATGAAGTCGTGATATGACGAAACAATTGTTGTGTAAAGATTAAAATTTAAGGGAAATAAAAACCGTTTTTATTCATAATTTTCAAAATAGATTACCGACGAGTATAAAAGGAAACAATGAAAGATTTCAACACTATAGAACCAATTCTGTAATTTGTAAATTGTGAATTCAGTTGAAAATCATTTGATGCTTTTTTTTGATTGATTTCTCGGTAGTTCATTACACTCGAAGTTTTTGGTTCTATAACAATTTTAAGATTAACTATCTATCAGTCTCCTATAATTTTAATTTCGAAAAATTATAAAAATTCTAAAAACACTTTTAGAATTAAATTAATGTCTTATAAGCACAGCTTATATTTAATACACATTAAATAAAAACTCAATATATAATATCAAATGGAATAAGTAAGCCAACAAATATAAATTTTCAATTAAAATAAATAAATAAATATTTGAAGTAGACCAAATTTTGTTTCTGATCTTACAATTTATATTTCAATCTTTTAGATATCATCAAGGGTAAACCAGAGAATTATTTATTTGTAGTTAAACCTGTTTTTCAATAATGTTTTTACATATCTTGAGATTTTATAGAAAGTAACTTAGTTAAATATCCAATAATATTGAATATTCTGAGTAAGATAGTTTTATGATGAAATTCTTAAGATTATGTTGAACATTTTTGAAAGATATTTGTTATTCATTGATCAGCAGAAACAAAATTTTGTCTACTCAAAATATTTTATTTATAGGATTTTGGTTAACAATTTTTATTTATTGGATTTTGTTATATCATTTGGATGTCATATGATGAATGTTTATTTTATATGTCGTTTGATATAAGTGGTACTCATATGACATTATTTTAATTTAATTCCTGAAGTTATAATTATTAAATATAATTTTTTGAAATTAAATATGTAGAAGGCTAATATTAAAATATTTAAATAATATTAAAATAGTTAAACAATTTATATTTGTTGGGTTATTTATTCCATTTGATATTATATATTGAATTTTGATTTTATAGGTCTATAAGATATAAGCTGTGCTTATTTCTAGAAGTTTCTGAATAAAATTTTTTAAATAATTGTAAGATCAGAAACAAAATTTTGTCTCCTTTAAATATTTATTTATTATTTTTAATTGACATTTTATATTTGTTGGGTTATTTATTCCATTTGATATTATATATTGAGTTTTGATTTTATATGTCTATTTAATATAAGCTGTGCTTATAAAAATTCAATTCTTAAAGTTTTCGAATAAATTTTTTTGAAATTGAAATTATAGGAGACTAACAGATTAAATCTGTTTTGATATTCAAATTTTGTAATATTCCTTCTATCAAGTAAAAACCTCTCTTATTATTTTTTATATAGCTGCCTTTTTCTTTGTTAGATATTCTTTGTTAGATATTCACTGTTTAAGATCGTGAATGTCAAATATTAAACTAACTTTCTAACAAAACACAAATGATAGAAGTGTTGTAAGATTCCAAATAAACATTACTTCAAAATGCAAACTCTGGATCGTCCAACCATTAATTTGTTCCGATTCTTCCTAGTGTGAACTAGATCAAGTATCTAAATTTCGAGAAAGACTGAACACAAAATTTATTTCTGCAGGGAGTTAAATAATTAGAAAACAAATATTATATTATTCTATAACAGTGATGTTATTTTGAGTAATCCACAAAATTGTTAGTCAAAGGAATTGGAGGAGAAAAATATTTTTCAAGTAAATAATAAATGGAGAAAAATATCACTCTTTTAGGTTCGCAGATGACATCGTAATTCTAGCAGAATCAGAAAATGAAATGAACCGTATCTTAGATGTATTAGATAACTTGTTGATTAAATTCGATTTAAAAGAAGGGTGACATTACCATGAATGTCAAGAGGGAGGTGATGAATATGAGTGTACTGGGTGTTCTATCATAAGGCACTGAAACTTGGTCCTACACTGAAAAAGAAACACAAAAGTTAAAAAAATGTCAAAGAAGAATGGAAAGGAATCAAATTAAAATACCGAATAAGAAATGTAGATATCAGAAGAAAAACACAAATAAAAGATGTAGGCAAAGAACTGTTCAAGTAAAAGTGGACTTGGGCTGGTCATGTAGCAAGGATGTCAAGTGATAAATGGACCAAGTTGGTGCAGGAATGGTATCCAAGAGATTGTAGAAGAAGCCGTGGTCGTTCAGCAACAAGATGGCAGGATTCTATAGCTCAAAATAAGGAACAGTTACTTCAAGGACATCAAAGAAAGGTTGAATTTTGAATCCTTCTGTCACACGAAAAGATGCGTGAGTGACAGGAATCAATTGCTGCAGCGACAGAGTCCGACCTTTAGATGATGATGATGAAATAATATATCGAATGAAGTTATTTGTATACTATATTTGTAAATAGTATTAAATTTTCATAGATTATTCTCTATCTTCTTTGGACAATTTTCACTTCGTAATCACTGCAATAAACAAGTTCGTTTCCATCATAAGCAGTATTGTAAGACTTCCACACTCCAGTTGGTACTGGCAAAAACTTGAAAACATCCTCACTCAGTTGATACGTAGCCTCATAGTTACCCTGAAAATGAATTTAGGTTTATAAAATTTCTCTAAGACTATGGCTATGGTGTCATAGTTTTCTTGATTGACCAATTCAAACCCCAACTTTGATCCACATTTTACGGCGATACTTCAGTAACTAATCTGTCGCGTGGTCCTCGTAGAGTAAACACGGTTCTATTCCGTACATACGGAACCGAGTAGAGGGTCAATCAGTGCCCTCACTTTTTCATCAAGGAGTTTCAATATCACCTCGAGAACTACCTAACTTAATGACATACTATAATAAATTGATGAAGTATTGGCTAAAAACTCCACATTCAATTGGTACTTTGAAAATTGTTCAATTAGGGATTTATAGCCATTTTATTTCAATTCTGCCTGTACTAAAGGTAAATATGGTTAATATGGTAAGTTTTTCGACTAAAGGGATAATAAGGATTCTATAACAGTCCCAAGATCAACGGAATGTCTTGATTATACTGTACATAATAGTTTCAGAATGTCCCTACTGGAATTAGCATGGATCGAAACAGCATTAATAGATGAGTTTATGTATATAAAAAAGAGGTTCATTACTTGGTAGACGGTTTTTCAATTGCAATATCTTCTATCATTCAGATCAATTCTGTCATACTTTTTTACAAACTTAAATTTTAGAAAATTCCTTAAAAATTTTATTTGGAAATTACAATTAAATAAAATGTTGTAGAAGAACTGCCTTCTTTTTAGTAGATATATAGAATTAAAAAACATCGTACAGTATCAAGGGGAGATAAGAAGAATCCAAGGAAAATATAGAAAAGTGACCTCAATAACCTAACAAACTTTCAGTTGAGTAGTATGAAATTAGGTTCTATCCATAACAGCTATATATCGGGTGATTTTTTTAGGGTGATAGAACTTTCGATAGGGATAACTGTGATTTGACAGAAGATAGAAACCCTATTGTTTTGACATTTCTGTTCAGTAAGCATTGACCAATTATCACGCCGCAACAACGTTTACAAATTGTTGAAATTTATTTTCAAAATCAGTGCTCTATTCGCCAAACTCATAGAGCAGTTCGTGAAATTTATGGTTTACATAATCGTCCATCAGCGCAGCTTATTCGTCGAACTATCGATGGATTTCGGACAACATTTTCTCAACTCTATGCAACAACACGTATAGAGGAAAATATAGCTGCTATAAGACATAGTGTTAATGATGATCCAGATTTGTCTATTCGTCGACGTTCACAACAAGTTGGACTCTGTGCATCCACCACATGGAAAATTTTGCATAAAGATCTTAGTCTTCACCCATACAAGATCCAACTGGTTCAAGAAATAAAGCCACTTGACCATAATAAGCGTCGTTTGTTTGCTGATGGGCCCTAGAACAGCTTGAAGTTGATCCACTTTTGTATCGTGAAATTTTGTTTACTGATGAAGCTCATTTCTTGTTGAACGGCTATGTAAACCAGCAAAATTGCCGTATATGGAGTGAAAACAATTCTCAAAATGTTCTGCAGGTTCCATTAAATCCTGAAAGATGCACTGTATGGTGTGCTTTACACGCTAGAGGCATCAACGGTCCATATTTCTTTAAACACGATGCTCGAGCTAATGTTACAGTGAATGGTGCTCGTTACAGATCGATGATCAATGATTATTTGGTTCAAAATTTGAATGGTATTGATCCAGAATTGTTTTGGTTCCAACAAGATGGTGCTACACCTCATGCTGCTACCGTAACAATTGATTTATTGAAAGAAAGATTTGGCGATAACATTATTTCGAGAAATGGTCCAATTAATTCGCCTCCGAGATCATGCGACACAACTCCACTGGGTTATTTTCTTTGGGGTTATGTCGTGTCATTGGTTTATGCTGATAAACCAGAAACAATAGACGCTTTGTAAGCCAACAAATCTCGTGTTATTGATGAAATAAGGCCTGAATTATTCGAAAAAGTGGTCCAAAATTGGTCTGGTCGAATGCGTTTCCACAGAGCTGGTCGTGGTGGACATAGGCGGGAAATTATTCTTAAAATATGAATGTCATAAAATTATCCTTCAAATGAAAAATATTTGGCTTCAATCTTAATTTAAATGTGTTTTATTTCAATTTAAAGTTCTATCACTCTAAACAAAACAACCGATACGTACTGAAAAGCAACAGACATTTTATTTTAATTCTTAAAATTTTCAAGGAATTTACTGAAATATTACTTCGAGAGGTGTAACAAAATTTATCGACTTAATATTAAAGATATTGGAAAACCCAACTATAAGTAATAGACTCCGTTTTAAGCGGTTGGTCACTTAGAATTTGCATTTTGCATCGGCTCTGAATAAAAAACTAATGAATATTTTTCCAAAGTTATGACCAATAACATTAATAACAGTTGGATTGAATTGATTTATTGCAATTTATATAATGAAGACATCAGCGTCATTGTCAGCTGGCTTGATTGAAATATGTTCAGCATGAAATTTTTCGTTTAGCATTGTAATTTACCGAAACTTAGGAATATTTGCTAGAAATTGTTGTTGGCTAGCTGGAGCAGTCATAAATTGGTCAAGGAGAATATCAGAAGATTCCAATGTTTTTGGCATACGGCAAGGTTGTTCTGCAGCTTTAATGTTCTTGTTGTTCAAGGCCCCATGGTCACATAAAATGCGGGACGCAGTTTCTTTTCAATTCATATTCTCATAATTATAATTTCTTATCATTTAACCTATCGTCGATAATGAACGAGCACACTAAAGTAACGTCAAGGATACTTTGATTCATATTGATTTCATAGAGACATATTTGGTTTGACTTACCGGTTTGATTGGACATTCAAGTTTGGGTTTGAAAGCGTCTATGAAAGGTGTCCAAACTTGTCCTCTCTGACTCAGTTTCAAACATATATCACCACATTTGAACTCCTTCACGAAATATTCGCACGAATTCAAAGAGCCAGATAGATCGCATTTGACCAGTGAAGTAACACCCTAAAATTAAGAGTTTGTATCCGAATATAATAGTTGGAGGAAAAGAAATTCATTATTTGTGAACGTGAACTTCAGAACTATATGTAACATGTTTCATGGTTTACATAATCGTCCATCAGAGCAGCTTATTTGTCGAACTATCGATAGGTTTCGGACAACATTTCCTCTACTCGATGCAACAACATTAACAAGACAAAGAATTGTACGTACAGAAAGAAATATCGCTGCTGTATGTCATAGTGTTAATGATGATCCAGATGTGTCTATTCGTCGACGTTCACAACAAGTTCTACTCTGTGCATCCACCACATGGAAAATTTTGCGTAAAAATCTGGGTCTACATCCATACAAGATCCAACTGGTTCAAGAACTAAAACCACTTGACCATAATAAGCGTCGTTTGTTTGCTGATTGGGCCTTAGAACAGCTTGAAGTTGATCCACTTTTTTATCGTAAAATTGTGTTTAGTGATGAAGCTCATTTCTTTAAAAACGATACTGGAGCTAATGTTACATTGAATGGTGCTCGTTGCAGATCGATGATCAATGATTATTTGTTTCAAAATTTGAATGGTATCGACCCAACAAGATGGTGCTACACCTCATGCTGCTACCGTAACAATTGATTTATTGAAAGAAATATTTGGCGATAACATTATTTCGAGAAATGGTCCAATTAATTGGCCTCCAAGATCATGCGACATAACTCGCCTGGATTATTTTCTTGGGGGTTAGTCAAGTTATTGGTTTATGCTGATAAACCAGAAACAATAGACACTTTGAAAGCCAAAATAACTCGTGTTATTAATGAAGGAAGGACTTAATTACTCGAAGAAGTGGTCCAAAATTGGTCTGGTCGAATGCGGTTCCTCAGCGCTACTCGTTGCGAAGATATGCCGAAATTCCTTTTTTAAACATAAATGTTAATAAAATTATCTTTCAAATAAAAAATAATTTTGGCTTCAATCTTGATTTAAAAGTATTTTATTTCAAGTAATTCACCTCAAGAAAAAACACCCGTTATAATGATTATGCTTTGTGTGTGAAGTTGGTTCGAAAAAATACAATTAAATCCTCTGTAGGGAGGAAACGAAATTACTTTCCGAACAACCTTATACCAAGCACAATTTCAGCCACCTGGCTTGCATTATCGCCTTCTTCAAAGAAAAACTGTAAAATGTACCGAATTGTTCCTTTGTTGACTTCCATTTTTAAAACACTCTAACTCACAACTGAATGAACCACAGAAAAATTATTTGACCTATACTTTTCGAGATATGGACCCTACCTATAATGGAATTCTTTTTCCTCAAACTTTGACAACAAAAATTCTTGGAAATGATTGATTTTACTCACGAAGAAAGACTTCACTTCTTTTTCAACGTTGAAATGCATCTCTATGGTACGGTTGTCTTTTCCATAAACATGTTTAACGTACTTCGTCATGATTATTGGGGTTGTTTGATTGCAGGACTTTATATTAGTAACTTCAAAAACTCGTTTTGCCTGGAAAAAACAGATTTATTTTGGAAAAATGTTCAGTTTGCAATTTCATACCTTCGTATTTGGAATAAAAGTGTTGAGTAGCAATAGATAATAAAAACATCGAAATGAAAAACTCTCCATAATATTTTATGATGTTACGAGTACCTTCCAAAACAATTAATAAATATTAAACAAATTTTTGGTTCGTAAAACCTCATGATGATTTCAGATTCCATATGGGTATTTAACGAATTGCAGATAATATCTGCACTATTCAGAAGGTGTAGGTTTATTAAAGATTGAAAATGACAAACAATACTAAATGTGTCCGTCATATTTAAATTTAATTGAGTAGAACAGCACATGTGGTATAATTTCATTTAATGAAATATGTAATAATCATGATTATATCCACGATAATCAATATAATTTGCCTACAACACATTTTAGGTTTGTATTACTTTTGTCATTCTGATTTATATATAATTATATTTGACAAATATTAATTCACAAAATGAATATTGGAATAATTTTTTCGGTACTTCATATCGGGTGTTGTTTTAGAGTGATAGAACTTTGAATTGAAATCAAACATATTTCAATTAAGATTGAAGCCAATTTTTTTTTATTTGAAAGATAATTTTAGGACATTTATGTTTGAAAATAATTTCCGTCGTATGTCCACCACGACTAGCACTGAGGAACCTTATTCGACCAGCCCAATTTTGAACCACTTTTTCGAATAATTCAGGCCTTATTTCATCAATAACAGGAGTTATGTTGGCTTCCAAAGCGTCTATTGTTTCTGGTTTATCAGCATAAACCAATAACTTGACATAATCCCAAAGAAAATAATCCAGTGGACTTATGTCGCATGGTCTTGGAGGCCAATTAATTGGACCATTTCTCGAAATAATGTAATCGCCAAATCTTTATTTCAATAAATCAATTGTTACGGTAGCAGCATGAGATGTAGCACAATCTTGTTGGAACCAAAACACTTCCTTGTCGATACCATTCAAATTTTGAAACAAATAATCATTGATCATCGTTCTTTAACTAGCACCATTCACATTAGCTTCCGTATCTTTTTTCTGATTCTTTATTGGCCTTCTCTTGCACTTTGAAGCGATTTCTGGGAAATTACTGAATTTTGTTTCATATTTGCATTTATTTTTTTTAATTTATGGTTCAGATGAATTTACTGTTTTCGTTGTTATTGGTTTTTAAGTAACATTGTATTGGATTATTAGTGAATACATAATTTTGGTTTCGTCCCGTCTTGTATTCCTTTAAATAAATAAATAAATAAAAGAAATATGGACCGATGATGCCTTCAGCGTGTAAAGCACACCATACAGTGCATTTTTCAGGATGTAATGAAACCTGCAGAACTTCTTAAGTTTGGTTGTTTACATGGCCATTCAACCAGAATTAAGTTGTATGGGTATAGACCAAGATCTTTACCCAAAATTTTCCATGTGGTGGATGCACAGAATCCAAATTGTTGTGAACGTCGACGAATAGACAAATCTGGATCATCATTAACACTATAACAGCAGCAATATTTTCTTCTGTACGTACAGTTCTTTGTCTTATTGTTGTTGTTGCATCGAGTAGAGAAAATGTTGTCCGAATTCTATCGATAGTTCGACGAATAAGCTGCTCTGATAGACGATTATGTAAACCATGAATTTCACGAAGTGCTCTATAAGTTTAGCAAATAGAACACTGATTTTAAAAATAAATTTCAACAATTTGAAAACGTTGTTGGGGCGTGAGTCTTTACATGATAATTTGACAATGCTTACTGAACAGAAATGTCAAAACAACATGGTTTCTACCTTCTGTCAAATCACAGTTATCTCTATCGAAAGTTCTATCACTCTGAAAAAACACCCGATAAATCAACATTATATTGGTTTTTTCGGAAAGTAATTTCGTTTTTTTTTGGAAAATGAAAGACAATTTTTCATTAAATTATATATTGGCCATTCTTGTCCAATACTTTTTGCCATATTTCTGGTAGTAGCATGATTCTCATAAAATTTTCGGTCTCTGCTGGCAAAAAACTAATCCAGGTGATTTTTGACCTCTTCATTTAATGTGAAAGTTTTGTCGTTCAGAAAAATTGTGTTAACCTCACCACAAATTTTAATTTTATAAAACATTTTCTCTAGTGATTTTAATAAATGCCTGAGAAAACACATTTTCTTTTCAGTTAGAATTCACACTTCTACACATCACCAAAAGGAATAAAAGAATCCGAAGAAAATATAGAATATCGGCTTAATTTATATTGAAAAATTTTAAATATCACACAGATTCTGTTCCCTTAGTCTCGTCTGGAAAGGTCTGTTTGAACAACATACTACTCTGTCAAGAAAGTACCGGGAATTTTCAATTAAAACAACATTTTTACATTTAACCGTCAAAATTTATTGGGTCGCCTTCAAAATAGGCTCCATTTGCTCCAATACATCTATGCCAACGGCACTTCCAATTATCGAAACATTTTTTATAGGCGCTTTCCGGGATGGACTTTAGCTCTCGCGCCGAATTTTGTTTTATGGCTTCAATCGACTCAAAACGGGTGCCACGAAGTGGCAATTTTAGTTTTGGGAAGAGGAAAAAGTCGCAGGGAGCCAAATCCGGCGAATACGGTGGTTGCTGAAGCACGTTTGTTGAGTTTTTGGCGAGAAAGTCAGTCACAATCGTAGCTCGGTGAGAAGGCGCGTTATCGTCATGTGAACTTATTGTGAACGTTGACGAATAGACAAATCTGAATCATCATACACGCTATGACTTACAGTAGCGATATTTTCTTCTGTAAGTACAGTTCCTTGTCTTGTTGTTGTTGTTGCATCGAGTAGAGAAAATGTTGTCCGAAATCTATCGATAGTTAGACGAATAAGCTGCTCTGAAGGACGATTATGTAAACCATAAATTTCACGAAGTGCTTCATGAGTTTGGAGAAAAAAAATATAAAACGATTCGTATATTGAATAAAGAAAATACTAGCCTGTTTCAGGAACAATTGCAGAATGTAGATTGGGGTTCTATACGTATGGGCACAATACGAGATTGTTTCAGGAATTTTCACCAAATTTTAATACATTCTTTCAATCAGTTCTTTCCTGAAAAAAAAAGTGAAAGTAGTCAATACTAAAACTAAATGCTGGGAAAAACCAGAAATAATTGAAATTAAAAAAGAAAATAGACGCAGCCCACACAATATATGAGGTAAAAAAAGATGAGAACTCGAAGAAGCTATATATGACATTAAAACAACAATTTAATCAACTTGTGAATGATAACATAAGATATGAAAATTTAAAATTCATGAACGAAGCGGAGAATAAAAGCCGGGCTATATGGCAGATCATACATTCCAAAATAAAAACAAAAAAAGTGACATTATCAGAAGGACCATTCAACGTGTATTTTTCAACAATCGGAGAAAAGTTAACTGGACCTAACACTAATCCAGAGTTGAAAAGAGAAGAAAAGAATAACGGTGTATAATGGTATCTGTTGTGATGGTTTATGATAAATTGCGAAGTTATATTTATTGTTTTCTCTAGTTATCGTAACTTCGCAATTTATCATAAACCATCACAAACAGATAACATTATACACCGTAATTCTTTTCATCCATTCCAACACAAACTAGCAGCTCTCCATAGT
Organism: Megalocaria dilatata; assembly: GCA_034642435.1. Lineage (NCBI taxonomy): Eukaryota > Metazoa > Arthropoda > Insecta > Coleoptera > Coccinellidae > Megalocaria > Megalocaria dilatata. The sequence continues at coordinate 46,926,199 of CM067861.1, forward strand.
ATGATATACCGTTTATTGAACATTCCACTAAACCAAGTCAATTTCCAAAAAGAAAAATGTATAATTAAACAAATAGCTTACAACAATGGATATAATACATCTCTAATAGATAATTTAATTAACCAACGTATACACAAAAACACAATAAAAGAAATTTATCCAGTAACATCTGATCTATCTGAACACAAATACGTTAGCCTCACATATCTCGGAAACATTAGTATTCAACTAAAAAACCTACTCAAAAAAGAAAATATTAAAGTCTCTTTCAAGACAAACAATCCTATTAGCAAATACATCAAAAACAATAAAAACAGTATGAATAAACTTCAATTATCAGGTGTATACAAACTCACTTGCCCAGATTGCCCAAAGATTTATATTGGTAGAACAGGTAGAAATTTCGGTACACGCCTAACAGAACATAAAAGAAGTTTCGATGAAAATAAAAAAGATTCACATTATGCTAAACACCTTCTTGAAAATAACCATTCTTTCACAAAAGAAATAGAAATTCTGCATGTTGAAAATAGAGGTCTAAAATTGAACTTATGGGAAATTTACGAAATAAATAAACATAATAACAGCAATAACCTAGTAAATGAACAAATAGATTTTTATTACACCCCTCTATTCAATATTTACAAGGGATCGAGTGAACATGATTCTGAAGGGAATATTCTTTGAGAAAACCAACCCGACGAACAATTTAAAAACACATGTACACCTTCTGTAAAAAAAATCTTATAAATTCATTGTACAACAACTGTTACTTCGTATTCTGATGAAGTCTTTCAAGCAAAGACGAAACGTACGTCAATACCAAAAATAAAGTAGAAAATGTAAACAAGTGTTTTATTTTATAATGACATTTACAACTGATTTCTACCAAGCAACGGCCCAATCTATCATAATATTGAAAAAGCCTTCTATCAAGTAAAAAAAACTCTTTTTATTACTTCTCTTATAAAAAAAGATATAAATGCAATTTTTGCGTGATTTTTTTTATTTTGGGTATGTCTTCCACATTATCATTAGGATTGGATGATGCCCTTTTATCCTTCCAGAATGTATTCATACAGGCTGAAAGCAGATTTGACCGCTCCACTGAGTGCGAATGAGTTCAGGTCTCTGAAGAGAGAATTTATCCCGAAAAAACTAGTTAAATTTACATGGATATAAGAGGCAAAGAGCAACAGACGGGGAAAAACCCTTAGGTCATTTAAGGCACGTCAGTCAAAACTGTTGGTTGTGTTTGAGAAAGGAATATGCGAGGGATCTTTTGAATTCGATGAGAGGGTGGAAATAAAGATTTCCTTCGAAAACGGCGAATTCTGGGATTTTCAACTCTAACTATTATACAAATTTGGAATGTATGAGATTATTCATTATTTCGAATGCACCGGTAGCAAATATACAAAAATTTGACCACCCCCCACAACTCAGAAACGAAGAATTTCCATCAAGAAGGTGGCATCAACCCCAAACAGTTTTTGAATAAGGAAAAGATGTCGAGTGTTGGTTAGTTTGAAAGATTTATGTTCGGTACATAACCCAGTTAAAATATTCAAAATTGGTTCATTATTCACCAAATACTGTAATATCAAACTTACCGTCAAGAGGTGATGTTGAACAGTCCAAACTCAAGAACCTAGGAGTTTTGAAGAGTCCAAAAATAATTTTCAAGTTCTGCATTAGGGAGAAAGAATTCCTATGGCAACATTTTTCCGACAAACCACTTGAGGGTGGGAACAACCCCCAACATTTTTTCAATAGCGAGAAGATGTTGGATGTGGTTTAGCTAAGAAGTTTTTTTTATTCTCTAAACATCGCAGTTGGAATTTCCAAATTTGTTAAAAATAAAATAATAAGATGCGGTTTTTCCCTTGATAGAAGAATAATTACAAAATTTGGATATCAAAACAGATTTGATCTGTTAGTCTTCTACAATTTTAATTTCAAAAAATTTAAAAAAACTTTTAGAATTAAATTAATGTCTATTAAATATAAGCAGTGCTTATTTAAGACATTAAATTTCATTCTAAAAGTTTTTTTTTTTAATTTTTTGAAATTAAAATTTGAATATCAAAACAGATTAAATCTGTTAGTCTTCTTCAATTTTAATTTAAAAAAAAATTTATTCATAAGACTTTTAGAATAAAATTAATGTCTACAATAAGCACCGCTTATATTTAATAGACGTATATAATCAAAACTCAATATACAATGTCAAATCGAATAAATAAACCAACAAATATAAAAAAGGCAATCAAAATTAATAAATAAATATTTGAAGGAGACAAAATTTTGTTTCTGATCTTACCATAATGAAACCAGTTCCTTTTCAAAAACATAAAACATTACTCGAGGATTTCTCAAAAAATATAATTTATTTGAAATATTTAAATATTCAAATAAGTTAATTCAAAAATCTCTCAAAACATGCACTATATCTTCAGAAAACAATTAGAATTCGGATAATCTCTTCATCGGCCCTAGATAATATTTAAAATATCAAAATCAACTAACAATCAGTATATCATACCTTAGTGTAACCGGCACTTGTTTACAACAGACTAACTTTAAAAATCCAGGTAGTCAGTTCGTCACAAAATTACAGAAAACTGTAAGGTATTATAAGGTTTTCTTTAAACCATTAACATTCCAGAATGAGATTTATTCAAGTCATTAAAATTGTAGAAGACTAACAGATTAAATCTGTTTTGATATTCAAATTTTCCAAATTTGTTTATTTAATGGCAGAACATTTTGAGTTTATGAATGCTCTTACTTTAAAAACATTGGATTTTATCGTTCATGATGGTAAAATGTATGGAACGCATGTAATTCATTACAATGTATACAATTTTCTTAAAGATTCCTGGTAAAATATCGATTTATTGGTAGTAAAACATAGTATCGGGTGTTTTTTCAGAGTGATAGAACTTTAAATTGAAATAAAACCCATTTAAATCAAAATTGAAGCCAATTTTTTTTATTTGAAAGATAATTTTATGGCATATATGTATTAAAAATATTTCCGGCATATGTCCACCACGACTAGCTCTGAGAAACCGCATTCAACCAGACCAATTTTGGACCACTTTTTCGAGTAATTAAGACCTTATTTCATCAATAAAACGAGTTATGTTGGCTTCCAAAGCGTCTTTTGTTTCTGGTTTATAAACATAAACCAATGACATGATAAAAACCCAAAGAAAATAATCCAGTGGAGTTATGTCACATGATCTTGGAGGAACCAAAACATTTCTGGGTCGATTCTATCCAAATTTTGAAACACATAATCATTGATCATCGATCTGTAACGACCACCATTCACTGTAACATTAGCTCCAGCGTTTTTAGAGAAATATGGACTGATGATGCCTCCAGCGTGTAAAGCACACATTTTTCAGAATGCAATGGAACCTGCAGAACTTCTTGAGTATTGTTTCCACTCCATATACGGCAATTTTTCTTGTTTCCATAGCCGTTCAACCAGAAATGAGCTTCATCACTAAACACAATTTTACGATATAAAAGTGGATCAACTTCAAGCTGTTCTAGGGCCCCATCAGCAAACAAACGACGCTTATTCTTGAACCAGTGGACCAAGATCTTTACGTAAAATTTTCCATGTGGTGGATGCACAGAGTCCAACTTGTTGTGAACGTCGACGAATAGACAAATCTGAATCATCATAAGGCCTTGACTTACAGCAGCGATATTTTCCCATGTACGTACAGTTCGTTGTCTTATTGTTGTTGCATCGAGGAGAGAAAATGTTTTCCGAAATCTATCGATAGTTCGACGAATAAGCTGCTCTGATGGACGATTATGTAAACCATAAATTTCACGAAGTGCTCTATAAGTTTGTCGAATAGAACACTGATTTTGAAAATACATTCCAACAATTCGTAAACGCTGAGTCCTTCCAAGATAATTCGTCAATGCTTACTGAACAGAAATCTCAAAACAACATGGCTTCCACCTTTTGTCAAATCACAGTCCCTATCCAAAGTTCTATCACTCTAAAAAACAGCCGATAATTTCTACAACTTGTTTTAATTATAGTCAGAAATGTTATCCAGTAATTCATTCAAGTAAGGAATGTGAGTCATTCATTCGAAAGGGCACCTCATTAGAAAAGATGATTTTTCGACAAAACTGGGGTCCGCTTCTAAACGCTCAATCAGCGAACAAGCGGCGTTGTCTATGATCTTTGAGCTCTTGGTTCAGTTGGATCTTGAGAGGGTTTAGGCTCAATAGTTCAAGATACTCGCTGAAGTCTGAGAAAAGTTTTTTGGGCACAGCGAGAAATTGACTGCCTCGGGTTCTCTTACACACATTCGCGCCCCACAGCAATGTTATTGTCTGATCTGGCGTTCCTCTTTCGTACGGGTTTTGGCTGGTTGTTTATAAATCAGGTAGTTTCATCTTGTGTACGCAATCTTGAAACTTGTCATAGTGATTTGGCAAAGTGGAAAATAAACAACAGGTTAGATGGATACCACCGAAACAAGATGACCGCTATAGGCGGCCATAAAGTGGCTTTATAGATATGATATATGATAGAATGCAGAACACACTCGTATTTCAGTGAACTTGATCTTCCTTCTTGTAGCAATATTAAAATAATTTAACTATACAGAATAGTAATTGTTTTGAAATTCCTTGTACGCATGATAATAGGTATTGAATCATTCCATTGATATCTCTGAAGGAATTCACAATTTTAGTGGGTGGTAATATCGTTCAATTGTTCTTTCATAATTGTTAGATCACACGTACAAATCACTTTCGCCTCATTTAGCGGGGACATGAACATGTTATCGATCGTATTTTTGGTTTCAATTATTTCCATCCATAATTGTGTTTCGGTGTGTCCAAACGGTGTCAATGGTAAGTTACATAAGTAACCTATCTAATGTATATTTGAATATCAAAACAGATTTAATCTGTTAGCCTTCTACAATTTTAATTTCAAAAAATTTTTTTCAAAAAACTTTAAGAATTAAATTAATGTCTTTATAAGCACTGCTCATATTTAATAGACCTACCTAATCAAAATTCATCATACAATATCAAATGGAATTAAGAAAAACCAACGAATATAAATTGTCAATTGAAATTAAAATATAAATAAGCAAACATTTTTTGTTTCGTTCCAGGCATGCGTACTGAACTCTTCAGACAAACGTACAAAGCCCTGTTTGTTACAAAATGTATTGTTTTCTGATCCTATATTAATGGAAAATAACTGTTTCTCAAAAATATAAAACATAATTTCAAGAACTTCTCAAAAACTAATTTATTTGAAATATTCAATATATTTAAATAAATTTCTTCAAAAAATCTCAAAACATTTAGCACATCCTCAAGAAATAATTAAAATTACGACAAGATCAGTTCAACTTTACATATAAAAAATAATAAAATCAATTAAACAATGTATAGACTTACCGAGTGCAAACTTCAAAAATATGATCTTAAAAACATGTACATAGGTACATTTATATCCAAGGTACTCTATGTTCCATGTTCACAAAAAATCATACAAAGCTTATAAGGCACTTGGTCTTAGTTAAAACCATTCAACACTGTAATGAATTTCTTTATTTAAAATCCTAATATAATTATATATTATATATAAAATAAAATAAGAAGGAACAGTTTTTTACTTGATAGAAGGGTTATTACAAAATTTGAATATCAAAACAAATTTAATCTAAGTAAGTCTATACATTGTTTAATTGATTTTATTATTTTTTATATGTAAAGTTGAACTGATCTTATCGTAATTTTAATTATTTCTTGAGGATGTGCTACATGTTTTAAGATTTTTTGAAGTAATTTATTTAAATATATTGAATATTTCAAATAAATTAGTTTTTGAGAAGTTCTTGAAATTATGTTTTATATTTTTGAGAAAGAGTCATTTTTCATAAATATAGGATCAGAAAACAATACATTTTGTAACAAACAGGGCTTCGTACGTTTGTCTGAAGAGTTTAGTACGCATGCCTGGAACGAAACAAAAAATGTTTGCTTATTTATATTTTAATTTCAATTGACAATTTATATTCGTTGGTTTTTCTTAATTCCATTTGATATTGTATGATGAATTTTGATTTTATACGTCTATTAAATATGAGCAGTGCTGTATGGAAAGAATAATCCGGTCCCTTATTTCATGCACTTTCGTTTTATTTACAATTTATATCATTTAGCATTATTTAGCATTTTCAAACATATAACTGGTTCTGAGTGTACTCTATGAAAGATCGATACAAAATTAAAGATACAAACTCAACTTTTCGAAAAGTTAGGGCTATCCTTAGATTGTCAGAATACATGTCTTTATTTATTAAATGCTGAAAATGGGCACCATTCACTTCCATGCAGTAATGTAGGTTTTGCTGAAAACGTTCACGTACGTTACTCAAGATTTCTGGTGTAATTTGACGGCATTCATTAATGATTCGAGTTTTCAAATCATCCAGTGACTCAGACTGGATAGCGTAAATCTTGGATTTCAGGTGATCCCACAGAAAAAAGTCCAGTGGAGCCAGATCAGGTGATCTGGGTGGCCACTCAATATGTCCCCTTCTTCCAATCCAGGCGTGAGGAAAATTTGCATCTGAGAACTGACGCACGAAATGAGGTGGTGCGCCATCTTGTTGGAAAATGACCGTTTGATGGTCTTCTGCATTCTCTAATACTTGCACGAGGGCTGGAGAAAGAGCGTTCTCCAATAGATCTAAATAAATTTGGCCAGTGAGATTACCGGGTATAAAAAAGGCCGATTATGTGATTTCCATAAATACCCGCTCAAACATTTAATTTTTGGGGACGCTGGTATGCACCTCACGAAATAATCTTTCACTGACCACTTTACAGAACTGGAGTCGGCGATCGGGATCATTCTCATTCGTATTGTGCTTTCAAATAAAAGTTTGCTTTAATGTACATTCTGTCAAGAAAGTACCGGGAATTATCGATTTAAATCTGGCGGGGCAATGAGGCAGGTAAATTTTTTTTTCCTAGGTTGGTACCACTGTCCTTAATTACTATGCCAAGCTTGAGCGGGATTTGTCAACTAGTGTGTTTGTAACAGCTGATTAAGTCAGTCGATGTCAGAGTGCGTGCCGATTCTTACTATGGGTGATTACGTTGAGCAAAGAATTTGTTTAAAGTTTTGTGTTGCAAATGAATTTTCGTGTGCCGATGCATTGAAAATGTTGCAAAAGGCCTTTGGTGATAATGCTCTATCGAAAACTCGTGCATATCAGTGGTACAGAGCCTTCAAGGACGGTCGTGAAGTGGTCGCCCATCGACGGCTTCGATCGAAGATAACGTCGATAAGATTAAGGAAAGGGTGCTGGAAAACCGTCGTACCAGCTTGAGAGAGATAGCACATGATCTTAAGATATCCCACGAGTCCGCACGTACGAGTTTGATTGATATTTTGGGCATGAGAAAGGTGGCCGCACGACTCGTACCGAAAGACCTGAATTTTCTTCAAAAACGTCATCGCGAACAGGTTGCTTCAGACATGCTGGATCGCTGTAATTCCGATTCTACATTCATGGAACGCATTATAACTGGTGATGAGACCTGGGTCTACGAGTACGATATGCAAACAAGCCAGCAAACATCGGAATGGGTGGCAAAAAATGAGCCGAAACCGAAAAAACCGCCAAAGCCGCTCGAAAATGAAGGTGATGCTCATTGGTTTCTTCGATATCCGTGGCGTTGTGCACTACGAATTCGTTCCAGAGGGTCAGACGGTAAACAAGGAGTATTACCTAGGCGTTATGAAACGTTTGCGTGAGCGTATCCGTAAGAAGCGGCCAAATTTGTGGGTGAACAGCTCATGGATTTTGCATGACGATAACGCGCCTTCTCACCGAGCTACGATTGTGACTGACTTTCTCGCCAAAAACTCAACAAACGTGCTTCAGTAACCACCGTATTCGCCGGATTTGGCTCCCTGCGACTTTTTCCTCTTCCGAAAACTAAAATTGCCCCTTCGTGGCACCCGTTTTGAGTCGATTGAAGCCATAAAACAAAATTCGGCGCGAGAGCTAAAGTCCATCCCGGAAAGCGCCTATAAAAAATAATTCGATAATTGGAAGTGCCGTTGGCATAGATGTATTGGAGCAAATGGAGCCTATTTCGAAGGCGACCCAATAAATTTTGACGATTAAATGTAAAAATGTTGTTTTAATTGAAAATTCCCGGTACTTTCTTGACAGAGTAGTATATAGCAGTAAAATATTCGCAAATCTGTTAATTGGAAAGTGATGATGGTTTATTTCAGATTATGGAATGTCTCCACAGTCTCGTGTAGGTGTGTTATTTTGGCATAATTTTTACCGGAAGGAACTAGAAGAAGGAATGGTAACCAACATGCCTAAAGCATCTAAAATGCCAGAAATGGTGAGTAAAAGAGCGCAACTGGAGGATTGTTAAAACAAATATTCGATTTCAGTATTACGACGAAGAATTAGAGGCTGAAGCTCAATACTTCGCTAATCGATGCCATTTCGAACATGAAAACATCACTACAAGTAAGACACTTTCATTCTTAAATACTTATACAAAGCGTGAACAATCACAAGATTGTATTCGATAATAATACAGAAAAACGTCAAAGAATTAATTACAACTATTATTTATAATATTCAAATACTTCTTCGTAGTAAATTTTCAATGTATAAGATAATAAAGATAAATAAAACAAATAAAATAATAAAGATAAATAAAACAAATGAAATAATAAAAAGGGGTTCTTACTTGATAGAAGGGTTATTACAAAATTTTGAATATCTAACAGATTAATGCTTTTAACCTCCTACAGATTTTAATTTAAAAAAAAAGTTTTATTTTGAAACTTATAGACATATAGAATTAACACCCATTACAGGAAAAGGAATAAAAGAATTCAAAGAAATATAAATTATTGATTGAAAATACTGAATAAATACTTGAAGGATACAAAATTTTCAAAAATGCAAAACATAACCCCAAGAACTTCTTCGAAAATAACTTACTTCAAAGTAAGTTTAAAAAAAAACTTAAAACATGCAGTACATCTTCAAAAAGCAATTAAGAATTATCACAAACAATAAACTCCTCATATTTAAAAAATTAAAATAACTAACAAAAAATAGCTTAATCAGAAGAGACATATTATGAAAAGCCTTGGACATTTATATGTATTTCCAAAAGTTGTTGGTTATTTGTCTGTTTATTATTTCTTTCAAGTTTCAATAGCTATATGACAAGTTCAGGCGTAATTGAATTAAAATAATTTAATTTGAGGTGATTTTAAGAATTAGTTCAAAATGTAAACCTGAAGAAGCCACAGTTTGGGTTAAAAAACTGTTATAAATTAATCAATTATGGAAATATATTCAAACATTTTCTTAAAACAAAATGAATTTCCATCAAGTAAGGACCGATTCAACTGAATCCACAAATAACAAAAGAAACTTGAGGATATGTAATCACAGAACTGCGAAAAATTATCACCGTTTTATCGATTACCTTACATACATTTCTCTTTATTTCAGAAACGTGGGGCCAAGTCGGACTGAATTTATATATGCAAGTGAGCAAATCGTTTAATCGGACACAAGAATGGGCACAAGTTATCTACGAATGGTGGCAAGAGCAAGATATGTATTATTTTGGAAAAGGCATTGTTCCACAAAACCAACATTTTGTTCAGGTAAAACCGCAACATATTCTATCGATTCTTGTAGTGAGGTGAACTGCACGACGAAATCCCTTCGTCACAGCATACCGGCAAGCTACCGGTAGTTTCTGATAAAATAATCCCGACTAGGTTGCGCAGTTTCAATTTAAGAGCCAGAAGATCCATCAGGTACCCGCGATTGAGTAGGGAGCACCGGGCTGTAAGATATCGTTGGACTCTTTGGAATGAAAACTGGAACGCGCACAGATGAGATCCTGCCTGTTCATGGGTGAGTCCAGATTTCCTCTGAATCAGTCTGATGTGCGAATGTTAGTGTGGCGAAAAAGGGGACAGTGGTAGCAGGTAACATTTCATGACGCCAACAACTCTTTTCGATACCAGCTCAGAGTGCGTTTGGGAAGGCATTTGTTTCAATGGGCACACATATCTTATAACCCTCATTAAGACAACCACAGCAGCGGTAAGGTATCGTGAATTGATTGTAGAATCAATTATTCTTTCCATTGCGGAAGTCATTTGCGACAATTTCAAGTTTATCAACAATTAGCAACGACCGCATAGAAATCCATGGCATTGATTGAATGGATTGGTCGGCTGTCACTCCAGACCAAAATTGCATTGAAAATTTCTGGTCTGCAACGTCACAGCAATTACACCGCTTACTTAACCCACCATAGACATAACAACAGTCGCCAATGCTTTGACGGACTTTGGCTAAAGTTTCCTCAAGCTTTCATTGATAAACTCATTGAAGCAATGCCGAATAGAGTGAAAGATCCACGAAGAGCTTAAAGAGGCCACACCTTATATTAAACCGAGATTTCAAAATGTTTCTAACAGCAGAATTCTGGATGAAGAGCGAAGAAGGGAGTCGCTACAATATATACTCAAATTACCCACTTCAATTTTTGAGCAGTATGTTTGGGACGATTTATTTAATCACAGTCAACAAAGTTCATTCGAAATTAAGCACTTTCTTCTACAATGACAGCTATAAATGAGCATCCTCCTTCTTTTCGAATAAAATCAATTTGAAACAGAATTTTATTTGTTTCAAAATCAACCAAAACATGATTTTCTGCTTATTTTATGGTATCCAACATAACGTTTTTTTATTTGTAGATGATATGGGCTAAAACTGAATACGTCGGATGTGGTTTCACAGTTTTTCCTATAAACCATACCACATTCATTCTGTTCCATAAATTTTATGTGTGTGCATATGCACCTAGGTGAGTATCTCTGAACATAATTTAATCATAGAACTTAGGGATCGAGAAACAGAAAATTTGTTCCTGACCCCTTCGGTAAAAAACACAAAAGTGGTGATTCCAGCGATGAATTACACACATTATTCGATGGAGACCCGAGTCTAACGCAAAACAATCTTGCACTTACGTTAGGGGTGACACAGCAAGCAGTGTCTGTATGTTTGAAATCTATGGGCCCGATTTAAAAGCAAGGCAATTTGGTTCCATATGAATTGCAACCAAGAGATCTGGAAAGGCGATTGTTTTATTGTGAGCAGCTGCTTCAAAGACAAAAAAGGAAGGGTTTTTTACACTGGGTAGTGCCTTTTGGCGAAAAGTGGATCTTCTACGAGAACCCCAAGAAGAAATACAACGCTTCGCCCTTTCAAGGAGAAAATCGTTTAGAATGCCACAATACTTTTCACTCTTAATTGTAATATTTTACAAATAGCGTTGCCATTCAGCTTTGACCATAGCCGACTATATGCAATATCTATTTTATATGCTACTTTTGTCTTAGAATGTTACAAAAAAAAGTATAGTAAAATTATGAAAAATAATACATTCCGGATACTTTCTAGACGTATATTCAATTATAATACTTACCCGAAACAGGCAATAGGCATGGAAAAACAAATCTGTTTTATATTTCAGATTAATTTCCGTAGAATGAAAACAGAAAAAATTGAATGTTTCAATTCATATGGATATACTGAATTGTGTTCAACAAAACCATGATTATTTTTCAATACTCGTTGATTTGTTCACAGAATTCTACGTACAGTTTATTTTTTTAGAGGCAACATACCTTATGAAGATCCTTATGAAATAGTTCCTAGCAGTAGCCTCTAAGGAAGAAGATTAAACATAAGAAAATGGGACTTATAGAAGTTGCTTAAGAATATTTTATTTAATTTTTGGTTATAATTGTTTCTTTTAGGAATATACTTCTGACTAATGTTTTTTTTTTTCAACTCGTCTTCATATTATCCAGCAGCTTTGTATGGTACTTCTCCAACTATATTTCCTCTGAAAGAATAGTTGATTATTCAGTGTACATTCTGTCAAGAAAGTACCGGGAATTATCGATTTAAATCTGGCGGGGCAATGAGGCAGGTAAAAATTTTTTTTCCTAGGTTGGTACCACTATCCTTAATTACTTTGCCAAGCTTGAGCGGGATCTGTCAACTAGTGTGTTTGCAACAGCTGATTAAGTCAGTCGATGTCAGAGTGCGTACCGATTTTTACTATGGGTGATTACTATGGGACGATAACGCGCCTTCTCACCGAGCTACGATTGTGACTGACTTTCTCGCCAAAAACTCAACAAACGTGCTGCAGCAACCACCGTATTCGCCGGATTTGGCTCCCTGCTACTTTTTCCACTTCCCAAAACTAAAATTGCCCCTTCGTGGCACCCGTTTTGAGTCGATTGAAGCCATAAAACGAGAGCTGAAGTCCATCCCGGAAAGCGCCTATAAAAAATGTTTCGATAATTGGAAGTGCCGTTGGCATAGATGTATTGGAGCAAATGGAGCCTATTTTGAAGGAGACCCAATAAATTTTGACGATTAAATGTAAAAATGTTGTTTTAATTGAAAATTCCCGGTACTTTCTTGACAGAGTAGTATATTTATTCATTTGCATTTTAAGCTTACATCATTGTATTTTGTTCTCATGTTCACAACATTAATTACAGTCAAAATGAAACCAGCTAAAATTCTGCTGATGTCTCCGACTAAAAGAAACATCGATACAATAACTGAAACAATGTTGCTTGTTGGAGGAAATAACAAAAGAGAAATTTTAAAATACACACTGCAATAAAGTTTGTTATTTATCTAGAAATAAGAATGAACATTCTCTCGTTAAAATTCAAGGTGTGTTTCTTAAATATTGTACTCCAATCATAGTCTGCTGTTTTGCTATTCATCGAGTCGTGAAAAATTCCAAAATATGCTTCAGAAAACATCCATATCCTTAATCTCGTATGAACAGTGTATTTATAAATCTATAATATATTTTTTATTATACTCTGTGTTATAAGACGTTCTGCATACGTAGAATCTAACATTTCATCAAGGAAAGATCGCCTATGTTCATTTTTTCTAGCATTAAAGAACCTTTCAGTTTGTCCAAAATAAGTTTTTAGGCAGGTGCTACAGGAAAATTATTAAACACCTGATAATTTTGTTTTATTTATTTTAGGTTTAGAGGTTTCTTGACATTTCTTCCAAGGAAATATTGATTCTGAAGGACTTGTTTATGTCTAAATCATTGAGGATCCACTTTATTTGTACTATGATAAACTACTATGGTAAACCGTCTATGCAGAACATCTAATAACAGAGAAAACTGATTTTCATGAGCGTTTAAAGGTTTTGCATACAAAAATGATCTGATTCTGAACTTATAAGAAAGTTAAGAAATAAAAATCTTGTTTAAACAGAAGAAACCAACATTTAAATTTATTTTACCACTAAGGACTAGTACAATTCACTTTCTTCGAATGATCATTATTTGAAAACAAATATCGGGTGTTTTTTTTAGAGTGATAGAACTTTCGATAGGGATAACTGTGGTTTGACAGAAGGTAGAAACCATGTTGTTTTGACATTTCTGTTCAGTAAGCATTGACAAATTATCATGGAAAGACTCACGCCGCAACAACGTTTACAAATTGTTGAAATTTATTTTCAAAATCAGTATCCTATACGCCAAACTTATAGGGCTCTTCGTGAAATTTATGGTTTACAGAATCGTCCATCACAGCAGCTAATTCGTCGAACTATCGATAGATTTCGGACATTTTCTCTACTCGATGCAACAACAAAAAGACAAATAACTGTACGTACATAAGAAAATATCGCTGCTGTAAGTCGTAGTGTTAATGATAATCCAGATTTGTCTATTCGTCGACGTTCACAACAAGTTGGACTCTGTGCATCCACCACATGGAAAATTTTGAGTGAAGATCTTGGTCTACACCCATACAAGATCCAACTGGTTCAAGAACTAAAGCCACTGGACCATAATAAGCATCGTTTTTTTAGTTATGAAACTCATTTCTGGTTGAACGGCTATGTAAACAAGCAGAATTGCCATATATGGAGTTAAAACAACTCTCAAGAAATTCTGCAGGTTCCATTGCATCATGAAGAATGTACTGTATGGTGTGCTTTGCACGCTGGAGACAGCATTGGTCCATATTTCTTTAAAAACGATGCTGGAGTTTATGTTACAGTGAATGGTGCTCGTTACAGATCGATGATTATTTGTTTCAAAATTTGAATGGTATCGACCCAGGAGTGTTTTGGTTCCAACAAGATGGTGCTACACCTCATGCTGCTACCGTAAAAATTGATTTATTGAAAGAAAGATTTGGAGTTAACATTTCGAGAAATTGTCCAATCAATTGGCCTCCAAGATCATGAGACATAACTCGTGTTATTGATTAAATAAGGCCTGAAGTACTCGAAAAAGTGGTCCAAAATTGGTCTGGTCGAATGCGGTTCCTCAGAGCTAGTCGTCTTCATTCTTAATTTAAATGTGTTTTATTTCAATTTAAATTTCTATCACTCTATAAAAAACACCGCATACTACTCTGTCAAGAAAGTACCGGGAATTTTCAATTAAAACAACATTTTTACATTTAATCGTCAAAATTTATTGGGTCGCCTTCAAAATAGGCTCCATTTGCTCCAATACATCTATGCCAACGGCACTTCCAATTATCTAAACATTTTTTATAGGCGCTTTCCGGGATGGACTTTAGCTCTCGCGCCGAATTTTGTTTTATGGCTTCAATCGACTCAAAACGGGTGCCACGAAGGGGAAATTTTAGTTTTGGGAAGAGGAAAAAGTCGCAGGGAGCCAAATCCGGCGAATACGGTGGTTGCTGAAGCACGTTTGTTGAGTTTTTGGCGAGAAAGTCAGTCACAATCGTAGCTCGGTGAGAAGGCGCGTTATCGTCATGCAAAATCCATGAATTGTTCGCCCACAAATTTGGCCGCTTCTTACGGATACGCTCACGCAAACGTTTCATAACGTTAATACTCCTACGGTAATACTCCTTGTTTACCGTCTGACCCTCTGGAACGAATTCGTAGTGCACCACGCCACGGATATCGGAGAAAACAATGAGCATCACCTTCATTTTCGAGCGGCTTTGGCGTGGTTTTTTCGGTTTCGGCTCATTTTTTGCCACCCATTCCGATGATTGCTGGCTTGTTTGCATATCGTACTCGTAGACCCAGGTCTCATCACCAGTTATAATGCGTTCCATGAATGTAGAATCGGAATTACAGCGATCCAGCATGTCTGAAGCAACCTGTTCGCGATGACGTTTTTGAAGAAAATTCAGGTCTTTCGGTACGAGTCGTGCGGCCACCTTTCTCATGACCAAAATATCAATCAAAATCGTACGTGCGGACTCGTGGGATATCTTAAGATCATGTGCTATCTCTCTCAAGCTGGTACGACGGCTTTCCAGCACCCTTTCCTTAATTTTATCGACGTTATCTTCGATCGAAGCCGTCGATGGGCGACCACTTCACGACCGTCCTTGAAGGCTCTGTACCACTGATATGCACGAGTTTTCGATAGAGCATTATCACCAAAGGCCTTTTGCAACATTTTCAATGCATCGGCACACGAAAATTCATTTGCAACACAAAACTTTAAACAAATTCTTTGCTCAACGTAATCACCCATAGTAAAAATCGGCACGCACTCTGACATCGACTGACTTAATCAGCTGTTTCAAACACTCTAGTTGACAGATCCCGCTCAAGCTTGGCATAGTAATTAAGGACAGTGGTACCAACCTAGGAAAAAAATTTTTACCTGCCTCATTGCCCCGCCAGATTTAAATCGATAATTCCCGATACTTTCTTGACAGAATGTATATCACGCCTCAAAGAGTAAGCCAGAGATATCGATTGAAGATGTAGTACTTACCTAGGTGCATAATGACATACATAAAGCACACAGTATGGTATTTTCCTTATGGTTTCTTGGAAATACTCCGAGTATGCACAACCAATTAGTCTAGACCTACCCCAGATAACCTGAAAGATAATCTGTAATTTCCAGTTTTATAACTTTCCAATTATAAGGAACTCGATATCATGATACGAAAAAAGACGAAAAATGACGATTAGAAACGAAATTAAGTTTTGATTGTGAGAACGCTAAAATTTGTATATTGAACACAAAAACAAATAAAATCGTACATTTGTAATTATTGAACATAAAGATGACACTTCACTTGAAGACGTGAATTATTAGACAGTCTTGTACGTTAGGTTATCATAAAACAACATTAAACTTTCAACATCGTTGGGATATCATCAAATTTACCAACCAGAGTTTTATAGAGGACTCTTCACGCATTACGTAAAGATCCCCATGATAGGCTAAGTAATAATAATAATAATAGTATATTCAAGAAGTTGAAACTCTCAAGGTATGAGGGAACTTTTAACTCTTTATTCGGAGGCAGGTAGGCGTAGTGCGCAAGTCTGCCTATGACGTCAGTGACCTTGTGTTCCACGTCGGAACGGTCGTCGAACGCTTGTATTCTGCTCTACTTGAAACTGGCGAGGACGGTGAGTTAGGTATTATCTGAGACCGGTCGCGTCCCCTATATGCCATTAGGAGTACAAATAAGTTTCAGCCGTTTTTTGACACAAATTAAATATTTATTTTAGAATAACGATGTGAGACTGCTTGCTGAGTGACTTCTAATGTTCTTTTTGTGTTTGAGATGTCTTCCTCCAATAATTCCTCCAATTCTGCATCCTCGTAGATTTTTGGCCTTTCACTGCGATCTTTGTCTTCTACGTCGAAATCACCGTTTTCAAACTTTTGAAACCACTCTCGACACGTTCTCTCACTCAAAGCACCCTCACCATATGCTTCTACGAGCAATTGATGCGCCTCAGCAGCAGATTTCTTTAAATTAAAGAAGTAAACTAATATTTCCCGCAAATGACGCTTACTTGGCTCAAATTTTGTCATTTTCAACTCATAAAAATTATATTTTACCAATATGAAATCAATGATATTAATAGGTTATGTTGTTCTTGAATGTCCAAACTATTTTTTTAGCCGGTTATCATCTGCGAAAACTAACCGAAACTCCGTGCCGCGCCATCTACAATAAAACGGCGGAAACTTATTTATACTCGTAATAAGTAATTCACAGATTTGAAATTTTCATGAACTGTTGAAAGATTTTGACTTCACTTCAGTGCTTTTCGCCATTTTTTCTCACAATAACAAACCTGCGTGTAGTGTCCATTCAGTATACTCGGTTTATCGAGAAATTTATAAACTTTGTGCTCATTGTACCAGTCAGCAACGACTTTGTTCCAATTTATTTTTCTTCTTTTATTGGAACAAGACCTATATAGGTTCTGTCCGAGTCCATCTGGGAACTCACCTGTCATAAGAGAAAAAATCTGTAGTATTTGAATAAAATAATATAATAATTTGTCATACTTACGGGTAATGACATCAATATGTTTAAAATTACAGGTTTTTGATACTTCTAGAGCTAAGTGTTCAAGCTGACGATCCCATTTCTGAAAAAATTTCTATCAAAAGATTTTACTTGATCATAGTAAGGCATTATTAGAGTCATATAAGTCATAGCAACAGAAAGTTCTTCGAATAGTGACAGTGCAACATACATTTGTATAATAGTTTAAAAGTCAAACAAGCCCGAATAGGTTTTGTTGATCGCTGGGACATACTACTCTGTCAAGGAAGTACCGGGAATTTTCAATTAAAACAACATATTTACATTTAATCGTCAAAATTCATTGGGTCGCCTTCAAAATAGGCTCCATTTGCTCCAATACATCTATGCCAACGGCACTTCCAATTATCGAAACATTTTTTATAGGCGCTTTCCGGGATGGACTTTAGCTCTCGCGCCGAATTTTGTTTTATGGCTTCAATCGACTCAAAACGGGTGCCACGAAGGGGCAATTTTAGTTTTGGGAAGAGGAAAAAGTCGCAGGGAGCCAAATCCGGCGAATACGGTGGTTGCTGAAGCACGTTTGTTGAGTTTTTGGCGAGAAAGTCAGTCACAATCGTAGCTCGGTGAGAAGGCGCGTTATCGTCCCATAGTAATCACCCATAGTAAAAATCGGTACGCACTCTGACACTCTTGGAAAAGATAGTCAAAAAAAAAAACTGTCAAAAAGAGAACAAAAATGAGAAATACGTCACATTAAAATTTTGAACACTTCTGTCTGTGGAACTATTCTTCAAAATGGAAAAAAACACTTGTGTATTTGTTTCGCCATTTCTGATAAAAAAAAACAGAAACTTTCAAGGCAATCATATGAAAAATTTTCCAGGACAGAAGTGTGTTTTAAAAACGAAGAAATAAATTATATAGTTAAAATAATGTAACATTTGAAACGTGCATCAAGCAAAAAGTTTCACACAATCAATATAAAAAATTGACAGAGGCATTCCAAAAAGAATATATATATATGATAAAAATAACATGCTTTAAATGCAGCTCAAGTATAAAAACGAATTATACTTACCCCTTCTTTGAGGGTTTTTTACCTCTAATCTTCAAGAAAATTAATTAACGAGAAAATAAATTTTATGACATTCAGATTGTAAACAACTTTACTCTGCAATCGTGAACCGGAAAAGAAATAATTATTTCGTATCAACGCGCACATGACAACACATTGACGGACAGATATCCCAATTTCTTCATTTACCGGTCTTCTCGATAAAGGTGAGATACCAGCGAATAAATTCGGCGTGTAGATCGCTACAACATTTAATCGTTAAAATGTATTGGGTCGCCTTCAAAATAGGCTCCATTTGCTCCAATACATCTATGCCAACGGCACTTCCAATTATCGAAACATTTTTTATAGGCGCTTTCCGGGATGGACTTTAGCTCTCGCGCCGAATTTTGTTTTATGGCTTCAATCGACTCAACACGGGTGCCACGAAGGGGCAATTTTAGTTTTGGGAAGAGGAAAAAGTCGCAGGGAGCCAAATCCGGCGAATACGGTGGTTGCTGAAGCACATTTGTTGAGTTTTTGGCGAGAAAGTCAGTCACAATCGTAGCTCGGTGAGAAGGCGCGTTATCGTCATGCAAAATCCATGAGTTGTTCGCCCACAAATTTGGCCGCTTCTTACGGATACGCTCACGCAAACGTTTCATAACGCCTAGGTAATACTCCTTGTTTACCGTCTGACCCTCTGGAACGAATTCGTAGTGCACCACGCCACGGATATCGAAGAAAACAATGAGCATCACCTTCATTTTCGAGCGGCTTTGGCGTGGTTTTTTCGGTTTTGGCTCATTTTTTGCCACCCATTCCGATGATTGCTGGCTTGTTTGCATATCGTACTCGTAGACCCAGGTCTCATCACCAGTTATAATGCGTTCCATGAATGTAGAATCGGAATTACAGCGATCCAGCATGTCTGAAGCAACCTGTTCGCGATGACGTTTTTGAAGAAAATTCAGGTCTTTCGGTACGAGTCGTGCGGCCACCTTTCTCATGCCCAAAATATCAATCAAAATCGTACGTGCGGACTCGTGGGATATCTTAAGATCATGTGCTATCTCTCTCAAGCTGGTACGACGGTTTTCCAGCACCCTTTCCTTAATTTTATCGACGTTATCTTCGATCGAAGCCGTCGATGGGCGACCACTTCACGACCGTCCTTGAAGGCTCTGTACCACTGATATGCACGAGTTTTCGATAGAGCATTATCACCAAAGGCCTTTTGCAACATTTTCAATGCATCGGCACACGAAAATTCATTTGCAACACAAAACTTTAAACAAATTCTTTGCTCAACGTAATCACCCATAGTAAAAATCGGCACGCACTCTGACATCGACTGACTTAATCAGCTGTTGCAAACACACTAGTTAACAGATCCCGCTCAAGCTTGGCATAGTAATTAAGGACAGTGGTACCAACCTAGGAAAAAAAATTTTACCTGCCTCATTGCCCCGCCAGATTTAAATCGATAATTCCCGGTACTTTCTTGACAGAATGTATGCAGCAGGCATGTGCATGTTTCGAAGCTTCTTGGCTTTAATCATCAGTGCGCTGTAATGTTTGGTTTTTGAACTGTTATACAATTGTATGTTGCACACTTTTTCATTCAAATTTAAATCCTGGGCGTAAAATAAAGATGCCCGATCACCTGTAAAATTGAAGTTGTTGTGAATATTTTTATAACTTCGAAAAACTCTGATAACTTTATGAGAAATCTTCCTATGGAATCCTTAATTTTCAAACTTTAGGGTGCATTTTCCGAGAGCATCCGATTTTTGTATTAAATTCGACGAATTTCTCATGAATCATATATACAGTGTGTTCTACAAGCTCTATGACAAACTCTGGCAAATAATATCTTAGCTAAATCTAAACAATGTTCTCACTGAAGAGGTCCACTTATTTAAACAAGAGATTCTTAAGCGGGACAAACCACATACGGAATTTCATACTACTTGTCACTGTAAATGCCAGATTTACAATCTATGGTCGCTTCCTAGACTTGCGCGGTGTAAACATAACCCCGGAAAAGATTGCGAGTGTTAATTAGTCCAAAGACAGAACGCCGCCTTAAGAATGTTAATTTTCCCCTTGTTAGAAATATAACACCATTATTCATTGTTCAGTAAAACTTATGGTAGACACAAAGAGAAGCAGACTGAGGGTTTCTAAGATATAAAGTTAATGGTCTATATTGAATTACCTGACGTCAACGTCAGGTATTTAATATAAATAACGTATTTGTATCATGTAGTCTTTATTCACTGTTGAATTTTACTGTATTCTTGCTGCAATTTATTTGAATTGACGATTTTACATATTTCACATTAAAGCGCATTTATCTTCATTCCATTCATTTAAATCTAGAGATGGTTAGTAATGAAACTTTGTTTGAGAATTCAAAGTGTTTAGAGTGAATGAGATCAAGGGTCCACAATTGAATAACTGACACAACAACCCTGTGTCTCGGATCATGTCGCAACAAGATAGTCCTGAACAACGATATTATTATATCGGCTGTTTATTTTAGAGTGATAGAACTTTAAATTGAAATAAAAAACATTTGAATTAAGACTGAAGCCAATTTTTTTTTATTTGAAAGATAATTTTATGACATTTATGTTTTGAAAATATTTCCACCAATTTTGGACCACTTTTTCGAATAATTCAGGTCTTATTTCATCAATAACACGAGTTATGTTGGCTTTCAAAGCGTCTATTTTTTATGGTTTATCAGTACAAACCAAGGACTTGACATGAACCCACAGAAAATAATCCAGTAAAGTTATGTCGCATGATCTTGGAGGCCAAATAATTGGACCATTTCTCGAAATAATGTTATCGCCAAATCTTTCTTTCATTAAATAAATTGTTACGGTAGCAGCATGAGGTGTAGCACCATATTGTTGGAACCAAAACAATTCTGGTGGATACCATTCAAATTTTGAATCAAATAATCATCGATCATCGATCTGTAACGAGCACCATTCACTGTAACATTAGCTCCAGCATCGTTTTTAAAGAAATATGAACCGATGATGCCTCCAGCGTGTAAAGCACACCATACAGTGCATTTTTCAGGATGCAATGAAACCTGCAGAACTTCTTGAGGATTGTTTTCACTCCATATACGGCAATTTGGCTTGTTTACATAGCCGTTCAGAAATGAGCTTCATCACTAAACACAATTTTACGATAAAAAAGTGGATCAACTTCAAGCTGTTCTAGGGCCTAATCAGCAAACGAACGACGCTTATTATGGTCAAGTGGCTTTAGTAGACCAAGTTCTTTACGCAAAATTTTCCATGTGGTGGATGCACAGAGTGCAACTAGTTGTGAACGTGGACGAATAGACAAATCTGGATCGTAACACTATGGCTTACAGCAGCGATATTTTCTTCTGTACGTACAGTTCTTTGTTTTGTTGTTGTTGTTGCATCGTGTAGAGAAAATGTTATTAATCCAGTAAAGTTATGTCGCATGATCTTGGAGGCCAATTAATTGGACCATTTCTCGAAATAATGTTATCGCCAACTTTGTTTCATTAAATCAATTGTTACGGTAGCAGCATGAGGTGTAGCACCATATTGTTGGAACCAAAACAATTCTGGTGGATACCATTCAAATTTTGAATCAAATAATCATCGATCATCGATCTGTTACGAGCACTATTCACTGTAACATTAGCTCCAGCATCGTTTTTAAAGAAATATGAACCGATGATGCCTCCAGCGTGTAAAGCACACCATACAGTGCATTTTTCAGGATGCAATGAAACCTGCAGAACTTCTTGAGGATTGTTTTCACTCCATATACGGCAATTTGGCTTGTTTACATAGCCGTTCAGAAATGAGCTTCATCACTAAACACAATTTTACGATAAAAAAGTGGATCAACTTCAAGCTGTTCTAGGGCCTAATCAGCAAACGAACGACGCTTATTATGGTCAAGTGGCTTTAGTAGACCAAGTTCTTTACGCAAAATTTTCCATGTGGT
Organism: Megalocaria dilatata; assembly: GCA_034642435.1. Lineage (NCBI taxonomy): Eukaryota > Metazoa > Arthropoda > Insecta > Coleoptera > Coccinellidae > Megalocaria > Megalocaria dilatata. The sequence continues at coordinate 46,948,728 of CM067861.1, forward strand.
GGATGCACAGAGTCCCACTAGTTGTGAACGTCGACGAATAGACAAATCTGGATCATAACACTATGGCTTACAGCAGCGATATTTTCTTCTGTACGTACAGTTCTTTGTTTTGTTGTTGTTGTTGCATCGTGTAGAGAAAATGTTGTCCGAAATCTATCGATAGTTCGACGAATAAGCTGCTCTGATTGACGATTATGTAAACCATAAATTTCACGAAGTGTTCTATAAGTTTGGCGAATAGAACACTGATTTTGAAGATAAATTTCAACAATTTGTGAACGTTGTTGCGGCGTGAGTCTTTCCATGATAATTTTTCAATGCGCACTGAACAGAAATGTCAAAACAACATGGCTTCTACCTTCTGTCAAATCACAGATATCCCTATCGAAAGTTCTATCACTCTAAAAAAACGCCCGATATATATTTATTATAACGAATAAACCGTTAAATCTACACTACAACAAAGTGCAGCAAAGAATACATCAAAACAAGACATTTCTTCCCAACGATATTATGCATCCCGATTATAATAATCTGATGTCTGTCATATTCCAAGCGTTTTTCTTGTAATGCACAGTTTAAACGCAGTCTGTATTGTTCACCCATAATGGAATCACCAGGTTTTAGCAGCTCGTAGTAGACAACGCTCCCTTTGTCTCACCAGATACACAAAATAACTTTCGAACCATGAATGGCTTTGGTGTTAATGTTGACATCGATGCCAACGATTGACTAGGCAAAGGGTTGTAAATTTTTTCTTGGGGTTGTCGTAGTTTATCCACTTTTCATCAGCAGTGTAAAAAACTCTTTCTCTTTTGTCTTTGAAGGAGCTGCCCATAAGAAAACAATTCATAAGGAACCCAATTTCCTTGCTTTTGAATCAGGTCCATAGATTTCAAACGTACAGATACGTAAGTGCAAAATCGTCTTACGTTAGACTCGGATCTTCATCGAATAATGTGTTTAATTCATCGCTGGAATCGCCACGTTCGGAGCGCCGAAACAATTCTCAAAGCATACGATGAGGTTCAGTTGCAGATGCCTATAAACGCGACAATCAGCTGTTACTATTAGGAGTACAAATAAGTTTCCGCCGTTTTTTAACACAAATTGAATATTTATTATAGAAGAACGATGTGATACTGCTTGCTGAGTGACTTCTAATGTTAGAGCAAGTTCTTTTTGTATTTGAGATGAATCTTCCTCCAATAATTCCTCCAATTCTGCATCCTCGTAAATTTTTGGCCTTCCACTGCGATCTTTGTCTTCTACGTCGAAATCACCATTTTTAAACTTTTGAAACCACTCTCGACACGTTCTCTCACTCAAAGCACCCTCACCATATGCTTCTACGAGCAATTGATGCGCCCCAGCAGCAGATTTCTTTAAATTAAAGAAGTAAACCAATATTTCCCGCAAATGACGCTTACTTGGCTCAAATTTTGACATTTTCAACTTATAAAAATTATATTTTACCAATATAAAATCAATGATATTAATAGGTTATGTTGTTCTTGAATGTCCAAACTATTTTTAAGCCGTTTATCATCTGCGAAAGCTAACCGAAACACCGTGCCGCGCCTTCTACAATAAAACGGCGGAAACTTATTTGTACCCCTAAATATTTAAAAGTTTCATGTTTGCAGAGCCATCTTTTAAAAAAGGACCTAATTCTTTTGTACTCTCCATTCTTATTAAAAACTCATCTTACCAACAAATTCATGGAAACTGATGACGCCCTCGGTTGTCCTTTAATAGACCCATTAATAGCCATCTGCCTGTATTGGTTGTGCAAATCAATAATTTCATTTTGCGATACAGTACCCTCATTAGCTACAAAGCAACAAAATTCAGTACAAAAGTCGAATGTAACTGAAAAATTTCACCTAGTATTTTGTGAGGACACTTCTCGAATGCAACAATATTGTGTGAATGAATAAATAAATAAAACATTGTTACGATATGAATGCAATTCTTCATTTCGGTGGGATTTCTTTTTTAAAACTATTGACTGAATTTTAAAATCATGTAACGCGAGTATCGTTTAAATAAATCTGAACGTGACTAAGTTCAATTGTATTGTTTTTTTTTCCAATGAGATAAAGCACATACACGCACAGACAACTACCAGAATTCATAAGATTAGTTCGGATCATTAGCCCGAACCAAATATACAGTGTGAAAACCATTTATGGAATAAAACTATTTGTCTCCTTATGTTGGAAAATTAGAAAACACTGGGATACGTCATTTTTTTTTAACGCTACAGTGCGCTTTTAAACATAAATTTAAATATGTGATAGTCCGTCCTCTTTATTTTGAAGCTTCCAAGTGAATGCGGATGTGAGGGAGCTTCTACCTCTTAATTTGGAAGGCGGCGTTTCGTTCTGAACATGCCCAACTGAACACTTCAGACAAGTGTAAGTCATAGTGTTAAGGATGATTCAGATTTGTCTATTCGTCGAAGTTCACAACAACAAGTTGGACTCTGTGCATCCGTCACCTGGAAAATTTTGCGTAAAGATCTTGGTCTACACCCATACAAGATCCAACTGGTTCAAGAACTAAAGCCACTTGACCATAATAAGCGTCGTTTGTTTGCTGATTGGACCCTAGAACAGCTTGAATTTGATCCACTTTTTTATCTTAAAATTGTGTTTAGTGATGAAGATCATTTCTGGTTGAACGGCTATGTAAACAAGCAAAATTGCCGTATATGGAGTGAAAACAATCCTCAAGAAGTTCTGAAGGTTCTATTGCATCCTGAAAAATGCACTGTATGGTGTGCTTTACACGCTGGACTGCACTGTATTATTTTCTTTGGGGTTATGTCAAGTCTTTACTTTATGCTGATAAACCAGAAACAAGATGCTCTGGAGCCAACATAACTCTTGTTATTGATGAAATAAGGCCTAAATTACTCGAAAAAGTGGTCCAAAATTGGACTGGTCGAATGAGGTTCCTCAGTCTTGGTGGACATATGACGGAAATTATTTTCAAAACATAAATGTCGTAAAATTATCTTTCAAATAAAAAAAATTGGCTTCAATCTTAATTTAAATGTGTTTTATTTCAATTTAAAGTTCTATCACTCTAAAAAAAAACCGATATATCATGTATGATCTATTATGAATGATACCGGACGAAATTTCAAACAATTTATAATTGGTTTCAATAGAAACTGAATTCTTAAATAACATGATGCAATTGATTTTAATTCTTTTCTATTTGAAAAAATTCACAGTGTTTATGTTTCACAGTCAATTCGGAATCCTGACACGTGTTTCGATCTTTCGACCATCTTCAAAGGAGTACAAGAAGTAACTAAACTTAAAATTGAAACAAGGTTCTTTTGCTAGACCTAGGATATCTGTGTATTTTTATGGCGCATGAAAAAAACAGTGTTCCCAAAGATTATTCAGGAATTTGTTAAATCCTCCTTTTTCTCAATGGTTTTTTTGATTGAAAGAATCTCCAAATAGTCCATCAATTTACCCTTATTAACATAATACAGTAAAGTGACATCGTTCTAATTGAAAAAATGATTATTTTCTATACAGTGTTCTGCAAAACTGGTTGATTTATGGTTTTTCAAAATATACATCCTATGTTGTAAACATCGACCTGTCTGTCTATGTTCTTTGATTCTATGTTGTAAACATCGACCTGTCTGTCTATGTTTAGAACATAGAATCAAAGAATATAGGACGTTTATTTAAAAAACCAGAAATCAACCAACCGGTTCTGCAGATCATTGTAAAGAAAATAATCATTTTTTATGACAAAGAAGTCACTTTACTATATAATGTTAAAAAGGGTAAAAATAGACTATTTGGAGGTTCTTTCAATCAAAAAAGCCATTTAGAAAAACGGGAATTTAACAAATTCCCAAATACTCACTGGGAACACCCCTATGTTAGATGCTGTTATTTCTATGCGCCATAAAAATACTACTCTGTCAAGAAAGTACCGGGAATTTTCAATTAAAACAACATTTTTACATTTAATCGTCAAAATTTATTGGGTCGCCTTCAAAATAGGCTCCATTTGCTCCAATACATCTATGCCAACGGCACTTTCAATTATCGAAACATTTTTTATAGGCGCTTTCCGGGATGGACTTTAGCTCTCGCGCCGAATTTTGTTTTATGGCTTCAATCGACTCAAAACGGGTGCCACGAAAGGGCAATTTTAGTTTTGGGAAGAGGAAAAAGTCGCAGGGAGCCAAATCCGGCGAATATGGTGGTTGCTGAAGCACGTTTGTTGATTGTCATTATAAAATAAAACACTTGTTTACATTTTCTACTTTATTTTTGGTATTGACGTACGTTTCGTCTTTGCTAGAAAGACTTCATCAGTATTCTGATGAAGTCTTTCTAGCAATTACAACTGATTTCTACCAAGCAACGGCCCAATCTATCATAAAAAACACGTTTGTTGAGTTTTTGGCGAGAAAGTCAGTCACAATCGTAGCTCAGTGAGAAGGCGCGTTATCGTCATGCAAAATCCATGAGTTGTTCGCCCACAAATTTGGTAGCTTCTTACGGATACGCTCACGCAAACGTTTCATAACGCCTAGGTAATACTCCTTGTTTACCGTCTGACCCTCTGGAACGAATTCGTAGTGCACCACGCCACGGATATCGAAGAAAACAATGAGCATCACCTTCATTTTCGAGCGGCTTTGGCGTGGTTTTTTCGGTTTCGGCTCATTTTTTGCCACCCATTCCGATAATTGCTGGCTTGTTTGCATATCGTACTCGTAGACCCAGGTCTCATCACCAGTTATAATGCGTTCCATGAATGTAGAATCGGAATTACAGCGATCCAGCATGTCTGAAGCAACCTGTTCGCGATGACGTTTTTGAAGAAAATTCAGGTCTTTCGGTACGAGTCGTGCAGCCACCTTTCTCATGCCCAAAATATCAATCAAAATCGTACGTGCGGACTCGTGGGATATCTTAAGATCATGTGCTATCTCTCTCAAGCTGGTACGACGGTTTTCCAGCACCCTTTCCTTAATTTTATCGACGTTATCTTCGATCGAAGCCGTCGATAGTCGACCACTTCACGACCGCCCTTAAAGGCTCTGTACCACTGATATGCACGAGTTTTCGATAGAGCATTATCACCAAAGGCCTTTTGCAACATTTTCAATGCATCGGCACACGAAAATTCATTTGCAACACAAAACTTTAAACAAATTCTTTGCTCAACGTAATCACCCATAGTAAAAATCGGCACGCACTCTGACATCGACTGACTTAATCAGCTGTTGCAAACACACTAGTTGACAGATCCCGCTCAAGCTTGGCATAGTAATTAAGGACAGTGGTACCAACCTAGGAAAAAAAAATTTTACCTGCCTCATTGCCCCGCCAGATTTAAATCGATAATTCCCGGTACTTTCTTGACAGAATGTATACAGGTGTCCTAAGCGTAATAAAAGGACCTTTTTTTCAAATTTAAGTATAGTTACTTTTTATACTCCTTTGAAGATGGTTGAAAGACCGAAACAGTTGTCAGGATTCTAAATAAACTGTGAAACATAAGAACTGTGTGAATTTTTTGAATAAAATTGTTATAGTGTTTCACCTAGAGCCAACCGCATACTCCATTCATTTAATCGATTTTAATACATTAAAATAAATGCTCAAAATGTTCTCCACCCCGTTCTTGGCAATAGCATAGTCTCCTTTAAATATCGTTCCTAAATTTGTTTAAAATTTGAGTTGAAAAATCCCGCACTTCTGTAGTAATCCTTCCTTTTGGGTCTGCGATGCTCCTCGACTGTGTTGAGGTCAGAAAAAAAATAGAACGGCGTAAAGTCTGGCGATTTAGCTGATTCTCATTCAGACATTATCATTTCGATGCTCAAATGATGTTCTTTGAACCTTCTTGTAAAAATTCTTCCGGTTTGTCTTACATTTACTCAACCAACAACATTTGTTTTTGTTTTCAGCGTTCAAAAATAGGTTGGAAGTTAATGATTTATTCGTTTCAATTTAATTCCAATTTCCAGTCCATCTAATATTCGAAGAAAACAAATTAATCCATCCACCAGTTTCAGTGACACAATACAGAAGCGATTTTTGATAATTTGGCTGTAATAAATGATAACCAGTCTTTTATAACAATTCAAATACTAATGAAGTACAGATAATTCACGATTAAAGAGGCGCTTTTCTGTGCTTGGTGGAGTATTTGCAGAGTCGCTCAAAAACAAATTAATTTTCATCGATTTAGCATTGAAAATTTACACAAAAGATGGCTAAGAAGGGTTATTACATCATTGATTAAAAATATCAGCTAGTCGTGCAAATTTTAAGTTGATAACGGCTTCACCTTCTCATAATAAAATCAATCTGATGTTAAAAAAAAACTCTGAAGTTTCGAATAATCTTCTTAATTCATAATTGTCACATCACTTCTTCAATCGCACAATTTGTCATAAAACTTCTTATGCAAATCATAATATCTGTTCACAGATTACAATAATTTCATTTATAAAATGTTAAATTTCAAGGCAGGAAAACAACTATATAAATAAGTAAGAAACATCTACAACACTAAAAGTACGTTCCAAATTAAAATCAACCATTGTCAAACAATAATTTAACGGAAAGTCAACTCATACTATATCCTCGATAACTGTAAGAGAATATTAGAAGGCAGTAAACATTCAATTTTGTCGTAAACGAAATACACGGGTAAGGAAATCGAATTGAGTACAGCCCTGGCAACGACACCCATCGGCTCGGGGTACTGGTGGGTTAAAAGAGCTAAGAGTGCTGTGAAAGAACACAGGCCAGCTGTGAAAATAATGAAAAAAGGCAGTTCTTTTTTTGGATACACTGAAACTTCGTGGAACGTCGGCAACAGTTCTCTGTCTGCGCATTCTGTACATGTTGGATAAGGGTAGAACAGGTGTCCTCTTTCCAACGGATAGGGCAGCATTCTGAATGTACCTTCCCACGTGCAATGTAAGAGATTTAGTGCTCCCTCGACAGCTTTCCAATGTGCCAAGTGGAAGAAACTGAAAACAGAAATATATATTTCATCGATCTCGATGGAAAATCATTTAGACGATATATTAAATAATATTAAAACTTTTCCTAATAATTAATGAAGGTTGGGAAAAGAAAAATCTATTTTTTTTTTTGGTAGATGGCTGTGATCGATATCTCGTAAGATGTCAATCAATTTCAGATTTATGCTTGTTGTCAAAGTGACATTTCACGCTAAAAAAATTCTTTTGCTGTGTTTTGTTGGGTCTATTCAGTTGTGAGCTACAGGGTGTTAAAAATGGAAGTCAACAAAGAGAAAATTAAGTACATTTTACAGATTTTTTGATAAAGGCTAAATTATTAATGAAATTTGAGGTGTTCAGTTGTCTCTTGTGCAGATTATTAATTAAATTTGAGAAGTTGTTCGATTGTCTACAACGGTCCATCAAATTTACCTGTGAAGAAGAGAAGAACCGAAGTATCAATTTCCTAGACTTAAATATCACAAGATTTTTGAATTTAGCATATTTCACAAACCTACACACACAGATATCACCATACAAAAAACTTCTAATCATCCCTTTAATCAAAAAATATCAGCCTATAACAGCTATATTAATAGCTTACTAAAAGTTCCGATAAACCCATCGATCTCGATGAAAAACCATTTAGACAATATATTAAATAATATTAAACCTTTTACTAATAATTAATAAAGGTTTGGATAAGAAAAATCTATTTTTCTTTTGGTTGTGATCGATATCTCGTAAGATGTCAATCAATTTCAGATTTATGCTTGTTGTCAAAGTGACATTTCACGCTAAAAAAATTCTTTTGCTGTGTTTTGTTGGGTCTATTCAGTTGTGAGCTACAGGGTGTTAAAAATGGAAGTCAACAAAGAGAAAATTAAGTACATTTTACAGATTTTTTGATAAAGGCTAAATCATTAATGAAATTTGAGGTGTTCAGTTGTCTCTTGTGCAGTTTATTAATTAAATTTGAGATGTTGTTCGATTGTCTACAACGGTCCATCAAATTTACCTGTGAAGAAGAGAAGAACCGAAGTATCAATTTCCTAGACTTAAATATCACAAGATTTTTGAATTTAGCATATTTCACAAACCTACACACACAGATATCAACATACAGAAAACGTCTAATCATCCCTTCAATCAAAAAATATCAGCCTATAATAGCTCTATTAATCGATTACAAAAAGTTCCGATGAACCCCCAAAATTTTTCCAAAGAACTCAGTACAATCAAACAAATATCATTCAACAATCGTTTCGAACCGACCCTTATAGAAAAAATGATGAACAATAAACAGAAAAAGAATTTACTCACGTTTATCGTCTCACAAAAAAACCCATTCCGAAAACATTCATACGAATTTCATATATACATTCTGTTAAGAAAGTACCGGGAATTATCGATTTAAATCTGGCGGGGCAATGAGGCAGGTAAAATTTTTTTTTCCTAGGTTGGTACCACAGTCCTTAATTACTATGCCAAGCTTGAGCGGGATCTGTCAACTAGTGTGTTTGCAACAGCTGATTAAGTCAGTCAATGTCAGAGTGCGTGCCGATTTTTACTATGGGTGATTACGTTGAGCAAAGAATTTGTTTAAAGTTTTGCGTTGCAAATGAATTTTCGTGTGCCGATGCATTGAAAATGTTGCAAAAGGCCTTTGGTGATAATGCTCTATCGAAAACTCGTGCATATCAGTGGTACAGAGCCTTCAAGGACGGTCGTGAAGTGGACGCCCATCGACGGCTTCGATCGAAGATAACGTCGATAAAATTAAGGAAAGGGTGCTGGAAAACCGTCGTACCAGCTTGAGAGAGATAGCACATGATCTTAAGATATCCCACGAGTCCGCACGTACGATTTTGATTGATATTTTGAGCATGAGAAAGGTGGCCGCACGACTCGTACCGAAAGACCTGAATTTTCTTCAAAAACGTCATCGCGAACAGGTTGCTTCAGACATGCTGGATCGCTGTAATTCCGATTCTACATTCATGGAACGCATTATAACTGGTGATGAGACCTGGGTCTACGAGTACGATATGCAAACAAGCCAGCAATCATCGGAATGGGTGGCAAAAAATGAGCCGAAACCGAAAAAACCACGCCAAAGCCGCTCGAAAATGAAGGTGATGCTCATTGTTTTCTTCGATATCCGTGGCGTGGTGCACTACGAATTCGTTCCAGAGGGTCAGACGGTAAACAAGGAGTATTACCTAGGCGTTATGAAACGTTTGCGTGAGCGTATCCGTAAGAAGCGGCCAAATTTGTGGGCGAACAACTCATGGATTTTGCATGACGATAACGCGCCTTCTCATCGAGCTACGATTGTAACTGACTTTCTCGCCAAAAACTCAACAAACGTGCTTCAGCAAGCACCGTATTCGCCGGATTTGGCTCCCTGCGACTTTTTCCTCTTCCCAAAACTAAAATTGCCCCTTCGTGGCACCCGTTTTGAGTCGATTGAAGCCATAAAACAAAATTCGGCGCGAGAGCTAAAGTCCATCCCGGAAAGCGCCTATAAAAAATGTTTCGATAATTGGAAGTGCCGTTGGCATAGATGTATTGGAGCAAATGGAGCCTATTTTGAAGGCGACCCAATAAATTTTGACGATTAAATGTAAAAATGTTGTTGTAATTGAAAATTCCTGGTACTTTCTTGACAGAGTAGTATAAGTAGAATATCCGGAGACATTGCCAATTATTTTAAGAAAAATTTTAATCACATAACAAATACATTAAAAATAAATCAAACAAAGTTTTCACCCAGTATCAGTTCAAATGTACAACATGATTGAGCCACAGTGTGGCTAAACAATTGTCGTTCAACAATAAAGTTTGTGGAAATCGAATTTTATGTATTACTAGCTGAAAATGAATTTCCATCAAGTAAAAACCGAATCCATCAAATAATAATCAAACTAACCTATATGCAACAGCTTCGGAGTCCCCCCTCTTCAAAATATGCTCGGGAGGCATAATCAGAGGCTTCATCTCCAACAGATATTTAGGAACGTGTGGATTAAATTCTACCGCTCTGTGAATAGCTTCAACTGCAGCCATTTCCGCGCTAGTCAAACCTCGTTTTGTCGCTATATCTGGTGAAAACTTATCCGCTACTTGTCTTGCTTTTAAAAGAGCCGCTGTGTAACATATAGCTGCCGATTTAGGTAACGAAATATCATCATACTTTGCTAACACAGCTTGAACATCAGCATATGCCTGCATTTGAAGCAATGCCTCAATTAAATTCTCATGCACATTCAAAACGTTCATAATAGGGGGTACTTCCTTAGTTAAATCTCTGAACATCTTAACCGCATCTTTCATTTTACCCAGCTTCCTTGCGCACATTGCTAATCTTCGTTTGATGTAAATCAAAACGTTTGTATCTCTTCTATGCTGTGCTTCCATCAACGATCCTTGATGTTGAAGGGCTTGAGATTTTTTATAGTTCATTTCGGCTATTTTCAAAGCCGTTTTAAATATTTTTTCGGCGTCCAAAATTGTTGTTGCTTCTTCCTCGGCTAATAAAATGTATGCAGATGCACATTCTGGATTCTTCTCGATCGCAGTATGAGCCGCTTTCAAACGGAGGACTGGGTTTCTTTCTCTCCACGCTGATTGCATCAACTCATATTCTGATCTTCCTGCATCAGCTTCGCAAGTGAAAAATGTTTGGTGATCTTGTGCGGATAAATTCATGTCGTAATAAGTGAGCGGTTCCTTAGTAGTAGCCCAGTAGAATCTTTGGTACTCAGCACCTCTCAAAAGATTCAAAGGATTTCTCCATACCTTACATTCTGGTACATTACTCTGAGATCCATTCGAAGAACTACTACTGCTACTACCTGTGCCATTTTCATTATTCTCGACACCACTTATCCATGGACTTATGTGGTTTAGTGAAACCTGTTCAATAAAAGAAGTTCCATATTTTCTAAAGTACCACCACTCAAATATCAATATGAGTCCTGATATTAAAGATGAGGTGCCAGTTAGAGCAACATAAAACTTGGGTGTTAGTGTACTCAAGAACATTGTAGAGTCCCACATTTTCAAAAATATTGGAAGACTTACTTCCAAAATTGTTTGAATGTATGCAGTGAAATGGCAAGTTCGGCAATAGATTTCCAATGATTTTATATTTAATTTATGCCTTTCTAGCATTCAAGTTAGGGTATAATGCATTCATGAATTTAAATAACATTTTAGTTGCTGCATAACGTATGTTGTTTTTCATACATCTCTAGATGGTAATAAAAAATTGAAAATGACATTTACCTAACCCCAAAGTTATCAATGAAAAGGATGATACTTCATCTTCCTTTGTCGTACGTGTTACCAAATTTTCTTGGTTTATATATTTTTAATGATCTGAGTTCTTTTTAAATATGTTCCCCATCATTTTTCTGATTTATTCTTTGTTCAGGAATAGGATGGTATGTTTGGTTCTGAAACTCGAAAAAATGGTGGATGCGCTCGTACAATACTTATGCATTCATTAGATCTAGAAAGGTGATTTGGTTTCTTCTAGAGTAGTAGATTTTATCATAACTATTATAGTGGTGCAACTCGGTGAAACTCTTCTCGATCATATCCATATATTACAGAATACTCACTTATTTAGTAATCTGTGAACTTACCTCCACCAAATTTCTACCATTGTTTACTCATCCAAATCTGAATTTCCCTGGTTTCATTTAGTAGTCAGTGTTGGTAAGCAACGGTTTATCGCCAAACGTTGATGAAAACATTAATTCAACGCGTCCATAGATAAGTTATTGTGTAGTTTATTGATGCACGCATCATTCGAAGACTAATAACCATAAACGTATTAAAATTAGGATAATAAGTCTATGCTGGTAACACAGATTATTAAAGGATAGTTTCATAGATAAACTATTGTGTATGTTTATGTAGTTTATCTATGGATTCAGTCATCTGTGGACTGGTAATGGTGGATTCTCTCAGGTTTCGAAGTGTTGTTTTTCAAGAAAAGAGAACGATTTATTTAAAACGAAATATCGAAGTTGGTAGCAGAGCAAAGAATTCCTCGTTTTGTTGTTTTGTTTCTCATCTGCTACCCTGAAGTGGAATATCTGTGTGAAAATTTGTTGGAATTTCAAAATTCTCAAAGAACCTATATGAGAAAATGGACGCCAAACAAGGATTCCAAAATAGTATTGAGAAATACAGAGAACTTGGAACAGTGTTGAAGATTTGTTTATGGCTCAATTCACATTCGGAAAAGGGAATTTGGGAGTGAAGAGCTTGAAATATAGAAGAAAAATAAGCACATTCCCACTGAAGAAGATAAAAAGAAACCATTATTCTAATAAAAATCAACAGAATCGAAGAAATCTTGATCAAAAGAAAAGGGGAATAATGGCTGATTTATATTCTGAAGAAGAAATAGTATTGAGCTACCCCCTATTAGACGGAGTACTCTAAAATATCCGGGTTTCTACGGAGTACTCTAAGATATCTGGAATTATACGGATTATTCTAAAGAACTCTAACCTTTTTATCGTGATCATTTAGTGGCGGGAGAATAGGACGTTACGTTGTGTAGACAACCCAAATTACATCTAACGAAAGCAATGAAACAGTGACGAGAGGTTCAAATATTCAAAACACAGTAGCGTCAGAATAATATATTTATATTAGTGATATTAAAAAGCAACAACCCTCAACGGATGGGAACAAACATTTTTCAGCCTGCTGTTAAATCTACTCTACTCAGTGGTAGGTAAAGCTTCACAACCAATAGCGCCCCGGGTCTAAATGACTTATTTCTACATATTGGTAGGTCGGTAACTTGCTCGAATCGGATATCATTCTTATACAGCGGAAAGGCTTAGAGAGGACAGAATACAGCCAGCATGCACCTTCAACTGCTGATAACCAGTGCAGAACAGTTACAAGGGGTTAGTTTGAATGGACAGTAAGGTGGTTAACGTGGTATTCCAAGTAAATCTCCTTGAAGAGGGGATCTAACATAATTCGAATCGACTAGGAAAGTTACTGTCAAAAGAACTGTATCTGGCCTCCTCGGGGTGGCCAAGGCCTAGGAAGGCTCATATATTTCTAAAAAACGAACCGAACACTACCTGAAGAGTCACGCAAGCTAACCTAGGGGATATCACAATATAATAATAATAACTCGAAACAATGAGCTAGCAATCACTCACACATTCTTACAGTAGCGTTGGATATCAGTAGCTGTTTACTGTCTCTATACGATACGTCGTCCTCTATCAGGACTACTAAGTGATTTACCCTAAAGATTGCCACTGGTTCACAGGGAATACAATCTCTCAAAGTAAGCGAGCGCACGCATATGGAAAATACAAACACAAACTGAGTAAGACATTCTACAATAGATACAATACCCCATCACCTGGGCGTCTTAATGAACACTACAATAAAAGCAACAGAGAAATAGGTAACTAGGGGATTACACAAGGGTACATGCAAATCAGTTATATATCAGGCACTGCGAATACCATTAACAGTATAAATAAAGAACCTCTATTAATAAATAAAACAGACAACAACCACGCACCGAGAGAAAGTATACAATATAAATACATAACTTGTGAGGGTCGTGCCGCTTTAGTTAAGAGGCAATGTATTTTAGTGAAACATTTTGGTCGGATTAAATAACACTGAAGCAAAAATACAAGAATGAAAAACCATGAGTGGAAGTACAATGAACGAGAGAGCAATCACTAATTTTACATTAAAACTAAGGTGTTATTCAAAGCTTCAAACACGCAATTAATCAGAAGCATTGGGGCATGGGCATACATCGATATATTTTCTTCAAAGTGGAATAACTCCTCAGTATGTAAACCGATAAGATACATCAAGCATTCATACAATGCCATCGAGCATTTAAAAGAAGTTTACTTACTGAGAGTTACCAAGAGGGACTGTTATAAGTACTATCATATCGAGTATGTTTTTAAGTCACTCAGGAGGTTTATTTCCAAGAAGCTTCCTCTCCGCCGCTTCAAAATACACAATGGGAACGCCATAAGGACGTTGTTGTCTTTTTTATTGCCACCGATCATATACGTGTCAAGTTACAGTGCCGCAGAATATTTGACACATAGATAACGCGGGTAAATGATGTAATGGCTGCCGAAAGTAATCGCATTTTAGTGAATGTTTCGAGATGAACAAAAGTGTCAATTTCCAAGAAGTGTTTATTTCCAAGAAGCTTCCTCTCCGCCGCTTCAAAATATACAATGGGAACGCCATAAGGACGTTGTTGTCTTTTTTATTGCCACCGATCATATACGTGTCAAGTTACAGTGCCGCAGAATATTTGACACATAGATAACGCGGGTAAATGATGTAATGGCTGCCGAAAGTAATCGCATTTTAGTGAATGTTTCGAGATGAACAAAAGTGTCAATTTCCAAGAAGTGTTTATTTCCAAGAAGCTTCCTCTCCGCCGCTTCAAAATATACAATGGGAACGCCATAAGGACGTTGTTGTCTTTTTTATTGCCACCGATTATATACGTGTCAAGTTACAGTGCCGCAGAATATTTGACACATAAATAACGCGGGTAAATGATGTAATGGCTGCCGAAAGTAATCGCATTTTAGTGAATGTTTCGAGATGAACAAAAGTGTCAGAAGTACTTTGCCCAATTTAAAAGTGGAAATTTTGATTTGTGAGACAAAGAACGAACCAGAGCGCCATCAAAATTTAAGAATGGAGAATTAGAGGCAATGAAGATCCATCACAAAGGCAAAGGGAACTCGTAAAAACACTTTGAGTCACTCAACCAGCCATTTGCCATCGTTTAAAAGCAATGGGAATAATCCGGAAGGTACGAAAGGATCACAAGGGAGGTCCACCGACGTCAGCATTGCAGGAAAAATGAACCCAACACGCCGACAGACACGATAAAGTTATCATGTAGAATGACACATGTTTCGTCGTTTGAGTTCTTGGGTTGAAACAATTTTGTATGGATAAAACCCAAGGCCTTTTCGTAAAATTCGCCACAAAAAACGTCTGGGAGATGTCTAGTTCTTGTGAACGTCGAAAAAACAATAAAATTTGGTCTTCACGAACACTTTCACGTACGGCAGCAATATTCTCTTTACTTCTTGCATCTCTTTGCCTCACTGGCACTGTAACATCATGAAGTGTAAACTTTGTTTCAAACTTCTTCACTAAACGTTTAACTGTTCTATTATCCGGACGATTATAATGACCAAAACTTGGGGTTAAAGCGCGTGAAATTAGAGTAACAGTTCGCCATTTTTCATAATAAATTTGGACTATTTATGAACGTTGTTCGAGTTTGTACCTTTCCATTATAAAATGGTAGACATTGACAAATACAACTGTCAATGTCACAAATGAACAATGGCTGCCATGCATGAGTAATGTCAATTTTAAAATGGTAGACCGGTGAATTTGGACATAAAAATAGTGATCAAATAAAGAGAATTCCGACAGAGCCAAATCTTAGTAGAGACCTTAGGTTTACCACAAGGAATAAAGTGTCAAAAGTCCTAATCAGTCACAAGTGCGCTAAGGGACTTATTCGGGGCCCAAGGTCAAAGTTTTAGGTTTTTTGGATTTTTCTCAAAAACGGTAAATTTTATCGAAAAAGTACCTGAGAGCAAAGTTGTAGATCTTAAAATTCTGTATGAAAATAGTTCTTATGATTTTTTTCTCTAAGACCCATTATTTCCCAGATATTGGGGCGTTCCCATCGAAAGACTTTATAAATTTCAAGTAAAGACGGAATATAATAAAAGACCCAAGTTGAATAGCAACATTTTTTACAAAAGTTCCCTTATTGAATTGCCACACCTCCTGCTTAGAAAGAATCGACTTCTTTAATCTCCTTAAAGCATCAGTTCATTGTCCAATTCGAATTTCATTTCAACGAACTTAGTGTCGCAAAACGTATGCTCTGCATATGAAAACAGTCGTTTGGCAACAGGAAAGAGACTATAAGAATAATAATCGATCAAGAAAGTTCCAGATTGACAACTCCATAAGTTTTCGAAGAAATGCGGAAGTTCCATAATATGAGATTATGTCATCATCGGCGATATTTGAATATAATTTAAATTCTTCGAATTTGATACAGATTTATAACATGCATTTTTTGAATAAACTTATTGGACATCATAACTTCGAGGTACGTGCTGCACTGATGAATAATTCAGCGAGATGAGGAATCTGTCTGTTAATAATAGTTTGAGGAAAAAAAAATCCATCATTTTTTCCGTAGATGGCGGTAGTGATCGATATCTCGTAAAGTATGGATCAAACAATTTCATATTCATACTCGTTGTTGAAGTGACATTTCACTGTAAGAAAATTCTTGTGCTGTTTTTCGTTTTGTCCCTTTAGTTGTGAGTTACAGGGTGTTGGAGGTGGAAGTCAACAAAAAGAAAAATCAGTACATTTTACAGTGTCTGAAGGGTTCAGGTGCACATGCTCGGAAAGAAACGCCGCTCATTTAAATATTTATTTATTAATTTTAATTGATAATTTATATTTGTTTGGTTTTTTATTCCATTTGATATGAGTTTTTATTTTATACGTCTATTAAATATGGGGTGTTTCTTTTAGAGTGATAGGGAGAACTGTGATTTGATAGAAGGTAGAAGCTATGTTGTTCTGACATTTCTGTTCAGTAAGCATTGGCAAATTATCTTGGAAAGACTCACGCCGCAATAATGTTTACAAATTGTTGAAATTTATTTTCAAAATCAGTGTTTTATTCGCCGAACTTATATATTTCACTTCGTGAAATTTATGGTTTACATAATCATCCTTCAGAGCAGCTTATTCGCCGAACTATCGATAGATTTCGGACAACATTTTCTCTACTCGATGCAACAACAACAAGACAAAGAACTGTACGTACAGAAGAGAATATCGCTGCTGTAAGTCATAGTGTTAATGATGATTTGTATATTCGTCGACGTTCACAACAAGTTGGACTCTGTGCATCCACCACATGGAAAATTTTATGTAAAGATCTTGGTCTACACCCATGCAAGATCCAACTGGTTCAAGAACTGAAGCCACTTGACCATAATAAGGGTAGTTTGTTTGCTGATTGGGCCCTAGAACAGCTTGAAGTTGATCCACTTTTTTATCGTAAAATTGTGTTTAGTGATGAAGCTCATTTCTGGTTGAACGGCTATGTAAACCAGCAAAATTGCCGTATATGGAGTGAAAACCATTCTCAAGAAGTTCGGCATCCTGAAAAATGCACTGTAAGGTGTGCTTTACACGCTGGAGGCATCATCGGTCCATATTTCTTTAAAAACGATGCTAGAGCCAATGTTACAGTGAATGGTGCTCGTTATAGATCGATGATCAATGATTATTTGTTTCAAAATTTGAATAGTATCGACCCAGAAGTGTTTCGGTTCCAACAAGATCGTGCTACACCTTATGCTGCTACCGTAACAATTGATTCATTGAAAGAAAGATTTGGCGATAACATTATTTCGAGAAATGATTCAATTAATTAGCCTCCAAGATCATGCGACATAACTCCACTGGATTATTTTCTTTGGGGTTATGTCAAGTCATTGGTTTATGCTGATAAACCAGAAACAATAGACGCTTGAAGGCTTGAATTACTCGAAAAAGTAGTCCAAAATTAGTCTGGTCGAATGCGGTTCCTCAGAGCTAGTCGTGGTGGACATATGCCGGAAATTATTTTTAAAACATATATGTCATAAAATTATCTTTCAAATAAAAATAAAATTTGGCTTAAATCTTAATTTAAATGTGTTTTATTTCAATTTAAAATTCTATCACTCTAAAAAAAATACCCCATATAAACAATGCTTATAAGGCATTAATTTAATTCTAAAAGTTTTTGAATTAAATTTTTTGAAATTAAAATTGTAGGAGACTAACAGATTAAATCTGCTTTGATATTCAAAGTTTGATATAATCCTTAGAATAAGATATGATGGAAATTGAAGGAACACACTGGATTGAAGAATTTTTCACGTATCTCCTAAATTTGAGTGCAATGAAGAATTAAAAAGGAAAGTGACGAAAAGTTTTTCGTCAATGGGAAACAAATGCTCAATCAGTTTTATACCCTTTTACACTTTCGTTTTCATGAGAATTAGAAAAAAGAAGTATTTATTGAACAATAACTTGTGCCGTAATCTTCAGATGAATTTAATTTCCTATACCAATAAAGAAAGTTTAGAAAATATGACATAAATTCTCCACAGCTGATAAAAGTACCGTCAATTCGTTGAAAATCCAATTGGTTACACCATCTAAAGCAGCAACAGAAACATTTTCACCATGTGGCGATGATGAAATAAGTTGAGAGTTAATAAACTTGCTGAATTCTGCTGCAGACCTGAAATATTCAATCCAAAATGAAATAAAGATTCAAAAAATATAATTTTTTGAGCTCAGCGTAATGAAAGTTTCATCTACGCTCGCTGATTGTGAAAGTGTTCATCAAAGCATCTTCAGAAAAATATACTGAAATGATGTTTACAGCAACGTATCAACTAATTTCAGTGGAACTGTTTCAAAAGGTTACTTCAATATATATTATATAATGAGAAATCCTATTTAAATAAAAATATTCTGATTTTCACAAACTTTTATTGTTGTTTACAACAATCGTTTCGCTATCACAGTAGTATCATCAGGCAAGATTACATTTTGAATAACTTGCCTGATGATGCTACTGTGATAGCGAAACGATTGTTGTAAACATAAGAATAAAAGTTTGTGAAAATCAGAATAACCTTATTCAAATATTATTCAATATGGATTTTCACCAAGTAAGGACTGACTCAATTCAATATGAGAAATCCTATTTGGAGTATAAGTTATTTTGGTTTTTTGTCGCAAATTGAAGCTTTATTGTAAAAAATTGGAATATCAAAATAGATTTAATCTGTTGTCTTCTACAATTTTAATTTCAAAAAATTTTTTTGAAGAAACTTTAAGAATTAAATTAATGTCTTTATAAGCACTGCTCATATTTAATAGACGTATAAAATCGAAATTCATCATACAATATCAAATGGAATTAAGAAGAACTAACGAATATAAATTGTCAATTGAAATTAAAATATAAATAAGCAAACATTTTTTGTTTCGTTCCAGGCATGCGTACTGAACTCTTCGGACAAACGTACGAAGCCCTGTTTGTTACAAAATGTATAGTTTTCTAATCCTATATTAATGAAAAATAACTCTTTCACAAAAATATAAAACATAATTTCAAAAACTTCTCGAAAACTAATTTATTTGAAATATTCAATATATTTAAATAAATTACTTCAAAAAATCTCAAAACATGTAGCACATCCTCAAGAAATAATTAAAATTACGATAAGATCAGTTCAACTTTATATATAAAAAATAATAAAATCAATTAAACAATGTATAGGCTTACCGAGTGCCATCTGGGAACTACATGATCTCTAAAAACATGTAAAAAAAATTTTTTGAAATTGAAATTGTAGAAGACAACAGATTAAATCTGTTTTGATATTCAAATTTTGTAATAATCCTTCTATGAAGTAAAAAACCGTTCCTTCTTATTTTATGTAAAAAATTGGTTGTGTAATCAAAGTTGAAAGTATTGTTCTGCCCTAAACACCACTTGTTTCCATCTTTTTGGCAATTGACGGAACCCATCGAGAAAAAAGACAGTCTAGTCAGCCTGGTTATCTTCTATTGTATTATACACACATCATTCGAAATTCTTTGCCTTCCTTATCAACTCTCAACTTGTTTAATTTAACATAACAATTTTTGAGTGTGGAATCTTCACACAAATGAAAACAATAAACCCGCAAAAATTGTTTCTTGTTCGGGAGAATACAGGTGTATTCGAAGTTGATCAGTTTTCAGCGAATAACGAGAGTTAAAACATTGAGAATATTCCGTGGAAAATGCAGAGACATCCAATTTCTCAGTTTGACCGGGCAAGAATAGTAGCCCTACATCAAGAAGCTTTGTCACCAGATTGAGCAACGTTTGTATATTCCACGGACTTCAGTAAGGCGCATATTTGCCCTTTTCCTGGAAACCGGCAGCGTTGCCCGGAGACCGGTGCCTGGTCGACCCAGAGCAATATCTGCAAGAGAAGACCAAATTTTACTGGAAGAAATCACCACCAAGACTGGATTTTACCACAATGGGGCAACGTACTTTTTTAGGACGAGGCACGATTTGGTTTACAAAGTGGTGGTCGACGAGAAAGGGAATGTAGAAGTCCAGGCAGACTAGAGCAACTCAATTTCACCCGGCAAATTGGGCCCTTTCAAGGCAGATCAATAATTTGCTGGGGGTATAATGTTCGGTCGCCGTACCACTCTTATTATCATTGAACGAACAATGATTGTTTATTTCTTGAAAAACCTAGGGGGGCAAGACTTTTGACGGTGTGTGTATTTGCTCACATATCGCTGGAAACTCGTTCTCTCCAATTTAATCTTCCTCTTTTCCTCCTTCCGTGAGGCATCTAATAAACCACTCGTTTCGGAAGTCATTCTCGGCCTTCTCTGCCCGTACCACCACAGTTATTTTTCCCTGACGTCTTCATGACATCCTGGATTCTGTCACTTCTCACTCTGTATAGCTTTGTTTTTTTTCCGGCAGCTCGTCGTCAATAATCCATATCTGTAGCCACAAGCAACTTTGGTGATCTCTGCTTCAAAAGCCATACATCACTGCCATAAGTTATTATGCTTTTTATTATCGATTCATAGACTCTGTGTTTGTTGTTTTTGGAGATAGGTTTGTCTAAGTACAGTACAGTATACTGTTTAGTTGCCTGATTGCTACTCTGCACTTCGTGAAATAATCGTCCATCAGAGCAGCTTATTCGTCGAACTACCAGAATAGTTATTAGCTATTTGAGGATACCTCTTTTCCAAGTGACTACCAAGCAGTCTCCACAGTCCACCCCTAGAGGTAGAAAGTGTGATAAGGATTACGCCATATCATCGCGCGTGGCGAGAACCCCTCCGAAGAGATGAACCCACCAGCTTCTAGTTTGGGCCCCGACTCGAAAGCCAGAATCGTCTGACTGGTAGCAGCGAAGAACTATCCAACCCTTACTGGCTCAGCAGGTCAGTACCCGAGTTGGTTTGAGACGCAACTCACCCGCCGGAGGGAATTCTTATCCATCCACCCGAACGCAGTCCCATGAACTAAGATAAACTCAAGATTGACGACTACAATTGATCCTGGTACGAGCACCGTCTAGCGGCCTGTACGTCATGACTCACCGAACCCATGTGAGGTCATCTGATTGATCCTGGCGACAAGCACTAATGGCGGAGCCATTTCGTCGAGATCCACAAACCCTAAATCGTTACGCATAGATCCAGGGGCCAGGACAAGCCGGTCGAACCGTCAAGTTCCTCTAAAACTCGAGTCGTTTCATGAGAATATCCCGAACATGGGGGTCTGCGAACAGATGAATGAAATACCCCCCTAGTCCAGCATGCGGACTTTCAACCACTGCCCCCTCGAGTCCAACACCAATGGGGTGGCCAGGTGGTACAAGTAACACCTGTGGGCAAACCACCCCCCCGAGGTAACGCAGTATGCTACATAACGCACTCGGCCATTACACAGAATCCGGAGATTCATACTGCGATAGGGTAGAGTACGCCAGTTTTAAGGGAGAAGCCCTGTACTGCGACATACTCCCTTGTCACTGAGTTAATCAACCGGCTCAGCCCTCCATTTCACCTGAGTAAAACTAGGGCCCCATTCGAGATCTCCACCATACAGGTCCAGTGACTGGCGCGAAATTGCATTACGTTAGACACCAAGACTTAACCCTCCATTTCGCCGTGACGAAACTAGGGTCCTAGTCATGATGAGCGCCCCTTTCACGTCAAGATCTAATGCCTGGGGGGCGTTATTCGTCGAACTATCGATAGATTTCGAAAAACATTTTCTGTACTCGATGCAACAACAACAACAACCCAAAGAAATGTACGTACAGAAGAAAATATCGCTGCTGTAAGTCATAGTGTTAATGATGATTTGTATATTCGTCTACGTTCACAACAAGTTGGACTCTGTGCATCCACCAAATGGAAAATTTTACGTAAAGATCTTGGTCTACAGCTATGCAAGATCCAACTGGTTCAAGAACTGAAGCCACTTGACCATAATAAGGGTAGTTTGTTTGCTGATTGGGCCCTAAAACAGCTTGAAGTTGACCCACTTTTTTAACATGAAATTGTATTTAGCGATGAAACTCATTTCTGGTTGAATGTATACAAGCAAAATTGCCATATATGGAGTGAAAACAATCCTCAAGAATATATGCAGGTTCCATTGCATCCTGAAAAATACACTGTACGGTGTGCTTTGCACGCTGGAGGCATCATTGGTCCATATTTCTTTAAAAACGATGCTGGAGCTAATGTAACAGTGAATGGTGCTCGTTACAGATCGATGATCAATGATTATTTGTTTCAGAATTTGAATGGTATCGAGCCAGGAGACCAAAACATGGTTCCAACAAGATGGTGCTAAACCTCAAGCTGCTACCGTAACAATAGATTCATTGAAAGTAAGATTTGGCGATAACATTATTTCGAGAAATGGCCTAATTTATTGGCCTCCAAGATCATGCGACATAACTTCGCTGGATTTTTTTCTTTTGGATTATGTCAAGTCATTGGTTTATGCTGATAAACCAGAAACAAAAGACGCTTTGGAAGCCAACATAACTCGTGTTATTGATGATATATGGCCTGAATTACTCGAAAAAGTGCTCCAGAATTGGTCTGATCGAACGCGGTTCCTCAGAGGTAGTCGTGGTGGACATATTTTTAAAACAGAAATGTCACAAAATTATCTTTCAAATAAGAAGGAATTTGGCTTCAATCCTAATTTAAATATGTTTCATTCCAATTTGAAGTTCTATCACTGTATAAAAAACAACCCATAGCTAAAGTTGAGAAATAAAGTTGTTATATTGGAACTGGCGACGTACACTAAAAACGTATGGTCTTCTAGGGCGATTTTGGTTTCTTCTATTCATCCTTGTGGATAAGGAACTCTTTGGGTCCACCAAACTTTCAATTTCTCGTTGTATTAAGCACCAGATAACTGCTGTTGCGATTAAAAATTCAGCCTGCCGGCACACCATAGCATCCATTATCCATGCATAACATCAAAACAGCCTCCGATGCATCACTGTGTTATTTATTGGTATCATCTCATTCAATCCGATAGGCATACCTACTATTTCCGTATCATAGTATATCTTACGTCGCAATGGATCAATAATGAGCATGAATGAAAATGAGGCTTCGTTCCTTACGAAACCGTGCTGTCTATAAATTATTCCGATACCATAATGACCGCCGTTAATACACTATCATCTGAATTATGTGATGAAGTCCGCCTTGTTAAGTTTACGTGTGATCGGATGGGATTTTAAAGTGTGTACAATTTGAATAAACTTGGTTAATAATACACCACCTATATTCGAAAGTCTTACACCCTCCTGATTCTGTAATTAGAGGGGACAATGTTAAAACGTGATCTTAAAATTTTAATACGTATTTCATGATTATTCTTAATCACCTTAACAACCTGATTTCAACTAATGCATGATCTATTATATTATTTATAATACCGGGAATAACTGTAGAAGTCAAGTTGAAGTGGCAAACTTATTTGATCAGAGGTATCCCCAGTTGCCTAATATTTCACAAGGTACTGTGTCTAAAATTCATGCACAATTCAGATAAGTTGGACATGACAAAACATTAAAAAAACCGCTATTCTTTGATGTTACTATGAAATTGGATATTTTCTTGGGTGTTACAGGGGATCAAATGAGAAGTATCGGGTGTTTTTTTGAGTGATAGAACTTTCGATATGGATAACTGTGATTTGACAGAAGGTAGAAGGCATGTTGTTTTGACAATTCTGCTCAGTAAGCATTGACAAATTATCATGGAAAAACTCACGCCGCATTAACGTTTACAAATTGTTGAAATTTATTTTAAAAATCAGTGTTCTATTCGCCAAACTTATAAAGCACTTCGTGAAATTTATGGTTTACATAATTGGACAACATTTTCTCTACTCGATGCAACAACAACAAGTCAAAGAACTGTACGTACAGAAGAAAATATCGCTGCTGTAAGTCATAGTGTTAATGATGATCCAGATTTGTCTATTAGTCGACGTTCACAACTCTGTGCATCCACCACATGGAAAATTTTCCGTAAAGATCTTGGTCTAAACCCATACAAGATCCAACTGGTTCAAGAACTAAAGCCACTTGACCATAATAAGCGTCGTTTGTTTGCTGATTGGGCCCTAGAACAACTTGAAGTTGATCCGCTTTTTTATCGTAAAATTGTGTTTAGTGATGAAGCTCATTTCTGATTGGACGGCTATGCAAATGAGCAAAATTGCCGTATATGGAGTGAAAACAATTCTCCAGAAGTTCTGCAGGTTCCATTGCATCCTGAAAAATGCACGTATGGTGTGCTTTAAACGCTGGAGGCATCATCGGACCATATTTCTTTAAAAACGATGCTGGAGCTAATGTTACAGTGAATGGTGCTCGTTTCAGACCGATGATCAATGATTATTTGTTTCAAAACTGAATGGTATAGGTCCAGAAGTGTTTTGGTTCGAAAAAGATGCTGCTACCGTAACATTCGATTTATTTAAAGAAAGATTTTACTATAATTCTTTCGAGAAATGATCCAATTAATTGGCCTCCAAGATCATGCGACATAACTCCACTGTATTATTTTCTTTGGACTTATGTCAAGTCATTGGTTTATGCTGATAAACCGGAAACAATAGACGCTTTGGAAGCCAACATAACTCGTGTTATTGATGGAATAAGGCCTGAATTACTCGAAAAAGTGACCCAAAATTTGTCTGGTCGAATGCGGTTCCTCAGAGCTAGTCGTGGTGGAAATTATTTTTAAAACATAAATGTCATAAAATTATCTAATGTGTTTTATTTCAATTTAAAGTTCTATCACTCTAAAAAAACATCCGATATTTTCAATTAATATTCTTTATTTTCGTTGGATTCTATTATTCTTTCTGGTGCTTTGTAATGAGTGTTGATTCTATATATCTAACAATTTTTCAAGACATTCATTTTCTTCTGTTTTGAAAATTTTTCGAGAAAAAATTCATATAAAATAAAAATTTGTACTGAGGTTAGCAGAATTAATCTGTGTAATATTCAAAATAAAGCTCTGAAGTGCATGGGGTGTTACGAAGGAGCTTAAATCTCTTAATTCGGAGGATGAGTTTCGTTCCGAGCATGCTCACCTGAACTCTTTAGATAGACATGATGCACGTGTCTTCCTGTGACGCCAGTGACCTTGTTCCACGTCGGAACACTCTGCTATACTTGAACCGAGCGAGGAAGGTGAGTTTTTAATTCAGAAATCGGTAGCTCCCTCTATGTGCTACGTCGGGAAGCTGCAGCAGAGCAGGGTGTAATTCTGGGCGAGGAAGGTCGTTTCAAAGATATTAGAGCCTTTTTCATAATGAATCGAATCAATTTTTAAGCCAAATACCTTAAAACGCGCTTTTAAATGATCTGTATCCTGTATTCTCTTGAAATAACGTTTTCTATAGATTTTCTGATCTGCTTTTAACGTCAAAAGGAGATTTGCCACCCATCAAGTTAATTTGACGTTACTTCACCGAACCAAAGACACCAAAATCTTCGAGAGTGCCCAACTCTATTCAACTGGTCATAAACGTTGTCAATATGTGTGATAAGACATGAGTGTCCGAGAAGAAAGTGCCCAAGGCTCACTTCGATATGAATGTTCGATTGCCGCCTGCGGTATCCCCTCTTTGTGAATTTTCGTTAGTCTACACAATTTTGATTCTTTATCATAAACCACATTCGATGGTTAGATTTGAATACGGACGTGCTTGGTGAAAAAAAATAAGTTCAAGTTCGGTGTGACAAGCAATGGAATTTTTCATATATATCCCGGTACGTAAAACTGTTTTTTAAAAATTTTTTAATCGCTTAAATTTACTGTTAACACCTCTTTAACCCCTTTAACCTCTTAAATTTCAAATACGAAATCCACTTCAACCTGAGCAATTATGTCAGAAAAATCAAGTTTTACCATAGAATAATCGTATTCAGTCTAATTCCAGGAAGAAATATTGATTGTTAATGAACAATTTCATTAGAATTGTTGCACAATGAATTTTAAGTTGGAATTTTCAAGTATGTTACTCCAACATTTAAGATTACTTCTGGTTAAAGGAGTGTTTTTATGAAAATTTAATTAGATTATAAATGCACCTGTGTGGAAACTGTATAAAAGCCAATCTAGTAGCTTATTACTATTATTATTGTACACAAAAGTGACCGCGACATTGGAAAAATTATGAAAGTTCAACAACAATATAGTTGATAGATAATTAACGTTCTGGTTGGTTCTGTTTCTTGATGAAAATTTTGTGATTTGTTCTCCATATCCTTACTGTTTGGAATTCCGTACTTATTTCTATCTGTTAACATAAATACTGTAATAAAAAGTTTGCTTGATATACCTATTCGGTTGTTCGGATTTTCGTTTTTTTTTTGGGAAAATGAAAGGAAATTTTTGTATAATGAATAAATATTTCATTAAATTATATATTGGCCGTTTTGGTCCAACATCTTTTGCAATCTTTCTGGTAGTATCATGATTCCATGCTAATAAATCTTTGTTCTTTGCTGGCAAAAGCAAATCCAGGTGATTTTTGACCTCTTCATTTGAAGTAAAGATTTACCTTTCAAAAAATTTTGAAGTGACCGAAACAAATAATAATCCGAAGGTGTCAGATCTGCAGAATATGTTGGGTCTGGCAGTGTATCTCATTCAAGCTGTGAAAGCTTTTGGCAAGTGATCAAACTTGTGTGAGGTCTCGCATTATCTTGGTGAAGCAATACACCTTTTATGTTGATTAATTCTGGCGTTTTCTGTTGAAGTGCATCATTCAGTTTGTTCAATGTATGATAGTAGACTTCCGAATTAATTGTTGTATTATCCGGTAAAAGCTAAAAAAAACTGATTCCTTTAAAATTCCACCAAACAGACAGCATCACCTTTTTTTGATGGATATTGGCTTTCGAAATGCTTTCAGCCGGTTCTTTTTTTGCTCCATGGGTTTGACATTGTTATTATACAGACTGTCCCAGAAGTCGACGTCAAGCCGGAATCGGGTACTTTTCAAATTATATTGTATTTTTTATTATTCGACAAAATGCACACCCTGTGATAATTTTTGAACT
This sequence comes from Megalocaria dilatata, assembly GCA_034642435.1. Lineage (NCBI taxonomy): Eukaryota > Metazoa > Arthropoda > Insecta > Coleoptera > Coccinellidae > Megalocaria > Megalocaria dilatata. Next base: position 46,976,081 of record CM067861.1, read on the forward strand.
CCTGTTGCTACAATTTTTTACTTTCATCAAATTTCATTTTTCCTATGTTATTCCGAATAGTGCTTGTGTAAACTGTGATCTTCAATTCTAAGCCGATTTACTCCAGCTTGGAAAATAATGTCACTTTTTGCCGAACCAAGTATTCAAAATTAATATTTGGCGCAACTTTTACTGACTGTACTGAAAAAAAATTGTTCTACATCAGTTTGGCAAATTACTTTAAAAGTTAGCGCATTTATAAGGGATTCTAAAATGGTATAACACTTACTACAGTATTTCTTAGATCGGTGAAAAAACGGTCTTTCTTAAAGAAATACAGTTTCGAACAATTTCTCTCAACTTTCTAAAAATGATTCTAGTGCCTTCAATACTTTAAGAATCTGGTTTGAATGAGATGGGGTGAGTGCTTCCATAAAGTGAGACAGATATTGACGCCACTATTTGGTATTGGCACACGTAAATGCAATACACATCAGTACGATACGCCCCTTGCTCTACTGCGCATCTTTCTGTATTTGATCGTGTTATTTGTGTACTTACGACTTTTGGCTTCGTTTATTAGATGTGTTTGCTTGTGGTTTGAATAGTTTTGACCTCTTTACGACGAACTGTGATTGTGTATTGCCATCATGTCTGTGTATACCACACAGGAACATGCACCTCATTTATGGGGAATGCAGATGTAACTCTAGTACAGCTTCGAGAATGTATCGCGAGAGATACTTAATGCTGATAGTTATCCAGATCATCGAGTTTTTACGAATGTGCACCGTCTACTCTTCAAAGCGGGCCGACTTCCAAACAATGTGCATGGTGAAGGAGGAATTTCCTTACCTTACGACCATATTGTGCTTCAAGCAGTTGGGGAAGATCCAAGTACTTCGCTACGTGAAATTCAGCGAAGCACAGAAGTGCCCAAAAGTACAGCTCCACCCATACCATGTACAGTGAATACAAGCTCTGTTACCTCGGGATTATGAACCTCGGGTTGCGTTTTGCCAAATTATGCTACAAAAGAACCCTGAAGACCCACAAGAAAAAATGTTGTGGTCGGATGAATCAACATTTAAAAAAGATGGTTACATGAACCTACAGAATTTACACGAGTGGCACGTAGAAAATTCGAATTTAATGAGACAAGATAGATCTCAATATCGTTTTAAGGTGAACATGTGGACTGGAATTTTGAACGGAAGAGTCATAGGACCTTTTGAGTTGCCAGAGGTTTTGAATGCTGAAATTTATTTAGATTTTTCAGGAAATCAGTTGCCAAATTAACTTGAAGACGTGACACTTAGTATTTTCAGAGAATTATGGTTTCAGCATGATAATGTTAAAGAAAATCTAAATGAAAAATATCCGGGCAGATGGATAGGGCGATCTGGTAAAATCTCGTGGCCAGACCGTTCACCTGATTTGAATCCCTTAGATTTTTTTACTGGGGAGCAGTGAAGAAAAAACTGTATTCAAAATTAATTGAAAATGTAGCTGAGCTTCGGAAGAGAATTAGGGAAGCAATGTAATTCGTAAATAACGGAAGATTCGCCGGTCTGATATCCCGATCTTTTTTAAGAAGATGTCGAGCATGTATTGTGGCTGAAGGAGAGCAGTTTGAACATCTTTTGTGAATTTATTAAATCTTGTCATAACACGAAACTGAATTTCTTTAAGAAAAACCTTTTTTTTCCAATCAAAAAAGGAATTCAATTAGTGTTGTAGCATTTTAGAATCTTAATTAAATGTGCTAACTTTTGAAATAACTTGTCAAAATGATGTAGTACAATTTTTTTGCAGTACAGTCAATTGAAGTAGGGCGAAATTTCAGTTTTGAATACTTGGTTCGGCAAAAAGTGACATTATTTTCCAAGCTGGAGCAATTGGCTTAGAATTGAAGATTACAGGTTACAGAAGCACTATTCGGGATAACATAGAAAAAATAAAATTCTGATGCATTTCAAGGACCCAATCGGCGAAGATACGACATTGCAGGTGATCGATCGCCTTGAGTTATTGTGTTAACTGAACTTTAAAAGCCTTAAGACATAGGACTTTATGCAAACTACGGTGTAATGTCGTGTGTGGAATGCCTAATTCCAAATTTCGACGAGGAATCGACAAACCTGGGTTTTCGTCGACACTAAGGGCTACAGCAGCAATATTCTACGTTGTTCTTGAGCCACGCACACGGTTTCGATTCTTCACATCACTAACTTGTCCCAACAGCTCAAATTTTTTCACCAGTTTTACTATACCTGGCCGAGAAGGTGCTTTAGTTTTACGAACTGTGACTGGAAAATTTTCACCAACTTTGTGGTGACTTTTAACAATTTCATTGCATTGTTGGAGCGTGTGTCATTCCGATTTTAGTAATAGCGTTGTTTTTACTTCTCAAATGTCAAAAGATGACAGTTGCCCATTTATCGGGCTATTAAAAATTAAACCTCCTATTGAAAAACCCTTTATTTAATTTTCATATCTTGCACTTTCCCTTGAAACATCATCCCCTATTTAAAAACACCCTGTATTGCGAATGAACAAGATCAAATGAATTATTCATCAATTTAATTATTAACATAACTTTATCTGTACTTTGTATTTGCGTTTCGCAATCACGGCAGTGTTCTCTAAATATATCAATCAAGAAAGAACTTTAGTAATTTGCATAAAACACATAACTTACTTTCATTTGATCAGTCATTGAGCAATGGAAATATTTTCTACACGTGAGTCCCTGCGATTGAAAAAATTTTCCAATAATGTCTTTTTTTCGAAAATACAATAAAGTTGATAATTTCACAGATCTGATTGTTAGTTCACTTAATGGTTTCTTCGATATACCTTGACATCGATAGTGGTTTATTCGATTATCTGTTATCCTACAAGACCAAGACCTATTAACTCATTAGTTACAATTACCTTAGATAAATAACAAAACGAACCCATAGAACTGAAAAAGAATTAAATTAATATTCGCAACAACCGATTAGGTGAATTAGTGCTGAATTATAACTGTAATTCACTTGTTCTCCAATCTAAGGGATTGTTTTTTGCAGTGAATGTGTGAATTAGCCATGCTTTGATATTCTTCGAGCAGAAAGCCAAGTGTTGAGAAAGTTTCCACATCAAAAATGCACTTATGCAGATGGATTTCCGTTATTTCCATCGTTAGTATATATTTGACCAACGTTTTGTGTCAAAGGTCAATCTTTGACTATCTCTACAATTACCTGAGCCAAACGACTATGGTAAGTATTACTTTCGTTTTTTTTTATTCGTTGCTTGGTGTAATTATTCATTGAATTTTTTATTTTTAAATCTAAACCTTTCTCGGTTCAAAGAATATCGATAAAATCGTACTAAATGTGACATATCCCAATTTTGCCCCATTTCAGAGACCACAGACAATAATTAGCCCTCTCGCCATAAATGTCGTACAGGTTCATTTGACCTATCGGCTCATTGAATTACCTGAAACAATTTTTTTCAATGGACCTAATTAATCGATCGACTAAGCTAGTAAAATTTACTACTTCATTTATTATGTATTATCATTGAATTGAAACTACAACGTTCACTCCATTATATTTCATCATTATGAAATTAATTTAATTATTTTCGCACAAAGCTTATTTAATTCTATATTTCTTCCGAATGAGTCCAAACATTATCTCTACGTATCTGATTAGAATTTACGAAAGATCAAATGATTTCTAGGCATTCTACATATGTGGAAATTTGACATAACATCAATTTTATACCAGTTTTTTCATTGAGCAAATTATTAAAATTTAGAAGCTCGCAATTAAAAGTGGTGAATTTCGGAAACTTATTTGCGTAACTTGAAAAAAATTATTAAATTTCAAAATATGTTGATGATTGTGAACTTAAATTTGGAACACATCAAGTTTTTACGAATCGCCCACCGGTTGAATAATGTAACTAGGTTTCAGAATATTGTGAAAGATGATTTCCAGTGTGGTAAATTATAGGCACCGTGTTTTTTTTTATTACAAGAGAATTTCGGGGAATTTTATAGCTGTAGCCTTGCAAAATTTATTGCTCACCTCATATAGTCTAAGCAAATAAAGTTCACCACCAGCAATATGATAGGTTTAAGGCAAAATGAGGCCAGTATTGAATTCTACATATATTAAAGATGGAAAGACCCATTTGTCAATCCAAAATCAAATATCTTTGTTACTGACTTTGGATTTATTTCGTTCGAGTGGATTGTATGATTTTTTGATCCTGCGCTGGGTAATTAGAATGAAACTCACGTGTTACTTTTAATTCTAACAAATACAAGATTATTCATTTACGCAGATACCAATAACAATATGTTGTGTTGATGGAACTATATACTTGGTAGAGAAGGGAGATAAAATTTTGGTGCATTCGGGCTATGCAATAAGAACATAGAATTTTCTAAGATGACAACAGTGATCATGAGCTTATTTCAGAACCTGAAAAAATATAAATTATTATATATACAATAAAATAATAAGCAAAGGTTTTTTACTTGTTAGAAGAATTATTACAAAATTTAAATATCGAAACAAATTCATTCTGTTAGCCTCCTACAAATTCTAATTTCAAAAACTTTTAGAATTAAATTATGTCTTATAAGTACTGCTTGAATTTTTTAGTCCTTCTATCAAGTGAAAAATTTCTTCTTATTATTTTATTGTATGTATGATAAATAAAAATATTTTAGTTTTCCTGACTCATTATATAAATGTCAATTGGTTTTAACTAAGGCCATAAAATACCTTACAAGCTTTGTGTAATTTTTGTGATGAACATAGAATACGTAGGATTTGTAAAGTTCTCTAAATTTAGTGTTTGTTCACGAGGTCTATCTAGTAAGATATTTTTTGTTTATTGATTTTATTTTTTTAATGTGAAGTAGGACTGACCAATATCTTATATTATTTCAAATGGTCTTTTGAGGATGTACTACAGATTTGGAGAGATTTTTGAAGTAAATTATTTAAATATATTAAATTTTCCAAATAAATTAGTTTTGGAGAAGTTCTTGAAATTATGTTTTGCATTTTTGAAAATGATTTGGTTTTCATAAATATAAGATTAGAAACAAAACTTTATCTCCTCTAAGTATCCATTTAGTAATTTTAATTGATAATTTATATTTCGTTGGGTTTTTTCATTCCGTTTGATATTATATAATGAGTTTTGATTTTATATGTCTACTAAATTGAGGCAGTGCTTATAAGACATTAATTTAATTCTAAAAGTTCTTGAATAAAATTTTTTTGAATTAAAATTTGTAGGAGGCTAACAGAATAAATCTGTTTCGATATTTGAATTTTATGAATTATTAACTTGAAAATAGAAAAACTATTAAGTACAATTGAAAACAGGAAATTGAAACAGGAATTATGAATGTAAATTATATAAAATTTGGAATAAATTAAATAAAAGTGAAGTATAACAATCGAGGCTAACGCCATTTGATCTATTACTTTTAAGTGCTCTATTCTACTAAACCAAATTGTAATTTCTCCACAATTCTTAGATTATAATTAAAGGGCTGGAGTATGCATTTTGAAATAGTGCTTATTTCGAGTTTGGCATTCATCTGCCATTCGTGTCTTGGCAGAAAATTTAATTAAAATTTGCCATTAACGAAACGGGTCGATTTACGCTTGAACAAAATCGGAAAATATTAAAAAATTATTTCCAAAGTGGTGAATCTTCCATCCAAACTACAAGGAGTTTTTGTGGAAAATTCAATAGAAATGGAATGCACTCACGACAAATTGTGGATCAATTTATGTGACATATTTTTTGTGGGGATCTGTTAAGGATAAGTATTACCCAAACCGCCCAGAAACGATTGATGCCTTGAACCAAGAAATCGAATTTGTCATTCATGATAATGAGCCCCAAACAACCTAAAAAATTGAATTGATTCGTTTTTGATTTATAGCGCATCAAAATGTACCTTTTAAATGGTCCACCCCTTGCTTCCAATATCATTAATTGGAAATGATTACCTCTAGTCAAAGTTGCAATGTTGATATTTATCCTATATGTTATAAAATTTTTCAATATTTGTATTGGAGATTAAATAAATTTTTTCTTTCAAAATTGAAGCTTTATTGTGAAAAATTGGTTATGCATTAAGAGTTCAAAGTATCGGGTGTTTATTTTAGAGTGATAGAACTTTAAACTGAAATAAAACACATTCAAATTAAGACTGAAGCCACATTTTTTTTATTTGAAAGATAATTTCATGACATTTATGTTTTGAAAATAATTTCCGGCATATGTCCACCACGACTAGCTTTGAGGAACTGCATTCGATCAGACCAATTTTGGACCACTTTTTCGAGTAATTCAAGCCTTATTTCATCAATAACACGAGTTATGTTGGTTTCAAAAGCGTCTATTGTTTCTGGTTTATCAGCATGAACCAATGACTTGACATAACCCCAAAGAAAATAATCCAGTGGAGTTATGTCACATGAACTTGGAGTCCAAGTCAAGTAGTAACATGAAGTGTAGCACCATCTTGTTGGAACCAAAACACTTTTGAGTCGATACCATTCAAATTTTGAAACAAATAATCATTGATCATCGATCTGTAACGAGCATCATTCATTGTAACATTAGCTCCAGCATAGTTTTTAAAGAAATATGGACCGATGATGCCTCCAGCGTGTAAAGCACACCATACAGTGAATTTTCATGATGCAATGGAACCTGCAGAACTTCTTGAGGATTGTTTTCACTCCATATACGGCAATTTTGCTTGATTACATAACCGTTCAGCCAGAAATGAGCTTCATCACTGAACACAATTTTACTATAAAAAAGTGGATCAACTTCAAGCTGTTCTAGGGCCCAATCAGGAAACAAACGACGCTTATTACGGTCAAGTGGCTTTAGTTCTTGAACCAGTTGGATCTTGTATGGGTGTAGACCAAGATCTTTACGCAAAATTTTCCATGTGGTGGATGCTCAGAGTCCAACTTGTTGTGAACGTCGACGAATAGACAAATCTGAATATCATTTACACTATGACTTACAGCAACGATATTTTCTTCTATACGTACAGTTCTTTGTTTTGTTGTTGTTGCATCGAGTACAGAAAATGTTGTTCGAAATCTATCGATAGTTCGATGAATAAGCTGCTCTGATGGACGGTTATGTAAACCATAAATTTCAAGAAGTGCTCTAAAAGTTTGGCGAATAGAACACTGATTTTGAAAATAAATTTCAACAATTTGTAAACGTTGTTGCGGCGTGAGTCTTTCAATGATAATTTGTCAATGCCTAATGAACAGAAATGTCAAGACAACATGGCTTTTAGCTTCTGTCAAATCAGATATCCCTATCGAAAAATCTATCACCCTAAAAAAAACACCCGATACATTGTGTAGGTTTTCAGAATTTTATGATTTCAAATTTAACAACCTCTAGGTATCTTACGACCCTAAAATTCAAAATTGTAATCATAAATCTGTTCGAAGAAGCTCTCGAATCGTTATCTAACATCCCATTACTCTGTCACTTTTTCTTTTCTGTCAGTAGTTCGACAGGAGCCGCTTTGAGACTAATTAGACTAATTTATGACCAAACTACAATGCTGGGTCAGATTCATACAGAGTTGAACGAATGACGAATTATTTCTTAATCCATCTAACCCGGATTCACTATTAAAATACAACGCTGACATAATGTTAACCCGATGGAAAGTGAAAATAACAATGACCCTTCTGAATATAAATTAATAGAACACTGAATATTAATGGCAGCACATAAATTAGTGAAAATTATCGGGGAGTGTATTGTTTGCCAATATTCTCTCTGTTCGTGACAACATTCTCGAATCGATATGTCTAGAATATCGGTAGTTCTTGACGAAAATCGGATGCGGTATGAAGAGACAAGCTTTCACCTAATTGTTTGTTCATAAAAATCACGAGCAAATACTGAAGGTTGTTTGTCAATAAGCTTCGACTTAGGAATTCTGACTTCCTAAATAATAATTCAGATTATATCCTATACTTTTTCAGAATGATAATAGGTTGGGAAAACATCCATAATTTTGCTTGAACTTCAAGACTTCATATTACAAAAAATAGCTGGATTAATTCTGCGGATCCTCTACAGATTTCAATCTACACAAATCTCTTGAAAACATTTAGAATGAAATTTTAAACATGCCTCAGATAACACTTTATCACTTCATAAACATTAATATTATCAACACATGTGCTTACATTTAATAGACGTATAAAATCAAAACTCATTATACAATATATGGAATAAAAAACACAACAAATATTAATTGTCAATTAAAATTAATGAATAAATAAATGTTTGAATGTTTCGTTCCAAGCATGCGCACCTGAACTCTTCAAACAAGCGGTGGCAGCTCTGCCTGTGACAAAATGTTTTGTTTCTGATCTTATATTTATGGAAACTAAATCGTCCAAATACACAACATAATTTTAAGAACTTCTACAGAACTAATTTATTTGAAATATTTAATATAATTAAATAATTAAATAAGTAACTTCAAAAACGCTCAAAAACATGTAGCATATCCTTAAAAAAAATTTGAAGTCAGAAAAGATCAGTTCAACTTCACATTCAAAAGATAAAATCAATTAACAATAAATAACAACCTCGTGGAATCTCCGTTTGATCAGCATTAAAACTAGGTACATTCAAAATCCAAGGTACTTTATGTTCTACACTCACCACAACAATCACTCAAAGTTTGTAAGGCACTTTATGGTCTTAGACCATTTGATTTCGATATACTGATTTTTTTATTTAATTAAATTAAATAAATAAAATAAAAATTAAATTGAATGTCTTATAAGCACTGCTTAAATTTAGAAGCTTTGCGTGATTATTGTGATGAACATAGAATACGTATTTTATTTTTCAAATGTGAAGAAGGACTGATGAAGATCTTATTTAATTTCAAATTGTTTTTTGAGGATGCACTACACGTTTTGAGAGATTTTTGAAGTAACTTATTCAAATATTTAAATATATTGAATATTTGCAATAAATTTGGAGTTAAAACAATTTGTAGAAATTACTATGTTTTTTTACAATATATATATATATATATATATATATATATATATTACACATTTTCTTGTGACTCGACTTTCGGGAAATAAACTATCCCATCATCAGACAACTGAAGACCTAATAGTGGTACAGTGGTATTTAAACAAAAGTGATAAATATTTTGAATATTTCAACAGATTCTAGGTAACACCTAATAGTGGTACTGAGGTTTACAATCGAAACGTGATAAAAAACCGGGCTAAAAAAAAAGAGGGGCCTTCTAACAGATATCGGAATGTCGGCAATCGACAAAGAAGGTTGTTAAACAGATGGTACCCATTTATAATAAATATCTCAAATAATTTTTAGGGTTACATAGCTCCGTACAGTCATTAATTATTTTTATATTATTTTGTTCTATATCTCAAATATTTGGATTTACAAAGCTCCATATAGTCATTCATTATTTTTTACATTATTTTTATTGTGAACGAATTTGAAAATTTCAATAATCAAGTTCCTTTTCTTTTGATTCCACATGTAAAATTTTCTTAAGATTTTTTTTTGTCGAAAGGAATTACTGTTTTCTAAAGAATGAGTGGCAAAAGTTGAATTTTTGATTACTTTTCATTGAATTCATTTTATGTTCGTTGAAAAAGGTTTTAAACAGATGTTACTTGTTGAATATCTCAAATATTTTGGATTTACATATCTCCGTACAGTCATTAATTATTTTTACATTATTTTGTTGTATATCTCAAATATTTGGATTTACAAAGCTCCATATAGTCATTCATTATTTTTTACATTATTTTTATTCTGAACGAATTTGAAAATTTCAATAATCAAGTTTCTTTTCTTTTGAATCTACACGTAAAATTTTAAGATTTTCTTTTGTCGAAAGGAATTACTGTTTTCTAAAGAATGAGTGGCAAAAGTTGAATTTTTGTTTACTTTTCATTAAATTCATTTTATGTTCGTTCGAACAGGTTTTAAACAGATGTTACTTTTTGAATATCTCAAATATTTTCGATTTACATAGCTCCGAACAGTCATTCATTATTTTTACATTATTGTTATTGTGAACTAATTTGAAAATTTCAACAGATTCTAGATAATCGAGTTTCTTCCCTTTTGATTCTACATGTAAAATTTTAAGTTTATCTATTGTGGGAAAGGAATGATCGTTTTCTAGACAATGAGTGGCAAAAGTAGAATTTTTGTTTACTTTTCATTAAATTCATTTTATGTTCGTTGAAAAAGGTTTTAAACAGATTTTACTTTTAAATATCTCAAATATTTTCGATTTACATAGCTCCGTACAGTCATTCATTATTTTTACATTATTTTTATTGTGAACTAATTTGAAAATTTCAACAGATTCTAGATAATCGAGTTTCTTCCCTTTTGATTCTACATGTAATATTTTAAGATTATCTATTGTGGGAAAGGAATGACAGTTTTCTAGACAATGAGTGGCAAAAGTAGAATTTTGTTTATTTTTCCTGAAACTATATATTTATTACTGCACGTAGAACAAGATAACTCATAAACTCCTGATTTGTGTATGTTTAGAGTAGGGTCCTTTGCGTTAAATAATACCGATGATAACTTGTTTTGCGTTTTAAAGGCAATATTGACATCTGATTTTGAAAAACTATTGGCCACTTTTTGACTTATGCTACCAAAGTACGACAGAGAAATGAATTTTTTATTTTCTTCGGTTTTTATGATGGGACAAATTCATTTCTCTGTCGTACTTTGGTAGCATAAGTCAAAAAGTGGCCAATAGTTTTTCAAAATCAGATGTCAATATTGCCTTCAAAACGCAAAACAAATTATCATCGGTATTATTTAACGCAAAGGGCCCTACTCCAAACATACACAAATCAGGAGTTCATTAGTTATCTTGTTCTACGTGCAGTAATAAATATATAGGACAAACAGGACGTTCCTTCAAGACGAGGTTCAACGAACATAAAATGAATTTCAGGATTTTATTTATGATCAACTACCAAATAGTAACGGCTGAAACAATTCAGTTCTTAAAATTATGTTTTGCATTTTTGAAAAAGATTTGGTTTTTATAATTATACGATCAGAAACAAAATTTTGTCTCCTTCAAGTATTCATTTAGTAATTTTAATGGATACTTTTTATTTCGTTCGGTTTTTTTGATTCCATTTGATATTATATAATGAGTTTTTATTTTATATGTCTACTCAATTTAAGCAGCGCTTATAAGACATTAATTTAATTCTGGAAGTTTTTGAATGAAAATTTTTTAAATTAAAATTTGTAGGAGGCTAACAGAATAAGTCTTTTTTGATATTTAAATTTTGTAATAATCTTTCGATCAAGTAAAAAACCTCTTCTTATAATTTGAATTATAAATACTTTCGAAATTTCATCCGGTAGTATTCATAATAGACCAGACATGATATAGTTCGTTGAAATCAGGTTATTAAGGAGCTTCAAAAATGCATAAACATACAGGCTGTTCCATTTGAAATAAAGAGGATGGACTATGAAGGACTAGCGCCAATCACCCAGTGTTAGTGCAGCATTCAAGTTTCCCTAATTTATTTCTGAAATTGCGCATATATGCACCACTCATCTTTCAGATGACACTGTGCGCATGCGAGAGACTTTTTCTTCGACCAGATTCTTAATGATCACGGATCGACATTTACGTTCGATATTTTTCCGGCTTATGAGTTTTTTAATTCTTCCAAAGCAAAAAGTGTTCAGAATTTCTTATTACAAGAACGATAGTTCAACAAGGTGTTGGTGTCAGAGTTCCAGACAAGGGGATCCCCAACTAACCAGGAATTCAGTGGATGAGGGTGAGTGTCCATCTGAGATTTGTGGTGTATTTCTAATCATTATCAAATTTACACATACAGTCTGCTAATTTTCTACCGAAGTGCTAACATTTTGGTCCATTCGAACCGGTTGACTAGTGATTTCTTATTTTCTTTCTTTTCATTTCGAGATTTCCACGTAGGTCACCATCAAATTATTATTAATTTTCATTCATATCGATTGTAGGAAATCGATAAATCCGTACAAGCAGTATACGCTTATCGCTTCATACAAAAAAACCATATGTTCAACTTAGGTTCACTTCAATCGATATAAACATATTCTTTCATTCCGCATATTTCTTCTTTCAATTCATATTGGAAAATAATTAAAACTCAAATACGATTACAACTTCCAAAGTTTTCGTTGACACCCTTTCTGTTCTAATAAACTTTCTTTATATTATCTTTTCTTCGCATAATTTGGTTCTTTACATATATCACTTTATATTTACATTCATTCAATAAAATATTTCACAAAAAATGAGTAACATCAAAAGATTTGAAAGCAAACGTAAAATATACGTTAGTCGAATTTCGGAATTTTACATTATTGCAAAGCAAAGCTTAACTGATACGTCGAAAAGAGGGCAATTAAAGGCTAGGTATGATGATATTAAAAAATTATTTGAGCGGTTTTCAGAATGTCATAATGAGATTATAATGCTGATTGAGGATGAGGCGGAATTTGATACACATGAGAAAATAAGAAGGGAGACTGAAAACTTTTATTATGAAGGTTTGTCTATTTATCATAACATGAGTAAAAATGATACTTCTAATTCGTCGTCGGTTAGTGTTGAAGCTTCTGCAAAACTCCCACCTCTTAATATACCCACTTTTGACGGTGATCCAAAAATTTGGTCAACTTTTCATGATCTGTTCGAGAAATTAATTCATGATAATTCCAATCTTTCAAATGTTGAAAAGTTCAGATATTTATTTTCCTTCCTAAAAGACGAGCCTTTGAAATTACTAAATGGTATCGCCATAAATAACGACAATTATAACACCGCTTTCAAAAAACTTATTGACAGATATCAAAATAAAAGACTTATAGCTTCGAATGCATTAGATTCAATTTTTTTCATTTCACTAAAAGGCAATACTGCAAAAGATTTTCGTATTCTACTCAATACCTTTTCCGAATCATTGGCAGTTCTTAATGCTTTAAATTTCAGTACAGATCAGTGGGATTTTTTACTTTTCTATATACTTCTAGGGAAACTAGATATTGAGACTCGAACTAATTTTGAAATTCAAACTGATTCTAGCAAAATTCCAGAATATAAGGAACTTTATAATTTTGTTGAAATTAAATGCAAGGCCCTAGAATCCGTTCAACATTTGACTACTTCTAAAAATAAAGTATTTGCAGTAAGCAAAGAGAAGTGTAATAATAAATATAATTCCAAGACCAGCAATAGTTTTTCATTACAAACAAAAAATACTCATTATAATTCCAATGTTAAGTGTTACCTTTGCAAAGGTTCACATGGATTATCGAAATGCTCTGATTTCTTGTCAAAATCTCCGAATGATCGTTTTTCTTTCGTCAAACAAAATAAACTGTGTTTGAATTGCTTACATCATTCGCATAATCTAAATAATTGTCTTTCGTCGTACAAATGTCGCACTTGTAATAACCGTCATCACTCTCTGATCCATATTAATAGTTCAACTATCATAGAAAATATTCCACATTCTTCAACTGTATCAGGTAACACCTTTTCCGAACAAAATACAGTATTATTGGCTACTGCGGCGGTAGATATCCGTGATAGATATGGCACATTTCAACGTGTTCGCATTCTTATTGATTCAGGAAGTCAATCAAATTTCATAAGCGAAAAATGTTTTCGTAATCTTGGGTTACAGAGACATCAATTTTCTACAACTATTTTTGGTTTGAACGAAATGACTTCATTTTCTTCAAAAGGTATTACTGCATGCGATATCAAACCTACAAATTCCGACAGCCCTGTACTTTCTTTCGATGCTATTGTTGTTCCAAAATTATGTTCTAATATACCTGCTTTTTCTATTAAAAAGGGACAATGGGACCATTTACAGGGTTTACCTCTCGCAGATGAAAATTATTTTCTCTCAAGTCCAATAGACATTCTGATTGGTGCTGAGCTTTTCACTCATATTTTACTCAATGGACGTATCGTTGGAAAATTAGGCCAGCCTACCGCCCTTGAAACTATTTTCGGTTGGGTTCTTTTGGGTAAAGTTAACAATCCGTCTACAAGTTCAGAAACAAAAACTTTTCTTCTTCAATCCGATGTTCGTGTCGACATCTGTATTCCTAAGTTCTGGGAATTAGAGCAAATTCCTGATAAGCATTTTTACTCCGTCGAAGATGAAAAGTGTGAGACCTTTTTCAAAGAAACGACCACTCGTGATTCCACCGGTCGATTCATAGTTTCGCTTCCTTTCAGAAATTCGAAACCATTTCTAGGAGATACTTATACTCAAGCTTATCGTAGATTTTTCTTACTTGAAAAACGTTTATTAAAAAATCCATCTTTGTATTCTTCTTATTCCGATTTCATGAAAGAATATCTTGACAGTGGACATATGTCTTTAGCCACATCGGAAGCTATACCCAATGATAATTTTTGTTACTTACCCCATCATTGTGTTCTGAAGCCTGAGAGCGTAAGCACAAAACTTCGTGTAGTTTGGGATGGATCGGCAAAAGGCTCGAGAGGTGTGAGCTTAAATGACACTTTACTTCCTGGTCCAAAATTACAAAAGGATATAGTTTCTTTACTTTTACTTTTCCGTTTAGACGCAGTGGTATTCATAGCTGATATAAAGCAAATGTTCAGACAAATTTTAATATCTCCTTCTGATAGAAATTTCCAAAGAATTCTATGGCGTTTTAATCCAAACGATTCACTTTCAGAGTATACCTTAAATACAGTTACTTTCGGACTCAATTGTAGCCCGTATTTGGCAATGCGTACCGTTCGTGAGCTAGCTCTCCTAGAGAGAGAAAACTTTCCAATGGCTAGTAAGATACTAGAGGATCAAACTTATATTGATGATGTGCTGGGTAGTGCATCATCTGATTCTGAAGCTTTGTCTCTTCAAAAGGATTTAATCGATCTGCTTAGTCGCGGAGGTTTTATGTTGAGGAAGTGGGCTAGTAATTCTCCAGCATTGCTTTCTTCCTTAGACCATTCTGACTGTCAGATTCCTTTGTCCTTTGATAAGGATGAACCACCATTTCTGAAGGTTCTAGGTCTTCAGTGGTACCCTTCTCTCGATATATTTTCTTACAAGTGCCAAAATATATCAAAAGACCTCACAAAACGAGGCATCTTGTCCGATATAGGTCGGATTTTCGATCCATTGGGTTTTCTGTGTCCCATTCCTTTAAAGGCAAAATACATTATGCAATGTATTTGGTCCTTGAAAAAGGATTGGGACGAAGAACTTCCCGAGTCCATTAAAAATTCATGGACACAATTGAAGTGTGAACTTTCAGAACTCTCTGGATTACGTCTCCCTAGGCGAATCACCTTTGATCAATATGAGAGATGTGAGTTACATGGATTTTGTGACGCTTCAAGCATAGGTTACGCAGCGGTAATTTACCTCAGATTACAGAGAGGCGATTCTATTCACGTATTTCTAATCTGTTCTAAAGGGAGAGTTGCCCCCTTAAAAACAATTACTCTTCCTAAACTTGAGCTGACTGCTGCAAAGCTTTTGGCTGATTTGGTCAAATTTGTGACTGACACATTTTCTAGTCGACTCTTATTCGATCAAATCACTTGCTGGACTGATTCACAGGTAGTTCTTTCTTGGCTCAATGCTTCACCGAGCCGTTGGAAAACTTTTGTTGCCAATCGAGTACACCATATTCAGGAACTGGTATCTCCCGATTCATGGATGTATATTCCTTCATCTCTAAATGCTGCCGATTGTGCATCTAGAGGAATGAACCCATTGCAATTGATTCGTTTCGAAATGTGGTGGAATGGACCGGAATTCCTATCCAGCCCAAAAACCGAGTGGCCAAATTTTTCTGCTCAAACTTCAGAACTTAATAATGATGTAGTCTCTGCCGAAGAAAAAAGTATATCTTTATATGTAGATATTCCAATGGACGATTTAGATAACCTTTTAAATAAATTTTCCTCTCTTGAAAAAATAAAAAGAATTTTAAGTTACTGTTTACGATTTTCGAAAATTTCAAAACCCGGTTCCCTTAAACAAACAGGCATTTTAACAATTCATGAGTTGAATGAATCGTTGATGTGTTTAATAAAACATACGCAATATTCGGTATTTTCTGATATCATAGAAATTATTAACAAAAACAAAATTTTACCTAAACCCTTTCGGAAACTTTCACTCTTTCTAGACTCTCTAGGTTTTCTCAGGGTGGGCGGCCGCTTAAAGAAATCCAGTTATATTGAATATGCCGCAAAACACCCTCTTTTGATGCCTAGCTCACATAAATTAACGATTTTGATTGTAGAGTCGGTTCACAAGCAATATTTACATCCCGGTTCAAAAACGTTACATAATTTACTTCTTCAAAAATATTGGATACTATCAGCTCGTCGAACAATAAGAAAAGTTATTTCTAATTGTTTTCAATGTTTTCGTGCCCGTCCAAATACTTACAAACCACCTGAAATGGCTGATCTTCCAAGTTTCAGAATTTCTAAATTAAAGCCATTTTCTCACGTTGCTATTGATTTCTGCGGACCTTTCTTCGTAACTATGCATCGCATAAAGGGTGCAAAATATTTAAAATCTTATATATGCGTTTTTGTGTGCACTACAACCAAAGCTATTCACTTAGAATTAACGCAGGAGCTTTCTACGTGTAGTTTTATCGCGGCATTCCGTCGATTCATTTCTCGACGTGGCATGATTCATGCGTGCTACTCCGATAACGGTCGGAATTTCATTGGAGCTCAAAATGAATTTTTGAAGTTAGCTCAAGAAACTTCTGGAACTCTCAGTTTCCAGTGGCATTTCAATCCCCCTACGGGTGCACATTTTAATGGCCTTGCCGAAGCGGGTGTAAAAATGGTTAAATCTCATTTACTACGAGTGGTAGGAGATCAGCGACTATCCTATGAAGAATTTACAACTTTGATTTGTCAAATCGAAGCTGTTCTGAATTCGAGGCCATTATGTTCTCAGAGCTCAGATCCTAATGATTTAATTCCGCTCACACCAGGGCATTTTCTCACTTTAGAACCCTTGAATTCAACAATTCCTGATGTTGATGTTTCTCATTTGAAATTAAACAGACTGTCTAGATGGCAGCTTATACAGAAAATGCAGCGAGATTTTTGGAAAAGGTACTTCGCGGAATATGTTAATACACTTCAGCAGCGTTTCAAGTGGGCTGAGCCGGCCAAAGAAATTGAGCTCGACGACCTTGTTTTGATCAAAAGCGATGTCGTTTCGCCTTTTAAATGGCCGGTTGGTCGCATTGTGGAATTATTTCCGGGAGAGGATGGACACAATAGGGTAGCTGCGGTGAAAACAGCTAATGGTATTTTCCGTAGACCCGTTGTGAAGCTTTGTCCACTTCCGAGAAATTGATTTTCAAATTATTTTCCTTTATAAAAATAATGTATTTCTATATTTGTTATTATTTTTCTTTTCTATTATTTAAATTTAATTTTCTGGTGACTTACATGGTGTTCTTTTTAAAAGGAGGAAACTTTTTTTTTCTGTTTTCTTTAGAAAAACCCATAGGGGTTTTTGTGGGCGGCTATGTTAGTGCAGCATTCAAGTTTCCCTAATTTATTTCTGAAATTGCGCATATATGCACCACTCATCTTTCAGATGACACTGTGCGCATGCGAGAGACTTTTTCTTCGACCAGATTCTTAATGATCACGGATCGACATTTACGTTCGATATTTTTCCGGCTTATGAGTTTTTTAATTCTTCCAAAGCAAAAAGTGTTCAGAATTTCTTATTACAAGAACGATAGTTCAACAAGGTGTTGGTGTCAGAGTTCCAGACAAGGGGATCCCCAACTAACCAGGAATTCAGTGGATGAGGGTGAGTGTCCATCTGAGATTTGTGGTGTATTTCTAATCATTATCAAATTTACACATACAGTCTGCTAATTTTCTACCGAAGTGCTAACACCCAGTGTTTTTTATAATTTTCAACAGAAATGAACCATGATCTGCAAATAACTGAAATGACGACTCGATGATTACACAGCATATCTGGAAGATGGTGACTTACAATGAAAAAATTTGTCATAGAGGCCTAGCGTTCTAGAATTAATAAAGTTATATGTTCTATTACTTTATTAATGTTTTTCATTATCAGTCGCCATCCTGAAGATCTGGTAGTTTTCAAGCTGTTATTCTCTTGAAATAATCTGAAGAGTATCCAATGGTACTCAAAGATTACCTATGTTACCTCTTTCCGTAATCTGTGATGGCACTTTTGATGTGTTACGTGTTTGTAGGTACAATACGCGAGTCGTAAATTTCACGAAAGGTTAGTCTTAACGCAATTTTATTATTATTGCTCTTCACAGAAATAAAGTTTTTTCATAATAGTCACTTATGAAATTAACCCATTATACTGTGGGTGATCAAATTATTAGAGCCACAGTGAAAAATATGCAATTCTGGTTATCGTAGAAAAATAATGCCAGTTTTTTATATACGCACATCGTCAAAAGTCTTGGTTTCTCAAGAAATAAACAATCTATGTTCTGGAAATGAGATGATTATTTTCCTATATTTCAACTGCAATATATTTGATAGAAAATCTTTGTTTGTAACTCTTTGCTTTATGCAGGATGAGACAAAGTAGGAAAAATGAGAAAAAATCTAAATTTATCGATTATTAAATAATATTTAAATAAGGTTATTCTGATTTTCACAAACTTTTATTGTTATGTTTACAACAATCGTTTCGCTATTTTCTATTGCTTCACAGGTACAGACAGACTTTTAAAAAAATTCTTCTTATTCATCAATGAAATACATCCTTCAATTAAATTCACTATGGAAACCGAACATAATAATTCTATTAATTTCCTTGATCTAACTGTTACTCGAATAAATAATTCACATGATTTTTGAATATTTCACAAACCAACCTATACGGATTCTATTATACACAACAAATAAAATCATCCTTTAAATCAAAAATTATCAGCATTCAATTGTATGATCCATACATTAGTTAATATTCCCATGAATCGAGAAAATTATATTTCAGAACTTAACATAATTAAACAAATAGCTATTAATAATGACTATGATCCTAAGTTGATAGACAAATTGTTGATGAATAAAAATAATAAAATAGCTTTAAATATGGTGTTTCCTAATATAAAAGAAAATTTGGAATACATTTCCTTAAAATACACTAAAGGTATTTCTCAGAAAATTGCTACATACCTCAAAAATAAATATAATTTAAGAACTTCATTTAAAACCAATTCAAACTTGAGTAAATTCATTAAAAATAATAAAGACTGTACACATAAAGATGATAAATCGGGGGTTTAAAAGTTAACCTGCGGTGATTGCCCTAAAGTTTACATAGGACAGACTGGAAGAACTTTCCGACATAGAATTTGTGAACATTTGAAGAGTTTCCTCAATAATAAAAGTAATTCTACATATTCCAACCATTTGTTAGAAACAGGACATACTTTCAACCATAACTTTGAAATTCTACATATAGAAAAAAAAGTCATGCCTTAAATCTGTTAGAATCTCTAGAGATAAATAAACATAATAAAATTGGAATATTACTTAACGAACAAATAGATTTAAGTTGTTAAATATATTCAGATAAGCTGGAATTTGCGGAGACCGTTTTTGGGTTTTTAGTGCTCAATACAAATTTATTGTACTTACTAATATAAATAGCAACGGATTTCGGAAACAAGCTTAGTTATTCAAAATGTAATCTTGCCTGATGATGCTACTGTGATAGCGAAACGATTGTTGTAAACATAACAATAAAAATTTGTGAAAATCAGAATAACGTTTATCAAGTTCCCCCCCTTTATTGGGTTAATACTCGTTGAGATCCTGTAGTTTTTCTAAAAGTAATAAAAGTTTTATTCTATCCTTAACTCAAAACTGAACCCTTTTCAATATTTTATTCAACCAAAAAACGTGGAGGACTCAAATTCTTATAATTCACAAATGTTCAGTCTCAAATGGTGTTAGAAATAGGTTCATGGTGATTGTCTAGCCTTCATCTACCGCATTTCCCCTCAATTCTATTGTACAAAAAATACACCTTTTACAGATAAATGGAGGAAACTTCCTGATCCAATATCCGAAAAGAGTAGGTAACGTGAGAAAACAAAAGCCCTTTCCTTCCTTCATGCAATTTCCGTGTTCAAACACAACAGGTCCAGGTATAGGCAGATCTCCATATCCTCCAAATAGCGTTCATAGACTGAGACCTGGTGATATTGATGTGATCGGTGCCATGGGGGACTCCTTAATTGCTGGAAATGGAGCTATGGAGGAATATGCTTTAGGAACCATGGTAGAATATAGAGGTGTATCTTGGTGTGCCGGTAAGTTTTATCAAATCCCCCGGGGGAAAATTTAGAATGTCTAGATTCAGTAACGACGTTCTACTCCACTAGCAAAAAATTCACATATTCAAAATGCTGAAAGAGGAAGTAATTTAGGATCTAGTCTAGAGGAATACCGACGAATTTAACTATTTTAAAAAACCATTACGAATGCCGATTCGTGTCATGAATAATATTCAAGTCGACCTAGGATTCCCTGTAATTTCTTATCCTTACGAGTTTTTCGCGTTGATGGAGTTTGTCGGCGTGATTGAACTTGTCGGCGTACTATGTAAAAGCGCCAACTGATGTGGTTTTGTAAATAGGGGCGGCTGTTTTGATATTTCAGCTTCCGATTCATTCTTCTCATTCTTGGTTTATCTTGAAACAAATCTCCTTTCGTTACGTTGTATTGCTTGTGTTGGTGTATTGTTTTTAGTGTTAGTAGTATTATACAGACAACAGTTACTTTTGTATTCAGTTGTTTTCTCGCTTTGAATTGGTAAGTAGGAATATAATATTTATTTCAAGTATATTTATTAGAAGCTCTGTGAAATAATTCTCGTTATCCCAGTAACAACTGCATCCGTGAAAAGATCGTCCAGTACGATGAATAGGTTACTGAATAAATCAAGAAGCAGAATGGTTCCAGGAACGCTAATGCATTGTATGCTCAAGTATTAAAGGACTGGAGACTCCAGATGAAGAGTACCTAGAAGAAGTTATAGATTTATATTGTAAGAAAAAACATAGAAGAATAAGATTCTTGTAAATAAAAATGAATGAGTAAATATTTTTTCAAAACATTCGGATAATTTGTTTCCCCAGAACTTTGAACTGCGCCCTCGTGGAAATTTTCTGAAAGAAACCCTGTTCGTAAATCTTTTCTCATAAAAATTGGAAGAAATGAAATTTGCAACGTAAACGTTTCCAATTTATTCTTCACGGTTTGTACAAACAAGTTGCTGAGAGCTAGAGACTTCAGGGCTCGTTAATTGGTCTAATGCTTCCGAAAAAATTCTCATATGAAAATTGTTCTTATTTTTCCTATGATTTTCGAAACTAGAGATTGATCGATTTGATATTTGCCACTCGGAAGAGGAATTATGACGCGAATGTTCGAGTAAAATTTTGCAAAAATCGTATAACGAGAAGATTAAATACAAAGAATTTTGTTAGCAGAGTATTTTATAAGAATCCTAGGTTGAAAATAATAGATTTCATTTTGATATTGAATAAACCAATATATTTTAAGAGAAATCAATGGATGTTCAATTCATTGTATGCCATTTTCACCATTTTTGTTGTGAATTTCAACATTTCAATACGTTGTTGAAGCATGTATCGTTCCATTTTTAGTAATGGAGTAGTTTCACTTGTCAAATGGCAAAAGGAAAACCCTTTATTTACCAGAAAATACTTTAATATAGTATATAAAAACGCTTGGCTTAAGTTTCACATTTTATTTCATGTCTGTCGACATGTATAAATGAGAAAAACTGAGGAACCGCATTCGACCACACCAATTTTGGACCACTTTTTCGAGTAATTAAGGCCTTCTTGATTGTTTCGGTCACTACTTGACGGAAATTCATCGTAAATGATTTGAAGTAAAACACTTTATAATAATAATAAGCGGAAATAAAGTGTTTTACTTCAAATCATTTAATTAAGGCCTTATTTCATCAATAATACGAGTTATGTTGACTTCCAAAGCGTCTATTGTTTCTGGTTTATCAGCATAAACCAATGACTTGACATAACCCCAAAGAAAATAACCCAGTGAAGTTATGTCGCATGATCTTGGAGGCCAATTACTTGAACCGATTCTCGAAATAATGTTATCACCAAATCTTTCTTTCAATAAATCAATTGTTACGGTAGCAGCATGAGATGTAGCACCATCTTGTTGGAACCAAAACACTTTTGGGTCGATACAATTCAAATTTTGAAACAAATGATCATTGATCATCGATCTGTAACGAGCACCATTCACTGTAACATTAGCTCCATAATCGTTTTTAAAGAAATATGGACCGATGATGCCTCCAGCGTGTAAAGCACACCATACAATGCATTTTTCAGGATGCAATGGAACCTGCAGAACTTCTTGAGGATTGTTTTCACTCCATATACGGCAATTCTGCTTGTTTACATAGCCGTTCAACCAAAAATGAGCTTCATCACTAAACACAATTTTACGATAAAAAAGTGGATCAACTTCAAGCTGTTCTAGGGAACAATCAGCAAACAAACGACGCTGATTATGGTCAAGTGGCTTAAGTTCTTGAAGTAGTTGGATCTTGTATGGGTGTAGACCAAGATCTTTACGCAAAATTATCCATGTGGTGGATTCACAGAGTCCAACTTGTTGTGAACGTCGACGAATAGACAAATCTGGATCATCATTAACACTATGACTTACAACAGCGATGTTTTCTTCTGTACGTACAGTTCTTTGCCGTGTTATTGTTGTTGTTGCACCGAGTAGAGAAAATGTTGTCCGAAATCTATCGATAGTTCGACGAATAAGCTGCTTTGATGGACGATTATGTAAATCATGAATTTCATAAACTGCTCTATAACTTTGGCGAATAGAACACTGATTTTGAAAATAAATTTCAACGATTTGTAAACGTTGTTGCGGCGTGAGTCTTTCCATGATAATTTGTCAATGCTTACTGAACAGAAATGTCAAAACAACATGGCTTCTACCTTCTGTCAAAGCACAGTTATCCCTATCGAAAGTTCTATTACTCTAAAAAAAACACCTGATATCATTAACTTTTGGTGGAAATTAAAATACCGCCTCTTATATATTTTTTAATAACATGAGTTTCCACCAAGTAAAGTCTGAATCAAACAAACATTTATATTGAAGAATTTATACAATGTAAGAGTAAAAATTCATCATTGATAAAAATACCTGATTAGCAACAGATCACATCATAATTTTTAGGTCAAATTAGGACATAGTCTTGTTTCTCAACTTTGAAAGTTCTTGATGGAATGAGTCCTTTCCAATCTTCATTAGAGCTGGTTCTACTCGAACTTTGGATGGGTGCCACATTCTAACCAAATATATTTTTATAACTTTTACACAATCTGGTACATAATTAATTCGATCAATAAATCGTGAATGATACCTATTCGGTAAATCATACAGAGAAACTCATTATAAACGGAAAAGTCAATCAATGTACAGGAAACAGTTATATTCGTGTGACGGAACCAAAGTAATTCCTTTCCTTCAGAAATTCGTGAATTCCAAATATCTAACGTGTCATACTCAACAGATTATATAACGTCCATATTGGTCTCGTAACTGTATAAACGTTTGAAACATACGAATTCTGTTTTGAACCGAAATTATGTTAATATCTGGGTGAAATCGTTGACTGCAAAGCAACTACTTGACTTGGAATATTACAGGTAATAGCTGGATTAATTCTACGAAACTTCTACAAAGCATAGAAATTGCTTAAAAACTTTGAATATCAAAACAGATTTAATCTGTTAGTCTCCTACAAAATTTCAAAAAAATTTAAGAATTAAATTAATGTCTTATAAGCACTGCTTATATTTAGTAGACGTATAAAATCAAAACTTATTATAGAATATAAAATGGAGTAGAAAAACTGCAACAAATATTGATCGCCAATTCAAATAAGTAAATAAATGAATGTTTGAATGTTTCGTTCCAAACACGCGCACCTGAACTCTTCAGACAGGCGGTGTGCAGCTCTGCCTGTAACAAAATGTTTTGTTTCTGATCTCATATTTATGAAAACTAAATATTTTTCAATAATACACAACATAATTTTGATTAATGATATAAAAAAATCCAATATATATAAATTGCTAACAAAAATCCTATAAATTAAATATTTTGAGAAGACAAAATTTTGTTTTTGCTAATCCCTCTTATGAAAACAGATATCTTTCAAAAATGTTTAACATAAACTTAAGAATTTCATCATAAAACTATCTTACTCAGAATATTCAATTTTATTGGATATCTAAGTTACTTTTAGAAAATCTCAAGATATGTAAGAACGTTACTAAAAAACAAGTTTCAAGAGAGAATTTGCTTCGTCAGTACTCAATCATATTATTTAACTAAATATAACGTCAATCAACAAAAAATATTTCCTCACATTTAACAATTCAGAAAGCTTCTTTGTAAATGAATAGTGAACATTTAAATGGAGTGTAATGTTAACTCGAAATAAATATAAGAAAAACAAATGTTAACTTCCGCTATTTTATTGATTTATACGACAATTGTTTCGTCATAGTATTTAAATACTCACCTGATGAAGTCATGGTATGACGAAACAATTGTCGTGTAAATCAATGAAATAGCGGAAGTTAACATTTGTTTTTCTTATATTGAAGATGAATTTCCGTCAAGTAAAGACCGAGACAATCAAAAATTCGAAATAAGTAGTTCTGTGGATTAATTAGCATTGACCTTAAAGATTGAGAGGTACTTTAACGCCCTCTGTTATAGCACATGGACCATCTGTATAAAGAATGTTAAGGAAACCAAATAATTATATATCATGAATAAAATAAAATAATTGTAGGTTTATGCTTGATAGAAGGTATATAAAATTATTTGAATATTTTAATATTTACGGATATATTCTGTTAACCTTCTACATATTCAATTTCAAAAAATTATATTCAATATACTAGCTTTTTACCCGCGGCTTCGCCCGCAGTGGAGTCATTAAATAAGTATGAAAGATAAAGGGTAAGGGTATAATAATAGTAAAACTTCATTACTGAAGTAGCTAAATTTGACGATTTTTTGACAAACAATTGTTTTATCTTTCGTAAAAAAATTTTTTTTTTTTAAATATAAAGTACCCTATGTTACTTCTAATACCTTCAAGAGTATATGTACAAAGTTTCATGATGATCGGTTCAGTAGTTTTTGCGTGAAAGCGTAACAAACAAACTTACATTCGCATTTATAATATTAGTAGGGATTATAATTTAATGGCCTTAAATACAGTTATTTATTCATTATAACTTCAGGAATTAAATTAATTACTCAAAATATTTAATTTTTTGTCAACAATTTATATTTATTGGATTTCATTATATCATTTGGATGTCTTATAATGAATTTCTAATCTATATATCGTTTGATATAAGTTGTACTTATATGATTTTTATTTAATTCCTGAAGTTATAATATTAAATATAATTTCATCAAATTAAATATGTAGAAGGCTAACAAAATATATCTGTACATATTAAAATATTTAAACAATTTTATATACCTTCTATCAAGTATAAACCTCCATTTATTTCATTTATATTAATTATATTGTAATGAATGCCCTGCATTTTACATTGGTCAGACAAGAAGATCAATAATCATAAGGGTAGAAAAACATAAAAAAGGTATATTACATAATGAAATAACATCTGGTTTTTCGGAACATTGTATAAATAGCAACCATTTCATAGATTTCAGTAGAACTGAGATTTTACAAGTAGGTAATAAAAGCAGAAGAATGGACCTTTTAGAAAGTTTGTAAATTTTTTTATCACATGGTAAAAGGCTTCCAATTACAAATGAACAACTTCAATTTAATTTATCACCATTTTTCTTATCTGTAAAAGATTAAGACTCAACTAACAACATATTTTTACACTGCTCAAAATTGTACCTGTATTCTACCCTACCATCACAAATAGGATTTTAAGTTTATGATAGATTGGGCCGTTGCTTGGTAGAAATCAGTTGTAATTGTCATTATAAAATAAAACACTTGTTTACATTTTCTACTTTATTTTTGGTATTGACGTACGTTTCGTACGTCAATACCAATACCGGTATTCTGATGAAGTCTTTCTAGCAAAGACGAAACGTACGTCAATACCAAAAATAAAGTAGAAAATGTAAACAAGTGTTTTATTTTATAATGACAAGGATTTTAAGTTTTGTTCTCTTCAGTTTTGTTCTCTTCAGTTTTGAAAATGGGCTAAAAACCCGAAACATATATGTCAACAGACATCAAATAAACAGTGAAACTTAAGCCAAGTTGTTTTCATTTACTTTATTAATTTAAAAATATTTCACCAAGTAATATGCGAGAAATCAATATCATAGAGTTATTTGGTCATACATTCTGTCAAGGAAGTATCGGGAATTATCGATTTAAATCTGGCGGGGCAATGAGGCAGGTCAATTTCTTTTTCCTAGGTTGGTACCACTGTCCTTAATTACTATGCCAAGCTTGAGCGGGATCTGTCAACTAGTGTGTTTGCAACAGCTGATTAAGTCAGTCGATGTCAGAGTGCGTGCCGATTTTTATTATGGGTGATTACGTTGAGCAAATAATTTGTTTAAAGTTTTGTGTTGCAAATGAATTTTCGTGTGCCGATGCATTGAAAATGTTGCAAAAGGCCTTTGGTGATAATGCTCTATCGAAAACTCGTGCATATCAGTGGTACAGAGCCTTCAAGGACGGTCGTGAAGTGGTCGAAGATTTGCCGATAAAATTAAGGAAAGGGTGCTGGAAAACCGTCGTACCAGCTTGAGAGAGATAGCACATGATCTTAAGATATCCCACGAGTCCGCACGTACGATTTTGATTGATATTTTGGGCATGAGAAAGGTGGCCGCACGACTCGTACCGAAAGACCTGAATTTTCTTCAAAAACGTCATCGCGAACAGGTTGCTTCAGACATGCTGGATCGCTGTAATTCCGATTCTACATTCATGGAACGCATTATAACTGGTGATGAGACCTGGGTCTACGAGTACGATATGCAAACAAGCCAGCAATCATCGGAATGGGTGGCAAAAAATGAGCCGAAACCGAAAAAACCACGCCAAAGCCGCTCGAAAATGAAGGTGATGCTCATTGTTTTCTTCGATATCCGTGGCGTGGTGCACTACGAATTCGTTCCAGAGGGTCAGACGGTAAACAAGGAGTATTACCTAGGCGTTATGAAACGTTTGCGTGAGCGTATCCGTAAGAAGCGGCCAAATTTGTGGGCGAACAACTCATGGATTTTGCATGACGATAACGCGCCTTCTCACCGAGCTACGATTGTGACTGACTTTCTCGCCAAAAACTCAACAAACGTGCTTCAGCAACCACCGTATTCGCCGGATTTGGCTCCCTGCGACTTTTTCCTCTTCCCAAAACTAAAATTGCCCCTTCGTGGCACCCGTTTTGAGTCGATTGAAGCCATAAAACAAAATTCGGCGCGAGAGCTAAAGTCCATCCCGGAAAGCGCCTATAAAAAATGTTTCGATAATTGGAAGTGCCGTTGGCATAGATGTATTGGAGCAAATGGAGCCAATTTTGAAGGCGACCCAATAAATTTTGACGATTAAATGTAAAAATGTTGTTTTAATTGAAAATTCCCGGTACTTTCTTGACAGAGTAGTACATCATATATATTTTCCAGGTGGAGAGGGCACATGGAGAGAATATCTGACTCTTCCCAATATCCTCAAAGAATACAACACTAACCTCACAGGATTCTCGACCGGAACAGGAGAGTTCCTGTCCGATCACTCCAAGCTGAACGTAGCTTATCCAGTTTCAGCAGACGAAGATGCCCTTCGTCAAGCAAAAATACTGGTCAAAAAGATGAAGTCCGATCCCAAGATCGACATTAAAAACCACTGGAAAATGATTACAATCTTCTTTGGTGCCAACGATATATGCTCTGCTCAGTGCTTCGACAAGGATAAAGGATCTGCCACGGCGCACGTGAAACAATTGATGTACGCCTTGGATTATTTGCAGAGCACGCTGCCCAGAACCTTTGTTAATCTGATTCCAGTACTAGGTAATTACATATAAGGTAAATGATTTATGGGTTTTTCAATTTTGTCATTCTACTGACATATTTTTCCATTAGCTAATCTACACGGTGCCAAGTTATCACTGGCCAGATTTCACAAGGTGAAAGGCAATTTGCAGTTTTATTCAACAAAAAAGTTCACACAGTCTTTATGTTCCACAGTTTCTTCACGTGTTTCGGTCCTTCGGCCTTCTTCAAAGGAGTACAAAAAGTAACTAAACTTAAAATTGAAAAGGTTATAAGCCTACGTCGTTTTCAGATAGAATCCACAGTTTTCCGCAACTGCCCCCATCGTTGCCTTAACATATTACAGCAGTTAAGTATTCTTTCGATAATCTGTTCACATCAAGTCGTTCATTTACAGATGTATCAGTCAGTTTGAGAGTGAAAAGGACTACGATGTGCAAGATTCTGCACGCTTTCTTTTGTTCCTGTTTTCATCACCAAGGGGGGAATGAATTTGAGACCGTCGTTCGAGCGGCTCGAAGTTATCAGTATGCAGAAGAACAGCTGGTAAGAACAGTCATTTAAACTTATTGTAACGTGTTATCCATTTCGTGGTGCTTGAACACTTCAGCGAAATGACAGATACTGAAAAGAAAACCTAATGATGACACTTCAAAATGAAGGTGTTAACAGATGAAACAATGGAATAAAAAACTACTAGAGACATCTTTTATCAAAACATATTTCTACTCTTAACAATTGCACCTGTATGAGTGAAATATTGAAAATTCACGTGATTCACGACTTTCAAAAGAAATCTGATGTATCGGGTGTTTTTTTTTTGAGTGATAGAACTTTGAATTGAAATGAAACACATTCAAATAAAGATTGAAGCCAAATTTTTCTATTTGAGAGATAATTTTATGACATTTATGTTTTAAAAATAATATGTTCACCACGACTAGCATTCGACCAAACCAATTTTAGACCACTTTTTCGAGTAATTCAGGCCTTATTTCATCAATAACACGAGTAATGTTGGCTTTCAAAGCGTCTATTGTTTCTGGTTTATCAGCATAAACCAATGACTTGACAAAGAAAATAATTCAGTGGAGTTATGTCGCATGATCTTGAAGGCCAATTAATTCAACCATTTCTCGAAATAATGTTATCGCCAAATCTTTCTTTCATTAAATCAATTGTTACGGTAGCAGCATAAGGTGTAGCACCATCTTGTTGGAACCAAAACACTTCTGGGTCGATACCATTCAAATTTTGAAACAAATAATCATTGATCATCTATCTGTAAAGAGCACAATTCAATCTAACATTAGCTCCGGCATCGTTTTTAAAGAGATGTGGACCGATGATGCCTCCAGTGTATAAAGCACACCATACAGTGCATTTTTCAGAATGCAATGGAACCTGAAGAACTTCTTGAGGATTGTTTTCACTCCATATACGGCAATTTTGGTTGTTTACATAACCGTTCAACCAGAAATGAGCTTCATCGCTTTACACAATTTTACGATAAAAAAGCAAACAAACGACGCTTATTATGGTCAAGTAGCTTTAGTTCTTGAACCAATTGGATCTTATATGGATGTAGACCAAGACCTTTACGCAAAATTTTCCATGTGGTGGATGCACAGAGTCCAACTTGTCGACGAATAGACAAATCTGGGTCATCAGTAACACTATGACTTACAGCAGCGTTATTTTCTTCTGTACGTACAGTTCTTTGTCTTGTTGTTGTTGCATCGAGCAGAGAAAATTTTGTACGAAATCTATCGATAGTTCGACGAATAAGCTGCTCTGATGGACGATTATGTAAACTATAAATTTCACGAAGTGCTCTATAAGTTTGGCGAATAGCACACTGATTTTAAAAATAAATTTCAACAATTTGTAAATGTTGTTACGTCGTGAGTCTTTCCATGATTATTTATCAATGCTTACTGAACAGAACTGTCAAAAAAACATGTCTTCTACCTTCTGTCAAATCACAGTTATCCCTATCGAAAGTTCTATCACTCTAAAAAAAAACACCCGATATTTAAATATCCGAAAATCAACTAAGTACTTTTTTTTCAGGTAGCAAGTGGTCGCTATGATGTAAAAGAAGATTTCACAGTAGTTCTACAGCCTTTCATGAAATTGTTCAACGCACCTAATGATCCTGCGCACTATTACGATGAGGTCATCGATATATCTTACATTACACACGATTGCTTCCATTTCTCGCAAAAAGGACACGCATTAGGTAAATAATTTTGATTCATTTTGTTTTAGACGTTGTAATAACGAATAAAGTGCGTTTTTTTGTAAATAAGTGTAAAGAAATGAAGTTTGAGTCTATAATGTAATAGTTGATGGAATATTAAGATTATCTCTGCCCCTTGGAAGTTGTCACCTACAGTTTCAAAGTTTCAGTATCACCGACTAGCTAGTTATGAATGGACGCCACTTTCTTAAAGCAGGATGTCAAGGTGATATACTGTACTCAGGGTGTGGAAGATTTATGATTTGAAGAAGGAAATATAACCACTTTAATGATTTATTAAAATATTACAAACTGTATGATCATCAAAGGGGGAATAGGGAATGATTGTGTGCCTTTAAAGATAGGTTCACTATCGCAGGCTAGGCTTTAATATAAAATGATACTTTATTACTTCAAATCAGACTACTAGAAATATACAATAATAAAAGATCCCAGATATCTGTTAACATGAATTTGCACAATAATTAAGAACTAACCTAACTAACTATCTTATCCAATAGCTGCTATATATTCTTCAATGTACTGGTTTAAAGTGGAAAATACACCGAACTTGATATCAAATAGTGATCAAACCTCGAATATAGCCCGAATTATATGAATCCAATAAGCTGATGGTCTACCTATAAACAGGGTGTTCGTATCCTTACTCCTCACTGATGGGGCTCCAAAGCTGTATCTTGAAATTTTAAATCCTTTTGTAACGAAAGTAAAAGAAGTTGGCCTTCTAGATAATCCGAAAATATCGAATCCATTGGCCCAATATAACCCTGAATTAATATTAACGTGTATTCTATTTAAATTTATAAAACTCCAAATCTAAAATCTAAGGCACCAATAATTTCTCCAAGTTCAATCTTCCGAATAATCCATAACTAAATGATACTTCATTCTCCGAAAGAATGTCCGACAATTCAACTTCAATTCGTTCAATTCAACCAAGTCATCAATAAATCAAACTCAACTAAGATGTTCAAAATAGACGTCGATCCCGTCGGTAAAGAAAACATAATTACGTCGTAATTCTACGAAAATCAACGCTCCTAGCGCTGAAGTAAAAAAGTGAAGGTTTTTTGCTTTATAGAAGGCTTATTACAATATCTTAAATATCATACAGATTCATTCTGGTAACCTCAGTACAAATTTTAATTTAAGAAAAATGTTCTCGAAAACTTTTGGACTGACGAGTTATCGATGTGGTAATTCCAAATGGCTTTTTTGAAAATCTGCTGTATTTTTTTGGAGTTTCTCTGAAGGAACTTCTCTAGAGAGAGTCATTTTTTAAGAAATTCTTGAGGTTATTTTTCGAAAAGGAATTTGGTTTTCATAATACATTGATACGAAACAAAATTTTGTATCCTTCAAGTATTTTTGCGAAAACACTTTTGATACTTTTTGATGTGTCAAGGATCGTCATGTTTTATAATGAATGTGAAGTCAATATTGAATGTTTCATTTTTTAGGGGCGAATTTACTGTGGAACAATTTACTCGAACCAGTTGGAAGAAAAAGTATGAAAATGATGAAGTATGTCATGGAAAAGTTCAACTGTCCGTCCAAGGAAACTCCCTACTTCTTCACCAGTAGAAACTCAAGAAATTTTCTCACAACCGGACGTCAGTGAATTCGAGATTAAGTATTTGTATATTTATATGTGATATTTGTATCTATTTATTGAAAATAAAAATTATTTTTAACGAACTGTTAATAAGGTGTTGCGATAGCCTTGTATGCAACTTTCAATAAACCAGAGTCAATTGTTTATGATTAGGAGGTAAAATAAGTCTTTGATAAAAATCATTCTCATAGGAAAATCACGAATAAAAAGAATATAACCTTTTCTCTTTTCATGTAATTCATGATAAATTGTGAAAAGCACTTCAATAGTCATTTTAACTGAAAATTTCAAATCTCTAGGTGACCTTTTAAGAAATCCATATATATTATGTAGGAATTCAATTTCTTGAGAGTAGAAATATAGTTTCTACTTTGTAAATAGCGGCTAGATCGAAAATACTACCTGTTCTTTAATGCTACTTCAAGCTGTTTGAAATGAGACGCATTACCATACGATGTTAAGTGGTTATAAAGAGTAGAGATTTATTGCAGAACCAAAAACGTCAACAGATATAGCCGCTCGATCCACTAAATTCAACATAGATCTCTACAAGTCGTGAGTTTGTCTATTAGCCGCTAGATGGACCAAATTCAACATAGATCGCTACAAGTCGTGAGTTCGTTTACGAGCCGCTAGAAGGACTAAATTCAACATAAATCTCTACAAGTCTTGAGTTCGTCTATTGGCTGCTAGATGGACAAAATTCAACATAGATCTCTAGAAGTCGTGAGTTCATCTACCCGCCGCTAGATGGACTAAATTCAACATTGCTCTCAACAAGTTGTGAGTTCGTTTATTAGCCGTTAGATGGACTAAATTCGACATAACTCTCGACAAGTCATGAGTTGATTATTAGCCTCTAGATGAGAGATTAGGGTGTGTAAACAATTGTGGAAATTTGCTGAAGGTATTTTCCAGAACAGTTGCACAAGGTGCTCTAAGAATAACATATTTTAACTCGTAAGGATCTTGAGTAGTTTGGTTTCTATAAATTTTATTTGAAGTTTATCGATATAAAATGTTAAATAAGAAAAAAAATTGTATGGCGATGAATTAATTTTGTTTCTGAATTCATTGTACACGAATTTAATAATTCTATTTGCTGAATTACTAATTTTTACGAGTAGTATTGTGTGGCAGCATTGGTGAATGCGCTTTTTTTAAATTAATATGTTTGTGTGAACTGGTATCTTTATCAAATCTCATATTTGCCTTATTTTGGAATTATTGGCATTTATCGTATACTTTTATTTCATGGAGCAAATAAATGATTATTATTATTATTCATCATGAATTGAAACAAAAGGCGTTTCGCGTATGGTAGATGAGCTTTCGAAATGAATAGACAAATGAGTATTCGACGATTTTATTAACATTTCAAAAAGATTTAAATAACCGCAGTTTTTGAGGATAAACTATTCGATAAAATTAAGAAAAAATATGTAATATCGAAATAAAATCTCATATATCAATGTCCCTACCTATATCGCTATATGCGGACCATGGCGAAATCATAGATTGATACCAGTGAATCTGAAACAAAAATAAGAATCAATAAAATTGATATTAGTTCTTCATTCATTCATTTATTCACTGAATTTCTTAATATAAATTGTTATTGAGTATCTTCTCAAGGTGATTTTTTGGAACACTTTGTAGACAGTTGACATTAAGCTGATTGGGGGCTGATTGGGGATTTAAATCTTTGTTTTTGGCCCTTCTTAATTTAAAAGTACGATTTCGCAAGTAGTCCACTCTTCTGGTAGGTTTTATCGTTTCCACCCTTTCTTCTACGGAATAAACCATTTTGATTCTACTACAAATTTATAATCGCTTCGGCACACTTGTAACGTTCTTAAAAATTCACGATAGACTAAGGTAAATCAAAAACATGGTCCGTCTACATCTTTGGACAAGAAATTTATACTTTTTTGGACAAAAATTTAACAACATAACTGCTAAATACCTTGGAAATGTGTCGGATACGAATAATATTCTCGAGTTATTTAAATATTTTAATATTAGCCTTCTACATATTTAATTTCAAAAAATGATATTTAATAATTATAACTTCAGAAAATAAATTAAAATAATGTCGTATAAGTACCACTTATATCAAATGACATATAAAATAAACATTCATTATAAGACATCCAAATGGTATAACAAAATCCAATAAATAAAAATTGTTAACCAAAATCCTATAAATTAAATATTTTGAATAGACAAGATTTTGTTTCTGCTGATCAATCTTATGAAAACAAATATCTTTCAAAAATGTCTAACATTATCTTAAGAATTTCATCATTAAACTCCCTTACTTAGTCTATTCAAAATATTTAATTTATAGGATTTTGGTTAACAATTTTTATTTATTGGATTTTGTTATACCATTTGGATGTCTTATAATGAATGTTTATTTTATATGTCATTTGATATAAGTGGTACTTATATGACATTATTTTCATTTATTTTCTGAAGTTATAATTATTAAATATAATTTTTTGAAATTAAATATGTAGAAGGCTGAAATTAAAATATTTAAATAATTTTATATACCTTCTTTCAAGAATTAACCTCTATTTATGTTATTTTATTCACAATTTGGTTTCCTTAACATTCTTTATACAGATAGTCCTTGTGCTATAACAGAGGCCGTTAAATTGTCTTTCAATCTTTTAGATCAAGGGTAAACCACAGAGTTATTTATTTATAGTTGACCGTTACACTACATTTAAATTTTTCAGTATTCATTTACCAGAAGTTTTCTAAATTGTTGAAGGGTGAGTGAATATTTGTTGTTGATTGATGTTATATTTATTGAATATGAATTATTTGAATACTGACGAAGCAAAGTCTATCTTAAAACTTGTTTTTCAGTAATGGTTTTTACATATCTTGAGTTTTTATATAAAGTAACTCAGTTAGATATTCAATAATATGGAATATTCTAAGTAAGATAATTTTATGATGCAATTCTTAAGATTATGTTAGACATTTTTTAAAGATATTTGTTTTCATAAGATTGATGAGCAGAAACAAAATTTTGTCTATTCTAATTTATAGGATTTTGGTAAACCATTTTTATTTATTGGATTTTGTTACACCATTTGGATGTCTTATAATGAATGTTTATTTTATATGTCATTTGATATAAGTGGTACTTATATGACATTATTTTAATTTATTTTCTGAAGTTATAATCATTAAATATAATTTTTTTAAATCAAATATGTAGAAGGCTAATATTAAAATATTCAAATAATTTTATATATTATATTTTATATACCTTCTATGAAGAATTAACCTCTATTTATGTTATTTTATTCATAATATTCTCGAGATAAATTCCACATTGCCTCTTTCACTATTTGCGCTGTTATTTCATTATCGATGTATATTTTGAAGCGAAATTTTAGGGTCAGATAGTACTCCATACGATCTTCAAAATAAGTTATCGCAACACCCCTCATCCCTATTCAAAATCAAGGGGTTGTGCTCACCCCCTTTAGGGAGTTGAAGTTATGGGGATGAAAAAAGCGGGAAGGTTGTTCTCCCTCGAATCATAAATTGAAGTGTCCGAGCGATTTTCCACATTTCCATTTTAAAGTCCGAAAATCGAGGTGTCAAGTTTTGACCGAACCACCTGTATATGAGCCAGTGGTATTGCGAGTTTTTCTGCTATAAGCGTCAACAATTCGTTTGATAATCCATCTTTACCCGGACATTTCTGAGACCTTTAAGTGACTTGATAAAAATTTCAAATAAGGTTATTGTGATTTTTATTGTTATTTATTTTCACACTCTAAACAACTAACAATAAAAGTTTGTGAAAATCACAATTACCTTATTTAAAATTTTCATCGAGTAAAGAGTGATTCAATCAAATATCCAAGTATTTGATAGATTCGGTCTTCACTTGGTGGAAACTCATTTTAATTAAAAAAATGTATATATGACAGTAATTTATTTCCACAAAAATGTTTGTACTAATACAACAATTGTTTCACCACGATGTGGCTGAAGAAGCCACATCGTGGTGAAACAATTGTTGTATTAGTACAAACATTTTTGTGGAAATAAATTACTGTCATATATACATTTTTTTAATTAAATATCCGAGTGTTTTTGCGAGTTCTTCTTGCTTTTGTGATGGATCTTCATCGATTCTTGTCACTAATTCTGCATCCTCAAACTTTGGTGGCGTTCTCGTCTTCCAAATCAAAATTGTCACTTTTAAATTGGACACTGTTTCCATAAACATCCAGTAGAATACGATTTCTTTACCCGAAGAAACACTTAACTCGGTACAAAAGTTGACATTTTCAGAGCACACAGAAACACACCTGTTTACACTTCGGCGAAATGTCAGATACTGAAAAGAAAGCTTAATGATGAAACTTCAAAATGAAGGTATTGTCAGATGAAACAATAATAAACTAGTAGCGACATCTGTTATCAGAATCGCACGAAGTTATTTCTATTCCTAATATTCTAATATAATGGCATTTAATTCCAATTATTGTTCAAAATAGTGGACAAGTGAAGAAAATAATTCGTTCTTTTTATGAAATGAAAAAATTTGTCAAATTTGTAATTATGTTCTAGAATTATCGACTAGACTCGTTCTATCAGCAACAGTAGATTTTTCGACACATCCTTTTAACTTAGTCGTACATCAAACGAAATTAAAAATAGTTTATGCAGTTAATTAACCTTTTTGCACTTCATCAATTACTGTGGGACTGAAGGTCAGACTCATGTTTTGCTGGTAAT
The DNA here is from genome assembly GCA_034642435.1 of Megalocaria dilatata. Lineage (NCBI taxonomy): Eukaryota > Metazoa > Arthropoda > Insecta > Coleoptera > Coccinellidae > Megalocaria > Megalocaria dilatata. Next base: position 47,013,026 of record CM067861.1, read on the forward strand.
TATCCCAAGCAACCACAAAAATTCATAGAATTATCGGAGCGACAAATCTTGCGATATGTTTAAATAAAGAATGGCCCCTGAGTACCATCCTTGTTCCAAATTTTTCTATCTTGAAGATAGCAGGTATCGAAATTACGATAATTTCTAAAAATAAGGAATATTGGGAAATTATATTTCTTGATAAAAACGCAAATCGTTAAATTTATCGAATTAATAAAAGAAATGTTTTTTTATTGGGAGTACCATGAATTCATTTATTTCAAGAGATAATGAATTAACGAATTAATCGAAATATTGCCTATCACTGCTCAAATTTCCGAATGTCGTCTCGAAAAAACTTCTTGTCCTTTGAGACGATCTAATTTTGAAGCCAATTATCGGTTAGATAAAACTTGGAACGCATCAATTATATTTTCACTTGCCAAACAAGATAAAACTTGGAACGAATCAAATATTTATATAACTATATTTAAACCCACCGAACAAGATAAAACCTGGAACGAATCAACTCTATATACAACTATATTTCAACTTACCGAGCATAATAAAACTTCGAACGAATCAAACATGGGTACAACTATATTTAAACTCACCGAACAAGATAAAACTTGGAACGAATCAATTATATTTTAACGTACCGAACAAAATAAAACTTGGAACGAATCAAATATATTTATACAACTATATTTAAACTTACCGAACAAAATAAAACCTGGAACGAATCAACTGTATATGGAACTATATTTGAACTTACCGAACAAGATAAAATTGGAACGAATAAAATATATATACAACTATATTTAAACTCACCGAACAAAATAAAACCTGGAACGTATCAACTCTATATACAACTATATTTAAACTTACCGAACAAGATAACACTTGGAACAAATCAACTATATATACAACTATATTTAAACTTAGCGAACAAGATAAACCTTGGAACGAATCAACTATGTATACAACTATATTTAAACTCACCAAACAAGATAAAACTTGGAACGAATCAAATATATTTCAACGTACCGAACAAGATAAAACCTGGAATGAATCAACTGTATATACAACTATATTTAAACTCACCAAATAAGATAAAACTTGGAACGAATCAAATGTATTTTAACATACCGAACAAGATAAAACTTGGAACGAATCAAATATATATATACAACTATATTTAAACTTACCGAACAAGATAAAACTTGAAACGAATCAACTCTATATACAACTATATTTAAACTTACCGAACAAGATAAATATTGGAACGAATAAACTATAATATATATACAACTATTTTTGAACTTACCGAACATGATGAACTGGGAACGAATCAAATATGTATACAACTATATTTAAACTCACCGAACAAGATAAAACCTGGAACGAATCAACTCTATATACAACTATATTTAAACTTACCGAACACGATAAAACTTGGAACGAATCAAATATATATACAACTATATTTAAACTTACCGAAAAAGATAAAACATGGAACGTATCAAATATGTGTACAACTATATTTAAACTCACCGACCAAGATAAAACCTGGAACGGATCAACTGTATATACAACTATATTTAAACTTACCGAACAAGACAATTCTTGGAACGAAGTAACCATTTATACAACTATATTTAAATTCAGCGAAAAAGATAAAACATGGAACGAATCAACTATATTTTAACGTACCGAACAAGATAAAACCTGGAACGAATCAAAAGGATATACAACTATATTTAAAGTCACCAAGCAAGATAAAACTTGGAACGAATCAAATATGTATACAAGTATATTTTAACTCACCGAACAAAAAAAAAACCTGGAACGAATCAACTGTATACACAACTATAATTAAACTTACCGAACAAGATAAAACTTGGAACGAATCAAATATGTATACAACTATATTTAAACTCACCGAACAAGATAAAACTTGGAACGATTCAAATATATCTACAACTATATTTAAACCTACCGGACAAGATAAAACTTGGAACGAAACAAATAGTTTACAACTATATTTAAACTCACCAAACAAGATAAAACTTGAGACGAATTAACTGTACTTTAACTCATCGAACAAGATAAAACTTGGAACGAAACAACTATATTTTAACGTACCGAACAAGATAAAACTTGGAACGATTCAAGTATATCTACAACTATATTTGAACTTACCGAACAAGATAAAACTTGGAACGAAACAAATAGTTTACCACTATATTTAAACTCACCGAACAAGATAAAACTTGGGACGAATTAACTGTACTTTAACTTATCGAACAAGATAAAACTTGGAACGAATCAACTATATTTTAAGGTACCGAACAAGATAAAACTTGGAACGATTCAAATATATATACAACTATATTTAAACTTACCGAACAAGATAAAACTTGGAACGAAACAAATATGTATACAACTATATTTAAACTCACCGAACAAGATAAAACATGGGACGAATTAACTGTACTTTAACTTATCGAACAAGATAAAACTTGGAACGAATCAACTATATATACAACTATGTTCAAACTTAGCGAACAAGATAAAACTGGGAATGAATCAAATATGTATAGAACTATATTTAAACTCACCGAACAAGATAAAATTTGGAACGAATCAACTGTATATATTATTGAAACAAGTTTTAGAAATTACTATGTTTACAAGAAAAAAATTGATATTTTACACATTTAATTGTGAATCGAGTTTCGAGAATTAACCATCCCATCTTCAGACAACAGATGGTATTTTTAATTCCCGAAACTCGAGTCACAATTAAAAGTGTAAAATATCAATTTATTGATAGTGAAAGATAGTAATTTTTACAACTTGTTTTAATAGTGATCAACTACCAAATAGTAACCGCTGAAACAGTTCAGCATGTTGGAGTTCTGGTTCAACTATTTTTATCTCAAACTTTAATTTGAGAATCTTAGATAATTTTGTTAATAAATTTGTGTTAATACCTTTTCATGTCGTAGAGTAAAATAGTTTTCTCCTGATATAAGTTTCAATATATATTGTAGAAGTTCGAAGACATAATTCTGAATTTAAAGTTAAAGCAAAGGAAAATTTACCTTTTCCTTGATAAAGACTGGTAAAAATCACTTTCTAACTCTTTCTTTCCTGTCGCTTTGCAGCCTTAAACTGGTCAAGGGAACGTTAGCAGTTTTCAGTCTCTTGGAGCTCAAATTTGCCCTATCCTCTTCTTTTTTAGTTTTCCATTTCGTGTTTTCCACGTGAAATATCTTATCGAACACTTGTCGTATAGTACAGTGTCTTCTGTTGAAGGGATTTTTATACATGGCTTCTTAAAACCACTCACTGAACTTGAAAAAATCGCCTCGATACTGTGCTACAGGAAGTACCACATGAATTTCTGAACACTGCGACAATCTTACTTGTCAATTGAAGCAGTTACTGAGGAAGTCGGCTATCGTTGAAAACTGTGGCATTGTGACACAAGTATGGACTGATTAAACGATTGAATTTAATATAACGCATGGAACGATGCACGACATGCCGTAATTTCACGATATATAACAGTTTGGGGAGAAAATTTGGGAACGAAGGAGTGTTGAGCGATCAAATTTTGCATCTAGATGTAAAATAACGACAAGAAAGCTAACAAAAAATTTCGTGAAGATTGTATGGTTAGAAGTCCATAAAAAATAAATTTTGTCAACGTTTTCAAGAAGATAATTTCAATAATGTTTTTATATCTAATGAAAGTTTTCTCCAACTTGATGAAAATCTCTTGAAAATTCTATCAAAACAACCTGTTACCGTTCAAATTTCCAAATTTCCCAAACAAAATAATGGTTTTGAGAGCAATATCTCAGCGTGGTGCTACACCTCTCTGCATAGTTGATGGTACCATTAATAGTGAAGAGTATTGTGGAATTTTAAACGATTTTCTCTTTGAAACGGCGCATGCTTTATATCCAGAGCGGTGGTGTTTTCAGCACGATAATGCAGGATACCATATACTCAAGCTTGGATGCAAGAATACCAATTTCATGGCCAGCACCGTCACCAAATCTTAGTCCCATTGAGAAAATATGGGGACTAAAGATAATTTGAAGGTGAACGAGCAGCGCCACGAAATAAAGATGATTTAATTCAGTCGGTTTTACAGTCCTGGAGTACCATCACCGAAAATTATGGGAGTGATCTAGTTTCGGGTGTACCTTACACTTAAATAGCCGTTGTATAAGTATCAGATGTTTTTTTCGCGTGATATAACTTTAAATTAAAATAAAACATATTGAATTAAGATTGAAGCCAAGTTTTCTTTATTTGAAAAATAATTTAATGACATTAATGTTTTAAAAATAATTTTAGGCATATGTCCACCACGACTGGATTTGAACCGCATTCGACCACTTTTTCCAATGATTCGGGTCTTAGTTCATCAATAACACGAGTTATGTTGGCTTTCAAAGCGTCTGTTGTTTATGGTTCATCAGCATAATCCAATGACTTGACGTAACCCCAAAGAAAATAATCCAGTGGAGTTATGTCGCATGATGTTGGAGGCCAATTAATGCCACCATTTCTCGAAATAATGTTACCGCCAAATTTTTCTTTCAATAAATCAATTTTTACGGTAGCAGCATGAGGTGTAGCACCATCTTGTTGGAACCAAAACACTTGTGGGTCGATACCATTCAAATTTTGAAACAGATAAACATTAATCATCGATCTGTAACGAGCACCATTCACTGTAACATTAGCTCCAGCATCGTTTTTAAAGAAATATGGACCGATGATGCCTCCAGCGTGTACAGCACACCATACAGTGCATTTTTCAGGATGCAATGGAACCTGCAGAACTTCTTGAGGATTGTTTTCACTCTATATACGGAAATTTTGCTTGTTCACATATCTGTTCAACCAGAAATGAGCTTCATCACTAAACACAATTTTACGATAAAAAAGTGGATCAACTTCAACCTGTTCTAGGGCCCAATCAGCAAACAAACGGCGCTTATTATGGTTAAGTGACTTTAGCTCTTGAACCAGTTATATCTTGTATGGGTGTCTACGATTTCCAAACTCGAACATGTCGACTATCCGAAAAGAATTGATTAATCTGTAGACAAGACAAATTTCCATTCTGTTTTCCAATTCACGTGCTATTTTGCCATGCCAATCCAACACTTGTGGAACACTTCGGTCGTCCTAAACGTAAATTAACCTCATGAAGTCTTCGAAATACTGCTTCCATTGAAACCGCAACATTAAAAGCATGCAGAAGCACGGTCTGACAGGTTCTCAAGGGTTCTTTACTGGTAGATACTGTCAAAAACCGCACGTTGTTGTGGCGTGAGTCTTTCCATGATAACTTGTCAATGCTTACTAATCAGAAATGTCAAAACAACATGGCTTCTACCTTCTGTCAAATCACAGTTATCCCTATCGAAAGTTCTATCACTCAAAAAAGAACACCCGATAGCTATATTGTGATCGAACTAAAACAATATTTGGTGAATTTGAATATCAAAACAAATTAAAATATTAGATATAAAATAAAATAAGAAGGAAGGATTATTACAAAATTTGAATATCAAAACAGATTTAATCTGTTGTCTTCTACAATTTTAATTTCAAAAAATTCTTTGAAGAAACTTTAAGAATTAAATTAATGTCTTTATAAGCACTGCTCATTTTTAATAGAGGTATAAAATCAAAATTCATCATACAATATCAAATGGAAATAAGAAAAACCAACGAATATAAATTGTCAATTGAAATTAAAATATAAATAAGCAAACATTTTATATTTTAATTTCGGCACGACTCGTACCGAAAGACCTGAATTTTCTTCAAAAACGTCATCGCGAACAGGTTGCTTCAGACATGCTGGATCGCTGTAATTCCGATTCTACATTCATGGAACGCATTATAACTGGTGATGAGACCTGGGTCTACGAGTGCGATATGCAAACAAGCCAGCAATCATCGGAACGGGTGGCAAAAAATGAGCCGAAACTGAAAAAACCACGCCAAAGCCGCTCGAAAATGAAGGTGATGCTCATTGTTTTCTTCGATATCCGTGGCGTGGTGCACTACTTCGTTCCAGAGGGTCAGACGGTAAACAAGGAGTATTACCTAGGCGTTATGAAACGTTTGCGTGAGCGTATCCGTAAGAAGCGGCCAAATTTGTGGGCGAACAACTCATGGATTTTGCATGACGATAACGCGCCTTCTCACCGAGCTACGATTGTGACTGACTTTCTCGCCAAAAACTCAACAAACGTGCTTCAGCAACCACCGTATTCGCCGGATTTGGCTCCCTGCGACTTTTTCCTCTTCCCAAAACTAAAATTGCCCCTTCGTGGCACCCGTTTTGAGTCGATTGAAGCCATAAAACAAAATTCGGCGCGAGAGCTAAAGTCCATCCCGGAAAGCGCCTATAAAAAATGTTTCGATAATTGGAAGTGCCGTTGGCATAGATGTATTGGAGCAAATGGAGCCTATTTTGAAGGCGACCCAATAAATTTTGACGATTAAATGTAAAAATGTTTTTTTAATTGAAAATTCCCGGTACTTTCTTGACAGAGTAGTATAATAAATATTTACAATTGAGTATTGTTTTTTTCCGAATAATTTCAATATGGACTTCATTTCACCAGAAGTTTCTTGCTCCATGTGGCGTTTATTATTCGAGGAAACAATTAACTCAAACAAAAATACCGTTACGATACCAAAAAAGTATCAAATTTTAAGACGTACCTGTCATTAAGAGAACAATGCGACTGACCTCGCTTTCGCTAGAAAAATCATAAATTGCACCCATTCAATCCTAGTACAACAAAGCTACAGTTTCCGGTACTTTCAAACTGTCACTCCACGAGCTCTCCAAACGCATAACTCGATTTCATAGTCATTTCCAACGACATAAACGAAAATTGTTATTGAACTTTCTACTTTGAATCGTTTTTACTTTTATTATTGAACCTGTAGAATTAAAACGGACAATCATTATTGTTCGAAGCTTCTAGCAATCACCGTTGCGAAACCAGTAAACTTGTCAAGGTAAATTTGAAGCATGGGATTTCCGAAATCTGGAAAAATTATTCCATCGAGCGTTGATTAAAAGCGAAAGGGGTCAGCGGAATATTCCACGACTGCAGTATGCAGTCCTTCGGCAGAAAAAGGAAGAAACAGGTAATTGTTTGGTAATTTTTCACTAAACGGATGCACCGATCTGAGGGTTAGTTTACAGGAATGGATTCGGTATACTACTCTGTCAAGAAAGTACCGGGAATTTTCAATTAAAACAACATTTTTACATTTAATCGTCAAAATTTATTGGGTCGCCTTCAAAATAGGCTCCATTTGCTCCAATACATCTATGCCAACGGCACTTCCAATTATCGAAACATTTTTTATAGGCGCTTTCCGGGATGGACTTTAGCTCTCGCGCCGAATTTTGTTTTATGGCTTCAATCGACTCAAAACGGGTGCCACGAAGGGGCAATTTTAGTTTTGGGAAGAGGAAAAAGTCGCAGGGAGCCAAATCCGGCGAATACGGTGGTTGCTGAAGCACGTTTGTTGAGTTTTTGGCGAGAAAGTCAGTCACAATCGTAGCTCGGTGAGAAGGCGCGTTATCGTCATGCAAAATCCATGAGTTGCTCGCCCACAAATTTGGCCGCTTCTTACGGATACGCTCACGCAAACGTTTCATAACGCCTAGGTAATACTCCTTGTTTACCGTCTGACCCTCTGGAACGAATTCGTAGTGCACCACGCCACGGATATCGAAGAAAACAATGAGCATCACCTTCATTTCCGAGCGGCTTTGGCGTGGTTTTTTCGGTTTCGGCTCATTTTTTGCCACCCGTTCCGATGATTGCTGGCTTGTTTGCATATCGTACTCGTAGACCCAGGTCTCATCACCAGTTATAATGCGTTCCATGAATGTAGAATCGGAATGACAGCGATCCAGCATGTCTGAAGCAACCTGTTCGCGATGACGTTTTTGAAGAAAATTCAGGTCTTTCGGTACGAGTCGTGCGGCCACCTTTCTCATGCCCAAAATATCAATCAAAATCGTACGTGCGGACTCGTGGGATATCTTAAGATCATGTGCTATCTCTCTCAAGCTGGTACGACGGTTTTCCAGCACCCTTTCCTTAATTTTATCGACGTTATCTTCGATCGAAGCCGTCGATGAGCGACCACTTCACGACCGTCCTTGAAGGCTCTGTACCACTGATATGCACGAGTTTTCGATAGAGCATTATCACCAAAGGCCTTTTGCAACATTTTCAATGCATCGGCACACGAAAATTCATTTGCAACACAAAACTTTAAACAAATTCTTTGCTCAACGTAATCACCCATAGTAAAAATCGGCACGCACTCTGACATCGACTGACTTAATCAGCTGTTGCAAACACACTAGTTGACAGATCCCGCTCAAGCTTGGCATAGTAATTAAGGAGACTGGTACCAAGCTAGGAAAAAAAATTTATACCTGCCTCATTGCCCCGCCAGATTTAAATCGATAATTCCCGGTACTTTCTTGACAGAATGTATTTCGGTTTGTGTATGTTTTGGTCCAATGAAAACTTAACACCTCGATTTTCCGGCTTTAAAAGGAAAATGCGGAAAATCACTCCGATCCGTCAATTTCTGATTCGAGGGAAAACAACTTTTCCGCTCTTCGCATCCCCGTAACTGCATCCCCCTAACGGGGGTGAGTACAACCCCTTGGTTTTGAATAGGGATGAGCGGTGTTACGATACCTCATTTTGAAGATCTTATCGAGTACTATCTGATCCTAATATTTCACTTCAAAATTATCATCGATAACGAAATGACAGGTAAAATAGTGAAAGAGTACTTACTTTTGTGATTAGTTTTTTTGTTCCTGACTGAAACAGTAGCGACAAATTTGGCAACCAGTTACACAACTTAAGCAGCGGATACATTTTTCCAGGATGTCGTTCGTTAAATAAAGCCGCAGAGTCGTTATTTCTAAGAAATTCATTAAAGAAATCTATCCCAAGTCTCGAAACGGCGTCGGTTTGAATGTTTTTTAAGGGTTCTACGAAAAATATGAAGGACAAATATTTTTGATTTTTAACTGGTGTGCAGGCTCAAATTCCGTTTTTAATACCATTCGTTGTTCATCAATTTCGAATAAATCGAACAGAATTCATATAAAGAATAACTAAGATCAAACGAAGACAATAAATTTGGAGTCTATAAGTGGACTTATAGTGATTGCCTTATGGTAAATATTGGTCAAGCAGGAAGATCCTTTAAGAAAGGGAACACTAGCGGAGTTAAACGTCATTCAACATATGTCAGTCATTTGAAAGAATTTGGATATACATAATTTCAACAAAAGCTATTATATTATCCATAATAAAATTAAAAATACCAGACTCCCAATTTTGGAAGCAGTAGAAATTAGTAGGTTGCAAGATCACCACTGTTGAATATTTCTACTTAGTGGTTATTTATATCCCTTTTTTCGCATATTTTTTTATCAATATTTCTGGGAATTGATGGTTATTTGTATCCCTTTTTGCACATGTTTTTCTCAATTTTAATTCCGAAAACTGTTAGTTATTTATTATTTTTCATCGAATTTATGCTAAATGGATAATATATGAAAATATACGGGGTGATTCATTTGAAAAATCACCCATATGAATAATTTTTTGGAAACACCCTGTATATTGGAGAATAAGGTTTACGGGGCGGAATTTAGAGTAAACTTTCACTTCGAAGATTATGGATGAGGCACATTTTGTTATAGTTTTTTCCGTAACCACCCTATTCTAATTATTTCACAAGAATCTCCATAAAACCACCCTAGTCTATGGGAAATTTTCCGCTCTTTTCAAGTTATGCTATAGTTTCAGTCAAAAATATGTGAAACGGTACGAAATAACTTTACAACGATTATAAATAATTCGACTTACTCTACAGAAATGGTTGTGTTGCAAACTGCCTTGTGAAATTTGGCCAGAGATAACTTGGGCCCCCTGTATACGCTCATAAAGCAATTTGGAATATAGCATACTTCTTTCCTTTCAAACTATACCTACAAAAATTTTTCAGATAATCATTATTCTCACAGTACCTTAAATTAATGAAATCTCTTAAAACATAAAAGATTGGCATCTGGACATTTGCTACAATCTATTTGTCATTCGATAACAATTTTGGCTAATGAACTTAAGATATCACCAGTTTATTAACAAAACTTATAACCAGAGGTCAAAATAACAGGGAATACTTTATAGCTGGAAGTTAATATGATCAAGTGCATTCCTTCTGAAACTATGAACAGTTTTTGCTGAATCATTAGCGAAAATTGTTTTTGATGATTGACGTCAAATGCCTTTCACAAATATGACCGAACAAGTTTCACAGAGTCCTCAACTAGCATTATGAAAAACAGTATAAAAACGTTGGCCAGCTAAGCATAAGAAAAACTTGGCAACCTTTAAGGAGATGAAAATACCTTTTGGATATATCAAAATTGAAATTGATATTCTGTGATGAATCGAGTATTACATCTAATGTATGGAATTATACATAGGGTTCTTTTGTTACTTAACTAATAAGATGTTGAACTGTTTCGGTCACAACTACGAGTATTTGGTAGTTGATCATAATTTAAACTAGTTTTTAGAAAAAACATTGTTTTACAGCTAAGAAATTCAAAAATTCACACATTTTTGTTAATCGAGTTTCAAGGTCTTCTGTGTATTGTCCTCTTTTATGATTGGGTGCCATGTTTTTTTGTTTATTGGATACTATTTTGTCTATAATAAAGGAGTTGTAACCGTTGTTTGAAGCTATCTGTTTAATAATATTTAATTCAGATAATTTTTTGAAAGAATTAAATATCGGGTGTTTTTTTTTTAGAGTGATAGAACTTTCGATAGGGTTAACAGCAAGTAGAAGCCATGTTGTTTTGACATTTCTGTTCAGTAAGCATTGAGAAATTATCATGGAAAGACTCACGCCGCAACAACGTTCAAAAATTGTTGAAATTTATTTTCGAAACTTATAGAGCACTTCGTGATATTTATGGTTTACATAATCGTCCATCAGAGCAGTTTATTCGTCGAACTATCGATAGATTTCGGAGAACATTTTCTCTAATCGATTCAACAACAAGACAAAGAACTGTACGTACAGAAGAAAATATCGCTGCTGTAAGTCATAGTGTTAATGTATAACATATATAAGGAAAAGCAGAGGGCCAAGAACAGATCCTTGTGGCACCCCTGAAGTTATAGGGTAATAATCTGAATATGTATCACGCAATTTAACGCACTGATGCCTATCAAAAAGGTAAGACTTGAAAAATCTCAGAGCAGTTTCATCAAAACCAATATAAGTTATGATCGATGATCAATGATTATTTGTTTCAAAATTTGAATGGTATCGACCCAGAAGTGTTTTGATCCCAACAAGATGGTGCTACACCTCATGCTGCTACCATAACGAAGCTCGATATATGGGTTCCCATTGCTCTCACAGAGAAAAATTTGTGTCGTCATGTTCGAAATCTGTGCTTCGCTTCTCAAAAGTAACGAAAATGATCCATTTTTGAAGCGCATCATTACTGGGGACGAAGGAAGGGTTCTATATAGCAATGTCAAACGCAAGAGATCATGGATCGAAAAAGATGAACCGGCTCAAAGCAAATATCTATCAAAAGAAGATGAAGCTGACTGTTTGGTGGCATTTTCAAGGAATCGTTGTTTTTTGAGCGTTTACCGGATAACACAACAATTATTTCGGAAGCCTACTGTCATCAGCTGGGCAAACTGAATGATGCACTTCAACAGAAAAGACCAGAATTAATCGACAGAAAAGGCGTGGTGTTCCACCAAGATAACGCGAGACCTCATACAAGTTTGGTCACTCACCAAAAGCTTTTACAGCTTGAATGGGATACACTGCCACACCGACCATATTCTCCAGATCTTGCACCTTCGGATTATTATTTGTTCCAGTCGTTGCAAAATTTTTTGGACGGTGAAGCCATTACTTCAAATGAAGAGGTCAAAAATCACCTGGATCAGTTTTTTGCCAGCAAAACCAAAAATTTTATGCTACTACCGGAAAGATGGCAAAAGGCGTTCGACCAGAATGGCCAATAAATAATTTTTGAATATTAAAACAAATTGAAATATGTTTATCTTCTACAATTTTAATTTCAAAAAAATTTTATTCAAAAAACTTTTAGAAATAAATTTATGTCTAAAACAAGCACCGCTTACATTTAATAGACGTATATAATCAAAACTCAATATATAATGTCAAATGGAATAAATAACCCAACAGATATACGAAAGTAATTAAAATTAATAAATAAATATTTAAAGGAGACAAAATTTTGTTTCTGGTCTTACCTTTAAGAACACCAATTGCCTTTTAAAAACATGAACACACTTGAAGGACTTCTCAAAGAATATAATTTATTTGAAATATTCAATATATTTATTTCTTAAAGGTAAGACCAGAAACAAAATTTTGTCTCCTTTAAATATTTATTTATTAATTTTAATTACTTTCGTATATCTGTTGGGTTATTTATTCCATTTGACATTATATATTGAGTTTTGATTATATACGTCTATTAAATGTAAGCGGTGCTTGTTAGACATAAATTTATTTCTAAAAGTTTTTTGAATAAAATTTTTTTGAAATTAAAATTGTAGAAGATAAACATATTTCAATTTGTTTTAATATTCAAATTTTGTTATATTTCTTCTATCAAGTAAAAGGCCTTTCTATTTTATCTTATATATAATATATAATTATATTTTGGCTTCAATAAATCTCATTATAGAATGTCACTGAATTTAAATTAACCTTAAAATAACTCACACTGTTCTTTGATTTTGTTAGAACATAGATCAATCTTGAATTATATAGTTGATCTGTAGTTCGAAGCTTAAGTCTTTTAACACGTGAGTGATATAGGTTATGTTTTTGATTTTGATATTTGGAATATTAAAAGAGGACTGAAGACGGGATTGTCTAGAATTATATTTGTTTTTTGAAGATATAGTGCACATTTTTTTTAGAGATTTTTGAAATAATTTATTCGAATATTTAAATATATTAAATATTTCAAATAAATTATATTCTTTGAGAAGTCCTTTAAGTGTGTTCATGTTTTTAAAAGGCAAGTGGTGTTTCTTAAAGGTAAGACCAGAAACAAAATTTTGTCTCCTTTAAATATTTATTTATTAGTTTTAATTACTTTCGTATATCTGTTGGGTTATTTATTCCATTTGACATTATATATTGAGTTTTGATTATATACGTCTATTAAATGTAAGCGGTGCTTGTTAGACATAAATTTATTTCTGAAAGTTTTTTGAATAAAATTTTTTTGAAATTAAAATTGTAGAAGATAAACATATTTCAATTTGTTTTGATATTCAAATTTTGTTATATTTCTTCTATCAAGTAAAAGGCCTTTCTATTTTATTTTTTTGAAAATAATTTAATAAAATATTTATTAATTTTACAAAAATTGTCTATCATTTTCCAAAAAAAAAAACGAAATTACTTTCCGAACAACTCAATAGTTTAAGTGCGTATTTGGGTTCAACGTACAGCAGGCTTCGAAAGGAAGATTTCAAGTTCAAATTCTAATGTACACAGTTAACCTCAAATCAAATATTATTTATCTACTGAAGATTAGCCGAAATTTAAGCTGCATCTTGCAAAGAAGTAAAAAAACCAAATAATTCTAATTGCCTAAGATAAGTCCTTATGAAAATGGAGTTTGTTTGAATTTGTCCACCCAATGTAAACATCAGTAGCTCGATAATCGTAGCATGATTCAGAAGAAAAAACTCTATTAATATATCTAGATAATAAATAACTTAACTTACACTGAACAATGTTTCATTCCAAAATTGATTTATGGTTTCGATTGTTGTGAAAATATTCATCTCACTAAGCTTATTCATAATTGAATATAGTTTAATTATTTCGGGATGTTGAAATTAATACCTCATATTATATACAGGCTGGTCCAACGAAAATTTAACACCCTGATTTCCCCACTTTGAAATGAAAATGTTGAAAATCGCTTGAACCGTCAATTTCTGATTCGAGAAGCATCAACTTTTCCGCTTTTTTATCCCCGTAACTTCTACCCCCTAACGGGGGTGAGCACAACCCCTTGATTTTGAATAGGGATGAGGGTTGTTGCGATACCTCATTTTGAAGATCGTATCGAGCACTATCTGACCCTGTAATTTCGCTTCAAAATATCCATCGATTATGAAATAACAGCGAAAATAGTAAAAGAGGCAATGTGGGATTTATTTCGAGAATATTATTCGTATCCGACACATTTCAAAGGTATTTAATAGTTATGTTGTTAATTTTTTGCTCAAAAAATATTAATTTCTTGCCCAAAAATGTAGACGGACCATGTTTTTGATTTACCTTAGTCTATCGTGAATTTTTATTAACGTTACAAGCGATTGTAAATTGGTTGTAGAATTAAAATGGTGTATTCCGTAGAAGAAAGGGTGGAAATGATAAAACTATTTCTTAGAAAAAACGACTCTGCGAGAACAACGGCGGCTTTATTTAACGAAATAATGGAAAAAATGTATCCGCTGCTTACGTTATGCTATTGGTTGCCAAATTTGACGCTACTGGTTCAGTCGGAAACAAAAAAAAAAGGTGTATGAAAGAGACGAAGCGAGGGGCGTGATTGTCTTAGGTCATCTAGCATTGGATCTGACCTTGAGTACTAGGAAATTGTCCGATGTATCTGGTGTTTCACGCACAACAATCATGAGAATCCTGAAACAACATAAATTCCATCCTTATAAGATGCGATTGGTTCAGCAACTGAATGAGGATGTTCCCGATCGCCGACTCCAGTTCTGTGAAGGGGTCAGTGAAATGATTAACGGTAATCAAAACTACATGTTCGATATCTGTTTTTCGAAAGAGTGTTCATTTTACCTTAACGGCATTGTAAACCGGCATAACTGTCGGTATTGGTCAAATGAAAATCCAAGATTATTTCGTGAGGTGCATACTCAGCGTTCCCAAAAATTAAACGTTTGGGCGGGGATTTATGAAAATCACATCATCGGCCCTTTTTTATACCCGGTAATCTCACTGGCCAAATTTATTCAGATCTATTGGAGAACGCTATTTATCCATCCCTCGTGCAAGTATTGGAGAATGCAGAAGACCATTAAACGATCATTTTCCAATAAGATGGCGCATCATCACATTTCGTTCAACCGGTGCGTCAGTTCTTAGATGAAAATTTTCCTCACTTCTGCATTGGAAGAGGGGGACATACTGAGTGGCCACCCTGATCACCTGATCTGACTTTTTTCTATGGGGTCATCTGAAATCCAAGATTTACGCTACGCAGCCTGAGTCACTGGATGATTTGCTAACTTGGATCATTAATGAACGCTGTCCAATCACAAAAGAAAGTACTCTTCCACTATTTTACCTATAATTCCGTTATTGATGAGAATTTTGAAGCGCCCAAATAGTACTCGATAAGATCTTTAAAATGAGGTATCGCAACACCCTTCATCCCCATTCAAAATTGAGGGAAAAATAAAATAGAAAAGCCTTTTACTTGATAGAAGAAATATAACAAAATTTGAATATTAAAACAAATTGAAATATGTTTATCTTCTACAATTTTAATTTCAAAAAAATTTTTTATTCAAAAACTTTTAGAACTAAATTTATGTCTAAAAACAAGCACCGCTTACATTTAATATTACTAATTTATTAATTTTAATTACTTTCGTATATCTGTTGGGTTATTTATTCCATTTGACATTATATATTGAGTTTTGATTATATACCTCTATTAAATGTAAGCGGTGCTTGTTTTTAGACATAAATTTAGTTCTAAAAGTTTTTGAATAAAAAATTTTTTTGAAATTAAAATTGTAGAAGATAAACATATTTCAATTTGTTTTAATATTCAAATTTCAAAATTAAGGGGTTGTACTCTCCCCCGTTAGGAGGTTGCAGTTACGGGGATGCGAAGAGCGGAAAAGTTGTTCCCCCTCGAATCAGAAATTGAGGGGTCCCAGCGATTTTTTACATTTTCATTTTGAAGTCGGAAAATCGAGGTGTTAAGTTTTCGTTGGACCACACACTAAATGTTTGTTAAACAGAGAATGTAAAATTCACCTTTTTTAAAAACTAGCCAATTAAATTCATTTCATGCTGAAAAAATTTAATTGAATCTGTTCCTACTTGATAGAAATTTATTTCAATGAAATACTGAATAGTGGAAATATTCTTCATTATTTCATCCAATTCAATGTTAAAATGTATAAGAAAATAAAAATTCAAATTCCCCTTCAGAATTCATTCTATTCTAAAGAAAAAATTTCATTTTAGATCTCAACATCATCAAACAAATACCTATTAATAATGACTACGATCCTACATAGATAGATAGGTTGTTGACGAATAAAAATAATAAAATAGAAAAATATATTATACTACATTTTGTCAAAGTTTCTTATTATTTGAAAGAATTTATCGGGTGTTTTTTAGTGATAGAACTTTCTATAGGGATAACTGTGACTTGACAGAAGGTAGAAGCCATGTTGTTTTGACATTTCTGCTCAGTAAGTATTGACAAATTATCATGAAAAGTCCGAAACAACGTTTACAAATTGTTGAAATTTTTTTCTAAAAATCAGTGTTCTATTCGCCTAACTTATAGAGCACTTCGTGAAATTTATGGTTTACATAATCGTCATCAGAGCAGCTTATTTGTCGAACTATCGATAGGTTTCGGACAACATTTCCTCTACTCGATGCAACAATAACAACAAAACAAAGAACTGAACGTACAGAAGAAAATATCGCTGCTGTAAGTAATAGTATTAATGATGATCCAGATTTGTCTATTCGTCTACGTTAACAACAAGTTGGACTCCGTGCATCCACCACATGGAAAATTTTGCGTAAAGATCTTGGTCTACATCCTTACAAGATCCAACTGGTTCAAGAACCAAAGCCACTTAACCAATATAAGCATCGTTTGTTTGCTGATTGGGCCCTAGAACAGCTTGAAATTGATCCACTTTTTTTTCGTAATATTATGTCCAGTGATGAAGCTCATTTCTGGTTGAAGGGCTATGTAAACAAGCAAAATTGCCGTATATGGAGTGAAAACAATCCTCAAGAAGTTCTGCAGGTTCCATTGCATCCTGAAAAATGCACTGTATGCTTTACACGCTGTAGGCATGATCGGTCCATATTTCTTTCAAAACGATGCTGAAGATAATGTTAC
The DNA here is from genome assembly GCA_034642435.1 of Megalocaria dilatata. Taxonomy (NCBI): domain Eukaryota; kingdom Metazoa; phylum Arthropoda; class Insecta; order Coleoptera; family Coccinellidae; genus Megalocaria; species Megalocaria dilatata. Next base: position 47,030,346 of record CM067861.1, read on the forward strand.
AGTGAATGGTGATCGTTACAGATCGATGATCAATAATTATTTGTTTCAAAATTTGAATGGTCCAATTAATTGGCCTCCAAGATCATGCAATATAACTCCACTGGATTATTTTCTTTGTGGTTATGTCAAGTCATTGGTTTATGCTGATAAACCAGAAACTTAGACGCTTTGAAAGCCAACATAACTCGTGTTATTGATGAAACAAGGCGTGACTTACTCGAAAAAGTGGTCCAAAATTGGTCTGGTCGAATGCGGTTCCTCAGAGCTAGTCGTGGTGGACATATGCCAGAAATTATTTTCAAAACATAAATGTCATAAAATTATTTTTCAAATAAAAAAAATTTGGCTTCAGTCTTAATTCAAATGTGTTTTATTTCAATTTAAAGTTCTATCACTCTAAAACACACCCGATATATATTTTATGAAGAAACTAGTAGATCGAGTTTTAAATTTTCTAAACTCTCCTTCTTTTCTCTAAAAATTTATTATACGTTAGCAACCATACACATATCATATCATATGAATTTTGATTGCTGAAGAATTAATAATCATGAACTGAATTCACCATGTTTATATATAATGCGATCAATAACAATATCAAATTTTGAAAACTATTATTTATATTTAAACATCATTCAATATTAAATCACTTTTCCGTGAATGTTTGGATTATACTACCCTATGAATTGTTATCTATATTTGCACCCATGTTTGTTGAAAAAAAAATGTAGTGAACGAGAAAATTTATTCAAGATTTTCATGAAGATGATAGAATAATAGTTCAATTTTTAATGTTTTCAAATTTTACTACATCTCTTCAAAGTTTTTCTTACGTTAACTACCTTTCATCATTTTTTAAAGTCTTCATTTCTTTTGAAAAAAAACCATTTCCTCATTCTATTAACTTAGCACTGATACGATGATTTCACATCATTGATTAGGTCTTCATTATTTATCATGTAAAGGTTAGTAAAATAAAATATTGAATTCAAAAATAGAATCATTTATTCGATAAGCATTCAGGAACTTCACTGAAGTTCAATAAATAATATAAATTAAGTCATAAATTATTAATTAAATACGAACATAATTGAGCATTTTGGCAACATGAATATGACTCCAAGAGCAAGCAGCAGATGTCACATGTTTCTAGAACAAAACTAACCATCTTGCACGTTTTGAAAACAATCAAACACTTTTCAATCTTCACCACCTCCTTAGCTTAAGGTGTCTTCATTACTTGGACAAAAGAACTTAAGGCTCTTGCATGGTTGATTCTTTGACGCTTGAATCAGTCTTAACCATTAAACTATATTTTGGAAGGTGTTGTCGATGCTGAGATTTCTTCAACTTCTTCGAAGATGTGGCACTTGTTTTGGTTAATCTTTGGTGGGTAGCACTCAGGACCTACTTCGCACTTTAGAACTTGAACTTGACAACTTGTTATTCCAAGAACTGCTCGATGATGAACTTGAAGATGCACTTGAACTATTGCTATAGGTCCTTTGGAATTCACCTTTCTTCTTGTATTTACTGTCGATATGAAGAAACTTATCGATCACTTGTCTCATCGTACAGTGTGTGCGAGCGAAAGGATTGGTGTACATTTTTTCTGTTTACAGGGTCGTTGTGAGCTTCACGAAACTTGTTTGTGGTCTGATGCCTTCCTTCGAACTTCCGTTGTATTTATAGAAAGCCGGCAATTGACGTCACACACTAAAAACAATCGTTATCATCGCATTAGGATCCTAGCCGGCTGTCATTAAAGATACGCGTTCGGTACATCTTTGACGTCAAGATGGTCCCATATTTCGGATTGGAAAATGGCGGGTCGGTTTTAGAAATCGATTTGAGCATCGCATATTACATTCATACGTAATTAGACGCTTTCATATAACGACTGTTTTCAGTTCTATAATTAATGTAATAGTGGAGACGATAACAGTTTTTAATTGTATTGTATGTGTAGGTACAATCGACTACGTTTCTAAACGTCGAATTCTTTGAAAACTGTTTTTGACGTTGTTTGAATCGATTGATTATCGTCATTTCATACGTATAACGTGTACGGATCCAAATATTTTCATGGTTGTTATGAACTTGATAATCTCAAGAATAGTGAAGATTTTTCCAAATGACATTTAATTTTCCATTCGTTGGTATTAATTATGAACCCTATTATTGATTCGAAAAACTTTCCAATAATACAATGATTGGGTTAGAAATAACGCATGAAATAGTCTTGAATATAAAAGAATACCTTTCCACAAATTTCAATTTTATTAAAATTCTTAAAAAGTTTTTGATAAAATAGAAAGGCTTTTTACTTGATAGAAGAAATATAACAAAATTTGAATATCAAAACAAATTAAAATATGTTTGATTTTGATATTTGGAATATTATTTAGGACCGAAGAAGCGACTGCTTAGAATTATATTTGTTTTTTGAAGATATAGTGCATGTTTTGAGAAATTTCTGAATTAACTTATTCGAATATTCAAATATATTAAATATTTCGAATAAATTATATTCTTTGAGAAGTCCTTAAGGTGTGTTCATGTTTTTAAAAGGCAATTGGTGTTCTTAAAGGTAAGACCAGAAACAAAATTTTATCTCCTTCAAATATTTATTTATTAATTTTAATAACTTTCGTATATTTGTTGGTTTATTTATTCCATTTGACATTATATATTGAGTTTTGATTATATACGTCTATTAAATGTAAGCGGTGCTTATTGTAGACATTAATTTAATTCTAAAAGTTTTTTGAATAAAAATTTTTTTGAAATTAAAATTGTAGAAGACAAACATATTTTAATTTGTTTTGATATTCAAAAAGTTTTTGAAACTAAAACAGATAAATGCCTTAGAGAACGCTGCTTTCTTTTTAAGTCATATATATAGTTCGTCTAGAAAGTATCCGGAATTTATTATTTTTCATAATTTTGATATACTTCTTTTTTATAACATTCTAAGACAGAAGTAATGTATAAAATAGGTTGTGCAGATAATCGGCTATGGCCAAAGTTGCATGGCAACACTATCTATCATATATTATTGATTGTCAACAGGTATACAATTCATGAAATGATGTCGCAACTAGAAAAAAGAAAACAGGTAGAAAATTTTTATAGAAAAGGTTTTCGAAACGTTAAAAAATTAGTACAATTGACTGAACTGGGAAAAAGTGCTCTATATGAGACAATAAAGGGGATAAAAAATGGCAGGGATGTGACTAGTTTCAGGAGGATTGCGTAAGATTAAAGGAAACAACTGTAAACTCTTTATTGGCCTCAAGACGACACAATTCACGCCTGGGGTTTTGCAAATTGGCATACAGATTTGGAAATCAACGAAATATAAAAGTATAAGGTGTTTTTTAGAGTGATAGAATTTTCGATAGGGATAAGCGTGATTTGACAGAAGGTAGAAGCCATGTTGTTTTGACATTTCTGTTCAGTAAGCATTGACAAATTATCATGGAAAGACTCACGCCGCAACAACGTTTAAAAATTGTTGAAATTTATTTTTAAAATCAGTGTTCTATTCGCCAAACTTATAGAGCACTTCGTGAAATTTATGGTTTACATAATCGTCCATCAGAGCAGCTTATTCGTCGAATTACCGATAGATTTCGGACAACATTTTCTCTACTCGTTGCAATAACAACAAGACAAAGAACAGAAGAAAATATCGCTGCTGTAAGTCATAGTGTTATTGATGATCCATATTTGTCTATTCGTCGATGTTCACAACGAGTTGGACTCTGTGCATCCACTATATGAAAAATTTTGCGTAAAGATCTTGGTCTACACCCATACAAGATCCAACTGGTTCAAGAACTAAAGCCACTTGACCATAATAAGCATATTTATTAGAACAGCTTGAAGTTGATTCACTTTTTTATCGTAAAGTTGTGTTTAGTGATGAAGCTCATTTCTGGTTGAATGGCTATGTAAACAAGCAAAATTGCCGTATATGGAGTGAAAACAATCCTCAAGAAGTTCTGCAGGTTCCATTGCATCCTAAAAAATGCACTGTATGGTATGCTTTACACGCTGGAGGCATCATCGGTCCATATTTCTTTAAAAACGATGCTGGAGCTAATGTCACAGTGAATGGTGCTCGTTACAGATCGATGATCAATGATTATTTGTTTCAAAATTTGAGCCCAGAAGTGTTTTGGTTCCAACAATACGGTGCTACACCTCATGCTTGTATCGTAACAATTGATTTATTGAAAGAATGGTTTGGCGATAAGATTATTTCGAGAAGGGGTCCAATTAATTAGCTTCCAAGATCATGCGACATACTTCCACTGGATTATTTTCTTTGGTTATTGGTTTATGCTGATGAAACAGAAACAATAGACGCTCTGGAAGCCAACATAACTCGTATTATTGATGCAATAAAGCCTGAATTACACGAAAAAGTGGTCCAAAATTGGTCTGGTCGACATAAAGGTCATAAAATTATCTGTCAAATAAAAAAATTTGGCTTCAATCTTAATTAAAATGTGTTTTATTTCAATTTAAAGTTCTATCACTCTAAAAAAAACACCCTATATGTAACACATCTTCAAGAGGGCATCTAAAAACACTCACCAATAATCCTCAGTCCACTTTCATTCCAGCAAAATGAAAACAATCACTAAAATTACCTATCATACTTATACGACCTCGTGTCAAGAAAGACAGAAAGAACGCAAATCGTGTCATAGTGGCCAAACAAAACAACCACTCACATTCTATGTTTGTCCACAAAATATACACAGAGATTGAATGAAGTATTTTTCAAGAATCGGATATATCCAAAACATACTGTGTGCAATATTTGAAAAACAAATAGCAATTATTATAATAGGTTGGGGAAAACATTCCGTTATTTTCACATGGGTCAAATATGCACGGTAAGGTCTTGGTCCTTATTGGTGAAGAACTCTAGTATTCGATTTTCGCTATCTTCTTTCACTTGTTTCCAGCTCAGTCAATTGCACTAATTTTTTAACGTTTCGAAAACCTTTTCTACCTACTTTCTTTTTTCTAGTTGCGACATTATTTCATAAATTGTATACATGTGGACAATCAACAATATTTGACACATAGTGTTGCCATGCAACTTTGGCCATAGCCAACTATCTACACAACCTATTTTACACATTACTTTTGTCTTAGAATGTAACAAAAAAGAACTATTGGGTGTGTTTTTTAGAGGGATAGAACTTTAAATTGAAATAAAACACATTCAAATTAAGATTGAAGCCAATTTTTTTATTTTAAAGATAATTTTATGACACTTATGTTTTAAAAATAATTTCCGGCATATGTCCACCACGACTAGCTTTGAGGAACCCCATTCGACCAGATCAATTTTGGACCACTTTTTCGAGTAATTCAGGCATTATTTAATCAATAACACGTGTTATGTAGACTTTCAAGCGTCTTTTGTTTCTGGTTTATCAGCATAAACCAATGGCTTGACATAACCCCAAAGAAAATAATCCAATGGAGTTATGTCGCATGATCTTGGAGGCCAATTAATTGGACCATTTCTCGAAATAATGTTATCGCCAAATCTTTCTTTCAATAAATCAATTGTTACGGTAGCAGCATGAGATGTAGCACCATCTTGTGGGAACCAAAACACTTCTGGGTCGATTACATTCAAATTTAGAAACAAATAATCATTGATCATCGATCTGTAACGAGCGCCATTCACTGAAAAATTAGCTCCAGCGTCGTTTTTAAAGAAATATGGACCGATTATGCATGTAAAGCACACCATAGAATCTGCAGTACTTCTTGAGGATCTTTTTCACCCCATATACGGCAATTTTGCTTGTTTACATAGTCGTTCAACCAGAAAATGAGCTTCATCACTAAACACAATTTTACGATAAAAAAGTGGATCAACTTCAAGCTGTTCTAGGGCCCAATCAGCAAACAAACGACGTTAATTATGGTCAAGTGGCTTTAGTTCTTGAACCAGTTGGATCTTGTATGGTGTAGACCAACATCTTTACGCAAAATTTTCCATGTGGTGAATGCACAACTTGTTGTGAACGTCGACGAATAGACAAATCTGGATCATCATTAACACTAGGACTTATAGCCGCGATATTTTCTTCTGAAAGTACAGTTCTTTGTCTTTTTATTGTTGTTGCATCGAGTAGAGAAAATTTTGTCCGAAATCTATCGATAGTTCGACGAATAAGCTGCTTTGATGGAGGATTATGTATAACATAAATTTCACGAAGTGCTCTATAAGTTTGGCGAATAGAACACTGATTTTGAGAATAAATTTCAACAATTTATAAACGTTGTTGCGGCGTTATTCTTTCCATGACAATTTGTTAATGCTTATTGAACAGCATGTCAAAACAACATAGCTTTTACCTTCTGTCAAATCACAGTTATCCCTATCGATCTATCTATCTTCTATCAATCTAAAAAACACACCCGATATATTAAAATTATAAAAAATAATACATTTCGGATACTTTCTAGACGAACTATATAATCTGCATACATCTACAGCATACATATACAGAAAAATCTAGCATTTTGTGATTTCAATTTCAAATCATCCTCAGACAAGTAAAAATTTAACAAAAAGTTTAGATATTTGATGCAAGTTCAGTGAAACATGGTAATTTCTAAAAACTTCTCTTAATTATGATCAACTACCGATAATAACGATTTAAAGAGTCCAATATTACTCGATATTTCATTAGAATATTTAAATGGTGCTATTAAACTTTGTTATATCAAAAATAGTGAAAATTGTTACTAATGAAATTTAATTCTTCCATTCGTTGTTAATTATTGTCGTAACCGTTGGCCAATAGCTAAAAAGTTTTCCACGGATAAAATTTCCACTGATATATTTTCGAGCGAATGTTTGCGCATTTCAACTTCATAATTTTCAGTGTTGAAATAATGTTTACATTCACAACGTTTCCAGATAATAATTTCTACAGATTTTGCAATCAAAAGATACTTTCTCCAAATAAAAATTGATCTCTCTTGGCGTTTTCCGGAAAAATTCATACATGTGGAAATATCAGGTTGGATTGTTTTATGTGAGTTTGTATACTTTCTGAAGCGATGTCAAGTTCAGTTGAAGACTTACGTGTATAATGAGGAATGTTCCAATCTTGTTCCTGTAGATTTTCAGTGAAAATTGAAATATCAATACAGATTCAGTCTGTTAGCCTTCTATAAATTTTAATTTCAAAATTTTTAGAATTAAATCAAAATCTTATAAGTATGGCTTCAATTTAGCAGACATATAAAATAAAAACTCATTATATAATATCAAATGGAATAAAAGCACCCAACAAATATAAATTGTCAACTAAAATTAATAAATAAATATTTAAAGGAGACTGATGATCTTATATTTATCTTATATTTATGAAAACCAAATCTTTTTCAAAAATGCAAAATATAATTTTAAGAAATATTCAATATATTCAAATAAGTTACTTCAAAATTCTCTCAAAATATGTACCACATCCTCAAAAAAAAAATTGAAATCAAATAAGGTCTTCGTCAGTCCAACTTCACATTTTAAAATACAATAAATTAGCAAGAAATAACTCACCAGAAAGACTTCGTGGCATTCTTGTGGAACAAACACTAAAATTAGAGAACTTTAAAAAATCCAACGTATTCTATGCTCATCACACAAAGGTTGTAAGGCATTTTAGAACCTTAGTTAAATAGAAATGACATATATATATATATATATAATGAAATTAAGAAACCAGAATATAAATATAAGAGATTTTTTACTTGATAGAAGGATTAATGCAATATTTAAATATCATAACAGATTCTTTTAGCCTCCTATAAATTTTAATTTCAAAAAATGTTATTCAAAAAATTTTAGAATTAAATTAATGTCTTATAAGCAGTGCTGAAATTTTGTAGACATATAAAATCAAAACTCATTATATAATATCATATGGAATAAAAAACCCAACAGATATAAATTGTCAATTAAAATCAATAAATAAATATTTGAAGGATGCAAAAATTTGTTTCTTATCTTATATTCATAAAAACTACTACAAAAGTGTCCTTCATTTTGATTACCACAGTTCATAAAACAGACAACTTGCATTAGGCATTTATATTCTCTTATTCCACATTGAACATAGAATTTAATGCACACTTAAATTTTTTTACGATTTTCCTTGGGAAACAATATACTCTGATCACGAGCAAAAACTGACACCAAGGTCTTTCTGCAAATTTCGGAAGAAAGCAGTGCTAGTTACGTTTCTGATTTGACGTTATTATTGCCAATTGTGAAAAATTCCCGTCAAATGGCAATTTCCCAGAAATATCATCTTTATTGATCAAGCTCGGAGTAAAATTTTTTTGGGGATCCCTTAAGAATAAGTGTTACGTTAACCATTCAGAAACGATTAAAGCCTTGAAACACGAAATCAAAGTTGCCATTCAAGAATTTGAGCCCCAAACAATCGACAATGTATTGAAAAATTTAAATTGGGTTGATTGGATGGGGTACCTAGCTGTCAATTGAATGATTTTGTTTTCTATTCGTAAATGTCAAGATTCAAACTTTCTGATCAACTCATAACTTGGAAAAAATATCCATTACGTTTTTATTTATAGCCGACCAAAAACGCAAATTTTAAATGGCCCATCTCTTATATTGTTCCATATCTATCTAACATGATTGATTTGCGATGTTCGCAAATCAAGGTAGGTAATAAACTATCTGAGAGTTTTTTGTTAATAAGAGCCCACGAAAAGACTGCTGCATTACCCTCACATTGTTAAAAATTTGTGCAGCCAGGGCTTGGAAGAGAAAATGCAACGAAATAGACATGATTCTAGGAGATACCTGCATATACAGGTATGGAAAAGACAGTTGGAAACATAGGAAACTCGATGTTAATCTAGAGGACGATGTCGGTCCAATGGAGCAGTGAAAGAATCAACACGTCAGCGCGATGCGATGACGAATAAACGACTGTTCTCTCTCAATGGCAGTGGGGGGATGCTTTGATCGAAACGAGCAGTGCAGAGCCTCCGATGAAGTTTTGTGAAACCCACTATTAAACTTCAGAAGTAGATTAAAGCAGTGCATTAGGCTATCCCGTATTATACGGAGTGCTCTAAAATATGCTAACCTTTTTTTATCGTGATCATCTAGTGGCGGGAGAGTAGAATATTACGTTGTGTAGACAACCCAAGTTACACTTGAACGAGAACGAGAGAAATAGTGACGGTAAGTTCAGAATGAAAGATCACGTAAAATTACAATATTTGGTTTTGGAAAGCTCTCTTCAGCTCACATACATTCTTCAACCCTATCTTTTTCTGTATTCATAAAATTAATGTTCCTGAGATCGACAACCTCCTAATATCCTAAAACCTAATTAGATTATTATAATTTGGGCGCATAATATCGTTGTCTGAAGACATAGGGTTGTTGTGTCAGTATCTAATTGTGGATTCACATTCCATTCACTCTAAACGCTCTGAATTCTCAAACAAAGTACCATTGATAACCAATATATTCAAATAAATGAAATGAAGATAAAGACGCTTACATATATGAAATATGTTAAATGGTCAATTCAGATTGAAGTAAACAGATCATCCCTAACTGGAGCATCAATACACTAAAATCCACCCACCAATAAAGAATACATGATACAAATAAAAATCACGTTGAATTCAGGTAATTCAATACAAAACAATAACTTTACATGTTAGGGCAGTTCAGCCAACTTCCCTTTGTGTCTTTCCTTAACATTCAATGAAGAATGGACAGTGGCGTTCCATTTCCAACAAAGGAAAACTGGACGCTCTTAAGCCGGAGTTCAGTCGCCGAAGAACGACAACAACTCTCTGGAGATAACAGACGCTCCTCTCTTCGAGGTTATTTTTACACATCTACGCAAATCTATAAAGCGACCATAAACTTCTGTCATTGACAGTGACAAGTAGGCATAAAATTCCCTTGGTGGTCCTTCCAGCTTAATTCTCTCCTGCTAAAATTTGTGGATCTCTTCAGTATTGACTATAATGAACGGCATCTGCCTGATATCGTATTCAAAACTGCGCAAACGTTAACTTTACATGTTGTTCTTGATATTGCTAAAATAATTTTAATGCACATCTGTGTCACTTTTTCTTTCATTGGATAAAAGTTCAAATCAAGGCCTAGTTTGATGTTAACTTTAATGGAGAAACAAATGTTCAATGAACGAAAACTTATCTAAATTTTCTGAGTTCTATCAAGTTATCGTTGACATTACATAATTAATAAGTGAGGCACATGCATCAATAGTCAAGGTCCTGAAATCTTATCGAATTGAAATGTGTAAATTGAAGTATCTCCATACATTATTTATAACGATATTCGTTCTGAACGAATAAAGAAATTGTATAATAAATTTGACAGATATCAGTAATATCTGGATTAATAAATATTCTGTATCGAAAATAAACTGTTCTACAGTTTAATCACCCGTATGAGGTTCCAGTTATTATGATAGATTACGGAGAAATAAACTGCTCGTCCAAAGGTAAGGATATTGATGTTTTCTGTATGATGTTAGTATTGTTTTCAATTACATAAACTTATAACAATTATAGAAACGTATCTTGGTTCGTCGTGAAGCAAGTTTTTATCAAGTTTAATCATTTTTTGCCTATGTGTGTCAGAAATGCATATTTTGATCTAAATACACTGCTCAAAAATTGAAGTGGATAAATATAGCGAAGTTATTAGCGAAAACCGAAAAAAAATTCAAATTCAAATATCTTTAACCACAGCAATATTTTATTGAGGCATATTTGATCCAATCGCTATCTCTTAGTCTGAATAACCCGTCCTTAAGCTACGTCCGAATAAAATTCTAATAAAATAAAATAAATTCCACGGACATAAGATAAATACTGATAAAATAAAAATCATAAGAAAACCACTGACTTCGGAACAAAAGCTCACAAACAAAATTATAAAGGGTTCAAATAAGAAATTTTGAATATTAAAACAAATTGAAATATAAAACAGTTATCAGGAATCGGACTAGTTTATAAAATTCCTTGCAATGATTGTAATAAATCGTACATTGGTCAAACCAGACAACACCTCAAAGAAAGGATTAAACAACACAAATATGATATAAAGAACATTAACAACCAGAATAAGACTGCACTCACGGCACATGCGCACACCCAACTCCATTCTTTCAACTTTTCAGACACATCTATTTTAGACAGAGAAAAACACCTGTATAAGAGAAACATTAGTGAGATGATACACATTAGAAGCTCATTAAGTGTCAATTTCAGAGAAGATGTTAAGAGTTTAAGTGGTTTTTATGATTGTTTACTGGGTTTAACTTGAAACCCATTTTCTTCTAGTTTTGACTTTCTATTTTACATACTATGTGAATGTCCATTTTAACCAGTTTTGTTACTACAGTTGGTACTTTGTTTCCGGTGTGGGTGACATTGACAGATTAATTGTCACTTTGTCCTGATTTAGATTTTAGACTGTAATTGTGCCTGTCACACATTTAATTTTATCTATACATTAAGGATTATTACCCAATTTTAACTAATTTATTCAATTTGCTATAGCTATTTTAATATGTCTTTGACTGTTTTGTTCACCACCTTGATGTTTTGTAAACTTATTTTGATGTCTCTGTAAAAGTAGTTTTTGAAGGTAAGGTTAAGTAGAGATCTATTAGAACGTGTGTTCATCATCTTTTAATAATTGTAGCCTTGAGAAAGAGACAGTGTTGTCTTGAAACGTTGGCCGAAAAAAGCTGTAGAAGAGAATAAAATATATAGTCCGATTCCTGATAACTGTTTTATTCAACTCATGATAATGGATGATAACCTTGATCAGAAATTGAAATATGTTTATCTTCTACAATTTTAATTTAAAAAAAAATTTTTTATTCAAAAAACTTTTAGAATTAAATTTATGTCTAAAACAAGCACCGCTTACATTGAATAGACGTATATAATCAAAACTCAATATATAATGTCAAATGGAATAAATAAACCAACAGATATACGAAAGTAACTAAAATTAATAAATAAATATTTAAAGGAGACAAAATTTTGTTTCTGGTCTTACCTTTAAGAACACCAATTGCCTTTTAAAAACATGAACACACTTAAAGGACTTCTCAAAGAATATAATTTATTTGAAATATTTTATGATGAAATAAGGCCTGAATTAGTGTAAAAAGTGGTCCAAAATTGGTCTAGTCGAATGCGGTTCCTGAAAGCTAGTCGTGGTGAATATATACCGGAAATTATTTTTAAAACATAAATGTCATAAAATTATCTTTCATATAAAAAAAAAATTAAGCTTCAATCTTAATTTAAATGTGTTTTATTTCAATTATGTTCGACAGAATTATTTTGTTTAAATATTTTAATCTTAAAATATTACCCTCTTTCAAGGAATATACCCTTCAAATTTTTTCTCATAAGGTGGAGAATGAATAAAAAAAAATCGGAGAATCTGTTGAAAGCGGAGTTTGAATAAATGTAACAACATATTGAAGCAGTTCTGTATATTTTCGACATAATTCTTCAATGTTTCATAGTTGAAATGGACCAAAGATAATAAAAGAACACGCGAGTTCCAAAAGCAGAAACTTAGGACATTATTTTTACGCGAGTTCATTCAATGCTATTTTAATGAACGAAAGTTTTTCCCAAACAATGATAGTTGATAATATTTCCAAGCATTATCATCTAATCAGATAATTGTCATGATTCGAATATATATCGATTCATTTTTGATATGCACCTACCGACTCGAACATCGTAAGGAAATTTCCGAAAAATTGTAAGTTTATATCTGTCATCAGTAAGTGAAGTTGATCGGAGAATTTCCAATGAATGCAAAAATCGTTATCAATTCTTAACATCACCTGATGATAAGAGTTGATAATTGAGTGATACTATTTTATACGAGAATTTTTCGAATACTTTACTTCTATTAACAACTCGTTTTGATTGATTAGGGGGAATTCTAAATCCCGACTAAAATTTCAGAAAAACGGATTCCATATTTTTTACCTGTTCTAGCAAAATAGACTTTTGAGCAATCTAAACAAGTGCGATTAAAAACACTTCTGTTGAAAAAATATTAAAATATAAGTCACCATCAAGACATTATTAAAATATTAAAGAAGTTGATATGAAAGTCTTAAAAAACACAGTTTCAATTTAGTAGACATATAGATTAACACTTATTACACAGCACTAGAAAGAATAAAAGAATCCAAAGAAAATATAGATTATTCATTAAAAATATCAAATAAATACTTGAAGGAAACGTTTGTTTCGTATCAATGTATTATTGAAACCAAATCAATCTCCAAAAATGTACAACGTAACTTCAAGAATTTCTTCGAAAATAACTCTCTTTGAAAGGTTTTTTCAAAAAAATTCCAAATACATGCAGCACATCTCTAAATCGGCCATTTGAAATTATCACGTAGATATCTCTTCAGTCCAACTACGTATCCAAAATATAAAAATAATATAAAATAAATAGGAGTTTATACTTGATAGAAGGTATATAAAATTATTCAAATATTTTAATATTAGCCTTCAACATTTTTAATTTCAAAAAATTATATTGAATAATTATAACTTCAGGAATTAAATTATATTAATGTCATATAAGTACCACTTATATCAAACGACATATAAAATAAACATTCATTATAAGACATCCAAATGATATAACAAAATCCAATAAATTAAAATGGTTAACCAAAATCCTATAAATTAAATATTTTGAGTAGACAAAAATTTGTTTCTGCTCATCCCTCTTATGAAAACTTATGAAAAATTCCAAAAATGTTCAACATAATCATAAAAATTTCAGCATAAACTATCTTACTTAGAATATTCAATATTATTGGATATCTTACTAAGTTACTTTTTATAAAATCTCAAGATATGTAAAAACATCACTAAAAAACAAGTTTTAAGAGAGACTTTGCTTCGTCAGTACTCAATTATATTCATATTCAATAAAATATAACATCAATCAACAAAAATGTATTCTCATCTTTTAACTATTCAGAAAGCTTCTGGTAAATGAATACTGAAAATTTAAATGGAGTGTAATGTTAACTCAAATAAATAATTCTGTGGTTTACCATTGATCTAAAAGATTGAAAGGCAATTTAAGGGCCTCTGTTATAGCAAGTATAAACCTCTATTTATTTTATTTTATTCATAATATATAATTATTTGGTTTCCTTAATTTTCCTTATACAGATAGTCCTTGTGCTATAACAGAGGCCTTTAAATTTCGTTTCAATCTTTTAGATCAATGGTAAACCACAGAATTTTTTAATCGAGTTAACATAACACTCCATTTAAATTTCCAGTATTCATTTACCAAAAGCTTTCTGAATTGTTAAAAGGTGAGAAAATATTTTTGTTGATTGATGTTATATTTTATCGAATATGAATATAATTGAGTACTGATGAAGCAAAGTTTCTCTTAAAACCTTTTTTCAGTAATGTTTTTACATATCTTGAGATTTTATAAAAAGTAACTTAGTTAGATATCCAATAATATTGAATATTCTAAGTAGGATAGTTTGATGATGAAATTCTCATGATTATGTTAAACATTTTTGAAAGATATTTGTTTTCATAAGATTGCTGAGCAGAAACAAAATTTTGTCTGCTCAAAATATTTAATTTATAGGATTTTGGTTAACAATTTCAATTTATTGGATTTTGTTATATCATTTGGATGTCTTATAATGAATGTTTATTTTATATGTCGTTTGATATAAGTGGTACTTATATGACATTAACTTAATTTAATTCCTGAAGTTATAATTATTAAATATAATTTTTTGAAATTAAAAATGTTGAAGGCTAATATTAAAATATTTAAATCATAAAAATAATAAATAAAAATATTTATAATTTTGGGACTTATGGGTTCATTAAAGTGAGAGAATGTTTTTTTTGGAAGTTATTGAAAAGGCTAACAGATTGGTCTACAATATTTTTCATTTGTTTTTGGAAACGTTCAGTGGGGTCTTCAGTAACGGTTTCATATTTATCTGGGGTTAAAAAAGCAGTAGTTCTGTGGAAATATTCATGTTTTGGAATAGCAACGATACTGTGTTTCTTTTTTCGATGGGTGATTTTAAATTTTGTTTTATGGAGGAAGAGTGAATTTCAGTTTCATTTTTGTCTTTAATTATGTCAGCAATAATATATTTATTGTAATTTTACATCTGACAAGGTGACAAATCTAGGGTAAAATAGATGTTTTTCAGTTCTATTAAATTTCAGAATATTCTTTTTATTTTTAAGAGTTGAATTTTTTATTTTTACAAGTTAAATTTTTTAGTTTTTTAGTTTGGGTTAAGAATCTGAAGTGAATAATGTTTCCTACACGTTCTCTAGTATTTCTGTCAATAATATCGAACTGAATAGAATGAAGTCTACTAGTTAATTCTGTATGAATTACCTTTAAGTATACATTGGTGACATCTCTTTGGTAGTAACTATTGTTGTAGTAGTACAAACATTTTTGTAAAAATAAAATACTGTCTCCTATATATTTTTTAATTCTTGAGCATTGTTTTCACTCCATATACGGCAATTTTGCTTGTTTACAAAGCCGTTTAACCAGAAATGAGCTTCATCACTAAACTCAATTTAACGATAAAAAAGTGGATCAACTTCAAGTTGTTCTAGGGCCCAATCAGCAAACAAACGACGCTTTTTATGGTCAAGTGGCTTTAGTTCTTGAACCAGTTGGATCTTGTATGTGTGTAGACCAAGATCTTTTCCAGAGTCCAACTTGTTGTGAACGTCGACGAATAGACAAATCTGGATCATCATAAGGACTATGACTTACAGCAGCGATATTTTCTTATGTTCGTACAGTTCTTTGTCTTGTTGCTGTTGCATCGAGTAGAGAAAATGTTGTCCGAAATCTATCGATAGTTCGACGAATAAGCTGCTCTGATGGACGATTATGTAAACCATAAATTTCACGAAGTGCTCTATAAGTTTGTCGAATAGAACACTGATTTTGAAAATAAATTCTAACAATTTGTAAACTTTGTTGCGGCGTCAGTCTTTTCATGATAGTTTGTCAATGCTTACCGAACAGAAATGTCAAAACAACATGGCTTCTACCTTCTGTCAAATCACAGTTATCCCTATCGAAAGTTCTATCACTTCAGAAAAAACACCCGATATACTCTTACATTCCTATTTCTAATATTTTATTCATTTCCGTAAACCCCCGACCTTCGAAGTATTTCCAGTAGTTCTACCAATTACACCATCAAAGTGAGCGGTGACAGACGTCCAGAAACGCTTCCATCGTTTTACGACGCTGTTCAACCAGAGGCAACGTCCGTATACAGGAACTGGTTTGCGGAAATTCTTCCTGTGGGTGTCTAGCGGCTAAAAAATCCATGAATAATTACTAATAATCGCGCGATGCGGGTTTTGATGGATTCGTGTTGAAATATCCGACAAACATTGCCACGCCTGGTAGTAAAAGAAACCTTGGGTTTATTTATTGCCGTTATTGAACACCATCGGCGAGTCTTGAATGGTGAAAAATATCGGAAAATACGCGGGTTCACAAAGTTATCGTATGAGAATGCAAAGATTTGATTTGTTTGTCTTCCCACTTCCGGAACTTTCTGATCACTGATCCATACAAACAGGGACTGAAATTGAGTATAAGAAGGAAACACTTTCATTCAAAAATTCGACTGATTTGGCCGATGCTTAATAGGTATTATTTATGATTGATTTATTAATTATTTGATTTTTTCATTCTCATCCAGAAAATTATCAAGTTCAGCCTCGTAATGAATCTTTTTTGTGGAAAATTCAGACATATACAGAGTTATTCAATATGTAACTGGACAGATATTTGTTTTTGCAGATCGTCAATAGTCTGAGGATTCGTGAATTCTACCAGTCAGTGTATTGGCATGTGAGCATAGCTCTTTCACCAAGTGACAGTTATCAGTCTCCAGAATCTGCCCCAAGAAGCAGATAGAGTGATAAGAGTTACTTCTTATCACGCAATCCACAGGCCGAAGAGGCTTCTTACCCATCCATTCGAACGCGGTCCCATGAACCAAGATAGTCTCAAGATTGATGCCTTAATTGATCCTGGTACGAGCAGCATCAATCCGGCCTGTACGTCAAGACTCACGAACCCTTGTGAAGTCTTTCAATTGATCCTGGCTTCAAGCACCAACGGTCTAGCCGTATCGTCGAGATCCACAAACCCCAGAAATGTCTCGCAATCGATCCTGGTTCAGGACTAGTCCGATCGAACCGTCAAGTCACGCTAAACCCTGAAACTAGGGCACCATTCGGTCGATCTTCCACCACACGGGTCCAGTGACTGGCACGATTGGCATTACTTTAGGCATCAAGACTTAACTCTCCATTTCACCGGGATGAAACTATGGTCCTAGTCAAGATAAGCGCCCCCAGTGCGACAAGCTATAATGTGATAGGGGGCTAGTCTGATTACTCAGGGTCGTACAAGTCGGAATATGAGCAGAGCTCTTCACCGATGTTAAAGTACCATTGTCATCATTCCTGTCCCGGGTTGCTGCTCAAGTTTTGACACTCCAGCAGTCCCCAGATAAGCTGAAAGAGAAAGAAAGGCTTTTTGAAGGAAGATAATAGAGAACTTGCGCCAGTACAACCAAGAAGGAACCAGCACAGGTCACCCCCCCTCCAAAGGGATCGCCATGTGGACCCCAACACTCAGCCGCATGTGCAGAGTGTCTCTATTTGGTGGTTGTGAAAGACCGAAGCATCGAAACAACACAAATAACAGCTTCACAGCTTGGATCCCTCTCTCGAAGGACCGCTGTTGCTGTTCGACTGCTAAAAGTGAGGTCCACAGCAACGTAGAGAGTCTGCGAACAGGTAAACGAAATACCCCCCTAGTCCAGCATTCGGACTTTCAACCACTGCCCCCTCGAGTCCAACACCAAAGGGGTGGCCAGGTAGTACAAGTAACATCTGTGGGCAAAGCACCCCCGCGAGGTAACGCAGTAACTATTTATTTGAGTCCACATTAGACATCATTTAAATGTTCAGTATTCATTTGCCAAGATGCTTTCTGGATTGTTAAATGTGATTAAATATATTTTGTTGATTGATTATATTTTATTAAATGCGATCGGGTACTGACGAGTAAAGTCCCTCTTAAAACTTTTTTTTGTATTTTTTTTACATATCTTGAGATTTTCTAAAAAATAACTTAATATTCAATAATAATGAATATTCTTAGTAAGATAATTTTATGATGAAATTCTTAGGATTATGTTAAACATTTTTGAAAGATATCTGTTTTCATAAGAGGAATGAGCAGAAACAAAATTTTGTCTACTCAAAATATTTAATTTATAGGATTTTTGTTAACAATTTATATTTATTGGATTTTGTTATCTCATTTGGATGTCTTATAATGAATGTTTATGTTATATGTCGTTAGATATAAGCTGTGCTTATAGGACATTAATTTAATTCCTCAAGTTATAATATTATTATTTTGAAATTAAATATGTAGAAGGCTAACAGAATATATCTGTAAATATTCAAATATTTGAATGATATTTTTTGTTGCAAATAATTTGTGTGATCTCCCCTTGAAGTTTGGCCCTTTTAAAAGTAGACACCCTGTATATATCTAACATTATTCTTCTATGAATAAATTAATTTTTTCACATATTTTTTAAGGTTTGTAACAAATTTATAAGAGTCATCATCCATTATATGCTTCAGTACTCCTAAAAACTGACGAATCTTGTGCCTTGGTTGTTCTTGCGAATCTATTTCTTATGACAAAATTTGAATATCAAAACAAATTAAAATATGTTTATCTTCTACAATTTTAATTTCAAAAAAATTTTTTATTCAAAAAACTTTTAGAATTAAATTAATGTCTAAAACAAGCACCGCTAACATTTAATAGACGTTGTAAGCGGTGCTTGTTTTAGACATTAATTTAATTCTAAAAGTTTTTTGAATAAAAATTGTTTTTAAATTAAAATTGTAGAAGATAAACATATTTTAATTTGTTTTGATATTCAAATTTTGTTATATTTCTTCTATCAAGTAAAAGGCCTCTCTATTCTATTTCTTATGGTTTCCCTCCTTCTTAAATTATAATCATGGCATTCTTTTACTTGTTTCAGCGTTTTCAGTCTTTGATTTTTTATTTTGTAAACCAGTTCCACCCGTTCGAAGATCTTCATTTGTTCCATATTCGAAATTGGCGAGTCTATATACAGCTGTTCGGGTTGATTTTCCATGTAAATTTCTAACAGTTTTGATAGAAGATTCGCCACTTTGGAAATAAGTTTTTGATATATCGCAGTTTCGTTCAAGCGAAAATCGACCCATTTGGTGTTGCCAGACTAGAAATAACCACTACTTCAAAATTCAAACTCTAAATGATCAATCCTCAGGCCACGTCAGACGTTCTTAGGGTTTCACCCTAACAGGCAATAAGTGGCAGAAAAAGAAACGACAAACGTTGAGATTGAAAGACATTATCAAATTATTGCAACTGTTGATTCTATTTTGAGCTCAGACTAAACTATCATCTCATATATAAAAGTTCATTGAAAACATCAACACCAATTGTTACAATTAATTGGGTATATTGGAATGACGATCCAGTTGGATGTTTATCGCCAAGATAACTGTAGGCTGAAGACGCCAACTTACGTGACCTCAAATATAAAATTACACGCAAAATTTGCTAAATAAATCGTTATTGGCGATGACCGTTAAGGATGTAATGTTCACTATAATTTTTCTATTATTAATGTTACTACTTTACGTCTTTACGTCTTTTCGTCATTTCTCCAACCAATATTTCCATGTTTATTGCTTTTTCTCAGAATATTACTTGTATGTTTCATCGTTTTTTTCAGTTATTCAAATAGATAATTACATATTCCAGTTGTACAAACCTTTTTTACATTATTTGATACTGTCTTTTGATGGCTCTGAGAAATCGGATGACGTTAATGCTATAAATCAGACGCTGTACGCGCTTCACCAGATCCATCTTCTATGTCTTTTCGTTCCTTGGAAATCATGAATATTTATTTACCTGCTCGGTAATCGTAAACCGATCTCACTTAAAGAATCGATGACAAATTGCAAACTCCAAACACTAAAGGAAGATATTAATTGGGAAAACTTGACCATAAGATTAGGCGGATATGAAGGAGATTGATTAACCTCCTGGCGTTTGCCGTTTTACCCCCGATCTATGTCCTACATAATGAAAAGAGACTGAATAAAACTTACTGCAGGAAAATCAAAAAGTTATTTAAATTGTGAACTTTGAATTTGAACACTTGGTGAAAGTTCTTATTTAAAATTAAAAATAAATATGAGGTGTATAAATAAGAGCCACGAAGCTCTTAACTGCTCGAAGCATCCCCACCACTTCAATTGAGAGGGAACAGTCGTTTGTTCGTCATCGCATCGCGCTGAGGTTTTGATTCTTCTACTGCTCCACATTTCTGCTTCCCTAAATCAACATCGAATTTCCGACTGTCTTTTCCATACCTGTATATGTTTTTTTTGAGTGATAGAACTTTCGATAGGGATAACTGTGATTTGAAAGATGGTAGAAGCCATGTTGTTTTGACATTTCTGTTCAGTAAGCATTGACAAATTGTCATGGAAAGACTCACGCCGCAACAGCGTTTACAAATTGTTGAAATTTATTTTCAAAGTCAGTGTTCTATTCGCCAAACTTGTAGAGCACTTCGTGAAATTTATGGTTTATATAATTGTCCATCAGAGCAGCTTATTCGTCGGACTATCGATAGATTTCGGACAACATTTTGTCTACTCGATGCAACAACAAGACAAAGAACTGTACGTACAGAAGAAAATATCCCTGCTGTAAGTCATAGTGTTAATGTCGACGTTCACAACATGTTCTATTCGTCGACGTTCACAACATGTTGGACTCTGTGCATCCACCACATGGAAAATTTTGCGTAAAGATCTTGGTCTACACCCATTCAAGATCCCATTGGTTCAAGAACTAAAGCCACTTGACCATAATAAGAGTCGTTTGTTTGCTGATTGGGCCCTAGAACAGCTTGAAGTTGATCCACTTTTTTATCGTAAAATTGTGTTTAGTGATGAAGCTCATTTCTGGTTGAACGGTTATGAAAACAAGCAAAATTTCCGTATATGGAGTGAAAACAATCCTCAAGAAGTCCTACAGGTTTCATTGCATCCTGAAAAATGCACTGTATGGTGTGCTTTACACGCTGGAGGCATCATCGGTCCATATTTCTTTAAAAACGATGCTGAAGCTAATGTTACGGTGAATGGAGCTCGTTACAGATCAATGATCAATGATTATTTGTTGCAAAATTTGAATGATATCGACCCAGAAGTGTTTTGTTTTCAACAAGATGGTGCTACACCTCATGCTGCTACCGTAACAATTGATTTATTGAAAGAAAGATTTGGCGATAACATTATTTCGAGAAATGGTTCAATTACTTGGCCTCCAAGATCATGCGACATAACTCCACTGAATTATTTTCTTTCGGGTTATGTCATTGGTTCATGCTGATGAACCAGAAACGATAGATGCTTTGGAAGCCAACAAAACTCGTGTTATTGATGAAATAAGGCCAGAATTACTCGAAAAAGTGGTCCAAAATTGGTCTGGTCGAATGCGGTTCCTCAGAGCCGGAAATTATTTTTAAAACATAAATGTCATAAAATTGTCTTTCAAATAAAAAAAAATTTGCTTCAATCTTAATTTAAATGTGTTTTATTCCAATTTAAAGTTCTATCACTATCAAAACACCAGATAGATACAATTTTAAATTTCAGAAAGAAGAATTTTCTCAAAAATTTTTGCAAATGATGTGATTAAACTTATGGGTGGTCTGTAATTGGATAAGTCATTAGGGTCTCCTTTTTTGTGACAAGGCTTCACAAGTGATATCTTTAATGCATCCGCAAGAATTCCTGCTTTGAAGGCAGAATGAATGATGAAACAGAGTGGACCCACTATATTGGATATATGGCGTTATATTACACTGATAGGAATCTCATCATACCCTGAAGAAAACTTGTTCGGCATCCCCTTTACTGTAGATGAAATCTCGTTCTCATCAACTTCAAACCAGTAAAAAGATCTAGTAAGGCTTTTGTTAATTTTGTAATTATACTTGGGGCTTGACCTGGCGTGTGATGAAAAGTAAGTATTAAAGTTATTGAGCCAATTCAGACATTGCTCTAGGGTCTCTTCTGTCTGCACTCTTAAAAGGGAGTTTAGTTACAGGCTTTGTACTTCGGTCTGTAACCTCTCCTATAATATTCCAAACCCCATGTTTTGTTATCTACTTTGTCAAAAATAGATTTATAATGATTTCTTCTCTATAGGCTCAAAGCGGTATCATAAAATGTTTTCAGTGTACTAAGACATCTAATAATTCTGGTTTATATCTCGGGTGTTTTTTTTAGAGTGATAGAACTTTAAATCGAAATAAAACACATTCAAATTAAGATTGAATCCAAAATTCTTTTTTATTTGAAAGATAATTTTATGACATTTATGTTTTAAAAATAAGTTCCGGCATATGTCCACCACGACTAGCTCTGAGGAACCGCATTCGACCAGACCAATTTTGGACCACTTTTTCGAGTAATTCAGGCCTTATTTCATCAATGACACGAGTTATGTTGGCTTCCAAAGCGTCTGTTGTTTCTGGTTCATCAGCATAAACCAATGACTTGACATAACCGCAAAGAAAATAATCCAGTGGAGTTATGTCGCGTGATCTTGGAGGCTAATTAATTGGACCATTCCTCGAAATAATGTTATCGCCAAATCTTTCTTTTAATAAATCAATTGTTACGGTAGGAACATGAGGTGTAGCACCATCTTGTTGGAACCAAAACACTTCTGGGTCGATACCATTCAAATTTTGAAACAAATAATCATTAATCATCGATCTGTAACGAGCACTATTCGCTGTAACATTAGCCCCAGCATCGTTTTTGAAGAAATATGGACCGATCATGCCTCCAGCGTGTAATGCACACCATAAAGTGCATTTTTAAGGATGCAATGGAACCTGCAGAACTTCTTGAGGATTGTTTTCACTCCATATGCGGCAATTTTGCTTGTTTACATAGCCGTTCAACCAGAAATGAGCTTCATCACTAAACACAATTTTACGATAAAAGAGTGGATCAACTTCAAGCTGTGCTAGGACACAATCAGCAAACAAACGACGCTTATTATGGTCAAGTGGCTTTAGTTCTTTAACCAGTTGGATTTTTTATGGGTGGATCTTTTCCATGAGGTGGATGCACACAGTCCAACTTGTTGTGAACAAATCTGGATCATCATTAAGAATATGAGTTACAACAGCGATATTTTCTTTTGTACGTACAGTTCTTTGTCTTGTTGTTGTTGATGCATCGAGTAGATAAAATATTGTCCGAAATCTATCGATAGTTCGACGAATAAGCTGCTCTGATGGACGATTATGTAAACCATAAATTTCACGAAGTGCTCTATAAGTTTGGCGAATAGAACATTGATTTTGAAAATAAATTTCAGAACAACATGGCTTCTACGTTCTGTCAAATCACAGTTAGACCTATCGAAAGTTCTATCACTCTAAAAAACATCCGATAGAAAGCACAAAGAACAAATCAAGTTCTCTCTTCAACAGTTCAGTTTCTTCTGACAATTGAACACTTCTTCGATTTTTAATATGTATTGTCCTGAGTGGATGGGGTCTATGCCAATGCTCTACAATCGATTAAAGACTTTAAAGATGGAATGCGTGAAGTTATCCAGGATAGATAGCCGCAAAAGTGCGAATTGGTCTTCACGAATAAATGAACATCCATTGCAAAATTTGAATATCAAAACAGATTTAATCTGTTGTCTTCTACAATTTTAATTTCAAAAAATTGTTTGAAGAAACTTTAAGAATTAAATTAATGTCTTTATAAGCACTGCTCTTATTTAATAGACGTATAAAATCAAAATTCATCATACAATATCAAATGGAAATAAGACAAACCAACGAATATAAATTGTCAATTGAAATTAAAATATAAATAAGCAAACATTTTTTGTTTCGTTCCAGGCATGCGTACTGAACTCTTCAGACAAACTTACGAAACCCTGTTTGTTACAAAATGTATTGTTTTCTGATCCTATATTAATGAAAAATAACTCTTTCTCAAAAATATAAAACATAATTTCAAGAACTTCTCAAAAACTAATTTATTTGAAATATTCATAATATTTAAATGAATTACTTCAAAAAATCTCAAAACATGTAGCACATCCTCAAGACATAATTAAAGTTACGTTCAACTTTACATATAAAAAAATAAAAAAAATTAATTTAACAATGTATAGACTTACTCAGTGCCATCTTAGAAATACATGATCCTCAACAAACATGTAAGTAGGTACCTTTATATCCAAGGTACTCTATGTTCCATGTTCACAGAAAATCATACAAAGCTCATAAGGCACTTGGCCTTAGTTAAAACCATTCAACACTGTAATGAATTTCTTTATTTAAAAAACCTAATATAATTATATATTATATATAAAATAAAATAAGAAGGAATGTCCATCTTAGAAATACATGATCCTCAACAAACATGTAAGTAGGTACCTTTATATCCAAGGTACTGTATGTTCCATGTTCACAGAAAATCATACAAAGCTTATAAGGCACTTGGACTTATAAGGACATCCATTGATTTCGCTCAAAATGTACTCGTTTTTTTCAATATCAAAATTAAACGTCTTATTGGAAAACCCTTTACTTGACGAATCCATCCAATATGCAAAAATTGAAAAAACCTTGACGTGAGCTATATTTTTGACCAGATCCAATAATCATTCCTTGAAAAGCGTAAATTTCCGAGTTCCACCTCTACGGAAAACTCGACAAATATGGTATATAAATAACAGAAGTGATTCGGGGAAAACTCATATTTCCAGTGTTCACAAATTATTCGCACCTGTGCCTTTGACATTGATATTTAACCATTTCCAATAAGTTCTTATCCGTTCTTTTTTTAGACATCGTTTGTTGTCCTAATTTAAAATTCAAATCGTATTCAATCGTCAGCTACTACACGCCTAATACAGTCCTCCGGAATCCCATAATAGCAAAATGTTTATTATGTTAAACGGAGACAGGTATGCAGGGAAACCGGATCGAACGTGTCTCACTCTCTAGGGATTTCTTTTTACTTCCTGTTTATCAGTGAAAACAACGGGTTCGGCGATAGGGAAGTCTTAATTTTGGATTTTTATTACGAAGTAGGTCGAGATTCCTGAATGATGATGGATTTGGGGGATTTCACTCTGCTATGGGAAATCGCTGATAAGTGAACTTTGAAATTGAGAGAACAAGTGGATGTTTATCAAATCGTTCGAATACTGGTTTCTTGTCAACTTCTGTTTCACGTAAGTTGGCTTAGATCAATGGAGTGGCTTACTATTGCTTGGAGAGGGGGTCAATTACTTTTTTTGCGTCTAGATCTCAAATGAAGCGTTAAGCTCCCGCGGCGAAAGTGGGAAAATTGAGCATTTAAAAATCCCGGTTGGGGTGATTGTCGAAGTCATTTCGTCAAAACGTCTTCTTTACGCCAGGTTTAAGCGTCATTCGGTTTCGGTCTTTACTTGACGGAAATTCATTGTAAAGAGGTACTTTTGTGGTGGGGATTAATTGCAGAATGCGCATGCCTCGTGTTAACTGAAGTGTCATTTCTGTTCAGTAGTGTTTGACAATTCATAATGGAAAGACTTAGGCCTGCACAGCGTCGACAAATCGTTCAACTTTATCACGAAAATGGGCGATCTACGAGGAATGTGCATCGGGCAAGCTTGTCAAAAGTCCAACGACTAAAACGGAAACGATTCAGAAGGTCGATCGGCTTTAGTTCTTGCACTAGTTGAATTTCGTGAGCTTTTAAAGAAAGATCCTCGTGTAAAATACGCCAAGTTGTTGAATATGACAGGCCAAATTGTTGAGAACGGCGACGAATCGACACTTCACGGTCTTCGCGTACACTCTTCGCTACCGCCCCTATATTTTCTTCAGTACGTGCTCGGTGTGGTCTATTTGGTCGATTATTATGCAAAAATGAAAATTGGGTCTCAAACCTACGGATGGTAGAACTAATTGTGCGTTCGGTAGGCCGAT
This sequence comes from Megalocaria dilatata, assembly GCA_034642435.1. Taxonomy (NCBI): domain Eukaryota; kingdom Metazoa; phylum Arthropoda; class Insecta; order Coleoptera; family Coccinellidae; genus Megalocaria; species Megalocaria dilatata. The sequence goes on from CM067861.1 coordinate 47,056,652, forward strand.
TATGTGGACGATAAGTTGCTCTAAGCGCCAGATGCACATTCCTCGTAGAACGCCCATTTTCGTAATAAAGTTGATCAATTTATAGACGCTGTACCGGGCTAAGTCTTTCCATTATGAATTTTCAAACACTACTGAACAGAAACTGCACTTCAATTAACACGAGGCATGCGCAATCTGCAATTAAATCCCCACCACAAAAAGTACCTCTAAATGAATCACCCTATATATGATTCCAAGTAAAACACTTTCTGTCCGCTTATATTGATTGTTTACACAACAATTGTTTCGTCAATTACATTTTGAGTTCATCAGGTTAGTATGGCAACTAACTACTCTTACAAAATCGGTCTGCTTAAATACAAGATTGAACAAAAAGAGACGTGATAACATGGAAGTTTATTTTGGGAATTTTCAAAATTTACTCAAAAGGTTTAATAACAGGGATTGGTTCAAATCTGTCTGGTCATTAAGTAGAATGTGTGCTCCTAAAAAGTCCAATATATTGCATTTGTTCTCTATATGAAAATCTTCGAAATTTTGGTCAAAATCATGTTCTGTTTTTAAAGGTGGTGGGATAAGTAGAATTAAATTAATTTTTAACGAATGAATTCTGATGTTCTTCCATCCTATTTTCGAAAGCTCTTTCTGTTTGGCCAATGTATATACGTGGAGATGTATACCAGGTGTCTACTTCAAGGTGAGAGCATACAAGTTATTTTCAACAAAAAATGTCATATAACACTTGGTCGAAATGTTGATGGTAATTCTTCAATTTTACATTTCTTGATTTCACGAAATATTTCAAGTTTTTCCATAAAATCAATTATACTTCAGTTATCCTTGTAGCCTCATCAAATTTGACAACATATCTAGAAACGGCATTATATTTGCCACAAGATAAAAAGTTCTGTGTGCCAAAAAATTCTTATTACGGGCGTGGTAATGAGGTGAATATCACGATTCTGAAGTAAATAAAATCATTCATATTTTTCCAATGGTTTTATCCATAAAAAATGATTCATTATGGACATCTTTTCTTTTCAGCAAAAAATACCTCATTTAGTGTGCTTTCGAGTGACATATCAACTTTTTTGCTTGCTGCTTGTCCTTTGCCATAATATCATGACTAAGAAGATAACAATGAAAAGTTTAAATATTCCAAACCTAAATTTGCTCTATCTGGAAGCTCTTTATGATGTATGTTTTTTGCATACTCTAGATGGCGTTAGTGTACCATTAATATCTTTGGAGTCTCTGTGTATAGCCAATATAGATACTGTTTGAAACGTGCGCATGTCTGCAATTTGCCTCTGTGATCTACGGAACCTTGTCGAGTTTGTTCGAGTATAGAATTGTTATACGGATGTATGTTACACTATCTCGATTTTTAGAACTTTCTATTACCACAGCTGACAATCCTTATTAATGATTTTTGATACAGATCAGCCGGATTAATTTATTTTAAGACATAATTTTCTCGATTTTTTCTAGAATACTTATTATAAATTGAGATAATTCGTTAGATTCAAGAAAACCCAAAATTATTAAACGACAAAAACTGTCAGATTTTAAATTCAATGTTTACTTTGATATTCAATCACAGGGAGCTTCAAGTTTTCGTTGTTGTCGTCTTAGTTATAATATGATATTATGTCAGAGGACAAGCAGCCAGCACAAAAGTTGATAAGTCATTCAAAAGCACACTAAATATGGTATTTTTTCTGAAAAGAAAACATGTCCATAATTAACAATTTTTCATCGATGAAACCATTGGAAAAATATGACTGATACTGTTGAACTTCTTATCTTGTAGCAAATTTAATGCCGTTTCCAGATATGTGGCCAAATTTCATGAAGCTACAAGGATAACTGAAGTATAACTGATTTTATGGAAAAACTTGAATATTTCGCGAAATCAAGAAATGTTAAATTGAAGAATAACTATCAACATTTCGACCATGTGTTATATGACATTTTTTGTTGCAAATATGATCTCCCCTAGAAATTTGGCCCTTTTTAAAGTATATCATACATAATGGTATCGATAGGTCTTTTAAAGGAATAAAAACTTGAATGATATATATCATTATTTAAATATTTTAATATTAGCCTTCTACATATTTAATTTCAAAAAATTATATTTAATAATTATAATTTCAGAAAATAAATAAAATTAAATACTGACGAAGCAAAGTCTCTCTTAAAACTTGTTTTTCAGTAATGTTTTTACATATCTTGAGTTTTTATATAAAGTAACTTAGTTAGATATCCAATAATATTGAATATTCTAAGTAAGATAGTTTTATGATGAAATTCTTAAGATTATGTTAGACATTTTTGAAAGATATTTGTTTTCATAAGATTGACCAGCAGAAACAAAATTTTGCCTATTCAAAATATTCAATTTATAGGATTTTGATCAACAATTTTTATTTATTGTATTTTGTTATACCATTTGCATGTCTTATAATGAATGTTTATTTTATATGTCATTTGATATAAGTGGTACTTATATGACATTATTTTAATTTATTTTCTGAAGTTATAATTATTAAATATAATTTTTTGAAATTAAATATGTAGAATCCTAATATTAAAATATTTAAATAATTTTATATACCTTCTATCAAGAATTAACCTCTATTTATGTTATGATATATTTCACACATTTCGTTTTATATAAGTTTAAGGAAAGGAAGCGATAAATGAAAGACTCTTTAGAAAACATTCATAAATTGTGTTTTTGTCACCTCTGCACTGCTATAGATAAAATCGATATACATGAATAGAAAATAAAAAACCACAGTATAAAATATGCTGAGTTTTTTTGTTGCATATCTTGTGAAAAAAGCTTCCTGTTTCAAAATGACAGTATATTCTGAACTGTAAATATTTTCCATTTGAAATAACTAGATGGTTTCCATGCTAATCGTTTGTGGGATTTTTTTAATATAATACAGTTTCATTGATAAAAAGTGACTGGATGTTGAGGCAATTTCTTTGTAGGAAACATGCATATCTGACCAGTTCACGTTAAATTTCCAAATGAGAAGTACAGGATGCCTATCGTTAGATGTGGTTTCTTATCAATTTCATTTATAATTATACCCGATAATATTTTTCCGATCGATAATGTCATTAAAATTCCCACTGTGTTAAGCAAAATTTCAGAATATAAATCTGATTCACTCGAACCATTTTCCTTTAACGTTACTAAAAGTATAATGAATAAAATTCTCGACCAACGTTTCAAGTATTTTCCTTAATTCTGCAACAAGTTATTCATTCGAATATTTAGACAGAGTGTCCCTGGGTAGGTGTAACAAACTGCTAGGGTAGATGGTACTGAAGCTCTTAAGGAAATACGGGAGCTTCTACCTCTTAATTGAGAGGCGGCGTTTCGTTCTGAGCATGCGCACTTGAACTCTTCAGTCAGGCGTGGTGCACATATCTGCCTGGCAGACGCTAGTGACCTTGTGTTTCACGTAGGAACGGTCATCGAACGCTGTGTGTTTTGCCCTACTTGAACCCGGCGGGGACGGTCAGTCAGGTATTGCTAAAACTAGTCGGGTCCTCTTTATGTTACGCCGGGAAGTAGAGCAGAGCAGAATTCCGGATGAGGAAGGTCTCTACGCACTCCCCCTCCAGTGAGCGTCGATAAGGTCTCGGAATAAAGGTCATGGCAGAAGTGGAGGCGTCAGTTCGTCAAAATCCGTCGTTATCCATCCGAAACCGAGGCCAATCATTAAACATTAAAAAACCGTCCTTGCATTTGATTTTAAAGAAAGATTTGCATTCAAAAGCCTATAAAATTTAATTGGTTCAAGAATTGAAGGACACAGAGTATGCTAATCGATTGAATTTTGCCTACGAAATGTTACGGCGGTTCAACAATTTTGATAGCATACTCTTCAGTGATGAAGTAAACTCATCATTGTAAATGAACTTTTTTTGTTGAAATGAAAGAATAATGTTTGTGAGACAATATTTTATTATTCACAGTTAAGAACAATAGCTCTGAAGGTGGGCTTGAAAATGAAACAGATAGGTATGCCTCTTACGGCAACTTCCAATTCAATGCTATGCAAGAATGAATTTGTTACTGTAGGTAGTTTTCAGTCACAGACTGGGAAAAGAAATATACAAAATCTGACTTCATTCTGAAAATAACCAAAGCAGGCAAATTCTTAGGTCATATTGGCGTAGACAGTCATGTCAGTAAACAGAATTGTTGGTACTGGGCAGAGGAAAATCCGAAACTAAAGCATGAACGATCCCTGCACAGCCCAAAGGTTGTTGTTTGGGTCGCTATGTCTGCTAGAGGCATAATCGGTCCTTATTTTCATAAAGATCGACGAGGCCAACCACTCAACGTGAATAGTGACCGTTATTGCGATATGCTGTGAAACTTTTTGGGTCCAGAGTTTCAACTCAAGAACGAAGTTTCAACAATATTGGGCCACTTGCCATACATCAAATCAAGCAATGGAAGCTGTTAACGAATTATATCCTAATAAGGTCATTTCGCGTAAGGATAACATCAACTGGCCTCCCAGAAGCCCCGACCTTAGTCCACTTGACTATTTCACATGGGGATACCTTGAAAGTAAGGTCTATGAGAATCATCCGACGAACCTGTCGCAATTGCAGCAAAACATCAGATCAGAAATGGCAGCAATATCGAGAGCTATGTGTCAGCGTGTGATCGCCAATCTTCGTTCCCGATTAGACACCGTAACGGTCACCATTTAGATAACATCATCTTTTCCAAATAATTGATAAGGAGTATGAGCTATGGTAATACAAATTTCTAGAAATCGAGTCAGTGTAACATACATCTGTATAACAATTCTATACTCAGATTTTGTTGATCATAGAGGCAAATTGCAGACATGCGTACGTTTCAAACTCATTGGTTTTTGTCAGAGCAATGTATACCAGTGACTCCAAATCTGTCAAGTATCTATATTCGCTATACACAGAGGCTCTAAGGTATTAATAATACACTAGCGCCATCTAGAGTATGCAAGTATGCAATCTAGAGTATCCAAGACATATTTCTGCGAGTTAATTCAAGTAAAGAAATGTATTCTCGATATTTTCACGTTACGAACGCAGAATAAACTTTCCTCATGCTCTAATCGGACCATAATTTGCCGTAATGCTCATAATTGACATATTCATATTCAAATAAATTAATTCGGCTGATCTGTACCAAAAATTATTAATATGGAGTATGAGCTATGGTAATAAAAAGTTCTGGAAATCGAGACAGTGTAACATACATCTGTATAACAATTCTATACTCCAATAAACTCGATAAGGTTTTGTTGATCACAGAAGTAAATTGCAGATACGCGCACGTTTCGAACTGATTGGTTATCGTCAGTGCAATATAGATACTTGACAGATTTGGAGTCACTAGCATACATTGCACTGATGAAAACCAATCAATTTGAAACGTGCGCATGTCTGGAATTTGCCTCTGTGATCTACAAAACCTTGTCGAGTTTGTTTGAGTATATAATTGTTATACAGATGTATGTTACACTGTCTCGATTTCTAGAACTTTCTATTGTCATAGCTCATACTTCTTATTAATGGTTTTTGGTACAGATCAACTGAATTAATTTATTTTAATATGAATATACTAATTATAAGCACTACGGCAAATTATGGTCTGATTTGAGTATGACGAAAGTTTTTCTGCGTTAGTAACGTGAAAATATCGAGAATACATTTCTTTACTTGAATTAACTCACAAAGGTTTATCTTGTGTGTATTTTACATACTCTAGATTGCGCTAGTGTTTTATTAATATCTTGGAGACTCTGTGTATAGCGAATATAGATATTTGACAGATTTGGAGTCACTAACATACATTGCACTAACGAAAACTAATCAGTTTGAAACGTGCGCATATCTGCAATTTGCCTCTAGGATCTAGAAAACCTTGTCAAGTTTGTTTGAATATAGAATTGTTATACAGATGTATGTTACACTGTCTCGATTTATAGAACTTTCTATTACCATAGCTCATACTCCTTATTAACAATTTTTGGTACAGATCAGCCGAATTAATTTATGTTCCAAATAATTTTCCACTTTATATTGTAATATAAATATTTTAAAAAATTTTAAACAATTTTAAAAAATTAGCCTTCTACATATTTAATTCCAAAAGATTATATTCAATGATTATAACTTCTGAAAATAAATTAAAATAATGTCGTATAAGTACCACTTATATCATGACATAAAATAAACATTCATTATAAGACATCCAAATGGTATAACAAAATCCAATAAATAAAAATTATTAACTAAAATCCTATAAATTAAACATTTTGAATAGACAAAATTTTGTTTCTGCTTATCAATTCTATGAAAACCAATATCTTTCAAGAATATCCAACATTATCTTAAGAATTTTATCACAAAACTATCTTACTTAGACTATTCAATATTATTGGATATCTAACCAAGGTACTTTATACAAAAACTCAAGATATGCAAAACATTACTGAAAAACAAGTTTTAAAATCGACTTTGCTCATCAGTATTCAAATATTCATATTCAATAAATATAAAATCAATTAATAACACATATTCAAACTCACCCTTCGCCTTCGAGAAAAAGTTCTATTTAAAAATGAGAACCTTAAATAGGTATCCACTACACACAGAAATATCTCTGTGGTTTAACCTGATCTAGAAGATTGAAAGACAAATTTAACGGCCTTTGCTATAACACAAGGACTATCTGTATGAATGTTTGGGGAAACCATATAATTATATATTATAAATAAAATAACGTAAATAGAGGTCATTCTTGATAGAAGGTATATAAAATAATATAAATATTTTATTTATTTAATTTATTGGATTTTGTTATACCATTTGGATGTCTTATAATGAATGTTTATTTTATGTCATGATATAAGTGGTACTTATACGACATTATTTTAATTTATTTTCAGAAGTTATAATCATTGAATATAATCTTTTGGAATTATATATGTAGAAGGCTAATTTTTTAAAATTGTTTAAAATTTTTTAAAATATTTATATTATTTTATATACCTTCTATCAAGAATGACCTTTATTTACGTTACTTTATATTGTAATAATTAACAATAAACTTTTTTTATTTTAATTCGTTTTTGTTTTATCTCAGTAACAACTACCCGATACTCTTTTGGGACGAATCATATTTAATTTTTCTTCATTGAATCAATTATGTAGTTTCAATTTCAGAAACTAAAAAATAAGTTCATCTCAGTTTATGAGTATCTCAAATAACGCACTTTTTTGTTAAAAAAGCGATCAAATAATCCACGCTCTATTCCTACTGAATCTATGATCCCTTTCCTCCACTACTCAACACAATAATCCTCTCATTGTGCGCTTGAAAGTGATGTAACTATTGAAATCAATCGCATAATTTTTCTCAACCCACATCTGAAATTTTTTTAAATATGGTCACATTCCAATATTGAGTGTTCATTTCTCTCGGAAATATTGATATGAAACAACCTTATTTAAGCTCAATTTTCCCCGATTACAGGAAGAGGAAATTCCTGTTACTGTATCGCTCACCCGATAACTTCACCCTTTTTCCGCGAAGAATGGGGATTTTGATAAATAAGATGGGAGAAGCGTATACCCACACTAGAGCGATAACAAATAAATCGACATGGATTCTAAATGTGGCCGAAGAATTATGGAAATGTTCAAATGCTTTGTTTATCTGTCTGGTTTGCGACTGGGACATGCGGAAATTCATTCGGGTCATCGCCCAATTTTCTGAAGGCTGTTATCAGTACTTCAAACGCCCTCAATTCTTGTACAGATTTTGAGTCCCTTATTTTTAAAATCTCCTTTCCAAATGACGAACGTTTGAATCGAAAAAACTGTGGCATTTCCTGAATTATTCAGTCTAGGTTTGACAGATTCCGATATATAGGGTGTTTCAAAAAAAAGCGGACGCCGTCCCAAGGATAGGTAGGAAACTGAAAAATCCGTATTCAAGATGAAAGACGTTGAAGAAAAAATATGTATACACATTTTTTACGAGTTCCCCGAAACTACTGGCAAACATTGTGATGAAATTTTATACGAATATGTTTTGGAAGCTGATATGAGTTTGTTTTTATATCTGACTCTCATAGAGTTACACGCTTCGTACCAGGTAGTATTGAACATAATTTTTTCAAGAATCATTAATGAGCTATGATAATAGAAAGTTCTAGAAATATATGTAATATATAGTATATCTGTATAAAAATTCTATACTCAAACATACTCGACAAGATTTCACCTTATTGAATTGTATCAGTCCTTACTTGGTGAAAATCCATATTAAATAATTTGAAATAAGGTTATTCTGATTTTCACAAATTTTTATTGTTAAACTCACAACAATTGTTTCGCTATCACAGTAGCATCATCAGGTAAGATCACATTTTGAATAACTAAGCTTGTTTCCGAAATCCGTGGCTATTTATATTACAGTAACTACAATAAATTTTTATTAGGCACTAAAACCCAAAAAAAGGGTCCCTGCAAATTCCAGCTTATCTGAATATATTTAACAGAGGTGAGCTATTTGAATCTATTTGTTCGTTAAGTAATATTCCAATTTTATTATGTTTATTTATCTCTAGGGATTCTAACAGATTTAAGGCATAACTTTTGCTTTCTATATGTAGAATTTCAAAGTTATGGTTGAAATTATGTCCTGTTTCTAACAAGCTACAGCTAATAAACAAAATAAAGAATATCCACTTACCTCATAATGCTAAATTCATTTCATTTGACGTACAAAATTTATTTCCAAGTATACCACCAAACGAAACAATTAAACTAGTAGATAATCTATTAATCAACAATAGATGCAATACAATTATCAAAGAAGATATTTTAGAATGTCTAGATATTTGCACTAGACAAAATTATTTTCAATTTAAAAATAAAATTTATAACGTAAATAGAGGTCATTCTTGATAGAAGGTATATAAAATAATATAAATATTTTAAAAAATTTTAAACAATTTTAAAAAATTAGCCTTCTACATATTTAATTCCAAAAGATTATATTATATTTTATGTCATGATATAAGTGGTACTTATACGACATTATTTTAATTTATTTTCAGAAGTTATAATCATTGAATATAATCTTTTGGAATTAAATATGTAGAAGGCTAATTTTTTAAAATTGTTTAAAAAATTTTTTAAAATATTTATATTATTTTATATACCTTCTATCAAGAATGACCTCTATTTACGTTATTTTATTTATAATATATAATTATATGGTTTCCCCAAACATTCATACAGATAGTCCTTGTGTTATAGCAAAGGCCGTTAAATTTGTCTTTCAATCTTCTAGATCAGGTTAAACCACAGAGATATTTCTGTGGGTAGTGGATACCTATTTAAGGTTCTCATTTTTAAATAGAACTTTTTCTCGAAGACGAAGGGTGAGTTTGAATATGTGTTATTAATTGATTTTATATTTATTGAATATGAATATTTGAATACTGATGAGCAAAGTCGATTTTAAAACTTGTTTTTCAGTAATGTTTTGCATATCTTGAGTTTTTGTATAAAGTACCTTGGTTAGATATCCAATAATATTGAATAGTCTAAGTAAGATAGTTTTGTGATAAAATTCTTAAGATTATGTTGGATATTCTTGAAAGATATTGGTTTTCATAGGATTGATAAGCAGAAACAAAATTTTGTCTATTCAAAATGTTTAATTTATAGGATTTTAGTTAATAATTTTTATTTATTGGATTTTGTTATACCATTTGGATGTCTTATAATGAATGTTTTTTTATGTCATGATATAAGTGGTACTTATACGACATTATTTTAATTTATTTTCAGAAGTTATAATCATTGAATATAATCTTTTGTAATTAAATATGTAGAAGGCTAATTTTTTAAAATTGTTTAAAATTTTTTAAAATATTTATATTATTTTATATACCTTCTATCAAGAATGACCTCTATTTACGTTATTTTATTTATAATATATAATTATATGGTTTCCCCAAACATTCATACAGATAGTCCTTGTGTTATAGCAAAGGCCGTTAAATTTGTCTTTCAATCTTCTAGATCAGGTTAAACCACAGAGATATTTCTGTGGGTAGTGGATACCTATTTAAGGTTCTCATTTTTGAATAGAACTTTTTCTCGAAGACGAAGGGTGAGTTTGAATATGTGTTATTAATTGATTTTATATTTATTGAATATGAATATTTGAATACTGATGAGAAAAGTCGATTTTAAAACTTGTTTTTCAGTAATGTTTTGCATATCTTGAGTTTTTGTATAAAGTACCTTGGTTAGATATCCAATAATATTGAATAGTCTAAGTAAGATAGTTTTGTGATAAAATTCTTAAGATTATGTTGGATATTCTTGAAAGATATTGGTTTTCATAGGATTGATAAGCAGAAACAAAATTTTGTCTATTCAAAATGTTTAATTTATAGGATTTTAGTTAATAATTTTTATTTATTGGATTTTGTTATACCATTTGGATGTCTTATAATGAATGTTTTTTTATGTCATGATATAAGTGGTACTTATACGACATTATTTTAATTTATTTTCAGAAGTTATAATCATTGAATATAATCTTTTGGAATTAAATATGTAGAAGGCTAATTTTTTAAAATTGTTCAAAATTTTTTAAAATATTTATATTATAAAATTTATAAATCCGAAAACGGTTTGATTATGGGAAATCCCTTAAGTCCTTTATTAGCAGAAATATTCATGGACAATATTGAAACTAAAATTCACCAAAATCCCCTTAAGAAATATTTTTTATATTGGTATAGATATGTAGACGATATTTTCTGTTGCTTCACAGGTACAGACAGACTTTTGAAAAAATTCTTTTTATTCATCAATGAAATACATCCTTCAATTAAATTCACTATGGAAACCGAACTTAATAACTCTATTAATTTTCTTGATTTAACTGTTACTCGAATAAATAGTTCACATGATTTTTCAATATTCCACAAACCAACCTATACGGATTCTATTATACACAATAAATCAAATCATCCTCTAAATCAAAAATTATCAGCATTTAATTGTATGATCCATAGATTAGTTAATATTCCCATGAATCGAGAAAATTATATTTCAGAACTTAACGTAATTAAACAAATAGCTTTTAATAATGAATATGATCCAAAGTTGATAGACAAATTATTGATGAAGAAAAATCATAAAATAGCTTTAAATATGGTGTTTCCTAATATAAAAGAAAATTTTAAATACATTTCCTTAAATTACACTAAAGGTATTTCTGAGAAAATTGCTACATACCTCAAAAATAAATATAATTTGAGAACTTCATTCAAAACTAATTTAAACTTGAGTAAATTTATCAAAAATAATAAAGACTACACACATAAGGATGATAAATCTGGGGTTTATAAGTTAACCTGCGGTGATTGCCCTAAAATTTACATAGGTCAAACTGGAAGAACGTTCCGTCATAGGATGTGTGAACATTTGAAGAGTTTCCTCAACAATAAAAGCAATTCCACATATTCCAACCATTTGTTAGAAACAGGACATAATTTCAACCATAACTTTGAAATTCTACATATAGAAAGCAAAAGTTATGCCTTAAATCTGTTAGAATCCCTAGAGATAAATAAACATAATAAAATTGGAATATTACTTAACGAACAAATAGATTCAAATAGCTCACCTCTGTTAAATATATTCAGATAAGCTGGAATTTGCAGGGACCCTTTTTTTGGGTTTTAGTGCCTAATAAAAATTTATTGTAGTTACTGTAATATAAATAGCAACGGATTTCGGAAACAAGCTTAGTTATTCAAAATGTGATCTTACCTGATGATGCTACTGTGATAGCGAAACAATTGTTGTGAGTTTAACAATAAAAATTTGTGAAAATCAGAATAACCTTATTTCAAATTATTTAAGATTTCACCTTGTCGCGTAAAGATGACCTGGTCCATAAAAAGAATACTTTAAAAAAAAAATTAATTGAGGGCTTTCCTTTGTTTGACAAAAATCCACTCTAACTGGGAGATCGTCTGGCAAAAGCTCTTGGACTTGTCTGTAATGATAAGGACGTAGCTGCTGCTCTTTAAGTATCCTCCAAGTGCTTGAAGAAGACGTATTTGCTTGTCTTTATGAACACCAGAGGAATTATAAGTCGGACATCTCACACTCAACATATGCCAGACATTTGAAAGAATTTCGACATGATTTCAACAACAACTACGAAATTATCCATAATGAAATTAAAAGTACCAGAATCAGTTGGAAGCACTAGAAATTAACAGGTAAAAGAACCTTAAGGTTCTTCTCAATGACCAAATTTATCATACAATATTTTACGGTTATTTGTGTCCTTTTTTGCATATTTCAACTTATCTGTATTTGCGATAAATGACTCTTATTATTAGCCCCCTCTTCTCAAAATGTTGCCCAAACCATAGCTATACACGGTGTCCCAGAAGTCGACGTCAAGCCGGAATCGGGTAACAGGCTGCGTCATAGGAGTCATCAGAAAAATATTTAAAAAAATCTAAGTCATGTACTTTTCAAATTATATTGCATTTTTTATTGTTCGAGAAAATGCACACCTGTGATGATTTTTGAACTCCTGTTGATACAATTTTTTACTTTCATCAAATTTTATTTTTCCTATGTTACTCCGAATAGTGCTTCAGTAACCTGTGATCTTCAATTCTAAGCCAATTACTCCAGCTTGGAAAATAATGTCACTTTTTGCCGAACCAAGTAATCAAAATTAATATTTCGCACAATTTCAACTGACTGTACTGAAAAAAAACTTTACATCAGTTTGGCAAATTACTTAAAAGTAAGCGCATTTATTAGGGATTCTAAAATGGTATAACACTCAATGCATTGTTTCTTAGATCGGTCAAAAAAACGGTCTTTCTCAAAGAAACACAGTTTCGAACAATTTCCTAGAACTTTCTAAAAATGATTCTAGTGCATCCAATACTTTAATAATCTGGTTTGAATGAGATGGGGCAGGCTCTTCCATAAAGTGCGAGTGAAACAGATAGTGACGCCACTATTTGGTATTGGCACACGTAAACGCAATACAATCAGTACGCTACGCCCCTTGATCTACTGCGCATCTTTCCGTAATAGATCGTGTTATTTGTGTACATACGACTTTTGGCTTCGTTTATCAGATTTGTTTGCTTGTGATTTGGACAGTTTTGATCTCGTTACGACGAACTTGGATTTGACCTGAACTAACCTGTGATTGTGTATTGTCATTACAAGAATATGCCAACATGCACCAGATTTATAGGATGCAGATGTGTAACGCTAGTGCAGCTTCGAGAATGTATCGCGAGAGATCGTTATACAGATCATCGAGTTTTTACGAACGTGCACCGTCTACTCTTCACAGCCGGCCGATTTCCAAAGAGAGAGAGAGAGTTAGAGAATATCTAAATAAAGAATATCCGGGCAGATGGATAGGACGATCTGGTACAATCTCGTGGCCAGCCCGTTCACCTGATTTCAATCCCTTAGATTTTTTTTTACTGGGGAGCAGTGAAGAAAAAAATGTGTTCAAAACAAATTGAAAATGTAGCTAAGCTTCGTTAGAGAATTAGGGAAGCAATGCAATTCGTCAATAAGGGAAGATTCGCCCGTCTGATATCCCGATCTTTTTTAAGATGTCGTGCATGTTTTGCAACTGAAGGAGGGCAGTTTGAACACCTTTTGTGAATATATTAAATCTTGTCCTAAAACGACTCTGAATTTCTTTAAGAATAACCTTTCTTGTCGAATCTAAAAAATAATATAGTTAGCATTTTAGAATCCTAATTAAATGTGCTAACTTTTGAAGTAACTTGTCAAACTGATGTAGTACAACTTTTTTTCAGTACAGTCAATTTAAGTTGGACGAAATTTTAATTGGTTCGGCAAAAAGTGACATTATTTTCCAGGTTGGAATAATTGGCTTAGAATTGGAGATTACAGGTTACAGAAGCACTATTCGGGATAACATAGGAAAAATAAAATTTGAAAAAAGTAAAAACTTGCAGCAACAGGAGTTCAAAAATCATCACAGGGTGTGATGAGCGATTGAGTTTTCTTTTGTATTTTTCTGAAGACTATTATGACTTAACCTGTTACCTGATTCCGGCTTGACGTCGACTTCTGGGACACCATGTATAGCATGTGAACTTCTGATTTTTAGAATTAGTTCAGAATGAAAACCCAAAGAAGCATACAATTGTTGTGAATTAGTATTAGGAGTACAAATAAGTTTCCGCCGTTTTATTGTAGATGGCGCGGCACGGAGTTTCGGTTAGCTTTCGCAGATGATAACCGGCTTAAAAAATGGTTTGGACATTCCAGAACAACATATCCTATTAATATCATTGATTTTATATTGGTAAAATATAATTTTTATAAGTTGAAAATGTCGAAATTTGAGCCAAGTAAGCGTCATTTGCGGGAAATATTAGTTTACTTCTTTAATTTAAAGAAATCTGCTGCTGAGGCGCATCAATTGCTCGTAGAAGCATATGGTGAGGGTGCTTTGAGTGAGAGAACGTGTCTAGAGTGGTTTCAAAAGTTTAAAAACGGTGATTTCGACGTAGAAGACAAAGATCGCAGTGGAAGGCCAAAAACTTACAGGGATGCAGAACTGGAGGAATTATTGGAGGAAGATTCATCTCAAACACAAAAAGAACTTGCTCTAACATTAGAAGTCACTCAGCAAGCAGTCTCACATCGCTTAAAATCATTCTTCTATAATAAATATTTAATTTATGTTAAAAAACGGCGGAAACTTATTTGTACTCCTAATAAATTGTGAAAAAATTCGTCATTATTTTATTCAAACAAAGATTCATCATCCGACAATTTAAAAAAAACCAAAATGAGGTTTTTGTGCACCTAAAAAACGACCTTACCACTTTTACTATTTCCTGTTTGTTATTGTTTATTTACAATACAAAATAATGAACCGAAAATCAAGTTTCCGTAAACGTAAAATTTCAACCTCATTTCCTGTATCAGAGGAATCAATTTACCACTTTAATTCGATCTTGAAACGAACGTCGATGGACTGTGAACTATGAACTGCAAATAGCCACATCGATCGTTCTTTCACTCGAACTAAACAAGGTGGAGAATGTCAAACAAGTATTTACTAATGATATATTTTACTTCTGATCATTTATACGTATCTATTTACACGGTTAGTGAGATCTGGAGCATATTCACTTCAGACCGGTTGATGCAGCGAAGCTTGAAACGTGAAAACCGGATTTGATTTGCCGAATTGTACTGGGATTCCCCAAGACGTTTGGTGAAAGAATAACGGATGGAGGTTAGTTAGATTGAAATCATGGATAATGGGAAGAACGTGAGATCGCTAAAATATTCCGCCAGACAGCCGAACGCATGAAAGATCCGGTCAAAGTACGGGTAGAAGTCATTAAAATAAAAAATATGACCAAATTACCATATAAAGGATTTCCCCAACAAACACAATTTTGAATTAAAATAAAACCCAAAATATTTCATTACTTATGAATCGAGAAAATTATATTTTTGAATAAACAAAAGGCTATCGGGTGTTTTCTTTAGAGTGATAGAACTTTCGATAGAGATAATTATCGAATGATAACTATTCTGTGATTTGACAGAAGGTAGAAGCCATGTTGTTTTGACATTTCTGTTCAGTAAGCATTGAAAAATTACCATGGAAATACTCACGCCGCAACAACGTTCACAAATTGTTGAAATTCATTTTCAATATCAGTGTTCTATTCGCAAAACTTAAGAGCACTTCGTGAAATTTATGGTTTACATAATCGTCCATTAGTGCAGCTTATTCGTCGAACTATCGATAGATTTCGGACAACAATTTCTCTACTCGATGCAACAACAACACAAGGCAAAGAACTGTACGTACAGAAGAAAATATCGCTGCTGTAAGTGATAGTGTCAATGATGATACAGATTTGTCCATTCGTTGAGGTTCACAACAAGTTGGACTTTGTGCATCCACCACATGGAAAATTTCGCGTAAACATCTTGGTCTACACCCATACAAGATCCAACTGGTTCAAGAACTAAGACCACAATAGGTGTAATATCGTGAGTAAAATAATATAAGTATGTTTTAACTCAGAATTTAATAATAAAATAACAATGTACACAACTCGAGTTACAACAGAGAAAGAGAAAGAGTTTTTAGGTTACCAAGCGTACCTAACTTAACCATAGAATGCAATTAACATAGAAAGTGTTTTCTTCATTTATTTTACAATTACTACTTTTATTTATATACATGATATTACAATAAGCATCGTTTGTTTGCTGATTGGGCCCTAGAACAGCTTGAAGTTGATCCACTTTTTTATCGTAAAATTGCGTTTAGGCTCATTTCTGGTTGAACAGTTATGTAAACAAGCAAAAATGCCGTATATGGAGTGGAAACAATCCTCAAGAAGTTCTGCAGGTTCCACTGCATCTTGAAAAATGCACTGTATAGTACGCTTTACACGCTGGAAGCATCATCGGTCCATATTTCTTCAAAAACGATGCTGGAGCTAATGTTACAGTGAATGGTGCTCGTTACAGATCGATGATCAATGATTATTTGTTTCAAAATTTGGATCGTATTGACTCAGAAGTGTTTTTGTTTCAACAAGATGGTGCTACATCTCATTGTGCTACCGTAACAATTGATTTATTGAAAGAAAGATTTGACGATAACATTATTTCGAGAATTGCTCCAATTAATTGGCCTCCAAGATCATGCGACATAACTCCACTGGATTATTTTCTTTGGAGTTATATCAAGTCATTGGTTTATGCTGATAAACCAGAAATAATAGACGCTTTGGAAGCCAACATAACTCGTGTCATTGATGAAATAAGGCCTGAATTACTCGAAAAAGTGGTCCAAAATTGATCTGGTCGAATGCGGTTCCTCAGCGCTAGTCGTGGTGGACATATGCCAGAAATTATTTTTAAAACATAAATGTCATAAAATTATCTTTCAAATAAAAAAACAATTTGTTTCAATCTTAATTTAAATGTGTTTTATTTCAGTTTAAAGTTCTATCACTCTAAAAAAACACCCGATAGTAATAATGACTACGATCCTACACTGGTGAATAAATTGTTGATGAATTAAAATATTAAAATGATTTTATTCAAAAAAATTCACACAGTTTTTATGTTTCACAATTCATTCAGAATCCTGACACGTGCTTCGCTCTTTCGACCATCTGCAAAGGAGTACAAAAAGGAACTAAACTTAAAATTGAAAAGGTTCCTTCATTACGCTTAGAACATCTGTGTATTTTTATGGCGCATGGAAATAACAGCATCCAATATAGGAGTATTTCCGAAGAGTATTCGGGAATTTGTTAAATTCTCCTTTTTTTCAATGGCTTTTTTGATTGAAAGAATCCCGAAATAGTCCATCAATTTACCCTTATTAACATTATATAGTAAAGTGACATCTTTCTCATTAAGAAAACTGATTATTTTATAATTTTGAGATCTTTATAGAAAAGATGTTATTTGTTTTACAACATTGTGACAGGCAAAATGACATTGTATTCCTTTATGGTGACTTAAATATCAACTACTTGACTGATAACTCTAGATCAAAACAACTTTTTGTCGATCTGTTAAATTGGTTCAATCTGAAAATTACCTCTTTTGGTCCTACTCGTGTAACTACTGACCTATCAGGTGCGATAAATGCCTTAAAAAACAAAAAAAGGTACTGGCATTGATTTTATATCAGTCAGAATATCAAAATTAATTTCTGAGCATAAAATGGATCATATTTCCCATCTAATAAATGATTCAGTCTCTTCTGGTATTTTTACAAACGTATCGGGTGTTTTTTTAGAGTTATTGAACTTTAAATTGAAATAAAACACATTTAAATTGAGATTGAAGCCAATTTTCCTTTATTTGAAAGATGATTTTATGACATTTATATTTTAAAAATAATATCCGGCATATGTCCACCACGGCCAGTATAAATATCTGGCTAGGTATTTTAGGAGATCATTTGTTAGGACCAGTAGTTTTACCACGGAATTTAACAGGAACCGAATACCTTAACTTTCTTGAAAATACCTTGCCTGATTTTCTAGACGTGGTACCTTTAAATCAGTGGATGAATATTTGCTTTATGCAAGATGGAGCGCCCCCACATTGACACTTGCTGTTAGGGAACATTTAGATCAAACATTTCGCAGAAGATGGATAGGACGAGGAGGCCCAGTGCCACGACCCGCTAGATCACCTGATCTGAATCCTTTGGACTCTTGTACTTGGGGTTATTTGAAACGTGTATGCAACATCAGTGAATAATAACGAAGAGTTGCAAGACTAGCTCTGAGGAACCGCATTCGACCAGACCAATTTTGGATCGCTTTTTCGAGTAATTCGGGCCTCATTTCAACAATAACACAAGTTATGTTGGCTTCCAAAGCGTCTATTGTTTCTGGTTTATCAACATAAGCCAATGCTTGACGTAACCCCAGGGAAAAGAATCCAGTGGAGTTAGGTCGCATGATCTTGGAGGCCAATTAATTGGACCATTTCTCGAAATAATGTTATCGCCAAATCTTTCTCTCAATAAATCAATTGTTACGGTAGCAGCATGAGGTGTAGCACCATCTTGTTGGAACCAAAACACTTCTGGGTCGATACCATTCAAATTTTGAAACAACTAATCATTGATCATCGATCTGTAACGAACACCATTCACTGTAACATTAGCTCCAGTATCGCTTTTAAAGAAATATGGACCAATGATGCCTCCAGTGCATTTTTCAGGATGAAATGGAGCCTGCAGAACTTCTTGAGGATTGTTTTCACTCCATATACGACAATTTTGCTTGTTTACATAGCCGTTCAACCAGAAATGAGCTTCATCACTAAACACAATTTCACGATGAAAAAGTGGATTAACTTCAAGCTGTTCCAATCAGCAAACAAACGACGCTTATTATGGTCAAGTGGCTTTAGTTCTTGGACCAGTTGGATCTTGTATGGGTGTAGACCAAGATCTTTACGCAAAATTTTCCATGTGGTGGATGCACAGAGTCCAACATGTTGTGAACGTCGACGAATAGACAAATTTGAATCATCATTAACACTATGACTTACAGCAGCGATATTTTTTCTGTACGTACAGTTCTTTGTCTTGTTGTTGTTGTTGCATCGAGAAGAGAAAATGTTGCATGGTTTCTACCTTCTGTCAAATCACAGTTATCCCAATCGAAAGTTCTATCACTCTGAAAAAACACCCGATACATATACAGGTATGGAAAAGACAGTCGGAAACATAGGAAATTCGATGTTGATTTAGGGAAGCACGAATGTGGAGAGTGGAAGGATCAAAACAAGTCATTGGTTTATGCTGATAAACCAGAAACAATAAACGCTTTGGAAGCCAACATAACTCGTGTTATCGATGAAATAAGGCCTGAATTACTCGAAAAAGTGGTCCAAAATTGGTCTGGTCGAATGCGGTTCCTCAGAGCTAGTCGTGGTGTACATAGGCCGAAAATTATTTTTAAAACATAAATGTCATAAAATTATCTTTCAAATAAAATGAAATTTGGCTTCAATCTTAATTTAAATGTGTTTTATTTCAATTTAAATTTCTATCATTCTAAAAAAAACCCGATACTTGATCGATGATCAACAGAGGATGATCTGTCATGGTTTGACACAGTGACTAAATCTGTGATCAGCACTTTGGGAACATAGAACTAGATAAATTGTGGAAAGGACTCGGTGACCAACAGGCTTGATCTGATGACTAATTTTGTGAAACCTACTGCTTACGCTACAGTTTGTTCCCCCAAGCAGAGAGCAATTACTTACATCTGTAAAATATGTGGATTTCTTCACCTTCTTACCTTGGCAAAAGCTTTAATAAGAATTCTCGTATTCACTGTACATGCTTCCGTCTAAAATTATTTCCTACTTCCTATTTATTAAAAACATGAATAACATATTATTCAGCTCTACCATTATTCAACAAATTAGGCATGATTATTGTACAGTGTAGAAACATAATAGAATGAATTTGTCATTAATTTGCGACACCTTTGTTCTAAGCTATTCTTCGGGAAGCCATTCATACCACTTCAATACTTTTCTCACTTTGTTGAATTGTTTACAATCACCTATGAGTAATATTTCCTTTAATACACCCCATATTTAAATATAAGTATGGTACCTTCGATAATACTCGCGGAGTGTCCGACAAGATGAAATTTGTCCTAATTTTTTTCTCTGTCTATATTTATGAGTTTTACAGCTTCCCCCAATCAGAAGAAGTACACAGTAAAGAAAGTTGTCCATCGGATCAAACCAGATGTATTTTCGGAGTATATGGTGAGAACTTTGACTAGCATATCTTGTGAATTACAAATTTAAAATATCTTTGTCTTTATGAAAAGCCTTTAGGGTTATTAAGTTTGAGGTCTTAGATCGAAAAATGGTTTTTTGTCAGAAGTAGATAATAATAATATCGTTTTTCTGATTTATTAGGGATAGATTTATTAGGGATAGAAATCGTGCGATTTTGATAACATAAAGGGTCTTTCATTAACAACGCCCCATTTTGTTTTGTAAATAAAACACATTATTTATTTGAAAATTATTGAAATTTTTGTTTCATTATAAAGTACAATGGATACTATTAGTTATGAAACAAAATTTGAATATCAAAACAGATTTAATCTGTTAGTCTTCTACAATTTTAATTTCAAAAAATTTTTATTCAAAAAACTTTTAGAATCAAATTAATGTCTACAATAAGCACCGCTTATATTTAATAGATGTATGTAATCTAAACTCAATATATAATGTCAAATGGAATAAATAAACCAACAGATCTAAAAAAGTCATTAAAATTAATAAATAAATATTTAAAGGACACAAAATTTTGTCTCTGATCTTACCATTATCAACACCAATTGCTTTTCAAAAAAATGAGCACAACTTAAGGACTTCTTAAAAAATATAATCTATTTGAAATATTTAATATATTTAAATATTCAAATAAGTTAATTCAATAATCTCTCAAAGCATGCACTATATCTTCAAAAAACAATTATAATTCTGATAATCTCTTCATCGGCCCTAAATAATATTCCAAATATCAAAATCAAATAACTATCACTATATCTCACCTCCACGTGTTAACAGGATAAATTGCTTTAAACAGACTAACTTTAAAATTCAAGATAGTCTATGTTCTTAACAAAATCACAGAAAAGTGTAAGGTGTTATAAGGTTATCTTTAAACCATTGACATTCCATAATGAGATTTATTGAAGCCTAAATATAATTATATATTATGTATAAAATAATGAAGACTAACAGATTAAATATGTTTTGATATTCAAATTTTGTTATATTTCTTCTATCAAGTAAAAAGCCTTTTTCTATTGAAAACAAAATATTATTTAAATTTTTTAAACATTTTAATATTAACAGATATATTTTTTTTGTGTTAGTCTTCTACATATTTAATTTCAAAAAATTATACTTAATATTATAACTTCAAGAACAAAATTAATGTCATATAAGCGCCGCTTATATCGAACGACTCATAGAATAAAATGAACATTTATTATAAGACATCCAAATAATATAACAAAATCCAATAAATATAAATTGTTAACAAAAATCCTATAAATTGAATATTTTGAGTAGACAAACTTTGTTTCTACTCATCCCTCTTATGAAAACAGATATCTTTCAAAAATGTTTAACATAATCCTAAGAATTTCATCATAAAACTATCTTACTTGGAATATTCAATATTATTGAATATCTAACTAAGTTACTTTTTAGATCTCAAGATATGTAAAACTATTACTTAAAAACACGTTTTAAGAGAGACTTTGCCCGTCATTTAAAAAATATAACATCAACAAAAAATATTTACTCAACTTAACAATCCAAAAAGCATCGTGGCAAATGAATACTGAACATTTAAATGATGTCTAATGTGGACTCAAATAAATATTTCTGTGGTTTACCATAGATCTTAAAGATTGATCGGCAATTTAACGGCCTCTGTTATAGCACAAGGACATCTGTATAAAGAATGTTAAGGAAACCAAATAATTATATATTAAATAAAATAGAAAGGCCATTTACTTGATAGAAGAAATATAACAAAATTTGAATATTAAAACAAATTGAAATATGTTTATCTTCTACAATTTTAATTTCAAAAAAATTTTTTTTTATTCAAAAATCTTTTGGAATTAAATTTATGTCTAAAACAAGCACCGCTTACATTTAATAGACGTATATAATCAAAACTCAATATATAATGTCAAATGGAATAAATAACCCAACAGATATACGAAAGTAATTAAAATTAATAAATAAATATTTAAAGGAGACAAAATTTTGTTTCTGGTCTTACCTTTAAGATTACCAATTGCCTTTTAAAAAACATGAACACACCTAAAGGACTTCTCAAAGAATATAATTTATTTGAAATATTTAATATATTTAAATATTCGAATAAGTTAATTCAAAAATCTCTAAAAAAATGTGCACTATATCTTCAAAAAACAAATATAATTCTAAGCAATCCCGTCTTCAGCCCTCATTTAATATTCCAAATATCAAAATCAAAAAACTAACCTATATCTCTGCACGTGTTAAGACTGTGTTTCGAAGCTTTAGTCTTTTAACACGTGGAGAGATATAGGTTAGTTTTTTGATTTTGATATATGGAATATTAAATGAGGGCTGAAGACGGGATTGTTAAGAATTATATTTGTTTTTTGAAGATATAGTGCACATTTTTTTAGAGATTTTTGAATTAACTTATTCGAATATTTAAATATATTAAATATTTCAAATAAATTATATTCTTTGAGAAGTTCTTTAGGTGTGTTCATGTTTTTTAAAAGGCAATTGGTAATCTTAAAGGTAAGACCAGAAACAAAATTTTGTCTCCTTTAAATATTTATGTATTAATTTTAATTACTTTCGTATATCTGTTGGGTTATTTTTATTCCATTTGACATTATATATTGAGTTTTGATTATATACGTCTATTAAATGTAAGCGGTGCTTGTGTAGACATAAATTTATTTCTAAAAGTTTTTTGAATGAAAATTTTTTGAAATTAAAATTGTAGAAGATAAACATATTTCAGTTTGTTTTAATATTCAAATTTTTTTTATTATATATTATGAATAAAATAAAATAAATGGAGGTTTTCTTTGAAATTTTCAAAATAATTTCAGAATATATTTCGCTAAAACGAAAAGAATATGAATTACCTTAATTTTATTGAGACTTAATATTTTATACCCTTCAGACTATGGAGTATCTACGAAAGACAGGGTGCTCATTGTGGACAAGCATAATGAATATCGTCAACAGATTGCTGAGAATTATGTACCGAATCAGCCAAGAGGGGTGGATTTAATGAAATTGGTATGTCACTTACATGAATATGTAATTTCTTAAATGTACATGTGGTTTGTGATCTCCGAAAATCGGGTGAAATTGAGAAATGTCACATTTTCTTACGTGAGTGGAAATTCTTATATCAGTTAGATCGATTTTTCGATTCATAGCAACACTTTTTTGTAGATCTCGCAGTAAAAAAGCCTTTCGACTAACAAAAAGAACAGTCTTCTATGGTCGGTTGTCATGACGCTTACTGCTTTAATTATATGTAATATGTACAGATTATTTAATATATTAGGAGTACAAATAAGTTTCCGCTGTTTTATTGTAGATGGCGCGGCACGGAGTTTCGGTTAGCTTTCGCAGATGATAACCGGCTTAAAAAATAGTTTGGACATTCAAGAACAACATAACCTATTAATATCATTGATTTTATATTGGTGAAATATAATTTTTATAAGTGGAAAATGTCAAAATTTGAGCCAAGTAAACGTCATTTGCGAGAAATATTAGTTTACTTCTTTAATTTAAAGAAATCTGCTGCTGAGGCGCATCAATTGCTCGTAGAAGCATATGGTGAGGGTGCTTTGAGTGAGAGAACGTGTCGAGAGTGGTTTCAAAAGTTTAAAAACGGTGATTTCGACGTAGAAGACAAAGATCGCAGTGGAAGGCCAAAAATTTACAAGGATGCAGAATTGGAGGAATTATTGGAGAAAGATTCATCTCAAACACAAAAAGATTTTGCTCTAACATTAGAAGTCACTCAGCAAGCAGTCTCACATCGTTTAAAATCATTAGGAATGATTCATAAACAAGGAAATTGGGTTCCGTACGAATTAAAGCCGAGAGATATTGAACAATGCTCGTCCACATGTTGCGGCTCCCGTGAAAAAGTACTTAGAAACACTTGATTGGGAAGTGTTACCCCACCCGCCGTATTCACCAGACATTGCACCGTCTGATTATCACCTGTTCCGGTCCATGGCACATGCTCTGACGGCGCAGCTGTTCACATCTTATGAGGATACCAAAAATTGGGTTGATTCGTGGATAGCCTCAAAAGACAAGGAGTTCTTCAGACGAGGGATTCGAATGCTGCCTGAGAGATGGGAGAAACTGTTCTTCTATAATAAATATTTAATTTGTGTTAAAAAACGGCGGAAACTTATTTGTACTCCTAATGTTTATATTATCATGCAACCTTTTGAGCTATCCCGTATTATACCGAGTACTCTAATATATCCGGGATTATACGGAGTACTCTAAAGAACGCTAACTTTTTATAGTGATCATCTTGTGGCACGAGAATAGGACGTTACGTTGTGTAGGCAACCCAAATTACACCTAACGAGAGCAAGGAACCAGCGACTGGAGGTTCAAATATTCAAAACACAGTCTGAGCTATCCCGTGTTATACGGAGTACTCTAAAAGATCCGGGGGTTTTACGAAGTACTCTTAGATATCTGGGATTATACTGAGTACTCTGGGATTATATGGAGTAGTCTGAAGAGCGCAAACCTTTTTATCGTGATCGTCTAGAGGCGGGCGAATAGGACGTTACGTTGTGTAGACAACTCAAATTACACCTAACGAAAGCAAGGAAACAGTGACGGGAGGTTCAAATATTCAAAACACAGTAATACCAGAATAATATATTTCTATTAGTTATGTTAAAGAGCAACAACCCTCAATGAATGGAAACACATTTATCAGCCTGTGGTTAAATCTACTCTACGCAGTGGTTCGCAAAGCTCCACAGCGAACCCTATAGAACCCCGGGTCTGAATGACTTATTTCTACATATCATTAGATCGGTAACCAGCTGAAATCGGATATCATTCTTATGCAGCGGAAGGGGTTAGAAGGAAAAGGGGATACAGTCAGCATTCGCACCTTCAACTGCACTTCCGGTAACCAATGCTGAACCTTCCGTTACAAGGGGTAAGTTTAAATGGACAGTAAGGTACGGGTAACTGTGGCATGCCCATGAGATCTCCTTGAAGAGGGGATCTAACATAATTCGAGTCTACCGGAGAAGTTACTATAAAATGGACTGTATCTGGCCTTCTCGGGGTGACAAAGGCCCAGGAAGACTCAGATATTACTGAAGAACGAACCGAATACTACCTGAAGGGTCACGCAAACTAATCCCTGGGGGTATCACAATACCTCGGAACAATGATCTAGCAATCACTCACACATTCTCACAATAGCGTTGGATATCTGGAGCTATTTACTGTCTCTATAGGATATGTCGCCCTCTACAGGACTACTCAGCAATTTACCCTAAAGAACGCCACTGGTTCACAAAAAATACAATCTCTAAAAGTCAGCGGCCACTTGCATATGGCAAATATGTAACACAAACTGACTAGGACATTATAAAATAGATACAGTACGTCACAATCAAAGCAAACAAAGAAATAGGTATCCAGGGGATCTATGAGGGACTCTGTAACTTAGAGGATACGGATCTCTTCAATATTGAAAAGCAACAACACTCAATGAATGGAAACAAATATTTATCAGCTTGCTGTTAATTCTCAACTGCACTTCCGGTAACCAATGCAGAACCTGCAGTTACAAGAGGTAAGAATTTGGATGGGTAACGTGGATGCCCACGAGATCTCCTTGAAAGGGAAATCTAATATAATTCGATTCGACCGGAAAAGTTACTATCAAATGGACTGTATCTGGCCCCCTCGGGGACAGGAAGGCTCGGATATTAGTAAAGAACAAACCGAACACTACCTGAAGGCTCACACAAATTAATCCTGGGGATATAGCAATACCTCGGAACAGTGATCTAGCAATAACTCACACATTCTCACAGTAGCCTTGGATATCCAGAGTTATTTACTGTCTATACGATACGTCGTCCTCTATCAGGACTACTCAGTGATTTACCCTAAAGAACGCCACCGGTTCACAAGGAATACAATCTCTCAAAGTGAGCGAGCGCATGCATATGGCAAATATGTAACACAAACTGACTAAGGGCATTATAAAATAGATACAGTAACCCTTCACCTAGATATGTTAATGGACGTTATAATAAAAGAAACAAAGAAAAAGGTAACCAGGGGATCAAACAAGAGTACATGCAAATCAGTCACATATCAGGCACTGCAAATACCATAAAAAGTACAAATAAAGAACCAGTTATAATAAATATAATACAAGAGACAACAATCAGACACCGAGGGAATGTATACAATATAAATAGATAACTTGTGAGGATCGTGCCGCTTCAGTTATATAAATGCATTTTAGTAAAACATTCCGGTCGGATTAAATAACACTGAAGCAAAAATACAAGAATAAAAAGCGAAGAGTGGAAGTACAATGAACAAGCGTGCAATCACTATTTTTACATTAAATTTAAGGTGGTATACAAAGCGTAAGGTATGCAATTAATCAAAAGCATTTAAAAGAAGTTTACTTACTAAGAATTACCAAGAGGGACTGTTATAAGTACTATTATCTTGAGTATGTTTTTAAGTCGCACAGGAAGTTTATTTCCAATAAGCTTCCTCTCTGTCACTTCAAAATCAATGGAAACGCCATAAGGACGTGTCTTTGTTATTGTCGCTCAGCACACGCATCAAGTTACAGTGCCATAGAATATTTGACACAGAAATAAGCGGGTGGATACCGTGATGTAGTGATGTAATTTATATAATCTATGAGGGATTCTGTCACTCGTATGATCCTTGAAGAATACGGATCTCTTCATTTTATAAAAAAAATTATTAGTATTTAGTTTATTAATTTCGATTAACGAATTTTTATATTTTTATACTGAAATTCGAATTATTTATTGAATGGCGATTTTCCCCCAGAAATACGACTCGCATCTGGCTGTTCTGGCACAGAGGGTGGCAGATAAATGCCATTTTGGCTACTCCAGAAATCAGCAAGACGAAATGCCCATAGGAGAAAATCTATTCATGACCATGGCTGGATCGTATGAAGATAAGCCAAACTGGACTGAAGCGATAGAAAACTGGTGGTCTCAGCATGACATGTATTTATTTGGAGGCGAGATTGTTCCCGAGAATAGACATTATGTACAGGTAAAATATGCACTCGCTTTCAAAAATGTTGCACCTCCCTTATACAGGGTGAAACATAACTATCGGGACATAGGTTAAGCACAGGTTGTTTGGACCAAACTATGGCAATTAGACCAAATATTCCTCAATAAAAATATTGCTGTAGAAAAAGATAGTTGATTTTTTTCCTGTATTGGTAATAATTTCACTTTTTATTTTTCAATTATTGTAATAGACACAGACGCATAACTTGTGGAAGTACAACGAACGAGCGTGCAATCACTAATTTTACATTAAAACTAAGGTGGTATTCAAAGCGTAAAGCATGCAATTCATTAGAAGCATTTAAGAAGTTTACTTACATAGAGCTACCAAGAGGGACTGTTATAAGTAACATTAACTCGTGTCTGTTTTTAAGTCGCACAGGAGGTTTATTTCCAAGAAGATTCCTCTCTGCAGGTTCAAAATACAATGGGAATGCCATAATTAACTAGGAAGTGTCTTTGTTATTGTCACCATGTCACTAAGCACACGCGTCAACTTACAGTGTCACAGAATATTTGACACAGAAATAACGGGGGTAAAACCGTGATATAATGATGTAATTTATATAATCTATGATGTATTCTGTCACTCGTATGATCCTTAGAGAATACGGATTTCTTCAAAACGATTAAATAAGTTTGCAAAAGTTTTATGATTTGGTCACCCCCTGTCTGTATATAAAAATTCATATCTTTTAACTGCAGAGCGACCGCAAAAGTTTTCTTGTGCATTATACACTTCTTCATTCGTAAAATGATTGGGACTAGGCATTTCAATCGAAAAGGCTTTAAAAATGCAACCATAATCTCACAGCAAAAATAATTTTGTGGGGGGAAATGACATTTACTAGCAACATTTTTACGACAATCCAAAGCATACTTTTCACAAATGAAATAATATTTGAAATCCCCTTCTGAGACAATGAATCCTTCAATTGTGAAATTATCGTGTGTGTGGAAAATTAATAGACGGTGGCATTTTTATTGAGTTTGTCGGTATATCCTTTATTTTTTCACCTTGCAGATGGTGTGGGCCACAACGTCAAGGATAGGGTGTGGTTATGTTGCATTTCCCTTAAAATGTGGACACTTTATCTACTACAGGTTTTACGTGTGTAACTACGCTCCAGGGTAAGAAAAATTTTTATGAAAAGACAACTGGCGGCTATTTGGCTGATATCGTTTTCTATTGTTAATGGCATACCTTTCACTTTACAATGAAATAATCATCCATTTATTTCTCTTAAAATGTACTCTTTTTTCATCAAAATTAAACCTTTTATTGGAAAACTCTTTGGGAATAAGAATGTGATACACGACTCGTTTGGATCATAACATCATTGTCAATTGTATAGGTCTACATAATGCATCGAGATATAAAGATTGTAATATTATTGAGGAGACTTGGTTACATATTGTGGACTAGGAAGAGTGGGGATACATGTTGAGATGTGGGGAATTATTCATTTCTAATTGGTTGTTTGAAGATTTGCATCTTCTTGAAGATTATGTTATGGTCGAAACGCCTCATCTAACACATTTTCAGTAAATAAATTGTGAAAATTTGATAAAACTCACTGTTTTATTATCAAATAAGGGAAATTAATAACAGACAATTATTTTTTCAGAATTTCTTTGTCTGGAGACGTGACGTATCCATATAAAAATGAATCTGGTCTACCGAGCACGCCTTGTTATGAATTATGTAATTAAGTATGTTCTTAAAGTTATTTTTGTCACATATTTATTGAATAAATTACTGTAAATAAATTTTGTTTCAAGTATATGTGTCGCTTTTTCTTTACCTCATACGTTGCGGTAACTCTCGTAATCGTTCTGTGAAGACTGCATAACAATTAAGGTGAATGTAGATCACAGCCTACCTGTTGTGAAAAAACTTCATTATTAACTCTTACCATGGTCTTCTTCTTCTTCTTCCGTCTATATATTAGGCGAGGTCGCCTGTTCATTCTTCCCCTTGCCTACTGTGTGCTCAGGTTGTCGCTCCATCTTTTCCTAGGCTTACCTTGATCTCTGTGGCCTAGTGAGAATTTGTCACGTGCTATTCTGACAATTTTTGAATCGCTCATTCATTCTGTGGGAGTTCCATTCAATCTTTCTTTTTAGTGCCCATTCATTGATGTTTTCCGCTTTACAGGTTCTTCGTATGTTTTCACTTGTTTCTCTATTCTTACCATTGTGGATGGAGACATTTCCAATTTATGGAAACATTGAATTATGTCTCTCTCTCTCTGTAGTTTTTCTGCCATGTTAAAATAATTTTACCATGTTCTACTTTTATTGAATAATTATTTAAATTTCTATACTAAAATAGTACATTTATCTTGTATCGAAATGATGTATCACAGTTACATAAAGCCGAATAAGTTTTGTTGATCGTTGGACATACGCAGACATGCATTTTTCATAGCTTCTTGGCTACTCATCAGTGCATTGCTTTAATGTCAATGAATGCAACACAGCCACGCTGCTCATGCCAAATGATCAACAGAACCTATTCGGCTTTATTTAAGTTTCAAACAGTAATACAGATGTAAGTTGTACTTACATCAAACAATGATAAAGACACCGGAAGATAAAATAAAGATTACTTCCATAATTTATTAATTTAACGACAAGTGTTTCGCTAATACTAAGGCTTCTTCAAGTTTACATTTTGAACTAATTCTGAAAATAACACGGAAGAAGTTGTGTCAAAGACATCTTAAGGTTGTTGTGACACTTCTAAATAATTAAATATCACACTTTTTTGCAATTCGGGGTGAAATGGCCAACCTAATACCAGAAGAGCATATCCGGCTTTGTATGTTTTTTTTTACTTGATTGTTTCGTTTTCTACGTAACGGAAATTCATCGTACATGATTTAAAGTAAAACACTTTATAAAGTGTTCTAATTGAAACTTTTCGAGTTTCGCAAGAGTAGAAACGCAACAGTTGCCACCAAAACATTTGAGATGTTTATCTAAGCGCATTAAAGGTTCGTAAATGCCAAAGATGGTTCTCTAGGTTCTGGTAATTTTATCTCTGCGACTCCTATCGAACAGGAATACCAACATTATTAGACGACATGGAAGCAAATCCATGTCAAGGAACTCTCAAATACCCGTAATCAATCTAAGTCTACCATCCAAGAACATTTGCAGTACATTGGAAAAATAAGCAGAGCAGGTGTTTGGGCCTCCCATAACCTGTCCGAAGAGAACAAAGCCAACTAATCCATCACATGCAACGTATTTTGATCGCCTCATCACTGGAGACGAAAAATGGATCCTATATGGTAATCCAAAACGCAAAAGGCAGGTGCTCTCTCCAAATGATTCACCACGAAGTACTGCGAAGCCGGGTTTACATCCCAAAAAGGCGCTTCTGTGTGTTTGGTGGAGTAAACACAAAATTGTTCATTTTGATGTGCTGAAACCTGTACAAACTGGTATGCAGATTTTTCTTGTGAACAATTGGATGGGGTGAACCAATCTTTAATCGAAAAGTATCCAGCGATTGTCAACAGCAAATGCGTTATTCTGCAACACGACAACGCAACACCTGTATTGAAAATTAGCACACCAGATGGCAAAAGGTTGTTGATAAAGAAGGTGATTACAATATTGATTAAAAATAAAACTTGTTAATAGTTAATTCGTTTGAATTTAATTCAAAAAAGCGACATAACTTTCCGGTCTACCTAATATTATTAAGACTCACCCAGTACCACCTTGATGTTAACTTCTGGGACACCTGTATATTCAATAAGGATATTTCTGTGAAGGAACAAAAAAGACTTATATCTCTGTGTAAAATATCTTTGTCTCTCAAAACGTAAAAAGATTTGGATTCTACAAACAAAAACAGTAAATACAGTAAAATAGAATCATTTTGAAGAACAGATCAAGATAACATTCAAACTCTACAACATAAATTTATGTTTCTACGGTAATTAAAATAAAACAAACACAATTTTAAAAGGTTAAAAACAAACATGTTAAAACCTTCAAGTCAAATTTTTTTTTCAATACGTGTATAATATAAAATTATATTATTTTTTCCTGTTCCTTCTACTTTTTTTCATAGTCCATCTTTGTTCATCATCGGTATCTCTGCGTTGTTCACGACGTTCTTCTTCTCTTTGAGTTCTTCGAGAAGCCTCGGGGTCGTAATCTGTATCACCTCCTAAACGAATTATTTCTTCTAAGGTACAGTCTTGATTCGTTGCTTCGTCTTCAGTAGATACCTTTAAATAAAATTGATAACATCAAATATTATCTCCTTACAGATTGTAAAGTTTGTTTGATACACGTTTCTATAATAAATGGTTTTCCAATAAGAATAAGAATTTTGAATAGCCCCCTATCTGAGCAACTGTCATCTTTTGACATTTGACAAGTAAAAATGGCACGATACAGGCTTTTACAACGCATTAAAATTGTTAAAATTCACTACAATAATGGTGAAAATTTTGCAGTCACAGTTCGCAAAACTAAACTGTGGGTCGTCGTGAAGTACCTTATCGACCGGCTGTGAAGCTGGTGGAAAAATTTAAGCTGATGGGACAAGTTAGTGATGTGAAGAATGGAAACCGTGTGCGTCGCTCAAGAACAACTGAGAAAATCACCGCAATTGATTGAGAGCGATGCTGGAGAGATTGGCGGCCAACATTCAAGAAAGGCTTCGACTGTGCATTGCTGCACCACATGTCCGATGTTTTTAATGCTATGAAACCAAAGTAACCGGAAATATTACATGAAAATCATCAATTTTATGAATTTTTGAAAAACGGCCGTTTTCACTGCCCCATCCTGTATATTCAAGTGGTTGACAGGATTATTAGTTACCTCCTATTCTTTAGTTTGCTAAAATTTTCCAATACTTGCACTTACTACTCTTTCAGGAATCCTATGCGACGCTTCATTCTGTCTATTCTGTGACCTAATATTAATCATTCTTCTTTGTTCATCCGCTCTCATCTGTCTTCTTACAGATGGCATTTCTACCGCAGGTGCACGTAAAACTGGTGCCTCTTCGATAGCAGCCTCGCTATTATAACCAGGGTGATCTAACTGAAAAAAATATAAAAAACAAGTTTAGTTCGTAACTGTCTTATTTAGAAAATAATTTTTTCAGAATAAATTTGCTTTCTGTACGAGTTTCGCTCTCAAGAAATTTGAATTGTATTTCATTTCCCAATTATAAGATGTTAAAAGTGGTGATTACAATAGTATCTGGTGTTTTTTTTTAGTGATAAAACTTTAAATTGAAATGAAGCACATTTAAATTAAGATTGAAGCCAAATTTTGTTTTATTTGAAAGACAATTGTATGACATTTATGTTTTAAAAATAATTTCCGGCATATGTCCGCCACGACTAGCTCTGAGGAACCGCATTCGACCAGACCAATTTTGGACCACTTTACATTCCGAGTATTTAAAGAATCCAATTTTAATTAAAAAAATGTATATGAGACAGTAATTTATTTCCACAAAAATGTTTGTACTACTACAACAATTGTTTCACCACGATATGGCTTCTTCAGGTATTACATTGTACTGTCTGATGGTATTCAGTGTAACCGAGTTTAAATACATTTTTAGGTACGTGACCAAATAATGGAAGCACAGGTCATAAAAACTGTAGGTGTTTATTGGAGTTTGCCGCTAAAAATGCCATTAAGGAAAAATATTCAGTAATGGAGACTTATCAACATCTGTTTGTTCGTTCAAAAGGATTTTACGGGCATTATACCTGTTGATTTCAAGAAATTCTAAAAGTGTTAATCTAGAACTTTTGCTTTCAACGTGGATAATTTCATAATTATTGTTGATATTACGCCTGAATTCCTTAAGATGATTAGCATATGTCGAATGTAAAGAATTGGATATATAACCCCTTTGGTGTTGGACACATTTCTTGAATGATTTACCAGTCTGGCCAATGTATACTAAAGGGCAATCTTTGCAAGTCAACTTGTAGACTCCAGATTTATTTTCTTTCTTTGTTCGATCTTTATTGTTTTTTATATAGGTACTAAGGTTATTAATTGTCTTAAAATTATTAAAATAATCAATAAATTACTGTCTCATATACATTTTTTTAATTAAAATGAGTTTCCACCAAGTAAAGACCGAATCAATCAAAAAAAAATCCAATTTTAAATATGTTACTATACTCACCTGAAGAAGTCGCGTTATCACAAAGAAACAATTGTTGTAAAATTGAATAAATTAGCAGCAACTGAATTGTTTCACTTTCAATCATAACGATTTATTCTAGGCGAAACAGATTACAATGGAAAATATGTATTTGCATATACAGGGTGTTTCACGA
The DNA here is from genome assembly GCA_034642435.1 of Megalocaria dilatata. Classification (NCBI taxonomy): domain Eukaryota; kingdom Metazoa; phylum Arthropoda; class Insecta; order Coleoptera; family Coccinellidae; genus Megalocaria; species Megalocaria dilatata. The sequence continues at coordinate 47,090,607 of CM067861.1, forward strand.
ATGATTGTACAGGCTTTCGGGGCAGATGCAGGACATTTTGACGAGTCTGAATCAGTGCTCGAAATATGTCCTAACTATATTCGTTTAAGAGTTACAGGATGTTTTATGTATGTCCTCAAAAACTTTCAATCGGCATACCTCTTGAACGCCTGCATGGATCTTCATGAAAACTTGAGGGAATGAGTATAGGCCAATGCCAAATATTCGCCCATAATTACTTATCGATAGCACAGGTCCGGACTGAGAAAATTACATTCTTTATCCCACATTTTGTAAAACACCCTACATCAAATTTTCAAAAAGCGAAGTTCTCTTCAGAATCTATTAGGAGTACAAATAAGTTTCCGCCGTTTTTTAACACAAATTAAATATTTATTGTAGAAGAACGGTAATATAAATTTATTTAAAATATTGCCCAACACTTGGAACCACTTTTTCTCATCTCTCAGGCAGCATTCGAATCCCACGTCTGAAGAACTCCTTGTCTTTTGAGGCTATCCACGAATCAACCCAATTTTTGGTATCCTCATAAGATGTGAATCGCTGCGCCGTCAGAGCATGTGCCATGGACCGGAACAGGTGATAATCGGACGGTGCAATGTCTGGTGAATACGGCGGGTGGGGTAACTTCCCAATCAACTGTTTTCAAGTACTTTTTCAGGGGAGCCGCAACATGTGGACGAGCATTGTCATGCAGAAGAATAATTTTTTCGTGTCTAGAATAGTATTGAGGGCGTTTTTCCTTCAGAGCTCGGCTCAATCTCATCAATTGTGTTCGATAGAGGGCTCCAGTAATTGTTTCGCTCGGATTAAGCAACTCATAATACACTACACCAAGCTGATCCCACCAAATACACAGCATAAGTTTTTTTCCGTGAATATTCGGTTTTGCTGTTGATGTTGACGCGTGGCCAGGTAATCCCCATGATTTTCTTCTTTTTGGATTGTCATAATGTATCCACTTCTCATCACCAGTTACGATACGATGTAAAAAACCCTTTTTTTATGTCTAGCTAGCAGCATTTCACTTAAGCATAATCGGCTTTCAAGATCTCTCGGCTTTAATTCGTACGGAACCCAATTTCCTTGTTTATGAATCATTCCTAATGATTTTAAACGATGTGCTTGAGATGAATCTTCCTCCAATAATTCCTCCAATTCTGCATCCTCGTAAATTTTTGGCCTACCACTGCGATCTTTGTCTTCTACGTCGAAATCACCGTTTTTAAACTTTTGAAACCACTCTCGACACGTTCTCTCACTCAAAGCACCCTCACCTTATGCTTCTACGAGTAATTGATGCGCCTCAGCAGCAGATTTCTTTAAATTAAAGAAGTAAACTAATATTTCCCGCAAATGACGCTTACTTGGCTCAAATTTTGACATTTTCAACTTATAAAAATTATATTTTACCAATATAAAATCAATGATATTAATAGGTTATGTTGTTCTTGAATGTCCAAACTATTTTTTAAGCCGGTTATCATCTGCGAAAGCTAACCGAAACTCCGTGCCGCGCCATCTACAATAAAACGGCGGAAACTTGTTTGTACTCCTAATACAATAAATACTCTTTCAAACAAGCCTATTAGGATCAATGGCACACTTCGCATCATCATTTTATGAACCATTGAATATTAGGAATTTTCAATTTATAGTAAACACGGATAATTGTTGCTGTAGTTTTTGAACAGAAATGAAAGAAAAAAATGTTGTACATACCCAATGTTAAGAAATAATTTATAACAGGTATACATCATCACAAAAGGCTTTATTCCTCAGCGGAATTGACCAAAACACATTAGAATGATACTTTCAGCTGTCAGAACAAAAGTTAAAGAGCATTCCACTAAGAAGAACTAGTTGATGAAGCAAATGATCTTTGTTCCATTTTAATTTTATTCAATTTGTATACAGAAATCTTGCAGTGACAGTGATATAGAATGCAACCTGATTGAATAACATTGAGAAACTACTAGCCGCTAGCTGTATGCAAATGCCCGCCTAGCCTATCTGTAAGTCGTTTTAAATATGATGAAAAATTTAATGTTTGTTTTCGAATACATTCTTTCATCTTCCAAAAATTTATGGAAATATCTTTTCCGACAAATTCTTATTATCATGAACCAATGAACTAATTGGTTATTTACAATGGTGAAATGTGAATCTCCGAATAATGCGCCTATTCATATTGAATCGATTGAAATTCTCAGTAACATGTCTTAGGTATTGTGCTGCATCTTATTCCATCCAATACATGAATGTAGGGGCAACATTAAATATTTTTTGCAAATCTAAATTTAACCGAAAACTCGAATTAACATTGAACATTTAATTCGACTATTATAAAATGGACTTAATAATAAAAATATAAAATGAATCTTATAAACATCTGTGGAACTGAAACTGACAATAAATAAGAGAAAAAATTATAACTTGTTTTCGAAAACACCCCCTCTCTCTTCTAAATATTTTCTAGCTCTTTGATCAAGTGAGCTACAGCTTTCTTCAAAATTTCCGGTCGATTTCGTATTGCTTCACATGCAGCTTGAATACGATTAATCAGATGCTCCCTTGTCTATGATTTCTTCGGAGTAAACTTCATTTTTCAAGTCCCCCCAGAGAAAATAATCCAAGAATGTAAGATCTGGGGATCTTGTAGGCCAGTCATGAGGTCCCCCTCTACCAAACCAATGATCTGGATAAACTTCATTCAAACGCTACAATTTCACGGGTAAAATGTGCCGGAGCTGCATCATGTTGGAAGTACATTCCTCTTGGAATATTGCTTCCGTCATTCAAGAGCCCTGGCAAATGCTTGATTAAAAATTGTAGATACGTCACTCCATTCCGCCTGTGTGGAAGAATATATGGTCCAATTAGGCGATTATTGTAAATTCCACACCAAATATTGACTGAAAAACGATGTTGTGAATTGCGTTTCCCAGTCACTTTCGGATTTACTCTGTACCAAATATGTGCATTGCGAACATTCAAAAGCCACCTTTTGTGAAGGTCGCTTCATCAGTAAAACGCGTTCTGAAGAAAGCTCGCTGGTTCCGCAAAACCCATCTGCAAAATCGCATCCCCGGTAGTTCATCGCCTGGCTCCAAGATTTGGACAGATTGTAAATGAAATGACAATGTGGCAAACCTAAAACTGAACCAAGACGCGAAGAACTAATACAGTTAGGACATATTTCGAGCACTGATTCAGACTCACCAAAATGTCCTGCATCTGCCCTGAAAGCCTACACAATCATTCCTGAAACACCCTGTATAATTAAACTACCGATCGTTTATAAAAAGAACTAGTATGGAAAAATTTACCTCACTCCATCTTTCTTCTGAACACGAAGTAACATCCCGCATGGCAAATCTCATTACGTTCTCTTGTAAAGCATGGTCCCTCGCTTCTGTTTTTATTCTATACTCGCAAGATTTATAATGGTACTGAAAAAAAAAAACTTCAATACTAGCATTACATAACATAAAGGTTGCGAAAATCAAATAACAAGAAGCGAGACATTTTGTCACAGGTAGAAATGCGCGCCATGCCTGTCTGAAGAGTTCAGATGCACATGTTCGGAACGAAACGCCGCTCATTTAAATATTTATTTATTAATTTTAAGTGACAATTTATATTTGCTGGGTTTTTTATTCCCTTTGATATTTAACATGAATTTTGATTTTATAAGTCTACTAGCTGACCCGGCCACGCGTTGCTGTGGCTAAAGTTTTTGTTATATTACATTATAGTAAAAAAATAAGTATATACAGGATTAATTTCACTGTATTATCTTCATTATAATATGAATTCAATTTACACTTCAGTCTAAGTAACACGTGACCGGCTATGCTAGCACCAAAAATTTAAAAAGTGGAAATAATTGAATTATACGGTATTTCGTTCACTACAAAATAAATTTAATTAATTTTATAGCGTCAACAACACGTGGTAATTATGCTGTTAAAATGTAGCTTATATGACACGTTCGTAGATTTACCATAGCAGCGCCATCTATTGATTACTTACTCAACCCAGTCGAAAGGTATCGACATCTGTTAGAATCATTTGGAGTTAACAGATAATTGTGACTGTCAAATAATAACAGACAAATAATTAGCAATAAATTAAAATTGCGACTATAATTTGAGATTTAAACTATCCTATCTCTCAAGTTGGATCGAACTGCACATGGTGTGTGAATTTTATTATAATCGGTTAAGTGGTTTAGGAGTCCATTGAGGACAAACATTGTGACACGAGATTTATATATATTAAGATTAAATATAAGCAGTGCTTGTAAGACATTAATTTAATTCTAAAAGTTTTTGAAATTGAAATTGTAGGAGACTAAAAGGTTAAATCTGTTTTGATGTTCAAAGATACCAAAATCATTTGCAGAACATAGGAATTCCCATGCAATAAAAAATGAAGCTATTGTGCCAGCCATTCAGCACAAGAATAACTTCATTATGTGTTACAAACGATGACGAATATTCAACTGAACTGCTTTGAATCTTTCCCTATTCTTTTCGACTGCCCGGTGACGGAGAATTTATCGCTTTGCACCGGCGCGGCTATATCATTCAGATCCACGTCTAGTATTGATTACGTAGGTCCGGAACGATGATTGAAAGACAAAATGAAAAATGTACTTTCCGCTGATGAGTTCCTGAACATTGTATAAATAACAATCGTTTCATAGATTTCAGTAGAACTGAGATCTTACACGCAGGCAGGCAATAAAAGAAGATTATTTACCTAATAAATATTATTAGGTCATTGGGTCATTAGGTCATTAGGCTTTATAAATAAGGCAGTTTTTGCACATAATTTCCATGGGGGTTCTTCAAACGGAATTTACAGTAAACTTTGAGCAAAAATTATGACTGAAGAACATTTTATAATAATTTCTTTGTTGAAACCACCCTAAAATACACACATACGAGACTTTTGATGATGTGCGTAAGTATTTCATAAATATCTCCATGAAACCACCCTAATCTACAAAATAGTAAAATCTTAAATAACTTTCCAATGAAAGATAATTCGATCATACACTGCAGGAACTTTTGTGTTATGAATTTCCTACATAATCACCCTGTGAAATTTGGCCAGAGATAAAACTTGGGCAGCCTGTATATGGTTGTTCTTTTCTTCAGCAATGGTTTTCCAATCGTCAAAATTAATGTACATTTAAACATACAATTATATCTCAATTGAATCTGTATTTTTTTAAATTTTATGTAGACATATTTCGAGGCATAAAAGTATTCTAACTAATTAAGATTGGAAAGCACAGAGGGAATTTTAAGTTTTCCATAATTTTTGTCAAATGTGCAGATGATCAGATAGACGTGAAATTAACCGCTAAACTTTCAACTTAAGACTCCTAAAATGATCATAAATAAAGGAACTCACCTGTAACTCTGGTTTGGGAACCCTATGTTCCTGGTTGTACTCACAGATAGCTATTGGAGCTCCCCAATGATTCTTACGACACTTTACCAAATGGACACTTAATTTGTTTTCCGTTATAATGTGAGTTTTATCATAGGGGCATATCGCCGGTTTATCACTGAAAATGGTAAGTCAGTTTGAAAAAGATATAGGTATTAAGTTATTTATTTGGAGAAAAATTTATGTGAATTGTAATTTGGAAAAAACTAAAAATTGGTTGATAATATACATACCCTGGCGATTTGTTCTCATCTGAGTGATCAGAGTTATTTGAGCTATTACAAGGCAAATTCGATTACTTTCCAAAAAATTTCATAGATATTTCAAATTTGATCAAAAGAATTTAGTTTTATCGACTTCATGCTTTAGGAATGAAAATCTTTTATCATTTAAAAGACAATTATAAGAATGAAGCGATAAATAATAAAACTTAGTTTTATAACATTTCTTCTAGATATAACACAAAATGGTAATTTTTAAAATTACTTTAAATAACTTACACATTAAATCCGTTCATTTTGGAGATTGAATTGATGAAACAAGAATGGACTTCTGACTTGTGCCGATGATAGTGGATTACGACAGACTGCGATTACAAGTAAAATCTGCACATGCTTCGAAATCCAATACTGCTGTTCTTTGAAAAAAATTGTCACATTCCCTTTACTTTTTTGGTTGCATGTTTTCATCGTACAAAACAATGGAAAACACGACAGGATACATCACAGAATATTACTTTCAAGGTCAATTTCAGACACCGAAGAACATTTTTACAAAATTGAATATGAGTATTCACCAAATCGAGAATTATAATATAGATTCACTAATTAAAATAATAATTCATATAAGATTTTAAATTAAAGATAGATATTACTCTTATCATAACAAATGAACGAAACATTATTAAATTCTATGGTTAATGTTTTGAAAATCTGTACTAATCGTAAAATTTTTAGAAGATATAAAAGTTGAAAAAATGTTTAAATCAAGAATTTATCAATAGTACCAGAAACTATATAATAAAAAACTGGACTCATGTTTGAAACATAGGGCTTCTTAAACAGAAACAAAATTAGTTCCATATTGTCAAACGATTTTTGGCATTTAATTATGTTAAGGTCATTCAGTTCAACAAATATTTGCGATTATATTTTAGCAATTAAAACAGTCCAATAAACAAGCAATCGCGCTTAAAAAATGACATTTATTGAAGGAATAGGCGACGAAGTAGTACAGTTTTTTGCAGGTTTATTCTTCATTTTAATTGGTGAGCTGATTAGATGTCATTTTAGCTATATTTTTTATTGAGTATAATAAGTAATTAATTCATGTGAAAATTATGATTTACAGTAGCTTTAGCATGGCGTACAACAAATACTTCAAATGACGGATCATATAGGACAGTTTTCTTATTAGATAGGCGCCGACTGAGAGCTGTTAGAAGATTAATAACCCATACAGAATCTTCCACAATTGTCGAAGGTATTATCCGCAATAGTAGATTCAATGTTCTCACAAAAACCATAAGCTTAATTTTTTCTGAAAAAGCTTGAACTTCTCATATATGCTACACGAAAGAATTTTAGGTACTGCTATAGAAAATTCAGAAACAAACCAAACTAATTCTGCAATGGGAGAAGATAAACCTCCAAGCACGAGTACAGATCCTAGAAATGATATAGCAACGCAAAGTACAGAGGAGGAAACAAGGATAGTTGAAGCAATGGATGCTCCAAATAGCTTAAGAACCATTGGTATCAGAAGGAGAGTACAATTAAATCGAAACCCAGGTACATATTACATCCTTTTCATTAATATATAGTACTTCGGTTATACAAATTCAGTTGTCAAAAAATGTTTGAATAAAATTTTTAAAGCAATTTTTTAGACACATTTAACCGATTTTTAAATGATGAAAATATGAGTACTGTTTTTTTTTCTAAAAAAGTTCGGTCAATCAGGGTTTAACAAAGCTTTTATCATTCTTTATGATTGAAGTTTCAAACTTTTCATTAAACTGCAATAGAACTTGACCACTTATGTTAAATTTATTTTTACAATTTTCATACTTCGTGAGTGGAACTCTTATATCTGTGTAATATAGTAATTCTACCTCAAATTAATTGAATATTGTATATTATTATAGTTCTCTGAAATAAAGACTTAATAGTAAAATATTATTTATTACTTTGTGAGTACTTCAGGTCTGACATATAAAAATTAACTCTTACAAAAAAATCTGAGAATGCTTTGGAAATTCTTGAATTTATGCGACTGTAAAGGATAGGATTTCGATTGGTATTATTCCAGTCGTTCTTTAAAATTGTTATGCGTGATTATTTTTAGTAATAAATGAGAAGAAATTTTCATTCATTTCCAAAAATATTTATGACATATTTACTCTTCAAACTATGCATATTAAACCTAAATGAAGTGGAACAATATTGAGAAAAAACTTCATTCAATAATCCATTATAGCAATGATTAATAATGCCTAATCTTCAGTTCAGCAAAGTCAATTTATTTTTTGATATAATTGCGCTATAAAAGAAAATAAAAATTAAATTCTTTGAAAAAGTTAGGTTATTATTGTGAGCAATTATTTATTTTTGATAAATAGAGAAAAAGCAACGCGAAAAAAGTTAATAGATAATATTGATATAAAATCTATTGTTTGTTGGAGAATAAAATGCTGTTTTATGAAATTTTTACAGCATTATATGGTTAGGGGAGATTTTATACTACTCTGTCAAGAAAGAACCGGGAATTTTCAATTAAAACAACATTTTTACATTTAATCGTCAAAACTTATTGGGTCGCCTTCAAAATAGGCTCCATTTGCTCCAATACATCTATGCCAACGGCACTTCCAATTATCGAAACATTTTTTATAGGCGCTTTCCGGGATGGACTTTAGCTCTCGCCCCGAATTTTGTTTTATGGCTTCAATCGACTCAAAACGGGTGCCACGAAGGGGAAATTTAAGTTTTGGGAAGAGGAAAAAGTCGCAGGGAGCCAAATCCGGCGAATACGGTGGTTGCTGAAGCACGTTTGTTGAGTTTTTGGCGAGAAAGTCAGTCACGATCGTAGCTCGGTGAGAAGGCGCGTTATCGTCATGCAAAATCCATGAGTTGTTCGCCCACAAATTTGGCCGCTTCTTACGGATACGCTCACGCAAACGTTTCATAACGCCTAGGTAATACTCCTTGTTTACCGTCTGACCCTCTGGAACGAATTCGTAGTGCACCACGCCACGGATATCGAAGAAAACAATGAGCATCACCTTCATTTTCGAGCGGCTTTGGCGTGGTTTTTTCGGTTTCGGCTCATTTTTTGCAACCCATTCCGATGATTGCTGGCTTGTTTGCATATCGTAATCGTAGACCCAGGTCTCATCACCAGTTATAATGCGTTCCATGAATGTAGAATCGGAATTACAGCGATCCAGCATGTCTGAAGCAACCTGTTCGCGATGACGTTTTTGAAGAAAATTCAGGTCTTTCGGTACGAGTCGTGCGGCCACCTTTCTCATGCCCAAAATATCAATCAAAATCGTACGTGCGGACTCGTGGGATATCTTAAGATCATGTGCTATCTCTCTCAAGCTGGCGACGGTTTTCCAGCACCCTTTCCTTAATTTTATCGACGTTATCTTCGATCGAAGCCGTCGATGGGCGACCACTTCACGACCGTCCTTGAAGGCTCTGTACCACTGATATGCACGAGTTTTCGATAGAGCATTATCACCAAAGGCCTTTTGCAACATTTTCAATGCATCGGCACACGAAAATTCATTTGCAACACAAAACTTTAAACAAATTCTTTGCTCAACGTAATCACCCATAGTAAAAATCGGCACGCACTCTGACATCGACTGACTTAATCAGCTGTTGCAAACACACTAGTTGACAGATCCCGCTCAAGCTTGGCATAGTAATTAAGGACAGTGGTACCAACCTAGGAAAAAAAATTTTACCTGCCTCATTGCCCCGCCAGATTTAAATCGATAATTTCCGGTACTTTCTTGACAGAATGTATATGTTAAGTAATGGGGATCAGTTTATTTCTAATTGGTTTGTGTTTGAAAATCAAGATGTTTATAGACTTTATTCCCTAACACTCCAATAATTTCTTTGTGACATTTACGGAGGATTTTTGAGGTTAATATTAACTAGGTGTAGAAGTATGAATTTAGAATTTTCCTGTAGATGGTGCTGGCCAGCAGTTTAGGGACCATAAGACTGTAGCGCCATCTAACAGCTGTTGTGCTCAATGCACAACAACCCAAGTTCCATGTACCGGTATATTTTTCTATAATCTTGAGCATAACAAGAAACATGAATTTTGTCTCTTAGCCAGGGGTATTTCATCCAATACGTCTGTTAAGCTGCTTTGGATTAATGTAACGAATTCTTCAGCGTTGAGGCGATCGGGAAGTATTGGTCCGCAAATTTATCATACCCGATTTCGTAAAAGCCTCTCCTAATCAGTCTATAATATCCTATCGCCCCCCCACTCTCCTATCTTATTCAGATACCACATACAAAATGTTAGTCTCGTCTCAGCGTTTACAGGTAACAGATCCTGCACCTTTTTCAAATGATATGGATGTAACTTACTTTTCTGGAGTTCTCGGTGTACTGTAGAATGATGAATCCTCAACCAATTCGACGATACTTATTGTGGGGTCCTCCCGGACAGCTTGAAGTATAACAGGTGCATGCTAGCCTTGCTGACTATTTCGACCACCTTCTCTGATTCGGAAACCACCAAGTGAGCCTGTTTCACCTAATAGCCTGAAGACTTGTACAAATGTCTTTCTATTTGGTTGTTGTCTGTTGGGAAAACAGAAACCGTACTCTCGAACTGCTGCACAAGCATTTCCATTCGCAAATCCATTAACGAAAAACATTTCGCGATATTCGATTTTTTTCTAGAATACTCATTATAAATTGAGATAATTCGTTAGATTCAAGAAAACCTACTAATACCCAAAATTATTAAGCAACAGAAACTGTCAGATTTTAAATTCAATGCTTACTTTGATATTCAATCACAAGCAGCTTCAAGATAGAGCAAATTTAGGTTTGGAATATTCAAACCTTTCGTTGTTATCTTCTTAGCCATGATATTATGGCAGAGTACAAGCAGCTATCACAAAAGTTGATATGTCATTCGAAAGCACACTAAATGAAGTATTTTTTGTCGAAAAGAAAACACGTCCATAATTAATAATTTGGAAAAATATGAATGATTTTATTCACTTCAGAATCATGATATTCATCTCCTTACCACCCCCGCAATAAGAATTTTTTGACACACAGAACTTTCTTATCTCGTAGAAAATTTAATGCCGTTTCCAGATATGTAGTCAAATTTGATGAGGGTACAGGGATAACTGAGTTATAATTGATTTTATGGAAAAACTTGAAATATTTCGTGAAATCAAGAAGTGTTAAATTGAAGAATATCCATCAACATTTCGACCATGTGTTATAGGACATGTTTTGTTGCAAATAGCTTGAACTTTGGCCCTTTTAAAAGTAGACACCCTGTATATAATAATTACAAATTTCAACTTAAACATTTTTTATCAACTTTAAGGGTTTCTATTTAATTAAAACACAATTTACTCAAATCAACTATGTAATATAATCTTTTTGAAATGTACATATTCAATTGTTTTTATTCTTCTGGGCATGACCACCTTAAAGATGAATCAAACAATCCGTCATCAAGTGATAGTGACGTTTCTACACTCGAAACAAATCAGAGTGGCACCAGTGAAGTTGTTGAAGAATGTATAGAGCCTGATATCGGACCGAACAGTAGCCAAACCGGGGAGGAAAACGAAGAAAATGATAAGATATGCGTCAAATTGAAATTTGTGACCGATGAACTCAGACAAGTGGATGGTAGCCTGAAAGAAAACATAGGGGACTTCAAGAGGTGAGTAAATGTTCGGACTGAGCTTTTTTAACTTGAATAATTGAAAAATAATACTATTATCAGGGGTTTTTTTTAGAGTGATAGAACTTTAAATTGAAATAAAACACATTTCAATTAAGATTGAAGCCAAATTTTTTTATATTTGAATGATAATTTTTGACATTTATGTTTTGAAAATAATTTCCGGCATATGTCCACCACAACTAGCTCTGAGGAACCGCATTCGACCAGACAAATTTTGGACCACTTTTTCGAGTGATTCAGGCCTTATTTCATCAATAACTTGAGTGATGTTGGCTTCCAAAGCGTCTTTTGTTTCTGGTTTATCAGCATAAACCAATGACTTGACATAACCCCATAGAAAATAATCCAGTGGAGTTATGTCGCATGATCTCGAAAATCCAAATCTTTGTTTCAATAAATCAGTTGTTACGGTAGCAGCATGAGGTGTAGCACCATCCTGTTGGAACCAAAACACTTCTGGGTCGATACCATTCAAATTTTGAAACAAATAATCATTGATCATCGATCTGTAACGACCACCATTCACTGTAACATTAGCTCCAACATCGTTTTTAAAGAAATATGGACCGATGATGCCTCCAGCGTGTAAGGTGCGCTTTACAGTGCATTTTTCAGGATGCAATGGAACCTGCAGAACTTCTTGAGGATTAAAACAAATTGCAGAAATTACTATGTTTCACTACCAAAGAATATATATTACACATTTTCTTGTGATTCGAGTTTCGGGAAATGAACTATCCCATCATCAGACAACTGAAGACCTAACAGTGGTACAGTGGTATTTAAACAAAAGTGATAAATATTTTGAATATTTCAACAGATTCTCGGTAACACCTAATGGTGGTACAGAGGTTTACAATCGGAACGTGTAAAAAACCGGGTTAAAAAAGAGGGGCCTTCTAACAGATGTCGGAATGTTGGCAATCGACAAAGAAGGTTGTTAAACAGATGGTACCCATTTAAATATCTGAAATAATTTTTGGGGTTATTGTCATTGTAAAATAAAACACTTGTTTACATTTTCGTCTTTGCTTGAAAGACTTCATCAGAATACGAAGTAACAGTTGTTGTACAATGAATTTATAAGATTTTTTTACAGAAGGTGTACATCTGTTTTTAAATTGTTGGTTTTCTCAAAGAATATTCCCTTCAGAATTATGTTCACTCGATCCCTTGTAAATATTGAATAGAGGGGTGTAATAAAAATCTATTTGTTCGTTTACTAGGTTATTGCTGTTTTTATGTTTATTTATTTCGTAAATTTCCCATAAATTCAATTTTAGACCTCTATTTTCAACATGTAGAATTTCTATTTCTTTTGTGAAAGAATGGTTATTTTCAAGAAGGTGTTTAGCATAATGTGAATCTTTTTTATTTTTATATTGTGATAGATAAAAGAAAAAAAAAAAAAAGATTCACATTATGCTAAACACCTTCTTGAAAATAACCATTCTTTCACAAAAGAAATAGAAATTCTACATGTTGAAAATAGAGGTCTAAAATTGAATTTATGGGAAATTTACGAAATAAATAAACATAAAAACAGCAATAACCTAGTAAACGAACAAATAGATTTTTATTACGCCCCTCTATTCAATATTTACAAGGGATCGAGTGAATATAATTCTGAAGGGAATATTCTTTGAGAAAACCAACAATTTAAAAACACATGTACACCTTCTGTAAAAAAATCTTATAAATTCATTGTACAACAACTGTTACTTCGTATTCTGATGAAGTCTTTCAAGCAAAGACGAAACGTACGTCAATACCAAAAATAAAGTAGAAAATGTAAACAAGTGTTTTATTTTACAATGACAATTACAACTGATTTCTACCAAGCAACGGCCCAATCTATCATAAATTTTGGGGTTACATAGCTCCGTACAGTCATTCATTATTTTTACATTATTTTGTTGTTTATCTCAAATATTTGGATTTACAAAGCTCCATACAGTGATTCATTATTTTTTAAATTATTTTTATTGTGAACGAATTTGAAAATTTCAATAATCAAGTTTCTTTTCTTTTTGAATCTACATGTAAAATTTTTTTAAGATTTTCTTTTGTCGAAAGAAATTACTGTTTTCTAAAGAATGAGTGGCAAAAGTTGAATTTTTGTTTACTTTTCATTAAATTCATTTTATGTTCGTTGAAAAAGGTTTTAAACAGATTTTACTTTTAAATATCTCAAATATTTTCGATTTACATAGCTCCGTACAGTCATTCATTATTTTTACATTATTTTTATTGTGAACTAATTTGAAAATTTCAACAGATTCTAGATAATCGAGTTTCTTCCCTTTTGATTCTAAATGTAATATTTTAAGATTATCTATTGTGGGAAAGGAATGACCGTTTTCTAGACAATGAGTGGCAAAAGTAGAATTTTGTTTATTTTTCCTGAAACTATATATTTATTACTGCACGTAGAACAAGATAACTCATAAACTCCTGATTTGTGTATGTTTGGAGTAGGGTCCTTTGCGTTAAATAATACCGATGATAATTTGTTTTGCGTTTTGAAGGCAATATTGACATCTGATTTTGAAAAACTATTGGCCACTTTTTGACTTATGCTACCAAAGTACGACAGAGAAATGAATTTTTTATTTTTTTTCGGTTTTTATGATGTGAACATAGTAATTTCTACAATTTGTTTTAATTATGATCAAGTACCAAATAGTAACGGCTGAAACAATTCAGTATCTTCTTGAGGATTGTTTTCACTCCATATACGGCAATTTTGCTGGTTTACATAGCTGTTCAACCAGAAATGAACTTCATCACTAAACACAATTTAACGATAAAAAAGTGGATCAACTTCAAGCTGTACAAGGGCCCAATCAACAAACAAATGACGCTCATTATGGTCAAGTGGCTTTAGTTCTTGGACCAGTTGGATCTTGTATGGGTGTAGACCAAGATCTTTACGCAAAATTTTCTATGCGGTGGATGCACAAAGTTCAACTTGTTGTGAACGTCGACGAATAGACAAGTCCAGATCATCATTAACACTATGACTTACAGCAGCGATATTTTCTTCTGTACGTACAGTTCTCTGGCTTGTTGTTGTTGCATCGAGTAGAGAAAATGTTGTCCGAAATCGATCGATAATTCGACGAATAAGCCGCTCTGATGGACGACTATGTAAACCATAAATTTCACGAAGTGCTCTATAAGTTTGGCGAATAGAACACTGATTTTGAAAATAAATTTCAACAATTTGTAAACGTTGTTACGGCGTCAATCTTTCCATGATAATTTGTCAATGCCTACTGAATAGAAATGTCAAATCAACATGGCTTCTAACTTCTGTCAAATCACAGTTATCCCTATGGAAAGTTCTATCACTCTAAAAAAAAAAACACCCGATACAAAGTCCATTAAAACTTCATACTAACGTAAATGATTTGAAGTAAAACACTTTATTTCCGCTTATTTAAATAAGCGGAAATAAAGTGTTTTACTTCAAATCATTTACGATGAATTTCCATCAAGTAGAGACCGAAACAATCAAGGATTCATACTAACGTGTTTGAAGTAACAGAATCGGACTTAAAATTTCCTGGCATCGAATTCGACTTTGGAGACTTGTATCTTTATCCTCTTGGATTGTCTGTAGAAGCAATTTTTGATCAATTTATTTATTTCGACGAGTTCCACCTTCGATTAAAAAGAAAACACCCTATTTTCGTTCATTTGCAGGCGGCATTTTCAAGTAGAAATGGAGGCCAATAAGGTGGTGAAGCTTATATTCAACGGGCATATTTTACAAAGAGAAGCAGACACGTTACAAAGTTGTGGCTTTTTTGACAACTGCGTTGTTCACTGCGTCTTTCTGCCAGCCACAAACTTCTCCCAGGGTGTAACGGCGGGGAGTGGAGATAGTAATCCTTCATCTTTCGGAGCAGATTCACACTCCGATAACAACAATCAACAGAATGAATGGCATCTGGAGAATTACCTTCTGGCGATTTTGTGTTGTTTCTTGGGTGCTGCCTGGTACTTACGGTGAGTTTTTGGGTGACGATTTCAATAGTGATAAACGATGATATTTTGTAAAAGTAAAAGTTTATAACAGTATTTAAGTATTCAATGGCAAAATTCAAGACAGGAGTCTGGACGCCTAAGTTATTTCTGGTCAAATTTCACAAAGTGATTCTACAGGCCATTTGCAACACAAAGGTCCTATAGAGTATGGTCCAATTATCTTTCGTTGTGAAGTTATTTGTGATTCTACTATTTTGCAATGTTTCACAAATTAAAACAAATTGTAGAAATTACTATGTTTTACTACCAATAAAAATATATATTACACATTTTCTTGTGACTCGAGTTTCGGGGAATGAACTGTCCTATCATCAGATAACTGAAGACCTAACAGTGGTACAGTGGTATTTATACAAAAGTGATAAATATTTTGAATATTTCAATAGATAACACCTAATAGTGGTACAGAGGTTTACAATTGGAACGTGATAAAAAAAGAGGGACTTCTGCTTATTGGACAACTCTCAGATACTTCACGTATCAGGGCGAGAAATAGAACAATGAGGATGAATCTCAAGACACCCCATCGAAGATATGTTCTTCAACAAAACTGTTGACGTTTTTTGGTTCACCAATAAATCTCTAATCTTTATGACAACTAAACTTTCTATGTAACATGTCGCATTTCGAAATATCTTGAAGCGGCACGTCGAATAATGGCTAAAGGACAGGGAGTGCTTTCTATCTAGTCGCCACAGGAGAGCCTGTATCCCAACAATACAAATGAATGTGTTAAGTCCAATAATTAACCCACAGCTTAATTTAAAAACAGAATAAAATAATTAAAACAAATTGTAAAAATTACCATGTTTACTACCAAAAAATATATATTACACATTTTCTTGTGACTCGGGTTTTGGGAAATGAACTATCCCATCATCAGACAACTGAAGACAGTGGTACAGAGGTATTTAAACAAAAGTGATAAATATTTTGAATATTTCAACAGATTCTAGATAACACCTAATAGTGGTATAGAGGTTTACAAGCGGAACGTGATAAAAAACCGGGTTAAAAAAGAGGGGCCTACTAACAGATATCGGAATGTCGGCAATCGACAAAGAAGGTTGTTAAACAGATGGTACCCATTTAAATATCTCAAATAATTTTTGGGGTTACATAGCTCCGTACAGTCATTTATTATTTTTACATTATTTTGTTGTATATCTCAAATATTTGGATTTACAAAGCTCCATACAGTCATTCATTATTTTTTACATTATTTTTATTGTGAACGAATTTGAAAATTTCAATAATCAAGTTTCTTTCCTTTTGAATCTACATGTAAAATCTTCTTGAGACTTTCTTTTGTCGAAAGGAATTACTGTTTTCTAAAGAATGAGTGGCAAAAGTTGAATTTTTGTTTACTTTTCATTAAATTCATTTTATGTTCGTTGAAGAAGGTTTTAAACAGATGTTTAGCATAGCTCCATACAGTCATTCATTATTTTCACATTATTGTTATTGTGATATGTCACAATTTTTTCACTAAAAACATAGCACAACTTGAAAACTATCATCTTAATCAAAATTCATTGTTCACCATTGGAAATAACAGAAAATTTTCCTTGTATTTATTGAGTTTATTACTACTTATAATACAGAAATCTCACAATGTATTTATTCCAGAGGGAATATTTTGGCAAATTATTTTCATCATTGATTACTCGGGAGAATCAAATAAAATTGCGCAAAAACAGATAACAAATAGATAGATAAGAACAAACAATTAAGCATTGAAAATATTCGCTATACACAGAGACTCCAAAAATATTACTAATACACTAGCGCCATCTAAAGAATGCAAAATACATACAAGACATACCTTTGCATGTTAATTCAATTATTTTGCATACTCTAGATTGCGTTAGTGTATTATTAATATCTTGGAGTCTCTGTGTATGTATTTTGCATACTCTAGATGGCGCTAGTGTATTAGTAATATCTTTGGAGTCTCTGTGTATAGCGAATATAGATATTGGAGAGATTTGGAGTCACTAGCATATAAAAATAGAGGTTAATATTTTATAGAAGGTATATAAAATTATTTAAAAATTTAAATATTAGCCTTCTACATATTTAATGTTTGGTGAACAATTTTTATTTATTGGGTTTTGTTATATCATTTGGATGTCTTATAATGAATGTTTATTTTATATGTCGTTTGATATAAGTGGTACTTGTATGACATTATTTTAATTTAATTTTTGAAGTTATAATCATTAAATATAATTTTTTGAAATTAAATATATAGAAGGCTAATATAATAATATTTAAATAATCACTAGCATACAATGCACTGACGAAAACCAATCAGTTTGAAACGTGCGCATGTCTGTAATTTGCCTCCGTGATTTACAAAACCTTGTCGAGTTTGTTCGAGTATAGAATTGTTATACAGATGTATGTTACACTGTCTCGATTTCTAGAACTTTCTATTACCTTAGCTCATACTCCTTATTAACGATTTTTGGTACAGATCAGCCGGATTAATTTATTTCAATATGAATATGCTAATTTTTGAGCGTTACGGCAATTCATGGTCTGATTTGAGCATGAGCAAAGTTTATTCTGCGTTCGTAACGTGAAAATATCGAGAATACATTTCTTCACTTGAATTAACACGCAAAGGTATGTATTTTGCATTGAAAATAGGACTCCAATTTTGTGAAACATTTTTTTCGAAACAAGTTATGTTTTCCCAGAATAAGATAATCTCAAAATACTGATAGGGGAACCAAACCGGAAAGTAATGTCGTTTCTGGGCATGTCGATATTTGATTGTCATTTGTCAGCTCATTATGTACTTCGAAGTCGTGTCAAAGACTTTTTGAGGTTATTGTGACTTGTTCTTTTCTAAATAATTAAATATAAGACTTTTTTTGCAATTTGGGGTGAAATGGCCAGCCAAATACCAGAAGAATATATTCGACAATGTATTCTTTTTGAGTTTCGCAAGCTGAGTAATGCAACAGTTGAGACCAAATACATTTGCGATGTTTATCCAAGTGCATTAGAGGTTTGTAAATGCCAAAGATGGTTCTCTAGGTTTAGATCCGGTAATTTTGATCCCTCAGACTCCTATCCATCAGGAAGAGCAACAACATTAGACAGATCCATGTCAGACAATCGAGGAATTCTCAAACACCCTTAACCAACCTTGGTCTACCATCCAAGAACATTTGCAGTACATTGGAAAAATAAGCAGAGCAAGTGTTTGGGTCTCCCATAACCTGTCGGAAGAGAACAAAGCCAACTAATCCATCACATGCAATGTATTGCTTCAACGGCACCATACAGAACCGTTTTTTCATCGCTGAAGACGAAAAATGGTCCTATATGGTAATCCAAAACGCAAAAGACAGCGCCTCTCCCCAAATAAATCACCACAAAGTACCGCGAATCCAGGTTTACATCCTAAAAAGGCGCTTCTGTGTGTTTGGTGGAGTATATGCAGAATTGTTCATTTTGAAGTGCTGAAACCTGGACAAACCGTTCTTTATTGTGAACAATTGGATCGAGTGAACCAATCTTTAATCGAAAAGTATCGGGCGATTGGCAACAGAAAAGGCGTTATTCTGCAACACAACAATGGTAAAAATTAAAGAATTGGGGTTGGTGAGAGGCACTGCCTCACCCATACTAGCCTGATATCACACCTTCGGTTTTCCACTTATTCCGATCGCTACATTTTTTTAGTGGATAAAAATTTGGAAATTTAGATGATGTCCAAAATTCCATCTCTAGGTATTTCACTCAAAAACCAAATCATTTTTATCGGTCCGACATTGAAATTTTGCATACTAGATGGCAAAAGGTTATTGGTAACAGAGGTGATTAGTTACATTATTGATTAAAAATAAAAACTTGTTAGTGAATTTCGAATTTAATTAAAAAAAAGCGACATCTGTTACATTTTGAACTGGAAGCCAAGAAATTAGATATCCTGGAATCAATAGAGGTTCATAAAAATTGACAAACCAGTGGTACTTCCTACTTTTCTACACAAAATATATAAAAACCTTTGAAATACAACTTGTTATAAAACTTTAAAATGTAGTAAGACTATGAAACTCGGTTGACTGAATCCTCAATACTAAAAAGGTAATTAAAAAATATATAGGAGATTATATTTTGTTTCAGATATGTATATTCTCACCTGTACACTGTAACGGCCACAATAGGACTTATTCTTATGACAGGAATATTCACAATAATAATGTTTGGGGTTCACTTTCCGGATAATGTGGAGTTAAATCAACAACCTACAGAAAATGTGCGATCACATCAATGATACTATTGATTTTTATTTTGTTGATATCCTTAAGGCTTGTGTAATGAATTATAATTTTAATATTTTATTTAGGTTGAGAAAAGATTGATCATATGTTACTATTTCTTTAATATTTATGAACTGTTGTTTTACAGTTGATAATATTTAATTAAAGACATTTTCCTTAATGCTGTTTCAATTTTCATTCCAATTAATATCGGTGTTTTTTTTTAGAGTGAC
The DNA here is from genome assembly GCA_034642435.1 of Megalocaria dilatata. Lineage (NCBI taxonomy): Eukaryota > Metazoa > Arthropoda > Insecta > Coleoptera > Coccinellidae > Megalocaria > Megalocaria dilatata. The sequence goes on from CM067861.1 coordinate 47,110,612, forward strand.
AGAACTTTGATTTGACAGAAGGTAGAAGCCATGTTATTTTGACATTTTTGTTCAGCAAACATTGACAAACTATGGAGAGACTCACGCCGCAACAACGTTTACAAATTGTTGAAATTTATTTTCAAAATCAGTGTTCTATTCGCTAAACTTATAGAGCACTTCGTGAAATTTATTGTTTACATAATCGTCCATCAGAGCAGCTTATTTGTCGAACTATCGATAGATTTCGGACAACATTTTCTCTACTCGATGCAACAACAACAAGACAAAGAACCGTACGTACAGAAGAAAATATCGCTGCTGTAAGTCATAGTGTTAATGATGATCCAGATTTATCTATTCGTCGACGTTCACAACAATTTGAACTCTGTGCATCCACCACATTGAATATTTTGCGTAAAGATCTTGGTGCTTTGGAATCCAACATAACTCGTGTTATTGATGAAATAAGGCCTGAATTACTCGAAAAAGTGGTCCAAAAATGGTCTGCTCGAATGCGGTTCCTCAGAGCTAGTCGAGGTGGACATATGCCGGAAATTATTTTTAAAACATAAATGTCATAAAATCACCTTTCATTTGAAAAAAAAATTGCCTTCAATCTTAATTCAAATGTATTTTATTTCAATTTAAAGTTCTATCACTCTGAAAAAACACTCGATATTTTGAAATTGCTAAGAAGGACCCAGAACAAATTCTGGAAATTCATTGTTCACGAGGTGGTAGCTCACTTTTTTCTTTGATAGATTTTTTCTTTTCTTTTTCAACATTACTGTGAATCTCCAGAAAGGTACTGTAGTTTAATTAACAGTAATAAGATCTGTTAAAAGTCGATGTTATGAAAGAAATCATGTTTACAATTGACCTAATACTAAAAAAAGTAACATAACACCTTTACCAAGGTTAAGAAGAAGTAAGAATTAAAACAAATTGTAGAAATTACTATGTTTTACTGCCAATAAAAATATATATTACACATTGTCTTGTGATTGAGTTTCGGGAAATGAACTATCCCATCATCAGACAACTGAAGGCCTAAGAGTGGTACAGAGGTATTTAAACAAAAGTGATAAATATTTTGAATATTTCAATAGATTCTAGGTAACACCTAATAGTGGTACAGAGGTTTACAAGCGGAAAGTGATAAAAAACCGGGTTAAAAAAGAGGGGCCTTCTAACAGATATCGGAATGTCGGCAATCGACAAAGAAGGTTGTTAAACAGATGGTACCCAGTTAAATATCTCAAATAATTTTTGAGGTTACATAGCTCCATACAGTCCTTCATTATTTTTACATTATTTTGTTGTATATCTCAAATATTCAGATTTACATAGCTCGTACATTCATTCATTATTTTTTACATTATTTTTATTGTGAACGAATTGGAAAATTTCAATATTCAAGTTTCCATTACTTTTGAATCTACATGTAAAATTTTCTTAAGATTTTCTTTTGTTGAAAGTAATTACTGTTTTCTAAAGAATGAGTGGCAAAAGTTGAATTTTTGTTTACTGTTCATTAAATTCATTTTATGTTCGTTGAAAAAGGTTTTAAACAGATGTTACTTTTTCAATAACTCAAATATTTTCGATTTACATAGCTCTATACAGTCATTCATTATTTTTACATTATTGTTATTGTGAACTAATTTGAAAATTTCAACAGATTCTAGATAATCGAGTTTATTCCCTTTTGATTCTACATGTAAAATTTTAAGATTATCTATTGTGGGAAAGGAATCACCTTTTTCTAGACAATGAGTGGCAAAAGTAGAATTTTGTTTATTTTTCCTGAAACTCATTTTATGTTCGTTGAACCTCGTCTTGAATGAACGTCCTGTTTGTCCTATATATTTATTACTGTACGTAGAACAAGATAACTCATAAACTCCTGATTTGTGTATGTCTGGAGTAGGGTCCTTTACGTTAAATAATACCGATGATAATTTCTTTTGCGTTTTGAAGGCAATAAGGCATCTGATTTTGAAAAACTATTGGCCACTTTTTGACTTATGCTACCAAAGTACGATAGAGAAATGAGAGAAAATAAAAAATTCATTTCTCTATCGTACTTTGGTAGCATAAGTCAAAAAGTGGCCAATAGTTTTTCAAAATCAGATGCCTTATTGCCTTCAAAACGCAAAAGAAATTATCATCGGTATTATTTGATACAAATCGGGAGTTATCTTGTTCTACGTGCAGTTAAAAATATATAGGGCAAACATGACGTTCATTCATATTGAAAAAATTTTTTTGTTGAGAAAATTTTTTTTTGGAGAAATTTTTTTCGGGAGAAAATTTCTTCGAAAATTTTTTTTTCAGGCGAAAAAAACTTTTTTTTTTCTGGGAGTAAATTTTTTTTTTGGAGAAAATTTTTTCAAAAATTTTTTGGAAATTTTTTTTTTGGAGAAAATTTTTTCAAAAATTTTTTTTTGGGAGAAAATTTTTTCTGGCAGAATATATTTTCAAATTTCTTTTTGTGAGAAAATTTTTTCAATTTTTTTTTGGGAAATTTTTTTTTGCGACGAGCCGTTAAGGTAGCCACGTTAGGTAGTCCTAAGGCTTAAGGCCCTTAAAGGCCTTAAGGGCTTAACGCCTTAAGGGCTTAAGGGCCTTAAGGGCTTAATAATACTTAATAGCCACGAGCCGTTAAGGTAGCCACATGCCGTTAAGGTAGCCACGAGCCGTTAGGTAGTCCCATTAAGGCCTTAAAGGCTTAACGAAATTTTTCAAATTTTTTTTGGTCACTTTTTTAGGTGACAAAAATTTTTTTTTTGGAGAAATTTTTTTTGGGAGAAAATTTCTTCGAAAATTTCTTTTTCAGGCGAAAAAAAAATTTTTTTTCTGGGAGGAATTTTTTTTTGTGGAGAAAATTTTTTTTGTGAGAAAATTTTTTCTGGGAGAATATATTTTCAAATTTTTTTTGTGAGAAAATTTTTTCAATTTTTTTTTTTGGGAAAATTTTTTTTTGGTTGAAAATTTTTCCAAAATTTATTTTTTTTTGGGAAAAAATTTTTTCAAATTTTATTTGGTCACTTTTTTTTGGGTGACAAAACAAACCCGGTTTTTTTATCACGTTCCGCTTGTAAACCTCTGTACCACTGTTAGGTATTACCTAGAATCTGTTGAAATATTCAAAGTATTTATAACTTTTGTTTAAATACCACTGTACCACTGTTAGGTTTTCAGTTGTCTGATGATGGGATAGTTCATTTCCCGAAACTCGAGTCACAAGAAAATGTGTAATATATATTTTTATTGGTAGTAAAACATAGTAATTTCTACAATTTGTTATAATTATGATCAACTACCAAATAGTAACGACTGAAACAATTCAGTATCTAAGAAATAAGAAACTGGTATTTCCCTATAGATGGTGATAGCCATCACTTTAAGGACCTTAATACTGACTCTGCAGGGTCATCATCTCACTCTAATAGCTGACAACGTTTTTCAACACACAACAACCCAAGTCCCATACACCAGTATATTTTTTATAACCTTAAACATATCGAGTTTAAATGCAAAGTCTAGATGGCCCACACATTATAAAGTAATTTTATCAATGCCCTAATTGACAAATGTAATTACGTCACACCACATGAGAAAAGAATTTTATCTCAATCCGTCTTTAACACTGATATTAGGAAGGAGATAAAAAAATTAATACAAATATTCAATTATTTATTAGGAAAAGTACATGGATCTTTAGATACAGATTCTAACATCTAATGCTATTATTAACCAATTGATATGAAAATTTTGCAATAGTGCACAAATTTACAGTGTATGATTCCAAAGGTTATAATTAACATTGGTTAACAATACATTTCGTTAAATATATATAAATTATTATTTACTACTCGAGATTTCAATTGGTTCTTGTGAGTTGGCTTTCTAAATTGACAGAAAATAGGAAAATGCACTGGTATTCAATTAATGTATTCTCAAGAAAATATGTAACCACCTAAACATGACAACGGAGTAAATGGAGAAATAAAAAGATTATAAATAGAAGAGCATTTTCTAAGCCATGAACCAATGTATATCTCATTTTAGATAACACCGAGTATCAGGAAAATATATTTGTTCTCAAAAACATTACATTATTTATTTTCATTATATTGCAAACACTAAATTATCGATCATTAGTTTTTATTCTCAACATGGTTTAAAAAAATAGTTACTAATAAATAACAAGTTACCTATCAATATTCTTAAAAAACTCAATACATTCATATATGTATTGCTTCTGATAAATGGATATATTCACATGATAAAATGTATTTGACCAAAAATGTCAAGAAAAAAGACAAATTTCAAACACATGGACCCACACACGGGTCTTTATATTATAAGAATACTACTTGTAAAGCTACCTTGATATTTCAGTTTTTCTCATCAGCTTAATGTTTCATGACATTTGCGCTTTATCAGACTAACGTTCATTTTAAGAAAATCAACTTATATTCAACATTACCAATATATAGTTGAGCATGCATTGATTTCATAATCTTGATGACTTAAAGCATATTATATCCAAATATCTAAAAAATTTTCTAAAACTCTTCCTCTTAAATTCCATAAAAAATTCGTTTCGATAAATCGAAAATTTCAAACTTCATAAATTCCACACTAATCTTAATATCACACGAGTCGCAATTAAAGCTCATCTGATTTATCCACAAGTCAAAAAATTTCATTGTTTTCTTTCAATCTCTTTAAAAATATTCGATATTGAACAATTATAGTCTTATCCAAAATCATTGTCAAGTCGAAAACATGCGACACTTATCAGATAAAAATCTTAATAATTTAGTTTTAAATTATAAGCATTTAAAAACTAGAGAAAATTGAGATCATGTGATGACTTTTCAAGTACAAAGACGACAAATCGAGTATTTTATGTAGTCATGTAAATTAAAAACTCCAAAAAATTCAAAAAAATTATTGACAACCACTTTTTAGGTTAATTAAAGTTTGATGTTAAATTTAAAAAAAACACGAACATTCTGTAAAAACTACATAAATTTAAGTAAAAAAAAAATTTAATTAAAATTTCTTAGAAAAATTATATTTGTACTTCAGTAGACCTATGGAATTCTCATATATCATTGAATATTCCAAAATATAAAAGAATCTATGGATAATAAAGAAATTTTATAGTTATAATATTTTATATATTTATAGTTATAATAATATATATTATAACATATCATATGTGATTAACTAAAACAATATTGTAGCAACCACTTGTGATTAATATTTTCCATAAGATCCTTTATATTTTGGAATCCTGTACGATATTTGGGAATTCCGTATATATAATAAAATAGAAACTTAGCTTTTCTAGGACATTTTGATTTAAATTTTTTTTAATTAAATAAATTATGCAGGGGTTTTATAGAATTTTTTTATTTAAAATTAAATATTAACTTGTATCAAGACGAAAAAATAATTATATATAATATATTATATATATATATATATATATATATATATATATATATATATATATATATATAAATATATTATATATATATAATTTTGTTTTTTGTTCAGAATGAAACTAAATGAAATAAATTTTTCATTAATAAGGTACGAATAAGGAAAAAGTTACGGACAATACAAGGGTTAGAAGTTGTACTTTCTACCTCTTACAACATCAGTGGAAAACCAAAAAATTATTTATTGAAGACCTTTCAACAGAGAATGCGTGCCTGCTTGATTTGCTTAGTAAAAAAAAATTAAGAACCTTTTTTTGTGCCCCCCATCGGGGGGCACAAAATTCTTTTTATGTGAAAGGTCCATTTTAATTTTCAACAATTTTACTTTTTTATCAATGAGCTATGGAATAATCAATTGTTGAAAAAAAGGGATATTTTATTTAATACTGAAGCGGCTTTAAACTAATTTCCAAAAGGGTTATTCGGATTAAAAAAAAAATAAGAGATGAAATATGTTACGGTCACAGTACTTGAAAAACAATCAGAGAATGTCAATTTCCTGCATTTTTCTGAACGTCTATAATTTCAAAGTATGAATAGATTTGCTTTATTTTTTTCATGTCAACCTCTGGTCCATCATCTATTTCCAGCTTTTTACATTACATTTCGAAAATGTAGTTTATATTTACTTAAATTATTGAACTCTTTCAGCTGTTATTACTTAGTTTTTTAATTTAAATGTTTACAACAGTTTTATATGGACCACAAATCATATTTCAATTGTAAATTCGGGTAGGCTAGGTTTGGACAGTCCGACAAATAAAAAATGATTTATGCCTACAAGGGAGGATGCAAAATATTTTTTAGGATCATTAAATGATACAATGGCATAAATTTTAAACAAATTAAGGATACAAGTTCAAATTTGGGTCCAGAAATTCTTTCATAATTCGCTATATCTTATTATGACAATATATACCAATTTTTCTCATCTCTCAATTACTTCAAAAATAATTAAAATCAAACGCTCAATTTATATACAAAAAATTACGAACAAATGTGTACAATTTCTGAATGCACAACCAACTTTTGAATTATTATAAAGAACAATAGTTCATCGACTATATCTAGATTTAAAACGCTTATTATGCTGTACTCTCTCAATATAATCGTTTTCTGATATGTTACCTTAGAAATTTTAACAAATTTTCAACGACTATAAGATACAAAACATAATTTTTCTCATTTGCTGTTTCAGAGGTCCAAAACATCAAGGAAAAATCATTGACACATACTCAACATTCTTGAAAAATTCCGTGATATACGGATTGGTTAGAAAGGTGAAGCTTTTTCAAAAGGAACTCGTCAAAATTCTAAATTTCGTTAAAAACCCCCCCCTAAGCAAAATAAAACAGATTTATCAGTTTTCGTGCATTTCAATCACAAACCTGATCCCCCACTGATATTATTTCGCTGGAAAACAATAATCAGTACAAAATTTAACTTTTGTGAATTTGTTGAAAAGTCGGGTAGATTGAAGTAGTAGTACGACCTAAGTTAGAAGAGCTGACTTAGTAAAACTGAGGAAGAAACTGGATAATGGGAAATACAATAGTATTCTAAAGGATAATAAAACAACCATGCCAGTATAAAAGGGCAACGGGCTTAAAAAACTCCAAGATCATCCTTCAGAAAAATATATTAGTAGCTCAACAACTAAAATTTTACCGGTGAAGTGAATTATTTTCATGAAACTTATGAGAGAAAATCCTCACGTTATCCCATCAAATATTGTTCTTAAATGTCAAAGGAAAATTACATACCAGGGCCGTAACAGAATAAATTTTGTAGCTGATTTTTTAACATCATTATTTTGAAACTTCTAAGAATTTTCACGAGGTCTCCTGTTAAAAATACCTTGCCTTCGAAAACATAACGTATGCAAGAAGTCTAGCAGTCATCCTTAGAATGAACGTTAAAATAATAACAATATAGTAAAACCTATTATAATAAATATTTCTTGGCACTGTAGTAGGAGGAAATGGACGGGTTGTGGAATATCTGGTTAAATAGGATACCACACTAGTAATTATTTAAAGTCATGTCTAAAATAATGTAATAAATTAATTTCAACTGTCCAATATGTCATACCTGAGAATTAGAAACCATTAAATAGAGATAAAACACGTATTTACAATATGTGCGTACTAAGAGCATGGATAAAATTAGATGTGTCCAAAAATCATAGAATATCCCATTTCAAAAAATTTTAGAAATTAAATTGAAATATTAGTTTCTTTGTAGGTTTTATTTATGATAGGATTAATAGCCAAGCAACGGGATATGAGTGAAAACCCTTGTATCTATCAATTCTATAATATTTAAAACTTCGAACGACATTACCCGTTACTAGAACTACATTTTTTTAATTTAGAAATGATTCAAACATCATTCATTGACGTTTGCTTTCAATAACACTGATATTCTGATCTAAATATTATGGGCATTTCCTTCAATTTTTCGTCGTGTCCATATTAAAATTATCTCATAATTCATAACTGGCTTAAAGATTAAAGGTATTTGTATATAAAATATATAATATAAAAAATTACTCACATTTTATCATGTCAAACAACTATTTTGACAGGTTAGGTTTATCCTCAAAAGTCAAGCGGATTTCAACCAAAAACGATATGAGCGCCATCTTAAACTCTTTTTCAAGAAGAAATGAATAAATACAAGGTTTTCAAGCATTTCCATTGTGACGCTGATATACGACATAACGATATATGCCGTTTATGAGTAAATTTTTTTTAAATCGTGTAAAATATACCGGTGAACATTGAATAGATATCTCAAAACACAATTAAATAGTATCCTATCATAGGCAGATATCTCAAACCAAACGTCCACTTTTGAATGGCTTGTATGTTTGTATATTATCTTGTAAACGTATCACTGTAACAAAATAATTTCATTGTACAAATAGGCAGGTGTGGTTTCTAACGATACACAGCGTCGGCTAGCGAAAGAGCCAGATACTTATTACTGTAGTAGTGCAGGTACAGGAGAAATTCTGTGTTTGTCGTCTGAAAAAGTTCAAAATGTCACTGATAGTACAAAAAAATTATAAATATAAGAAAAACAAATGTTAACTTCCGCTATTTTATTGATTTTCACAGAAATTGTTTCGTCATACCATGACTTCATCAGGTGAGTATTTAAACAGTTTAAATACTCACCTGATGAAGTCATGGTATGACGAAACAATTGTTGTGAAAATCAATAAAATAGCGGAAGTTAACATTTGTTTTTCTTATATTGAAGATGAATTTCCGTCAAGTAAAGACCGAGACAATCAAAAAAATTATGCTCAAAATTTAGACGTCGTAAAAACCTGGTGGAGTTACACAATAAATGCTTTTCCTATACACTGCTAAAAAACTGAAGTGGATAATTTTCGTACATAAAAAGGGAAATATTAGGAGTACAAATAAGTTTCCGCCGTTTTTTAACACAAATTGAATATTTATTATAGAAGAACGGTAATATAAATTTATTTAAAATATTGCCCATCACTTGCAACCACTTTTTCCCATCTCTCAGGCAGAATTCGAATCCCAGGTCTGAAGAACTCCTTGTCTTTTGAGGCTATCCACGAATCAACCCAATTTTTGGTATCCTCATAAGATGTGAACCGCTGCGCCGTCAGAGCATGTGCCATGGGCCGGAACAGGTGATAATCGGACGGTGCAATGTCTGGTGAATACGGCGGGTGGGGTAACACATCCCAATCAAGTGTTTCGAAGTACTTTTTCACGAGAGCCGCAACATGTGGACGAGCATTGTCATGCAGAAGAATAATTTTTTCGTGTCTAGAATAGTATTGAGGGCGTTTTTCCTTCAGAGCTCGGCTCAATCTCATCAATTGTGTTCGATAGAGGGCTCCAGTAATTGTTTCGCTCGGATTAAGCAACTCATAATACACTACACCTAGCTGATCCCACCAAATACACAGCATAAGTTTTTTACCGTGAATATTCGGTTTTGCTGTTGATGTTGACGCGTGGCCAGGTAATCCCCATGATTTTCTTCTTTTTGGATTGTCATAATGTATCCACTTCTCATCACCAGTTACGATACGATGTAAAAAACCCTTTTTTTATGTCTAGCTAGCAGCATTTCACTTAAGCATAATCGGCGTTCAATATCTCTCGGCTTTAATTCGTACGGAACCCAACTTCTTTATGCATCATTCCTAATGATTTTAAACGATGTGAGACTGCTTGCTGAGTGACTTCTAATGTTAGAGCAAGTTCTTTTTGTGTTTGAGATGAATCTTCCTCCAATAATTCCTCCAATTCTGCATCCTCGTAAATTTTTGGCCTTCCACTGCAATCTTTGTCTTCTATGTCGAAATCACCGTTTTTAAACTTTTGAAACCACTCTCGACACGTTCTCTCACTCAAAGCACCCTCACCATATGCTTCTACGAGCAATTGATGCGCTTCAGCAGCAGATTTCTTTAAATTAAAGAAGTAAACTAATATTTCCCGCAAATGACGCTTACTTGGCTCAAATTTTGACATTTTCAACTTATAAAAATTATATTTTACCAATATAAAATCAATGATATTAATAGGTTATGTTGTTCTTGAATGTCCAAACTATTTTTTAAGCCGGTTATCATCTGCGAAAGCTAACCGAAACTCCGTGCCGCACCATCTACAATAAAACGGCGGAAACTTATTTGTACTCCTAATAAAAAAAGATCTTGTATATGTACTGATGTATTAAGTTAGGTTAACCTGCCTGAAATGAAAACGGTAAGCACAATTTCTTTAGAGCGAACATAGCTAAGATATTTAGACCCTGAAAGTTGCAAGGCTCTACCCCTTAAGACGGATGAAGTTCAATTATCAGGTATATATAGAATCAATGACGAATAAAATTACAAAGTTGCATTGTTTACAAAACCAATACTCCCGATAAATCAACTGTTATAAATAAAATGTTATACATTTATCTTAAATTCGAGGAAGTCTTGCATAAGAACGCATCAATGCAAGTGTAGTCCAATAGTTTAGATGTAGAAAAATGTTACTATAACTGGAGCATTTCCATTCGAGTTATCAACCACCTAACTTATCCCCGAGAAAGAATAAATGATGATTTTACTCACCTCACATATTGATTTCTTTCATTTGTATCATGTTTTTGTTGTTCTCTATTCTCCAACTGATTGAATTCGTTTGAAATTTGCTCAGTTGCATCGCTCGCTCCATCACACAAGAAGCTGAAAGCCTGGCCTCGGCGTCGTGATCCCAACATTCTTCCATTGTATCGCACATACCGGTCAAACCCTGAAATTAAATTATGACTTTACTAATTCACCGTTAACAAATTGACCATGCTGTGCCTAAGGTGAAGTAAGGACACAGTAATAATGCCTAAGCAGAACACAACTGATCTTCTAATTCTCACAAGTTACATGCTCGACTTCTGCTTATTGGACAACTCTCAGATACTCCACGTATCAGGGCGAGAACTAGAACAATGAGGATGAATCTCAAGACACCCCATCGAGGATATGTTCTTCCAGAAAACTGTTGACGTTTTTTGGTCCAGCAATAAATCTCTAATCTTTATGACAACTAAACTTTCTATGTAACATGTCCCATTTCGAAATATCTTGAAGCGGCATGTCGAATAATGGCTAAAGGACAGGGAGTGCTTTCTATCTAGTCGCCACAGGAGAGCCTGTATCCCAACAATACAAATGAATGTGTTAAGTACAATAATTAACCCACAGCTTAATTTAAGAACAGAATAAAATAATTAAAACAAATTGTAGAAATTACTATGTTTTACTACCAAAAAATATATATTACACATTTTCTTGTGACTCGAGTTTCGGGAAATGAACTATCCCATTATCAGACAACTGAAGACCTAACAGTGGTGCAGTGGTATTTAAACAAAAGTGATAAATATTTTGAATACTTCAACAGATTCTCGGTAATACCTAATAGTCATATAGAGGTTTACAATCGGAACATGATAAAAAACCGGGTTAAAAAAGAGAGGCCTTCTAACACATATCGGAATGTCGGCAATCGACAAAGAAGGTGTTAAAAAGATGGTACCCATTTAAATATCTCAAAAAATTTTTGGGGTTACATAACTCCGTAGTCATTCCTTATTTTTACAATATTTTGTTGTATATCTCAAATATTTGGATTTAGAAAGCTCCATACGGTCAATTCATTATTTTTTACATTATTTTTATTGTGAACGAATATGAAAATTTCAATAATCAAGTTTCTTTTCTTTTGAATCTACATGTAAAATTTTCTTAAGATCTTCTTTTGTCGAAAGGCATTACTGCTTTCTAAAGAATGAGTGGCAAATGTTGAATTTTTGTTTACTTTTCATTAAATTCATTTTATGTTCGTTGAAAAAGGTTTTAAACAGATGTTACTTTTTGAATATCTCAAATATTTTCGATTTACATAGCTCCGTACAGTCATTCATTATTTTTACATTATTGTTATTGTGAACTAATGTGAAAATTTCAACAGATTCTAGATAATCGAGTTTCTTCCCTTTTGATTCTACATGTAAAATTTTAACAATAGATAATCTTAAAATTTTACATGTAGAAATTAAATAATGACCTTACTAATTCACTGTTGGATCAACAAATTGACCGTGTTGTGCCCGAGGCGACGTAAGGACACAATAATAATGCCTAAGCAGAACACAACTGATCTTCTAATTCTCACAAGTTACATGCTCGACTTCTGCTTATTGGACAACTCTCAGATACTCCACGTATCAGGGCGAGAAATAGAACAATGAGGATGAATCTCAAGACACCCCATCGAAGATATGTTCTTCTAGAAAACTGTTGACGTTTTTTGGTCCAGCAATAAATCTCTAATCTTTATGACAACTAAACTTTCTATGTAACATGTCCCATTTCGAAATATCTTGAAGTGGCATGTCGAATAATGGCTAAAGGACAGGGAGTGCTTTCTATCTAGTCGCCACAGGAGAGCCTGTATCCCAACAATACAAATGAATGTGTTAAGTCCAATAATTAACCCACAGCTTAATTTAAGAACAGAATAAAATAGTCTATAGAATATACTTTATTAGTACTTACTGGATGATGCCTCCAGTGATCCTGGATGGTAGGTCGAACTTTCTTCTGCACAACAGATTCCTGCATGTCTTCCAACGTGGGGTGCTGACCTACTTCCTCTTCAAAAGGCAAGCGATACTCTGGTACAGGTCCTTCCTGAGCTGTACAACGAGATACCAGTTCCCAGAGGACCAAACCGCAGGCGTACATATCGATTCTTAAGAACGCATCTGGAGTGAAGTTAATGGCACCTTCTAAAACCTCTGGTGCCATATATCTATCAAAAAATAATAGAAGCCATGCAAGCAATTCATATACAGGTTTGGAAATACGATATTCAATGCATAAGACAGAGAATTCCGACACAGAGTCGAACATTGGAATAACGAAAGATATGAGCGTTATGATAACGAATAATCCATTGTGTAACTCGAAAAGAATGCCCTTCTCTCTCACAGAGATATGGGAAGTGAGAAGTTTAGTTTTGGATGATCAGATCCAGTTGGCGCATAGAACTCGGGAGTGTGAAGTGTAGTCAATAACGCTTGAAAATCAAATAGACTCTTTGTAAATACTACTCTGTCAAGAAAGTACCGGGAATTTTCAATTAAAACAATATTTTTACATTTAATCGTCAAAATTTATTGGGTCGCCTTCAAAATAGGCTCCATTTGCTCCAATACATCTATGCCAACGGCACTTCCAATTATCGAAACATTTTTTTATAGGCGCTTTCCAGGATGGACTTTAGCTCTCGCGCCGAATTTTGTTTTATGGCTTCAATCGACTCAAAACGGGTGCCACGAAGGGGCAATTTTAGTTTTGGGAAGAGGAAAAAGTGGCAGGGAGCCAAATCCGGCGAATACGGTGGTTGCTGAAGCACGTTTGTTTAGTTTTTGGCGAGAAAATCAGTCACAATCGCAGCTCGGTGAGAAGGCGCGTTATCGTCATGCAAAATCCACGAGTTGTTCGCCCACAAATTTGGCCGCTTTTTACGGATACGCTCACGCAAACGTTTCATAACGCCTAGGTAATACTCCTTGTTTACCGTCTGATCCTCTGGAACGAATTCGTAGTGCACCACGCCACGGATATCGAAGAAAACAATGAGCATCACCTTCATTTTCGAGCGGCTTTGGCGTGGTTTTTTCGGTTTCGGCTCATTTTTTGCCACCCATTCCGATGATTGCTGGCTTGTTTGCATATCGTACTCGTACACCCAGGTCTCATCACCAGTTATAATGCGTTCCATGAATGTAGAATTGGAATTACAGCGATCCAACATGTCTGAAGCAACCTGTTCGCGATGACGTTTTTGAAGAAAATTCAGGTCTTTCGGTACGAGTCGTGCGGCCACCTTTCTCATGCCCAAAATATCAATCAAAATCGTACGTGCGGACTCGTGGGATATCTTAAGATCATGTGCTATCTCTCTCAAGCTGGTACGACGGTTTCCCAGCACCCTTTCCTTAATTTTATCGACGTTATCTTCGATCGAACGAGGCAAGTCTTCGACCACTTCACGACCGTCCTTGAAGGCTCTGTACCACTGATATGCACGAGTTTTCGATAGAGCATTATCACCAAAGGCCTTTTGCAACATTTTCAAGGCACACGAAAATTCATTTGCAACACAAAACTTTAAACAAATTTTTTGCTCAACGTAATCACCCATAGTAAAAATCGGCACGCACTCTGACATCAACTGACTTAATCAGCTGTTGCAAACACACTAGTTGACAGATCCCGCTCAAGCTTGGCATAGTAATTAAGGACAGTGGTACCAACCTAGGAAAAAAAATTTTTACCTGCCTCATTGCCCCGCCAGATTTAAATCGATAATTCCCGGTACTTTCTTGACAGGATGTAGAATTGTTTACAGTAGAAGAAAAAATTGAAATTATAAAATGGTAATTTAGTGGTCACTCAATTGAAGAAAGAATACATTTATTTATTGTTGCATTTAAAGATTGGCTAATTCCTTCAAGTTCCACTACTTCGTATTATATTAAACAGTGAGGGTTAAACAATGAAGCGAGATTGGGTAAATAAATAAAGATATGCTGTCCAAAATTTCATCTTCTTTGTGAAGTTGTGAGAGATAAATAGGAAATGAAACTGATAAGAAAACATGGTACTTACCTTCTAGTTCCAACCTGCCCGTGCGTATCGCCACAAGCCTTTCCAGCTTCAAAGATGATGGCCAATCCGAAATCGGCGATGCAAGCAGTCAAGTCACTTTTCAGAAGAACATTTTTGCTCTTGAAGTCGCGGTGTGCCACGGCAGGTTTCATAGGTTCACCTGGCGATTTGCCCGGTAGAGCTTCGTGCAGATGCATCAAACCTGAGGAAGCGGGCGCAGCTTAGATAAAGATAATATAAAAGGATCGAGGAAAATGAATCCATTATTTTTTCGATAGATGGCTCTAGTGATTGATCGATTGAACAATTTCAGGACCAAGACTTCTATGAGAGAGACATAATGATATTATATGCATACTTGACGCAAGGAGAAAAATGTAAAAAAACTTTCACACAATGCATAAAAAATGATTTAAAAAAACTGTATTATCTCACCTCTTGCCATGGAACCAGCAATTTTACATAACTCTGGCCAAGTCAAAGTGTGTGCCTTTAGAAAGTCGCACAAAGAACCTCTCGAATGAAACGCTGTCAACAGCCAAAATTCTGAGTGTAGGTTGTCTCCGTGCTTCTCGACCCCAATATAATGTAATATATTGGGATGGCTCATGTGTGGTAGTTTAAAGATTTCCTGTTCAGTCAGCCAAGACTGTTTATCCTGTATTGAAAAACACGGTTAATAACGGTTAAAAAAAATAGTTTTTTCAGGGTAAAGTACTAAATTTTTTTGCACCGTGACATAATAACGATATTCAAATAAAAATCGTAGTTGAAGCATGTAAAGTTAGAAAGACAGATCGCGATATTTTATAATGAATTTGTAAACGTTGTTGGAGCGTATACCTTTCCATAGATAGACATTGACAAATACAACTGTCAATGTCACAAATAAACAATGGCTGCCATGAGTAATGTCAATTTAAAAATGGGGCGTTCCCATTGAAAGACTCTTTACTACGAACTACATTATTAGTTACTTGTGTGTATGTGGAAAATGGAAGACGGTTTTAAACGGGCCATTTCAACGATTCTGCATGCCGATGATTTTGCAATGTTTATTCGATCTCCTATCGTCATTTTGAAACCACCAGTTGCATAAAATCGTAGACAAACCAATTATTATAATCTCGCATCTAACGATTTATTCCTTTTAACGCGTGGATCAATTTAAGTTTATGTAATAATTCCATCACGACATTTTACAAATCAGGAATCATTTAGCCGAATCTGTCCATTTTTGATCATACAAGGGTGGATCAAATATAAGCCTGCATTCCATCCCTGTACAGTTAATTATTTGAAAAAAAAGTCAAAAATACTTACCTGAACGGGAAATACTTTTACTGCAATTTCTTCAGCCTTGAATTGAGCTTTCCAGACCACGCCAAATCTACCTTTGGCTTTGATCTCAACTAGTTGGATGGGCCTTAAATCTAAATAAGGGGAAGGAGGCGGCAATGGACTGGGATCTGAAGTTGGTAGCTGAAAATATTTTTGTATTTCACAAATTGTACAAAAGTATCGGGTGTTTTTTTAGAGTGATATAACTTTAAATTGAAATAAAACACATTTAAATTAATATTGAAGCCAAATTTTTTTAAACACTGGTTGCCCGAAGACTTGGAAGCTATTAAGTTGAAAGAACTACATAACAGCCTGCTTGAGACGACCTACAAAACCACCACCTGTTTCGATTGGCAAAATATCAGCCTGTATTCTAAACCAACCAGGGAAGTAACATTGAGGAATTTTGTATATATTCATATCACATTAAGGAACTTTAAATTTTGTATATATTAATAATAACATTCCCATTTTCTATATATTTTTCCACTTTTATCGGTAATAATATTATTGAAACTTACTCTAGTGTTAGATAGTAAATTGCATATTTTTTCTAAATGTATATATGAAATTTGTAAGAAAAATTACTTGTGGTAAATTAAACGAGTGACTTGTTTGTCAGGCAGTTGTGTCTTTTCATTTTGTTGAATTGTGAGATCAGGCTCACGACCCAGTTAAACCGACTGGATTCGGGCATCTTAAAATATAATTGTAGTTGAATTGTTACATGAATTTTCTTCAAAAGAGAATGGATCAGATAAGATGATGAAACTACGATCAGAGGATTCTTGGGATAGCAAACCCCTCAAAATTTTACGTTTGTCATCTACTGATGACGGAACTTCAATTTTTCTCATCGCAATCTCATAAGTAAGTTCATTTTGCTTTAGAAAGTGTGGATTAATCGCCATTATGCCAAAAATGGAGAAAAATTTTAATGACTATATATTACGGAAAAGAAAAAATGGAAAATGACACCCGTTTGAAAAATCTTGCAAACAATGACCCAAAGAAACTTACTACCCGAAACGAGCTCCTTGGTTGACCAGGAACCCAAAGTTCCTTCCACCCGGAAAGAGTGAGATCAAGTTTATTTGAAATCCAAAAAAGGAATTCAAGTGCCTCATGTTGGGCGCCGAAATTCATGTAACAATTCAGCTACAATTATATTTTAAGATGCCCGAGCTCAATTTTTCTTCATTTTTTGTAAAACACTTATTGTAATGTTCAATCAACGCTACCTCACGTTCCGCTACATCGTTAACCACAGTCAATTTATAAAAAAACTTCACACATTCATTATAACTTTCATCAAGAGGCCAAAAATTCACGTCTCTTTCCATAAAAAGCAAAAATTAAGATACGAAAGTATTAGAAGTTTGACAGTTAAATAAAAGGATCTGTTAAACCAAAAGAAATATAAAATACAAAAAATTTGTAAAATTTGACGAAATTTTTTGATAAACTTGATAGTTTCGTCAAAAAAAATTGGAAAAAAATGAGAAAATATTATAAATTATATTTTAAAGTTGAATAACTTCGGTTTATCGAAAAATTCTAAGATAGCTTTTTTGTAGAGCGTTCAATTTTACACAAGAAAATTATTTAGTCTAGCTTTTTTGATAAACGATTAAAGAGTTATAAAATTCTAAACTCAAAAAAAACAAGCTTTCCCATGTTGATCATACGGGAAATTGAAATTTACCATGCGGGACATCTTAATATTAATATTAAGGGCTGTAACTTTCACAGGATTTTTGTTCGTCATTTCCAACAATATTTTCGATATATTTAAGAAAAAAGAAATAGTCGATTTTTTTGAATCAGTCTAATGCAGTGTCCAACTTGTTGTGAACGTCGACGAATAGACAAATCTGGATCATCATTAACACTATGGCTTACAGCAGCGATATTTTCTTCTGTAGTTACAGTTCTTCGTCTTGTTGTTGTTGCATCGAGTAGAGAAAATGTTGTCCGAAATCTATCGATAGTTCGACGAATAAGCTGCTCTGATGGACGATTATGTAAACCATAAATTTCACTATAAGTTTGGTGAATAGAACACTGAATTTAAAAATTTGGGGCGTGAGTCTTTCCATGATAATTTGACAATGCTTACTGAGCAGAAATGTCAAAACAACATGGTGTCTACCTTCTGTCAATTACAGTTATCCCTATCGAAAGTTCTATCACTTTAAAAAAACACACGATATTTTTTATTTTTTTATTTATTTATTTATTTATTTATTTTTTTTTTTTTATTTATTAAACAGGAACCTCAACATATAAGAAGATATCAAATTTACATTACAGAGTGTCTTCAAAGGTGAATCTTTTCTTTTACAGCAGGTAGAATTCATCAAAATAAACTATTTCACCAAAAATTGCATATATAAAATATTCAAGGGGACATAATCCAGGTCTAGTGTTTGAAGATTTTCAAGAATTCAATTTAAATAATTTCTGACATTTATGGAGGATTTTGAGGTTTTATAACTTTAAAATGTTCAAAGACTCCCAACCTTGGTCTGTAGTCAGATGCTCTTTCAGTCTTGCTTCAAAGTTTGTTTGATCCAAGTAAGTTGCGTTATAATACTCAAACAAATAAACGCTCTTCTATACCTGACTATAGAAAAATCCAGATCATAAATACATAACTTTAAGTTATTTTGGACATTCATCCACGAACATTCGAAATAATTTCATTCGGGAGTCTACAGAATCGATTGTTATGATTGTAAAATAAGTTACAAGACTGGGAGATTGACCAAAGGTCAGCCGTCTTTGAACATATTAAATCTTTCATAAACGGCTGAAAGGATTTATTGGAGTGATTGGAAATAAGCAAAGTCTATAAGGATCAAGCGCTGAACAACCAATTAGGAATGAGCCATTTCCCACTACTCAACATATAGCCCCGCCCGCCTAATCTTCAACATGTAACCACGCCTCCAATCCTCGATATGTAAGCATGCCCCGCCCCCTCCATAATATGACACCCTAAAAGTGATAAACATCTAGAAATTCAAATTTGCAAATAATTTTGACCAGTTAAATACCGAACCACCACTCAACATCATATACGAAACCCTATGGCAGATTTGTGTTTGGCACAAGTTTTTATAGACAATTTTAGGTGAAAGGGTCAATTCTACCAACTGTTGAAAAAGAACTTCAGGGTGCAACACTTCTAATGTCCTGAGTATATTATTCTTACCAGTAACAATAACAAATAACATTCTTCGACTACCTTGGCAATAAATTTATCATCTTACCTCATTGAAAACTTTGGTTTTCCTATACCAAATGTAGCTAACGATCAAGATGAAGAAGATCATGAAGAAAACCGCAATAATGACAGCGACTTCCAGTATAGTCAATGAATCTGGTGATATAGCAGGAATTGGGGCTGAAAAAGAAATTGAAAAGAGCTACAAAATACTCTCTTTACCTTTTACCAGGGTGACAATAAATTCCCTATTCATAATCTCATTGTCCTTGAATATTATTTGGTATATAACATGCCATAAATTAATATTTTTTGAATGAAATTTATGTTCGGCTTGACAGTTGTTGATGAGGGATCATACGTTGCCCGATTATTGTAATGGACCCACTTTTCGTTGCCACTCACAATTCGATGCAAAAATCCCTCCTTTTTTTGCCGTTGGAACAGTTTTTCACACGTAAAAAACGGCGTTAACGTTTCTTGTCTTCAATTCATACGGAACCCGATTTCCTACCTTTTGGAACATTCCGATAGCATGTAAACAGTGGCAAATGGCTGATTGAGTGACTCCAAGTGTTTTGGAGAGTTCCTCTTGCATTTGGGATGGATCTTCATCGAACCTTGCCTCTAATTCAGTGGTTCCCAAACTTATTTTGTCTACTGCCCACTTTGAGAATAAATATTTTTTTAGCGCCCCCATTTTTTCACCTATTTAAAAACCACTATAACTTCAAATTAAATTAATTAATTATTGTGACCTATATATGTATATTATGTATATTAATAGAGAATTCTAAACGAAACTTTTACTATAACCCGCAACTTGAAACCTGAGCGCAGTAGGTAACATACAACGGCGCTTAGGTCTCAAGTTAACTCTTACGGGCTCCACCTGCCAATAAGAATGATTATTGAAACGCAACTTTATAGTATTAAAACAGAGTATCTTTTGTTAAAAATATAACTAAAATAATCAATCCTTATATAAAAACTAATGTGAAGGATGAATCTGATGCTGTTTAATAAGTTTGTTGATATCAGGTTCCAATTTACTCAAGAACAGTCGCAAGTCGCCACGTTCGGTAACAAGCAAACGATTTCTCTTTTTAGTAAGCAGTGTTGTCACAGCACTAAATCCACGTTCACACAAATATGACGATGGGAATGCTATCAAGAATCGTTGAACGATTGACCACAATCCAGGGTACAATTGAGGGATCGGTTTTCGAAGCCAAAATTCTTGGTAACCATTTTTGAACTTGATTTTTATTTCCTCGTTTGTTGTCAATTCCATAAGTTCTTCTTCCAGCTGAGGTGACATTGCTGTGTTGACATTTGAAAACGGATCCAACACCCAGTCTGGTATTTCCAAGTTCAGAATGTCCTGGTATCGTTCGGTGAAGTCAATGTGGAGGTTTTCCAAATGTTGGCAGTAGGCAAACAATTCGTCGTTACTGCATGATACTGGTAAATTTGGAAAATTGTGAAACTCACGTCTGCCCAGATTCTTTTTGCGTAGAAGCAGTTTGGCTGCGAAAGCAGCAACGACGTTTTTTGTTTTAATTAAATTTAGTTTATCGCCTTGCAGTTGGAGATTCATGTCGTTGAACAATTTATACAGGTCTGTCATGTAAGCTATATCATTCTTTGATGTTATGAGCTTGTCGTGCAATTCTGTATCTTTAGTTTCCAAGAACTCTATAACAGAGTCAAACAGGTTGTAAAATCGAGTCAGACAATTGCCTCTTGATAGCCAACGAACTTCAGTATGAAACAACAAACGGTTGAAATCCTCGTCATTAGTAACACAAAGCTGATGAAATAATCTATCATTCAAAGAGCTGTTGCGGATTTTATTGACTGCTTTGATGGCATATTGCAGTGATTGAAACAGTTTTTCACTTAAGTTTCTAGCAACTAAATGTTGTCTATGAATAACGCAATGTACACCAAGGACATCTGGAATTTTATTTTTTAAGTACGCTATGAAGCCTTTATGGCACCCTGTCATAGCCGGAGCGCCATCCGTAGCAACTGAAATAATATTTTTCAAAGGAATCTCTTTCTCATCCCAAAACTTTTCCAATGTATTGAATATGGTTTCACCTTTTGTATCGGTCTCTAAATTTCTAGCAAATAATAGTTCTTCACATATTTTCTCATCTTTAATAAAGTGGACTCATCGAGCTGAATTGAAAATTGACTTGTCCTCAGGTGATCGCACAATAATTCTTCAATGTTTTCGGCCATTTCATCAATTCCTCTTTGCACAGAATTATTACTCAAAGGAATTTTTCGGATAATATCTGCGGCCGGTTTATGAAGCACAGCAGTTATTACTTCATTTATTGCTGGCAATATTAACTCTTCTCCGATGTTATGTGGTTTGCCTTTTTGAGCAATTAACAAAGAGATATTGTACGAAGCTCGAAGTCCGTCATAATCTTGCTTAGCAGCCGCCGAAAATAGTTTTACTACACTTGGCTGAGTATTATGCTTCTTCTCTAGGTCTTGAAAATATGCTACATTCTTGTCTTTCTTATCTGGATGCATTTTATTCAAATGATCTTGCAGCCCTGAAGGCTTCATTGCTTCATTCGAAAATGTTTTTAGACATAGAAGACACAAAGGCGACGATCGGTTTGTGGGATTTTCAATAAATCCGAATTTAATATATTCGGCAGAGTATTGCCGTCTCTTCCTTTTTACTTCCGACATTGTTTTGCTTTGAGAAATACGTTCAACTTCGCGAGTAGAGGAGGCGTAAGTACTGCTCATCTATTGCGCGCGAGACCACAAATGAAAATAAAATAAATATTACATTGTTTATATAGGAATGCTTAAGCAGCACGCACCGACAGGAATAAAACAAACATGCATAAACTCGTTTATCTCATTCGACGCTCAATCGTACTCAACAAGTCCGAACAAGGATTCAATGAACCAGCCGACTGATACAGGAATGCACAATTCGGGTTATTTAACAAAAACTTGTTAAAACATGATAGATATCTACGAGGACTAATAACTATTAATTTTTTCTATATTCAATAAAATAGGACAGATATATGAACTACGCGAAGAGAAATATAGAACCGAGTTTGAGCAATCTTTTAATTCATATTAGTTGATGTTCACAAGTTGTTGTTGAGAGTCGAGAGCTCTTGCAGTTGTTGTTTAAGAGGCCTCTTAGCTAAATAAAGTTACAAATCACCCCCCGCCCGCCTCTGCACAACGCCTCCATTTTCTTCTGGGTCTCTTACCGCCCCCCTTGAGACCTGCAGCGCCCACAAGGGGGCGTTATCGCCCACTTTGGGAAAGACTGCTCTAATTCTTCATCCTTAGACTTTGGTGACACTCTGGGTCATTATTCGTCTTTCAAATCAAAATTACTACTTTTAAATTGGCCAAATCACTTCCGACGTTTTCGTTCAGCTAGAGCATGGTCACATCCACTAAAATACGATGACTTTCGGCATGCCTTATTCATCACATTGAAGAAATGAAGTAAAAATCATCGTAAAACACATTATTCGGTACAAAAGTTTACATTTTACGAGCACGCAGAAACTACGTTATTTACACTTTACCAGATACTGAAAAAATAAGCCTAATGACACTTCAAAATGAAAGTGTTTCCATCTGAAACAATGGAATAATAATATTACCGTTTTAAACGACCGAACTGACTTTTTCTGTTATAAACCACTGAAATAACATCACAATAATTTTTTTTAAAACTATAAATTCAAAACAACCGTATACCTTGTACTCTGACAAAATCCTTCGAGATTGACCAAACATACGTTAGTACCATTAACTAAAACTAAACTTAACTAGTCGAAAGGCTTTTTTCCGGCGGTGCCTGCAAAAAAAGTGCGGGTACGAGTCGAATGTAGCAAAACCGATCTTTCTTTTAAAATCCCTTTCGTTCCCAAAGGATTTACCATTTATTCGCTACGAACGAAAGAAAATGTGACAATTCTTAAATATACATGAGCTTCTTAGATCGCCAGTATACCACTAAAGCTCCGCCCATTTTCTGGAGCATTGACCTTGAATTTGACAGGTATGATGTATAGGGGTGCTTCAACAACTATGCTCCATTATGATTATACAATGGTGGTATGAATTCATAGGAATATTATTCATTTATCGATCGATTATATTGAATAATCGACCAAGCTAGTTACCAATTAATCAAAATTTCAACATTTTTTTAATACTCACAACTCATTGGGGGAGATTCAGTAGGAGTCAGCAGCCATTTGAAATTCTGGTTGCACATGTTTCCTTCACAACAACAAAACAGATATTTGTTAGCATTTGAAACTTTTGCAACGCAGTCAGATTTATTGTAACAGCTTTCGTTATCTAGGAAACATCCCTATAAACAAGAGACTTGCTTTATTAAAGACAAAAGTGGGAATTCGTTAAAACAATTTCTATATGTAGTTCTCTGAATTGGTATACAACTAAATTGTGTTCAACTAAAAACTGGTATTTTGTTGCTAGAAATTAAGATATATCCATTTTAAAATTACCTTCAAAGAAACATTCATAACACCACTTTCATTTTCAGTCCATACTACAAAACAGTGACTTCTCTTTCCATCTTCGGGATTTTCACATTCCTCTACATCTTTGCAATTAGGATCATTTGGATTTGCACACATGGACTGATTATAAAACTCGCATTTTGTTCTTGTTTTATTCGAATTGCTTGCCACTACTCCTTGAGCACCTGATCACACCAATTTTAGTTGAAATAATATGTGATCCAAGCTTTAGTAATAAATTATTCATCTAATATTTTTTTATTATATTTTGTTTACTTAATGAACATAATACCAACCTTGGTAAGTGACCCACGAAAATGTTACAAAAATAATGAAAAAGACTCTCATCGTTCTAGGAAGCTCAATGTTACAGTCAAATCCTATATGCTCAGTTCAAGAGTTAATTTTCCAAGTGCCTGTTGATTTGTTTTGAAGATACAAAGGGAACATTTATCCTAGGTCAAGAAATTGGATTTCTTTCCTCAAAGTATACGTCGCAAAAAATAGTAATACACTAAATCTTGCTGAAACTACATTTTCGAATCACGCAGGTTTATTTTTAACTTAGCAGAATCCGTGGTGAAAAGAAACAATTCTTTTTATAACAAATGCGAATAAATAAATATCTTTGCAATAAAACATGTCACCTTTTTGACAATTTCCGGATGGCTTTGACAGTTTAATGCTATTCGAAATGCTCTGTGCTCCAAGGCTTCTTCAAGTTCATTTATTTTAGCATTTCCTTCAAATATAAAACTATTATAACTATTGTAATTCAAGATTAACGATACAGAAAACTGATAACTACGTTTTTTTCCACTTTGGCATCCAGAAAAAATTAAAAGTTTTAAGCTTAAGAGCAAAAATAGGCTATAGAAAATTCTGTAGATTATGCAACCAACACTACGAACTACAAATATTTTTTTGCGGCTTTTCAGTTTTTGTTGCCAAGAGTAAATATGGAAGTTTGAAGTTAAGAAGCCGTAGGATTTTCAATCCTCTTCTGTTATTGTTATAAATCATCAGAAAACTTATCAAAAACATCACTGAATTCAGTTTATGTTAAAATAAATATTACTTTCAATTCATGTGTTCTTCCACTTACAAAAGAAACAATTAGGCAAGTTGTTAAGAATCCCTTCAAGTGTTCTTTCTTAGACAAATCTGATTATGTGATTTTATTTTCTAGATAGTTAATAGACATGGAAGGTGAACAATTCTCCCTGTGCTGGAATAATTTTCACAACAATCTGAGCTCAGGCTTTCAGGCTCTATATAAGGAAGAGGATTTAGTTGACGTTACTTTAGCAGCTGAGGGCAAATATATTAAAGCTCACAAAACTGTATTATCAGTTTGTAGTCCTTATTTTAAAGAACTATTCAGAATAAATCCTTGTAAACACCCTATTGTTATTCTTCAAGATGTAAATTATACTGCTCTATGCAGCTTACTTCAGTTTATGTATCAGGGTCAAGTTAGTGTAAGTCAAGAGGAGATTCCAACGTTTATGAGAGTAGCAGAGACTCTCAAAGTTAAGGGGCTCACAGATAATGGTTCTCCTAACCTTGTAAGTACATAAAGTGAATGATATGAATATAAATATAACAAAATAATATCTTATTCTATAAGAATTAACGGTATATTCAATTCTTATCATTAAAATATACGTACCATTCATTTAATTTTTCAAAGGAAAACATAGTTTTTTCAAAGTGAGTTTTTGGTTAAAATAATACCTCTTGATAATGTGTAGTGTATTGATATTTCTCTTGCACCCTCATATGTAGAATGTTCGTTTAATGAAAGTTGATGACATTTCTGTTTATGAAACTATAAGAACAAACCGTTAAATTTTAGATAATTATTGTTTCTCCAGAACGAATAATTATCGTAACAGTTAGAATTCCTTTCTTGTTAAGATATTTCGAATTTGAAATAAAGTTTCATAATTCATTACATATATATAAAAAAGACATATTTTATATAAAGTAGAGAGGTTTGGTATAATTGAATTTACAAAGTTCTTAATTTTATTTTTGTTGGTATCCATTTTTATAGAAATAAATGTATTATAGTCTCTATTATTATTTGAGGAACCAGTCATTCTTTTAGGTTAGGTTATCAAATGCAAGAAAATAGCTTTAGAATTAATTTTTGATTATGCTGAAGGAACAGGCGCATATGTGCATTTAATGTAGAATAAAGTCTCACTAATTTTCAATAATTACAAGTTATCAACAATTGTGTCATTGGACATTTTTTTTGGAGGGTGTAACTGATAATAATAAACATAGACAAATATGAAATTTTATGTATGAAAAGTTCTTTTTCGGCTCAAAATCCAACTTAACTTTTAGCATTCAGCTTTATTATTTCCCTTTTTTAAATATAAAAATACAAATAAATCATTAATCTAGATTTTATTATTGTTTCTTCACAGGATACAAATGGAATGAATAGCTTTTCCGATCAAAGAAATGTGATGAAAAAACCGATGAAGCCTGTGAAAAAACTGATACGACCCATACAGCAGTTACAGCGACCAAGTAGTAGCCCGATACCAAGAGCTGTGAAATCCCCTTTGCCTTCTTCTTCCACACCTCCTGCGAAAAAGCCTCATTTGGAAGAACAGTTGATGCAGAAACCCCCCCAGCAACCAACAAAACCTCTTCCAAGCCCACAACACCAAACCCTCCGACATTCTCAACCACAGGTAAGATATTCAAACCATAATCAATATATGTAATGGAATATTTGGCTTTTTTCTGTTGAGGTTTACATAAATGAGTATAACGTATAACTGAATATAACGAGTTTGTCAATAGGAATGATACAATATAATTAAAATGGTTATGTCAACACTGCATATTATTTTTGACATTTCCCATGTCATTGTGCTCAGTAGGTTATGACATTTAATCGTGGAAAGATACACGCTTCAACAACGTGATCTTAGAGAGTAGGGGTTTCTCCAGGATTTTTCGTAAAATGGGCATCAAGCTAATTGGTTATGAGGATACAACTTTTGGGTCTTTACTGGTGAATACTTCCCTGATATGTTGATATACCTCTTGGAATTCTTCCTTGGTAATTGAACGTTAATCAGCATGCAAATTCCAGGGAAAAGGAGTAATAACAGACTAGAAGTCGTTTATTTACAGTATATGTACTACTCTGTCAAGAAAGTACCGGGAATTATCGATTTAAATCTGGCGGGGCAATGAGGCAGGTAAAAAATTTTTTCCTAGGTTGGTACCACTGTCCTTAATTACTATGCCAAGCTTGAGCGGGACCTGTCAACTAGTGTGTTTGCAACAGCTGATTAAGTCAGTCGATGTCAGAGTGCGTGCCGATTTTTACTATGGGTGATTACGTTGAGCAAAGAATTTGTTTAAAGTTTTGTGTTGCAAATGAATTTTCGTGTGCCGATGCATTGAAAATGTTGCAAAAGGCCTTTGGTGATAATGCTCTATCGAAAACTCGTTCATATCAGTGGTACAGAGCCTTCAAGGACGGTCGTGAAGTGGTCGCCCATCGACGGCTTCGATCGAAGATAACGTCGATAAAATTAAGAAAAGGGTGCTGGAAAACCGTCGTACCAGCTTGAGAGAGATAGCACATGATCTTAAGATATCCCACGAGTCCGCACGTACGATTTTGATTGATATTTTGGGCATGAGAAAGGTGGCCGCACGACTCGTACCGAAAGACCTGAATTTTCTTCAAAAACGTCATCGCGAACAGGTTGCTTCAGACATGCTGGATCGCTGTAATTCCGATTCTACATTCATGGAACGCATTATAACTGGTGATGAGACCTGGGTCTACGAGTACGATATGCAAACAAGCCAGCAATCATCGGAATGGGTGGCAAAAAATGAGCCGAAACCGAAAAAACCACGCCAAAGCCGCTCGAAAATGAAGGTGATGCTCATTGTTTTCTTCGATATCCGTGGCGTGGTGCACTACGAATTCGTTCCAGAGGGTCAGACGGTAAACAAGGAGTATTACCTAGGCGTTATGAAACGTTTGCGTGAGCGTATCCGTAAGAAGCGGCCAAATTTGTGGGCGAACAACTCGTGGATTTTGCATGACGATAACGCGCCTTCTCACCGAGCTACGATTGTGACTGACTTTCTCGCCAAAAACTCAACAAACGTGCTTCAGCAACCACCGTATTCGCCGGATTTGGCTCCCTGCGACTTTTTCCTCTTCCCAAAACTAAAATTGCCCATTCGTGGCACCCGTTTTGAGTCGATTGAAGCCATAAAACAAAATTCGGCGCGAGAGCTAAAGTCCATCCCGGAAAGCGCCTATAAAAAATGTTTCGATAATTGGAAGTGCCGTTGGCATAGATGTATTGGAGCAAATGGAGCCTATTTTGAAGGCGACCCAATAAATTTTGACGATTAAATGTAAAAATGTTGTTTTAATTGAAAATTCCCGGTACTTTCTTGACAGAGTATTACACAGTATATTATAAAATTTTACTTTATTTTATCTAAAATTAAGAGAATTATTGGGATAGAGTTTTGGATGGTTGAATGATTTTTCTTGACTCGAAACTGGTGATTTTTCTAATTGAATTTTCGATGCGAATTTTCAGAATTTTAAAAAAAATTTTTTCTAAGAACCTCCGAATTTAATTGACATAGGATTTTCCTTGTTACGTTGCCGTAACCAGGTGCTGCTTTCTACATTATTTCTTAAGAATTTTCTTTTAACATTATTGTTAATACCTAACGTGTAATATATTCATAACACACCTTTTATATCAAGGATTCTCCTCATCACATGGACTATAAAGAACCTCTTCTCAAACCAAAACTGGAGCCCATGGATCACCCGGATGATGACGATAGCACTCAACAATCGTTCGACGAGGAGCAGTTTGACATGAACGCATTGATGGCGCAGTCTTTGGGTGCAGGGGATCATTCAATAGACTCGATGCCTCCTGGCTGGATACCAGAGAATGTCCATCCTCCTGACACATCGAGCCCAGGTGAGAATATAAATTTCTTTTTATGAATTAAATGAGCCTTGCCCACGTAACTCGCTTTGACCGCTAGAAATCACGCGAGCTCTAAAAAAGATGTCTAAACCCCGGAGTGCAACACTTGTTGATTTTGTTAAAACTTATGTTTTTCTTTTGTCAATGAAGTCCTTCGAACATTACAGGGTGACACGATTTTTTAACAACACTTCTCCACTGAAGTCAAAGAACTGATCGATGCATGAAGTTGGAAAAAAGTAGTGGCTAGCGATGGACAAAACTTTGAACTTTGAATGTATAACCAGTTTTTCATAATAAAGCTTCAATTTTAGACAAAAAACCGCACGAACGTATTTATACTTCTTAATATGAAAATACCTAAAGAAGCATTAATTTTGATAAGATACAGTTAATAGAATTTGGCAAGAGCAATATGGGGGCCATAAAAAACAACTTGAACCTATCTGAAGTTTTTTCAATTTCTTTTTATCAAGTGTGCTAAGCCGCTTGTTTTTAACTAAGCTTTTACATGTGATAGAGAACACCAGGATTTTAGACATCTTACTCAAGACCGGCTCCAAACTGTCATATTTGTTTCTGTGTGAATCAAACTGTGTATTCAAGTAGAATTCTTCCGGATTATATAGGTATTTGCTTGAATTATCTTATTTCGTAGGACAGTTGTTACGGTAGTTGGATATATGTACAGTAGACTGGGTCAAAAAAAACTACTATTTTTTTTTTTAATGATACTGTGAAAATATCATTCATGATGATAAAAAAAAATTATCGTTTGAGCCCTTAATAATAGCATTAAGGGGTGTATCGTTACGACTCTTAGTTTTTTAACAGTAATCGCATTTTTTCACTCAAACCTCGTCAATTATTAATCTGAAAAATTTGAGCCATGCGTATTTTCAAAGGAAATTAAATTCCCTACAAGAAAGCTCTCTTTGTAAATTAATGTAACACAAGCCGTTTGCTTGTTATCGTGCCTTAAACATTGATTAATTTTTTCAATTTTGCGTTTCGATTTTGCATTTTTGTAACTACCAGAATTATGAATATTTTTATGGTACAAAATACGTATTTTAAAGGAAATTCAATACCCTACAAAAAAGTTTCTTAACATTTTTCATTAATTTCACTCCTCTCAAAGTTATTCGACGTTGAAGTTAAATTCAAAAGTAATTTATCGTTTTTTTGCGTTACACATGATTTTTTCCACTTGATTGAAAAATTTATCACTTAAATATTGAAAGTAACTTTTTTCTGTTGGACCACTGAACTTTTTTCTATAAAATCATAATTTATTAATGTATTATTTTGCTTTTCTCCTATAATTTTAATTTGAAAGTTGTCATTATATTATGTAAACAAGTGTTTTATTTTATAATGACAATTACAACTGATTTCTACCAAGCAACGGCCCAATCTATCATAAATTTAATTTGAAAGCTTTTAGAATTAAATTAATTGCTTATGAGCATAGCTTATATTTAATAGACATATAAAATCAAAACTCAATATATAATATCAAATCGAATAAATAACCCAACAAACATAAATTGTCGATTAAAATTAATAAATGAATATTTGAAGGAGACAAAATTTTGTTTCTGATCTTACAATTATGAAAACTAAATCCGTTTCAAAAATACAAAACATAATTTTTAGAACTTCTCAAAAAAAATATTATTTGAAATATTTAATATAATTAAATAAAATAATAAAAATAGGTTTTTTACTTGATAGAAGGAATATTACAAAATTTGAATATCAAAACAGATTTAATCTGTTAGTCTCCTATAATTTTAATTTCAGAAAAATTTTTAGAATTAAATTAATGTATTATAAGCACGGCTTATATTTAATAGACGTATTATTCCATTTGATATTGTATATTGAGTTTTGATTTAATACGTCTGTTAAATATAAGCTGTGCTTATAAGACATTAATTTAATTCTCAAAATTTTTTAATAAAGTTTTTTTGAAATTAAAATTATGGGAGACTAATGGATTAAAATTGTTTTGATATTAAAATTTTCTTTAAATAAAAACTCAAAAATCTCTCAAAGCATGTGTCACATCCTCAAAAAGATTTTTGAAGTAACTTATTTAAATATATTAAATATTTCAAATAAATTTTCTTTTTTTGAGAAGTTCTTAAAATTATGTTTTGTATTTTTAAAAAGAATTTAGTTTTCATAATTGTAGGATCAGAAACAAAATTTTGTCCCCTTCAAATATTTATTTATTAATTTTAATTGACAATTTATATTTCTTTGGTTATTTATTCCATTTGAAATTACACATTGAGTTTTGATTTTATATGTCTATTAAATATAAGCTGTGCTTATAAGACGTTAATTTAATTCTAAAAGTTTTTCAATAAAATTTTTTGAAATTAAAATTATAGGAGACTAACAGATTTAATCTGTTTTGATATTGAAATTTTGTAATGTTCGTTCTATCAAGTAAAAAACCTCTTCTTATTATTTTAAAATTGGAAATACTTACTTATTATAGGATGGTTAAGAAAAAATTATTATAAAATTTTCTTCAGCCATAATCTTTTAATGGTCATTTTCTAAATATGCAAATGAAATTTTCAATTGTACTTCGTTTATTGTTTTTAACATAGAAACTAAAATTAATTTTGCTCAATTAATCTTAAGATTTAAACATTTCCTGCGGTGTTTTCTATAATATACGTTTTTTTAACATGTTTCCTTTGTATTATGTTCTTGTGTAACTTTTCTCTGTATTTCATCAAAATAAATGGTTTATTTAAGGAAAAGTTATGGAGCAATGTATTATCCATCGTTCTTCATAAAAATGTAAGTGTTATTCTGGTAGGTCAAATATTATCAATCGGAACAAATGATAGTCAGAAAAGGCTTCGCAAATATGGTCGTCTTTAAGCGTTTCAAGTAGGCTTAAGCCCAACGTGCAATGTGGTCAAAATTACTTGACCTTGTTTAAGCTTATTTCAGGTCTAGGACTATGAAACCTGAATTTTATTGTAAAAATTACACATATGTTGTTTGAAAAATCATTACGAGTGAAAAGTGCCAGCTACATAGAATTTCAAGCCTACTTTATAAATTTTGAACTACACAGAGGCAGTTCTGATTATGTCATCTGCTCGAATACAGCGAGAACTGATTCAAGGCCCACTTAAATATATAAAAATATAAAAGTCACTATTACTAGAATAGATTAAAAAAAACTAAATTTCGCAACTAAAAAGAAATTACACAATTTAAAGACCATTTGCATTTTTTCCTAAAAGAGTGGATACAAGACGATATTAGTTCAAGAGGAGTTTAGAGAGAGAAAGAAATTCTTTATTGACTGCGTACAATGTACCCATATACCTTCGGTCCTGCAGCTTGTAAATTTAAAAAAAATAACTGTTGGAAAAATTAAACTGTGTGGAATTCAATGGTTTAGATCGTTCTGTCACAGTTTCAAGATAAAAATGATCATTTCTATCTGAACGAATTTGAATTCTTGTACATAAGTGTGAGTTATATATGGAAAGAAGTAGATAGTTGTAGATGTTGGTATGTAACACTTGATCTGGACAATTAACAGACCTGATTTGATCTCTAGGCACCATTCAGTGCATTCTTGGAAGAAGAGGAAATCCTCGACTGATTGTAGATGGCCATGTTTTCTACAAAAAAAGTACATACAAAGGGAAGGCGTTTTGGTATTGTAAAAATAGTCGGACCCCTGACAAATGCCAAGCGGTTTGTTGGACCATGAACGGAAACATAGTAAAATGGCCTTACATGCATACACATGCTGTCGTTCCTGACGTATTCAATCCTGAAGAGGATACCGAAGTTCCTATCCAAAATCTACAAGAAGTTTTATGGCAAACTTCCCTATGAGTTCTATCAGAATGTTAAAATCTGAAAACTAGGTGTTGAAAGTTGGACTGTTGATATGTTTATCTCGTTTTTGTTGAGCACACCGACCAAATTTCGATTGGTTACAGAGGATTTAAATTGTTTTACTTCCTTCATTAATTTGGCTGTTGCAGTCTTGAAATGAGATAGAATTGTTCCTATGCGGAATTTATTTCAATCAAAATATTTAGAATTTTACGTTATAGAAACTTATAACTTGTGATGAATTTGAATTTTTTTGGGGTATTTCGGAAAATTCTAGTATTATCAGTCGAGACTTTTTATATACATGACCTTTTATTTATTTTGGTGCTATTTTTCGATATTAAATTTTTACTTGGACTAAGTCTATACTTTTCATTTTTTTTTTTTTTTGTAATTTCGGCCAAAATAATAAGTATTAATCTTTGTTTTACGTTAATCAGAAAGTTGATGCCAAATTTGAACGTGATCTTGTTTTTGTATTAATTAATTCTTAAGTACTGACCCTATTGATCTGAATACCACAATTAATTTTTATAAACATGCTACCGATTTAGAATTTATGTAATATATAATGTTTATTGCTGCTATTATTTTGCACTGATTTTTGAATTGTATTCTATGTTATAAATACATTTTAGATTTATATAATTCAAGTATATAAACTTGCGTTTTTATCGAATAAATGAGAACGGAAATAAAAATAATTTGGCTATTATAATTTTTATTATCCCTTGAAAATTAATCAACCCTACGTGTCGATTTGTTTCACAATTTTTTTTGGAAATGCAGGTTCTCTATCAAACTTTAATTCAATTTTTATTGTAAGCGGTAAAATATTTAGAGAGGTTTAAGTGTTAATGGCGAAGTAATTTGATTATTTCGATTTTGAAGTTGTTAGTCTGAATTTTACACCTTAATGTGGAGAAAACCTAAATCAAAAACTTCAAAGAAAATGGATGATTAGTATAAAAATTACAAAATTGTTATAAAAAATTCCTGGAGCAAAAGTAATCATCATTATGGATTGAATCTAAAACCAAAATATTATTAAAAAAATTTTAACTCTTGAGATAGAAATTATATTAAAAAAAAATTTGAATATCAAAACAAATTCTATTTTATTTTAGAAATTATATTGTGTTTCACTCACAATATAATTTGAGAAATAGACAATACAATTTCTTTTTGACAATTTCTGCCTCAATCTTAATTATTTTTGATAATTACCTTGTTCCAGATTGAATCCATAATAATTATTGTTTCTGTTCCAAGATATCTCTACAACTTTTCATATTATTTTTATTTGTTTGAAATTTTTTTCAATTTCTATTACGAAATTTATATCTATAATTATGAACCTGAAACCAGAAAATTTTTAAAAATAATTATGACATTATTGAGCCGCAAGTTCAAAAGGAAATTATACCAAGTTTCGTCAATATAATTTCTTTCGACAATTAATAATAAATAAATATAATTGAGTTACGTTTCGTAAAAAAATTGTATATTCCGTCAATATAATTTCTTTTGAAAATTAATAATAAATAAAAATAATTGAGATATCACTGAGAGAAGTTTTGCAATCCAAATTGTCAAAAAAGAATTATACTGTGTGTTTCGTCAATATAATTTCTTTTTGACAATTTCTATTATGGAACGTACCTCAATAATATCTTAATTATTTTTAATAATTTTCTGGTTTCAGATTCGATCTATAATAATTATTGTTTTCGTTCCAGGACAACTTTTCATATTATTTTCTTATTTGTTTATAAATTTTCCAATTTAACTAGTAGCTTCTATGGTCAGATTAAATTTATAGTAATTGTTTCTGTTTCAGGATATATTCGAACATTTTCTACTCTTTCACAACCATTTCGTAATTTTTATTCTAATCTTCCATTTCTTTTGAAGTTGTTTCTTTTGTCCACATTAACGTATATTGTGTACAAAAAAATTCAGGCAATTGACGTCCAAAATCAAAATAATACTTTATGGAGTACCAACAAGGAAATGTGAAAAATTTTAAGACAAAATGATTTTCATTAAAAGTTCCTGGAACGGAACAACGAAAATTTTTCATAATTCATTATGAATCAGGCAACATTCAACGGTAATGAAGAATTGGGCATTTTGGAATAATTTTAAATATTCATCCAAAACTATTTAATTTTAAATGAATATTTTTATTGATTGAATGTTGTTTTAACAACAGAAATTATTTATGTGCTTTTTGCCACTGAACAATATATTTTTAATCAAATTTTATAGATTAATACTACCTATGGAGCCAACTGAACTCTGTTATCTACAAAAATTAATATTCCTAATAGGATAAAACATGATGAATATTTGCGGTCAAATAGAGCAGTTATGGGTTATGAAAAAAACAAAATATTTAACTGAAATATCATCATTTTAAAATAAAAACAATTTTAACTCCCACTAATTTTTATTGTTTTTAAATCAATTACTTCGTTAGGTGAGTATTTAAACTGAATATACAATGCAAAAAAATTTATTAAAATCTGTTGACCAACAAAAATACAGAGCGGCGAGTACAAAATAGAGGATAAAAAAAAATAGTTTACTATCACCAGAAGAATTTTCAAATGTTATTAAAAAATGTTAAGAAGTGGGGAGTTGTTGTTTCAATAGAATTTTTTTATTATGCCTATCGATTTCTAGGGTTTCCACAAGATTAAGCCCATAATCTTTGTTTTCAATGTGTAATATTTTATAACTGTTATTATTAAAAAAGGTTCCATATGTTAAAAAATACTTGGAAACAATATTTGTTTTTAACCAAAATTGACCCTAGATTTTTCTTATTTGAACATCAACATCATATGTATCGGGTGTTTTTTTTTAGAGTGATAGAACTTTAAATTGAAATAAAACACATTTAAATTAAGATTGAAGCCAATTTTTGTTTTTATTCGAAAGATAATTTTATAACATTTATGTTTTAAAAATAATTTCCTAGCTCTGAGGAACCGCATTCGACCAGACCAATTTTGGACCACTTTTTCGAGTAATTCAGGCCTTATTTCATCGATAACACGAGTATGTTGGCTTCCAAAGCGTCAATTGTTTCTGGTTTATCAGCATAAACCAATGACTTGACATAACCCCAAAGAAAATAATCCAGTGGAGTTATGTCGCATGATCTTGGTAGGCCAATTAATTGGACCATTTCTCGAAATAATGCCAAATCTTTCTTTCAATAAATCAATTGTTACGGTAGCAACATGAGTTGTAGCACCATCTTGTTGGAACTAAAACACTGAGTTCTGAGTCGATACCATTCAAATTTTGAAACAAATAATCATCGATCTGTAACGAGCACCATTCACTGTAACATTAACTCTAGCATAGTTTTTAAAGAAATATGGACCGCTGATGCCTCCAGTGTGTAAAGCACACCATACAGTGCATTTTTCAGGATGCAATGGAACCTCCAGAACTTCTTGAGGATTGTTTTCACTCCATATACGGCAATTTTGCTTGTTTACATAGCTGTTCAATCAGAAATGAGCTTCATCACTAAACACAATTTTACGATAAAAAAGTGGATCAACATCAAGCTGTTCTAGGGCCCAATCAGCAAACAAACGACGCTTATTATGGTCAAATGGCTTTAGTTCTTGAACCAGTTGGATCTTGTATGGTGTAGACCAAGATCTTCACGCAAAATTTTCTATGTGGTGGATTGCACAGAGTCCAACTTGTTACAGCAGCGATATTTTCTTCTGTACGTACAGTTCTTTGTCTTGTTGTTGTTGTTGCATTGAGTAGAGAAAATGTCCGAAATCTATCGATAGTTTGACAAATAAGCTGCTCTGATGGACGATTATGTATACCATAAATTTCTTGAATGCATCGAAATTTCCATCATTCTAAAAAAAACACCCAATATATTCATCACTTCCTCTTTAAGAAGTAAAAGGTTCGAGGCATGCCTCACGCGTTATCTGCATCGACCTTCTGTCAAATCACAGTTCTCCCTATCGAAAGTTCTATCACTCTAAAAAAAACACCCGATACAAATAGGAAAAATCTAGCGTCACTTTTGATTAAAAACAAAGATTGTTGTTAGAGAAAAAGCGGCATATACAAATTACATTGTAGTGAACGCCCTGCCTCTTCATTGGTCAAACTGGTTGTTCAATCAACCTTAGAGTAGACGAACATAAAAAATCTATACTCCAAAATAAAGCTACTGGTTTTTCTGCCCATTACATAAAAGAAAACCACTTCGTAGACTTCGATAAAACCGAAATTACACATTCAGGTAACGAAAGCAAAAGATTGGACCTACTTGAATATCTAGAGATCTCTTCGGCTCATAAAAAACATTTGCTGATAACAAACCATCAATGGAATTTCATCGATACCCATTACTGACATCTATTAATAAATAGTTCCTTTGAAAAATAAGCAAATATCGTCAATAGGTATAACTTATTGTTAACAACCTCAAATTAAAAACCCTGTCACTTCCATCTGTTGTCCGAAAAATATATAAATTGTAATGTGAAACAAATTCTCCTTTGTTTTGAAACATAAATTAAATTTTCGTGAAACTTAAGCCAAGTGTATTTGGCTAACTTATTAACAAGAAATGTGTTCCTGAACTGAATGCATTAAGAACACTTGAACATTTTTTTTTTGTCTTAAAATGAATCAAATACAAAACTAAAGATATAACTTTTATCTCTGAAATATTGTAGGTGGAGGAAGATTATTTTTTTTAAGAAGCGGTAAAGGTCATTTAGTGCTGATACATAATGGTCACATGTACACGTTAGGCAAAGCAAAAGACAATAAATACATGTGGATATGCGTGAAGAAAAAAAGTTACAATTGTGATGGATGTGTTCTTACTATGGAAGGACCTATACTTCTTAATCATACAGTGCATAATCATCCGCAACTGCATGATGTGATCAAGAGGCTTCACGTTACACCGGTCACACCGATGACGGCATTAAATTTAAGCAAAAAAGACTCCTAATGTTTTATTCCTTGATTAGAAATTGAATTTTTAAGTTTGAAATTTTTGTTAAGTTTGTTACTTTTATATCAGTATAACTGACTATTTATTTTAACACTGAGAGTGATATTTTTAATTTATATGGCTTTTTTGTAATGTATTAAGAATAAATTGTTTTTTTTTATGTCTAGTGACTGTATATCCTCCGTCACGATTTATTCTTTTTTCTATTGAATTGAATCAGTCCTTACTTGGTTAAAATCCATATTAAATAATATTTAAATAAGGTTATTCTGATTTTCACAAATTTTTATTGTTATGTTTACAACAATGGTTTCCCTATCACAGTAGCATCATCAGGCAAGATTACATTTTGAATAACTAAGCTTGTTTCCAAAATCCCTTGCTATTTATATTACAGTAAGTACAATAAATTTTTACTGAGCACTAAAACCCAAAAAGGGTCTCTACAAATTCCAGCTTATCTGAATATATTTAACAGAGGTGAGTTTTTCAATTCTATTTCTATTTGTAACAGCAAAGATTTATAACGCATTAGATGAGAGGAAACCAGCAATCGGTGTATTCGTTGATTTGTCGAAGGCTTTCGATACGGTGAGTCATCCTGAGCTTCTGGAGTCTCTTGAAAGGATTGGTATGAGAGGAAATTGTTACAACTTGTTGAAGAGCTATCTAGACGAGAGAGTCCAGTATGTCAAAGTTGAAGAAAAGCCAAGTTCGCCAAAGCATGTAAAGTATGGTGTACCACAGGGGACAATCCTGGGACCATTATTGTTCTCCATTTATATCAACGATCTCTTCAACTTACCTACAAGTGGAGACATAGTTGGCTTTGCCGATGATACTGTGGTTTTTTATGAGGATATTTCTTGGAGTGCACTGAAAAAGAAAGTGGAAAATGATTTTGGCAGGGTAATTGATTTTTTCAATGACAGAAGACTCACCATGAACAGCGCCAAAACTCATTTCTTACCATTTACAAGTTATTCCAGTAATATGCCCAGGTTCAAAACACTAAATATAGTTGCCACTGATGAAACCATAGAAATAACAGCGAAGTCAGAGATAAAATACCTAGGTGTACACATTGACTGTCATCTTAATTGGAGTGTACAGGCGAAAATATTGTCTGGGAGGATCAGAAGCCTTATACCCAAGTTTAACTTATGTCGAAAAATATGCGATATCAACCAGTTGAAGGTTTTATACTTTGCATTGGTTCAGAGTCAACTGACCTACGGGATAGTTGCATGGGGTGCAGTTAGAAATAATTACCTGAAACAAATAGAAGTGTCGCAGAAGTGGATAGTTAAGGTAATTTTCAACAGAGAGCTGAGATATCCCTCTGATCAGTTGTTTAGGGAGAGTGGTTTCTTTGGCGTTAGAGAGTTGTACTGTCAAGCCATATTGGTGCAAAAGTTTAGGGATGGAAATACCGAAAACTTAGAACACACATACCACACAAGATATAGGCAGGGTTCAGTACACGTTCCTAAAGTCCACAAAAGTATAGGACGGAGAAACCATCGATATCTGGGTGCTAGAATCTTCAATATGTTGCCAATTGACATAAACTTAATTTACATATATATAATACAACATATGGAAGTCAAGAGTGAGGAAATGGATTGCTGCGCAGACTAAGGAAAGGGTTGATGGACTGGTAGAGGTGGAGAATTTGTGGAGTTGAATCGAGTAGAGGATAAAGGGTGATACGTTGCCGGCTCATGCATTTTGTTTTATTTATTTATATATTTTTTGTTTATTTGTTCTTGTTGTGTATTTACTTTGATGAAGCTTTTTTAGTATTTGCACGTATTTGTGTCTACATCTGCTTTTTTTTTTCTATATTATATGTGTGTATATATCTGTATATGTGTGTATGTATTTTTTTGTGCATATACCTTTACACTGAATTTTGAGAATAAACACTGGCCAACAGCCCCGCGCGGATTTGCTTCCTTGGGGTGGTCCATGGTTTGTTTGCTATTGTAGTAAAATATTGTAATTTGATAATTTATGGCAAATAAACTTATTATTATTATTATTTGTTCGTTAAGTAATATTCCAATTTTATTATGTTTATTTATCTCTAGGGATTCTAACAGATTTAAGGCATAACTTCTACTTTCTATATGTAGAATTTCAAAATTATGGTTGAAAGTATGACCTGTTTCTAACAAATTGTTGGAATATGTAGAATTACTTTTATTATTGAGGAAACTCTTCAAATGTTCACAGATTCTATGTAGGAAAGTTCTTCCAGTATGTCCTATGTAAACTTTAGGGCAATAACCGCAGGTTAACTTATAAACTCCCGATTTATCATCTTTATGTGTACAGTCTTTATTATTTTTAATAAATTTATTCAAGTTTGAATTGGTTTTAAATGAAGTTCTAAAATTATATTTATTTTTGAGGTATGTAGCAATTTTCACAGAAATACCTTTAGTGTATTTTAAGGAAATGTATTTAAAATTTTCTTTTATAGTAGGAAACACCATATTTAAGGCTATCTTATTATTTTTATTCATCAACAATTTGTCTATCAACTTAGGATCATAGTCATTATTAATAGCTATTTGTTTAATTATGCCAAGTTCTGAAATATAATTTTCTCGATTCATGGGAATATTAACTAATCTAATAATACACCGAGAGTCTCGTTTCTCTATGAAATACACGCTCGGCGATGCCGCCTGTAGATTCGCCTCTGGAAAAATCTGTGGATGACTTCACAGGTTAAATCGTAGGACTCTGAAATAGAAAGAAGATCAGCTTCTATGGATGAATTGAGGTTAAGAACATAAAACAGAAACCTAACAAAGCTTTAATTTCAAAAATCGTATTTTGTTTAGAAGCTAATATTTTTATCTATATTGAGAATGTTTCTGTGATAAATTTCAACAAACATAATTTTTTTCATAGTTTTAAGCTAACAGTCAACCTCAATATGAAGACCACTAATTCGTTAAATATGAATGTAGATAAATATCGCAAACTTGTACAGCATTATTTAGATTTGGTAACTAAATCTGGTAAAGTTATTCAATATGTATCCTTACCCAATTTGTTTTAGCATATGCCTGATACTGCATTGTTTTGGGCAGATAAAGTAGTTACTTTAACAGATAGCCCACGGGATATTTATTGGTTGGCTAAGTGTATGTATCATTTGAAACAATATCATAGGGCAGTTCATCTATTAAAGTCTAGGAAATTGGATAAAGTAGGACAACATTTTCCCTTTCTATTTTACATTGATTT
Source organism: Megalocaria dilatata (assembly GCA_034642435.1). NCBI lineage: Eukaryota > Metazoa > Arthropoda > Insecta > Coleoptera > Coccinellidae > Megalocaria > Megalocaria dilatata. Next base: position 47,151,664 of record CM067861.1, read on the forward strand.
ATTAATTAATAATTGTTTCAGACGTATATTTTGTGCAATTATTTAACAGTAAAATGTTTATTCGAGGCAAGTGATCTGAATGAAGCCTTGAACATAATCAGTAACTTGGATTACCAAATAAATCCCCATTCTTACCATTCAAATTCTTTACATATTACTAACAGAACTCAGTGTAATTTTGACACTCTTCTATTTGATGATAAGCCAAAAAATGTAAGTGATAAAAGTAATTTTTAAGATTTTGGATCAATTTAACCATAATTTCAGCAAGTTTACTCGGCAATATGTTTTCTCAAAGGAAAAATTATGGAGAATTTAGATAATAGAATGATGGCAATAGAGAGTTACAAACAAGCCCTCCATCAAGATGTTTACTGTTATGAAGCTTTCGATGCTTTAACTAGGAATCAAATGCTCACAGCTGCTGAAGGTAAATACTTCTTATTTATAATGCAAGGTTTTCTAAACGACTTCTGATAAAAATTGCATGATTGGGCATTTTTGGCAATCTTTGGCAAATTCATAACTGTATTTTAGTTTATATAGTTTTAGTTCATTTCACAAAGTATAATTTAAGGGTTATATTCCAACATGAATTAGTTCTTAATTTAATTTAAAATAAGGTTATTCTGATTTTCACAAACTTTTATTGCTAAACTCACAACAATTGTTTCGCTATCACAGTAGCATCATCAGGCAAGATCACATTTTGAATAACTAAGCTTGTTTCCGAAATCCGTGGCTATTTATATTACAGTAAGTACAATAAATTTTTATTGAGCACTAAAACCCAAAAAAGGGTCCCTGCAAATTCCAGCTTATCTGAATATATTTAACAGAGGTGAGCTATTTAAATCTATTTGTTCGTTAAGTAATATTCCAATTTTATTATGTTTATTTATCTCTAGGGATTCTAACAGATTTAAGGCATAACTTTTGCTTTCTATATGTAGAATTTCAAAGTTATGGTTGAAAGTATGTCCTGTTTCTAACAAATGGTTGGAATATGTAGAATTGCTTTTATTATTGAGGAAACTCTTCAAATGTTCACACATCCTATGACGGAAAGTTCTTCCAGTCTGACCTATGTAAACTTTAGGGCAATCACCGCAGGTTAACTTATAAACCCCAGATTTATCATCTTTATGTGTGTAGTCTTTATTATTTTTAATAAATTTACTCAAGTTTGAATTAGTTTTAAATGAAGTTCTTAAATTATATTTATTTTTGAGGTATGTAGCAATTTTCTCAGAAATACCTTTAGTGTATTTCAAGGAAATGTACTTAAAATTTTCTTTTATATTAGGAAACACCATATTTAAAGCTATTTTATTATTTTTATTCATCAATAATTTGTCTATCAACTTTGGATCATATTCATTATTAATAGCTATTTGTTTAATTATGTTAAGTTCTGAAATATAATTTTCTCGATTCATGGGAATATTAACTAATCTATGGATCATACAATTAAATGCTGATAATTTTTGATTTAGAGGATGATTTGATTTATTGTGTATAATAGAATCCGTATAGGTTGGTTTGTGAAATATTGAAAAATCATGTAAATTATTTAAACAGTTAAATCAAGAAAATTAATAGAATTATTAAGTTCGGTTTCCATAGTGAATTTAATTGAAGGATGTATTTCATTGATGAATAAAAAGAATTTTGTCCAAAGTCTGTCTGTACCTGTGAAGCAACAGAAAATATCGTCTACATATCTATACCAATATAAAAAGTATTTCTAAAGGGGATTTTGGTGAATTTTAGTTTCAATATTGTCCATGAATATTTCTGCTAATAAAGGACTTAAGGGATTTCCCATAATCAAACCGTTTTCAGATTTATAAATTTTATTTTTAAATTGAAAATAATTTTGTTTAGTGTAAATATCTAGACATTCTTAAATATCTTCTTTGATAATTGTATTGCATCTGTTGTTGATTAATAGATTATCAACTAGTTTAATTGTTAATTGTAAACGAAACAATTAAACTAGTAGATAATCTATTAATCATCAACAGATGCAATACAATTATCAAAGAAGATATTTTAGAATGTCTAGATATTTGCACTAAACAAAATTATTTTCAATTTAAAAATAAAATTTATAAATCTGAAAACGGTTTGATCATGGGAAATCCCTTAAGTCCTTATTAGCAGAAATATTCATGGACAATATTGAAACTAAAATTCACCAAAATCCCTTAAGAAATACTTTTTATATTGGTATAGATATGTAGACGATATTTTCTGTTGCTTCACAGGTACAGACAGACTTTTGACAAAATTCTTTTTATTCATTAATGAAATACATCCTTCAATTAAATTCACTATGGAAACCGAACTTAATAATTCTATTAATTTTCTTGATTTAACTGTTACTCGAATAAATAATTCACATGATTTTTCAATATTTCACAAACCAACCTATACGGATTCTATTATACACAATAAATCAAATCATCCTCTAAATCAAAAATTATCAGCATTTAATTGTATAATCCATAGATTAGTTAATATTCCCATGAATCGAGAAAATTATATTTCAGAACTTAACATAATTAAACAAATAGCTATTAATAATGAATATGATCCAAAGTTGATAGACAAATTATTGATGAATAAAAATAATAAAATAGCTTTAAATATGGTGTTTCCTAATATAAAAGAAAATTTTAAATACATTTCCTTAAAATACACTAAAAGTATTTCTGAGAAAATTGCTACATACCTCAAAAATAAATATAATTTGAGAACTTCATTTAAAACTAATTCAAACCTGAGTAAATTTATCAAAAATAATAAAGACTACACACATAAAGTTGATAAATCTGGGGTTTATAAGTTAACCTGCGGTGATTGCCCTAAAGTTTACATAGGTCAAACTGGAAGAACTTTCCGTCATAGGATGTGTGAACATTTGAAGAGTTTCCTCAATAATAAAAGTAATTCTACATATTCCAACCATTTGTTAGAAACAGGATATACTTTCAACCATAACTTTGAAATTCTACATATAGAAAGCAAAAGTTATGCCTTAAATCTGTTAGAATCCCTAGAGATAAATAAACATAATAAAATTGGAATATTACTTAACGAACAAATAGATTTAAATAGCTCACCTCTGTTAAATATATTCAGATAAGCTGGAATTTGCAGGGAACCTTTTTTGGGTTTTAGTGCTCAATAAAAATTTATTGTACTTACTGTAATATAAATAGCCACGGATTTCGGAAACAAGCTTAGTTATTCAAAATGTGATCTTGCCTGATGATGCTACTGTGATAGCGAAACAATTGTTGTGAGTTTAACAATAAAAATTTGTGAAAATCAGAATAACCTTATTTTAAATTATTTAATATGGATTTTCACCAAGTAAGGACTGATACAATTCAAATGAATTAGTTCTTGTAATATTTCAACCAAAAATCCAGAATAGTTTGTTTTGTTACATCGTTTTCTATTTTCTTCTAGAAAAGGAACTATTGAAAATGATTCCCATTAACGACCAATGTTCTCCTGATGAAGCTGAAATTTTGAGATTTCTGTACGAGAATAAGCTCAAAAAGTATCATGAAACATCTGTAATTCCTAAAAGCACGATGAAGATCTCACGAACCGATCACATGCTAGTAGATAGCAATATGCAACTTAACATAACACCATCTCCTATTTCGAATCTTACTCCCAATTTCTTATCTACCCCCTCTGTCAGCACTCCAAATCTACCACCCGTACCTAAAAATGAGGAAGAGGTTAAGAAAAACGATAAAAATTCTAAGGCTATGGAGACGGAACCTATTAACGAAGTGGAAAATGCCTGTCTGGAGAAATTGAAGGAGAATTTGGATATTGTGTCTAGCCAAGCTGAGAGACATTACTATAACTGTGATTTCTTGGAGTGTGCCAAGCTGACTGATTACATTTTAAGTGAAGATCCATGGCATATGACGTGTTTGCCAATCCATATATCGTGTTATGTAGAATTGAAGGAAAATAACAGTAAGTACCTGTATACTAGGTGTAGAAGTATAAAACCAGGTCTTTTTTTAAATTACAGGTCTGTTGTTTGAAAATTATAAAAAATATTTAATTTTCATTTTTCCACTTCGGCAGCTTATTAATGCTACCCCAAAAAAATTCTTTTGAAGCATATGTAGTTTTAAATATTATCTTCATTCATCATAGACTTTTGAGCGTCCTGTTGAACGAGGTCAATTTCCGAAAAAAAGTCAATATAATTGACTAACAGAAACAAATGTTTCTCTTCCATTACAATTTCATATAAAATTTGTAATTGTCAATAAAATGATTTATGACCAACATTTTTTAGCACGAGAGTAAATAAGATTTTTCCGGAAACTACAAGACTTGTTCATGATAGGTCACAATATATTTTATATAGTTAGACATTTATTGAAAATTGCCAACCACAAAATCTGAACAAACTTATTATTACTATACATCGGTAAAGTTTATTTAACTCTTAACAAACAAGTGTGCTAAACCTTCTAAGACAAGTACTTTAATAATTTTTTCTTTCAGAGATATTCTTACTGGCCCATAATTTGGTTGGTTTTTACCCAAACTTGGCTATTTCGTGGTATGCCGTTGGATGCTATTATTATATAGCAGGTAAATGTAATTCTTTCCTAAATTTTCAATAATTTCATATTCATTCCATTTTTAAAATAATAAGAGGTTGTTTACTTGACAGAAGGAATATTACAAAATTTGAATATCAAAACAGATTTAATCTGTTTTTAGAATTAAATTAATGTCTTATAAGCATAGCTCATATTTAATACACGAAAAAAATCAAAACTCAATATATAAAATATCAAATGGAATGAATAATCCAACAAATATAAATTGTCAATTAAAATTAAGGAATAAATATTTGAAGGGGACAAAATTTTGTTCCTGATCTTACAATTATGAAAACTAAATCCTTTTCAAAAATACAAAATATAATTTTAAGGACTTCTCAGAAAATATAATTTATTTGAAATATTTAATATATTAAAACATTTAAATAAGTTAATTCAAAAATCTCTCAAAACGTGTATTATATCTTCAGAAAACAATTAGAATCCCAAAAATAAATAGTGGTTTATACTTGATAGAAGGTATATAAAATTATTTAAATATTTTCATATTAGCCTTCTACATATTTAATTTCAAAAAATCATATTTAATAATTATAACTTCAGGAATTAAATTAATGTCATATAAGTACCACTTATATCAAATGACATATAACATAAACATTCATTATAAGACATCCAAATGTTATAACAATATTCAATAAATAAAAATTGTTAACCAAAATCCTATAAATTAAATATTTTAAGTAGAGAAAATTTTGTTTCTGCTCATCAATCTTATGAAAACAGATATCTTTCAAAAATGTTTGACATAATCTTAACAATTTCATCATAAAACTATCTTACTTAGAATATTCAATATTATTGGATATCTAAGTTACTTTTTATAAAATCTCAAGATATTTAAAAACATTACTTAAAATATTTAATTTATAGGATTTTGGTTAACAATTTTTATTTATTGGATTTTGTTATATCATTTGGATGTCTTATAATTAATGTTTTTTTATATGTCGTTTGATTTAAGTGGTACTTATATGACATTAAGTTATAATTATTAAATATAATTTTTTGGAATTAAATATGTAGAGGGCTAATATTAAAATATTTAAATAATTAGAATTCCGATAAGGTCTTCATCGGTCCAACTTCACATTTAAATAATAAAATCAATCAACAACAAATACAACTTACCTAAGTATTTCTTGTTATCCTTGTTTGAACACCAACTTTAAAATCCAAGATATTTTATGTTCGTTTTTATGTTCTTTAAACAACTTCATAATGAGATTTTTTATTCAAACCTCAGTATAATTATATATAAAATAAAATAATAAGAAGAGGTTTTTTACTTGATAGAAGGAATATTACAAAATTTGAATATCATAACAGATTTAATCTGTTAGTCCCCTACAATTTTAATTTAAAAATTAAAAAATTAAATAAATGTCTTATAAGCACAGCTTATATAATTATTTTAAAAGATAATGAATCAACATATCGATCAAAGTATTGTCCATCACATATAACTGTTCCCAAAAATTTCCAGGTAAAAGTGATTGTGCTAGAAGATTCCTAACGAAGGCAACATGTTTAGATAAGCTTTTTGGACCTGCTTGGCTTGCCTATGGTCACTCTTTTGCCCTGGAAAACGAACACGATCAGGCCATGGCTGCCTATTTCAAGGCATCTCAATTGATGAAAGGGTACCGATTTCCGCTTGCATTTCTTAAAAATTTGAATTGAATAGATCGAGATTTTCAGGTGTCACTTACCGTTGCTCTACATAGGACTTGAGTGTGGATTGACAAACAATGTCAAACTGGCTGAAAAGTTCTTCCAACAAGCACAGCTTATTGCTCCTGACGATCCTTTTATTTTGCATGAGAAAGGCGTCATAAATTATCACAATCACGAGTAAGTACATTTTCGTTACAGTTTTTTAGGAATTGGATTTTTCGAGTAGAGTAATCTATTTTCTGATTGTATATTAGGTAAATTCAAACGAATATATAAAAATCAATTGCTGTTCGTTAGTCTCGCTAAAACTCGAGAACGGCTGAACGGATTTATCTTATCTTAGTCTTGAAATGATCGTGGAGGTCTAGGGACGGTTTAAAGGGTGAGAAAAATTCGATTAATTGCCGGGAAAACTCTAAACAGGCCTTTTCTGTTTTCCATATAAAAGTTTTCTAACGTAACTAAAGTAATTAAGTTATACCCCGCTTAAGATATGAGCAAAATCCCGAATGTTGAAATTCCCAGTATTATACAAATGTCCAATAAAATAATACTGGGAATTTCAACATTCGGGATTTTGCTCATATATAATATGGGGTATAATGGTATCTAAATTATTTTAGTTGGTAATTAATGAAATAAGAAACATCTTATAATAAAATAAAATAAATAGAGGTTAATTCTTGATAGAAGGTATATAAAATTATATAAATATTTTAAAAATTTTAAAAAAATTTTAAAATTAGTCTTCTACATATTTAATTCCAAAAGATTATATTTAATGATTATAACTTCTGAAAATAAATTAAAATAATGTCGTATAAATACCACTTATATCAATTGACATAAAATAAACATTCATTATAAGACATCCGAATGGTATAACAAAATCCGATAAATAAAAATTATTAACCAAAATCCTATAAATTAAATATCTTGAATAGACAAAATTTTGTTTCTGCTGATCAATCTTATGAAAACCAATATCTTTCAAGAATATCCAACATAATCTTAAGAATTTCATCATAAAACTATCTTACTTAATAATATTGAATAGTCTAAGTAAGATAGTTTTATGATGAAATTCTTAAGATTATGTTGGATATTCTTGAAAGATATGGGTTTTCATAAGATTGATCAACAGAAACAAAATTTTGTCTATTCAAGATATTTAATTTATAGGATTTTGGTTAATAATTTTTATTTATTGGATTTTGTTATACCATTCGGATGTCTTATAATGAATGTTTATTTTATATGTCATGATATAAGTGATACTTATACGACATTATTTTAATTTATTTTCAGAAGTTATAATCATTAAATATAATCTTTTGGAATTAAATATGTAGAAGGCTAATTTTAAAATTTTTAAAATATTTATATAATCTTATAATAAGTTATCAATTACATTTAAATGATAAAGTAATAGTTTTGTAATTTCCAAAATTCTCCCCGTTTTGTTCAAATACTTGATAATCTATCTATCTAATTAAGTTTATATTACATTATATTTGCTAATAATAAAAAAATATTATTATATAACTTAAAAAAAATAAAATTTTATTACAATTCACTAATTAATCGAAAGGAACTTCGTTCCATCCGGGTGTCCCTTAACACCTCTCAATTTTTTATAATATTCAAGTATGTACTAAAATATATATATATATATATAAAAATAATAATAAAAATTCGTGCTTCATTCAAAAAATGCTTTTTTATTCAATACGGATTCGTTTTGTTGGTTTTGAGATTATTTTATACGAAAGTTTAGGACTTTTATTTATCGATTGAGGCAGTACGAAGTCTGCCGGGTCAGCTAGTCCTTAAATAAATTAATTCGGCTAATCTGTACCAAAAATTATTAATAAGGAGTATGAGCTATGGTAATGGAAAGTTCTAGAAATCGAGACAGTGTAACATACATCTGTATAACAATTCTATACTCAAACAAACTCGACAAGGTTTTGTTGATCACAGAGGAAAATTGCAGACATGCGCACATTTGAAACTGATTGGTTTTAGTCAGTGCAATGTATACTAGTGACTCCAAATCTGTTAAGTATCCATATTCGCTATACACGGAGACTCTAAGATATTAATAACATACCAACGCCATCTAGAAGATGCGAAATCCATACAAGACATACCTTTGCAAGTTAATTGAAGCAAAGAAATGTATTCTCGATATTTTCACGTTACCAACGCAGAATAAACTTTCCTCATCCTCTAATCTGACCATAATTTGACGTAATGCTCATAATTAGCATATTCATATTCAAATGAATTAATTTGGCTGATTTGTACCAAAAATTATTAATAAGGAGTATGAGCCGAATGAATTTATTTGTATATGAATATGCTAATTATGAGCTTTACGGCAAATTATGGTCTGATTAGAGCATGAGGAAAGTTTATTCTGCGTTGGTGACGTGAAAATATCGAGAATACATTTCTTTATTTGATTTAACTCGCAAAGGTATGTCTTGTATGTATTTTGCATACTCTTGATGGCGTTGGTGTATTATTAATATCTTAGAGTCTCTGTGTATGTATTTTGCATACTCTAGATTGCGCTAGTCTTTTATTAATATCTTGGAGTCTCTGTGTATGTATTTTGCATACTCTAGATTGCGCTAGTCTTTTATTAATATCTTGGAGTCTCTGTGTATAGCGAATATGGATACTTAACATTGAACTGACGAAAACCAATCACTTTGAAACGTGTGCATGTCTGCAATTTGCCTCAGTGATCTACAAAACTTTGTCGAGTTTGTTTGAGTATAGAATTGTTATACAGATGTATGATGTTACACTGTCTCGATTTCTAGAACTTTCTATTACCATAGCTCATACTCCTTATTAATGATTTTTGGTACAGATCGACCGAATTAATTTATTTCAATTCGAACTTTATTTAAAAATAACAATAAACGAAGAATTTCATCAAATGAGGTGTTCAAAGTGTCGACCATTTTCATTCAAGGACATGCAGCACCTTTTCGGAATATTTTTTGCTGAATTGATAAGTTCAATGGAAGAGAAGCTAGCCATGAACTTCCCCCATTTCCAGTTTTTAGAGTTGATCGGCTTTTTATATTAGGAGTACAAATAAGTTTCCGCCGTTTTTTAACACAAATTTAATATTTATTATAGAAGAACGATGTGAGACTGCTTGCTGAGTGACTTCTAATGTTAGAGCAAGTTCTTTTTGTGTTTGAGATGAATCTTCCTCCAATAATTCCTCCAATTCTGCATGCTCGTAAATTTTTGGCCTTCCACTGCGATCTTTGTCTTCTACGTCGAAATCACCGTTTTTAAACTCTTGAAACCACTCTCGACACGTTCTCTCACTCAAAGCACCCTCACCATATGCTTCTACGAGCAATTGATGCGCCTCAGCAGCAGATTTCTTTAAATTAAAGAAGTAAACTAATATTTCCCGCAAATGACGCTTACTTGGCTCAAATTTTGACAGTTTCAACTTATAAAAATTATATTTTACCAATATAAAATCAATGATATTAATAGGTTATGTTGTTCTTGAATGTCCAAACTATTTTTTAAGCCGGTTATCATCTGCGAAAGCTAACCGAAACTCCGTGCCGCGCCATCTACAATAAAACGGCGGAAACTTATTTGTACTCCTAATAGATTATATCTTTTAATCTTCCCCAAAGGTGAAAGTCCATAGACGTTAGGTCAGGCGACCTAGCCTGCCACCTTTTTTTGAGATTTATTTTTTGTTAATGATTATCATTCTTAAGTGAAGATGTTGAAAATATTAGTACAATATTTTAAAATATCGTTGAAACTGGAAAATTCAGTGGATGATTTTTGCAGGTACGAAAAGGCGGAACATAACTTCCTAGAGGCATTGCAAAAAATTGGAAACATTGACAAAGCTCCTCTGCCTTCTAGATGGGTACCTCTACTCAATAATCTGGGTCAAACATGTAGGAAGCTGAAGAAATATAACGAAGCACTAGAATATCATCATAAGGTTAGTACTTGAAACTAAAAAATAAACTTATTGTCAATCACGTTTTGAATGTCTCCGTACAGGATGTTTTCAAAGTTTAGATCGTTTTCAACATTTATCACCGACGATTCGCACAAAATAATTTTTGTGAATGTTTACGACAAGCATTTGATGCGATTATGCACCAGTAGGATAAAAGAAAACCAATGCTGTCCATATATCGTAGTTCACAGGAACAAAACTGGACACGTTTAAGGCTACAGAAAAATATAACGCTGTATGGAACTTGGATTCTACGTTGAAAATCTTCGTCAGCTGTTAGAGAGAGATAATGTCTCAATACTCCTTCTCCAATATTAGTCTTATGTACTATTAAAAAGACTTCTCTAAATTCCCTATATAAAAATTCTGTTCTTATACTCGTTTGAAAATGTTGAATATGTTCGATTTATATTTAAGTCATCAATCGTAACTTTTCACGCAGGCACTTCTGCTGTCACCCAGAACTGCGTCGATCTATTCTGCGATTGGATTCGTCCACTCTTTGATTGGTAATACCGAGGAGGCAATTGACTGGTTCCACAGAGCTTTGGGATTGGATAGAGGTGACACTTTCAGTTCTACAATGTTGAACTATGTGATTGAAGAGATAGCAGATTTGGACACGCCGTTTGAAGGTAAGTTCAATTGGATGTTTGATTTTAAGATATCTAAAATCCTGGGATAATTACCTTAATTAGTTACGAGTTAATTTGGATCTTTTGTAGCGACGACAGTTGTCGTTTTATCTAGACATTATTTTTCTCTTAGATGGCGTTGTTCCATAATGACATTATTTTTTGACATTTAAAATTATTTTGTTTCTATCATTGCAGTGTTTTTTGGCTTTGTTTATAGGAATTCTTTAAAGATTTCCTCAATTTCTCGGATGCGTTAGTTTGTATATTTGGAATTTTTTTTCATAATTCAAGATAAAAAAGGATTCCTACACTGTTTTTCCTTATTTGAGGGTGCATAAATTGCACCCTCAAATTGATATTTATCCTTTTCTAGTATGCAAATGTTACATTAATAGTGTTTATATAGTCCGTCTAGAAAGTATCCGGAATTTATTATTTTTCATAATTTCAATATACTTCTTTTTTGTAACATTCTAAGACAAAAGTAATGTATAAAATAGGTTGTGTAGATAGTTGGCTATGGCCAAAGTTGCATGGCAACGCTATTTGTCCAATATTGTTGATTGTCCACAGGTAGACAATTTATGAAATTATGTCGCAACTAGGAAAAAGGAAACAGGTAGAATATTTGTATATGAAAGGTTTTCGAAACGTTAAAAAATGAGTGCAATTGATTGAACTGGGAAAAAGTGTTGTATGAGACAATAAAGAGGATATTATTATTTATGGCGAGCGGGCGTCTGTCCACCCTACCGCTGCGTCCGCACGGACTATTGTGGTTCACCCCTAATTTATATCTCCCCGACGAGATCCAGTTTTTGGATAAAACCGATAATCTTGTTCAGGGGTAATTTTTTCAGTTCGCTGTGGGCTATAAAAGCCTGGCCAAAGACCTCGAATCTGATGCGACTCACCGCTGGACACTCTGAGACGATGTGCATGGCTGTTTCAGTGTCCTCAAGACACAGCCAGCATTCATTGATCTGTAGTGAAGATTCGCGTTAAAAAACCGTCCCCCTCCGCCTCGTATCACGTCAGTAAGAGGCGAAAAACTTCCGACTGCGTTAATTTTTGCTCAAAGTTCAACAGTTTAGGAACCCATCGCGCCGTTATTTTGCGATATTGAAAGTGTTCGTGGATAATAGAATCTACACTACCAATACTGATGCCGACTTCAGCCGAAATGTCTCGAACATTCATCCTAAATGTCCTCCAAAATGAGTTGTTCTACGCGGCGAATGTTGTCTGGTGTGACGCTGGTTCGCGGTCGACGATCATACGGCTTATTCTCGACGGTTTCGCGGCCATCCTTGAATGCTTTGGCCCATTTAAACACGGCAGCCCTACACAGGCACTCACTACCGAACTGGCTTTTGCAAACGCACAAAAATATCCGTATTTTTAACGTCTTCTCCCACTAAAAAACGAATGATAATACGTTGCGCAACGGCAGTCGGCACTTGACGTTCACTCATGGTGAACGCGTGAACGCGTGAAACACGTGCTCCGAGGAAAACAAATGCCACACTGTTCGTAAGAGACCCAGCTATCACATACTCAAGCCACGACCTTCGAAACATACATGCGCGCCATCTACAGAGTTTGTCTCGATCATATTTGAACCACCCTCGTATATGCCGCTCTTTTCTCCAATTTTCAGACAATCTTTGTTTTTAACTAAAATTGACCCTACATTTTTCATAATTATACGGGTGTGCCAAATTGGACACTTTTGAAGTCCTATTTCTGTACTAGATAAACTGTAAAAACATTCCTGTAGCAACTTCTTACGTAGAATTCTATGACGTTTATTGAATTTTCTTCCAACTGATGTTTTATGGGATATCGGTATGAAAATATCGATATTTATCCTTTTCGAGTATGCAAGTGTTACATTAATAGTGTTTATATAGTCCGTCTAGAAAGTATCCAGAATTAATTATTTTTCATAATTTTAATATACTTCTTTTTTGTAACATTCTAAGACAAAAGTAATGTATAAAATAGGTTGTGTAGATAGTTGGCTATGGCCATAGTTGCATGGCAAGGTTATTTGTCAAATATTGTTGATTGTCTACAGGTAGATTTTATGAAATTATGTCACAACTAGGATAAAGGAAACAGGTAGAATATTTGTGTATAAAAGGTTTTCGAAACGATAAAAAATTAGTGCAATTGACTGAACTGGGAAAAGTGCTGTATGAGACAATAAAGACATTTAAATATCTCAAATAATTTTTTGGGATTACATAGCTCCGCAGTCAATCATTATTTTTACATTATTTTGTTGTGTATCTCAAATATTTGAGATATTTAAATGGGTACCATCTGTTTAACAACCTTCTTTGTCGATTGCCGACATGCCGATATCTGTTTGAAGGCCCCTCTTTTTAACCCGGTTTTTTATCATGTTCCGATTGTAAACCTCTGTACGACTATTAGGTATTACCGAGAATCTGTTGAAATATTTATCACTTTTGTTTAAATACCACTGTACCACTGTTAGGTCTTCAGTTGTCTGATGATGGGATAGTTCATTTCCCGAAACTCAAGTCACAAGAAAATGTGTAATATATATTTTTTTGGTAGTAAAACATAGTTAGTAATTTCTACAATTTGTTTTAATTCCGGATACTTTCTAGATGGACTATATAAAAATAAATTTTAATATTTGTGAATTGCCTATTTCCAATTAAAAGTTATTCAATATATAACCATAAATTTTATTATTTCAAGGCGCACCTACGGAAATTCCAAAATTTGTTGTATCAAAGGAAAACAGTCGAATAACATCCTTTAACGAAATGGATCAGACAGGTATGAACAGAGACGAATCGATGGGTAACTCATTTAAGGCAGAGGAATCTCAATCAAGTATGAGTGTGAGCTTTGGGGAAAATCCTCCTGATCCTTCAAGTATGAGTATAGAGGTAGATATGGAAGTGAGCAGAGATTGAGATGTTAAATCTCATGTAGTAATATCTGTATTATATTGGAAGGAAAGTTAAAGCTCGTGTATATCTAAAACAAGTAAGTCTATGGATGGAAAACTGATTTTGGTAAATAATTTAACTGACCATTCGTTTTAAACTGTTATTGAGACAGATGAAATTAAAATAAAGTATGTTTTATTAAACTTTTTCTTTTTAAATTTGAATGTGCTTCCTTTCCGTCATATCTTCCGGGAATAAAATAGGTGCGTGGCCGTGTTTCATTCGTTGGCATCAGAGCAATCCACTAATGAGTAGCCAAAAAGCTTTGAAAAATGCATGTCCCAGTGATCAACAAAATCTATTCGTCTTTCGAGTCTGGAACTCTAGCACTGTTAGGAATCGAAAAACTTCCTATTTACCATGGTTCGTATTCGTTATCATACCCTCAAATGTGCGAATATATCCCATCAAATTTCAATATGAAATTCTAGACAATTTTAAATCCAATTTTTTCACCTTTATTTTCATAATAAGTTGGGGAAAAATCCATTCTTTTTGCGTAAACTTCAAGACTTTAACATGTTTTGGGTTGTCTGATTTGGGTCAATATGCAGTTTTGTTCTATAATTTGTTGCCATTTTAAAAGTAGCTTCATAATGCCTCTCTCATGGAACTCTTGGTTCTTATTGGCGCAAAATTCAAGTAATCGATTTTCACAACCTTCTCTTAATGCAAATTCTCCATTGTTCATATATCGGGTTTTTTTTTTGAGTGATAGAACTTTGTTGAAATAAAACACATTTACATTAAGATTGAAGCCAAATTTTTCTTTATTTGAAAGTTAATTTTATGACATTTGTTTTAAAAATAATTTCCGGCATATGTCCACCACGACTAGCTTTGAGAAACCGCATTCAACCAGACCAATTTTGGACCACTTTTTCGAGTAATTCAGTCCTCCTTTCATCAATGACACGAGTTATGTTGGCTTCCAAAGCGTCTATTGTTTCTGGTTTATCAGCATAAACCAATGACTTGACATAACCCCAAAGAAAATAATCCAGTAGAGTAATGTCGCATGATCCTGGAGCATTTCTCGAAATAATGTTATTGCCAAATCTTTCTTTCAATAAATCAATTGTATTGGTAGTAATATATAAGCCTATTTGATAAAAATATCAATTGGACATTTGACATTATCGCCTTTATGAAATCTGCTTTCTTCGGAAATTTTCCGGGCGTGATAAAAAAAAAAACATTTTTCAAAAGCTTTTATATATTTCAGGATATCATAAAATAACAAACATATTTCGTTGAACAATAAAAGTATCACCACAACCATGAATGACTAGGAGCACATACAACTCATACATGGAACATAAAAGAAAACATAAAAAAATAAATCTTTAAATTTTAATAATAAAAGAAGGTTAACCCACTTGTCTTGAATTCTAACAGCTTTGGTTTATAATCACAGGCATTGTGAAAAAGTCGAGCTTCGTGATGATTCTGTCGGAATTCTATACCATCATTTAAAAAACTTGAATAAACTTTGGCCTATTGGCGGTAATTGGAGTTACTATCATTTGAAAAACTCCTCCATTCTGCCCCACCCTGTACTTAACATCTTTGCGAGATTATTCCCCTTTTGTTTAGAATAAGCCATAAGTCCTTTCAATTCGAAGACATCATCATGAAGCCGAATTAAATTCTTTAAAAAACCCAAATTCTGATCACAACAACACTGCCAATTGTCAACATCACAACATTAAAATTTTATTTAAAAAGAACTTCGTTTTTGAAGTTTTAAAAGCTCTGCTAAAACTAGAAATTTCAAATGCGATAACATCAATTTAGTTAACCTTCCATAAAATTAGTTGGCGAGACTTTTAGACCAATTAACAGAATAAAAATTACATTTTTTTAAATAACAACAAAGTGATGTAATTGTTTTGATTTCGCGCGTCCATTGGCTTAATTTTTGTACATAATATACCTTTAATGTAGACAATATCTAAAACAAAACTTGGAAGAAATGGAATATTAAATTTTAGTAAAAAATGGAAAATGTGGGATATCCTGAAAGAGAATTGGAAAATTTTTAAACAAATAATATAAAAAGGTGGAATATGTCCTAGAACAAAAACAGTAATATTATGGATGAATCTGAAATCAAGAATTTATTTAAAATAATTAAGATATTTTTTAGGTAAGTTCTGTAGTGTAGAAATTTAAAAAAAAAATTATACTGTCTGTTTTGTCAATATAATTTATTTTTGACAATTTCTATTACGAAACTGACCTCTATCTAGATATTATGGAGGTAAGTTCCATAACAGAAATTTTCAAGAACTGTCAATATAATTTCTTTTGAGAATTTCTATTACGGAACTTACCTCAATAATATCCTAATTATTTTTAATAATTTCCTGTTTTCAGATTCAATCCATAATAATTATTGTTTTCGTTCCAGCTTTTTATATTATTTTCTTATTTCTTTAAAAATTTTCCTATTCAACTAATATTTTCTGTAGTCCGATTCAATTTATATGCGTTTCGGTTTCACGATATATTCCAACATTTTTTACTTTTTTACAACAATTTGGTATTCCATTTCGTAATTTTTTCCCTAATCCTACATTTTCTTTGAAGTTTTTGTCCACGTTAAGGTATATTGTATACAAAAATTCAGACAACGGAAGTCAGAAATCAAAATAATGAAATTTTACCATTAACATTTAAATCAAAGTGATATAACTATGATAAAGAATCAACGACTTTCTCGAAATACTTTTTACAGGAAACCGTTGTCAATTAATTTACCTACTTGGAGTAAAAGTCCGCACAAGAAAGTTTAAAAACTACAACATTCACAAACAAAAATATCACTCTTTTAAAAACAACCAGGAACAAGAGTACTTTGGCTAAAACATGCAACGACTTATTGTCTAAGGAACCACCACCACCTTGAGCTGGAATGAAAAGAGACCGAGTATTATGCAGAATATTTTAATTTCAAGTTTAAAAAACCAACATTTTTTTTAATAACAATTGAATCGTTCTCTCAGAGAACGCAAAAATTCGAAAGAAATATAAACACCATAAATCGTATCCAGATCGTAGCCTTGTTATCTTCGAATATCAGCAATTTACCAGAGAAAAAATTGCACATTAACACTAAAATACATAAAATTTCAATAACCCCCAACCGCCCAATTTTCAAAGTTAATTTAGAACATTTAAGTTTTTAAAAATTTAAATATCAACACTTAAAAACTAATATATTAATTAATATTTGTTAAATATTTCTACACTTATCCAAATTTTAATATAAATTAACTTATAAGACTAAAAAACAAGTAATCGAAATATTTTAGCAGTAAAACGTTTTTGGGAAACCGTGTCCAAAAAATTCAGGCAGAAATTACTCGGGAAAACAATTTCGGCATTACGTTTTTGAAAACACTTCTCGATATATATATATAGCAACGATATAAAACTTTTGAACGTTAGTTTAACTTTCAGATTAACCTTGGTAGTTAAGTATTAAGTATAAAAAAATTCAAGATTTACAAGCTCAATAGTCAAAAATTGAAGCGATCCAGTAGAGTTCTGAAACCCTAGCAGTACTTAATTTCAACAATTTTATATGGTATGTAAACAACAGAAATCACTGAAAATATTGAAAAACATCAATAACGAGTTATCATTTTGTGCAACTCTTCGTTTATCATACTGGACAGTCAGAGACTAATAATTAGACATGCGGAAAAAAATTTTGATGAATGAAAAGTAATTTTTCAGATAATACAGATCGATGCCTTCTGAAAAGTATACATTTTTTTTTAAATTGCCAACATTTTAAACTTCAATCAAATAAGGAGGACCTGAAAATATCCAACTTTAACATTTAAAGATAATAAAACATACCATAACTTTGGTAAATCGTATTTAGAATCAAACGAAGCTGCGATAACACTTTTCGGCTACTGTAGAATAAGGGCAATACTCTTCAGAAGGCAGCTTCAAGATTTGAATTTCGGAAATGACTGTGTGAAGAATAAATTCAACAAAAATACACAAAAACTTCATGGAACGAGATAATATCAATCGTTCATTAAGATTAAACTCTATCACCCAAGAATTTGATTAAAATAAAATCAACCTTAATTCGAACGATTAATACTAACCATTTTAATATACCGTATAAACTCCCCAAAAAGTTTCCATTCACCCAAATTTTACCAGAAGAAGAAGAAAAATAGAACTAACAATCGCAATTTTTGATCCCTTTCCGGTTCCATACCGGAGAGTAATATAACATTTGTATTAATTTTTTTTGTTTTTTTTTTTAAACAACCAACAAGACTTGTACGCTTATGTAAGGGTAACAAATAAAATTGAGCGCCCTGTAAGTTTCGAGGGGAACGCTTCCGATTTACGTGGCGTCAAAATACATTTTTTTTCTCAACTAACGTATTTCTGTAATACTTGCTCTCTTAATTAACAGAGCCGCCGCTCAAGCCGAGTACCGTGCTGTTCTTGGAATTACGCGTCAAGGGTTTGTGGTGACGCAGCTCAGCGTTGTTGTGTTGCCACTGCCAACAGGTTCGGCAGAAATACCGGAAACAGAGAACGTCTCGACAGAAGTAGGGACCCTGTTGTACCCCGCAGAAGGAGCAGAGCGAGTCTTCCAAGTAGGGGTCGACTTGTACCTGAAGCAGAACAATAACATAATGAGCGTTTCACTGGTAGAACTGGTTACTAACGGCCAGTTTCATAAACGAAATTAAAGCCTCCTTTTTCCCAAAAAATCTCCCTTAATGATAAAACGTGTTTCATAAGCAAATTTTAGGGTTAAAGGGAACTTAAAAGCGTCCTTTATTTTAAAGTGAGAAAATCGGCCCTTTACGGCTGGAAAAGGATCCTTTAACGGGAAGCTCGACACTGCGCAGGTGCTCGATAAACACGAAAACAGTGGACATAACCTTGTTCTGTCACATTCCATTTTATTTAATTTTAGCGTACTACGAAATATGTTGCACCAAATGTTGAATGTTGATTTTAGTTCTACTTCTTCATCAAATGATAAAGAAGTAATTGTGAGAAGACCAAAAATTTACAGGAGAGACATTTTTCCACGTTAGATGATCTAGATTTCTTCTATCGTTTTTGCCTGACAAAACCAACTGTTTAATCTTTGCTTCAAAAAATTGCAGATCAATTGTACTTCCCATTTAACAGGTAAACAAATTTCGATTTATTATTTTGTTGATATAATTTTATGTATACCAAATCATTAAATTGACAATTTTCAGTGGCAGCTGTATTGAACCGATTAACCAACTACTTTTGACATTGAGATTCTATGGAACTGGAAATATATGATCAAACCATCTTTAATAACAGTGTCTTGAAGAGACAATTTGAGAGTGGTAAATTTGGACGGTATTTGTAACTTGGTGGTAGTGGTTATAGTTTGCAGACTTATCTTATGACAAAGTTACCGGAAGCTATAACTGCAGCTGAAAATTTATATAAGCAGTCAATTATACGAACTAGAAATAAGGTGGAGAGAAAGTATGGAGTTTGGAAGCGTCATTTTCCTATACTTTCTAAAGGAATGAGTGTTAAGTTAACGACCATAAGGGCAATTATTGTTGCTACCGCTGTTTTGCACAATATGTAGATATGAACGAAATATTTCCAAATGAATGATTGCAGGAGGAAAAGGACTTTCAAACAAATTCAACTAATGTTAATGCAGCTCGTCAAGCGAGTCTATTATTAATAAACATTTTGCTAATTTAAAATTTATATTTGTGTGATAATTGAAAATGAATTTGCTTGTCACTTGTGGAACTATTCTTCATATTCAATTTGTATCTTCAACATGACAAGATTTCATATAATTTTTATGAGATTTTACAAGGTATATATTTAGATAGGCTTCTATGTTTTGTATTTCTGATTCATTGTTTTACTTTAGGTAACATCTGAAAAAGTTTCAAGTGATAATAAAGAAATAAAAATATTATGTGTGATTGAAATTTCGGTTTTTAATTCAAATTTGAGGGGACTTCATAGTCTGCAGCAATGCTGATAGAATTCTAATACCGCTTTTTCCAGAAAGTGCATTCAAAATAAAAAAGATTTAATTATTATTATTTAATTTGCTCTTCATCTCCATAATTTGCATATCTAATATTTTAAGCTTCGAATGCTCCTCTTCTTTTCTTCTGCCCTTATCTGAGCTCCCTCTGTCACATTAGCCCATTTTGTTTGATTTTAGCGTACTACGAAATATGTTAACGTTCAAACCGTGTGTAATTCAGACTTGAGAATCAGAATTATTGTATCTAGATGACCTGGCTCAACACATAATCAAACCATCATTAATAACAGTGTCTTGAAGAGACAATTTGAGACTGGTAATTTTGGACAGTATTTGTTGCTTGGTGATAGTGGTTATAGTTTGCAGACTTATCTTATGACAAAGTTACCGGAAGCTATAACTGCAGCTGAAAATTTATATAAGCAGTCAGATCCTGTGCTTCGCTGAATATCACGTAGCGAAGTACTTGGATCTTCCTCAACTACTTGAAGCACAACATCGTCGTAAGGCAAGGAAATTCTTCCTTCACCATGCACTTTGTTTGGAAGTCGGCCGGCTGTGAAGAGTAGACGGTGCACATTCGTAAAAACTCAATCAGCATTAGGGTATCTAGGGCGATACATTCTCGAAGCTGCACTAGCGTTACATCTGCTTCTTCTTCTTCTTCTACTTATATTAGGCCCTAGGCCTGTTCTTCACGATTTTTTTTTCATCCTCTCGTTTAGTTCTGCAGCCGTATTTGTGATGTGGACTGCCAACTGTCTCGCCATCTTTTGAAGGGACGTCCTGGTGGTCTTTTTCCAGTTGGTTTCAAATCCCTCGCTATTCGGGCTAATCTTTGAGGGCTCATTCTGCTTACATGCTGATTCCACTCTCTTCTCCTCTGTCTTCCCCATCACACAACATCCTGTCCGTTACATCTGCATTCCCCATAAATGAGGTGCATCAAAATCACAGGTTAGTCCAGGTAAAATCAAAGTTCGTCGTAAAGAGATCAAAACTATCCAAATCACAAGCAAACAAATCTAATAAACGAAGCCAAAAGTCGTAAGTACACAAATAACACGATCAAATACGGAAAGATGCGCAGTAGGCCAAGGGGCACAACGTACTGATCTGAATTGAGTTTACATGTGCCAAAACCAAATAGTGCTGTCACTATCTGTCTCACTCACACTTTATGGAAGGACTCGCCCCATCTCATTCAAACCAGATTCTTAAAGTATTGGATGCACTAGAATCATTTTTAGAAAGTTCGAAGAAATTATTCGAAACTGTGTTTCAATAAGACCTTTTTTTTTTGACCGATCTAAGAAATAATGTAGTAAGTGTTATACCATTTTACAATCCCTAATAAATGCGCTAACTTTTAAAGTAATTTGCCAAACTGATGTAGTACAGTTTTTTTTTCCAGTACAGTCAGTTAAAGTTGTGCGAAATATTAATTTTGATTACTTGGTTCGGCAAAAAGTGACATTAGTTTCCAAGCTGAAGTAATTGGCTTAGAGTTGAGGATCAAAGGTTACAGAAGCACTATTCGGGATAACATAGGAAAAATAAAATTTGAAGAAAGTAAAAAATTGTAGCAACAGGAGTTCAAAAATCATCACAGGTGTGCATTTTCCTGAATAATAAAAACTGTAATATAATTTGAAAAGTACACAACTTAGATTTTTTGAAATATTTTTCTGATGAATACTATGACTCGGCCTGTTATCTGATTCAGGCTTGACGTCCACTTCTGGGACACCTGTATAAGAGTTTTAAATAGACAGGAGTGTTTGTAATTCTTGCCATAGCAAACAGCGGAGTCATATAATTTTCAAGCAGTTATTCACTTCAAAAAACAATTTCTCTAGGTCAGGTCAGGTAATTCCGAGACCATCATCAATATAAATTATTCTAAACATTCTCTTACCTTTTTGGTAAACTTAGCAGTCTTTATCTCAATAAAAGCAGCAGCCACGGCCTTCATGTAAGACCGATTATTATTAAAAGTAATTCGTCCAGATCCAATAGGATACTTATATTTGTCAGTATCGATGCCTGCAACGTAACGTAAAATGAAGCAAACGTTAAGTACAACAACCGATAAAGAAGAGAAAGTGAATCCGATCCTCACCTGCATACACGACTCCATCGAACAAATCATTCATAATTTTCGCCAAGCCTTCAGCGTTCAGCATACCGTGAAGAGCGCCAACGAAAACCGTCTTCGAGGGATCCAGCTTTTGTGACGTGGATTTCGTGTAATTCGAATCGTTTAAAATCCATGGGATCACCTGAACCTAAATTGAAATAAGTTCGTAAGAACGGATTTGCTGATTAAAAACATAAAGGTATAAGAAAAATATTCCAATTAGATTTTAATGTTGCAATACGGTAGTAGGTGTTGTGGCTTAGACGTGGACTCGTAATCGTGAGCTTTAGAGTTCGAACCGTGGGCCAGGAAAGACATTTTTTGGCTTCGAGGGACCGTCCAACCATTCGCTGTTGGGTAAAGAATTAACAGCGCTGTTCCTAAAGTGGCCTAAGGAAATAGTAACAAAGCCTCAGAAAACACAAACTGTGGATACTGTAGTGGACTTCTGTCCGTCAGTTATCATGGCATTAGAACTTGGCGCGCTGGGGATGCTTGTAAAGACTAGGACCCTAGTTTCATCCCGGTGAAATGGAGGGTGAAGTCTTGGTGCCTAACGTTATGCCATTCGCGCCAGTCACTGGACCCGTGTGGTGGAAGATCGACCGAATGCGGCCATCAAAAGCTTCTCCTATATTTTCGAGCACCTCCTTCAATGCCGTCTCAACCGGCATTGAAGGAGGTGCTTTTGATGGGGGACAAAAATCTAGTTTGCAGGAATGTGACTTGTCCAAGGCTTTTGATCTGTGCTTTTAAACAAGCTTGAATACTATGGAATCAGGGGTGAGGCTCTTGACCTAATGAAAAGTTATCTGACAAACAGAAAACAAGCTTGGGAGGTAGGTCTTCTTCTTGGGAGACTGTGAGTCATGGTGTACCGCAGGGTTTTGTGTTGGGTCCCCTTTTGTTTGTGATATACATGAATGATTTGCCAGCTAATGTGAAATCAGATCAAACCGTCCTCTTCGCTGATGACACTTCAAGAACCCTCTCTGTTGTTTGCAGAAAATTTTGTGATGTTTGAAGAAACTCAGTAATCTCGAGCCTTGCCTTCAATTCTTCATCCTAAAACTTTGGTGGAGCTCAAGGTCATTCCTCGTCTTCCAAATCAAAATTACCACTTTAAAATCGGGCAAACCAATTCTCACATGTTTCTTTAGCTGAGCATGGTCACCAGAAACATCTACTGAAATACAATGACTTTCAGTAGCCTTTTTCTTCATATTGAAGTGAAACTGCCGCAAAACACATTATTTGGTACAAAATTTGACCTGTTCACAGTGCACACTGTGTTATTAAACCACGATGACAAAATTGTGTTGCCAGATGAAACAAACTAGCAGCGACATCTTTTATCAAAACCGCAAGAACTTATTTCTACTTCTAATATTATTAACTATACCGCCTATCTTGAGAAAATCAAAGTTCATACTTACTTCCTTGGCCTTCATCCGTTTCGAACTAATCTTGAAGTACCAATTGCCACTGTTGGCATGGTCATTGGTACAAGCCTGCAAGAGAGCTCGAACATTTTTCTCAGACTCGAAGATGATGTAAACGTAGCCTTTCGGTTGGCTGGCCTGCTTCTCTTTGCCGGGCCATTCAACGCGGATCGGGCCGAACTGCTTAAACGTTTGAATAAGCAACTGTTCAGATATATCCCAAGGTACCCCACCCAGAAATACCTTGCTGGAGTAGCCGGAAGGTTTGGTGGTACGGGGTGGTAACACACCGCTCCAAGTACAGGTAGCATCATATAAAGCTGCAACGTTTTAAACCGTTAAAAATGGTCCAACGGAGGTATAAGAACTTTGGAACTACTGTTTGAGTATGAAGGAAACTTACATGCTGCTGATCTGTGGAAACGAGCTGCTCTATCCAAATGAAGAGTATCTGGTAGTAAGTTTATCAGAGAGGACTGGTTGTCACTCCACTTATCGAGTATTTGCTGGAATATTTAACAATATTAATTATATAATTTGAAATAAGGTTATTCTGATTTTCACAAATTTTTATTGTTAAACTCACAACAATTGTTTCGCTATCACAGTAGCATCATCAGGTAAGATCACATTTTGAATAACTAAGCTTGTTTCCGAACTCTGTGGCTATTTATATTACAATAACTACAATAAATTTTTATTGAGCACTAAAACCCAAAAAAGGGTCCCTGCAAATTCCAACTTATCTGAATATATTTAACAGAGGTGAGCTATTTAAATCTATTTGTTCGTTAAGTAATATTCCAATTTTATTATGTTTATTTATCTCTAGGGATTCTAACAGATTTAAGGCATAACTTTTGCTTTCTATATGTAGAATTTCAAAGTTATGGTTGAAAGTATGTCCTGTTTCTAACAAATGGTTGGAATATGTAGAATTGCTTTTATTATTGAAGAAACTCTTCAAATGTTCACACATCCTATGACGGAAAGTTCTTCCAGTTTGACCTATGTAAATTTTAGGGCAATCACCGCAGGTTAACTTATAAACCCCAGATTTATTATCCTTATGTGTGTAGTCTTTATTATTTTTGATAAATTTACTCAAGTTTGAATTAGTTTTAAATGAAGTTCTCAAATTATATTTATTTTTGAGGTATGTAGCAATTTTCTCAGAAATACCTTTAGTGTATTTTAAGGAAATGTATTTAAAATTTTCTTTTATATTAGGAAACACCATATTTAAAGCTATTTTATTATTTTTATTCAACAATAATTTGTCTATCAACTTTGGATCATATTCATTATTAATAGCTATTTGTTTAATTATGTTAATTTCTGAAATATAATTTTCTCGATTCATGGGAATATTAACTAATTTATGGATTATACAATTAAATGCTGATAATTTTTGATTTAGAGGATGATTTGATTTATTGTGTATAATAGAATCCGTATAGGTTGGTTTGTGAAATATTGAAAAATCATGTGAACTATTTATTCGAGTAACAGTTAAATCAAGAAAATTAATAGAATTATTAAGTTCGGTTTCCATAGTGAATTTAATTGAAGGATGTATTTCATTGATGAATAAAAAGAATTTTTTCAAAAGTCTGTCTGTACCTGTGAAGCAACAGAAAATATCCTCTATATATCTATACCAATATAAAAAGTATTTCTTAAGGGGATTTTGGTGAATTTTAGTTTCAATATTGTCCATGAATATTTCTGCTAATAAAGGACTTAAGGGATTTCCCATAATCAAACCGTTTTCAGATTTATAAATTTTATTTTTAAATTGAAAATAATTTTGTTTAGTGCAAATATCTAGACATTCTAAAATATCTTCTTTGATAATTGTATTGCATCTATTGTTGATTAATAGATTATCTACTAGTTTAATTGTTTCGTTTGGTGGTATACTTGGAAATAAATTTTGTACGTCAAATGAAATGAATTTAGCATTATGAGGTAAGTGGATATTCTTTATTTTGTTTATTAGCTGTAGTGAATTTTTTATCGTTCATCCTTCAATTAAATTCACTATGGAAACCGAACATAATAATTCTATTAATTTTCTTGATTTAACTGTTACTCGAATAAATAATTCCCATGATTTTTCAATATTTCACAAACCAACCTATACGGATTCTATTATACACAATAAATCAAATCATCCTCTAAATCAAAAATTATCAGCATTTAATTGTATGATCCATAGATTAGTTAATATTCCCATGAATCGAGAAAATTATATTTCAGAACTTAACATAATTAAACAAATAGTTATTAATAATGAATATGATCCAAAGTTGATAGACAAATTATTGATGAATAAAAATAATAAAATAGCTTTAAATATGGTGTTTCCTAATATAAAAGAAAATTTTAAATACATTTCCTTAAAATACACTAAAGGTATTTCTGAGAATATTGCTACATACCTCAAAAATAAATATAATTTGAGAACTTCATTTAAAACTAATTCAAACCTGAGTAAATTTATCAAAAATAATAAAGACTACACACATAAAGATGATAAATCTGGGGTTTATAAGTTAACCTGCGGTGATTGCCCTAAAGTTTACATAGGTCAGACTAGAAGAACTTTCCGTCATAGGATGTGTGAACATTTGAAGAGTTTCCTCAATAATAAAAGCAATTCTACATATTCCAACCATTTGTTAGAAACAGGACATACTTTCAACCATAACTTTGATATTCTACATATAGAAAGCAAAAGTTATGCCTTAAATCTGCTAGAATCCCTAGAGATAAATAAACATAATAAAATTGGAATATTACTTAACGAACAAATAGATTTAAATAGCTCACCTCTGTTAAATATATTCAGATAAGTTGGAATTTGCAGGGACCCTTTTTTGGGTTTTAGTGCTCAATAAAAATTTATTGTACTTACTGTAATATAAATAGCCACGGATTTCGGAAACAAGCTTAGTTATTCAAAATGTGATCTTGCCTGATGATGCTACTGTGATAGCGAAACAATTGTTGTGAGTTTAACAATAAAAATTTGTGAAAATCAGAATAACCTTATTTCAAATTATTTAATATGGATTTTCACCAAGTAAGGACTGATACAATTCAATATTAATTATGCTTCTCATAGATTTTGGCTGACGAATAAGCACTAAACAAATGAGCCAAGTACCAGATGTAGAATTATGAAATTAGAAATTTTTGTTCGAAAACCCTTTATCTTTATTGCTATTCATATATTTTTTCCCACACACTTGAAGAAACGAATTGAAAATATGGACACTCAAAATATTTCCAAATAAATACAAAAAGGCCGATACAATGTAAACTAATACAAGAAAAAGTTACCGCATCTCAAATCTCGACCTTTAGATTAACAGAAATGATACCAATATGATAGTTAAATCAAAATTCTTACCTTATGTGAACAGGCGGTAGGTAATAAAGACCCAAGTAGAGACGAGGGTTGCTGCAAATACTTCAAAGCTTGGATGGCCTGCAGATTCTGAATACTAGAGATATCCAAATCACTTGGAGGACTGTTATTATTGTTACCATTGAAGATATTTCTAGCCAGTGAATCATTCAACGTCAAAGAGTTCTGAAAACCAATAAGTAATCTCTTACCAAATGTAGAGGAATATCCAAATAGTATTTCATGAAATACTAAGCAAAGAAGAGGTTCGACTTAAAAACATTAAATGAACTCACCAATATATCTGAAAGACTTCCGTCTGGGCTAGATACAGCACTGCTGTCCGATTCGGGAGAATCTGAACGACTGTTATTACTTAACAAGGACTGGTCGCCAACAATTGGACTGCTACTTCCACAGGAATCGCTGAAATTCATTTAAAAGTTAGAAAATTACAACGCTCTTTGTTAAAAAGGACTTACCTTAGTGATGTGCTTCGTAAAGCACGAGCAGTGAAATAATTATTATTGTTGGAATTCCTCAAATTCAATTTTCCAGCGAAGGGTTTTCCAGAAGATGCAATGGAAGCATAATTTACTGGAGTCGACTGCAGTTTTACATCGTCGAAGTTGAACTAAAACATTAAACAAACGTAATTTTCATTCAATAAACTGCACCTAGTGTATGACACTAATAAAACCACTAATTAACTAGTTAAATATCTAATTAACTGACGTTTAATTTCGACTATAAGATTAATAATAACAAAATTTATAAGCTAAACAAAGACAATTCACAAATAATTTTCCTGATCTGTCAAAATAGATTTCAGGAACCAAAAGGGCGGCAAATTTAAATTTGAAAGCGAAAATATAAATATAGCCAATACATATGTTCAAAAACAAAAATCCACTGACAATCGATTGGCTACACTGAAATTTGTTAGAAATAATATTTTCAAAATACTGGTTGCTACAAATCACCAGTTTTCTGGTATCAACATTCTCCATACTATTGTTAGACAACTGTAGAACAAAAATAATTACCTGGAAGTTCGAATTCACAGGTGATGGTGTGCAAAGTCCGGTCGGCGAATTTCCAAAATTCAGCAAGCCACGAGGAGAATTCAATCCCAGTAGGTCGGAGATGGACATAGTCTCACCTGCCATAACGGATAACTTAAAATTAAACTGTTTAAAAAGGCGAATTACGAATTCTCGTGTTGAATTGTTAAAATATTAAGTCAAAAGTACTGAGCGTATTGGACGCGTTCACTTTTATTTCTACAATGACATGACAAATAGGACAATGCCACCTCGATATTCTGAACGAAATGGAAAAACTGGACGTGAAATGAGCTGTGTTGATAAAAATTAAACTTTTTTTCAATCGATAGCATCTGGTGTTTATCTAGAGATATACGTCTTCTGTCGCTTCTGACAAAAAAACGTGATTCTTGCAAACAACCGAGCAATATGGTGCATTATAAACAAATACGCAAATAAACAGAAGTGTATATTATTTTACGCCGAAAACGATAGTATTTATTGAGTTTCCTTTTTTATCGACTTCCTGGAGAATAACCTTGGAATAAAATGATTGATTTCGGCCGTATAGACGAATGAAGCTATAATTTTTTTCGTTAATCAGATTTTCATTGATTATGGCAATATCTTGATGAATTTTGCTGAAATGGTGGATACGCAAATCCACTTTTTCTCACCTTCATTATCAGGAGAGGACAAAATATCGTGTTGATCTAGGAGGGAATTTATAGAATGTCTCTGCAGGATATCACTTGCAGAAATGGGGGAACTTCCACAGCTGCTAAAAGAGGAGCCCAAGGATGCCTGTAAGTTAAACGAATTAATTAGTACTAAGATCGATTATTACAATAGCAAATTATACCATGTTACTCAATATATATTGCTTATTTAGAGCAAATTTCGAACTTTTAAATAATTATTTTCGTTCAAAAGATGATCCAGTTGTTTTATTCGTAATCCTCATAAATTATATGTCGTTGCTTCCGGATTATTTCGATGCGTTCTGAAGGCAAAGCGTGTGGGTGATAATAAATTTCTTTTCTTGTATGCTGATACGAGTATTACGAGTGGCGTATGTACCATTTGCAGCAGAATATCGACGTAATTTAATACTTTGGCAACAAGAAGCGTACTAAACGAGATATATACGATATTAACAATGCCTTTCTTGAAATTATATCGATGTTGCATTTTGAAAGAATTCCTCTATGCTCTCATTTCGCAGACATCACAAACAATTTATAAATGCCATTTCAAAAGTCTTTCCGATTCTCTTCAACCGTTTCTGGGTGAATTTAAACACCCAATTTTGTTGTTATAATTCTGAACGGCGGTATTATTGAAAAATATATTAATTTTTGGAGATTGTAAATTAGTTTCTATGTTTGAATTTGGAATCACAAAACTTATCGAAATCACGCCATTTTGATCATGTGAGTGACAGATATAACGTTGAAGAAATGAGACAAAAAAAGGTTCGTTATTTCCTATTCACACTGCGCTATATTCTCACCTAATCCAATAGTTCCTTCAAGTGAGTATTACATGAAAGTCTCCGTGAAACTACCTTGGCCTAAGAATTTTTCGCTTTTTACGATGCTGTACACTGAATACTTATGAACATGATAGTTTTCAACTTATGCTATGTTTTTAGTGAAAAAATTTTGAGACGTTACAAAATAGTATAATCTCGAATAACTTTACAACGAAAGATAATTGGATCATACTCTAGTTTTGTGTTGCAAATTGCCTGTAGAAATCACCTTGTGAAATTTGGCCAGAGAAAATAACTTGAGCATCTGTATATTAGTAATTATTCATCACTTTTACAGTCGCTTCTTGAATATAAGAACATCTTCAATAGCTAGACACTTTCGAATTATATACAGGATGTCCGGATTTAACGTTCATATATTTCAGGGGGTGATTCTAGAGATCAAAGTATGAAGAAAACTTCATATCAACTTAGGTCCTAAAATGCATCCCATAGGCGCTAGATCTTCTCCAACATGACCTCCAAAATCCAATAAACTAGCGATATCTGTCGAAATTTGGTGGATTCAAATGTTTATTTTAGGACCTAAATGAAGTTTTCTTCATTCTTTATTTTGACCTCTAGAATCACTGAAATATATGAACGTTAAATCCGGACACCAGGTATAAACAATATAGAACCCAAGATGTACACAGCTTTCAAGTAGCGGTGCTATCGTTGATACCATGGTTCAACTGACCACACACGGATATGGTCAATGGTTAGATCTTGCACATACATATATGTATGTGTTGATTCTTTCTGTTCCCCTTTATAATCAGTTCAGTGGATACCGTTCACTACCAAAACATGAATTCTAATTAACGGGTTTTTCACTAAAAGCAATTCAATAATTCAAAAAGAAGAGTCAACCGACTGTGTCTCTTGAGAATCCATTTAACCGTTTTGCATTTGTTGAGTATAGCTTTCAGTTAGTTTCGGAAAGTTGACATCGTTTGTTTCAATATACTGTATAGTGATGACAAAATTTAATTTAATCGGTCCTTACTTAATGGAAATTCATTTTAATTGAATATAAACATCAATTTACGGAAATACCGATAAATAAAAATATGCGAGAAAGGAATACAAAAACAAATCATAATATCGGGTGTTTTTTTCTTAGAGTGATAGAACTTTCGATAGGGATAACTGTGATTTGACAGAAGGTAGAAGCCATGTTGTTTTAACATTTCTGTTCAGTAAGCATTGACAAATTATCATGAAAAGACTCACGCCGCAAAAACGTTTACAAATTGTTAAAATTTATTTTCAAAATAAGTGTTCTATTCGCCAAACTTATACAGCACTTCGTGAAATTTATGGTTTACATAATCGTCCATCAGAGCAGCTTATTCGTCGAACTATCGATAGATTTCGGACAAAAATTTCTCTACTCAATGCAACAACAACAACAACAAGACAAAAAACTGTACGTACGGAAGAAAATATCGCTGCTGTAAGTGATAGTGTCAATGATGATACAGATTTGTCCATTCGTCGACGTTCACAACAAGTTGGACCATCCACCACATGGAAAATTTTGCGTAAAGATCTTGGTGTACACCCATACAAGATCGGACTGGTTCAAGAACTAAAGCCACTTGACCATAATAGGCGTCGTTTGTTTGCTGATTGGGCCCTAGAACAGCTTGAAGTTGATCCACTTTTTTATCGTAAAATTGTATTTGGTGATGAAGCTCATTTCTGGTTGAACGGCTATGTGAACCAGCAAAATTGCCGTATATGGAGTGAAAACAATTCTCAAGAAGTTCAGCATCCTGAAAAATGCACTGTATGGTGTGCTTTACACGCTGGAGGCATCATCGGTCCATATTTCTTTAAAAACTATGCTGGAGCTAAAGTTACAGTGAATGGTACTCGTTACAGATCGATGATTATTTGTTTCAAAATTTGAATGGTATCGAGCCAGAAGTGTTTTGGTTCCAAAAAGATAGTGCTACACCTCATGCTGCTACCGTAACAACTGATTTAGAAGATCCAATTATTTGGCCTCCAAGATCATGCGACATAACTCCACTGGATTATTTGCTTTGGGGTTATATCAAGTCATTGATTTATGCTGATAAACCAGAAACAATAGTCGCTTTGGAAGCCAACATAACTCGTGTTATTGATGAAATAAGGCCTGAATTACTCGAAAAAGTGGTCCGAAATTGGTCTGGTCGAATGGGGTTCCTCAGAGCTAGTCGGACATATGTCGGAAATTATTTTCAAAACAAATTTTATAAAATCATCTTTCTTATTGAATACCCCTCGTACAAATTCAACTCGAAATAATGTTTTTCTAGATTTCAAGTGAAAATCTTAATTATACTTACCGATATACTTTCGGATGCACCCCGTATATGTTGCTAGAATATTGGACTGGTCAGTTACATAATACCGTGCGTCAGGGGTGATTCAGGGACTGGTCACCGTTTATGGAAGTATTTAGTCAATTTTAGGGTCAGTTTTATACGAGAGAGAGCGAAAAACGGATCGCGATTATGTACTCTAGTTTAATTTCGAGTAGTGACGTGAAACCTAGTGATAAGTGAGAGTGATTAATGTGGTACTACATTCGAATGTATTCGGTTGGATATATCTTACGTGAAAAACGATTTTCGCAAGTTTTGGTGACGAGTGAAAAATCAAGAGTGGGGTATGTACAGTATTCGTTAGCGTTAGTGAAAAGTACAGAATTGACTGAAAATATACTTCTATCGAAGAAGCGAGCCTGGAAAATTTATAAATAATCGTCATAAGTGTTAGATAAAAGTTGAAAATATAATGAAATTCGACATACACCTGAAGAACCGTGCGCGAAGTAACTTTTAAACAATTTATTTGTTACTGAAAAGTGGATAGTCTAGTGAAAATGGACAATTTTCTTACGTACTGCTGAGATATAAAAATGTTATTTAGTAATTGGGAATCTTCCCGTTAGGTAAATAAAGTTATTATTACTTATTATCCTAGTTTTAATAGAGTTACCACAGTAGGTGAAACCATGTTTCAACAATTGTTGACGGACAACATTTTCTCTACTCGATGCAACAACAAGACAAAGAACTGTACGTACAGAAGAAAATATCGCTGCTGTAAGTCATAGTGTTAATGATGATCCAGATTTGTCTATTCGTTGACGTTCTCTATAAGTTGGACGCTGTGCATCCACTACATGGAAAATTTTGCGTAAAGATCTTGGTTCAAGATCCAACTGGTTCAAGAACTAAAGCCACTTGACTTTGCTGATTGGGTCATAGAACAGTTTGAAGTTGATCAACTTTTTTATCGTAAAATTGTGTTTAGTGATGAAGCTCATTTCTGGTTGAACGGCTATGTAAACAAGCAAGATTGCCGTATATGAAGTGAAAACAATCCTGAGGTTCCATTGCATCCTGAAAAATGCACTGTATCGTGTGCTTTACACGCTGGAAGCATTATCGGTCCAATTAATTGGTCTCCAAGATTATGCGACATAACTCCACTGGATTATTTTCTTTGGGGTTATGTCAAGTCATTGGTTTATGCTGATAAACCAGAAACAAAAGACGCTTTGGAAGCCAACATAACTCGTGTTATTGATGAAATAAGGCTTGAATTACTCGAAAAAGTAGTCCAAAATTGGTCTGGTCGAATGCGGTTCCTCAGAGCTGGTCGTGGTGGACATATGCCGCAAATTATTTTTAAAACATAATCGTCATAAGATTATCTTTGGAATAAAAGAAAAATTTGGCTTCAATCTTAATTTAAATGTGTTTTATTTCACTTTAAAGTTCTATCACTCTAAAAAAACTCCCGATAATTATTTATATATTGGATGGAGTAGTTCGTTACTTTGTGATAGTTCATTTCATTTCAACAGTTAATTATGGTACTAGTGTGTTATGTTGAAAATAAGTCACGCGAGAAAGATAAATTCTAAAGTGACTTAAGAAACATAACACAAGAGTGGCATATAATATTTTATTGAACAGGTGAGGCAGTGTCTCAGCAAATAAATTCTGGAAATTATACGTTTTAATCGAATATTTTATTAATCCATTTCATTTGATTTGGTGGTAGCGTTTGCTGTGTCTTGACCGTCTCTGTAAGTTTGTCTCCGTGTTCGTGTGAATTTTTTTTCCTGAGAATCCATTTAATCGTTTTGCATTTGTTGAGTATAGTTTTCAGTGAGTTTCGGAAAGTTTTAGAGTGATAGAACTTTAAATTGAAATAAAACACATCTAAATTAAGATTGAAGCCAATTTTTTTTTTATTTGAAAGATAATTTTATGACATTTATGTTTTAAAAATAATTTCCGGCATATATCCACCACGACTAGCTCTGAGGAACCGCATTTCACCAGACCAATTTTGGACCAGTTTTTTGTGTAATTCAGGCCGATATATTAATCACTTCCTCTTCAAGAAGTAAACGGTTCGAGGCCTGCCTCACGCGCTTCCTCATCTAGCGCGTTATCTGCATCCACGCGACGAGAAATCGAGAATATTCCTACGCCTTTGAAGGCGGCTTCTGAAGATAGATTTGAGCGATGCCTCGCCGAAGGGCGAACTGCAATTATTATGCACTATTAAGGTAAATCGGGAAATTGGTTAGTTTTAGCTTAGTTTTGATTTGGCGGTAGCGTTTGCTGTGTCTTGACTGTCTCTGTAAGTTCGTCTGCGTGTTCGTGTATATTTTTTCGCGAAAAGACTTTTCATTTTGTTGATCGCCTTAATTACTACCAGAATGCGAAATGGATTTAGCGGGACAGAGTCAGTCGTCTCAAATTCCCAAAGTAAATGAAAATATTCGAAGTACTTGTGATTTTGTAAATTTCTCAATAAATCAGCGACTAGGAAATAAGGATCTC
Organism: Megalocaria dilatata; assembly: GCA_034642435.1. Taxonomy (NCBI): domain Eukaryota; kingdom Metazoa; phylum Arthropoda; class Insecta; order Coleoptera; family Coccinellidae; genus Megalocaria; species Megalocaria dilatata. Next base: position 47,186,169 of record CM067861.1, read on the forward strand.
ACTGTCCACTCTTCGCTTATTGCAACCAAACACATATTTTCTTTTCCCAGACAGCACACGTGTCATACATAACCACTCGATCAAAATCTCTGTGTTTTTGTTTACTTTCAAACTGATCAAATAAGAACCAAGTAAACGGTAAGAAACGTAGTTAACGACAGAGCGTGTTTCTCCTTACGATTTGTGGTGTAATTTTTTCCTTACCATTCCTTATCATTGGTAAAGTGTGGTGAGTTACCCTTCCTTACTGAAGTCAACCATTGGTTTACTTATTTGCTTTTTTCCTTATATTTCTTTCTGCTACTCGACTGAAAGATCATTCTGAGAGGTTAGGATGGCAAACACAAGCCCGGGCCCATGTGCCCGGGTTTTTGATAAATTAACTCCTCATTCTCAAAAAGCTTTAATGCGAGAAACAAATTCTAAGGCTGATAATGTACTATTAAATAATGAACTTTCTGTCTTACGTACACAGGCAAAGCTTAATAATGATAAAGAACTATTGGAAGAAATAATGGCGGTTGAAAATGACATACAGAAAAAACTTAGCAAAACACCTGAACGTGTTTCTTATCTTTATTCTTTAAAAGATCGTGGTCCTTTTACTGTTATTATTAACAGTAAAAACCAGAATATTGGTAATTTGAATCCTCTATCTATCGGTAAAATGTTTTTTAATGATAAGCAATTCTCTTTGAAAATTAACAAAATTTCTAGAAAGGGTAGAAAGCGTGTTGGAGTTGATTTTGCTACTGGGGAGGAGGCGAATTCATTCGTTTCCGATAATAGTTTTGATAAAGAAGAATATGAAATCTTCATTCCGGCTGCCATGGTAACTATCATGGGAGTTGTGTCTGATGTGGATTTTGACATTACTGAGGATGATGTCCTAACTTACTCGTCTTCCCCTGCTAAGATTCTTAAATTTAAACGTCTTAAAAGAAGAGATGCCTCCGGTGGAGAAGTTGTATTTAGGGATACCAAAGCTTGTGTACTCACCTTCCAAGGAAGGACCCTTCCTTCTTATATCTCCTTGTTCCACACATATCTGGAAGTAACTCAGTACATATCACCAGTCATTCAATGCTTTCATTGCCTAAGATACGGTCATACTATCAAGTTGTGTAATGGTAAGAAGAGATGTCAGAGATGTGGTGATAACAGTCATGACAAGGCTGAATGTGCCTCCTCCGTGGAATGCTGTGTGCATTGTGCTGGGGAGCATAGATCTGTGGATCGTACCTGCCCTGAATATGAACGTCAGAGGAGGATTCGAGAAATGATGGCTTATGACAATTATTCCTACTATGAAGCCAATAGAATCCTGTCTAATAAACCTTCTAGAATAAATGTTAGCCCAAACGAGTTCCCTCAGCTCCCCTCCCAGAGGTCATCTAAGGATGAACCTCTCCCACAAATGGACAAATTTCAGAAAAGACATTCTTATGCTCATATTCTATCTCAAGAACCTATCTATAATCCAACAGTGGCTTCTACAAACACTGCACCTAAAAATACCAGGACCTCTTTGAACAGCTTAAACATGGCTGCCCGGAACAGAAACCGATCGCCTCCCTCAGTATCACATTCCCCAAGGAAAAGATTCATGCCCGGATATGATAGAGAAGCCCATAAAAAAGCTCTATTCGACTATCGTCCCGGTACTTCTGGTCATATCAACCCACCCCCTTCCGACATTAATTCGCCTACACCTTCTCATTCAAGTACTCAGTATTCCCTGGGTGCACCCTCCACCGGTGGCATTGTTGGGGAGGAAAGTTACGTTGGTGACTCATTTTCGGTAAATGAAATAGTGTATGAACAGATGGATATTGCAGGCTCACATAGTCAACATACTTATCATAATCGCAAAAATAAATTATCCTCCACTCCTCTACCTAATATAGGTGAGGAAAGTCTATATAAGTAAATTATATTATAAATTTGTGATATGTAGTTATACTAATATTATTAAGCTTGTCATAGTATCTTCATTGTTGTTTATTTGTTTTTTTTTTTCTTTTTCTGTTGTTCTGGTTTGCATTTTATCTTTACTCTATGGTGCGTATTTTGCAGTGGAATATCCGTTCCGTTGCCACTAACTATTCCGACTTGCTGATATTAATAGATCTGCATAAGCCCGACGTTGTAGCTCTTTCAGAGACCTTTTTGAGGTCTGATAGGTCATTTGATGCAAGGGGTTACAGCGTGTTTCGCGAGGATAGACCGGATGGTTGCGGAGGACTGGCCTACTTGGTCAGGCTTGATCTGTCCGCAAAGCTTGGTTCTGTGAACGTGGCATCAACTTCACCGAGATTCCAGTTGTCTCTAATCATCTCCACAGACTTGCAGTTTTACAGAGTCCTGACTGTCAATGTGGCCAACTTGGTTCTATAACACATGTATTTTTCGAATGTCCCAACAACCTGTATAACTGCAACAAATTCTACTGTGAGTTGAGTGAGTTTCTTTTATCAGCACCTCTTACTGTGCATGATTTTATGTTCAGTTCCTCTCAGAAGGTCCTTCAGTTGACTTTCAACTTCTTGGCTGCTTCACAGCTGAAATTCTAGGTGTCCCCTGTGGGCGCAATTGTTGACTTAGCATGTTACCCTGCACCTTACCCCCCCCCCACCCTATTGAACCATGTGTAAAATAACCTTCCGCTCTTTTGCTGCTGTGAGCACCTGACCATGCTCCTGCACGTTACTTACCATGTTTTATTGAAAAAGTTCAATGTACTTATAATTAAATTTCCTCAGCGGTGGTTTGGTATGAGCTGCGTCTCAGACTCCTGCTGTCTCCGGGAGCCAAGCTGCCAATTGGATCAGAGTTATTGAATTTGAGCACATAGCAGTGGATGCTGAGCTCATTAGTGCTGTCTGGGTATACAGGAGGCAGCTGTGACCTTTCTGGCAGTATTAGAGAAGGAAAAAAAAAAAAAAAAGTAAACGGTAAGGAACCATCGACTAAGTATTTCGCGGTCAGACTCAACTAACCAGATCCCCGATAAAATCCTGATTAACCAGAGTAAGACCGTGCGCTAGAAGAACATACAGGGGACTATACGTTACCGTTACACCTGATAACCACGAATCATTTTAACAAACTTTCATTGTTACATATTTAATTTTATGTAATTGCCGGTTCGCTCGCGATAATTAAAAGAAACTAGGTTCGAAACTGAGAATAATTTCGATTCGTTTCAACATCCCTTCCCGCGTTGTGCAACTTCTTTTCTATCTGGAAGAATCGATTTGGTACAGTTGGATTACATATTTTTAGAATTATTACGCCCGGTTGTTTGGATCCGTTCAATTGGAAAGGTGGGCGACTTCGCAAGAATGAAATTATTTATAGAACTACTGGGTGATTGACGAAATGAATGTACAGGTGGACACATTTTTATGTTTCCTTTATACATAAAAATTTGTCCACCTTTCCCCGAAATCAACGTCAAGTCGAGACTGGGTGACGAGGCAAGTCGTACTGGTTATCATAATCATAAGGATTTAAAAAATCTAAAAATTCTACACCCTGTGAAGATCTTTTTACTTCTGTTGCCACAAATCTTCACTTTTTCCAAATATTTTTTTGTTATGTAACCCTGAATAATGCTTTTATGAACAATTTCTTCTTTGGTATTAATCTCGTTTTCAACAAATTTATCTACCTTAAATGTTTGTTGATTCGGTCTTTACTTGGTGGAAACTCATTTTAATTGATTAAAAATAACACGAACCCCTTCAAAATGAATGATATTCTTAATTTCCTCGAAATATGTCTTGAACAAAACTACACACATCGTCAAAAGTATTGGACCCCTAGGTTCCTCAAGAAATAAACAATCTATGTTCTGGAAATGAGATGAATATTTTCCTCCATTTCGACTGCAATATATCGGGTGTTTTTTTAGAGTGATAGAAATTTCGATAGGGAGAACTGTGATTTGACAAAAGGTCGATGCAGATAACGCGTGAGGCATGCCTCGAACCTTTTACTTCTTAAAGAGGAAGTGATGAATATATTGGGTGTTTTTTTTTAGAGTGATAGAAATTTCGATAGGGAGAACTGTGATCTGACAGAAGATAGAAGCCATGTTGTTTTGACATTTCTGTTCAGTAAGCATTGACAAATTATCATAAAAAGACTCACGCCGCAACAAAGTTTACAATTTGTTGAAATTTATTTTCAAAATCAGTGTTCTATTCGCCAAACTTATAGAGCACTTCGTGAAATTTATGATTAACATAATCGTCCCATCAGACCAGCTTATTCGTCGAACTATCAATAGATGTCGGACAACATTTTCTCTACTCGATGCAACAACAACAAAAAGACGAAGAACTGTACGTATAGAAGAAAATATCGCTGCTGTAAGTCATAGTGTTAATGATAATCCAGTTTTGTCTATTCGTCGACGTTCACAACAAGTTGGACTCTGTGCATCCACCACATGGAAAATTTTGCGTGAAGATCTTGGTCTACACCCATACAAGATGCAACTGGTTCAAGAACTAAAGCCACTTGACTATAATAAAGGGTCGTTCACAACAAGTTGGACTCTGTGCATCCACCACATGGAAAATTTTGCGTGAAGATCTTGGTCTACACCCATACAAGATGCAACTGGTTCAAGAACTAAAGCCACTTGACTATAATAAAGGGTCGTTTGTTTGCTGAGTGGGCTGATTGGGATCAGCTTGAAGTTGATCCACTTTTTTAGTAGAAACCAATGATCAGATACCGTAGATTTGTGGTCTAAAATTTTACTACAAAATGTTCACCTTTCTGAAGTTTAATTATTAAAAGGCAATGGAGAAAGGTTAAAAATTGGAAGATGTTTACAAAGAATGAATATAACCAGACAATTTTTATGAAGAACTAATAAATTTTGTTTCAAATATGGTCTCTTCTTTCATTCCATTCAGTATTTCGAGATGTATACTGAAAATTTCAGGTAGAAACGGAATTTGGAATTCTTTTCAGCGATTAAGAAGCAGTAAACCAAAAGTTGAAATGACTAGATGTACAAGAATGCAACTTTAGACATAATCTACATAATCGTCGATCAGAGCAGCTTATTCGTCGAACTATCGATAGATTTCGGACAACATTTTCTCTACTCGATGCAACAACAACAGCAAGACGAAGAACTGTACGTACAGAAGAAAATATCTCTGCTGTAAGTCATAGTGTTAATGATGATTTGTCTATTCGTCGACGTTCACAACAAGTTAGACTCTGTGCATCCACCTCATGGAAAATTTTGCGTAAAGATCTTGGTCTACACCCATACAAGATCCAACTGATTCAAGAACTAAAGCCACTTGACCATAATAGGCGTCGTTTGTTTGCTGATTGGGCCCTAGAAGAGCTTGAAGTTGATCCACTTTTTTATCGTAAAATTGTGTTTGGTGATGAAGCTCATTTCTGGTTGAGCGGCTATGTAAACCAGCAAAATTGCCGTATATGGAGTGAAAACAATTCTCAAGAAGTTCGGCATCCTGAAAAATGCACTGTATGGTGTGCTTTACACGCTGGAGGCATCATCGGTCCATATTTCTTCAAAAACGATGCTGGAGCTAAAGTTAGAGTGAATGGTACTCATTACAGATCGATGATTATTTGTTTCAAAATTTGAATGATATCGAGCCAGAAGTGTTTTGGTTCCAACAAGATGGTGCTAACAATTGATTTATTGAAAAAAAAATTTGGGATAACATTATTTAGAGAAATGGTCCAATTAATTGGCCTCCCAGATCATGCGCCATAACTCCACTGGATTATTTTCTTTGGGGTTTTGACAAGTCATTGGTTTATGCTGATAAACCAAGAAACAATAGACGCTTTGGAAGCCAACAAAACTCGTGTTATTGATGGAATTAGGCCTGAATGACTCGAAAAAGTGGTCCAAAATTGGTCTGATCGAATGAGGCTCCTCAAAACTAGTCGTGGTGGAAATATGCCGGAAATTATTTTCAAAACATAAATGTCATAAAATTACCTTTCAAATGAAAATAAATTGGCTTCAATCTTAATTTAAATGATTTTTATTTCAATTTAAAGTTCTATCACTCTAAAAAAAACACCCGATACATATCTTCACGAATTTTATTAATAAACTCCATCCAAGTAACAAGTTCACAATCGAAGAAGAAAAGAACAACAGTATTAATTTTCTTGGCCTCACAATAACAAGACTAGATAATTTACACGATTTTAGTATTTTTCCCAAACCCACACATACAGATATTACAATATATAAAACTTCAAATCACCCCACCAACCAAAATATGTCAGCATATAATAGTTTTATTCATAGACTATTGAATGTCCCTCTGAACTCAGATGAACTTATTGAAAGAATTTAATATTATTAAACAGATAGATTCAAACAACTATTACCACCCCTTTCTTACAGACAACATGGTATACAATAAACAAGAGAACACGGCACTAAATCTCGTGTTTCCAATCATAAAAGAGGACAATAGACAGAAATACTTTTCGTTATCTGGATTATATGGAAATATTGCCCTTTGGTGTATATTGGCTAGACAGGTAGTAGATCATTTAACAGAAGAATCCAAAAATACCAAAGGAGTTACATATCGGATACCGTACATTCGACATATTCTAATCATCTTAAGGAATTCAGGCACCATTTTTCCCAATGATATAGGTATTAAACCTAAAATTTAAATTATGAACCCATGTGACAGAGAAATAACAGATTCCTGTATGTCACTTTTCAGATTATTATTTGCCAACTTGATACATTGCACCCATAATTTTTAAGCCATGAGCGGAAGTAAACGAACAATTTTAACAAATACCAAAAAAATTCACGTTACTCGCATTCCAATAGAATATTTCACAATCGGAATGATTTGCTCATTTGAATCTTCGATATACGAAGAAAATTAGAACGAGAAATTCTGTAATTCATTAATCACGAAATCGCTGACCGTAAACATGAAGAAATGGTTACAATTCTTATTGCTGGTACAGTAATATTGTGAAAAAAAGTGAAAAGAATTTAATTTTCTGAAATTTCGTAGTTGGCCGGGTAGAGCTGGATCATTATAATATTTTACAGGTCTGGTTAAATACTCAAGTTACACAGCGTGCGGCTAGAACAACTAGCCACCTAATAGCAATTTTTTAATACTAATTTCTTGAAAAAAATTGTTAATTCTTGTTGTATTGAAAATTACTATGAAGAAGTATGTGCATATTACAGATGATAGCTGGAATTGATTCTCCAGAACCCCTACAGGTTTAAATCTTAATAAAACTCATGAAAACATTTATAATTAAATTTTAACAAACATGTCCTAGATACGCTGTATCATAGACATATACAGGGTGTATATGAATAGTTGCGAAAAAATTTAGAGGGTGATTCCTTGTCAAAAAATAGGGTGGGTCTTTCATATAAACTTAATTTTTTTAGCCTCCCCTGCTTGACAAGAATAAAATTAAGCAGACATCTTATGCGGGCCACAAGGTCAAAAAATTTTTGGTTGTGTTCCCCTATGATTGCAAGGGGTAGCAAACGCCACCCCTAAACCTTCTTTCGCAAGATACTTCATTCTATATTCCTATTTTACAATAAACAAATTAATTTCGGATAGCTTGATACATTCTTAACAAATAAGGTCTCCTGTAATTTTTTGCTAAAAGTCAAGGTAATAATTTATCAAAATGATAGCGTGAGTCATTTTGTTATGACAACTGACTAGTTTGGATTAACTTTGATTCAGTTATAATTAATTGTTAGTTTTTTTGGTTTTTAAGAAAAAATTTTTTCGGGCGCCATTTTTAACCAGGGGGCTCAAAAAAATAAAGTTTATATGGAAGACCCCACCCTATTTTTTGACAAGGAATTACCCCCTAAATTTTTTCGGAACTATTCATATACATTGTTTATTATCATCACGTGTTGGAAATTAATTAATGAAGAATCAAAAGAATTTTAACATAATGACCAAATTAGACATCACCTTATACATATATGTTTCGATTGGATGTTAAAGAATCACAAGTTCCATCACTAAAAAATGTTCAACATATAATTCAAAAAGGCATTTTTTATTTTCATTTTTAAATAATATATAGCACTTTTCCAGAGAAAGAACCTAATAAATTAGCACCCTAGTCTCTTCAGTAAGGAGTTATTTAAATAAACAAAATGATCATTAAAAAAAATATATAAAAATACCTTTTTTCACCAAACATTTCTGCAACAACTAAATTTTTTTCAAAAATAAAATGAAAAAGGCCTTTTTCGATTATATGTTTAACATTTTTCGCTGATGGAACTTGTAATCCTTGAACATCCAATCGAAACATAGATGTATAAGGTGATGTCTAAATAATTTGGTCATTATTTTACAATTCTTTTGATTCTTTATTAGTTAATTTCCACCCCATGTAATGATAATATATGTCTATAAAGTGAAACAATGTATTTAAGACACGTTTCTTAAAATTTAATTCTAAATGTTTTCATGAGATTTATTAAGATTAAAATCTGTAGAGGTTCTGGAGAATTAATTCCAGCTATTATCTGTAATAAATTTTAAGATTCAGGGTGATTCGCGCAAGTCCAGCGTCCTCTTTATTTTAAATGGAACGCTCTGTATATTTTATACTTTTTAAAATACTTAATAACCTGATTTCAACGAACTATATCATGTGAAATTAAATTCATGGTAAATATATGAAAATTCAAGAAACTAAGAATAACCTTTTTAAGGAACAAACGAAACTTTATTACATTTCATTATTATTATTATATTATTATAATTTGAGGGATTAGTTTGAACGTTATTATGTAGGAAATACTAAGTTTGTGAAACAACTGTATTTCTTTTTCATTCATGAAAACTTAGGATGAAAATGCATCATCCAAATCGATCCAATAGCGAAAGAGATCAACTTTTTATGAATGAAAATGTCAAATTATATTTTATATACATATACTAAGAATATTTAGATGTTTTCAAAACTTAACAACTAATTTACCAATTCAATATGTCGATTATGTATAAATAAAATTACAAAAAAGACTTGAGCAAATAACGATGTTATATTGGAAAAAAGCAAGAATTGAAATAATTTTAAACCAATGTAAAATAACAGACAAAACATAATCGAATAGAATCAATGCAACCTATACTCTCAACATGTGTCCAGTGTTTGGAAAGTGGTTTTTCACAAGATAATAAACCGATTGCAGTCGAGGATGTCAATAAAAAATTTCAGTGCAAAATTTAATATTTATCGAATAGAAAATATTTGTGTTATAATTTCTGGAGAATATTCAAATAATCTACTGAATTAAGAAACATTTGAGCAAATGTTTTTGTATGGCTTACAATATAGAAACAATTTTTTCCAAGTCTCCATAAAATTGTTACATAAATTCAATATTTTCAACTTAATTAAGTCATCTCTAGAGACAATAAGATTCAGCAAGATATGGAATCTGATAAAAAAAAATAGGGAAAATATATTATAATTCACGAAACATATTGTGATCGCTCAGCAACAATCATTAGTAGTTTAAATCTTCAAGTTCGAATAAACATAACATAGATGAAATTCAGATTTTTTCGTCGTTCATTCGTTTCAATAATTTTGAAAGCATTAAAAGGTAATTTTTTCATTCTGCCTGTTTCAAACTAAAAATTTGATAAACACATTTACGAACCAAGCCAGTTCAGTGTTGAAAAACAATTGAACACCGTAAAAATACCTTGAATCCATTGGGTTTGAAATGAGATTTTCTCGTTAAAACCTGGGATCAAAAATTTTCTCTAAAAACATCACAAATTCATTCAATTTTGATTAAATCTGTGATTAGATGGTATGGCAAAACATTTATGCGAGTCGCTGCAATTTTTAGGGGGCTGACGGACATATACAAAAAACAAATCACTTACATTCTGAAGAGCAGGCATTTTTATCAACTTCGATAACTCCAAAACACAACAAATTCACGGCTTTATGGCACTGATCAGTGGCGTTCGTGGAACGATTTCGAAAAATGTCATAACTTGCAACAACTCCAAAAAAACAACGCTTAAGTTAAGACGCAAGGCTCCGTAAGCACGCTACTGGTTCTGTAAAAACGCGAAATCTGAAGAAACAATGTATCAAAGTAACCCAGACGCGGATAAGACGCGCTTACGGTGGCGTTGCATGGAAATTTGAATTTTCCCATAGTGGGAAACCGCGTTATTCCATTGGTCAATAAGCGGCGTGCACGTGTGACTCAAAGAACTGCGTAGTTCTGAACTTGCCGCGCGGTTCGTTTGACGGCTTCCTTTGATTTCCGACAGTGGTGATTTACTACCGTTCAGCTTTATATTTGAATTTGATTTAATAGGAAAGGGGAGGATTAATTTCTTTTTGTCAACTCGTCCAATGTTGCCTTATTTTCGCAGATTTCCTGGTGGTTATACACTGGTCAGCATATTGTGCATAAAAATAAATAAACATTCGAGTCGTGCTTGATAGAAGTTAGTTAAATTAAATTGAATTCAGTATTATTCCTGAAAACTTCTAGAAAATATTATATTGATTTCTCGCTTATCACTTTGTGAAACATTTTTAAATTAATAAAGTAAATAAAAACATCTTTGCTTAAGTTTCACTGTCTATTTGAGATATATGTTTCGGGTTTTAGCCCATTTTCAAAACTGAAGAGAACAAAACTTAAAAACCTATTTATAATGATAGGGTAGATTTCATCTTTCACAGATAAGAGCAATGGTGATAAATTAAATTGAAGTTGTTTATTTGTAATTGGTAGCTTTTTAGCATGTGCTAAACAAATTTCCAACCTTTCTAAAAGGTCCATTCTTCTGCTTTTATTCAGTTCTACTGAAATCTATTAAATAGTTGTTATTTATACAATGTTCCGAAAAACCAGATGTTATTTTGTTATGTAATATACTTTTTGAATGTTCTTCTACCCTTATGTTTATAGATCGTCCTGTGTGATCTATGTAAAATGCAGGGCATTCATTACAATATAATTTGTATATACCGCTTTTTTCACACGTTTCACGACAATCTTTGCTATTGACTAAGAGTGAACCTAAGTGTTTCTTATTTGTACAAATAATATTAAAATTATTCTATTTTAGTCTATTGCAAATTTTATTACTTATTTGTGGTATGAAAGTTTTCTTTTTTCTTTTTATTTTTCCTGAAGAATAGGGTGAAGTAAAGCTAGAGCTTTTTATGCTGTTTTTTTTTAAATTAATTTATCGATTACGTTCCTATTGTAACCATTGTTCGACGCTAATGATTTTAAAATTTTAATTTCTTTGTTAAAGTTTTCTATTAAGAGAGGGGTTGATAGTAATCTATGTGTCCGGTGTTTTTTTGGAGTGATAGAACTTAAAATTGAAATAAAACACATCTAAATTTAAATAAAATAGAAAGGCGTTTTACTTAATAGAAGAAATATAACAAAATTTGAATATCAAAACAAATTAAAATATGTTTATCTTCTACAATTTTAATTTCAAAAAATTTTTTTATTCAAAAACTTTTAGAATTAAATTAATGTCTAAAACAAGCACCGCTTACATTTAATAGACGTATATAATCAAAACTCAATATGCAATGTCAAATGGAATAAATAAACCAAAAGATATACGAAAGTCATTAAAATTAATAAATAAATATTTAAAGGAGACAAAATTTGTTTCTGGTCTTAACTTCAAGAATGCCATTTGCCTACCTTATCGACTCGCGACTACCTTATTGGCTCGCGACTACCTTATCGGCTCGCGACATTTTTAATCCGGCCGGAATGTTTTACTAAAATGCTGTTCCTTGGTATATAGCCAAAGCGGCACGACACTTATAAGTTATCTATTTGTAGTGTATACTTTCTCTCGGTGCCTGGTTAATGTTTGTTGTATTTATTAATATTGGTTCTACATGATCTGAAGTAAAAAAAATTGGTTCTTTAATTGAATTGTTCATGGTATTCGCAGAGCTTGATATGTATATGTAACTGATTTCCATGTACACTTGTGTGATTCCTCGGTTACCTATTTCTTTGTTTGATTTTATTGTAACGTTCATTAACACGCCCAGGAGAAGGGGTACAGTATCTATTTTATAATGTCTTAGTTTGTGTTACATATTTGTAGTAGTAGTCCTGGTAGAGGACGTATCGTATAGAGACAGTAAATAGCTCCGAATATCCAACGCTACTGTGAAAATATGTGAGTGATTGCTAGATCATTGTTCTGAGGTATTGTGATATTCCCAGGGATTAGTTTGCGTGACCCTCCAGGTAGTGTTCGGTTTGTTCTTCAGCAATATCTGAGCCTTCCTGGGCCTTGGCCACCCAGAGGAGGCCAGATACAGTCCATTTGATAGTAGCTTTTCCGGTAGACTTGAATTATGTTAGATCCCCTCTTCAAGGAGATCTCCTGGGCATACCGCGTTATCCACCTTACTGTCCATCCAAATTCGTACCCCTTGTATTTGAAGGTTCTGCACTGGTTATCGGAAGTACAGTTGTAGGTGCATGCTGGCTGTATCTTGTTCCTTTTAAACCCTTTCCGCTGCATAAGAATAATACCCGATTTAAGCGAATTACCGACCTAACGATATGTAGGAATAAGTCATTTAGACCTGGGGCGCCATTGGGTTCACTGTGTAGCTTTACGAACCACTGAGTAGAGTAGATTTAACAGCAGGCTGATAAATGTTCGTTTCTATTCATTGAGGGTTGTCGCTTTTCAATATTACTAATATACTACTCTGTCAAGAAAGTACCGGGAATTTTCAATTAAAACAATATTTTTACATTTAATCGTCAAAATTTATTGGGTCGCCTTCAAAATAGGCTCCATTTGCTCCAATACATCTATGCCAACGGCACTTCCAATTATCGAAACATTTTTTTATAGGCGCTTTCCAGGATGGACTTTAGCTCTCGCGCCGAATTTTGTTTTATGGCTTCAATCGACTCAAAACGGGTGCCAAGAAGGGGCAATTTTAGTTTTGGGAAGAGGAAAAAGTCGCAGGGAGCCAAATCCGGCGAATACGGTGGTTGCTGAAGCACGTTTGTTTAGTTTTTGGCGAGAAAATCAGTCACAATCGTAGCTCGGTGAGAAGGCGCGTTATCGTCATGCAAAATGCACGAGTTGTTCGCCCACAAATTTGGCCGCTTCTTACGGATACGCTCACGCAAACGTTTCATAACGCCTAGGTAATACTCCTTGTTTACCGTCTGACCCTCTGGAACGAATTCGTAGTGCACCACGCCACGGATATCGAAGAAAACAATGAGCATCACCTTCATTTTCGAACGGCTTTGGCGTGGTTTTTTCTGTTTCGGCTCATTTTTTGCCACCCATTCCGATGATTGCTGGCTTGTTTGCATATCGTACTCGTAGACCCAGGTCTCATCACCAGTTATAATGCGTTCCATGAATGTAGAATCAGAATTACAGCGATCCAGCATGTCTGAAGCAACCTGTTCGCGATGACGTTTTTGAAGAAAATTCAGGTCTTTCGGTACGAGTCGTGCGGCCACCTTTCTCATGCCCAAAATATCAATCAAAATCGTACGTGCGGACTCGTGGGATATCTTAAGATCATGTGCTATCTCTCTCAAGCTGGTACGACGGTTTTCCAGCAACCTTTCCTTAATTTTATCGACGTTATCTTCGATCACTTCACGACCGTCCTTGAAGGCTCTGTACCACTGATATGTTTTCGATAGAGCATTATCACCAAAGGCCTTTTGCAACATTTTCAATGCATCGGCACACGAAAATTTATTTGCAACACAAAACTTTAAACAAATTCTTTGCTCAACGTAATCACCCATAGTAAAAATCGGCACGCACTCTCTGACATCGACTGACTTAATCAGCTGTTGCAAACACACTAGTTGACAGATCCCGCTCAAGCTTGGCATAGTAATTAAGGACAGTGGTACCAACCTAGGAAAAAAATTTTTTACCTGCCTCATTGCCCCGCCAGATTTAAATCGATAATTCCCGGTACTTTCTTGACAGAATGTAAAATAAACATTCATTATAAGACATCCAAATGAGATAACAAAATCCAATAAATAAAAATTGTTAACCCTAATTCTATAAATTAAATATTTTGAATAGACAAAATTTTGTTTCTGCTGATCAATCTTATGAAAACAAATATCTTTCAAAAATGTTTAACATAATGTTAAGAATTTCATCATAAAACTAACTTACTTAGAATATTCAATATTATTGAATATCTAAGTTTTTTTCTATAAAATCTCAAGATATGTAAAAGTATTACTGAAAAACAAATAAAGCAACAACAAGCTCTTAAAACTTGTTATTCAGTAATGCTTTTACATATCTTGAGATTTTATAGAAAGTAACTTAGTTAGATATTCAATAATATTGAATATTCTAAGTAAAATAGTTTTAAGATGAAATTCTTAAGATTATGTTAAACATTTTTGAAAGATATTTGTTTTCATAAGATTGATCAGCAGAAACAAAATTTTGTCTATTCAAAATATTTAATTTATACAATTTTGGTTAACAATTTTTATTTATTGGAGTTTGGATGTCTTATAATAAATATTTATTTTATATGTCGTTTGATATAAGTGGTACTTATATGACATTATTTTAATTCAATTCCTGAAGTTATAATTATTAAATATAATTTTTTGAAATTAAATATGTAGAAGGCTAATATTAAAATATTTAAATAATATTGTTGTATCTGTCATTGTGGATTTTCTGCATATGTCAAAGGAAATTTCATCATTATTCTTAATTAAAGTTACGTCCAGTAAATTTATTTTATTATCACATTGGGGTCCCATAGTGAATTTGACCTTATGGTGTTAAGACATTCAAGTGGGTTTTCTAGTTCTGAATGTGTTCTACTTGCGTTATTTTTATTACAAGATGAAATAAATGAACAACAAGGTGCAATGAATACATGTATTAACAACAAAATTAATAAATATACTAAAAATCTTCATAGAAATAACAATTATATCTACAATATAATAACTTCGTAGTTCCAAATATCATTGAAAAGTAATTAGTGAATAAATTAAAATGCACTATCTAAACCCCCGTAAACATTATGTGTTTTAAAATCAATATAAGACGGGTTAGAAATAAATAAAGATGAACAATAGTTAACAAGAACACCGAAACCATTTCTATATGTATGTATATCCTAACTCAGACAAGATATAATTGACCATTGGTTGGTAACATTGATTTTCTAGAAAATCAAGAAAATGTGGATGAAAATAATTCAAGTTTCACTATTTAAATGAATAAAACCCACTGAAGAATAAAATAAGTTGAGTAAAATCTTTTTTCTGAATTTATGCAAATGACGCTTGAGAAGTTTTAGAAAATTATTGGGGAATTATATATCGGAATTTTTTGTGTATCAAAATTTTATTATTGTTTATTAATTCATAATCTCTTCGTTATTCCACCGGTACTGATTTTCAGATTTTAATAAGATGAAAAATGCTTTTTAATTTCAATTAAACGTTTCTTGAAAAACGATACAGATGTAAAGTAAAATCAATATTCCCTTTATTTATCACCGCCAAAAGGCTTAATTCTAAGTCTGGCAAGAACAAAATAGCTGGAAAAGTATAAAAAACTACCTTATTCAGTCAATAACATCTCTTACATAACATAATGCTAATTTATTGATTCTTCTTTCTTCCGGGATTCCCCAGAAGCTCGTGTCTGTCATTACTAATCCTTTTTGCCAAAAAATACAATGGATAATACTGATATCATCATCAAAATCCATTCTCATCTGTTTCCCAGTATTACAAATTCTTCTTGGCAAAAATTTGATAGAGCCCAAGTACCGAGGATAAAGTACCGACAACACCAATTTGCCACGTTTTCAATGTAGAGGACCATAGGAATCCTTTTGGCAGAATGCTGACCGCATGTACTATATCTAAGGACAGTCTCACACAAGTTATCATCTGGAATTTCTCCTTAGCTTGAAGCTTCTCAAGAAAAACACTGCAAAATAATAAATAATTTCAGTCAAATCGATGTTTCAAAAAAAAGTTTTAATGACTGATTAAACAGTTCACCGAAATTTAATTGAATCGATCCTAACTTGATGGAAATTCCTTTTAATTAAATAAAATCAGATCGAATACACACATCATCAAAAGTCTTGCCTTCAACTTTTCAGGAATTGAGTTTAACCCTTCAGGAAGAATAACTGAAATGTATTTCATTAGCGACTTGATTCGTGGGATGCCTAGGCGTATTGGGCAGTTGATTGAAAGAAGAGGTGGTAATACGGACTATTGAATTTAGATTCTGTTGTGGAATAACTGAATCAAAAATAAATATTCGATAAATTTAGATTTTTTTCTCATTTTTCCTATTTTGTCTCATCCTGCATAAAGCAAGGAGCAACAAACAAAGATTTTCTATGAAATATATTTCAGTTGAAATAGAGGAAAATATTCATCTCATTTCCAGAACATAGATTGTTTATTTCTTGAGAAAACTAAGAGGGCCAAGACTTTCGGCAATGTGTGTAGATTATTTTCACGATTTACTATTAACAATTGTCACTGTGGCTTTGTCAAGTATTTTGAAATGAAATTTTACTTGAATGTAGCTTTTAGTATGGTTAATAATTCAGGAATTCATATAAAAAATAACAGCGATAAAACAAATAAAGACGATAAATCTGGAGTCTATAAGTTGCCCTATGGTATATATTGGTCAGTGGAATGAAATAAGAAATTACTTTGTTTTCTATCACTTTTTATTATTAGTGATATACAGTGACTCGAGTTTCGTAGTGTTTACTACATTTTCAAAGTGAATGAACAAATTGGATCTCAACTATTATATATGCTGATTGTTGGCTTCGGCAGGGGTTTTCCAAAGTTCCGTCTGTTCGTTTATTAGTTTTATTAGTGGCACATGCCTCTTATATTTTTCAATTTCTATGGATTCCAGGATGTCAAACTTTTTCCCTTTCGCTTCCACGTGCAAGATAACAAGGTTGTTCAATTCTGGGAACGTGTGATCTGTATTGAAGAAATGGTTCGCAAAATTGGAATTATTCTTCCGGTTCCTAAAAGCAGATTGATGCTCTTTGTACCTTTTATGGAAAGGTCGGCCCGTTTGTCCTATATACACACTATTACACTGTTGACAACTTAATTTATAGACTCCAGAATTATTAAGTCGGTTCTCTTTGTCTTTCGGATTAAAAAAGAGATTAGAAATTTTATGGGAGGGTGTGAAAGCTGTTACTATGTTAATTTTTGACAAAATTTGGGCTATTTTTTGTGAGATTGGTCCAAAATATGTTAGTTTTATGAATTTATTGTTATTATGATCTGATATGGAAATGGGGTTTTGTTTACGAATTAGTTGCTTTTGTTTTTTGTTTATGGTGGAATTTATAGTTTTTGTTTCGAACTGATTTTTTGTGGCTATTTGTCTGATTGTATTCAATTCCCTCTTTAACGTAATATTATCTAAAGGAATTGAAAATGCTCTATGTACCATTGATCTATATGCAGCTAGTTTATGATTGATTGGATGGTTTGAAAAATTTGGTATTGTTGTATCAGTTGATGTGGGTTTTCTATATATATCAAAGGAAATTTCATTATTACTCTTAATTAAAGTTATGTCCAGAAAATTTATTTTGATATCAAATTGTGTTTCCATGGTGAAATTGACCTTATTGTGCAAACTATAAGGATATTCTAATGTTTCATTTAATTCTGAATGTGTTCCGCAGAAGCAAGCCAATATATCGTCTACATACCTGCACCAGGACATAAAGATTTCAGCGAGTAATAGGCTGAGAGGTGAACCCATGGCAAGTCCATCTTTCTGTTTGTAAAATTTACTATTGTATTGAAAGTAATTTTCTTCCACGCAAAGTTCGAAAAGGGTGAAAATTTCGTTTTTTATGACAGGATTGACGTTATTTTTTGTTAGGATATTTTCGATTATATTCCTGCATTCTGTATTTGGTATATTCGGGAACATATTAACTACACCAAACGACACTAGAATACTGTTAATTGGAAGGATAACATTTTTTAGTTTTTTTGTGAGTTCGATTGAATTTTTTATTGAATAGGGTGAGTTGCATTGTGTTGTTTCTTCAAAAATTTGGTTTAATTTAGAGGCTAGTTTCGCAAGGGGGCTATTAATATATGATACCACAGGGCGTATTGGAGAATTATCTTTATGGATTTTAATAAGGCCATATAGTTTGGGAGGTGTAGGATCCATATTAATAAGATTGAATTTATCATAGTCTGATAAAATAACGCTCAAAGATGTTCAAATTATTTTATCAGACTATGATAAATTCAATCTTATTAATATGGATCCTACACCTCCCAAACTATATGGGCTTATTAAAATCCATAAAGATAATTCTCCAATACGCCCTGTGGTATCATATATTAATAGCCCCCTTGCAAAACTAGCCTCTAAATTAAACCAAATTTTTAAAGAAACAACACAATTCAACCCACCCTATTCAATAAAAAATTCAATCGAGCTCACAAAAAAACTAAAAAATGTTATCCTTCCTATTAACAGTATTCTAGTGTCGTTTGATGTAGTTAATATGTTCCCGAATATACCAAATACAGAATGCAGGAATATAATCGAAAATATCGTAACAAAAAATAACATCAATCCTATCATAAAAAACGAAATTTTAACCCTTTTCGAACTTTGCGTGGAAGAAAATTACTTTCAATACAATGGTAAATTTTACAAACAGAAAGATGGACTTGCCATGGGTTCACCTCTCAGCCCATTACTCGCTGAAATCTTTATGCCCCGTTTTGAAAGAAAAATTCTAAAATCCACACACGCAAAGCATATCACTTTTTGGTACAGGTATGTAGACGATATATTGGCTTGCTTCTGCGGAACACATTCAGAATTAAATGGAACATTAGAATATCTTAATAGTTTGCACGATAAGGTCAAATTCACCATGGAAACACAATCTGATAACAAAATAAATTTTCTGGACATAACTTTAATTAAGAGTAATAATGAAACTTCCTTTGATATATATAGAAAACCCACATCAACTGATACAAACAATACCAAATTTTTCAAACCATCCGATCAATCATAAACTAGCTGCATATAGATCAATGGTAAATAGAGCATTTTCAATTCCTTTAGATAATATTACGTTAAAGAGGGAA
Source organism: Megalocaria dilatata (assembly GCA_034642435.1). Classification (NCBI taxonomy): domain Eukaryota; kingdom Metazoa; phylum Arthropoda; class Insecta; order Coleoptera; family Coccinellidae; genus Megalocaria; species Megalocaria dilatata. The sequence continues at coordinate 47,205,436 of CM067861.1, forward strand.
TTGAACACAATCAGACAAATAGCCACAAAAAATCAGTTCGAAACAAAAACTATAAAGTCCACCATAAATAAAAAACAAAAGCAACTAATTCGTAAACAAATTTACCCCATTTCCAAATCAGATCATAATAACAATAAATTCATAAAACTAACATATTTTGAACCAATCTCACAAAAAATAGCTCAAATTTTGTCAAAAATTAACATACTAACAGCTTTCAAACCCTCCCATAAAATTTCTAATCTCTTTTTTAATTCGAAAGACAAAGAGAACCGACTGAATAATTCTGGAGTCTATAAATTAGGTTGTCAACAGTGTAATAGTGTGTATATAGGACAAACGGGCCGACCTTTCCATAAAAGGTACAAAGAGCATCAATCTGCTTTTAGGAACCGGAAGAATAATTCCAATTTTGCGAACCATTTCTTCAATACAGATCACACGTTCCCAGAACTGAACAACCTTGTTATCTTGCACGTGGAAGCGAAAGGGAAAAAACTTGACATCCTGGAATCCATAGAAATTGAAAAATATAAGAGGCACGTACCACTAATAAAACTACTAAACGAACAGACGGAACTTTGGAAAACCCCTCCCTTCGAAGCTCTGCCGAAGCCTACAATCAGCATATATAATAGTTGAGATCCAATTTGTTCATTCACTTTGAAAATGTAGTAAACACCACGAAACTCGAGTCACTATATATCAGTTATAATAAAAAGTGATAGAAAACAAAGTAATTTCTTATTTCATTCCATTAAAATGAACTATCACAAAGTAACGGACTACTCCATCCAATATATTGGTCAAGTTCTTTCAAGAAAAGAATTCATGAACACCAGTGACGCTATACGACAGACGTCTCACATTCAACATATGCCAGTCATTTGAAAGAAGTTGAACTACTAAAGGAGTACCTTTAACCCTTACATGACCTTGAGGTTCTGCACCAGGTTAAAATAGCATTTTACTTCTGAAAAAAAAAAAATTGGCACACTTACTTAGTTTGAGACTCGTTTTGACTCTTCATTTCTTCAATAATTTTTCTTGTTTCATATAAGCTTCTAACGGTTCTGAAATACGATTTGAATGAGACAAAAATGTGCGGACAAGAACGAAATTTACCTTATCAAGGTTAGATAGACCGACGCCAACCAGCAAACTGTAGTCATTGTACCACATTTGGTTTTATCTACGCCATCAATCAATCCGTATTCTGCAAGCCAACCCAATTTCTCTATAATAACGTATGTTAAATCGATGGTGTTGGTTGTAACCCCAAGAGAAGCCATAAGTGGGTTATTTTCCTAAAAAAAATTCAATTTTGAGTCGTTCAACTTTATGGACCAGATAAACTTCAACGTATCAAGCCAATAACCCAGCGTACTAACATATACTGAAGTTCGATCAGTACGTTTTTGTAGATGGAATCAGTGACGTCCTAATATAAAAAGTGAAAACAGTGTATTGCAGAGCTCAAAAAAATAAAGTTGTATTATACATTGTTGAAAAGCTTTACAAATAAGATAGTTTTTTGCACATAATTTCTAAAGAAGTTTACGGGGAGGAATTTCAAGTAAACTCTGACCAAAAATTATGACTAAACAAAATTTTTTAAACAGTTTTTCCTTAACCACCCTATAATAAGTGAGTATTTTATAAAAATCTCCATGTCACCACCCTAGTCCAAAAAGAATTTTCTTCTCTTTCCAATGGTGTACTAGTCTAGTCAACAAGTGCCTTTTGGGTCAACTTTATTCAGCAGTCTCCGAAAATTATGATCAAGGTGTCATTCGATTCGGAATGGCATCTAGATGATTTTTGAAAAAAATGAAGGTCCGCTTGCAAAAATTGCAAATGTTATTAACAATTAACTAAAAAAAAAGAGGGTTTAGTTTTTTGTAAATATCTCAAAAACGAATAAAGATTTTTGAAATCGAAAAAAAAATTCAAAAAGAGGAGGAAATTTCCTGAAAAAAGTGTCGACTCCCGGAATTGTAGTCCCAATATTAATAATTTTCCCAGAGGGATGAAAATACGACCGAAAATGGGTACTCTGGCTTTCGTAAGCCACGCCTACTTTGGACACTTTATTAATATAAATTATTTTAACAGATTAAATATGAAATTTAATAAATGAAAAAATTCAGGGGCATACTGGATAAATGAATGAACAATAATCCGCAAAAAAAAAATTTTATCTCAATTTTTCATTTAGTTATGCAATAGATAATTAATAATTTTTTTCTGCTTGGACATGAACATTGCAAGTGTGATAATTGTTAAACTATTAACTTGAGATTTTTTTCCTCTCTTGGAGCCATTTTTGGAAGACTTCAGAATAGATCCCCGTTGGAAAAATTCAAAAATGTTTATTTTTCAGTTTTTTATTAACAATTTTCTTTGTTGCAAAATTAAAAACTTAGATTAATTATCGAAAAAAATTAGTTTTCAAAATATTATTAATGGTCCGTTTTTATGTTGTAGGAAGCTACATAGAAATATTTTTTTTTAATTTTTATCTCTTATTGTTTAAAAAATTGTTATAAACAAATGCGTTGTTTATAAAATATAATAATTGAAAATTTTTTTAAGGAATATCAATCTTTGATGCAAATAATGATTAAAAAAAAATTTTTTCCTTAAAAAAATTTTTTTATTGCTTAAAAACGCATTTGTTAATTAACAATCGTTTTCTCCCACTCCGAACTAATATTAAGGAACCATTTTTTCTTTAAAAATCATGATTTACTTTTCTTTTCCATATAAAAAAAAATTTCGTTTTGTTTAATTTTTCATTGTTTATATAATAAACAATTTGTTATAAACAAATAAATTTTTACTTTATATTTTTTTCCCTATTCTTCTTACTGCCACAAATACAGGCATGATTATTTTTATTAATTTTTTTATTATTTTTAAATAAAAGTTCTCTTTAATTTCGTCATAATTAATAAAAAAAAAATCATATCTGTATTTGTGGCAGTAAGAAGAATAGGGAAAAAAATATAAAGTAAAATTTATTTGTTTATAACAAATTGTTTATTATATAAACAATGAAAAATTAAACAAAACGAAAATTGTTTTTTATATGGAAAAGAAAAGTAAATCATGATTTTTAAAGAAAAAATGGTTCCTTAATATTAGTTAGAAGTGGGAGAAAACGATAGTAACAAATGCGTTTTTAAGCAATACAAAATTTTTTTAAGGAAAAAAATTTTTTTTTACAACATAAAAACGGACCATCAATAATATATTGAAAAAAAATTTTTTTCGATAATTAATCTAAGTTTTTAATTTTGCAACAACGAAAATTGTTAATAAAAAACTGAAAAATAAACATTTTTGAATTTTTCCAACGGGGATCTATTCTGAAGTCTTCAAAGAGAGGAAAAAAATCTCAAGTTAATAGTTTAACAATTCTCACACTTGCAATGTTCATGTCCAAGCAGAAAAAAATTTATTGATCAACTATTGCATAACTAATTGAAAAATTGAGATAAATTTTTTTTTTGGCGGATTATTGTTCATTAATCTATCCAGTATGCCCCTGAATTTTTTCATTTATTAAATTTCATATTTAATCTGTTAAAATACTTTTTATTAATAGTGTCCAAAGTAGGCGTGGCTTACGAAAGCCAGAGTACCCGTTTTCGACCGTATTTTCATCCCTCTGGGAAAATTATTAATATTGGGACTACAATTCCGGGAGTCGACAATTTTTTTAGGAAATTTCCTCCTCTTTTTGAATCTTTTTTTTGATTTAAAAAATCTTTATTAGTTTTTGAGATATTTACAAAAAACTAAACCCTCCTTTTTTTTAGTTAATTGTTAATAACTTTTGCAATTTTTGCAAGCAGAACTTCATTTTTTCAAAAATCATCTAGATGCCATTCCGAATCGAATGACACCTTGATCATAATTTTCGGAGACTGCTGAAAAAAGTTGACCCAAAAGGCACTTGTTGACTAGACTATACACTGAATATTGATAAAGATGATAGTTTTCAAGTTATGCTATGTTTTTAGAGAAAAAATTGTAAAGCGTTAGTAGAATCTTGAATAACTTTACGAGGAAAGATAATTGGACCATACTTTATAGGAACTTTTGTGTTGCAAATTGGTTATAGAATCACCTTGTGACATTTGGCCAGAGATAACTTGGGACCCGGTATATTGCCCTGACAATTATCAATGTATAGTTGCAATTTAGATGATTAAATACAAGAATTTTTTAAAATCATTAGAACAAAATGCTCTACTCAAATTATGGTTGATTGATTTTTTAGATTTAAACTGTGATACTCTTCAATAAGAATTGATTTTTACCTACATACATATGTTACGATTGATGAAATCTATTCCGAATAAGTTATAAACAAATAGCATGTTCATTATCATGTTGCATAATCATAAATATTTGCCCTGTTTATGAAACTAAAATTCACAACTGAACAAATTTTGTCCAATCGAATGATCCATTGTTCTAGATCTCTAGAAGTATTACATATGGTTTACATTGAAATGAACCGCACCTCTTTTCCCAGACCATATTGAAGGGTGCTCCTAATCAACGGAATGTCATCCATAAGTCTGAGAGTTGTTCTTGTAGCGGACAGATGTTTGCTTACTGACATCAATTTACCTGCCAAATCTTGGTTCTTGGTAAGTCCAGCTATCAATCTTGTAGTATAACAAAAAGTTCTAATAACCTAAAAAACGATTCAGTGTACGAGGTTCCAAAGATCTCCAGCTGCCTCACCTTATCTCTACCCTTGTAAGTGTCCAGCATTGAACATATTTCATCCACAGCCTTTGAAGAACCCATTTTCCTTCCGTTTTATATAAATAAAAATGTGTATACAGGAAGAAACCGATAATGGTGATATCACATAATCAAACGTAGTACTGATTATCGCTGATCGCAAGGCGATCTAAAACTGATAACTGTTACTCACTGTTGTTCATGTTTTATGAACTGGACAATGTTTGAAAAATTGTTATTGTTGAATTGGAAATAGTTTCAACTTTCAAAGTTCGAGGTTAACTTGTGTTGTCATAACTTCAGTGTCAGGACTCCTACAGGAATCTTGAATTGGTTGCTCAGTTTGCTAAGTTCACACCTAGATGGAAGAGGCTTACTATTTATTGTACAGAGACTATAATCCAATATAGATTTTTTGTAAAAAATAAACTTCTATGGTTTTACCCATAGACGTTTTATTTTGGAAAATGAGTCTATGGTTTTACCACAACCTTCTACCTGTGTTCATAAAAATGGAGAAAATTAGAACCCTTTGTGTGGAAATATATTAAGACTGAGATGAATCACGATCTGGTAAGAGCAGATCACTTACAAATTAAACTTTGACGAACGCCCCTGCATCGATGCGTCTCAATGCCCGTAATGAGATAAAGAACGATAATTCCTTTTTTGTACAATTCGTGGAAACTAGAACTCCCTATTTCGATCTTTAGAAAGCAAACTATTAAGCGAACATTGATTGTACTTGAATGCGCCAGTCATCTCCAATTTAAGTTTCAATGGAAGCAATGATCAGATAATTGAGTAGTGCTTAGGTTAAAATGGTGATTACTCATTGGATAACTCTTAAATGAACTAATTCTGAGAGGGGACTGATAATTTTTGGACGATTACAGTTTCTGATCGAATAAAACGACATTCTCGGTTTTACATTACATTGACAGCGTCAAGAAATCACCAGGTATTTTTATTGTAATGCCTTCAAATTAGGCTCCATCCGAAATAATCGTTTTTAGTACTCACCGATGAAGAAGCGCATATTTTTTTAATGTGGCCACTAGACTAGATACATTTTTTCCACCATGAAATTCGAACCTTTTTATTCATCAAATTTTACGATGAAATTTGAAGTTGGATATTTTTTCCAAAATATGACAACAGTTATTCATACGGTTTTCCGCATATCTACTGGTATTTTAATGAGGAATATTTCACCATGAAGAAACTGATGGATTTGATTTATTTGTGAGCGTGTTACACAGAAACGCAACGTGGTGTAGTAAAAATCATTATTTTGAAAAAAAGATCAATGGGGGATTTTTTTTGGATTTTTTCAGAGCGCTCGATAGTTCTTTTATACAGTCAGGATTGTCCATTCATTCTGGGTCGCCCTGAATATTTTGAAATTTTTGAAGATGTGCTGCATGTTTTTGGAATTTTTTTGAAGGAACTTCTTTGAATTTTTGAAGAAATTCTTGAGTAAAATAAATAGAGGTTTATACTTGATAGAAGGTGTATAAAATTATTTGAATATTTTAATATTAGCCTTCTACATATTTAATTTCAAAAAATTATATTTAATAATTCCTGAAGTTATAATTATTAAATATAATTTTTTGAAATAAATATGCGCATTATATTTAATAATTCCTGGAGTTATAATTATTAAATATAATTTTTTGAAATTAAATATGTAGAAGGCTAATATTAAAATATTTAAATAATTAAATTCTTGATGTTATGTAAACTTTTGGGCAATCACCGCAGGTTAAGTTAAAAACCCCCGATTTATCATCTTTATGTGTGCTGTCTTTATTATTTTTAATGAATTTACTCAGGTCTGAATAGGTTTTAAATGAAGTTCTTAAATCATATTTATTTTTGAGGTATGTAGCAATTTTCTCAGAAATACCTTTAGTATATTTTAAGGTAACGTATTTAAAAACTTTTTTATATTAGGATATACCATATTTAAAGCCATTTTTTTAAAATTTTTATTTATCAACAATGTGTCTATCAACGTATGAGTCATTATTAATAGCTATTTGTTTAATTATGTTAAGTTCTGGAATATAATTTTCTCGATTCATGGGAATATTAACTAATCTATGGATTAAACAATTGAATGCTGATAATTTTGGATTTAAAGGATGGTCTGATTTATTGTGTATAATATAATCCGTATATGTGGGTTTGTGAAATATTGAAAAATCTTGTGAATTATTTATTCTAGTAACTGTTAAATCAAGAAAATTCGTAGAATTATTATGTTCGATTTCCATAATGGATAAAATTTGAATATTAAAACAAATTGAAATATGTTTATCTTCTACAATTTTAATTTCAAAAAAATTTTTATTCAAAAAACTTTTAGAATTAAATTCATGTCTACACAAGCCCGGTTACATTTAATAGACGTATATAATCAAAACTCAATATATAATGTCAAATGGAATAAATAACCCAACAGATATAGGAAAGTAATTAAAATTAATAAATAAATATTTAAACGAGACAAAATTTTGTTTCTGGTCTTACCTTTAAGAACACCAATTGCCTTTTAAAAACATGAACACACTTAAAGGACTTCTCAAAGAATATAATTTATTTGAAATATTTTTAATTCTAAAAGTTTTTTGAATAAAAATTTTTTTGAAATTAAAATTGTAGAAGATAAACATATTTCAATTTGTTTTAATATTCAAATTTTGTTATATTTCTTCTATCAAGTAAAAGGCCATTCTATTTTATTACATAATGGATGATATTGAAGGATGTATTTCATTGATAAAAAAAAAGAATTTCTTTAAAAGTCTGTCTGTACCTGTGACGCAACAGAAAATATCGTCTACATATCTTTACCAATGTAAAAACTATTTCATAAGGGGATTTTGGTGAATTTTAGTTTCAATATTGTTCATGAATATTTCTGCTTATAAAGGACTTAAAGGATTTACCATAATCACACTTTTTTCGGATTTATAAATTTTAGTTTCAAATTGAAAATAATTTTTATTTGATTGATTCGGTCATTACTTGGTGGAAACTCATTTTAATTAAAAAATATATAGGAGACAGAATTTTATTTTTGTGGAAATGAAATACTGTCTCTCATATATTTTTTAATGAAAATAATTTTGTTTAGTGAAAATATTTAACATTCTAAAATATCTCCTTTAATAATTGTATCACATCTTTTGTTGATTAATAGATTGTCTTCTAGTTCAATCGTTTCGTTTGGGGGGATATTGTAGAATATTCTAACCATTTGCTAGAAACAGGACATACTTTCAACCCTAATTTTGAAATTCTACATATAGAAAGTAAAAGTTATACTTGTTAGAACCCCTTGAAATGAATGAACACAATAAAATTGGAATATTACTTAACGAACAATTAGATTTAAATAACTCACAACTGTTAAATATATTCAGATAAGCTGGAATTTGCAGAGACCCTTTTTTGGGTTTTAGTGCTCAATTAAAATTTATTGTACTTACTGTAATATAAATAGCAGCAGATTTCGGAAACAAGCTTAATTATTCAAAATCTGACTGATGATGCTACTGTGATAGCGGAACATTTGTTGTATTAAATAACAATAAAAATTGTGAAAGTCAGAATAACCTTATTTAAAATGGATTTTCATCAAGTAAAGACTGATTCAAATCAATATGATATTTAAGATATTTTGAGTTTTACTGATAAAGCAACTAAATATGTCATTAGCTTTTGTGTAGCAATTTATTTACAGCTCGAAAAAGATCATAAATACGTCTTTGCAAAATCGATAATATTTCGAACGATAAGAAAAGTACTGTTCATGAATTTGTTAGTTCTTATGTAAAGCTAAATGTGACCAATATCCGATAACGAATAAATATTTATTATGGTCCGACCGATATCTCCTAGAAACACCATTATTCTCTATCAAAATATGTTTTGCTCACTTGTTTTTGTTCAACAGGTCTTTATACAGAAATGCGATAAAACTTCTGAATCACATTAATATTACCATAATACTCTATTCTTCGAGAACGTCGTCTCAAGGTTTCCAGGTTATTCTTTGTATTTCAAGAGGAGATTAATGAGTTTTTGCTTATCAAACCCAGAAATAGGTATACGTTGGTAATTATATTTTTCATTTAGTATTGCATGGCTCACTTCATTTGAAGATAACACATATTTTCTGCTCAAAAAATGTTAAAACACATCGCATCAGGCGATGTGTTGTTAAATTAGAAATAACTTTGTTGGCTATCACTTTTTAGTACTGAAGATACAGTGACTCGAGTTTCGTAGTATTTACTACATTTTCAAACTGTATTTCAAATAATTCATGTATTCATTGAAGGCTCCGTCTGCTCGTTTAATGGTTTCATTTCCAAAAATGGCTTATTCTTGAATATTCCTATCGATTCCTGGTTGTCTTGTTTTTTCCTTTTGCTTCCAGATATTGTATTTCAGGATTGTCTAATTCTGGGAAAACATGAACTGTTTCGAAAAAAAATTTCGAGAAATTAAAGTTAATTATATTAATGTCTTATAAGCACCGCTTATTTTTAATAGACACACAAATTTGTGAAAATCAGAATAACCTTATTTCAAATTATTTAATATGGATTTTCACCAAGTAAGGACTGATACAATTCAATAAATATAAGCAGTGCTTATAAGATATTAATTTAATTAATTAATTCAATAGACATAAAATCAAAACTCAATATAACATCAAATAGAATAAAATATTCCATTTGATATTATATAATGAGTTTTGATTTTATGTCTATTAAATTTAAGCAGTGATTATAAGACATTAATTTAATTCTAAAAGTTTTCGAATAGATTATTTTGAAATTAAAATTATAGGAGGCTAACAGATTAAATCTGTTTTGTTATTCAAATCATTGAGGATATAAAAATTCTGATATATAGTTTGTTTTACTATAAAAGACGTTACTGTTTTTCTGGTAACCCCTAAAATAAATCGTCATAAATGAGTATAATCAATTTGCCAAAGGTAAATAATTCCATTTGATATTGTATAATGAGTTTTGATTTTATACGTCTATTAACTATAAGCAGTGCTTATAAGACATCAATTTAATTAATTATTTTAAAAGACATATAAAAACAGTTTTGATTTTATGTCTATTAAATATAAGCAGTGGTTATAAGACATTAATTTGATTCTAAAAGTTTTTGAATAGAATTTTTTTTTAATTAAAATTATAGGGGGCTAACAGATGAAATCTGTTTTGATATTCAAATCATTAAGGATATGAAAATTCTGATATATAGTTTGTTTTACTATAAAAGGCGTTACTGTTTTTCTGGTAATCCCTAAAATAAATCGTCATAAATGAGTACAATCAATTTGCTAAAGGTAAATAATAATTCCATTTGATATTGTATATTGAGTTTTGATTTTATACGTCTATTAAATATAAGCAGTGCTTATAAGACATTAATTTAATTCTAAGTGTTTAAAAAAAATTTTTTGATATTAAAATTATAGGAGACTAACAGATTAAATCTATTTTGATATTTTTGTAAATAATTCATTTAAAAATCTTTAGATGAAGTCAGAAGATATGTTAAATTAATTCAAATGGTCAACTGGTGAATGCTCAGAATTTTTTGATTAACTTTATATACTGGTCACTGATGAAAATAAAAGATTTAGAGTAATTTAATTATGGTGTGAAGCGCACTTAAAACCCCTGGCAAAAAGTGTTTTTTGCTAAATTGTCTATCGGATAATGACTTAAAATATACAAGATTAAAAAAATTATTCAAAATAATATAATTAATCGATATGATTCATTTCAATGCAATAAAAATTAAAGAAACAAATTCTTCAGATTATTTCGTTTCACTCTGTAATAATTTTGAAAGTTGCTCGACTTCAGTTTTATTATTGAAAATATAATGAACCAAAAATAAATTTGGGATAATCTATATACACGTATTCTACTTCTAATATTATACTGTGTAATCAGGACTTTATTCATTTGATAGGAATCAAGGTTAAAAATAAAAAATTATCTCGGAAAGCTGATAACTATTGCTCGGAAAATTATGTTGATTGAATTTTACACTTGATTAATTACATGTGATATTTTGCTCATAATATAAAAATTTTCATGTCGATTTGGAGTTTGAAATGATTCAGTATAAAATAAATGCAGCTTGCTTATTGTCAATAGTTTCATTAAAAATAACATTCGTTTCATGGTAATAACGAAAATTTTAATCGTTTTGTTTGATAGTTTCGGAATAGGTATCAAAATTCGAATTACTTCAATTTCTCAAGTATTGCTCTTTTTATAACATTTACATTTTTCAAAAAATTTTGACTTACGTTTTAAAGAATATTCACTCGAATAGTTAATGTATATTCCGAACAGACTCTCTTCAAAATTTTGGCCTGTAAGTATTTAAAAGTGTTGCATTATAAATATTTCTGTCAGAATTGATCTCATTTAAATGGAATGAAATAAGAAATTACTTCGCTTTCTATCACTTTTTATTCATTGCATATACAGTGAGTCAAGTTTTGTATATGTTTTATAATTGTATAAAACAAATTGTAAAATGGAATTAATACAACATCTGAAACGAATTGCATCTGAACGATTATATATTGTTGAAGACTTAGGCTTGGGCAAAAGTTCGATAAGCGTATGTCAAAGGTCCGTCTGTTCATTTAATATCGGGTGTTTTTTTTAGAGTGATAGAACTTTTAATTGAGATAAAACTCATTTAAATTAAGATTGAAGCCAAATTTTCCTTTTATTTGAAAGATAATTTTATGACATTTATGTTTAAAAATTAATTTCCGGCATATGTCCACTACAACTAGCTCTGTGGAACTGCATTCGACCAAACCAATTTTGGACCACTTTTTCGAGGAATTCAGGTCTTATTTCATCAATAACACGAGTTTTGTTGGCTTCCAAAGCCTCTATTGTTTCTGGTTTATCAGCATAAACCAATGACTTGACATAACCGAAAAGAAAATAATCCAGTGGAGTTATGTCGCATGATCTTGGAGGCCAATTAATTGAACCTTTTCTCGAAATAATGTTATCGCCAAATCTTTCTTTCAATAAATCAATTGTTACGGTAGCAGCATGAGATGTTGCACCATCTTGTTGGAACCAAAACACTTCTGGGTCGATACCCCCAAATTTCGAACCAAATAATCATTGATCATCGATCTGTAACGAGCACCATTCACTGTAGCATTAGCTCCAGCATCGTTTTCAAATATGGACCAATGATGCCTCCAGTGTGTAAAACACACCATACAGTGCATTTTTCAAGATGCAATGGAACCTGCAGAACTTCTTGAGGATTGTTTTCACTCCATATACGGCAATTTTGCTTGTTTACATAGCCGTTCAACCAGAAATGAGCTTTATCACTTAACACAATTTTACGATAAAAAAGTGTATCAACTTTAAGCTGTTCTATGGCCCAATCAGCAAACAAACGACGCTTATTATGGTCAAGTGGCTTTAGTTCTTGAACCAGTTGGATCTTGTATGGATGTAGACCAAGATCATGACTCCAAATTTTCCATGTAGTGGATGCACAGTGGATTTGACTTACAGCAGCAATATTTTCATCTGTACGTACAGTTCTTTGTCTTGTTGTTGTTGCATCAAGTAGAGAAAATGTTGTCCGATTTCTATTGATAGTTCGATAAATAAGCTGCTCTGATGGACGATTATGTAAAACATAAATTTCACCGAAGTACTGTATAAGTTTGGCGAATAGAACACTGATTTTGAAAATAAATTTCAACAATTTGTAAACGTTGTTGCGGCGTGAGTCTTTCCATGATAATTTGTCAATGCTTACTGAACAGAAATGTCAAAACAACATGGTTTCTACCTTCTGTCAAATCACAGCTTTCCCTATCGAAAGTTCTATCACTCTAAAAAAAAACAACCGATAGTTTTATTTCTAAAACGTGCTTGAATATTTCTATGTATTCCAAGATGTCTAGTTTTTTGCCTTTTGCTTCCAGGTTTAATATTTCAAGATTGTTTAATTCTGGGAACCTTATGATTGGTTTCAAAAAAATGTTTCGCAAAATTAAAGTTTTTTTCTGGTATTGGATGGAGTAGTCCGTTACTATGTGATAGTTCATTTTAATGGAATGAAATAAGGAATTACTTTGTTTTCTATCACTTTTTATTATAACTGATATACAGTGACTCGTTTCGTAGTGTTTGAAAATGTAGTAAACACTACGAAACTCGAGTCACTGTATATCAGTTATAATAAAAAGTGATAGAAAACAAAGTAATTCCTTATTTCATTTTTTTCTGGTTCCTAAACGAAGATTGATGTTGTTTGAATCTTTTTCGGAAAAATCTCCCGGTTTGTCATTCATACACGCCACTGCACTGTTGATAATTTAAATTATAAACTCCAGAATTATTCAGACGATTTTTTTGTCTTTTCTCTTTTTCATAAACTGTGATTTCCAAACAAAAATTGGATTTAAATGAAAGGTAAGAGTAGCTTACGCTATTCCAGTCTTTCTATGATTTGGCACAGCTAAATCTATCGTTCACCATTTTGGGGGTCAGTTTTGGTTTTTTTACAGGTTTTCTTCCTCTCAAGCCCATCTCCAACAAATTTCTGTTTTCCACTTATAACCAGCAACCCATGATACAAATTTGTATAATTGGTTGCGTTGAGTATGTTAACGTAAAATTTTCTGGGTGAGTCTAATAAAGTTGACAGAGATCGTAAGTTGGTAGAATCCCCATAAACAAACGTTGTTGAAACGTGTATTTTGCTATGATGATCTACCAACTTATACTCAACATAAATGACAGCTAGAGACATTTCAAATATGGCCGCCATGACGTTTGGAACACATATCGTCCATACTGGTGAAACTATAAAAGCTGTTAAACATGCGACGTTCTCGCTAAATAACTTTGAGTTCAATATGAAGGTCAAGTTTTCTATCGGTTATAATATTCATAATTTCAGAAGACTATCATGCAGATCCGTCTAAGAGCAACTACCAGACATTCTTCAGCAGTGATTAATACAATTAATCACGAAAGCGTTGATTCATGTGTCTGAGATCTCACGGTTACCACGTCGACCCTAACAGGTAGTTTCAGGCGACAAAGACCTGAACTGATAGATGGTCGCTTCTAAAAACCGGCTCATTTGAATAATTTCGGAAGAAATAGCATATTTGCCGCCTGCAACGTCCAAGAAAACCAGTCCGTCGTGGAGGGAAACAGGAGAACTTTCATTTCGAAGGATCGAAATTGTGCATACTTTGGATTTATGGACGTGCCATCGCAGATTTTAAACTTTAAACTGCTCCAGCTGAAACTGCTGTGTCGTAAGATGGCGAATGTTACTCATGAGCTTCACAAAATCTTTTTTCGGTCTTCTAATTACACGATCCTCACGAAATTTTGCACGAACGATAAGAAATTTTAACAATAGACAGGCTATTCTAGTATCGTCAAATATGCACTCCTCGTCTTTAGTCATGGAATTACTGATCTACTTTGAAACGTCAATTTACTTCTTAATAAGGTCATACAATTCGTGATCCGGACTTGACATCGCCGTTTTAATCACGTATATCTAAGATCGGTACTGACTGATATAAAGTGTATAGTTTTGATATTTAAAAATTGTTTATTTCAGTTTCGGAACGTTGAAAGTAGTTGAACGTAAATGACATTTCAATAAAAGCCATAAGAAACTACGTGAATTGTATCTAAAATTCTAGAATTAGTTTACTTTAAACAATATAAAAATTTGCGACTATCTACAGATATAATCATCCATCTGAGTATTCTTCAAGTAAAACTCTACAAAGTTCTTGCATAATATCCATCATCAAAATGCATATTCTACAGAAAATTCTATTCTATAATTTATCGAAAATGAAGATGTAACATTCAGATGGAGTAGTCTTTGTTATCAGTCATTATAAAAATGGAATGAAATTAGACTATACTTCGTCACTTTATTACTGAAGATACAGTGACTCGAGTTTCGTAGTGTTTACTATATTTTTAAACTGAATTAACGAGGCTTCAGCTTGTAAAAAAACTTTGAGAAGTGGGCTGTGCCAGTTTAATATGGAGTAGGCCATTTAAAATTTGCATTTTTGATAGGCTATAAATAGAAAACTAATGACTCTTGATTCTTTCGGTGTCTACTTGAGGGAAATTCATCGTATATGGTTTAAAGTGAAACACTTTATTTCAGCTAATATTTATTAAAATAATAAAAAGAGGTTTTTCCTTGATAGAAGGATTATTACAAAATTTTAAATATCATACAGATTTCTTGTGTAAATTTTTACTCTTTGTGAAATAAAATAATAAGAATAGGTTTTTTACTTGAAAGAAGGAATATTAAAAAATTTGAATATCAAAACAGATTTAATTTGTTAGCGAAGATAACGGTCTGTAGGTGAGTTGTTGTTAATTGATTTTATTTTTTGAATGTGGAGTAGGACAGATGAAGATCTTATCAGAATTCTGATTGTTTTTTGAAGATATAATACATGTTTTGAGAAATTTTTGAAGTAACTCATTTGAATATATTAAATATTTCAAATAAATTAGTCCTTGAAATTATGTTTTGTATTTTTGAAAAGGAATTAGTTTTCGTAATTGTAAGATCAGAAACAAAATTTTGTCTCTTTCAAATATTCATTTTTTAATTTTAATTAACAATTTATATTTGTTGGGTTATTCATTCCATTTGATATTTTATATTGAGTTTTGATTTTATACGGCTATTAAATATAAACTGTGCTTATAAAACATTAATTTAATTCTTAAAATTTTTTTACATTCCAATTTTTTATTTTAAATGTGATGATTTACCGTTGTAATAATTCTAAATTGTTTTTTAAAGATGCTCTACATGTTTTAGGAATTTGTTAATGGAACGTATTTTGAGCAAGTTATTTTTGAAGAGGTTCTTGAGGTTATGTTTTGCATTTTTGGAAAGGAATTTAGTTTTCATAAAACAAGGAATGAAACAAAATTTTGTACTCTTCAAATATTTATTTAACGATTCTTAGTTGACAGTTTATATTTCTTTGAATTTCTTTCGTTCCCTTTGGTGCTGTGTAATAAGTATTAATTCTATGTGTCTACTAAATTGACACAGTGTGTCTTAAAGACATTTATTTAATTTGATTCTAAAAATGTTTGAATATTTTTTTTTAATTTAAATTTGTAGGAGATATACAGAAAAAATCTGTATGATATTTAAAATTTATTGTTTACACAACAGTTTTTTCGTTAATTACATTTTAACAGCATCTGCTGTTAAAAGTCTACAAGCAACGTAATAAAATGAAGGTTTATTTTGGGAATTTTTAGAATTTATTCAAAAAGGTTCAATAACGGGGATAGATTTAAATCTGTCTGGTAGTTAAGTAACATATGTTTTTTATGATGCCGGTTTATTTCTGATGCTTCTAAAATCTCCAGTCTATTGCATTTGTTCTCCATATGGAGAACTTCGAAATTATGGTCAAAATCATGTCCTGATTCTTGTAGGTGGTTGGCTTAAGTAGAATTCGATTTATTATATTTTAAAGGGTAAATTCTGATGTTCTTTGATCCTATTCTCGAAAGCTCTTCCTGTTTGGCAATGTACACATATGGATATGTACTCCTGATATCTTGTTCTTATTGAGCATATATTTTTTATTTATTTACCATAAAGAATTTATGGTTCTATATGAAATATTTCAATTTTTCCTCAAATATCCAGCTATCAGTTTAGATTTTCGTCCTATATACGGTAAGCAAATATTGTGTTCACTTTTTATTCCAATTTATGGGTAAACTAATGACATGGATTGTTCTTGTTGCATTTTATTTAATACTTGATGGGTAATACTCTAAATTTAGGCAATTTGTTGATTATTTTTAACTCTATCTTAAAATTCTTCTGGGACATAGGTACGTTCACCTGATTATACAACATAGCATTTTATGCTGCTGATTCATTTGATAAGGGATGATTTGAAGAGTAATGTATTGTACAGTCTGTGTTTGCGAAAAATAACGTCTATTGTTAATTTTGGTTATTTTCAAGTCTAAAAAATTTATGCTATCATTTTGTTCTTCTTCGTGGGTAAATTTTATTGTAGAGTATAATTAGTTAATAAATTTTAAGAATAAAGAAAGTTGCCTGGAAGTACCCATGAACAGGAAAATAATATCGTCAACGAATCAGTACCAATACGTGATAGGTTATTCTCATATTTTGTTTTCAAGGAGATGCATAAATATTTCAGCTGCAGAAATAGTTTTCTGCAAAGCATACATTGAGAGTATCTATTATTTCTTATTTAATTGCCGGGTTTGTGTGATTTTTCGATAGTAACATTTTTACTAATTTTATTGTTTCATACAAACCCAGTAATTAAACAAGAATTAATGGATATTCTCAACTTGTTGCTGGCTCGAACTAATTATTACTTCAAAATGCAAACTTAAGATTTTCCTCTGTCGAGAAAAAACGAAATTACTTTCCGAACAACTTTATATTATGTTAGAAGTAATAGAAGTTAAACACTTTGGAAACCTTTGACAGTTGAATCGGCCTTTACTTGATGAAAATCCATATTGAATATTACTTAACGATCAATTAGATTTAAATAACTCACCCCTGCTAAATATATTCGGATAAGCTGGAATTTACAGAGACTTTTTTGTGTTTTAGTGCTCAATAAAAATTTTTTGTACCTACTGTAATATAAATAGCAACGGATTTCGGAAACAAGCTCAGTTATTCAAAATGTTAACCTACCTGATGATGCTACTGTGATAGCGAAACACTTGTATTATAAATAACAATGAACATTTGTGAAAATCAGAATAACCTTATTTAATATTATTCAATTATAGTAATTAAAACTGAACTGAATGAAATGAAACTTTTACGAAAATTTATATGAAAATTCAGTATAATTTTCTGGAGTAGTTCCATATCAAGAAATAGTGTAATTTTAATATAATTGGCATATAACTGCATCATTTTGGAAGAATTTTGACAAATTCAAGTAAGCTTTGGAAATTCGATCGATTTTTTTTGGAACTCAATAAACAAATACAATTAAATCCTCTGCCGGAAAAAAAACGAAATTACTCTCCAAACAACCTTATATATTAAAATTCAAAATTACTATGAAGAATTATTAGCATATTACAGAATAACAACTGAAATTAATTGTTTAGAACCTCTACCGATTTTAATCTGAATAAATCTCATGCAAACATTTAGAATTAAATTTTAAAACATGTCCTAAATACACTGTATCACTTTATAATAATAATTAATAATAATAATTAAAAGAAATATAAAATAAGACATCACCTTATACATATATGTTTCGATTGGATGTTAAAGAATCACAAGTTCCATCACCAAAAAATGTTCAACATATAATTCAAAAAGCCTTTTTTTATTTTCCTTTCTTTAATAATATATAGCACATGCTCCAATCGAAGTATAAGGTGATGTCTAAATAATTTGTTCATTATTTTATATTTCTTTTGATTCTTTATTAGTTAATTTCCACATGTGATGATAATATAGATGTCTATAAAGTGATACAGTGTATTTAGGACATGTTTTAAAATTTAATTGTAAATGTTTCCATGAGATTTATCAAGATTGAAATCTGTAGAGGTTCTGGAAAATTAATTCCAGCTATTATTCTGTAACCTTATATATTATTCAATTAAATCAGTCTTTAGTGATGAAAATCCATATTAAATAAGGTTGTTTTGATTTTGCAAATTTTTATTGTTATTTAATATAACAATTGTTTCGCTATCACAGTAGCATCTTCAGGTATAGGTTTACATTTTGAACAACTAAACTTTATTTAATATTATTAACCTTATATATTGTTTATGATCGACTTTGTGGAAATATCAAATATTCTTCTTAGGAATTATTTAAAAACATTTAATTGAGCCATTTGTCACTCTCATATTTCACCATTACTTCGTAATTCTACCTGGTAGCAAAGGGTCCTAATGATTTACTAGCCTTCCCGAAAATCCGGTTTGAAGATGAGCTACGTGCTAGAGTTTCTTGCCTGAGAATTATCGACGAGTTGAATGACAGACATTGGAGCCCTGAGGACAAGAAAGTTTCTTAACGCACGCACAGCCTCCTTTCTGTAGATAAACGTGGGTGGGACCACGTGGTTTACCAAATGTAAAAGTAATGATTTGTTTTCTTGTTATTACTTCGTGCTTCTTTAATGTGCGCTATCGTTAAATATTCAAAGGTAGATGAATGATGGAATTAGACTTAAAATAGCAGTATACAAGAGCCAACTTGTTTTATTCGAAGAAACTGACGAGAAACATATGGTTATCGCACAGAAGAGAATCTTATCGTTTCCTTTGGAAATAGAATTCATTATTTGGTTTATTGTTTGAATTAACAATACACAATTACTGTACGAAAAACTTTAATTAAAATTTTACCCCCTCCAGAACTCAGAAACGAAGAATTTTCGAAGATAAAAGGGTAGATATATATATATATATATATATATATATTTCATTTAAAATATTTTATAAATTCTCCATACGTTACATTATTATCCGATAAAGAAGATTTTGCAAAAACATCCATTTTTTGCCAGGAGTTTTAAGTGGCTTCACACAATAATTAAATGACTAAATATTTTATTTTTATCATTGACCAGTATATGAAGTTAATCAAAATATTCTGAGGAATCAACAGTTGACCATTTGAATTAATTTGACATATCTTCTGACGTCATCCGTAGATTTTTAAATGAATTATTCATCTGCAGCAAATTAATTATACTTATTTATGACGGTATATTTTAGGGGTTACCAGAAAATCAGTAACGTCTTTTATGGTAAAACAGCTATATATCAGAATTTTTATATACTTAATGAAATCGAAACTATCGATTTTAGACTGATAGAACTTTAAATTGAAATAAAACACATTTGAATTAAGATTGAAGCAAATTTTTTTTTTATTTAAAAGATAATTTTATGACATTTATGTTTTAAAAATAATTTCCGGCTTATGTCCACCACGATTAGCTCTGAGGAACCACATACGACCAGACCAATTTTGGACCCCTTTTCCGAGTAATTCAGGCTTTATTCCATCAATAAGACGAGTTATGTTGGCTTCCAAAGCGTCTATTGTTTCTGGTTTATCAGCATAAACCATTGACTTGACATAACCCCAAAGAAAATAATCCAGTGGAGTTATGTCGCATGATCTTGGAGGCCAATTAATTGGACCATTTCTCGAAATAATATTATCGCCAAATCTTTCTTTCACTAAATCAATTGTTACGGTAGCAGCATGAGGTGTAGCACCATCTTGTTGGAACCAAAACACTTCTGGGTCGATAATATTCAAATTTTGAAAAAAATAATCATTAATCATCGATCTGCAACGAGCAACATTTCTCTGTAACATTAGCTTCGGCATCGTTTTTAAAAGAATATGGACCGATGATGCTTCCAGCGTGTAAAACACACCATACAGTGCATTTCTCAGGATGCAATGGAACCTGCAGAACTTCTTGAGGTTTGTTTTCATTCCATATACGGCAATTTTGCTTGTTTACATAGCCGTTCAACCAGAAATGAGCTTCATCACTAAACACAATTTTACGATAAAAAGGTGGATCAACTTCAAACTGTTCTAGGGCCCAATCAGCAAACAAACGACGTTTATCATGGTCAAGTGGCTTTAGTTCTTGAACCAGTTAGATCTTGTATGGGTGTAGACCAAGATCTTAACGCAAAATTTTCCATGTGGTGGATGCAGAGTTCAACTTGTTGTAAACATCGACGAATTGAAAAATCTGGATCATCATTAACACTATGACTTACAATAGCGATATTTTCTTCTGTACGTACTGTTCTTGTCTTGTTGTTGTTGCATCGAGTAGAGAAAATGTTTTCCGAAATCTATCGATAGTTCGACGAATAAGCTGCTCTGATGGACGATTATTTATGTAAACCATAAATTTCACGAAGTGCTCTAGAAGTTTGGTCAATAGAATACTGATTTTGAAAATAAATTTCATCAATTTGTAAAAGTTGTTGCGTGATAATTTGTCAATGCTTACTGAACAGAAATGTCAAAACAACATGGTTTTTACCTTCTGTCAAATCACAGTTATCCCTATCGAAAGTTCTATCACTCTAAAAAAACACCCTATATATCAGTATATAAATTTATTGGATTTCGTTTTTTTCGCCTCTAATGTAATTTCTGCTCTGATATGTTATATAAACATTTAAATAGCTATTTCACAACTTAATTCCCAATTTTAACGTGTTTGCCTATTTGATTTTTGCGTGATCGTTCTAGGAAATAGCGTTATTTATTATTTCGAACAAAAATTATAAATTCTCCCATAAACAAAATAGAAAAACAACTCATTCCGAATCAAATATGCTCCATTTCCATAACATTAAATAATAACAAAAAATTTGTAAAACTGACATATTTTGAGCCAATCTCCCAAAATCTAGCTCAAATAATTTCAAGAACTAACATTAAAATTGCATTCGCACCTTCACATAAAATTTCCAACCTCTTTTTTAATGCTTAAGGGAAAAACAACTGGCTTAATAATTCAGGAGTGCATAAATTAAGTTGTTATCAGTGGTGTAGCGTATACAGCGTGTCCCAAAGAAAAATTTACCCCCCTAGAACTCGGAAATGGAGAATTTTCGAAGATTTTAAAAAAACAGGTCAACTTCTGTTTTGAGGGGGACGAATTTCCATCATGAGTTTGTTACGAAAAAACCACCCCCATGAAAGTGGCATCAACCCCCAATATTTTTTGAATAGGGAAGGGATGTCGAATGTTGTGACTTGAAAGTTATTTATGTTCTGTGCACAACCCAGTTCACAAGATCTTGGTGGCCAATTTCGATCATCTCTTCAAAAATTAACACGGCCAGGAAAGTTATCTTGCAAAATAGCGTTGTTTGTGTGGCACGTAGCACCGTCTTGGTTAAAATAAACGTCGTTCTCCTCGATATCTTTCAATTTCGGCCATGGAAAATCATTTTCGAATAACTAAGATCCAATCACACCCAAAAACCCCGTCATACAGTGGCACGTTGAGGATGAGGCATTTCAACAATCATTCTTGGATTTTCCTAGCTCCAAATGCGACAATTCTGTTTACTAACGTAGCCTCCGAGATGAAAATGAGCCCCATCACTTTGAACCATTGAACCAATTTTGTCTCTAGATCTTTTCATTCGAAAGTTATTATCATGGACAAACCGACCGAACAGAATTACTTTTCACCTAGGATTATTCATCATTGAGACCATTTTCGACTCAAATTCCGAAAATTACAGACATTTGGACAAAACCATAGCAGGCTGTTTCCTAGAACAAGCAAGCAACAACATTTTGATTTACAGTATTCTGTGAAGTGTCGTCAATAATGTTTTGTACGAAAGCATCTTAACGTCTTAAACGACTCAAACGATTTTTGTCGCAGCGGACAAGGCAATATCTTAAACCATAAGTTACAACTTAAAATCATTTTAAATGGGTTTTGACGTTTTGTGAAAAGTAACCGAAAACATCTGAATTAGTCCATATTTTTTCGAAATTCAATACAAATCATATTTCGAAATTTAATTCTTCAACGATGCATCAAATTGATACTTATTCAGGTGAATATGAAATTGATAATGGGATTCAATTGTGGTTGAATTCTGTAACAATTGATCCAGATGAAATCTGCATAAATATGATGAAAAAAATTAAAGCTTATTTCACGCCTTAACTTTCGTTTCGAAATCGAGTATGTCCAGTTACATAATTTTATAACGAAAGTTAGTGTTCTACAAAATTATGAATTAAGCCATTCTATTTACTGAAAAATTATTGGAAACGATTATTTGCTTGATCAAATAGGCTCGACGTATTCTGTTCAACTGCTTCCAGATGAGTTTAAATCTGAACTATTTGGAAATTTTCAATTACATTTTTTGAACTTATTAACTGGAGAATTACACACAGACCGAAGAAAAATAGATTAATTATTTGAAAAATTAAGAAATAATTAAAATATATATATATATATATATATATATATATATATATATAAATATATATATATATATATATATATATATATATAAAATAATAGTATGTGAAAGGATGCTTGGTATTAGTGTTTGTGTTTAACATTTGGAATATGTTTTAACAAATTTTTCCTGAAATGATGAGTACATATATTTGAAATACTCGTAAAAATGGATAAAAAATAAAAATTCAGTAACCAGATTTAATTTTCCAAAATTAATTACAATTTAAATGGGAAGTGAAGGATTTTCTTCAAATAAAATGAATTAAACTGTCTCCATTCCATTATATTTGATCCCTGTTGCTGTACAAATAAAAAAAATTGAACATGTTGATACAAATTACTTTTGAGACGAAAAATTCAAGAGTTTACATGTTTGTGTGAGTGAAATTTCAAAGTATTATTTAATTATCGGCATACCCCTGAAATTTTACTTTTAGAAGAAAATATTAAATAAAGAATCTCATTTTTTACAATTAAACGGGTGTGTTTTAAAATAGTCTCTCACAATATATTGTTTTTATTCTTTTCTTTATTGATTGAAACAAATCCCAAATTTTAAATTAAACGGATCAATTCTGCCAACCTCTCTGCAAATTTAAATTTTATAAAAATTTTCTCAAAAACTTTTTAAAATTTTTCTATTGGTTCATTTATTCACCTTATCAATACGATACATACAGAAAAAATCATTATACCTCAAGTTGAATTGGAAGAAATATGGGTTTATTTAAAATAAAATAATAAAGACGGGTTTTTCACTTGATTAATTCAATAATTTAAATGTTAAACGGAATAATTCTCATTCCAAATTTTAATTCCATAAAAATTCCTCCCAGAAACTTTTTAAAATTATATTAAATAAATGCTTTAGAAAACACAGTTTCAATTTAGTAGACATATAGAATTAACATCACATAGCATCAAAAGGATTCTATATGTCCACTAAATTCAAACTGTGTTTTCTAAAGCATTTATTTAATATAATTTTAAAAAGTTTTTGGGAGGAATTTTTATGGAATTAAAATTTGGAATGAGAATTATTCCGTTTAACATTTAAATTATTGAATTAATCAAGTGAAAAACCCGTCTTTATTATTTTATTTTAAATAAACCCATATTTCTTCCAATTCAACTTGAGGTATAATGATTTTTTCTGTATGTATCGTATTGATAAGGTGAATAAATGAACCAATAGAAGTTTTTCCATAATAATCTTCAATAAAATAATAAGAAAAGGTTTTTTACTTGATGGAAGGATTATAACAAAATTTAAATACCAAAACAGATTTATTCTGTTAGCCTCCTACAAATTTCAATTTCAAAACATTTTATTCAAAAACTTTTAGAATTAAATTAATGTCCCATAAGCATTGCTTAAATTTTAGACATATAAAATCAAAACTTATTATAAGATATTAAATGGAATAAAAAAACCCAACGAAATATAAATCATCAATTGAAATTACTAAATAAAATTTTGTTTCTGATCTTATGTTTATAAAAACCAAATCTTTTTCAAATATGCAAAACATAATTTTAAGAACTTCTCCAAACCTAATTTATTTGAAATTTTTTATATATAATATTATTATATTAATAAATTTGAATATATTATTAATATATTTGAATATATTATTAATATATTTGAATATATTAATATTAATAATTAATAATAATATATTCAAATATATTAAATATTTAAAATAAATTAGTTTTTGAGAAGTTCTTAAAATTTGTTTTTGTTTTGCATTTTTGAAAAAAGATTTGGTTTTCATAAATATAAGACCAGGGACAAAATTTTGTCTCCTGCAAGTACTTATTTAGTAATTTTATTTGATAATTTATAGTTCGTTGGGTTTTTAATTCCATTTGATATTATATAATGATTTAATTTTATATGTCTAAAATTTAAGCAGTGCTTATGAGACATTCATTTAATTCTGAAAGTTTTTGAATACAATTTTTTGAAATTAAAATTTGTAGGAGGCTAACAGAATAAATCTGTTTTTATATTTAAATTTTCTTATAATCCTCTCAGCAAGTAAAAAACTTCTTTTCATTATTTCATTGAATATTATTGTGAAAAAGCTGATGACGTTGATTCATTTATTTACCTCATCAATACGGTACATAGGAAAAATAATTATAGCTCAAGTTGAATTCGAAGAAATATGGGTTTATATAAATAATGAAAACGGGGTTTTCACTTGATTAATTCAATATTTTAAATATTAAACGGAATAATTCTCACTACAACTTTTAATTTTATAAAAATTTCTCCCAAAAACTTTTTGAATTGAATCAAATAAATGCCTTAGAAAACACAATTTCAATGGGGTGTGATCTTAATTCTATATATCTACTAAATTGAAACTGTGTTTTCTAAGATTTTCAATTAATTTAATTTCAAAAAGTTTTTAGAAAATTTTAAAAATCTGTATAGTGAAGTTAAGTAAATTGTTTTCATTTAACGTCCAAATTTCTTCCAACAGATGAGAATATGGGTGCTTTTTCTTGAGAATGTGCTATATATTTTATAAGAAAGGAAATAAAAAAAGATCACTTTACATTCTATATGGAGTATTTCGAAGTGTATCTAAGTGTTTCTAGGACAATTTATTCAATTCAATTTAAGAAAAAATTAAGCGACTGTTTAGATTAAATTCTTCAAACCTTAATGATTTTCATTTTGTTTTTTTAGAGAATGCTGAAAGTTTTTAGGGCACTAAAATGTATTTACTAACAATGCAACTTTCAGTAAGTTGATTTTCCATGAATATTTACAATTTCCTGTTTTAAACAGGTGTGATTTAGAAAAGTTTCTCTCAATATATTGTTCTTTTGGAAACGATTTTTCCATTTCTGAAGGAAACAGAACCCCTATTTCTTCGAATTTAAGTTTAGTTATAATCATTTTTGCGATTTATCGGCTGATAAAGTTAATAAATGAATCAATATTGTTCAGTTCTTGCACAATAGTATTAATTTATTGATTAACAAATAAACATTATGGATTTTAATTTGAGCCGAAGAAATTTCGGGACTAGTTGTCGATGTTAATATGCAATTTAATAATTTTTTAGTGGAATCTAGCTAAAGTTTAAGAATTCCGTTAAAAATTTTTATAGCTACTATTTTATTATTTTATGTCAAGAAAGCATAAAAATATGCTTATATAGCGTATTATAATGAGGTTTCTATTTTTTATTCGTTGTTTATACCCGAATTAGGTATTAAAATCCATGGCTATCTGCTCAAAAACGTTATTCTGGAGTACATGATCGGAATTTAAAAAGCTGTTGGTATTTGTTGCTAAATCTTACACCACACAATGGTGAAGAATGTCGGAGTCGTGTGAACAGGTTGAAGCCCCCTAAGAGTTATTGGGTATGCAAGTCTTGGTCATGACTTGGTCCCAGGTATGCCGACAACGATGGTGCTTGGGACAAAAGAAGAATCCATGGTGTACAGTTTATTTCTGAGAAGGTTTTTTTTCTTGTAGGGAATACGAGTTATCCAATACTGACGGCAACCCGCGTAACGTACAAAACTTGGAATATTCAGCAACAGAAGTTACAGAGCAGGTTTTGATCTTCGGTGTACCAGCGGCGTACACTGCTAAGGATGCTCAACAAATTTTGAAAAAAATGGTGAAAGGTACTGACGTCAAATCTGAAGCCTTTGCGTGCTTCTTGAACAGTCCGTTTATTGAAAATTTAAAATGTTTTAATTTCTTAGTTTTTCATCACTTTTTATCGACTGAATAAACCTCAGTGACTCGATTTTCGAAGTGCTCACTACGACGAATAAAAACAATAGAATTTTGTGTTCTATGGAAGTCAAATATAAACGTTATTTTTGGTGATTTTAGCTCTATTCTCCTGAAGAAACGCAATATCCCATGAAAATACATGTTTAAAAGGCCTTCCCTTTTCCTCAAGACATTCGACATGAATTTTTTGTCGTTATTATCAAATACCATATTCGAATTTGATCGCATTAGTAGTTTCGAAACTGTTGGTAAAATAAGAATCGAAACGAGCTTCAAATCTGAATAACTGCGGAACCATTAGATCAATTTTGGCCAATAACGAACTCAACTGATATATTCGCGTCCTAAACCTACTCTGAAAGTTTCAAGTCTCTAGTTATTTCCGTTCGAAAGTAAGAGTGTTCATGGGCAGAATATCTTTTTTATTTAAAAAATTCATACAGTTTTTACGTTCCATAATTTATTAAGAATCCTGACACGTAGTTTCGGTCTTTCGAAAATTGAAATGGTTCTTTTATTACACTTAGAACATCTGCGTATTTTTATGACGCATGGAAATAACAGCATCCAAAGTCAAAGAGTATTTGGGAATTTGTTAAATTCTCCTTTTTCTCAAGGGCTTTTTTGATTGAAAGAATCTCCAAATAGTCAATATAAGAAAAACAAATGTTAACTTTCGCTATTTTATTGATTTACACGACAATTGTTTCGGCATACCATGGCAATGCCAAACTTGTTTCCATTTGATGTAAAAAACTTATTTTCTAGTATACCGGTCAGTGAAACCATCAAATTAGTTGATGATTTATTACTCCAAAAACGAACTAATCCTGTTGTGAAAATAAGAATATTAGACGCCTTGAACGTTTGCCTAGATCAAAATGGCTTTATGTTCAACGGCACGTTTTATCTAGACGAAGAAAGTCTAACAATGGGTAACCCATTAAGCCCCTTGTTATCAGAAATATTCATGGATCACGTAGAAACCAATATCCAAAATCTCCCATATTTTAAAGATTTCGTTTATTGGTACTACTATCTAGATGACATAATTTGTTTGTTTAATGGCACAAATAGACAACTTTGTTCATTTTTGGAATCTATCAATAAATTATATCCAACAATTGAATTCACACAAGAAGAAGAAATAAATAATAGCATCAATTTCTTAGATTTAAAAATCACTAAAATTAATAATAGACACGACTTTTTCATATACAGTAAACCTACACATACAGATGGTAAGATTCATTCTACTTCAAACCATCCATTTTCACAAAAATGATCAGCTTATAATAGTATGCTTTATGGATTGGTTAAAATACCCATGACAAAAGAAAGTTTTGACAAATAATATAAAAACATTAAACAAATAGCTTTCAATAATGATTTTAATGCGTTAATTATAGATAATTTACTTGACAAAATAAATTACAAGAAAGCAATATCACTTGTATATCCAAAATTTCAAAATTCAAACTAAACGAAATTTATTTCATTAACTTAGGCCAAAAATCTGAAAAGATTGCTAGATATTTAAAGAAAAAAAATTATAACATCTTTCTTAAAACCAGTAATTCTTTAGGCAGCTCAATAAAAAATAATAAAGACGTCATTCCTAAAAACAAAAAATCAGGAGTTTACAAGTTAAGATGTAGTGATTGCCCATGTGTATATGTGGGACAGACAGGTCGTTCATTCCAAACTAGGATACAAGAACATGAAAAATGCTATATTAATAATAAACCAAATTCAACTTATACCCACCATTTGTTAGAGACTGATCATAATTTTAATATGAACTATGAAATATTACATATCGAAAACAAAAGTCAGAAACTAAATCTGTTAAAAACTTTAGGGATCAATAGATATAATAAAAGACAAATTTTATTGAATAATCAAAAAGATTTAAACAGATCCTCCCTACTTAATATTTTTCATTGATTGTAAATCATCTCTTTCCACCCTTCTATTTATTTTTACTAGAGCTGTGTATTTAAGGTCATGTTTTGCATTGTATACCTCAGTTTTAATACTCACCTGATGAAGTCATCGTATGACGAAACAATTGTCGTGTAAATCAATAAAATAAGAAAAGTTTACATTTGTTTTTCTTATATTGAAGATGAATTTTCGTCAAGTAAAGACCGAGACAATCAAAAACTCCAAATAGTCCATCAATTTACCCTTATTAACATTATGTAGTAAAGTGGTTCTCATTAAAAAAATTATCATTTTTTTTACAAAGTATCTGCAAAACTGGTTGATTTCTAGTTTTTCAAAATCGACATCCTTCTGCTTATATAAGCCATTGAAAACCATATTTTCTTTTCTTCATAAGGATCTTTTATATTGATATAATTTTTTTTTATAAAATTAAGAAAATGATATAAAAATAATAATAAATTTATATCATTATAGACAATCCTTATGAAGAAAAGAAGTGATAGTGAAATAATTGTTGTATTAACAATCAAAATTTGCGAAAAT
Source organism: Megalocaria dilatata (assembly GCA_034642435.1). NCBI lineage: Eukaryota > Metazoa > Arthropoda > Insecta > Coleoptera > Coccinellidae > Megalocaria > Megalocaria dilatata. The sequence goes on from CM067861.1 coordinate 47,234,637, forward strand.
CAGAATAACCTTATCTTAAATATTCCACAGATTAATCCTGCTAACCTCACTATAAGTATTAATTTTATTAAATTTTTTTCTTAAAAACTTCATAAAATTAGATTAAATTTTTCAAGATTTTTTGCATATTTTTGGAGATTTTTGAAGTAACTTTTTAAAAGATGTTTCTCAAAATCTTCATAAAATTAATGAAAAATATTTTTCAGGGTGTTTTTGGAGAATTTTTTTATATAACTTCTTAAAGAGAAATTTTGGGGAATTACAATACCGTTATGAAACAAAGTTTGAATCCTTCAAGTATTTATTCAATAATTTAATTATTATTCTATATTTTCTTTGGATTCTTGTATTCCTTTTGATGCTCTGTAATGAGTTATAATTCCATATGTCTACTAAATTGAAACTGTGTTTTCTGACGATTATTTATTTCAATTTTAAAAAGTTTTTGAGAAAAATTTTTATAAAATTAAAATTTGTAGTGAGGTCAGCCGAATTAATCTGTTTAATATTTAAAATTTGGGATTTGTTTAAATCAATAAAGAAAAAAATAAAAACAATATATTGTGAGAAACTTTTTTTAAAACACACCCGTTTAATTGTAAAATTTGAAGGGGTGAGATTCCGAAAAGACTACTAGACGAGTTGTCCCTTGCTAGAAGACATGTCTAAACTCGTCCATCATCGACAGAACAACCGTTAATTATTCACTAATGAGATTCTTTATTCGATATTTGAACGGTATTTCCTTCTAAAAGTAAAATTTCAGGAGAATGCCGATAATAAAATAATGCTTTGAAATTTCACTCACAAAAATATGTAAACTAGTGAATTTTTCATCGTTAAAGTAATTTTTTTATTTGTACAGCAGCAGCGATCAAATATAATGGAATGGAGATAGTTTAATTTATTTTATTTGAGGAAAATCCTTCACTTCTCATTTAAATTGTAATTAACTTTGGAAAATTGACTCTGTTTATTCAATTTCTATTTTTTATCAATTTTCACGAGTATTTCAAATATATGTACTTATCATTTCAGGAAAAATTTGTTAAAACATATTCCAAATGTTAAACACAAACACTAATAATTTTTATAAAATTAAAATTTGTAGGTAGGTTAGCAGAATTTATCTGTGTGAAACAATTGTTGTATTAACAATAAAAATTTGTGAAAATCAGAATAACCTTACTTAATATGGATCGTCAAGTGAAGACTGATTCAATTGAAACATTTAAAGCAATAGCAAAAACTAATTTCTTATTTATTCTTTTTGCTAAAAGCAAAAAGAATTATTATTACTATTAGACATCTCTAAAAATTTTAATTATAGAATTAAAAAAAAATTAAAACGAATAATAAAAATTGGGAACACTGTTTTTTTAGTACACATAGAATCAACACAAATCGTAGAGCATTAAAAAGATATAAAAATAATTCAAAGAAAATGAAGAATAACGATCGAACTCATTTATTCAATTTAAGATTTTTTTAATTTTTAGAAAATTTTCTAAAATTAAAATAAAAACCTTTTAGCAAGTAAAAAAATCCCAACCCCCTTTTAATTTCAAAACATCTTCTTGTTTATAAATTTATATATTTTCAAGATCAATTATTGTCAAGTAAAATCTGAAACTTCGGGTTCGAATCCCTGCATAAGGCTTTTAATCAAACTTTTATTGATTCTACTTGCAAAAACTGGTTCAATATCAAAGTTAATAGGTGAGAGATGCAATTGTTTGCTGTGCAATCTAAACGAACAACATTCTTTCTCTCGTCCCCTTCTGAATCCACGCCACTGCACAATAGAAGTAGTAGGGATGCCCTTTTCAACCTATTCGCTATTCAACTGTCTCTCCCCCTCTCAGTACAGTAGATTGTGCATTCAAAAGCGACGCTTGCTTGACGAGTGCCAACGCAGCTAGAGCAAGCAGTGGAACAAAGTGATGTATTTCTGTGATAAGTGTTGATACTTTGTGTTTTATCAATTGAAGGACGTTTGTGCGTGTGTTTTGAGTGAAATAAGCCAACATGTTCGACGTTTTTGGCTCCGTGAAGGGTCTCCTGAAGATCGATGCCGTATGTATCGACAACAATGTGTTCAGACTCCATTACAAAGCATCGGTTGTTGTACTGGTCGCGTTTTCTTTGCTCGTGACAAGTCGACAATATATCGGTGACCCTATCGACTGCATCGTGGACGAAATCCCCCCAGATGTTATGGACACATATTGCTGGATCTCTGCGACATACACCATCCCAAACAGGCTTACAGGACGCATTGGAATCGACATAGTTCAACCAGGAGTAGCCAGTCATGTAGACGGTAAAGATGAAGTTAAATACCACAAATACTACCAGTGGGTCTGCTTCGCTCTGTTCTTCCAAGCGATGCTCTTCTATGTTCCGAGGTACCTATGGAAGACGTGGGAAGGGGGAAGAATAAAGATGCTGGTTCTTGACCTCAACGCTCCCATCGTGGAAACCAAGTGTAAAAATGAACGTAAGGGCATCTTGGTCGACTACTTCCTCACTAATCTCCACATGCAGAATTTCTACGCGTTCAGATTTTTCATATGCGAGGTACTGAACTTCATTAACGTGGTCGGGCAGATTTTCTTCATGGATTACTTCTTGGGTGGCGAGTTCAGCACTTACGGCACCGACGTGTTGAGTTTTACCGAAATGGACCCCGAACAAAGAGAAGATCCCATGGCCAGAGTGTTTCCCAAGGTCACAAAATGTACCTTCCACAAATACGGTCCATCTGGTTCGGTGCAGAGGTTCGACGGACTTTGTGTGCTCCCTGTGAATATCGTCAACGAAAAAATCTATGTTTTCCTGTGGTTCTGGTTTGTTGTACTCAGTATTCTTTCTGGAATCTCCCTGGTTTATCGTTTATGCGTTATTATGGGCCCCAGAGTTCGTCTCTTCCTCTTGAGGAAACAATGCCGCATTGCGCCACAAAAACAAATTGAAGTCATTTCAGATAATTGTGAGATCGGCGATTGGTTCATTCTTTATCAATTGAGTAAAAACATTGACACTTTGATCTTCAAAGAGGTCATTTCTGACATTTTCAAAAAGATGGAAGGGAAGGAAACTGTCTAATTATTTCACGAAGGGGGCCCCATCACTTAGACCTTTATTTTTTCCTGTTTCAAAGTTCAAACGTTTCGATTTGAACTAATACGTATCCAAACTTCGAAAAAACAAAGGATCTACAACATTGTATCGTTCAATCAACAAGCTCTTTTGTAACAGAAAGAATAATTATTGATTTTATTATTACGTTTCTTCGTGAAGTGATTGCCTCCGAATTTAGCTGTAAACTGCCTTGAAACAATCATCCAAGTGCCACGTTTTGATAGTTTTTATTTTTTAACCTTTAATTCAACAGATTTTACACAAAACAACATTCCATAGCACAAATTTAGGGACCAATTTATTGATATTAAGCATGAATAGCTCTGTGATGGCAGTAAAGAAAAAGACTGTATTATATTCCGTGGTTTTATCAGATTTTTGGCAATGGAATTGATCGAAATAATAATTATATGAAAGGATATTTACTATGTATATAATGTAGAAGTTTTTAGAAAATTTTATATTCTCATTCCGAAGTAATTGTTATACACGCACTTATTGTGAACAGTTTAAACCTAAAATAATAAACAAGTTGACATATCTGGGTAACGACTGCAAGATTATAGAATAAGATCGTTGAACTACAAATTAACAAACACAGAACAAATCCTGCTCTCTGGTTGACTCGGAGATTTTATTTCTACTATATCGTATTCCTTGTAATTTTTTATTATTTATACTGAGAAATTGTATCGTTCTTTCATATCAGCGCTTTAAATTTTCAGAAATCTAGCAATCATTCTTCAAACATGTGAAAAGTGCCTAGAGTTATGAAAATTTAGCGCCGCGATAGGTGATTTTCACTGAAGGAATTCAAGAACCCTTATCAATTCAAGGTCATTATGGATATCGTTAAAGAACGCTTAGTTTTTCGTTTCGACAGTGCAGCTTGAAATTTCTTCAATGATAACCACTGGATAGAGTGTAAAATTTTGTGATTTTAGTATTAGTAATTCAATAATAATATTCCATTTTAGTATTTAGGTGAATTTGAATGCTGCTGTGTTCCGAGTTTTTATTTTTACACTGTATTTCAAGTGCCTTTTGTCATGGAAGATTATGAGTAATTTTTCGAATTAAAGTAAGGTTATTTTAATGGTCGTTTTTATTGTGTATAATTTTCATGCTCAATTTCCATGGTTAATTGATGCAAATGATATATGAGGCAAATTTGGACGATATATTAGCATGGACGTGCTTTGAATTTATTTTATATAGTATCGTTGCTTTGTGTCCTCGATCTTTACCCCGTGGAATTTCGTGTTTTGTATGTACACTTAGGATTTCCAAAATTTATGGAAAGTTGAAAATGTTGAAAGAATGTTAATCATGTCCACCATTCCATTAAAATTCGTTAACTACGGACAAAAACGATTCAGAAGTGTTTCTGACTTTGTAAGCAATAATTCTTATTAAAATAAAAAGTTTCAGAAATTCTCCATCTATGAAATGTCCAATAAATGAAAAAAAAAAATTAGAAAATTTTGAAATCTGAATTGTTTCTTGAACAAGCTACATATGATTAATACAAATTTTGCATTAGTTCTTGTGTCATTATTTTATATGTAATAGCCTAATTAAAAAAAAATAATGGCATCAGTCCATACTTAATGGAAATTCATTTAAATTAAATGATATAACGAAAATTATTTCCACAATTCATTAATTTAAAAAAAATTGTTTTGCCAACATTCTTAAAATTACACCTTTACTTATATAGCTAACAACTTGAAAACAGCGAGGTTCTACCAACAATTTTCGGAAATAAAGATAAGAAAAACATTGGCAAACAGGTACACAAATAACCATAAATTTACAGAAAAAATGAAAAATATGCGAAAAAGGGGGACACAAATAACCATAAAATATTTAAAAAATTCAAATATCAAAACAGATTTATTCTGTTAGCCTCCTACAAATTTTAATTTAAAAAAATTCAGAATAAAATTACTGCTTCAATTGAGTAGACAAAATCTGCACTCGTTATATAATATCAAATAGAATATAAAGACCCAACGAAATATAAATTATCAATTTTATACTTGAAGGACACAAAATTTTATTTCTAATCTTATATTAATGAAAACCAAATCTTTCAAAAATGCAAAACATAAACTTAGGAATTTCTCCAAAACTAACTTATTTCAAATATTTTTTTTGAGAAGTTCTTGAGATTATGTGAATTTTTGAAAGATTTGGTTTTCATAAATATAAGATTAGAAACAATATTTTGTCTCCTTCAAGTATTTATTTAGTAATTTTAATTGATAACTTATATTTCGTTGGGTATTTTTATTCCATTCGATATTATATAATGAGTGTTGATTTTATATATCTACTGAATTAAAATAGTGCTCATAAGGCATGAATTTAATTCTTAAAGTTTTTTAATAGAATTTTTTTTAAATTAAAAATTTGTAGGAGGATAACAGAATAAATTTGTTTTGATATTTAAATTTTGTAATAATCCTTCTATCAAATAAAAAAACCTCTTTATTATTTTACTATAAAATATATTGGGGCCAATTAACGAAAATACCTCACTAAGTGAAAATATTCAACAATGGAGATCTTGCGACATCTGTTGAGAGGAATTTCAAGGTTTTGTATCTACTAATTTCTACTGCTTCTAGAAGTCTGATACTTTTATTTCATTATGGATAATTTCATAGTTATCGTTGAAATTATGACACAATTCTTTCAAATGACTGGCATAAGTTGAATGGTAGATGTCTGACGTGTAACTCTGGTGAAATTACTTTTCATAAAGGGTCTACATATTTGACCAATTATACATACCTAAGGCAATCAGTCAATCAAGTCAACGTATTGACTCCAGATTTATTGTCTTTATTTGTTTGCTCTTTGTTATTTTTTATATGAATTAACAAAGTATTAACCGTTCTAAAAGCTAGCGTTTCTGAAGTTGATTTTCAATTCCCATATATTTTATTTATTGTGAAAGCTGGAAAGAAGGCAATTCAGTTATTTTCATTGACCGAAGTAATAGACTGTAGTTATAATATTGTGAATGTAGCTTCAAAATAGCGGCATATATACGAGGAACAATTCTTTCATTTACACGAAAAAAATTAGTGGAGAAGTTTCACGGGTAAAAAAGTTAAAAATATATTCATAAACGTTACTTCCTTCCATGGTGCAAGACAAAAATACATCGTAGGAGCCGTTAAACCCATAACATCCCTTTTAACAGACTTCATATTGTTTTAAATATAGATTTAACTAGTTAACTTTAATTGTATAGCAGATGTGTTCAACACTCAATTTGTAAAAACTTGACTTTGCTATTCTCGCTGTTATACATAATATGAGATCTTGACTTTATTTTGAATGATATACAGCGTGGAAACCACTTATGGAATAAAATTATTTGTCCTATGTTAGAAAATAATGAAAAACACTGGGACACGTCACTTTTAAATTCAGTAGTGCGCTTTTAAAACATAAATTAAAATGTACAGGGTGATTCGCGCATGTCGAGCATAGTCCTTTTTATTTTAAATGGAAAACACTGTATATAAATACGACTATGGCCACTTAACTAAGCAACGTAGACCTGTGTTCTTAATTTTTCCAGAACCAGCATATAACCTGGTTATCAGTTCTACACCTGCTTGATGTAAGGTTTGATCCAGCTGGTAATCTATACATAATTTAATGTATAACTATCATTCGATAAATATTAGTAATCGGAATTTCCTCTAAGTGAATCACTGATAGTGCTTACGTTCACCTGTAGTCACAATTTTGATTATATCAATGCTCATTGAAGTTCTACGCATTCCCGAAAAACATAAATAAACGTAAATTAGCACAATGCTCTACGGTTGTAAATTTGTAGGTTATAAAAATCAAAACTCGTGGATTATGCACTATCCAAAAACCAAACAAATCTTATCGAACCACCTTATTCTCCTTATATGGCTCTGACCGATTTTTTTCTCTACATTCAAAATGTACCACATCAAGGCATCCTCTTACATCGGGTGTTTTTTTTAGAGCGATGGAACATTAAATTGAAATAAAACACATTTAAATTAAGATTGAAGCCAATTTTTTTTTATTTGAATGATATTTCTGGCATATGTCCACCACGATTAGCTCTGACAAACCGCATTCGACCAGACCAATTTTGGACCACTTTTTCCAGTAATTCAGGCCGTATTTCATCAATAACACGAGTTATGTTGGCTTCCAAAGCGTCTATTCTTTCTGGTTTATCAGCATAAACCAATGACTTGACATAAACCCAAAGAAAATAATCCGGTGGAGTTATGACGCATGATCTTGGAGGCCAATTAATTGGGCCATTTCTCGAAATAATATTATCGCCAAATCTTTCTTTCAATAAATCAATTTTTACGGTAGCAGCATGAGGTGTAGCACCATTTTGTTGGAACCAAAACACTTCTGGATCGATACCATTCAAATTTTGAAACAAATAATCATTGATCGTCGATCTGTAACGAGCATCATTCACTGTAACAGCTCCGGCATCGTTTTTAAAGAAATATGGACCGATGATGCCTCCAGCGTGTAAAGCACACCATACAGTGCATTTTTCAGGATGCAATGGAACCTGCAGAACTTCTTGAGGATTGTTTTCACTCCATATACGGCAATTTTGCTTGTTTACATAGCCGTTCAACCAGAAATGAGCATTACTAAACACAATTTTACGATAAAAACGTGGATAAACTTCAAGCTGTTCTAGGGCCCAATCAGCAAACGAACGACGCTTATTATCGTCAAGTGGCTTTAGTTCTTGAATCAGTTGGATCTTGTATGGGTGTAGACCAAGATCTTTACGCAAAATTTTCCATGTGCTAAATGCACATAGTCCAACTTGTTGTGAACGTCTACGAATAGACAAATCTGGATCATCATTAACACTATGATTTAAAGCAGCGATATTTTCTTCTATACGTACAGTTCTTAGTCTTGTTGTTGTTGCCTCGAGTAGAGAAAATGTTGTCCAAAATCATATCATAGGTAAACCATAAATTTCACGAAGTGCTCTATAAGTTTGGCGAATAGAACACTGATTTTAAAAATAAATTTCAACAATTTGTAAACGTTGTTGGAGCGTTAGTCTTCCCATGATAATTTGTCAATGCTTACCGAACAGAAATGTCAAAACAACATAGCTTGTACCTTCTGTCAAATCACTGTTATTCCTATCGAAAATTCTATCACTCTAAAAAAAAACACTCGATATTGAATGGGGAAATGAACAAGTCATCAAAATCAATGGGGTGTATTATCCTTATCTTAGATTCGCGGACGATATTGTCCTCTTTTCAGAAAACCAAGAAGTTCAACAAATGCCGAATGACTTGAATACTTAAGGTAGAGAAGCTGGACTAACGATAAATGAAACCGAAACTAAAGTGATAACAAACAGTGAAGAAAAAAAAAGAAAAATGAATAATGGAATCATTGACTATGTTCAGGAATATTGTTATCTTGGCCATGTCGTTTTCTTTTACAAATCGTCAGAACAAAGAGATTAAGAAAAGAATAAAAAACGTTTGGAGTCAGTACTGGTCACTTGCGTTTACCCTGAAGGGTAACTTCCCCATGAATATCAAGAGGGAAGTGATGAAAATGTATTTAATGCCTGTTTTATCATATGGCCCTTGACTAAAAAACAAAAACGAAAGTTAAAAGTGTGTCGAACAAGAATGGGAAGAAGTTTATTAGGAATCAAATTAAAAGACCAAATAAGAAATGTAGATATCAGAAGAAAAATACAAATAAAAGATGTAGGCAAAGAACTGTTCAAGAAAAAGTGGACTGGGGCTGGCCATGTATCGGGTGTTTTTTTAGAGTGACAGAACTTTCGATAGGGATACATACTCAGAATTGTACAAGTTAAAATATGAGCAGAGCTCTCTAATAACATTAATGTACCATTGTCATCATTGTTGTCCCGGGTTTCTGCTCAAGTTTTGACACCCCAGCGGACCCCCGAAAAGCTGAAAGAGAAAGAAAGGAGTTTTGGAGAAAGGATTATAGAGCACTCTGCGCCAGCACAACTAGGTGAGGGACCCCCCCAAGTCACCTCTCCCACACCAAAGAGGATCGCCGTAGCGATCCCACCACTCAATCATTTGGGCAGAGTGTCTATGGATTATGAAAGACTGAAGCAACGAAACAACACAAATAACAGCTTGTCAGCATGGACCCCTCGCTACACAGGATCGCTGTTGCTGTTCGCAAAAAGCGCCAAAAGCGAGGTTCCGAAGCATCATAGGATTGGGCCTTAGGATCAAAAGGGCGCCAGAGTTTGGGGGAGAGCAGAGCGTATCTTAAAGGACCCTCAAACCTTGTTGAAACGTCGTAGTCTCCCTTTTTCTCCAGCGGACCACTTCCGAACGCGCAGCGGAAAAAGATAAGCTTAATATCCCAAGGTCCCACACTTGTTCAAAACGTCGTAGTCTCCCTTTGTCCTCCAACGGACCAATCAGGACCCCGCAGCAGGAACTTCAGGAACTAAAAATGGAGCCAAATTTGGGGGCGAGCAGAGCGAATCTCCCAAACCCCCCAGCTTGTTCGAAACGTCGTAGTCTCCCTTTGTCATTCAGCAACCATTTAAGATCCTTCAGCGGGCTAAGAGGACGAAGGTTGGAAACCCACGCTAAGGACTAGCGGGGATCGCCTTCGCCAATGAAAGGAAAAACAGAACTCTAATCGAACGCAGGGTCGCAGATTCTGGTCGTCAATCAGAGCCAGCTTCCCCGTACGATTCCAAGTCCTGCGGTAGGAAAAGGTAGGATTGGGACAACATGATGGAAAGGTATTATGCAAGAAAGAAACAAAGAAAGGAAATTAGGATTGCGAGTCTCTGCTTTAGGCATCATAACCATATCCTCCATCTCATAAATGAAACTAGGACACTCGTTATCACAAGCTCCCCCACCACGACAAGGTACAGAGACGGGGGGGGAGCTTTCTATAGGTATAACTGTGATTTGACAGAAGTTAGAAGCCATGTTGTTTTGACATTTCTGTTCAGTAAGCATTGACAAATTATCATGGAAAGACTCACGCCGCAACAACGTTTACAAATTGTTGAAATTTATTTTCAAAATCAGTGTTCTATTCGCCCAACTTATAGAGCACTTCGTGAAATTTATGGTTCATCCGAGCAGCTTATTCGTCGAACTATCGATAGATTTCGGACAACATTTTCTCGATGCAACAACAACAAGAGAAAGAACTGTACGTACAGAAGAAAATATCGCTGCTGTAAGTCATAGTGTTAATGATGATCCAGATTTGTATATTCGTCGACGTTCACAACAAGTTGGACTCTATGCATGGAAAATTTTGCGTAAAGATCTTGGTTTACACCCATAAAAGATCCAACTGGTTCAAGAACAAAAGCCACTTGACCATAATAAGCGTCGTTTGTTTACTGATTGGGCCCTAGAACAGATTGAAGTTGATCCACTTTTTCATCGTAAAATTGTGTCTAGTGATGAAGTTCATTTCTGGTTGAACGGCTATGTAAACAAGCAAAATTGCCATATATGGAGTGAAAACAATCCTCAAGAAGTTCTGCAGGTTCTATTGCATCCTGAAAAATGCACTGTATGGTGTGCTTTACATGCTGGAGGCATCATCGTCCATATTTCTTCAAAAACGATGCTGGAGCTAATGTTACAGTGAATGGTGCTCGTTACAGATCCATGATCAATGATTATTTGTTTCAAAATTTGAATGGTATTGACCAAGAAGTGTTTTGGTTCCAACAAGATGATGATATACCTCATGCTGCTACCGTAACAATTGATTTACTGAAAGAAAGATTTGGCGATAACATCATTTCGAGAAATGGTTCAATTAATTGGCCTCCAAGATCATGGGACATGTCGCCACTGGATTATTTTTTTTGGGGTTGTGTCAAGTCATGGGTTTATGCTGATAAACCAGAAACTATAGACGCTTTGGAAGCCAACATATCTCCTGTTATTGATGAAATAAGGCCTGAAGTACTCGAAAAAGTGGTCCAAAATTGGTCTGGTCGAATACGGTTCCTCAGAGCTAGTCGTGGTGGACATATGCCGGAAATTATTTTTAAAACATAAATGTAATAAAATTATCTTTGAAATAAAAGAAAATGGCTTCAGTCTTAATTTAAATGTACCAAGTTGGTGCAGGACTGCAGGACCACCATCCAAGAGATGGTAGAAGAAGCCATGGTCGCCGAGCAGCAAGATGGCAGGATTCTATTAAGAAAAAGAAAGGAATATTATGGACACAAATCGCTCAAAATAGGGAACAGTGGAAGAAATTTGGGAAGGCCCAGGATGATGATGATGACTTAGCTCAACACCTTCATAAAGATAATAATAAGATGCAGTTTGAAAATAGCGTGAATAGTCAATAAAATTATTTATCGCAGTTGATATAACACTTCACTCATAGATCTATTGATTTCTTATCAGGATTAATCATGCAAGTTACTAATTGATATTAGCAATAAAGATTAAATAATCCGTATCATCCCAAATTCTGATCCGTATTGCGATACACAACATCGAGTTTTTTCGGTAATTTCAGTCGCAATACTCAGAGAAATCATGAAATTGTGACAGAATAGGATGAAATCGATGAATTGGAAACGTTGTCGATGATATGTTGAAAAGCAAGTTTTCACAACTGAATGAACAATCGTATCGGGTACTGAGTTCGTTACTCAAATGTGTTACGTTACAGGCACTAGGCACTAGGTATTCATTTGTTTCTGATGTTGAATTAGGTTTATATTTCAATATGAAGCACTTCAAGGACTTCCATTCTGTTGCATGAATGGGAGCTGTTATCTCATAAATCGGTGCTGGTATGGACAGGGGATTCATCCAGAATAAATAAAAAATTACTTAATACACTGACGAGGAAAAAAACGAGTCACTAAGATTTTACACGGTTTTTTCCAATGGACTCACGTGTTCAAATTGATTCAATAATATCGGGTGTTTTTTTTGAAGTGATAGAACTTTAAATTGAAATAAAACTCATTAAATTTAAGATTGAAGCCATTTTTTCTTATTTGAAAGATAATTTTATGACATTTATGTTTTTAAAATAATTTCCGGCATATGTCCACCACGACTAGCTCTGAGGAACCGCATTCGACCAGATCAATTTTGGACCACTTTTTCGAGTAATTCAGGCCTTATTTTCATCAATAACACGAGTTATGTTGGCTTCCAAAGCGTCTATTATTTCTGGTTTATCAGCATAAACCAATGACTTGACATAACCCCGAAGAAAATAATCCAGTGGAGTTATTTCGTATGATCTTGGAGGCCAATTAATTGGACTATTTCTCGAAATAATGTTATCGCCAAATCTTTCTTTCAAAAAATCAATTGTTACGGTACCAGCATGAGGTGTAGCACCATCTTGTTAGAACCAAAACACTTCTGGGTCGATACCATTAAAATTTTGAAACAAAAAATCATTGATCATCGATTTGTAAGGAGCACCATTCACTGTTACATCAGCTCCAGCATCGTTTTTAAAGAAATATGGACCGATGATGCTTCCACCATGTGAAGCACACCATACAGTGCATTTTTCAGAATGCAATGGAACCTGCAGAACTTCTTGAGGATTGTTTTCACTCCATAGACGGCAATTTTGCTTGTTTACATAGCTTTTCAACCAGAAATGAGCTTCATCACTCAACACAATTTCAGGATAAAAACGTGGATCAACTTCAAGCTTTTGGATCTTGTATGAGTATAGACCAAGATCTTTACGCAAAATTTTCCATGTGGTGGATGTACAGAGTCCAACTTGTTGTAAACATCCTACGAATAGACAAATCTGGATCATCAACAACACTATGACTTACAGCAGCGATATTTTCTTCTTTACGTACAGAGAATTATTGTTGCATCAAGTAGAGAAAATGTTGTCCGAAATCTATCGATAGTTCGACGAATAAACTGCTCTGATGGACGATTATGTAAACCATTAATTTCACGAAGTGCTCTATAAGTTTGACGAATAGAACACTGATTTTGAAAATAAATTTCAACAATTTGTAAACGTTGTTGCGGCGTGAGTCTGTTCATGATAATTTGTCAATGCTTACTGAACAGAAATGTCAAAACAACATGGCTTCTACATTCTGTCAAATCACAGTTATCCCTATCGAAAGTTTAATCACTCTAAGAAAAACACCCGATATTTTGTTCATCATCAATCTTTCATTAGAAAATCAACTAAATATACGCAAAATGTAGGCATACGGGCTAAAAAACTGTATAAAAGGAACCATCTTCGAATAATTATTCACGATAAATTAATCGTTTATCAGTTGAATTCAACATTGGTCATTGAAAAGTTTGTGTTTCACTGTCTGAAAGAAACAACTTCATGAAATGAGTTTACCCCCAATTGAAGATTGTGCGAAAACCCAATTTTCCATGACTCTCTCACACAAATCAAGTCGTTTTCTAGCAATAACCCGTTCAATATTGATCTGTATATCGTCTTAATTTGCTAGATAATTGCTGTAAACCATTGACCTAATGTAACCCCAAAGAAAGTAGTCCAATGAAAAGAAATAAGGAATTACTTTGTTTTCTATCACTTTTTATTATAACTGATATAGTGACTCGAGTTTCGTAGTGTTTACTACATTTTCAAACTGAATGAACAAATTAGATCTCAACTATTATATATGGGGATTGTAGGCTTCGGCAGAGCTTCGAAGAGAGGGGTTTTCCAAAGTTCCGTCTGTTCGTTAAGTAGTTTTATTATTGGTACGTGCCTTTTATATTTTTCAATTTCTATGGATTCCAGGATGTCAAGTTTTTTCCCTTTCGCTTCCTCGTGCAAGATAACAAGGTTGTTCAATTCTGGGAACGTGTGATCTGTAGTGAAGAAATGGTTCGCAAAATTGGAATTATTCTTCCGGTTCCTAAAAGCAGATTGATGCTCTTTGTACCTTTTATGGAAAGGTCGGCCCGTTTGTCCTATATACACACTATTACATTATTACTTTCAATACAATAGTAAATTCTACAAACAGAAAGATGGACTTACCTTGGGTTCACCTCTCAGCCCATTACTCGCTGAAATCTTTATGTCCCGTTTTGAAAGAAAAATTCTAAAATCCACACACGCAAAGCATATCACTTTTTGGTACAGGTATGTAGACGATATATTGGCTTGCTTCTGCGGAACACATTCAGAATTAAATGAAACATTAGAATATCTTAATAGTTTGCACAATAAGGTCAAATTCACCATGGAAACACAATTTGATATTAAAATAAATTTTCTGGACATAACTTTAATTAACAGTAATAATGAAATTTCCTTTGATATATATATATAGAAAACCCGCATCAACTGATACAACAATACCAAATTTTTCAAACCATCCGATCAATCTTAAACTAGCTGCTTATAGATCAATGGTACATAGAGCATTTTCAATTCCTTTAGATAATATTACGTTAAAGAGGGAATTGAATACAATCAGACAAATAGCCACAAAAAATCAGTTCAAAACCAAAACTATAAATTCCATGATAAAGAAAAAACAAAAGCAACTAATTCGTAAACAAATTTACCCCATCTCCAAATCAGATCATAATAACAATAAATTCATAAAACTAACATATTTTGGACCAATTTCACAAAAAATAGCTCAAATTTCATCAAAAATTAACATAGTAACAGCTTTCACACCCTCCCATAAAATTTCTAATCTCTTTTTTAATCCGAAAGACAAAGAGAACCGACTGAATATTCTGGAGCCCATAAATTAAGTTGTCAAGAGTGCAATAGTGTGTATATAGGACAAACGGGCCGACCTTTCCATAAAAGATACAAAGAGCATCAATCTGCTTTTAGGAACCGGAAGAATAATTCCAATTTTGCGAACCATTTCTTCACTACAGATCACACGTTCCCAGAATTGAACAACCTTGTTATCTTGCACGTGGAAGCGAAAGGGAAAAAACTTCACATCCTGGAATCCATAGAAATTGAAAAATATAAAAGGCACGTACCAATAATAAAACTACTTAACGAACAGACGGAACTTTGGAAAACCCCTCTCTTCGAAGCTCTGCCGAAGCCTACAATCCCCATATATAATAGTTGAGAACTAATTTGTTCATTCAGTTTGAAAATGTAGTAAACACTACGAAACTCGAGTCACTGTATATCAGTTATAATAAAAAGTGATAGAAAACAAAGTAATTCCTTATTTCATTCCATTAAAATGAACTATCACAAAGTAACGGACTACTCCATCCAATATTAGTCCAATGAAGTTGAATCGCAGGAACGAGGCGGATAATTTATCGGCCCATTTCTTGAAATAATCAAATCACCGAATTTTGTTTCCAATAAAGTCATTGCATCATTGGCAGTATGACAAGTGTTGATACCACATGTTCTGCAAATCAAGACGAACCAATTCAAGCCATAAAAATCAGTCAACATTGAACGATAACGATTTCCATTGACGGTTTACGCCTCATGAGCTTCGTTGAAAAAAAAAAAGCTCCATTGACTCCTCCAGCATAAAATCAGCACCAAACAGTAAGTTTGTCAGAATGTAATAGGAGTTCTTGATATTCTTCAGATGTATCACCACTCCAAATACTACAATTCTGATTGTTAATATAACCGTTTAACCAGAAACGAGCCTCATCGCTGAGAATGATTTTCTGTCAGTGTCACAAATAAACAATGGTTGCCATGCGTGAATAACGTCAATTCAAAAATGAGTTGAAAGATCCTTCATTATCAAGTGCGAGGTAGGAGTTCAGTTGTGTTCTGGGTAGGCTTTGTTACTGCGTGCTTGCATCAAGTGAAGACCGATTCAATTGAATTTTAGATTCCAACAATTTTTGATCCATTTTTCTATGACAGGCGATAAAGCACTCCAAATGACTAATTATTTCCATGGAGAACAATTGCTCAGAACTTATCTAATCATAAAGTTACACTACGTTAGATCAGAATTTTTATCATCAAACAATGAATACGACAAATATTGAACAACTGACTTGGCCCTGTTCCATAAAATGTATATCCTCATAAGCTTGTCTTTTATTAGAATACTGAAAATTTCTTTGTCCTCCCTTCACATTCGGCGTTTGCAGATGTTTTAACTATCGGCTTGTCCTTTGAAGATTGAATCGTAATTACCCATTGTATTTTTACTTTCTTCTTATGAGTCAATTACGCCTACAAATTGTAAAGGTTGGGAAAAAAGAGATCTATTATCATAAAAATAAAATAAGTTACTACGTCATACCTCAAGTAAATATCTTACTATATTTTTATACCTTAGGATACAAATTATTGTCTAAAAAGCACTGTTCCATAAATTCCAAATTTTAAATTTTCATCAACTGAAATATAATAATCAAAATCAAAAATTAGTGAAGTAATTCAACATAACACACAATCCAAATACAATATTTAATATGTCCATATTTGGTTTCTTATGAAACTCTTTAGAAATATCCAATCTTAACTATGACTATTATATCAAATTCCTTATGCTCACATGTTTATATTGTGAAAGCAATTAGGTAACCAACTTGATTAAGTATCCAGTGTTTTTTATAAATTGAAATAAAATACATTTAAATTAAGATTGAAGTCATTTTTTTTATTTGAAAGATCATTGATCATCGATCTGTAACGAGCACCGTTCACTGTAACATTAACTCCAGCATCGTTTTTAAAGAAATTTGGACCGATGATGCCTCCAGCGTGTAAAGCACACCATACAGTGCATTTTTCAGGATGCAATGGAACTTGCAGAACTTCTTGAGGATTGTTTCCATTCCTTATACGGCAATTTTGTTTGTTTACATAGCCGTTCAACCAGAAATGAGCTTCATCACTAAACACAATTTTACGTTAAAACGTGGATCAACTTCAAGCTATTCTAGGGCCCAATCAGCAAACAAACGACGCTTATTATGGTCAAGTGGCTTTAGTTCTTGAACCAGTTGGATCTTGTATGGGTGTAGACCAAGATCTTTACGCAAAATTTTGCATGTGGTGGATGTACAGAGTCCAAGTTGTTGTGAACGTCGACGAATAGACAAATCTGGATCATCATTAACTAGGACCTACAGCAGCGATATTTTTTTCTCTACGTACAGGTTTTTGTCTTGTTGTTGTTGTCGCATCGAGTAGAGAAACTATTGTCCGAAATCTATCGATAGTTGGACGAATAAGCTTCTCTGATGGACGATCATGTAAACCATAAATTTCACGAAGTGCTCTATAAGTTGGGTAAATAGAACATTGATTTCGAAAATAAATTTCAATAATTTGTGAACGTTGCAGCGTGAGTCTTTCCATGATTATTTGTCAATGCCTACTGAACAGAAATGTCAAAACAACATGGCTTCTACCTTCTGTCAAATCACAGTTATCCCTATCGAAACTTCTATCACTCTAAAAAAAACACCCGATAGTTGTGACCTAACTTTTGCGTAAGCCTAAATCAGGTCAGAGTCAGTCAATCTTCTTAATGTTTCCATCTTGATAGCAGTTAAGAAATGAACTTGAAAAAATAGTTATAACTTAAATTTTGCATAAGCATAGAGTAGGCCAAACCACCGAGTTAGTCCATCTTTTTACCCGTGACAAAATGAAAATTACAAACACCTCGCAATCTTTTGTAATATTGAAAATATTGAACATGATAGGTGATATGGATCCTTTTTTTACATAAAAGATTATTAAAGGAATTGTTTCTTTGAGCGTTTACCGGATAACTTAACAACCAATTCGGAAGAAAGTCCACTGTCATCAGCTCGACAAACTGAATGATGCACTTCAACAGAAAAGGCCAGAATTAATCGACAGAAAAGGTGTACAATCCCACTAAGATAATGCGAGACCTCAAACAAGTTTGGTCACTCGCCAAATGCTTTTACAGCTTGAATAGGATACACTGCCACACCCACCATATTCTCCAGATTTGGTGCCTTCGGATTATTATTTGTTCCAGTGATTGCAAAATTTTTTGGACGGTGAAACCTTTACTTCAAATATAGAGGTTAAAATCTTTTTCCCAAAAAAAAACGAAATTACCTTTCAAACAACCCAATATGTTACATTATTTCGATTTGTAGAACTTTCTATTACCATACCTCACACTCCTTGATAATGACATTTGGTACAGATCAGCCGAATTGATTTATTTGAATATGAATATGCTAATTATGAGCATTACAGTGTATTTGACTTGAGCATGAGGAAAGTTTTTCTGCGTTTGTAACGTAAAAACATCGGGATTACGTTTCTTTACTCGTTTTGGTTCGCTAAGGTATGTCGTGTATGTATATTTGCGTGCACTAGATGGCACCAGTGTATGTTTAATACCTTAATGTTCCTGTGCAGAGCGAATATAGATTTCCTGACGGATTTGTGGTCGTTGGAACCAAGAAGTTCGAAACGTGCGAATGTCCCTGTGACAAAACCTTATCGGGCTGGTTTGAGATTCGAATTGTTATACAGATGTTTAGATTTGTAGAACTTTCTCCTAACATAGCTTACAATCCTTACTAATGATTTATCTTATTTTAATTATTTAAAATTTTCTAAAACTAAAGATTGTAGAGGAGTGCAACAGAATTACCCTGCTTCATTTTTAAGACACTCGAAAACATTTTTATTCAAACGTGGTAAATAGTTGATAGAAGGCCAAATTTTCATCTTCCACTCTACTGAGTCTCGTAAGCTCCTTAAAGTTGAATATGCGGGAATAAATCTTTCAGTACACAATCGAATTCCTTATCCAATTAAAAAACGAATATAGTCACACGTTAATAATTGACAGAAAGTAGGCCAATTGATATATTCATACATGGTCGTTCTGAAATATTCTCTTATCTAGTCAGCCTCTCACTTTGAAACAATAAATATGAACTGAGCTGGTGGATTCCAGTAAACGCTTTGTGTAAACAATTTATATTTTAACGCTATTTTATGTTTTAGTAAACAGCCATAAAGAGAATATATCTCGTAAAATCTCATATAAAGATGATGATTACCCAAATCTGTCATATATGGAGATTGAAAAAATGGTGAAAAACAGTGGCGTGAAGTCAGGAACTTTTGGGCACTTGTTTATATCACCCACGATCCCCAAGAAATTCGGCATTAGCCTCCATTGCTGTTTTTTTTAACATTTAAACGATTATTTTTTTAAATCTTCTAATTATGCGACCCTACAGAAATTTTGTCGTTATTTTACATTGAATATCGAATTCAATTCTTACCAAATTTTCCCCATTCCTCTTGTCGTTATTTTACATCTAACTGTTCAATTTAAACTGCAGAAACCTGGGCGTTTTTATTTTACACCTAAATAACAAAATTTTATTCTGATGGGATCAATAGTTTCGGAACTATCGGTGAAATAAAAAAAGTTTCAAATATGAATATTCGCGGAACCATTGGATCGATTTGACCCATTAACAAATTCAGCCGAGATATTCAGTCTCCACATCTATCCTAAAAATTTCAAGTCTCTAGGGCTTTCCGTTCGAAAGTTAGAGTATCTATTAGCAGTAGAAATAAATCGCTACTAGTTTACGAGTATTATTATTCTATCTGGCAACACCTTCATTTTAAAGTGTCATCATTTGGCTTTCTTTTCTGAACCTGCCATTTCGCTGAAGTGTAAACAACATAGAAAAAAGTAGTGGCTAGTGATGGACAATACTTTCTACTTTGAATGTATAACCAATTTTTCACAATAAAGCTTCAATTTTCGAAAAAAAACGCACGAGGTTTTAAAAACTCCAAATATTATGTTTAATTCTGAATGTTAGAACTATCTGAATGTTGAAAATAACCATGAAACACGTATAATGGCTTACATTTTCAATTAAGCCGACATGCCAATTTCGATTGCAAATCTACAGGGTGATATTTTTTCTGGAACACTTTCCCCTGTTTTACTCCAGAACGTATTTTTGGTGTGCCACTGTTAGTTTGAAAAATTGTAAAAAGGAGTAGTTCTGGAGTAAAACAGGGGACAATATTTAAAAAAAAATATAAATTTGCAATAGAAATAGGCATGCGACATGATGAACTCTAAATTGTAATATTTATGGCAAATTTCAGTTGAATATCTCGTGAAATGGAAGATACTATGAGAAAAAACTTGAAATAAATTCATACTTCAATACCGTGTATCTCAAAAACGAAACATTTGCAGTTCCATGTTTATGGAACTTTTTTTCTTAAAATTATTCAAGGAATCTCCCCTCTTCGTTTGTATCTCCAATTTAGGAATACCCTGTATATTGTGAAAGTTTTTTCAGAATTCTGGTTTTAAATTTAAATTTTAAATTGAAACTTTCATATCCTATAGGATAGAAATAAAGTGATTTTCAATTATTCAGAAGAAAATAAGAATAAAATAATAAGTAGGGGATTTTTTCACTTGATAGAAGGAATAAAAAAAATTTTTAATAAAATTTTATTGAAATTTAAATTATAGGAGACTAACATATTAAATCTGTTTTGATGTTCAAAATAAGGATAAAATAAAATTTCGTTGACGCGAAAAATTATCAAAGATGATACGTTATTATTATATTTCAAGCATGCTTTAAATAAAGTCATTTTGATGACAAAATTCAAATCCAACAATTATTCTTTCTGGATGTAAAACAATTCTAAATAACTGAGTATGCCATGAAGAGTAAAGGCCAAAACAATTTAGCGGTTGACAATGTCAACTTATTTAATGTTCTACTTGTCAGATGGACGTTTAAATTAAATAGTTCTAAGTGTTTTGTTTTTTGTTCTAGAAGAATGGTTGAGCTAAGTTCCTGAATACTGAGGTACATCTAATAAGAAATCGTTATTTAATAATTTCTCGAATATGCATACAAGAAGGTGACCTTAAATGCGAGAGTAAGATAAAAGTGACTGCATACGTGAAATTTATGATGAGTTTAACTGAATAAACAGCCCACGTGTATTAACAACATCGACTCGTAGAACAGAGAAGACACATGCACACTACAGTAAGTTTGAATATTTTAATGAATCAAATTGACGGTCACGGCCTACTTTAATAGTTCGTTCAACTGCAGACATATCTTCTATTTGTCCATTTATCACCGCCGAAATGTTTTCTAGGAAGCTCAGAAAAAATTATCGAAACAAATTGAAGAGTTCTTACGAAGAAATATTTTTTCTGAAAGCCGGAAAAATGTCTTAAAATTTTTTTTAATTAAATTAAATTTAATTTTTTTGGAAACACTTTTTCATTTTTATACACTAATAGAATCATCAACATATGCAGTGTGAAACCACTAATGGAATAAAATTATTTGTGTCCGTAAGTTAGAAATTATAAACTTTTCAATTCAATAGAGCGGTTTTTAAACATTAATTTAAATAAAGAGGGTGATTCGCGAAAGCCAAGCATAGTCCGCCCTTTTCACTTTAAATGGAACACCCTGTATATTTTTAAAGCTTCTTAATAACGTGATTTCAATGAACTATATCATGTATGGTCAATTATGAATAATAGAAAAATTCCATAGCATAAACTTCATACCACGAATTAGTAACAAAATTTGCAATGGACTGAAATTTATTTGTACAAATAAGAAAAACTTCGGAGCACTCTAAGACAAAGACTGCCGTGAGAAAAGCGGAATATACAAATTATCTTGTAATGAAGGTCCTGTATTTTACATAGGTCAGACACGACGATCTATAAACATAAGAGTAGAAGAACACAAGAGAAGTATAATGCATAATAACTGGTAAATAAACTTACCCAATACCATATCTAGAAATATCTGTTTGTTGAACATTCAAACTATTATCTGATATCCAAAGTACTCTACGTTCTATGCTCACAACAAAATCATTTGAACATAGAGTACCTTGGATATTAAATGTACTTAGTTTGAATGTTCAACAAACAGATATTCCTAGAGATCAAATTGGATAAGTTTATTAATTGTTAATTGATTTTATCTTTTAAATGTGAAGTTGAACTGGTCTTATCTGAATTGTAATCATTTTTGAAGATGTGCTACATGTTTTGAGAATTTTTGAAGTAACCTATTTAAATATGTTAAATATTTCATATGAATTAGTTTTTGAGAAGTTCTTAAAATAATGTTGTATATTTTTGAGAAAGATTTAGTTTTCATAAATATAAGATCAGAAAACAAAACATTTTGTTACAAGCAGGACGGTGTACGCTTGTGTGATGAGTTCAGCACGCATGCTTGGAACGAAACAAATAAACATGTATTTATTTATAAACTTTAATTGACAATTTATATTTGTTGGGTTTTTCTTCATTCCATTTGATATTGTATAATGAGTTTCGATTTTATACGTCTATTAAATATAAGCAGTGCTTATAAGACATTAATTTAATTCTTAAAGTTTCTTGAATAAATTTTTTGATATCAAAATTGTATTAAAGAAGACTAACAGATTAAATCTATTTTGATATTCAAATTTTGTAATAATCCTTCTATCAAGTAAAAAACCGCTTCTTATTATTTTATTTGACTTTTAGAAAGTTTGGAAATTTCTATTGCACACAGGAAGCATTTACCTTACAACTGGTATTTTATTTATCACCATTTCTTTCATATGTAAAAGATTAAAATTGACCCAACATCGCATTTTTACCTTCCTCAAAATTCTACCTGTTTCACTATTAAAAATATGATTTTAAATTTTGTTCTCTTCAGTTTTGAAAATGGGTTAAAACGTACATATATTTCAACAAACATGACGTGAACAGTAAAACTTAAACTAAGTGTTTTTGTTTACATTGTTAATTAAAAAATGTTTTACCAAGTGATATGCGAGAAATCAATATCAGTTAAAGCGTGTTTTGAAAGGGGCCTGATGAAATTGTAAGAAAAATTATAGATGTAGATAAAAAATTAAGAGAATTTTTGGAGAATTAAGAGAATTTTTGCTTTTTCATAAGACAACAATAGAAGAAGTAAGTGTAACATAGCAGTGAATTAAATGCATTTTGATGTACTGTCTTCAATAGTTTCACAGAAAATGTGGTTAACTGTTATGATTCTTACAATTTCTCAGTTATTGAGGCTTCTTTTCTTATCTGATTGAATTAGTTTGGTCCACAGATAAAATATAAAGGTCTGAAATTTTTAATTTTATTCTTCAATGATAAAACAGCCATAGAACAAGTGAGTCACAAAATCCTGACAGAATAACTTAAGTAAGAATTATCTAAAGTCGATAAATAAGATGACAAAGATTATTATTCATTGGAAAACGAGTCAGCGTCATCTGTTTGCTATAAATAAAAATTACTCGAAAAACCAAAAGATTCCTTTAATTTCATGTCACCCGTAGGTTTGAATTAAAACATTAAAGTGAAATGAATCTTACTTATTAAAGCCTTTTAAAACATTGAACTTATGAATTAATGTACTATGACCTTTGATGAATATCTTACAAATTTTTTTATATATTTGAATGTTCCATGAAATCATGATATTTGTTAAAGGCTAGGAAATATTTTTCTGCAGATTAGATTTCTCTACTGTATAAAGCCCTGATAAGACCAGAACTCGAATACTGGAGCTAAGCACCCAAGTATTCGTTAAAATTTTTGGATTCCATCCAGTCTGATTGACTGCCGGTTTGCAGTCGTTGGAACATAGAAGGAGAGTTGCCGACTTGTGCTTGTTCTATAGATATTATAACGATCGATGATCTACGCAATTAAAGAAAATAATGCCAGGTGCCGCCTTATTCGCACGTGGTACTAATGCTACGCAACATGCACATCTGTATCAGAAGTGCTTCCACCGAACTGGCCAGTTGTGAAACACGCTTCAAGTTGATGTATTTTCTTCAGTGTATAATCTTCAACAGTCCTAGACAAGAGTAAACAGGGCACCACAACCCGTTATTATTATTCTGGCACTCCTAGATCTTCTGTGAAGATCCCTCAGAAGCTTTTTCAGCTTGTGCGAGTTAGGAGTTTGAGGCACAAACTAGATGACATAGGTTCCCTTTTCCTTGGGCGATCAAAAATAACAACTGATATTTATCTGAAAAATGCAACTTCACATTCTGAAAATTTTCTTTTCCGTAAACAGTCTTTCAGTGGGAAGGCCCCATTTTTAAATTGACATTAGTCACGCATGGCAGCCACTGTTTATTTGTGACATTGACAGTTGTATTTGTCAATGTCTACCATTTGATCACGGAAAGGTACACACCAATGACGTTCACAAATAATCCAAATTTATTGTGAAAAATCGCGATCTGTTACTATAACTTTAGTGCTTTAACTCCAATTATTTGACGTTATAATCGTCCGGATAATAGAACAGTTGAACGTTCAGTGAAGAAGTTTGAAACTGAGTTTACACTTCATGATGTTAGAGTGCTAGTGAGACAAAGAAATGCAAGTAGTGAAGATAATATTGCTGCCGCACCTGAAAGTGTTCGTGAGGACGAAAATTCATCGATTTCTCTATGTTCACAAGAATTAGGCATCTCTCAGACGTCTTTGTAGCGAATATTAAGAGAAGACGTCGCTTTATATACCTACAAAATTGTTTTAACCCAAGAACTCAAACCAACAGATCATTTAAAGCGTCGTGTATTCAGTAATTCAGTGCTTAGAATAAATCGGACATGATGCAGATTTTAATAA
Source organism: Megalocaria dilatata (assembly GCA_034642435.1). Classification (NCBI taxonomy): domain Eukaryota; kingdom Metazoa; phylum Arthropoda; class Insecta; order Coleoptera; family Coccinellidae; genus Megalocaria; species Megalocaria dilatata. The sequence goes on from CM067861.1 coordinate 47,259,511, forward strand.
GGAAATTATTCTCAGCGATAAGGCTCATTTCTGGTCAAACGCTTATGTTAACAAGCAGAAAGAACTGCCATTACATTTTGACAAACTTATGCGGATTTTATGCTGGAGGAGTCATTGGACCTTATTTTTTTTTTCAACAAAGCTCATGAGGCGTTAACTGTCAATGGAAACCGTTATCGTTCAATGTTGATTGATTCTTTATGGCCTGAATTGGTTCGTCTTGATTTTCAGACCATGTGGTTCTAACAGGTTCCAATGATGAGACTTCAAAATGAAGGTGTTTCCAGATGGAACAACGTAATAATAAACTAGTAGTGACATCTGTTATAAAAACTCCATGAACTTATTTGTACTCCTAATAATAAAATGAATTCAGTTATGCGTTTTACCGTTTGATGGAGCGATTTAAATTTAATTCGTTGTCTCAACTCTGGGTTAAGAAAGTGAATGGATGCGTATTATTGTTTTCATTCATAGACAGATAAATTTTTTCTCATAATTTAATATAATCTACAACAATAGTTCTACATCGTCTAATTTATGGATATTTAATTCAAATGAGACAGACCTTTCAGGAAAGTTATCACTTTCCAATCCGTCATTAAACGTATACTCCACAATAAAAGTTTGGGGAAAAGAAATCCATTACTTTTTCGGTTGATAGCCGTAGATTTATTTTTCAGATTTATGCTCGTTGTCAAGGTCACATTTCACACTTGAAAAAATTCTTTCGCTGTTTTTTGTTTGGTCCATTGGGTTGTGAGTTACAGGGTGTTAAAATTGGAAGTCAACAAAGAAAATCCGGTACATTTTCCAGTTTTTCTTTGGTAAAGGCGAAAATGCGAGCCAGGCGGCTGAAATTGTGATTGGTGTTTATGGTCCCTATATTGTTACATGCAATTTGGGTTTCGTTGATTCCGTTAAAATAGTTCTGTTTCCTCTTGAGAGGACCCATGACATTGTCGGTTGACGCGCTAGGGGCGCTTGTCTTGACTAGGATCCTAGTTTTATCCCGGTGAAATGGAGGATTAAGTACTGATACTGGTCCCTATATTGTTACATGCAATTTGGGTTTCGTTGATTCCGTTGAAATAGTTCTGTTTCCTCTTGAGAGAACCCATGACATTGTCGGTTGACGAGCTAGGGGCGCTTGTCTTGACTAGGATCCTAGTTTTATCCCGGTGAAATGGAGGATTAAGTACTGATACCTAAAGAAATGTCACTTGCGCCAGTCACTGAACTTGACGCCAGTCCTGAACCAGGATCGATTGCGAGACATTTCTGGGGTTTGTGGATCTCGACGATACGACTAGACAGTTGGTGCTTGAAGCCAGGATCAATTGAAAGACTTCACAAGGGTTCGTGGGTCTTGACGTACAGGCAGGATTGACGGTGCTCGTACCTGGATCAATTGAGGCATCAATCTTGAGACTATCTTGGTTCATGGGATTGCGTTCGGGTGGTTGGATAAGAAGCCCCTTCGACGTGTGAGTTGCGGCCCAAACAACTCGGGTACTGCCAATGCAGAGCCAGTAGAGCTGCTACCAGTCACGGTGTAGGTTTTCGGACTGGAGCCGAAACTGGAAGCTTGATGGGTTCAACTCTTCGGAGTGGTTCTCTTTAATGCGCGATGATGACGTATCCTTATAATTCAGTCTGCTTCCTGGGCAGATTGTGGAGATTGCGGAGTAGTCACCTGGTCAAAGAGCTATGCTCACATGCCAGTAACCGGTAGAATTCACGATTCGTCTTGAGATGAGGCCTAAATGTAGACATAAGGGATTTTTTCTAGCTTTCAGTTCCTCAATTGGAACATCCCCCATATTCTGACTAATTTTTTTGCTTACTCCCTCGCTTTCTATGGCTGAGCGTTATTGAGGTAAAATATGCACCTTGCACAGGCAGGACCTTCGTCGAAAATCGTCGATAAAATCACAGAAATAATCGAAGTTGACCATAAAACAGTTTTAGACCATTTGCGCAAAGCTGAATGACAAAGATGACTGGGGTTCAGCGCGCTGAAACAGCTCAAACGGTTGTTAAACAGCACTTATGGCCAGGAAGGTTCTACTATGCGTTTGGTTGAACTAGAAAGGAATCATTTATAATGAGTTGCTTCCATTTGGCCAAACCGTTAAATTCCTATCTCTATTGCCAACAACTGGACCGTTTGAAGCTAGGGATTGACCAGAAACCACCAGTATTGACCAACAGAAGAGGTGTTGTGTTCCATCAGTTTAATGCCAGGCCACACACGTCTATAGTTACTCGCCAGAAACTCCGAGAGCTTGGTTTGAAAGTTTCAACGCATCCACAATATAGTCCAGACTTGGCACCAAGCAATTACCATCTTCTTTTCACATTGCAGAACTTTCTGAGTGATAAGAAATTAGCATCAAGAGAAGATTGCGAAAATCTATTACTACAGTTTTTCGCCAATAACGACCAAGACTTCTATGACAGAGGCATTATGAAACTACCTTTAAATTGGCAACAAATCATAGAACAAAAAGCTGCATATTTGACCGACATCGGACAATCCGAAACATGAATAAAGTCTTGAAGTTCACGCAAAAATAATGGATTTTTCCCCTAATCTATTACAATCGTAAACTATTTCGATATACTCTTGTATCGGGTGTTTTTTTTTAGAGTGATAGAACTTTCGATAGGGACAACTGTGATTTGACAGAAAGTAGAAGCCATGTTGTTTTGACATTTCTGTTCAGTAAGCATTGACAAATTATCATGGAAAGACTCACGCCGCAACGTTTACAAATTGTTGAAATTCATTTTCAAAATCAGTGTTCTATTCGCCAAACCTATAGAGCACTTCGTGAAATTTATGGTAAACATAATTGTCCATCAGAGCATCTTATTCGTCGAACTATCGATAGATTTCGGAAAACATTTTCTCTACTGGATGCAACAGAAACAACAAGACAAAGAACTGTACGTACAGAAGAAAATGATCCAGATTTGTCTATTCGTCTACGTTCACAACAAGTTGGACTCTGTGCATCCACCACATGGAAAATTTTGCGTGAAGATCTTAGTCTACACCCATACATGATCCAACTGGTTCAAGTTCTAAAGCCACGTGACCATAATAAGCTTCGTTTGTTTGCTTATTGGGCCCTAGAACAACTTGAAGTTGATCCACATTTTTATCGTAAAATTGTGTTTAGTGATGAAGCTCATTTCCGGTTGAACGGCTATGTAAACAAGCAAAATTGCCGTATATGGAGTGAAGACAATCCTCAAGAAGTTCTGCAGGTTCCATTGCATCCTGAAAAATGCACTTTATGGTGTGCTTTACACGCTGGAGGAATCATGGGTCCATATTTCTTTAAAAACGATGCTGGAGCTAATGTTACAGTGAATGATGCTCGTTACAGATCGATGATCGATGATTATTTGTTTCAAAATTTGAATGGTATCGACCCAGAAACGTTTTGGTTCCAACAAGATGGTGCTACACCTTATGCTGCTACCGTAACAATTGATTTATTGAAAGAAAGATTTGGCGATGACATTTTTTCGAGAAATGGTCCAATTAATTGGCCTCCAAGATCATGCAACATTACTCCACTTGATTATTTTCTTTAGGGTTATGTCAAGTCATTGGTTTATGCTGACAAATAGAAACTATAGATGCTTAGGGAGCCAACATAACTCGTGTTATTGATGAAATAAGGCCTGAATTACTCGAAAAAGTGGCCCAAAATTGGTCTGGTCTGGTGGACATATGCTGGAAATTATTTTTAAAACATAAATATCATAAAATTATCTTTCAAAAAAAAAATTGGCTTCAATCTTAATTCAAATGTGTTTTATTTCAATTTAAAGTTCTATCACTCTAAAAAAACACCCGATACATACAATCCATATATATATATACATATTTACAAAGCAGAGTTTAATGATTCAAAGAAATTGTCCACTCCATGAGATTTACTGTGTGATCTGTACATTGATCATAAGTTTCCATGGTTTTATCACAGCCATACCTATCGGTGAAATTAACTAATTTTGTACCAAGTGGAGAAATTCTTTCCTCAGTTTATTGTCTTCCTTGAAACTGCCCAAAGTTACGGATGTAATTGTTTTGCTGTTAATTTTTTGGACTCCTCTCATCACCATGCACATATGACTGAAAATATAAAAGAAAGGAATTTAATGATTATAAAGGGCTGAATATTCACCATAATCTCAACACTTATGAAATTAAATATACTAACTGACAAAAAAACTGCAGCTCCCAAAAGGAGCTGTTTAAATTTGAATTTTTTTTTGGTAAAACATAGATAGTATAGCAAGAAGTAAATTTGTTAAAAATGTGTTTATCCACCGCGATTATCTATACACTTCCCAACACTTCTTGGCACTGATGCAATAAGATGGTCTATTTCTTCTTGAGGAATACTATCCCAAGCTACCTGTAGTTCATGTCTTAGAGCCGCCAAAGTCCGTGGGGGCTGGAGTAAATTTCCTAGCCTTCTACCCATGATGTCCCAAACATTCTCTATGGGCAAAAGATCGCGGGATCTGGGCGGTCAAGGCAAAAGATTCACATGGGTCGCTTCAAAAAAGTTTAAATTCACTCTGGCAACATGAAGTCGAGCATTATCTTGCAGAAATATTGGATTCTCGAGACGGTTAAGGTAAGGGAGAACATATGGCTCCACTATTTCTTGAAGGTAATGCAGCGCTGTCATGTTACCTCGAATAAAGGCTAAAGGTGACCTACTTACATGTGCAATAGCACCCCATACCATAACGCCTACTGTCCGGTGTACATGACGCTCAATATCAAACTGAGGTTCACGTCTTTCTCCCCGACGTCGTCTTACCCTTCTTCGGCCATCATGTACACCCAAGGAGAATCGAGATTCATCAGAAAAGACGACCTGATGCCATTCCATATTCAAATGTTGAAGTTTTCTGCACCACTGCAATCGTTGCCGGCGATGCTCAACCGTCAGAGGTAACACAAGATGGGGTCGATAATGCTGCAGTCCAAAAGACCTTATCCGGCGGTAAACCTGCCTGGACCTCTCCAAACCCTTTCTCCTCGACTATCACTTTGTAAACGGAATCGTGACTCGTCCGAAAAGAGTACGTTGCGCCATTGTGGTAAAAGCCAGTCTTGGTGGTGCTCTGCCCATCGCCGACGGGTAGCTCTATGTCTAGGAGGTAGCCGAGGTACTCTTAAAGGTCTTCTTGCCCTTAAATTTAAGAAATGCAACCGTCTCCTTATGGTACTCGTTGAGACTACCCGTCTATAGGTCCTCAAAAATGATTTCGAAGGGCTTCGTATTATTTAATTGAATTTAGGAATAATCAACTGTGCATACAATGAAATTTGGATGAAAATATAGCGATTTGATTGGACTAAATATCCCTTAATGAAATATTGCTGTGGAAAAAGATACAGGGCGTTAAAGTTGCATTTTTTTCGTATTTTGCCAATAATTTCACTGTTTACTTCTCAGTGATCTTGATCAGAAAATACGATATAAAAATCACTTTTACGTAGTATTGGTACTTATGTTTGAATAAGATCATTTCACCCCTTCCAGAGAAAAACTCAATGGAAGAGTTCATTGTCTCCGAAGGAGATTGTTCAAATAAAAATTGACCTGTTTGGGCGTTTTCCGGAAAAAAAATTATACTTATGGATATATCCGGCTGGATTCTTTGATGTATCACCCTGTATATCCAAACTGATGATACTTACACTCCCTCGATAAGCACCGCAACACCGGCTGGGTTGAGAGCGTCGAAAACTGCTTGAGCAATCTGCTTGGTCATTCTTTCTTGGACTTGCAAACGTCTGGAGAATATTTCAACTAACCTGGCCAATTTACTGAGTCCCAAAATTTTGCCACGTGGAATGTAGGCGATGGATACTTTACCATAGAATGGAACCATATGATGTTCACACATAGAGAACATTTCGATGTCTTTGACCAGTACCATTTCGTCATGGTCTTCAGTGAAGATTGCCTCGTTGAGTACCTCTGGAAAAATTTAAACAGATTTTTTTAGTTTTGGTATATCACAAAACAGTTTAAATTCTATGGATATTTAGATACGATCTTAATTCACTGTTTTCTCCTAGAATTGAGGCTATATTGTGATCGAACAAAAACAATATTTTCTGAAGGCAAAGTTTTTACCGGGAATTATCGATTTAAATCTGACGGGGCAATGAGGCAGGTAAAATTGCCGATGCATTTAAAATGTTGCAAAAGGCCTTTGGTGATAATGCTCTATCGAAAACTCGTGCATATCAGTGGTACAGAGCCTTCAAGGACGGTCGTGAAGTGGTCGCCCATCGACGGCTTCGATCGAAGATAACGTCGATAAAATTAAGGAAAGGGTGCTGGAAAACCGTCGTACCAGCTTGAGAGAGATAGCACATGATCTTAAGATATCCCACGAGTCCGCACGTACGATTTTGATTGATATTTTGGGCATGAGAAAGGTGGCCGCACGACTCGTACCGAAAGACCTGAATTTTCTTCAAAAACGTCATCGCGAACAGGTTGCTTCAGACATGCTGGATCGCTGTAATTCCGATTCTACATTCATGGAACGTATTATAACTGGTGATGAGACCTGGGTCTACGAGTACGATATGCAAACAAGCCAGCAATCATCGGAATGGGTGGCAAAAAATGAGCCGAAACCGAAAAAACCACGCCAAAGCCGCTCGAAAATGAAGGTGATGCTCATTGTTTTCTTCGATATCCGTGGCGTGGTGCACTACGAATTCGTTCCAGAGGGTCAGACGGTTAACAAGGAGTATTACCTAGGCGTTATGAAACGTTTGCGTGAGCGTATCCGTAAGAGGCGGCCAAATTTGTGGGCGAACAACTCATGGATTTTGCATGACGATAACGCGCCTTCTCACCGAGCTACGATTGTGACTGACTTTCTCGCCAAAAACTCAACAAACGTGCTTCAGCAACCACCGTATTCGCCGGATTTGGCTCCCTGCGACTTTTTCCTCTTCCCAAAACTAAAATTGCCCCTTCGTGGCACCCGTTTTGAGTCGATTGAAGCCATAAAACAAAATTCGGCGCGAGAGCTAAAGTCCATCCCGGAAAGCGCCTATAAAAAATGTTTCGATAATTGGAAGTGCCGTTGGCATAGATGTATTGGAGCAAATGGAGCCTATTTTGAAGGCGACCCAATAAATTTTGACGATTAAATGTAAAAATGTTGTTTTAATTGAAAATTCCCGGTACTTTCTTGACAGAGTAGTAGAGTAAGACTCAAATTAATTTGTGTTAGTGAATTTTGATAATAAACTAACCTCAAAAACAACCGATAAATGTCAAAGGCTGTCGCAGAAAACAGTGTTGCCAATTCACATTTCTCCGCCAATAAAAGAAACAACCATCATTTTTTTTTTACAAATGCTTACCTTCTACACTTTGTGAGTATCCTTTGGTGAAAAACATCAATGCCTTACTTGCTCTTTCTGGAGTTTTCAAGAGACCTTCCCTTTCTGGATCTTCACCAAGAGATTTGAGAATACTTTTGTAGCATGCAGTCATTTCAGGCAATTCATTGTCTCTATCGACTGCTCCGCTTCCTTTCTGAACTTTTTTGATGGGACATCCTTCGTTCACTAAAAATATTCCTTGTTGAGTAAACTACCATACAATCAATTAAAAAATATATAGAAGACAGAGTTTTATTTCCACAAAAATGTTTGTAATAAACAACAATTGTTTCACCACGATGTGGCCTCTTTTTTTAGGGTGATTGAACTTTAAATTTAAATAAAACGCATTTAAATTAAGATTCAAACCAATTTTTTTTATTTAAAAGATAATTTTATGAAATTTATGTTTTAAAAATAATTTCCGGCATATGTCCACCACGACTAGCTCTGAGGAACCGCATTCGACCAGACCAATTTTGGACCACTCTTTCGAGTAATTCAGGTCTTATTTCATCAATAACACGAGTTCTGTTGGCTCCCTAAGCATCTATAGTTTCTATTTGTCAGCATAAACCAATGACTTGACATAACCCTAAAGAAAATAATCAAGTGGAGTTATGTTGCATGATCTTGGAGGCCAATTAATTGGACCATTTCTCGAAAAAATGTTATCGCCAAATCTTTCTTTCAATAAATCAATTGTTACGGTAGCAGCATAAGGTGTAGCACCATCTTGTTGGAACCAAAACGTTTCTGGGTCGATACCATTCAAATTTTGAAACAAATAATCATTGATCATCGATCTGTAACGAGCATCATTCACTGTAACATTAGCTCCAGCATCGTTTTTAAAGAAATATGGACCCATGATTCCTCCAGCGTGTAAAGCACACCATAAAGTGCATTTTTCAGGATGCAATGGAACCTGCAGAACTTCTTGAGGATTGTCTTCACTCCATATACGGCAATTTTGCTTGTTTACATAGCCGTTCAACCGGAAATGAGCTTCATCACTAAACACAATTTTACGATAAAAAAGTGGATCAACTTCAAGCTGTTCTAGAGCCCAATCAGCAAACAAACGACGCTTATTATGGCCAAGTGGCTTTAGTTCTTGAACCAGTTGGATCTTGTATGGGTGTAGACCAAGATCTTAACGCAAAATTTTCCATGTGGTGGATGCACAGAGTCTAACTTGTTGTGAACGTCGACAAATAGACAAATCTGGATTATCATTAACACTTTAACTTACAGCAGTGATATTTTCTTCTGTACGTACAGTTCTTTGCCCTGTTGCTGTTGCATCAAGTAGAGAAAATGTTGTCCGAAATCTATCGATAGCTCGACGAATGAGCTGCCCTGATAGACGTTTATGTAAACCATAAATTTCACGAAGTGCTCTATAGGTTTGGCGAATAGAGCACTGATTTTAAAAATAAATTCCAACAATTTTTAAACGTTGTTGCGGCGTTAGTCCTTTCATGATAATTTGTTGATGCTTAGTGAACAGAAATGTCAAAACAACATGGCTTCTACCTTCTGTCAAATCACAGTTATCCCTATCGAAAGTTCTATCACTCTAAAAAAAAGACACCCGATATATATTTTTTAATTAATTTGAAGACCGAATCAATCAAACATTTATCATAGCATCGAATATTTTTGGGTATAGGAGCTTGAAAATTAAGTTTTGAACTAATTTGAGGAAATATGATCGCCCTCCACGTGATATTCTTGTTAATGAGATTAATGAACTGATGAATACTAGTTTTAACCTGTTGTAACTAACAAGGAGAATAATGAATTAATGACGGATTAAAAATGTTCAATGATACTCTGTAAAATTTCGGCTGTAAATATAACTCATGTTAACTTAAACTAAGACTGAAATTCTCGTCGAATTTTTTTCATTTGAGAATTTTAATAGTGACTTAAGTTGGGAAAGAAGAAGAGATGTAAAATAAGTGGAACTATTTTTGATCTAGTTCATGAACTTGAGAAGTTGCTGGGATTTATTTCTGAACCCTTTATTCATATATCAGTATTTCGTCAAATTTAAAGCTGATGACTTTGAATTCAGAATGACTTTAAATTCAGAATTATATATTCTAACTTCTACATTATATATTGAAACTATATACAAAAACTATCAAATTGATTTCCTTATATATAATCAATATAAAATATTTTTCAATGTCTCGGAAAAAACCTTTTTACATCCCGACTTGAAATGTATTAATACAAATGTATTAACAAAAACTATATAAGTATGTATATAAACATACAAATACAAGAAAATCCACTATTCCAAAATTATCTAAAATTATCAAAATAAAGGATCAAATAAAAATGATTGAACGAGAACTCGAACATTTGATAGCTATTTCGGCCTATCTGACCTCATCAGAAATGTATTGAATTCAGATTCAAATATATAACAAGATCAAAATTCAACTTACCAAAATAAGATAAAACATGGAACGAATAAACTTGAAGTAAGCTTTAAAGTATCCAGAATAAAACAGAAATGATCAACGTATTGTTACGTGAACCTATAACTATTTGTACTCGGAACACAGAAAAACAATAACAAAACTTATTCACTCCAAATAATGTCCCATGATAAGAAAAATAACCAGAATTTCAAAAATAATAAGTAATTGAGGAATATATTGTGGATATAAAGACTCTATATGAAATTATTCCATAATTTAGTATTTTGTTAATACATTTGTATTAATACATTTCAAGTCGGGATGTAAAAAGGTTTTTTCCGAGACATTGAAAAATATTTTATATTGATTATATATAGGGATATCAATTTGATAGTTTTTGTATATAGTTCCAATATATGATGTAGAAGTTAGAATATATTATTCTGAATATAAAGTCATTTAAATTTTGCTTCTATCAAGTATTGACTCACATTCAAATCGTTTTTTAAAGCTGATGTTTCAAACAAAAAAAAATAATAAAATAATAAGAGGTTTTTTAATTGATAGAAGGATTATTAAAAAATTTAAATATCAAAACAAATTTATTCTGTTAGCCTCCTATAAATTTTAATTCCAAAAAATTTTAATCAAAAACTTTTAGAATCAAATTAATGTCTTATAAGCACTGCTTAAATTTACTATCCATATAAAATCAAAACTCATTATCTAATATCAAATGGAATAAAAAACCCAACGAAATATATATTGTCAATTAAAATTACTAAATGTATACTTGAAGCAGACAAAAGTTTGTTTCTGATCTTATATTTATGAAAACCAAATCTCTTTAAAAAATGCAAAACATAATTTTAGGAACTTATTTATTTGAAATATTCAATATATTCAAATAAGTTACTTAAAAAATCTCTCAAATCATGTAGTACAGCCTCAAAAAACCAATTTGAAATTAAGGGATGTACTGCATGTTTTGAGATATTTTTGAAGTAACTTATTTAAATATTTACACACATCGTCAAAAGTCTTGGACCCCCCAGGTTTCTCGAGAAATAAACAATCTATGTTCTGGAAATGAGATGAATATTTTCCTCTATTTCAACTGTAATATATTTGTTACTCTTTGCTTTATGCAGGATGAGACAAATTAGGAAAAATGAGAAAAAATCTAAATTGATCGATTATTAATTTTTGATTAATTATAGTTATTCCACAACTGAATCCAAATTCAATAGTCCTTATTACTCTCTCTTCTTTCAATCAACAGTTGCAATACGCCTGACATCCCACGAGTCAAGTCATTAATGAAATTTTCAGGCATATCGTTTCATTTTTCTGAAGGGCTAAACTCAATTCCTAAAAAGTTGAAGGAGGGTTTTGGCGATTAGATATTACTCTCCCTAAGTAATCCCATACGTGCCCAATTGGATTCATGCCTGGTGATATATTTAAGATATTGTTATAATAATAAAATGTGTGAAAATCAGAATAATCTTATTCAACATTATTTAATTCTTTTGTTTATCAAAACATCAATACGCACCATTTTTGGATGAGACTAGAGATTCACAAACTGATGCAGCAGCTACTGGTGGCATTTTCGACAAGAAGTTAGTAGTCACTGATTCACTTGATGTCACTCTGTGTGTGCTACAAGAAAAACTGAGCTAGACCATCCAGTTTCCCCTATTTATTTATGTAGCCTTGATTCGGAATCAACTATACGATGAAGTGATATGGATAGGGAAAAGATAAAACAGTGATATTGATTTCAAAGTCACAGCTTTAAGAACACTCGAAGAAATTTGCACAAATTCAATAGCTACACGTATTAGATAAAAAAAAAACTCGGACGGAAAAAGTGAATTATCTGTGAATCGAATCCGCTCAAAAACCGGGTGGGGTCATGAAATTGAATAAATAAATGATTTAATTGGTTGCTTGCAAGACAAGGTCAAGGTTTATACGGTGGTTTGTAATCAAGAATAATAAAAATGATATTCACAATTTTTTAGTTGGCGTAAGATGTGATTGGAAATGTTCGAAAAGAGATGTTAATATTATCTTTGAGCAGTGATGTACGAGGGGTAATTGTGAAATAATCAGATTTCTGTGAGCAATGTAATTTGTAACTTCTCAAAATACGGGGGCAGTCAAAATGTCTTTGGGAAACTATGTTTCTATTAAGTAGACATCAAGAATTCTCATATATCATATAATTTATTGTTTGAGTATTGTTATACAGATGTATGTTACATAGTCTTCATTTCTAGAACTTTCTATTACCATAGTTCTTACTCCTTATTATGATTATTAATTGTTGATATGGAAATGTCGAATTGATGACTTTCGAACTAAAAGCTGGCCAATAAAGAATTAGCGGTCTTACTACTCTGTCAAGAAAGTACCGGGAATTTTCAATTAAAACAACATTTTTACATTTAATCGTCAAAATTTATTGGGTCGCCTTCAAAATAGGTTCCATTTGCTCCAATACATCTATGCCAATGGCACTTCCAATTATCGAAACATTTTTTATAGGCGCTTTCCGGGATGGACTTTAGCTCTTGCGCCGAATTTTGTTTTATGGCTTTAATCGACTCAAAACGGGTGCCACGAAGGGGCAATTTTAGTTTTGGGAAGAGGAAAAAGTCGCAGGGAGCCAAATCCGGCGAATACGGTGGTTGCTGAAGCACGTTTGTTGAGTTTTTGGCGAGAAAGTCAGTCACAATCGTAGCTCGGTGAGAAGGCGCGTTATCGTCATGCAAAATCCATGAGTTGTTCGCCCACAAATTTGGCCGCTTCTTACGGATACGCTCACGCAAACGTTTCATAATGCCTAGGTAATACTCCTTGTTTACCGTCTGACCCTCTGGAACGAATTCGTAGTGCACCACGCCACGGATATCGAAGAAAACAATGAGCATCACCTTCATTTTCGAGCGGCTTTGGCGTGGTTTTTTCGGTTTCGGCTCATTTTTTGCCACCCATTCCGATGATTGCTGGCTTGTTTGCATATCGTACTCGTAGACCCAGGTCTCATCACCAGTTATAATGCGTTCCATGAATGTAGAATCGGAATTACAGCGATCCAGCATGTCTGAAGCAACCTGTTCGCGATGACGTTTTTGAAGAAAATTCAAGTCTTTCGGTACGAGTCGTGCGGCCACCTTTCTCATGACCAAAATATCAATCAAAATCGTACGTGCGGACTCGTGGGATATCTTAAGATCATGTGCTATCTCTCTCAAGCTGGTACGACGGTTTTCCAGCACCCTTTCCTTAATTTTATCGACGTTATCTTCGATCGAAGCCGTCGATGGGCGACCACTTCACGACCGTCCTTGAAGGCTCTGTACCACTGATATGCACGAGTTTTCGATAGAGCATTATCACCAAAGACCAACCTAGGAAAACAAATTTTTACCTGCTTCATTGCCCCGCCAGATTTAAATCGATAATTCCCGGTACTTTCTTGACAGAATGTATATCAGTTTGCTAGCCCCCGTAATAGGAAATAGAGTGGAATTCATAGATTAAGATAATCTCCGTATGAACACATGGTACAAGCATGTGAATTTCATTAATATATTCCGATTTATGAATTGCTCAATGAATTAATTGCATCAAATTAATTATTATGAATGGTTTAATTATTTCCGATAGAGTGAGAATTACGAATAGTTCGTTTGAAATGTTCATTGAGGAATATCAGAGTGTGAGGAACTAACGTTAATAAATTTCAAGACGTGATTTTACAGGATGATGTATCGGGTGTTTTTTTTAGAGTGATAGATCTTTGAATTGAAACAAAACACATTTAAATTAAGATTGAAGCCAAATTTTTTTTATTTGAAAGATAATTTTATGACACTTCTTCGAGTAATTCAGGCAGTATGTCATCAATAACACGAATTATGTTGGCTTCCAAAGCGTCTCTTGTTTCTGGTTTATCAGCATAAACCAATGACTTGACATAACCCCAAAGAAAATAATCCAGTGGAGTTATGTCGCATGATCTTGGGGGCCAATTAATTGGGCCATTTCTCGAAATAATGTTATCGCCAAATCTTTCTTTCAATAAATCAATTGTTACGGTGGCAGCATGAGGTGTAGCACCATCTTGTTGGAACCAAAACACTTTTGGGTCGATACCATTCAAATTATGGAACAAATAATCATTGACCATCGATCTGTAACGAGCATCATTCGCTGCAACATAAGCTCCAGCATCGTTTTTAAAAAAAATATGGACCGATGATGCCTCCAGCGTGTAAATCACGTCATACCGTGCATTTTCAGGATGAAATGGAACCTGCAGAACTTCTTGAGGATTGTTCACTTCATATGCGGCAATTCTGCTTGTTTACATAGCAGTTCAACCACAAAGAGCTTCTTCACTAAACACAATTTTACGATAAAAAAATGGATCAACTTCTAGCTGTTCTAAGGCCCAATCAGCAACAAACAACGCTTATTATAGTCAAGTGGCTTCAGTTCTTGAACCAGTTGGATCTTGTATGGGTATAGACCAAGATCTTTACGCAAAATTTTCCATGTGGTGGATGCACAGAGTCCAACTTGTTGTCGACAAATAGACAAATCTGTATAATTATTAACACTATGACTTACAACAGCGATGTTTTCTTCTCTAAGTACAGTTCTTTGTCTTATTGTTGTTGTTACATCGAGTAGAGAAAATGTTGTCGAAAATCTATCGATAATTCGACGAATAAGCTGCTCTGATGGACGATTATGTGAACCATAAATTTCACGAAGTGCTCTATAAGTTTGGCGAATAGAACACTGATTTTGAAAATAAATTTCAACAATTTGTAAACGTTGTTGCGGCCTGAATCTTTCCATGATTATATATCAATGCTTACTGAACAGAAATGTCGAAACAACATGGTTTCTACCTTCTGTCAAATCACAGTTATCCCTATCGAGAGTTCTATCACACTAAATCAAACACCCGATATGTCGATACAAGTTTATTAATGCATTGTTTCATCTGGAATCACTTTCATTTTGTAGTGTCACCCTTAGGCTTTCTTTTCAGTATCTGTCATTTCGCTGAAGTGTAAAAAACATAGTTTCTGTGTGGAGAAATATCTGAAAGTTCAATTTTCAAATATTTTACATTTGAAGAAGTCATATTTCGATAAGGTTTTGTTTCTAGGAAGGACCCATAATGCACACAATGTTCATTTAGTGGAATTCCTGCTATTCAAATCAACTCCTTCCTCGATTTATCATCGCAATTTATTCATGATCTCGGAATTTGAAGGTTCCATATGGTTCTGCTGATTGGGTATGAAATAGACAACCTTACACTTCAATCTGGAAGTTGGAGTATTCCGATTCGACGACCTTAAACTGTATGTATCATGAATTTTGCAATCGGATAATTAAATTCTTGATAGATATAATTCTATAATGCATTGGCAAAATCTGATTGTTGCTTATTAAGACAATAAGTAGTTTTAAACTTCATTGAATGAGATTCGATTCGATAAGAAGATAGAAATAACAAAGATGGAATAAGAAATGGAAAAAGCTGCTATAGTTTAGAAGAGCTGTAAAATGTCTATATATCGGGTGTTCTTTTTAGAGTGATAGAACTTTCGATAGGGATAACTTTGATTTGACAGAAGTTAAAAGCGATGTTGTTTTGACATTTCTGTTCAGTAAGCATTGAAAAATTATCATGGAAAGACTCACGCCGCAACAACGTTTACAAATTGTTGAAATTTATTCTCAAAATCAGTGTTCTATTCGCCAAACTTATAAAGCACTTCGTGAAATTTATGGTTTACATAATCGTCCATCAGAGCATCTTATTCGTCGAACTATCGATAGATTTCAGACAACATTTCCTCTACTCGATGCAACGACAACAACAAAACAAAGAACTGTACGTACAGGAGAAAATATCGCTGCTGTAAGTCAAGGTGTTAATGATGATCCAGATTTGTCTATTAGTGGACGTTCACAACAAGTTGGGCTCTGTGCATTCACCACATGGAAAATTTTTCATAAAGATCTTGGTCTACACCCATACAAGATCCAACTGGTTCAAGAACTAATTCCACTTGACCATAATAAGTGTTGTTTGTTTGCTGATTGGGCCCTAGAACAGCTTTAAGTTGATCCACTTTTTTATCGTAAAATTGTGTTTAGTGATGAAGCTAATTACTGAACGGCTATGTAAACAAGCAAAATTGCCGTATATGGAGTGAAACAAATTCTCAGGAAGTTCTGCAAGATCCATCGCACCCTGAAAAATGTATGGTGTGCTTTAAACGCTGGAGGCATCATCGGTCCATATTTCTTTAAAAACTATGCTGAAGCTAATGTTACAGTGAATGGTGGTCGTAACAGATCGATGATCAATGATTATTTGTTTCAAAATTTGAATGGTATCGACCCAGAAGTGTTTTGGTTCCAACAAGATGGTTCTACACCTCATGCTGCTACCGTAACAATTGATTTATTGAAAGAAAGATTTGGCGATAACATTATTTCGAGAAATGGTCCAATTAATTGGCCTCCAAGATCATGCGACATAACTCCACTGGGGTTATGTCAAGTCATTGTTTTATGCTGATAAAACAGAAACAATGGACGCTTTGGAAGCCAAGCTAACTCGTGTTATTGATGAAATAAGGCCTGAGTTACTCGAAAAAGTGGTCCAAAATTTGTCTGGTCGAATGCGGTTCCTCAGAGCTAGTTGTGGTGGAAATATACCGGAAATTATTTCCAAAACATAAATGTCATAAAATTATCTTTCAATTAAAAAAAAATTTGGCTTCAATCTTAATTTAAATGTGTTTTATTTCAATTTAAAGTTCTATCACTCTAAAAAAAACACCTGATATAAAACAGTGTTTCTAAGGCATTAGATCTATTTAATTCTAAAAAGTTTTTAACTGGTTTTTTAGATTAGAGAATTAATCCATTAATTATCTGCAATATTTCCCTTCGAAGTAAATTTTCAATCTATAATTATCTAAGTTTCATTTACTATCCTAAAGGCCCCACCCTTGGCATGATTTAACATTTATGACTACATTTTCTACAATCAATATCCACTTAAGAATGACCATAAACGATTCCAGGTAATTCCATATCCAGGAAAAATATGTTTGTGGTTTCAAATGAAACGGCACGTAGAGATTAGCAAATTATGATATTACCATAATAATTTCGAGTATACTGCAGATACCGCAGATAACTGTATTGTATTGTTCAAGAAAATAGTTATTTCAGGAATCTCTTATGTAATTAGTGTATTGACTGTTGATGATGTTTGGCCAGATTGTTATTTACTTTTGAAATATGTTTTCGCTAAAAATTATTGCAAATAAAGAGTCCCTCGTTAAAAATGATAGAATTTTGATTGTTAATAAATGCAAAGGTTTGAAATATCAACTTATATCTTAGTCCAGTCAAATAAGTCCTAAAAATAGGGATAAGGTTACAAAAATTTCCATAGAGCTAAAAATTGGTATGAATTTTCAGAATAGTATTATAAATTAATTGAGAAAAGTTTCCATCGATCCTCCTTGTGTTTTTTGTTTTAAAATTTGAATGGTATCGACCCAGAACTGTTTTGGTTCCAACAAGATGGTGCTACACCTCATGCTGCTACCGTAACAATTGATTTATTGAAAGAAAGATTTGGACATAACATTATTACGAGAAATGGTTCAATTAATTGGCCTCCAAGATAATGCGACATAACTCCACTGGATTATTTTCTTTGGGGTTATGTCAAGTCATCATTAGATCTAAAACGGTTTAACTGCAAGATCATTCAAAATTTTATGAGAATCGTTAGTAACTGATAATCAAATCTTTGAAAATTAACGTTGAAACCTCCGAATATATGCAGCAGGAAACAGAATGAACCAAATAACTCAGTGGCAGGGCGAGCAAGGAAAGAAATTAGAATTATTATGAATTTTTTAACAAAACAATTGATTTTCATATCAAATTGTAATTAATTGTACGCTGAATCGAGGTAAATGCGATTTTTAATTGTTTGTGCCTTGTTTTAATTCAGCAAAGCATAATCACATAATGACAAAATAAAACAACAGTCTCTAATATTTCCATTGTTATTTTGAGTAAAGATCTTGGTCTACACCCATACAAGATCCAACTGGTTCAAGAACTAAAGCCACTTGACCATAATAAGCATCGTTTGTTTGCTGATTGGGCCCTAGAACAGCTTGAAGTTGATCCACTTTTTTATCGTAAAATTGTGTTTAGTGATGAAGCTCATTTCTGGTTGAACGGCTACGTAAACAAGCAAAATTGCCGTATTTGGAGTGAAAACAATCCTCAAGAAGTTCTGCAGGTTCCATTACATCCTGAAAAATGCACTGTATGGTGTGCTTTACACGCTGGAGGCATCATCGGTCCATATTTCTTTAAAAACGATGCTGGAGCTAATGTTACAGTGAATGGTGCTCGTTACAGATCGATGATCAATGATTATTTGTTTCAAAATTTGAATGGTATCGACCCAGAAGTGTTTTGGTTCAAACAAGATCGTGCTACACCTAAACTGCTACCGTAACAATTGATTTATTGAAAGAAAGATTTGGCGATAACATTATTTCGAGAAATGGTCCGATTAATTGGCCTCCAATATCATGCGACATGACTCCACTGGATTATTTTTTTTAGGGTTATGCAGAAACAATAGACGCTTTGGAAGCCAACGTAATTTTTGTTATTGATTAAATAAGGCCTGAATTACTCGAAAAAGTGGTCCAAAATTGGTTTGGTCGAATGTGGTTCCTTAGAGCTAATCGTGGTACGGAACCCAATTTCCTTGTTTATGAATCATTCCTAATGATTTTAAACGATGTGAGACTGCTTGCTGAGTGACTTTTAATGTTAGAGCAAGTTCTTTTTGTGTTTGAGATGAATCTTCCTCCAATAATTCCTCCAATTCTGCATCCTTGTAAATTTTTGGCCTTCCACTGCGATCTTTGTCTTCTACGTCGAAATCACCGTTTTTAAACTTTTGAAACCACTCTCGACACGTTCTCTCACTCAAAGCACCCTCACCATATGCTTCTACGAGCAATTGATGCGCCTCAGCAGCAGATTTCTTTAAATTAAAGAAGTTAACTAATATTTCCCGCAAATGACGCTTACTTGGCTCAAATTTTGACATTTTCAACTTATAAAAGTTAAATTTACCAATATAAAATCAATGATATTAATAGGTTATGTTGTTCTTGAATGTCCAAACTATTTTTTAAGCTGGTTATTATCTGCGAAAGCTAACCGAAACTCCGTGCCGCGCCATCTACAATAAAACGGCGGAAACTTATTTGTACTCCTAATAAAAACAGATCTTGTATATGTACTGATGTATTAAGTTAGGTTAACCTGCCTGAAATGAAAACGGTAAGCACGATTTCTTTAGAGCGAACATAGCTAAGATATTTAGACCCTGAAAGTTTCAAGGCTCTACCCCTTAAGACGGATGAAGTTCAATTATCAGGTATATATAGAATCAATGACGAATAAAATTACAAAGTTGCATTGTTTACAAAACCAATACTCCCGATAAATCAACTGTTATAAATAAAATGTTATACATTTATTAAAACTTATTTGTAATCCTAATAAATTACGGATACTTTCTAAACGGACAATAGATCAGGTGTTCCCAGATGAAACAATGGAATAATGAACTAGAAGTGACATCTGTTATCAGAACCTCGCAAACTTATTTTTACCATTAATATAAATAAGACAACAAATTTTGCAAGAAACATTTGGAAAATATAGTCTTGAAAATGTATATCACACTTTTCCAACACTTTGTTTTATTTTTGTAGAATTTTTGTAAGGGAAAGAGTTGGGCGTCTCATCAAATTGAAGCTACCTACGAAAAATTAGCTTGATAATAATGAATGGTAAAAGTAGATTCTGGAATATAGTCAATGCTTTAATAAAAATTCATTCCAGGAGCACAAGAAATTAGGATTCCTAGCTCGATGGAACTTACATAATCATTTCGTGAGCATTGAGATTTTTATTTGCCCCAAAATCGAGATTAATTTACTCAATTTTCGTTTCCTTGAGATCCAGATTAATTTCATCCGTTGGTTTGATGTTTATGAGTAATACGATAATATTTTACACATGTAACACTGTCGATAATGAAAATTCTTTGCATTTTGAATGAGTAACATGCTTCCTATGAATCAAAGTCGATTTGGAATAAAATGGGACAACATTAAATCTGTACCTAATTCCTATTTATTCAATTCTGTAGTATATATATAAATTTTCCAAATTAATTATCTGTAAAATAATAAGTAGAAGCTCCATACTTGATAGAAGAATTATTACAAAATTTAGATATCAAAACAGATTAAATCTGTTTTTATATCAAGTAAAAAACCTCTCTTATTATTTTATTGTATATATAACATCGGGTGTTTTTTTAAGTGATAAAACTCTAAATAGAAATAAAACACATTTAAATTAAGATTGAAGCCAAATTTCATTTTGTTTGAAAGATAAGTTTATGACACTTATGTTTTAAAAATAATTTCCGGCATATGTCCACCACGACTAGCTCTGAGGAACCGCATTCGACCAGACCACTTTTTCGAGTACTTCAGGCCTTATTCCATCAATAACACGAGTTTTGTTGGCTTTCAAAGCGTCTATTGTTTCTGGTTTATCAGCATAAACCAATGACTTAACATAACCCCAAAGAAAATAATCCAGTGGAGTTATGTCGCATAATCTTGGAGGCCAATTAATTGGACCATTTCTAGAAATAATGTTATCGTCAAATCTTTCTTTCAATAAATAAATTGTTACGGTAGCAGCATGAGGTGTAGCACCATCTTGTTGGAACCAAAACACTTCTGGGTCGATACCATTCAAATTTTGAAACAAATATTCATTGATCATCGATCTTTAACGAGCACCATTCGCTGTAATATTAGCTCCAGCATCGTTTTTAAAGAAATATGGACCGATGATGCCTCCAGCGTGTAAACCACACCATACAGTGTATTTTTCACGATGCAATGGAACCTGCATAACTTCTTGAGGATTGTTTTCACTCCATATACGGCAATTTTGCTTGTTTGTATAGCCGTTCGACCAGAAATGAGCTTCATCACTAAACACAATTTTACGATAAAAATGTGGATCAACTTCAAGCTGTTCTAGGGCCCAATCAGCAAACAAACGAAGCTTATTATGGTCACGTGGCTTTAGAACTTGAAACATTTGGATCTTGTATGGGTGTAAACTAAGATCTTCACGCAAAATTTTCCACGAGGTGGATGCACAGAGTCCTACTTGTTGTGAACGTCGACGAATAGACAGTTCTGGATCATCATTAACACTATGACTTACAGCAGCGATATTTTCTTCTGTACGTACAGTTCTTTATCTTGTTTTTGTTGTTGCATCGAGCAGAGAAAATGTTGTCAGAAATCTATCGATAGTTCGACGAATAAGCTGCTCTGATGGACGATTATGTAAACCATAAATTTCACGAAGTGCTCTATAAGTTTGGCGAATAGAACACTGACTTTGAAAAGAAATTTCAACAATTTGTAAACGTTGTTGCGGCGTGGGTCTTTCCATGATAATTTGTCAATGCTTACTGAACAGAAATGTCAAAACAACATGACTTCTACTTTCTGTCAAATCACAGTTATCCCTACAGACGAGTAAATGTACCAGCAGGCTGATAAACGTTTGTTTCTGTTCAAAGATGGTTGTTTCCTGTCATTGTTTCGTTCTGGTGTAATTTGGGTTGTCTAAGCAACGTAGCTTCTTCCTCTCTACATTAGACGATTATGATAGAAGGGTAAGGGTTTTCAGAAACTTCCTAAAATACGGAACAGAACAACGAATTGATGGAAAAGAAGAAGATTGATGGTTTTGCACAGAGTATCATCTTATTGTTACAATAATGTCAAAATGTAACATCGACTTGATGGTTATTCTTAAGGAACAATATCAGATGTCGCCACCTATTGGTCGTTCAGTGTAACCAGACAAAATTAAATATTGGCTGCAGTTAGTTCCAACTGCCTCCATTAGGTAGCGCTACTCCCAATAAATGAAACATTCAGGGTAGGTTTGCAGCCTGCTTACGAAATTCAGAACAACCTTGGACCATTCGAACGTTGCGCAGAATTGATACGCCGTAAAATTTTAGACCAGAAGTGTCCGAGCACGTCCCTGAAAATTGAAAAACCAAAACACTTTTGTATAAGGTCAAGGAGAATAATAAATTGTGGCGACAGCCCAACAGATGGTGTCACTTAATGTGCAGCATAGAATTATAGAAGAATTATGGAAGTGACACGCCATCGAAGTGTCTACCAACAGATGGCATCACTGAACGTGCAGCACCTAATAGGAACCACGTAAAAGATATATAGAAAGTACGAAAGGTACGCGCCGGCGAAATATCGCTCCTTATGGCGTTTTTATTGTATTTTGAAGCGGCAGAGAGGAAGGTTCTTGGAAATAAACCTCCTGAGCGCCTTAAAAACATACTCGACATAATAGTACTTATAACAGGTAACTCTTAGTAAGTGAACTTCTTTTAAATGCGTCTGATTAATTGCATGCTTTACATTTTTTAATACCACTTTAGTTTGAATGTAGGATTGTCAGTGATTGCCGCTCGTTTATGTGTACTTCTACTCATTTCTTTTCAGTCTTGTATTTTAGCTTCAGTGTTATTGAATCCGATTGGAATGTTTTACTAAAATGCATTTGCTTGGTATGTAACTAAAGCGGCACGACTCTCATAAGTTATCTATTTGTATTGTTTACTTTCTCTCGGTACCGGGTTGCTCTTTATCTCATTTATTTATTACTAGTGGTTCTTTATTTGTGCAGTTTATGGTATTCGCAGAGCCTGATATGTAACTGAGTTGCATGTACTCTTCTGTGATCCCCCGGTTACCCATTTCTTTGTTTGCTTTTATTGTAACGTTCATTAAAAAGCCCAGGTGATGGGGTACCTTATCTATTTTATAATGTCTTAGTTAGTTTGTGTTACATATTTGCCATATGTATGCGCCCGCTTACTTTGAGAGATTGTATTTCTTGTGAACCGGCGGCGTTCTTTAGGGTAAATCACTAAGTAGTCTTGGTAGAGGATGACGTATCGTATAGAGACAGTAAATAGCTCAGGATATCCAACGTTACTGTGAGAATGTAAGTGATTGCTAGATCATTGTTGCGAGGTATTGTGATATTCCTAGGATTAGTTTGCGTCAGCCTTCAGGTAGGTTTTGTTTTTTAGTAATATCTGAGCCTTCCTGAGCCTTGGCCACCCCAATCTGGCCAAATACAGTCCATTTGGTAGTAATTTTTCCGGTCGAGTCGAATTATGTTAGATCCCCTCTTCAAGGAGATCTCTTGGGCATATCCACCTTACTGCCTCCAAATTCTTACCCCTTGTAACTGCAGGTTCTGCACTGGTTACCAGAAGTGGAGTTGTAGGTGTATGCTGGCTGTATCTTGTCCTCTCTACCCCTTTCTGCTGTATAAGAATGATATCTGATTAGAGCAAATTACCGACCTAACGATATGAAATAAGTCATTTAGATCAGTGGCGCTATTGGTTTCACTATGTAGCTTTACGAACCACTGAGTAGTTTAATGTGACGATCAGCTGACACAAACTGGGTTCAAATGAAACTGTATAAAGGCAAGTGTTACAAATAATCGTTTATTACAATACAATGTTCGAGATATCTCACTCTACAATTAATACAAGTCAGTATTTCAGTATGATTCATAAAGTATATCCATCTTAACGAGATATAAAATTGAAATAAAAAATAAGAAAAGAGTAAAAGAGAAAAATTTTCGCATATTCCAAACCTTCACCACAAGCATGAAAAATTCGATATAAACAATTGAAGCTCGTGAAATGTCGAGTAGATGTAAAATATCTTAAAGTAGTGTTAAATAAGAACCCAAATTTTCAGTTATTCACACTTCGCGTGAACAAGTGAAAAATTGGGTAACAACCCATTGAGTATTAGAAAACCTCGACCTTTCCTTAATTGCATTTGTTATCACAGCATTCTAGTTACTAATATTAAAATTTAATCGATATGCTCTCTTCGAACATAGCGTCTTCGTTTAGTTGAGGTCAAAACCGAGTAATCATCTAGGAATTCATTTCTCTTACAGTCCTGTTGAGGCAGGCAATTTTTACAGTTCGAAAACAAAATTTTACCCGCTTTTGACCTCTTCAGCACCAATGGCGTTCTTATGTCTCGTGTAGATTATCTATTTTCGTATTATTGATGCCAGGTTGGCCGTTGCCTGGACACAACTCTAGCTGAGGACTGACTCATCTCGCTAGTCATAATTTGAGCAGTACCACCTCCTGGCAAAGTTCTCATTTGGCTGGAACTTGCTTGCCACATAGACCTCTGTTCGCCTCCCATAGGCTGTCCAGGTGGCATCTGCATCATCCTGGTGCTTCTCACAGCTTTGGGTGTAACTTCTGGTGATGTATATTCACTGGCAGTGTCATATCTAGAAGGAGCTCCCCAATGCTCAGTGAACTCACTGGCTGATCTGGCTAAACTAGGCTGACTCAGAGATCTGGCTAAGGAAGGGTGACCAGTACCTGGCCTATAATAACTGTCAGTTTCGTCGTCATCGTATCTATGCATAGAGAAATAGTGAGAAGACTCAGACTGGCTATCTGCGAAATCAGTTCTTCCGAAATCTACAGTCATTTCTGACATTGATCTAAGATCAGCTTCACTCTTGAAGCTAGACCTGGACGTTCTTCTAGATCTAAGTAATGGATATTCCATTGGCTCTCTTGTCAGTGTCCTAACAGAGCTTTCTCCGTCAGAATCGTACTCGTAAAGAGTTGGTAGGCTACTTCTTCTGCTTCTGTTGTCCCATTCACCTCTCTTTTTGAATCTACTCTTTTGTTTGTCATTAGGAGCCAATATTCTTATTATAACATCCCATTTGGGTGGCTCGAAAAGTTGTTCATATCTAGCATCCCTTCGTATTCTTTCATAGTCTTCACGTACAACTGCTTCTGTGAGGAGAGTTCGTAAAGTAGATTCGGTAGTTATTATTTGACGCCACTTTATCTTATCTGCCATGGTAAGTTGAGAACTGAATGTTTCAGTAGTTTCTGTAGTTGTTATCTCCTGTTCATGAGGTTGGAGGACTCTCAATAAGACGTTCCAATTTGGCACCCTAGGATTTTCAGCTGGTAAGTGGAAGGTCGAGAGGTAATTCTCTGGGCTATGTGGCTGCTGAAGGCTTCCAACCAATTCTGGAGAATTAAGGGGCAGTTTGTTGTCATTTATTGTACTTCTCGGAGGTAGTTCAACATATCTTTCCGGTAAATTGGTCAGGGTCAATCCAGAAGCTGACGATATATCTGAGAAATTCTCCCATTCAGGAGGCTCAGGCATTTCCAAAGGATAATTCCTTATGGTAACATCCCATTTCGGAGCTTCTGCTGGTCTTGTATGGTATTCAGTTACCAATCTCTTATGACGCTCTATGTCTTCAATAGTCTTCTTTTCAGTAATGGTTCTGAGGTAAACGTCATCGACTGTATGCGATGTTATCTCTGGTTTGCGTAATGGCGAAGGTTCGAACAGTTGAGTGCGTTCCATACTAACAATGTGTTGCTCCCTAGGGAGCATAGGAGGCGGGGGTGGAGCTGGACCCTTGATGCGATGGGTCGAGTCGACAATTTCTGTAATAGAATGAGTGTCTGTCATTTCAGAGTTCAACGAGGCTAACTCTTGGAGTTCCTGTTGTCTTTTTAATATCTTGTTGAATGTAGGAGCCGGTTGAATATGTCTAGGTGGGTGGTGGAGTTCAGGAATATATGTGAACTGGGTCGATTCGGGTCTCGAAGATTCTTCTCTTTCTAAGATGGTTGATAAATTCCTTTCTGCTCTGGAAACAGAGCTATCTGTGTCTGAGATAGCGAGGCTTGCTGGGGAAGGTGGTGCTCTATTGATCCTCATTTGTACTTCGAACCTGGGTTGCTCTTTGTAAGCTGAAGCTCTGGGTAAAGTTGCAGTGGTTGCAACGGTTTGCATGGCACCATCGCTGTAAACGCTGCTGTTGTCATGGACGTAAGCTCTGTTTTCGAAGCTTCCCGCTGATGATACAGGCAACGATCTCGCATCGAGTTCTTCTATTTCCGAGTGAGATTCTGAGGGATAATCTGACGGTAACGTATCGCTAATAAGAGGTCCGTCACTACCTGAGCTGCTGGCTGTTGCTTGGACTAGAGCATGAGCTCTTGGAATCTTTACAGGATCGTATATCGAAAGATTTCCTGAAAATAAAGTTAAGATTGAGGTGCCAATTTAGAGGATGCCAAGAGGATTGTATTTCGAAATTTTAGGGATTGGGTATTTTAAGTTCTTACCAAGACTGCCACTAGAGAGTTTTGTGATTTCTGAGTTCGTTCCAATCATAGAAAATGGCCTCGACAACGGTATGACCCTCCTTCTTAAACAATAGTTGGTACATCCTAGTCCCAGCAGTAGCAGAGATAAGAAGAGTATTCCACAGATTATCAACATGATTTGGAAACTGTTGAGTGGTGGAGCAACGACTGGTTGAGGTACATTGTCATTTTTTCTGCAGAAAATAGAGTTTCTCATAAATGATTATGATTCTTTGGTACAGTAATGTTAAATTCGTAGTTAGTTTGAAGGATTAGCAGCGATCAAATCAACAACTATTCAATGAGAATAGTTCGTTTCAGAAACATAATGTAATTAGAAATAAGTAAGCATCATCATGGTTTAAGTGACCAATAACTTACATAAATTCTGGCAGTACAGGTGGTAAAGGAGCTACTGGTGGTGGATATCTACAAACTATAGTAATGATTTCATCGCCATCGATTTCTAAACCAGGATGGAATCTAACGTTGATATTGTTTGTGAACACTCGTTGTGGTCCCTGAAAAATTGATTTATGTTTAACTGTATCACTCCAGTATATTCGAGATCATTCTTAAAGATACCATAAAGAAACATATTGATAAAAATATCAGATTCATCTCTCAAGAGGTGGCTTCAAGGACTTCAAATTATAAAAAAGCATCCAGTTGTCAAAATTGTAGGGTCACCTTTGAATTTCAATCTGTATATAACTTTACAGTATATTGCAGTGTAAATGAGCGTGAAGACAAGAAGTTCAAGAGGCGCTTTTGGCTTCCAGAAGGTACACATAGGGACAAGATCGCTGATTGAGACTTAAGGCTATTAGAGACACATTAAACAACACTCAGGCCATCACAAGTTACTGGTTTGAAGAGTTAGGATAGTTGGTATACGTATAGTACATCATCAATTTCAAAGTGTGATCTATTTTCATACCTCTCACAGCTGATTCAGTGGGTCAGGTATGGAATAACCGATGGATTCCGTTTCTGTCTAGGAATCATGATGATCAGGTAGAGGTGAAAAGCAGACGTAGTGAAACACTAAATCCAAAATTAGGCAGTGAATATTAACCATACGTTTTGGTATTAGGTTCTATTGCATATAGTAGCAGATCATCACTAGTTTTAATTAAAGACAATCAATATGTTGGACCCTAATAACGGCTTATATGTCTCTTATTGAACCTGTCTGGGACATGGTTCATCGCAGGTTGTTCACTTTGTATGACCTTTAGCAGTAGTTTCTCATGTTGTTAGGGTAGAGTCGCATCTTTTGTAACGTCTTCCAGTGGACGAACTACTCAGAAGATAGACCGAGCAGAATTACAGCTGCTGCCATCACGCCGATGATCTAGCAATCATAATTAGGGGAAAGTTCGTTGACCTGGCCCCAGACGTCATTGACATCATTGATCGATGTTGTTTGCAGGAAACCAAAATAGTTATTGTTCCCTTCACACGTCATAGGAAGCTCAAACTAACAGCGCCAGTGTTGAAGGGTATAAATAGAGCTTTCCGAGGAAGCTGAATATCTGGATAAAAAACTCAATTGGAAATCGCACTTGATAACCATAAAATAATTACTAAATCTACAAGGGCCTTACAGATATACCGAAAACTGTTTGGCAAGACTTGGGGCCTAAAATCTAGAATAATCCATTGCACATAGAATTAATGTATGGTTAGTCTGCTAAACCAAAACTCTCAGGCGCTACGTATACAACTCCCACAGCAAAATGAAAATCATTGAGCCTAGAAATTGACATTTTAAGATTTTGGAATTACTATGGGCTGAAGTTTGAGGTAAAGATTGCAAGGGACAAGTCACCAAATGGACGGCGAAGTGCTGTCAGTCTCAGAAAGAGATAGAGCAATGGCATCGACTTCGAAGAGAGAACAGGCCCTGGGCCTAATTTGGAAAAATGAGGAAGAAGAAGACCTAATTCTGACTAATGCAAAATTGACTCACTTGTTTCGTACCACATCCCTTCAGCGGTAACTCGATCTTATAGCTGTTTCCTCCATTACCATGAACGTTACAAGGCGAATTTCTGTCAGGATGAGCGTAGGCAACTCCATAGTAAGGCTCGTTGAACTTCAATTCCACCTGCATAGAACCTGCTGCGCAGTTCAAAGCGGCCTTGGTCCTGTTGAGGAAAATGACAGGACTGAGGTCGTCCAATTTCGTGACTTTTCCATCCAACGTGGCTTGCTCCGGAAGACCTCCGACATATTCTACGTTGTTGGCTTGATCGGCGTAGTTGGATTGCGGGGAGGCCTGACCACTCGATATAATTGTGGCAAGGGCCACAATCAGGAGTGGAGACATCTGAAAGGAGAATTTTTATTAACTTTTGGTTACTATTTTCTTGGTTTAGAATCAGAGAAAAGTTCTGGAAGGAAACCGACAGAGAAGCTGTGATGTATAATAGCTCTTCAAGTAGTTTCATTGGAGCTTTAGCATCGATACGCCGAAAACATATCTTCAAATGCATAATAACATGCTACATCTTCCCTAGAATATTCCTTACATAGCATAGTAGCCTCAGTAAGACTACATTTAGTAGATAATAATGAATATATACGCATCATCAAAGGTCTTGGTCCCTCTAGGTTTCTCAATTTTGAGACATTGAAAAATATTGTGTATTGATTATATATTAGGGTATCAAATTAGAAACAATAATTCTGAAAAAACCAATTTTAAAGTGAGTCAACACTTGATAGAAGTAAAACTTAAATGACTTTAAATTCAGATTTATATATTCTAACTTCTACATTATATATTGAAACTATATACAAAAACTATCAAATTGATATGCTTATATATAATCAATATAAAATATTTTTCAATGTCTCGGAAAAAACCTTTTTACATCCCGACTTGAAATGTAATAATACAAATGTATTAACAAAAATTATATAAGTATGTATATTAACATACAAATACAAGAAAATCCACTATTCCAAAATTATCTAAAATTATCAAAATAAAGGATCAAATAAAAATAATTGAACGAGAACTCGGAACATTTGATAGCTATTTCGGCCTATATGGCCTCATCAGAATTGTATTGAATTCAGATTAAAATGTATAACAAGATCAAAATTCAACTTACCAAAATAAGATAAAACATGGAACGAATAAACTTGAAGTAAGCTTTAAAATATCCAAAATAAAACAGAAATGATCAACGTATAACCTATAACTATTTGTACTCGGAACACAGAAAAACAATAACAAAACTTATTCACCCCAAATAATGTCCCATGATAAGAAAATCAAATGTTCCGAGTTCTCGTTCAGTTATTTTTATTTGATCCTTTATTTTGATAATTTTAGATAATTTTAGAATAGTGGATTTTCTTGTATTTGTATGTAAATATACATACTTATATAGTTTTTGTTAATACATTTGTATTAATACATTTCAAGTCGGGATGTAAAAAGATTTTTTCCGAGACATTGAAAAATATTTTATATTGATTATATAGTATCTACATAAAGATGAATGAACGAAAATATTAGTCCCAAATTTTAACTATCAACTGAAAGAAACTTTACCTTCAATCAAATTCTCGTATATGCTTTCTAGGAACAGAACACATCTATTAAAATTACATTCACGTCTCCCACAATTTTTTTTTTCATTTTATGAGAGCACATTCTCAACTGAGTAGTTCGACAATAATGTTAGTTTAAATAATTACGTTGTACAACAAATCCATGACATCCTGTGATTCATACGTGTTCACGATAGTCATGACAAGACTGTTAAGTTGGACTGTACGTTGATGCTTATTTATTATTCAATGGTTATCTACCAAGAAATATGTCCAAGCCTAAGTATTAATCATAATATAGCATATTTGCAGATTATTGACTAATATTTTTGTTGATTCATAATTTTAGACGTGAAGAGTTTGTTCCACAATATATGAGATGAGTTCCACAAACATAAAATAAATTCTGATAAAATGAAATAAATTCTAAAAATCATAAGAAAACCACTTACATCGGAACAGGAGCTTACAAATTGAATTTATTATGGGTTCAAATAATCTACCTTGTTGAGCTAAACAATAGCTAAATAGAAAATCTCATATTTCTGAGTAGATCTGGCTCAATGTCGCCACAAAGATGAATACTGAATTGTTTCAGCCGTTACTATTTGGTAGTTGATCATAATTAAAACAAATTGTAGAAATTACTATGTTTTACTACCAATAAAAATATATTTTACACATTTTCTTGTGACTCGAGTTTCGGGAAATGAACTATCCCATCATCAGACAACTGAAGACCTAACAGTGGTACAGAGGTATTTGAACAAAAGTGATAAATATTTTGAATATTTCAATAGATTCTAGGTAACAGCTAATAGTGGTACAGAGGTTTACAAGCGGAACGTGATAAAAACCCGGTTAAAAAAGAGGGGCCTTCTAACAGATATCGGAATGTCGGCAATCGACAAAGAAGAAACAGATGGTACCCATTTAAATATCTCAAATAATTTTTGGGGTTACATACATTACAGTCATTCATTATTTTTACGTTATTTTGTTGTACATCTCAAATATTTGGATTTACATAGCTCCATACAGTCATTCATTATTTTCAACCTTTATTCATTAAGATAAAATAGAAAGGCTTTTTACTTGATAGAAGAAATATAACAAAATTTGAATATCAAAACAAATTGAAATATGTTTATCTTCTACAATTTTAATTTCCAAAAGAATTTTTTTATTCAAAAAACTATTAGAATTAAATTAATGTCTAAAACAAGCACCGCTTACATTTAATAGACGTATATAATCAAAACTCAATATACAATGTCAAATGAAATAAATAACCCAACAGATATACGAAAGTAATTAAAATTAATAAATAAATATTCAAAGGAGACAAAATTTTGTTTCTGGTTTTATCTTAAGAAATACTACTTGTCTTATAAAAACATGAACGCACTTGAAGGACTTCCCAAAGAATATAATTTATTTGAAATATTTAATACATTTAAATATTCGAACAAATTATTTCAAAAATCTCTAAAAAATGTGCACTATATCTTCAAAAAACAAATATAATTCTAGATAATCCCTTCATCAGCCCTTTTTCAATAATCCAAATATCAAAATCAAAAACATAACCTACATCACTCACGTGTTAAAAGACTTAAGCTTCGAACTACAGATCAACTATATATTCAAGATTGATCTATGTTCTAACAAAATCAAAGAACAAATTCATTAAGATTTGAAGCTCTGCCGAAGTCATGTCCATATTCTTTCAGATATCCACATAGAAAAAAATTATTTGGGGATAAATCTGGTGATTTAGGGGGCCACGAAATTGTACTATTCGTAGATATAGTAGAGTTGCATACAATGGTAATCGTTGATAAATATTTTTTATCCTATTTTGAGCACTAGGAAGTGTTTCAGGCTTATCCATTCTTTCTGGGACACTCTTTTTACGATAATTCCCATAAAATAATGAAGAATGATCGATTTTGTGAGGTAATTTGTCAAAGCCAGCACCTGTATCCTTTCGAAGAGTTTTCTCATTTAGATTCCAGAGAATTTATCCATTTTCCCAGGTGAAAGGATGTGTATTCTGGCATTAAACCACTTACAAGAGTTCAGTATGAAGTAGGTACTTCTAATAGTCATTTCGAATCGATTAACATTAATGAAATGCGGAAATCTGTTATAATTTATAGTAATGGGATTATAAGATCGTTGTGTGGGTTGTTAGTGATCTTACATGCAAGTTAAATTTGCATATTCACTATGCTAGTATTCAAGGGTTTTTTTTTCCAAACGATTGTCTGTTGGGATTTTTATTCCTAATTCTGTTTAAACATCCCCTCTGTTAACTATGAATTTATCGGGTGTTTTTTTAGAGTGATATAACTTTAAATGGAAATAAAACACATTTAAATTAAGATTGGAGCCAAAATTTTTTTCATTTGAAAGATAATTTTATGACATTTATATTTTAAAAATAATTTCCCGCATATGTCCACCACGATTAGCTCTGACGGAGTGCAGTCGACCAGACCAATTTTGGACCACTTTTTCGAGTAATTCAGGCCTTATTTAATCGATAACACGAGTTATGTTGGCTTCCAAAGCGTCTATTGTTTCTGGTTTATCAGCATAAACCAATAACTTGACGTAAATCCAAAGAAAATAATCCAGTGGAGGTATGTCGCATAACATTGGAGGCCAATTAATTGTACCATTTCTCGAAAAAATGTTATCGCCAAATCTTTCTTTCAATAAATCAATTGTAACGGTAGCAGCATGAGGTGAAGCACTATCTTGTTGGAACCAAAACACTTCTGGGTCGATACCATTCAAATTTTAAAACAAATAATCATTGATGATGCCTCCAGCGTGTAAAGCACACCATACAGTGCATTTTTCAGGACGCAATGGAACCTGCAGAACTTCTTGAGGATTAGTCAATTCACTGGTATAGTGCCATTTCACTGGAATACTACCACTGATGAGCGGTAGCTACACAGGTCGTTCACAGCTAATTACTGGTATATGTATATGTAACCCTCAACCATATACACACCAAAACTAAAGAGAAAACGAACTTTTATGTTAAAATTAAGTAATAACTAATACTAAGTGTATAAAGTGTATAAGAAAAGTGGTATGATTTATTAAAGCGAAGTATTAATGATACCGACATTTTAAAACTAGTTCTCCAGAGAATTACTCAGGGTATTTAATAGACAAGATGTTTCCAAGGTTCGAACGTCTTGTCTATTGAATACCCTGAGTAATTCTCTGGAGAACTAGTTTTAAAATGTCGGTATCACTAAACACAATTTTACGATAAAAAAGTGGATCAACTTCAAGCTGTTCTAGGGCCCAATTAGCAAACAAACGACGCTTATTATGGTCAAGTGGCCTTAGTTCTTGAACCAGTTGGATCTTGTATGGGTGTAGACCAAGATTTTTACGCAAAATTTTCCATGTGGTGGATGCACAAGTCCAACTTGTTGTGACTTACAGCAGCGATATTTTCTTCTGTACGTACGGTTCTTTGTCTTGTTGTTGTTGCATCGAGTAGAGAAAATGTTGTCCGAAATATATCGATAGTTCGACGAATAAGCTGCTCTGTGAACCATAAATTTCACGAAGTGCTCTATAAGTTTGGCGAATAGAACACTGATTTTGAAAATAAATTCCAACAATTTGTAAACGTTGTTGCGGCGTGAGTCTTTCCATGATAATTTGTCAATGCTTACTGAACAGAAATGTCAAAACAACATGGCTTCTACCTTCTGTCAAATCACAGTTATCCCTGTCGAAAGTTCTATCACTCAAAAACAAAACACCCGTTAGTTTCGGGTGTCCCTCGACGTTTAGTCAAGTTTTTACAGTTAAATGGAGGTTGTATAACTAAATAAGATGAATATTTTGTTATAATTTTCCAAGAATTAAAAATATATACTAAATAATTACAATTTAGCTTGCTAGACGATTCATAAATAATTTATTTCACCGGTATTATTCATAATAAACCATACACGATATAATTCGTTGAAATCATTTTACTGTTAAAAATATTCCATTTAAAATGAAGAGGACGCACTTGCGCCAAAGTTGATGTGTCCCAGTATTTTTTGTAATTCTCTAACATAAGGACACAAAGAATTTTATTCCATAAGTGGTTTCCACACTGTATATTAAGTTTAGGGATTCTGAATTATTTCTTGTGAATACCTATTCGTACAAGAATTCTCAAAAGCTAAATACGCTGAAAATCAATTGCCATTTGAACATTATGAACAGAAACTGGAGCAACTTTGTCTTGATACACCTTTTATTTCTCTATTTTTAACGCTGAGTAACTGCGTAAATGTTTTCAGGCTTGATATAGGTAAGTGCCGTGAAAGTTCGAGCTGCACACAATAGAATACCTCATCTACCATGTACAAATTCGACGCTGTCAAGGCAGCTTACATAATTTTAGAAAGTACAGAACGGTGGGATACGCCATCTGATAATTGTATCGTAATACTTCTGCCAGTTTATCATTTTGATGCATATGTATTTCGTAAGTATCACGAATGATTTAATCGATATCCGTGGGTGATGGGTGAAAAGCACTGGAGATGTCAGGAACATTTGCGCCCTAGTTCATATCAAGCGTGATCCTCGCAAAACAATTTTTTTCATCGGTCTTCTTATATGATCCCCAATGAATAATTGTTCTTCATCGTCTACCGTTGCGCAACATAACAGGATCAACGATCAAATGACCAAGGATCGACCAAGAAAAGCCACAACTATTTGCTGGACATTTGGCTAAAGTATTCGCTCCAAATGATGACGATCTTGGAAGAGAGCTACTGTAAATTCCTGCAAGTACAACACCTATACTGAAAATCACTATGAAGCAAGCTCAAAATTAAATAAAATACCTGAGTATCGAAGAAAGGACTGCTGGTAAATACTTACATATTCAATGCCATCATAAAACTGAACTACTGGTCAGAACAACTGAAAGCCACCGAAATTATATCGGGTGTTCTTTTTAGAGTGATAGAACTTTCGATAAAGATAACTGTGATTTGACAGAAGGTAGAAGCAATGTTGTTTTGATATTTCTGTTGAAATTCATTTTAAAAATCAGTGTTCTATTCGTCAAACTTATAGAGCACTTCGTGAAATTTATGGTTTATATAATAGTCCATCAAAGCAGCTTATTCGTCGAACTATCGATAGATTTCGGACAACATCTTTCTCTACTCGATACAACAACAACAAGACAAAGAACTGTACGTACAGAAGAAATTATCGCTGCTGTAAGTTATAGTGTTAATGATGGTCCAGATTTGTCTATTCGTAACACAACACAACAAGTTGGACTCTGTGCATCCACCACATGGAAAATTTTCCGTAAAGATCTTGGTCTACACCCATACAAGATCCAACTAGTTCAAGAACTAAAGCCACTAAACCATAATAAGCGATTAGGCCCTAGAACAGCTTGAAATTGATCCACTATTTTATCGTAAAATTGTGTTTAGTGATGAAGCTCATTTCTGCTTTGAATACTCACAAAAAATTTCAGCCTACCGATCGATGATCCATAGAGCCTTTTCTTTCCCCCTGGTCAAGAATAACCTTAGAATTGAAATTGATACTATAAAAACAATAGCCGCAAACAATGGTTTCAGTCATTGGATAATAGATAAAATAATTAAACACAAAATGTACCAAATACCCATGACCCAAATTCACCCTTCTATTAAAACAGAAAAAGCCAAAGAGTTCATTTCTCTTACTTCGGTGACATAAGTGAAAAAATAGCCAATAATATGTCAAACTTGATATCAGAATAGTTTCCAAACCAGAAAATGAATTATCGTTTCTGTTATTCAATGCAAAGGATCCAACCCCAAATTTACTAAAATCTGGAGTTAACATGTTCAACCTACAATAAAAAATACTAAGGTCAGACAGGAAGTTTATTTTATACAAGATATAATGAAAATCGAATGGATTTCTCCAAAAATAAAAGAAGCTCTACCGTCGCAAAACATTGTATCGAGAATGGCCAAATATCCCCAACAATCGACAACCTAAAAATATTACATGTGGAATCAAAAAGAACGAAGCTTAACTATCTGGAGTCCATTGAAATTTATAAATTGGTATAAGAAAATATTCTTGAGATGATGAATGATCAAATTGATCTATGTAATTCCCAAATTTTCAATGCATTCAAATAACATCCTACCCTCATAATTACCCAAAAATTTTTATTTTTTCTAACATCTAGCCGAGACAAAATTCCTGTAACTCTCACTTTTTTATTATCACTACGTTGTACCTGAATCTACATAAAATACCCTGTACCATGTGCTTAGGGGTCAGTTGCCCGAAGATGATTGTAAGTTTGAAACTAGTTGCAAAAATGTAAACCTGCATATTGTAAGACATCTTAAAATTGTTGGTAGTAAAACGTAGTAATAAAAAATTTGTTTTAATCTATCAAAAGTCTTAGAAAGACTGTTGCTTTAAAGATTAAACTTCGACCCAAATACAGTGGAGTGGATACCAGATCATCAGTTTGGATTCCAGTCAAACCACTCCACAATACAGCAAATTCATAGAAATAATTATGAAATAAGTCAAGCGCTTGAACAATGGCAATACTGTTCATCAGCATTTTTGGACGTCAGTCAGGCTTTCGATGAAGTCTGACATCCTGGTTTGCTCTATAAAATCAAAATATATCTTCCTGATTGTTATTATGAATTATTGAAGTCCTGTCTTAGTGAAGGATGATTCAGAGTGAGAGTTGGTAGTGAGGAATCGAATTACTTCCCAATACAATAAGGAGTTCTTCAGGGAAGTGTCATTGGACCACTGCTGTACGTGCTATCTACCGCTGACTTGCCTTCAAGTCCACGTACCCTATTGGGAACTTTCACAGATGATCCATGCATTCTAGCTGTCAACAAAGATTCACAAAACGCCACCAATAAATTACAGAAACATTTGAATGAAATCCAAAAATGGCTCCACAAGAAGAAAATCCAAATAAATGAGTCCAAATCTGTGCAAGTGAATTTCACGTTACGGTGAGGCCAGTGTCCAACTGTATACTACTCTGTCAAGAAAGTACCGGGAATTTTCAATTAAAACAACATTTTTACATTTAATCGTCAAAATTTATTGGGTCGCCTTCAAAATAGGCTCCATTTGCTCCAATACATCTATGCCAACGGCACTTCCAATTATCGAAACATTTTTTATAGGCGCTTTCCGGGATGGACTTTAGCTCTCGCGCCGAATTTTGTTTTATGGCTTCAATCGACTCAAAACGGGTGCCATGAAGGGGCAATTTTAGTTTTGGGAAGAGGAAAAAGTCGCAGGGAGCCAAATCCGGCGAATACGGTGGTTGCTGAAGCACGTTTGTTGAGTTTTTGGCGAGAAAGTCAGTCACAATCGTAGCTCGGTGAGAAGGCGCGTTATCGTCATGCAAAATCCATGAGTTGTTCGCCCACAAATTTGGCCGCTTCTTACGGATACGCTCACGCAAACGTTTCATAACGCCTAGGTAATACTCCTTGTTTACTGTCTGACCCTCTGGAATGAATTCGTAGTGCACCACGCCACGGATATCGAAGAAAACAATGAGCATCACCTTCATTTTCGAGCGGCTTTGGCGTGGTTTTTTCGGTTTCGGCTCATTTTTTGCCACCCATTCCGATGATTGCTGGCTTGTTTGCATATCGTACTCGTAGACCCAGGTCTCATCACCAGTTATAATGCGTTCCATGAATGTAGAATCGGAATTACAGCGATCCAGCATGTCTGAAGCAACCTGTTCGCGATGACGTTTTTGAAGAAAATTCAGGTCTTTCGGTACGAGTCGTGCGGCCACCTTTCTCATGCCCAAAATATCAATCAAAATCGTACGTGCGGACTCGTGGGATATCTTAAGATCATGTGCTATCTCTCTCAAGCTGGTACGACGGTTTTCCAGCACCCTTTCCTTAATTTTATCGACGTTATCTTCGATCGAAGCCGTCGATGGGCGACCACTTCACGACCGTCCTTGAAGGCTCTGTACCACTGATATGCACGAGTTTTCGATAGAGCATTATCACCAAAGGCCTTTTGCAACATTTTCAATGCATTGGCACACGAAAATTCATTTGCAACACAAAACTTTAAACAAATTCTTTGCTCAACGTAATCACCCATAGTAAAAATCGGCACGCACTCTGACATCGACTGACTTAATCAGCTGTTGCAAACACACTAGTTGACAGATCCCACTCAAGCTTGGCATAGTAATTAAGGACAGTGGTACCAACCTAGGAAAAAAAATTTTTACCTGCCTCATTGCCCCGCCAGAGGTCTCAAGTACAAAATACTTGGGCAGACATTTAGATAGCAGACATACTTGGAAAGAATACATAATTAAGAAAAGGAAGCAAATAAATAGACTTAAAGACATGAGAACTTAATTGGCGCCTAGGTAGGAAATCTAAATAGGCATTCGGAAACAAGATACTCATCTATAAAACAGTAATAAAGCCTATATGGGCATATGGTATCAAGCTCTGGGGATGTAAAGGGTCTTTCAATGGGAACGCCTCATTTTTAAATTGACATTACTGACGCATGGCAGCCATAGTTTACTTGTGACATTGACAGTTGTATTTGTCCATGTCTACCATTTAATCATGGAAACGTAAACACTCTAACAACGTTTACAAATAACCCAAATTTATTATGAAAATTCGCGATCTGTTACTCTAACCTGAGATGAGATGAGGCTCATTTCTAGTTAAAGGGTTACAGTATCTGGAGTGGTGATAAGCCTGAAGAATATCAAGAACTACCATTACATTCTGACAAACTTACTGTGTGGTGCGGATTTTATGCTGCGCATTTTGTTTCAACGAAGCTCATGAGGCGGTAACTGTCAATGGAAATCGTTATCGTCCAATTGATGACTGATTTTTTATGATCCGAATTGGTTCGTCTTGATTTGCAGAACACGTGATTTCAACAGGACGTTGCCACTTGTCATACTGTCAATGACACAATGACTTTATTGAATCCAAAATTCAGTTATTCGATTATTTCAAGAAATGAATTTTTTTAAATCATAGACCCAGAAAAGCATTCCATTTCTACCTACTGTTAGTTCTCATTGTGGCTTCGATCGAGGATTCAAATTCTTTGGAAATTACATATATGGGTATCGAATAATAGACGCTGGTTCCGTTATGAAAGGTGCCAATTCAAGACAATGAGGAAAGTGACGTTTCTGATGCCGATTAACCGTCGCTCCTTTTATAACTGTGTTGAATGAAGGTTATTGGTTGAAAGTGAATCGTAAAGTTGCTTTAAGTGGCATCGTGGCATCGCAAATTCTTGAAAATTAATTGTTGTTCGGATAGAAATAATTAAAGATCCTATTTATCGAAGCCAATAAATAAACCAACAGATACACGAAAGTCATTGAAATTAATAAATAAATATTTAAAGGAGACAAAATTTTGTTTCTGGTCTTACCTTTAAGAACACCAATTGCCTTTTAAGAACATGAACACACTTAAAGGACCTCTCAAAGAATATAATTTATTTGAAATATTTAATATATTTAAATATTCGAATAAGTTAATTCAGAAATCTCTAAAAACATGCACTATATCTTCAAAAAACAAATATAATTCTGAGCAATTCCTTCTTCAGTCCTGAATAATATTCCAAATATCAAAATCAAAAAACTAACCTATATCAAAACCTCACCACGTGTAAAGGACTAATGCTTCGAAACACAGATCAACTTTATAATTCAAATTTATGATAGATTGGGCCGTTGCTTGGTAGAAATCAGTTGTAATTGTCATTATAAAATAAAACACTTGTTTACATTTTCTACTTTATTTTTGGTATTGACGTACGTTTCGTCTTTGCTAGAAAGACTTCATCAGAATACGAAGTAACAGTTGTTGTACAAACTCCATCCCATTGAATTTGATTGTCTAGACATAAATATTAGAGAAAAAATAGATAAACGTATTCATAAAAAATATTTGAATCAACGTAAAAAACTTAAAAACCTTATCAAAACACAAAAAACAGATAAAACTTCAGTCAACACCACCCACAAGTTCAAATTTTCAGATCATGTATTTTTTGAAAATTTCATAAATTTATCCACAACTCAGTTTAACACAAAAGAAATATCACTCCTAAATAAAGGCTTTAAACATAATATGGTAATTAAAAATAAACAAAATATCGACACATTAATTATAGAAACAGAATTAGCTTTAAAAAACTGTAATAATCAAACAAAATTTGCCGCAACTGATATAATAAAATCTTTCAATCCCCAAACACCTATAAACAGAAACCTTTCCACACTCAAATCAATCAAAACAAAAACCAAAACAAACTCTCTAATTTTCACTAAAGCCGATAAAGGCAATTCAATCATTGCAATAAACAAGACAGATTACATTGAGAAAACCGAAAATTTTATTAATTCTGCCAAATATAACATCTTAAACAAAGACCCAACTCAAAAGTTTCAAAAAGCCATAAAAAATGCATTAAAAGATACACAAGTCATTATAACAGATAGAGAAAAATATAGATTGATTAATAGTAATCCCCAACCACCAGAATTATACTCTTTCATTAAATTACATAAAGAAAATTATCCCATCAGACCCGTAGTTCCATACTGTACAGCACCGGCCTTCAAATTATCTAGACACCTCATTGAAATAATAAAAAAACACACCAAATTTTCATCTAAATATTCCATAAAAAACTCAGCAGAACTAACTAAAAAAATTAAAGATATAACTTTACCTAACAATGCAAAATTGATTTCGTGGGATGTTAAAAACCTTTTTCCTAGTGTCCCCCCAATGGAAACATTAAAACTGATAGAAGAACTTTTAAATTATAACAAAGTAAACCCCGTCATAAAATCAGAAATAATACACTTATTAAATATTTGTATAAACCAAAATTTCTTCAAATTTAACAATACTTTATATACTAGCGAAGAAGGTTTAATCATGGGAAATCCACTAAGCTCTTTACTCGCGGAAATCTTCATGGATTTCCTAGAAAACAAAATTCATAAACATCCGTTCAAAAAATACATCCTTTATTGGTATAGGTATGTGGATGATATAATTGCATGTTTCGTAGGTACTAACAGACAAATATCAACATTTGAGAATTTTATAAATAATCTCCACCCAAAAATAGTTTTCACTTCAGAAATAGAACATAATGAATTCATCAACTTTCTTGACCTCACGATAACTAGAGAAAACAATAAACATAACTTCGCAATTTATCATAAACCATCACAAACAGATACCATTATACACCGTAATTCTTTTCATCCATTCCAACACAAACGAGCAGCTCTCCATAGTATGATATACCGTTTATTGAACATTCCACTAAACCAAGTCAATTTCCAAAAAGAAAAATGTATAATTAAACAAATAGCTTACAACAATGGATATAATACATCTCTAATAGATAATTTAATTAACCAACGTATACACAAAAACACAATAAAAGAAATTTATCCAGTAACATCTGATCTATCTGAACACAAATACGTTAGCCTCACATATCTCGGAAACATTAGTATTCAACTAAAAAACCTACTCAAAAAAGAAAATATTAAAGTCTCTTTCAAGACAAACAATCCTATTAGCAAATACATCAAAAACAATAAAAACAGTATGGATAAACTTCAATTATCAGGTGTATACAAACTCACTTGCCCAGATTGCCCAAAGATTTATATTGGTAGAACAGGTAGAAATTTCGGTACACGCCTAACCGAACATAAAAGAAGTTTCGATAAAAATAAAAAAGATTCACATTATGCTAAACACCTTCTTGAAAATAACCATTCTTTCACAAAAGAAATAGAAATTCTACATGTTGAAAATAGAGGTCTAAAATTGAACTTATGGGAAATTTACGAAATAAATAAACATAAAAACAGCAATAACCTAGTAAATGAACAAATAGATTTTTATTACACCCCTCTATTCAATATTTACAAGGGATCGAGTGAACACGATTCTGAAGGGAATATTCTTTGAGAAAACCAACCCGACGAACAATTAAAAACACATGTACACCTTCTGTAAAAAATCTTACAAATTCATTGTACAACAACTGTTACTTCGTATTCTGATGAAGTCTTTCTAGCAAAGACGAAACGTACGTCAATACCAAAAATAAAGTAGAAAATGTAAATAAGTGTTTTATTTTATAATGACAATTTATAATTCAAGATTGATCTATGTTCTAACATTAGAACATAGGTTAGAACATAGATCAATCTTGAATTATAAAGTTGATCTGTGTTTCGAAGCATTAGTCCTTTACACGTGGTGAGTTTTGGAATATTATTCAGGACTGAAGAAGGAATTGCTTAGAATTATATTTGTTTTTTGAAGATATAGTGCATGTTTTTAGAGATTTCTGATTAACTTATTCGAATATTTGAATATATTAAATATTTCAAATAAATTATATTCTTTGAGAGGTCCTTTAAGTGTGTTCATGTTTTCAAAAGGCAATTGGTGTTCTTAAAGGTAAGACCAGAAACAAAAATTTTGTCTCCTTTAAATATTTATTTATTAATTTTAATGACTTTCGTATATCTGTTGGTTTATTTATTCCATTTGACATTATATATTGAGTTTTTTTTGGTGTAGGTTATGTTTTTGATTTTGATATTTGGAATGTTGAAAAAGGGCTGAAGACGGGATTATCTAGAATTATATTTGTTTTTTGAAGATATAGTGCACATTTTTTTAGAGATTTTTGAAATAATTTGTTCGAATATTTAAATATATTGAATATTTCAAATAAATTATATTCTTTGAGAAGTCCTTTAAGTGTGTTCATGTTTTTATAAGGCAAGTGGTATTTCTTAAAGGTAAAACCAGAAACAAAATTTTGTCTCCTTTGAATATTTATTTATTAATTTTAATTACTTTCGTATATCTGTTGGGTTATTCATTTCATTTGACATTATATATTGAGTTTTGATTATATACGTCTATTAAATGTAAGCGGTGCTTGTTAGACATAAATTTATTTCTAAAAGTTTTTTGAATGAAATTTTCTTGAAATTAAAATTGTAGAAGATAAACATATTTCAATTTGTTTTGATATTAAAATTTTGTTATATTTCTTCTATCAAGTAAAAAGCCTTTCTATTTTATATCGAGTTTTGATTATATACGTCTATTAAATGTAAGCGGTGCTTGTTTTAGACATTAATTTAATTCTAAAAGTTTTTTGAATAAAAAATTTTTTCGTAATTAAAATTGTAGAAGATAAACATATTTCAATTTGTTTTAATATTAAAATTTTATCCTATTTATTGATCATCTGCACAACTAACTAAGAATTTCCAGAAATAACGATAAGAAAAATATATGCAAAAAGAAATAGAAGTATCCATCAATTTATAGAAGTAAAGATAAAGAAAAATCTTACGCCATCTTCCTGAAACTGGTCTATTCCTCATATCCATGCCATATTTTATCCTCTTTATTGTCCCATATACAGTACTTTTTCCCAGTTCAGTCAATTGCACTAAATTTTTAACGTTTCGAAAACCTTTTCTATACAAATTTTCTACCTGTTTTCGCTTTTTCAGTTGCGACATTATTTCATGAATTGTTTACCTGTTGACAATCGACAATATTTGCCAAATTGAGTTGCCATGCAACTTCGGTCATAGCCGACTATCTGCACAACTTATTTTACTTTTGTCTTAAAAAGTATATCAAAATTATGAAAAATAATAAATTCCGGATACTTTCTAGACGGACTATAATAAAGGTATATCAAATAAATATATTATTTGATAATCTATTCACGTAAGGAATGGAAATGTATCTTTCAGTCAAAACTGTATATACTAAATAATTACAATTGAGCTTTGTTTTTCTTGGATACTTTCTCAATGAACTATATATATGTATTTGAGTAAAGCTTACAGAAAAGAACTGCTGGCCACGGATGGACTTTCTGAGATGGAGTTGTGGAAGATCGCGATTGGAAAGGATAAGTAATGCAGAAAGTAAGAGGCAGATGAACAGAGAGACATTATGGACGACGTAGATAAGAAACAATTGACTTGGTTTGGACATACAAAACGAATGGGGAAAACAAGGTGGCCAGGATAAGTGTTGGAATGGATACCTGCAGGAAAACGAAACAAAGGAAGACCAAGACGGAAC
Organism: Megalocaria dilatata; assembly: GCA_034642435.1. NCBI lineage: Eukaryota > Metazoa > Arthropoda > Insecta > Coleoptera > Coccinellidae > Megalocaria > Megalocaria dilatata. The sequence continues at coordinate 47,303,719 of CM067861.1, forward strand.
TCGAGAGATGACGTCGAAGATAACATGAAGAGAAATGTGTTTTGACAGAAGGAGTTGGAAACTGGGGAACGGAGAGGCGTAGATAATGCGAAATATATATATATATATATATATATATATATATATATATATATATATATATATATAACTACCGATTCAATTAAATTTTTACAAAGAAAGATAATTGGACCATACGCAATAGGAACTTTTTGTTGCAAATTCGAATGACCTTGTGAAATTTGTCCAGAGATAACTGGTGCACCCGGTATACATTCCCGATATTTCGCGTTCTAATAAGGTGACACAGTCCTTCCTATTCTGCATCGAGGGAAGGATGCAATTACGTATCTAACTCGAAAACGACCGATGGAGAATGTAATGATTTCCCCCGTGCTATCGGAATAACTGTGAACCCTTCGCGGCATACCGCTATGTTTGATGATCTGGAGCAACCTTCACCGAGAAATGCAATTGAGTGCAAGCAGAAGAGTAAAAACTGCCTGGGACGCCGTTCTGCTAACTGATTCCTGCACGGAATTGTTTCCTCTGCGGTCTTATTTGCATTCGTGAGATTACAGTACTTTAGAGGTAAAAATTTTGGAACAAAAAGGTTGAACACGGCGGAAGAAGACTGGGATATCCTGATGCCAGCAGTTAATAGGTCTCTTTGATTGATATGGTCATTACTTGGTGGTAATTAGAAAATATATAAGAGACACTATTTCACAAAAATGTTCATAATACAACAATTGCTTCACCACGATGTGGCTTCTTCAGGTATATACATTCTACTGGCTGATGGTGTCCAGTGTAAACGAGTTTGAATACATTTTAGGTACGTGACAAAATAATGCTAATAAATGCCGTTAGGAGGGATACTCAGTAATAGAGATTTGTCAACATCTGTTTGTTCATTTAAAAGGATTTAACGAGCATTGTACCTGTCGATTTCAAGAAATTCTAAAAGTGTTAATCTATCAGGTGATAGAACTTTAAATTGAAATAAAACAGATTTAAATTAAGATTGAAGCCAAATTTTCTTTTTATTTGGAAGATAGTTTTATGTCATTTATGTTTTAAAAATAATTTCCGGCATGTTTCCACCACGACTAGCTCTGAGGAACCGCATTCGACCAGACCAATTTTGGACCACTTTTTCGAGTAATTCAGGCCTTATTTCATCAATAACACGAGTTATGTTGACTTCCAAAGCGTATATTGTTTCTGGTTTAGCAGCATAAACTAATGACTTGACATAACACCAAAGAAAATAATCCAGTGGAGTTATGTCGTATGATCTTGGAGGCCAATTAATTGGACAATTTATCGAAATAATGTTATCGCTAAATCTTTCTTTCAATAAATCAATTTTTACGGTAGCAGCATGAGGTGTAGCACCATCTTGTTGGAACCAAAACACTTCTGGGTAGATACCATTCAAATTTTGAAACAAATAATCATTGATCATCGATCTGTAACCAGCATCATTCACTGTAACATTAGCTCCAGCATCGTTTTTAAAGAAATATGGACCGATGATGCCTCCGGCGTGTAAAGCACACCATACAGTGCATTTTTCAGGATGCAATGGAACCTGCAGAACTTCTTGAGGATTGTTTTCACTTCATATACGGCAATTTTGCTTGTTTACATTGCCGTTCAACCAGAAATGAGCTTCATCACTAAACACAATTTTACGATAAAAAAGTGGATCGACTTCAAGCTGTTTTAGGGCCCAATCAGCAAACAAACGACGCTTATTATGGTCACGTGGCTTTACTTCTTGAACCAGTTGGATCTTGTATGGGTGTGGACCAAGATCTTTACGTAAAATTTTCCATGTGGTGGATGCAAAGAGTCCAATTTGTTGTGAACATCGACGAATAGACAAATATGGATCATCATTAACACTATGACTTACAGCAGAGATATTTTCTTCTGTACCAACAGTTTTTTGTTTTGTTGTTGTTGCATCGAGTAGAGAAAATGTTGTCCGAAATCTATCGATAGTCCGACGAATAAACCATAAATTTCACGAAGTTATTCCTATCACTCTGAAAAAAACACCCCTTATTTCAAAAATAGTTTCAATTACAACGCAGATTTCTTCAAAACAATCAATAACCTTACTACTTACATAAAAAACCATAAGGATCGAACAAATAAAGAAAATAAATTTGGAGTCTACAAGTTGACTTGCATCGATTGCCCTTCAGTATATATTGGCCAGACTGGTAGATCATTCAAGCAAATAATCTTGAGGAATTCAGACATAATTTCAACAATAACAATGAAATTATCCACGTCGAAAGAAAAAGTTCTAGATTAACACTCTTAGAATTTCTTGAAATCAAAAGGTACAATGCACGTAAAATCCTTTTGAATGAACAAACAGATGTTTACAAATCTCCATTACTGAATATCTTTCCCTAATGGCATTTTTTAGCGGCAAACTCCAATAAACACCCCAAGTTTTTATGACTTGTTCTTCCATTATTTCGTCACGTACTCAACACTGTATTTAAACACGGTTACACTGGCCAGTAGAATGTAGATACCGGAAGAAGCCACATCGTGGTGAAACAATTGTTGTATTATGAACATTTTTGTGGAAATGAAAATACCGTTTCTTATATATTATTAAAGTTTATAGGTCTCTTCCTTTCTTATGGAAACAATTATAATCATATATTGTTTTCTCTCAAATCATTTGATGAAACATTTTGTGTAAATAAGGTAGACAAATACGCTTGGCTTAAGTTTCACAAAATTTTATTTATGTTGTTGACATCTATGTGTTTTGCGTTTCAACCTATTTTCGAAACTAAGGAGAATTTAAAATAAAATATAAAAAGGCTTTTTACTTGATAAAAGAAATATAACAAAATTTTAATATCAAAACAGATTTAATCTGTTAGTCTTCTACAATTTCAATTTCAAAAAAAATTTTATTCACAAAACCTTTAGAATTAAATTAATGTCTACAATAAGCACCGCTTATATTTAATAGACGTATATTGAGTTTTGATTATTTACGTCTAATAAATATAAGCGGTGCTTATTGTGGACATTAATTTAATTTTAAAAGTTTTTTGAATAAGAATTTTTTTGAAATTAAAATTGTAGAAGACTAACAGATTAAATCTGTTTTGATATTAAAATTTTTTTCAAACAAGGAGAATTTACTCAACATTACAATTTTTACAGGGTGTCTCAGAAATCAACGTCGAGCCGGAACTTGGTGACTAGGTAAGTCGTACTGGTTATCAGAAAAATTTAAAAAAATCTTTGCGGCAAGATGTAGAGCTAGCGATGAAAATCAGTTAAATTCTTTATATTGAATATTAAACAGAGTAACTCTATATGCCTGGCTACAAATTTTAATTTGAAAAAATTTCTTGAAAAGTTTTTAATATTAAATTAAATAAATGCTTTAGAAAATACTGTTTCATTTTTACTACATTTAGAAATAACACTTATTACAAAGTACACAGGAGACAAAAGAATCCAAAGAAAATATAGGATATTTATTAATGTAGATATTTTTTATTGATTGTTTTTTTTTTGTTGACATGAAAGTGGACTGAAGATTATCGGGAGAATTTCAAATTGCGATTTTGAAGAGTTTTTTGAATGAGCATTTTGAAGGAGGGTTGTTTCGAAGAATTTCTCAAGTTGATGTTGGGAAATTTTAGATTCGAATTTGCTTTTCATAACACTGTTATGAAACACCAAATGTTTGTTGAGTAGGTTCTATCAATATTCTATATTTTCTTTGAATTCTTTTATCTCCTTTTGATACTCTCTAATAAATGTTAATTCTATATGTGTACTCAAAATGAAACAGTGTTTTTTAAGGCATTTATTTAATTTAATTTAAAAATGTTCCAATAAATTTTGATGAATTTTATAAAAATTAAAATTTGTGGTAGAATTACTCTGTTTGATATTTAATATAGCGGGTGTTTTTTTTAGAGTGATAGAACATTCGATAGGGATAACTGTGATTTGATAGAAGTTAGAAGGCATGTTGTTTTCAGATTTCTGTTCAGTAAGCATTGACAAATTATAGTAGAAAGACTCACGCCGCAACAACGTTTACAAATTGTTGAAATTTATTTCCAAAATCAATGTTCTATTCGCCAAACTTATAGAGCACTTCGTGAAATTTATGGTTTACATAATCGTCCATCAGAGCAGCTCATTCGTCGAACTATCGATAGATTTCGTACAACATTTTCTCTACTCGATGCAAAAACAACAACAAGACAAAGAACTCTACGTACAGAAGAAAATATCGCTGCTGTTAGTCATAGTGTTAATGATGATCCAGATTTGTCTATTCGTCGACGTTCACAAGAAGTTGGACTCTGTGCATCCACCACAGATCCAACTGGTTCAAGAACTAAAGCCACTTGACCATAGTAAACGTCGTTTGTTTGCTGATTGGGCCCTAGAAGAGCTTGAAGTTGATCCACTTTTTTATCGTAAAATTGTGTTTAGTGATGAAGCTCATTTCTGGTTCAACGGCTATATAAATAAGCAAAATTGCCGTATATGGAGTGAAAACAATCCTCAAAAAGTTCTGCAGGTTCCATTGAATGCTGTAAAATGCACTCTATGGTGTGCTTTACATGCTGGAGGCATCATCGGTCCATATTTCTTTAAAAACGATGCTGGAGCTAATGTTAATGTGAATGGTGCTCGTTACAGATCGATGATCAATGATTATTTGTTTAAAAATTTGAATGGTATCGACCCAGAAGTGTTTTGGTTTCAACTAAGATGGTGCACCTCATGCTGCTACCGTAACAATTGATTTATTGAAAGAAAGATTTATTTCGAGAAATAGTCCAATTAATTGGCCTCCAAGATCATGGGACATAACTCCACTGGATTATTTTCTTTGGTGTTATGTCAAGTCATTGGTTTATGCTGATAAACCAGAGACAATAGACGCTTTGGAAGCCAACATAACTCGTGTTATTGATGAAATAAGGCCTGATTTACTGGAAAAACTGCTCCAAAATTGGTCTGATCGAATGCGGTTCCTCAGAGCTAGTCTTGGTGGACATATGCCGGAAATTATTTTTAAAACATAAATGTCATAAAATTATCTTTCAAATAAAAAAAAATGGCTTCAATCTTAATTTGAATGTGTTTTATCTCAATTTAAAGTTCTATCGCTCTAAAAAAAACACCCGATATTCATCAAATCATTTGATGATAAAGAGGAAATACCACTCGATATATCTAGGAACGGTTGCAAATTTCCTTTTAATTTCAATATTCCTGCTTTATTCGTCTTCGAAGAACAGATGGGACCAGAATTCAAGATTGTCTTGCAGCACCAAGGCTTATGTACAGATACAGCCTTATATAGAATCGAATGCAAACCGGTATGCAAATCAGTTTATTTCGAGCAATATCGCATTTCCAACTCTTTGAACAACTGTATTTTCGCACTTATCGGGTTTATTGAACGTTTCGTAAGATTATATTTGATCTTCCAGCGTCCATATTGCTTACTGCTCAAATTAAATTGGATAAAATTGTTTCATTCTTCAAGCGACCTATAATTCGTGTATATTGAGGGCGAAAATCGATTATTCAGGACTGACTTCATTGGTACCTTGAAGAATAACAAGGCTCAAGGCTGATTAGTCTTGCCACTCTCAAGAGTTGCTCAAGAGTTGTTGGAAACGAGGCAAATTAGCAGATTGAGCTACATCGAATCGTTTATATGAATCGTTTTCGATATGTTAATAATACCAATTGAAAGGAATTCTCTATAACCATCAATTTAATATCTAGCGTAGTAGATATGAAGAGATGCACTGGAAGAATAATATCAAGTCATGAAAACTCTTACACAGAAGTTTATTGTTTTTCCTGCAAGTATTAACTTGATTTTTTACTTGATAGAAGCTTTTTTTCAATATCTTAAATATCAAACAGAGTGTACCTCATAAAATAATAAGGAACGGTTTTTTACTTGATAGAAGGATATAATTACAAAATTTGAATATCAAAACAGATTAAATCTGTTAGTCTTCTATAATTTTAATTTCAAAAAATTTAGTTAAGAAACTTTAAGAATTAAATTAATGTCTTTATAAGCACTGCTCATATTTAATAGACGTATAAAATCGAAATTCATCATACAATATCAAATGGAATTAAGAAAAACCAACGAATATAAATTTTCAATTAAAATTAATAAATAAATAAACAAACATTTTTGTTTCGTTCCAGGCATGCGTACTGAACTCTTCAGACAAACGTACGAAGCCCTGTTTGTTACATAATGTATTGTTTTCTGATCCTATATTTATGAAAAATAACTCTTTCTCAAAAATATAAAACATAATTTCAAGAACTTCTCAAAAACTAATTTATTTGAAATATTTAATATATTATATTTAAATAAATTACTTCTGAAAATCTCAAAACAAGTGGCACATCGTTAAAAAATAATTAAAATTCAGATAAGACCTTTACATATAAAAAATAATAAAATCAATTAACAATAAATAGACTTACCGAATGGAATCTTCAGAAATATGTGATTTTCAGGAACATTCACATAGGTACATTTAATATCCAAGGTACTTGTACTTCTGAAGATTGCATTCGGTAAGTCTATTTATTGTTAATTGATTTTATTATTTTTTATATGTAAAGGTGAACTGGTCTTATCTGAATTTTAATTATTTTTTGACGATGTGCCACATGTTTTGAGATTTTTTGAAGTAATTTATTTAAATATATTAAATATTTCAAATAAATTAGTCATGAAATTCTTGAAATTATGTTTTATATTTTTGAGAAAGAGTTATTTTTCATAAATATAGGATCAGAAAACAATACATTTTGTAACAAACAGGGTTTCGTACGTTTGTCTGAAGAGTTCAGTACGCATGCCTGGAACGAAACAAAAAATGTTTGTTTATTTATATTTTAATTTTAATTGACAATTTATATTCGTTGGTTTTTCTTAATTCCATTTGATATTGTATGATGAATTTCGATTTTATACGTCTATTAAATATGAGCAGTGCTTATAAAGACATTAATTTATTTCTTAAAGTTTCTTCAAAAAAATTTTTTGAAATTAAAATTGTAGAAGACTAACAGATTAAATCTGTTTTGATATTCAAATTATGTCCTAACTATATTCCTTTAAGAGTTACAGGATGTTTTATGTATTTTATCAAATCCTTCAATCGGCATACCTCTTGAACGCCTGCATGGATCTTTATGAAAACTTAAGGGAATGAGTATAGGCCAATACCAAATATTCATAATTACTTATCGATAGCACAGGTCCGGATTGAGAATTTTAAATTTAGTTACTTTTTGTACTCCCTTAAAGATATTCGAAAGATCGAAACACGTGGCAGCATTCTAAATGAACTCTGAAACAGAAAAACTGTGTGACCTTTTTCTTTCAATGAAATTATGATGAAGATGATAGTTTTCAAGTTATGCTATGTATTTAGTGGAAAAATTGTGAAACGATACAAAATATTAGAATCTCCAAGAATTTTACAACGAAAGATAATTGTACCATACCCTATAGGAACTTTTTTGTTGCAAATTAGCTTGTGATCTTAGGCTAGAGATAATTTGGGCAGTTTTTAAATTTTGTGCACTCAGTATACAAACGATACCATCATGAAACCATCGTATTGACATTTTTGCCACCTTATATGATGAATTTGATTCTTCAAATCCAAAAACCATAGTTAGTGCCACATATCATTCAGTACATCATAAGCCTTAGACAATTCTTAAAACCAACTATTAGCTCTCTTATATTTGTTCTAAAGGTAATAAAGCGCCAGTGCATTCCACAGAACACAAAACCATTATTGTTTACCTCGCGCACCTTTGCATAAACCATTACTAATCTTAAATACCAACAGGCATATTCATATGTTAAACTTCCTAAGAGCTCTGCAAACAGTCGGAAAACTTTTCGAAGAAACTTTAAGAAATAAATTAATGTCTTTAAAAGCACTGCTTATATTTAATAGACGTATAAAATCGAAATTCATCATACAATATCAAAGGGAATTAAGAAAAACCAACGAATATAAATTGTCAATTAAAATTAAAATATAAATAAACAAACATTTTTTGTTTCGTTCCAGGCATGCGTACTGAACTCTTCAGACAAACGTACGAAGTCCTGTTTGTTACAAAATGTATTGTTTTCTGATCCTATATTTATGAAAAATAACTCTTTCTCAAAAATATAAAACATAATTTCAAGAACTTCTCAAAGACTAATTTATTTGAAGAGCTAACATAAATGTCATATAATAATCTTTCAAATAAAAAGAAACTTGGCTCAATCTTAATTTAAATGCGTTTTATTTAAACATTAATTTCTATCACTCTACAAAAAACACCCGATACACGACCACTTGTTATCTCAAACTACGATAGAGCACAAATAGTTTTTTTAGTGATTACCATTCGTATTCTATGTTAGTCCACAGAAAGTACATGAAATCTTAAATATCACACAGATTGATCCTGCTGATCTCACTACAAATTTTAATTTTATAAAAACTAATTTTCTCCAAAAATTTTCATAATTAAATTGAAGATAGTTTCAATTTAGTTGACATAGAATTAATTAACACTTATTACACATCAAAAGGAATAAAAGTATCAAGAAAAAATATAGAATATTTATCAAATTATTAAATAAATACTTGAAGGATACAAACTTTTTTTCATAATGTTAATACGTAAACTGAATTCCTCTCAAAAAATGCACAACATAACCTCAAATTTTTTTTGAAAAGAAATCTCTTTAGTAACTTACATAAAAACCCCCCATCTTCAAAGGGCCATTCGGAATTTGGAATTGAAGAAACTTATTTTCGAAAAACTTTTTGAGTTTATGTTGTCCATTTTCGGAGAGGAACTTGCTTTCCTAATACTGTTATGAAACAAAGTTTGTATCCTTCAAATATTTATTTAATAATTCAATTAATATTCTATATTTTCTTTTATACTTCTTGATGCTGTGTATTAAGTTTTAATTCTGAATGTCTACTGAATCGAAACTGTGTTCTCTAAGACATTTATTTAATTTAAAATTTTTATAAAACTGAAGTTTGTAAAGAGGTTACCAGAATAAATCTCCGTGATATTTAAGATATTCTAAAAGCCTTCTATCAAGTAAAAAACCACTTTTTATTATTTTATTTTAAATACACGGAAGTTGTAATATTTTTCAAAACACAGTTATATCTAAAAAATACTGTGCATGAGTGGAAAAACAAAGTGTAATTTTTTTATATAGAATAATATAATAAAAAAATAGATCGGTCCATTTATTGAAATAATCGAATAACCGAATTTTTTTTCCAATAATGATCTGTTGGTTTGAGTTCTTGGGTTAAAACAATTCTGTATGGATGTGAACCAAATTCGCCAGAAAGACGTCTGGAAGATGCCTAGTTCTTGTGAACTTCGAGAATCGATAAATTTCGGTCTTCACGAACACTTTCACGTTCGGCAGCGATATTCTCTTCACTTCTCGCATTCATTTGTCTCACCGGCACTGTAACGTCATGAAGTGTAATGTCGGTTTCAAACTTCTTCACTAAACGTTCAACTGTTCTTTAATCCGGACGATTGTAACGACCAAAAATTGGAGTTAAAGCACGTATAGTTAGAGTGACAGATCGCGATTATTCATAATAAATTTGGATTATTAACGTTGTTGGAGTGTGTACCTTTCCACGATTGAATGGTAGACATTGACAAATACAACTGTCAATGTCACAAACGAACAATGGCTGCCGTGCATAGTAATGTCAATTTAAAATGGGGCGTTCCCATTGAAAGACTCAATTTTTTACAACAAAGTTTCAATTTCCGATAGAAAACCGCTCGAAATGATTTATATTCCTGATATTAAATACATTCACATAACAGATTCCTTCATATAACTGTACTGCACTGTTTCGTATAGTTTAGATAAATTCAATAAAGCATATTGTCTGACAAAACCAGTCCTATAGTTAATAGTGAAAGTATCTAGATAGGTGTATTTTTGAAATGCGAAGGACATAGGCAATATTTTGTCGCGGACCAGTCACTGATATCAAGACAAGAGCTCGACATAATAAAATTGGTTCCCAACGTGTTTATTGCAAAACTTGTTGAAAAACCTGAATTATGTATGTCTATATAATGTGGGTAGAAGAAGGCAAATATGCACACATAACTGTCGAGTTTTTCGACTGTTTGCAGAGCTCTTAGGAAGTTTAACATATGAATATGCCTGTTGGTATTTAAGATTAGTAATGGTTTATGCAAAGGTGCGCGAGGTAAACAATAATGGTTTTGTGTTCTGTGGAATGCACTGGCGCTTTATTACCTTTAGAACAAATATAAGAGAGCTAATAGTTGGTTTTAAGAATTGTCTAAGGCTTATGCTGTACTGAATGTTATGTGGCACTAACTATGGTTTTTGGATTTGAAGAATCAAATTCATCATATAAGGTGGCAAAAATGTCAGTACGATGTTTTCATGATGGTATCGTTTGTATACTGAGTGCACAAAATTTAGAAACTGCTCAAATTATCTCTTGCCTAAGTTCACAAGGTAATTTGCAACAAAAAAGTTTCCATAAGGTATGGTACAATTATCTTTGTAAATATCTGTTGTAAAGTTATTCGAGATTCTACTATTTGATATCGTTTCACAATTTTTCCACTAAAAACATATTATAGCATAACTTGAAAGCTATTATCTTCATCATAATTTCATTTAAAGAAAAAGATCACACAGTTTTTATGTTTCACAGTTTATTCAGAATTCTGCCACGTGTTTCGGTTTTTCGACCATCTTTAAAGGAGTACAAAAAGTGACTAAACTTAAAATTAAAGAAAGGTTTTTTTTATAACATTTAGGACATCTGTGTATTTTTATGGCGCAAGGAAATAACAGCATCCAATATAGGGGTGTCCCCAAAGTGTATTTGGGAATTTGTTAAATTTTCCTTGTTCTCAATGGCTTTTTTGATTGAAAGAATCTTCAAATAGTCCATCAATTTACCCTTATTAACATTTTACAGGGTGTTTTACGAATGATTGTACAGGGCAGATGCAGGACATTTTGGTTAGTTTGAATCAGTGCTCGAAATATGTCCTAACTATATTAGTTTAAGAGATACAGGATGTTTTATATATTTTATCAAAAACTTTCAATCGGCATAACTCTTGAATGCCTGCATGGATCTTCAAGAAAATTTGAGAGAATGAGTATAGGCCAATGCCTAATATTTGCACCCAATCACTTGTCGATAGCGCAGGTCCGGACTGGGAAAATTATATTCTTCATCCCACATCTTGTAAAACACGAATTTTCGAAAGTTAAATTCTCTTCAGAATCTACAATGAATACTCTTTCAAACAAGCTTATTCGAAATAATGGCACACTTCGCATCAATATTTTATGAGCTATTGAATATCTGGAATTTTTGATTCATGGACACATGCATACAAAACGAAATACTTTTCGACATCTTATTTACACTTTCGCAAATAAATTCTTTCATAACCATTCCCCCATCAATTTTCGTATGTGATTCGTTCTCGAAAATTTCCCTACTTCTTTTTGACATCTGCTAGCTGTATTGAATGTTCTGCAGCTTTCAATAGCCTTTCTTTCTGGTCCACTATTTATATTCTCACATGTTTCTTGAATCGATCTGAAGCTTAAGATATCATTTATTTTCAATGCTATGTGAAGGATCTCAGAAGAAATTCGTTTACTCTGAATTCAACCCATTTCAAAATCTAAGTGACTCATGCTAAGAATTTTGACATTTCAAACCAGTGTCAGGTAATTATTGAAATAGGAAAATACGCAAGTGGTAGATGGTTGTGTTTTCATAAAATTTTCATTGAGAGAATTATCGAAATGCGGTCATTCACGAATACTGAGTATACTAATATGTTGTTAGTTTATGGATTTCGTAAGTGCAATGGTCGTGAAGCTACTAGGAAATATCGAAGACTATATCCGGATCGTCGAATTCCTAACTACCAAACATTCGAACATGTTAATCGCTCACTTCGTGAAACTGGACACTTTCCGTCCAGTAAACGAAAAAGAGTTCGATGGTAAACCATGAAGAGATAATAGAAGCTGTCTAAGAAGATCCCTCAACCAGCACTCAGCGTCTTGGTTCAGTTTTATGTTTGCCACATTGTCAGGTCTGGCGAGTTCTGCACCGTGAAAAGTGGCATCCATTTCATTTACAATCCGTCCAAACCTTGGAGCCAGGCGATGAACTACCGAGGATGCGATTTTGCAACTAATAGAGTTGTTTGAAAGAGTATTATTCTGAAGATAATTTCGCATTTCGGAAATTGGATGTATTTAGATGTGGGATAAAGAATGTAATTTTCTCAGTCCGGACCTGTGCTATCGATAAGTCATTATGAATATTTGGTATTGGTCTATACTCATTTCCTTAAGTTTTCATAAAGATCCATGCAGGCGTTCAAGAGGTATGACGATTGAAAGTTTTTGATGAAATACATAAAACATCCTGTAACTCTTAAACGAATATAGTTAGGACATATTTCGAGCACTGATTCAAACTCGCCAAAATGTCCTGCATATGCCCTGAAAGCCTGTACAATCATTCGTGAAACACCCTGTATAAGCCATTGAAAACTATATTTTCTTTTCTTCATAAGGATCATTTATATTCATATAAATTTATTTTGAAGATTGTGGTAAGGTTTCTCTTTAATCATTTTGTCGATTATTTCAGTTCTATAGACATTGTTCACCGCTACAGTTTCAATTGTAATAAGTGAGTATTTTATAAAATTCTCCACGAAACCACCCTTGTCTAAGGAGAATTTTCCGCTCTTTCCAGTGGTGTACACTGAATTCTGATTTAGATGATAGTTTTCAAGTTATGCTAAGTTTTTAGTGAAAAAATTTTAGAACGTTACAAAATAGTAAAATTTTGTAATAACTTCACAAGGAAAGATAATTGGACCATACTGTATAGAAACTTTTGTGTTGTAAATTTGGTGAAGAATCACCTTGTGAAATTTGGCCAGAGATAAATTGGGCACCATGTATAGTTTGATGTGAAATGGACCGTATCTTCTGAATATCAATGAATTTTTCCTAAAGCTGTTATTATAAGTGTAGCGGCTTTCATTTAATAAATTACATATTGTGTGCCTTCTTCACCTGAGATGGCACCTTTCGATAACCTCGATTGGGTTTCTTTCAGAAGATGCGAGATAATATTGGAACTCAAGTTTACGTAATAAAAGGAACGAACTATTTATTCATTAACCATTTTTATATTAACCTAAATATGCACAACACTAAGCCTAATTGATGTTCTACAAATTCGTTGATTTTGCGGCACGTAGCGCCGTTTTGTTGTTGATAAACGTCGTCTACATCAATTTCTTCCATTTCCGACCATAAAAAATCATTAATTCCAAAGATAGACGAGAAATCGACAAACCGGGGTTTCCGTTAAAACTACGGGCCGAGAAGGTGCTTTACCATTAATCAATGGTGCTTTAGTTTCCTGAACTGTGACTGCGAAATTTTCACCATTTTTGTAGTGAATTTCAACATTTTCATCTGCGTTGTTGAAGCTTTTATCGTTTCGTTTTCAGTAATGGCGTAGATTTTACTTGTCAAATGTCAAAAAATGACACCTTCAAACGTGACAGCTGGCTATTCAAAATGAAACCCCCTTTATAATGTGAAATATGCATCTAAAAATTCCACAGGAGGAATTCTGATATTCTCCTACATGAAGATGGAATCGAACAATCCTTCTTGTGAAGATCACGATACTTTCACTAAAACTGAGTGAATTGTGGAGGTCAACGTAGTGCTTTTTTCAATTGTTCACCGATTAAGAAATGGACGATTTACACATCAGTATTCAATTCACGTGCGTAGTCTACGGTCTTGGCATTTAATATTCTACGGGGATTCTGTCATCTGAGTTCATCGACAAAAACGTCGAATCGACTTAGAATGCAAAAACGGACTTGAAAAATTGAAAATCAAGAAGTTTATCTGACGGAGATAATAAATCTTGAAATTATCTTATTGAACGTTTCTCTCGAGTGTATTTTCTCATTCCAAACATTGACAATGGTAGTATTAGTGCTTTCATCTTACATATCATTAGATATGACATACAGGGTGGTCCAACGAAAACTTAGTTATCCCTATCGAAAGTTCTATCACTCTAAAACAAACACCCGATAAAAATCCAAAAATAAATTCGTATTGTGAAGGAATATGATGGTTATAATTTCCTCCACAATTTTCCGTTTATAAATAGCATTATGTCAATCGGAAGTCAACAGTTGGCCTGAATTGAATGAAGAATGAATTTTAAATGGAGGAAATACATCTTTCTGAATTTTTTCACAAGGCAATTAATTAAATACCATAATTCAGGCCTCTACCATGTATATATAATCTTGTTATAACCTCCTCACCTACAATATTATATGAAGATAACGACGCCAACAAGGCCAAGTGATCAATCATATCTCTACAATGACCACACAACTCATTACTACCATTCAATTTCCATGCATTTATTTGCAGGAAGCTAGCTGCATTCTAAAATCGCCATGACTAATACCTGCACCATTAAAATAAACAGAAATAATTAGCGAGCTTGGTATTCCGTGGAATCTACATTGCTAATCGAAAATAACTCCGAGTGCTTGTTTTAAAAATTATGGGTACTTCTCCATATAATGACCTATATTCCAGGAAGACAGCGAGAGTACGCGAAACAATACAGCAGAAAACATCCTGGTTAATAAGGAAGACGATTTGCTTGGTTTAATGCCTCTGGTGATTGTATGAAACAACGGGTACTTATACAGACTGTTTGAGAGACGATGGAGTTGTTTTTGTTGCTCTTTCAACTTATTTTTTTGCAAACTTCAGAGAAGTTCATCCAGCTGATGCTATAAAATCATTTGAGATTTTGTCCAAAACTATAATTTTTAGTTTATCTGCTATGGAATATAATGAATGCGTACCAAACTCCTCAGACTGAGGATAACTGTTTTTTTAAAGAAAGGAAAAACCTATGCACCTACTTGGTGCCCTGAACAGAAAGTGTCCTGTTTACTCTCGTCTTGAACTGTTGAAGATGCATTGAAGGAAACATATCAGCTTGAAGCGTGTTCTGCAACTGGCCAGTTCAGTGGACGAAGGACTTTGGTAGACAAAAGTTCTCATAGTTGTTAATTCAACCACATTCCAAAGCCATAGTGGTGCGTCGGAATCTGGCAGCAATTGGCATCATTTCCTTTAGTTCCATGGAGAATCGACTTGTTCTATAAAACAAGCACAAGTCGGCAACTCTCCTTCTATATTCCAACGACTGCAAACTGGCTGTTTCAGTTGAACAGTCAAACAGTCGGTCTGTCTTTTCTGGATGGAATCCAAAAGTTGTAACGAATGCTTGGGTGCTGAGCTTCAAACGTGAGAGCAGTATTCGAGCCCTGGTCCGCTCTAGTTCTTCTGATGACCTGATATGCAGAGGAATATTTCCTAGCCTTGAACAAATATCCCAACTTATTTGCAGCAGACTTCGCAAAGTCAGTCACATGTTTCCCTTAACAGACCAAAGAGTTGTCAGTCACGCAAAGAAGTTGCATGGAATCCCTTGGCTAAAGCACCTGGTTCTCCATCATCAAGTCACAAATCACGAACTGAGTTTTTTGGAAAAAGTTTTTAAAGAAAGGAAAAACCTATGCACCTAGTTGGTACCCTGAACGGAAAGTGTGCTGTTTACTCTCATCTTGAACTTTTGATGATGCACTGAAAGAAACACATCAGCTTGAAACGGGCTCCACAACTGACCGTGATAATATCTATAGAACAAGCACAGGTCGGCAACTCTCCTTCTATGTTCCAACGACTACAAACTGCCTATTTCAGTTGAACAATCAATCAGTCGTTCTGTCTTTTCTGGATAGAATCCAAAAGCTGTAACGAATGCTTGGGAGCTAAGCTCCAAACGTGAGAGCAGTATTCGAGCCCTGATCCGATCTAGTTCTTCTGATGACCTGATCTGCAGAGGAATATTTCCTAGCCTTCAACAAATATCCCAGCTTATTTGCAGCAGACTTTGCAAAGTCCGTCACATGTTTCCCTTAACAAACCAAAAGAGTTTACAGTAACGCAAAGAGGATGCAAGGAATCCCTTCACTGAAGCACCTGCTTTTCCATCATCAAGTCAGAAATCACGAACTGAGTTTTTTGGAAAAAGTTTTTGTTTGGTTCTTCGAGGGATTGAATTTCACCAGATCTCATTGACCCCATTCATTTGTCTTTTTAAGATCTTCGTTTGGGGAATATATTTGCTGGCGTCTATGGAGGTAAGACTCAAAGGTGCTCAAAGGTTTATCACTGTTGAAAGAGGAGATCAGCCTGCTATAAGCCGCCAAGCTCACAATGTGGTTCTCGGTCGTACTAAGCAAATCGTTTATGGAGTTAGATAGATGGAGTAAGAGGGCGGGCGACGAAACTGAGCCTTGGGGCACTCCAGTGTTCACGCCGAAACCACGGGAACCGACACCAGCAACGACCATATGAGTGATCTAGTTGATTAGGACACAATGGCTGGAATCCCATTTGGTCCGGTTGCTTCCTTGAAATTGAGTACACCAAGCACTCTTGAAGATATTGCTTCATGCAGTTCTTTGGATGATCGCTCAATAATAATCTTACATGAAACGACTCCACCGTGAACGTCTGGCTAAAGTTGTTTACTACTGCTTCTAAAATCATTAAAAATTGTCACTAAAGCTGTTAACTAAAACCATCATAAAAGTATTCAACAACTATCACTAATTATTACAGTCAATGTCATGGTTGTCCATTTATAATCGTTGTTACATAAGTTTTAGTATGATCGTAATATCATAATCTTTCAACAATACTTCCTTAGATCTTGTGTACATTTTTGATAGTTTCTCAAGAGGAACCATTGAGTAATGTTTTATTCAGTGTGAAGATGACTGCTCAGTAATAAGCGTTAGGTAATTTTTTTCTATGGAGCTATTTAGCTCGAAATATCTGCCACCAGAGGCGTTATAGGGTACCATTCGGTCATTACCAAGTACCAATAGACTTTTGATCAATGATCCAGTAATTCAATGATAACTCGTAATCAATAACTACTAGTTGGTCTTATGAAACTAACTTGATCCGAACTTTTTTTCATTAGAGTGATTAAAGATTGCAATTAGAGTTGCTTAAGTCTACCACTAGAGTCGTTAACAATTATCTATTTTGGAATAGTTACTTGAAGAGATGGTTCGAGGCAGATTTACCTCATTTCAACATTTGTTCGATGATCCAATCATACAATGGTAATTGATTATTATTGTTTTCCTGTTTCTCTTATGGAGTTGATTCGATCGGACTGTAATATGAGTCAAGGATCCACCTTTCTAATAAAATCGTAACTTATAAAATTCATTAGTTTTTTATTTATAACCGATCAAAAATGCAAATTTTAAATGGCCCACCCTTTACAACATTTCCAGAAATTTATTACGCCAGCTGGCATATTTTGGTTTTCCTCACTCATTATATAAATTTCATTCGGTTTTAACTAAGGGCAATAAATACTTTACAAACTTTGTTTGAATTTTGTGGCGAACATAGAATACGTAGGATTTTGAAGTACTCTAATTTTTTGTTAATTGATTTTATTTTTTAAATATGAAGGAGAAGACGAAGATCTCATTTAATTTCAAATTGTTTTTGAGGATATACTACATGAGATTTTTTGAAGTTACTTATTTGAATATTTAAATATATCAAATATATGAAGTAAGTTAATTTTTGGAGAATTTCTTAACTTTATGTTTCGGATTTTCGAAAAAGATTTGGTTTTCATAAATATAAGATTAGAAACAAAATTTTGTCTCCTTCAAGTATTTATTTAGTAATTTTAATCGACAATTTATGTTTCGTTGGGTTTTTCATTCCATTTGATATTATATAATGAATGTTGATTTTATATGTTTACTGAATTGAAGCAGTGCTTATAAGACATCAATTTGATTCTAAAAATTTTTGAATAAAATTTTTTTAAATTAAAATTTGTAGGAGGCTAACAGAATAAACCTGTATTGATATTTAAATTTTGTAATGATTCTTTTATCAAGTAAAAACCACTTTTTATTATTTCATTGTATATATAATATATAATTATATTTTGTTTTTCCCCACTTATTATATAAATGTCATTTGGTTTTAACTCAGGCCATAAAATACCTTACAAGCTTTGTGTTATTTTATTTTTTAAATGTGAAGGAGGACTGACGATGATCTTATTTAATATCAAATTGTTTATTGAAGATGTACTTTATGTTTTGGGAGATTTTTTGAAACATATTAAATATTTAAAAGAGTTCGTTTTTGGAGAAATTCTTAAGATTGTTTTGTATTTTTGAAATAGATATGGTTTTCATGAATATAAGGTTAGAAAAAACATTTTGTCTCCTTTAAGTATTTATTTAGTAATTTTAATTGACAATTTATGTTTCATTGAGTTTTCCATTTGACTTTATATAATGAGTGTTGATTTTAGATGACTACTAAATTGTAGCAGTGATTATAAGACATTAATTCAAATCTGAAAGTTTTTGAATGAAATTTTTTAAATTAAAATTTGAAGGAGGCTAACGGAATAATCTATTTTGATATTTGAATTTTTTTCAGAATATTCAGTTTACTTAATTGGAATGAAATGAGAAACTATTTTGTTTTCTATCACTTTATATACTGATTATACAGTGGCTCGAGTTTCGTAGTGATACTTCATTTAAAAACTGAATAAACAAATTATGTATATATGTATTTTTGATTGCTTCAGCAAAACTTCAAAAAGTGGGGTTTGCCACAGGTTCGTCTGCTCATTCAATAGTTTTATTGTCGGTACGTGCATTTTGTATTTGTGGATTTCTATGGATTCCAGGATGTCTATTTTTTTCCTTTCGCTTCCACGTGCAATATTTCGAGATTGTGAAGTTTTGAAGTTTTGCCTAAGCCATCAAGAATCACATATATATATATATATATATATATATATATATATATATATATATATATATATATATATACATATATATATATATATATATATTAATATAATAGTTTAGACATAATTTGTTTATTCAGTTGCAAAATGTAATATCACTATGAAACTCGAGTCACTGTATAATCAGTAAATAAAGTGATAGAAAACAAAAAAATTTCTCATTCCATTCCAATTAAAATGAACTATCACAAAGCAACGGACTACTCCATCCAATATTCAGTTTAAATAACCTAAAAATTTTCAGTTGACAGGATCACGATTGAAAAGGATAAAGGCGCAATTATACGCGTGGAGGACAACAAGTAAAACACTAATGATCTTTCATTATCAAATAGGATAGTGCCGTCTTCTATCAGATTTAATTGGATTTATTAGGGTTGTAGATATATTAATGCTCTGTCGAATATTTTCAAAGTACGGTACTGACCAAAACAAAAGACGTAATGGATTGTATAACGCCAAAATGTAATTTGCAATACACCTACCTCACGCAATGCCTTTCGTGCAAAATGAATACACTTACATATTCATCAACCGATAATCATACGATAAATGGCTGCAAACAAGGCCCACCTGGATCCATCGGTACATAATCATTGGGTATTGCAAAGGACCCGAAAGAGTATTGATCAATTGTTGAACAGATGGAAGTGTTATATAACGAGATACTATGGTCATTTAATCATGTTGAAGAAGGAGGTAGTGGAAAGAATTTAATTATTGAATTTTTGTTTGGGATTTTCCACGGAACACCTACGTAGTTTTAGATTCTAATCAAATTCAGCAAAGCAATATGGGAATACTTGGAGGTTTCGATAGAAACTATTTGGTCCCTCAATTTCGAGTGAAACATAACGTGACATTCATTCACTAGTTTATCGGTAGTTGTGGTTCGAATAGTTGTGTATTTATTATAATCCGTGACCTTACAGGCAAGACACGAAACCAATCCGTGAAATTGACCATTCTCAACGGTGGGTATAGCTCAATATGACTCATTTTTAGCTGGAGGGAATCTGATGAACTCGTAGCATCTTCAATTAGCACGTTTTAAACTCGATATTTGTACCAATCTCTCTTGATCCATCAAATCATGTGAAAAGATTCCAATCTTAGAATTATATAGGTGCCCGAGAATTCTTCAAGCTCTTAAATCTTTAAGAATAATAATAATAATTCATTTATTCATTCCAATTACAGTACATATCACAGAATATGAATAAATTTTTAACCCATCAATAATTTCATAGGAAGTCAGGTAAAATTTTGTCTAAAAAGACACATAAGTATATATAAATAAAAAATATATAAAATAAAAAGAAACAAAACATTAGTCAAACAAACAATAAATAAATAAATTTTGCCAGACAACGTATTTCATAAAATATATTTTTTTAAAAGGTATCATTTAGGTATTCATGTATTGAGTAGTACGCTTTATCCATTAGGAGAAATTTAAATTTCAGTTCATTTTTAAGCTTTATTCGATTTAAATCCTTCATACAACAAATGGAGGTTTATACTTGATAGAAGGTATATCAAATTATTTAAATATTTTAATATTTACAGATATGTCCTGTTAGCCTTCTACATATTCAATTTCAAAAAATTATATTTAATATTATAACTTCAGGAATTAAATTAATGTCATATAAGTACTACTTATATCAAACGATATATAAAATAAACATTCATTATAAGAAATCCAAATGAGGTAAAAAAATCCAATAAATATAAATTGTTAACAAAAATTCTATAAATTAAATATTTTGAGTAGACAAAATTTTTTTTTTTATTTTTTAGAGATATCTGTTTTCATAGGAGACATGTGCAGAAACAAAATTTTGTCTACTCAAAATATTTAATTTATAGGATTTCTGTTACCAATTTATATTTATTGGGTTTTTTTTCTATCTCATTTGGATGTCTTATAACCGTTATATAAAATCGGATTTCATTATTGACTACAATTGATCTAATTTGTACATTCATTGTGTTAGTCTCATTCTGTTTTATTCTGTTGCAAATTTCATTACTGATTTGAGAATTTGGAGGTTTCCCAAAAAAGGATTATTGAAGTATTTCGACAATTCGTTTTTTATTGAAACTCATTATATTTGATATTACCTACGAGTTTCAATAAAAAACGAAATATAGACATATAATATTGTATCTGTATTGTTTGTTACGTTGAATTACTTCGCTGAATTTTTATTTTGATTACTATAAATACAAAATTTAAAATTTGGCATAACATAAATTGAGGTTAATACTTGATAGAAGATATATAAAATTATTTAAATATTTTAATATTTAAATAAGATATAATATCTAACGATTTTTTATATCTTTCGATACACTGTTAAATGCCAAATTTTAATTATTTAAATATTTTAATATTAGTCTTCTACATAATTAATTTCAAAAAATTATATTTAATAATTATAACTTCAAGAATTAAATTAAAATAATGTCATATAAGTACCACTTATATCAAACGACCTATAAAATAAACTTTCATTATAAGACATCCAAATGATATAACAAAATCCAATAAATAAAAATTGTTAACCAAAATTCTATAAATTGTGTGTCTATTTTTTATTTATAGAATTTTTTTAATTTTTAATTTATAGAATTTTGGTTAACAATTTTTATTTATTGGATTTTCTTATATCATTTGGATGTCTTATAATGAATGTTCATTTTATATGTCGTTTGATATAAGTGGTACCTATAAGACATTAATTTTATTTGATTCCTGACAGCGGTGCTTGTTTTAGACATTAATTTAATTCTAAAAGTTTTTCGAATAAAAAATTTTTTTTGAAATTAAAATTGTAGAAGATAAGCATATTTTAATTTGTTTTGATATTCAAATTTAGAAGACTAATATTAAAATATTTAAATAATTAAAATTTGGCGTTTAACAGTGTATCGAAAGATATGAAAAATCGTAACATATTTATTGAAGATATTGCATAGTAATTCATTTTATTCCAATGTTTGAAAAACCCTTTATTAGAAAAACTTACGTTAATATAAAAAAAATAATAAAAAGAGGTTTTTTCTTGATGAAAGGATTATTACAAAATTTCAAATATCAAATAGATTTATTCTGTTAATCTCCTGCAAATTTTAATTTCAAAAAAATTTTATTCAAAAATTCTTTAGAATTTTATTAAATAAATGTCTTAGAATACACTGTGTCAATTTAGTAGACAAATAGAATCAATACTTATTACACAAATGGAATGAAAGAAATTCAAAGAAATATAAATTGTCAACTAAAAATTTTTAAATAAATACTTGAAGAGTACAAAATTTTGTTTCGTTCAAGAACTTCTTCAGAAACAACTTACTCAGAATAAGTTGCTCTAAAAAAATTCCTAAAATATGCAGAACATCTTCAGAAAATAATTTAAAATTAACACAACGGTAACGCGTCAGCTCAACTTCATATTTCATTCATTTTTTCAGGTAAATAGCATTCAGTTTGTTCTTTTGTTAATTATTTTCATTTTTCAAATATGAAGTTGAGCTGACGAATTACCGTTGTGTTAATTTCAAATTGTTTTTCGAAGATGTTTTGGGAATTTTTTTAAAGGAACTTATTTTGAGCAAGTTGTTTTTGAAGAAGTTCTTGAGGTTATGTTTTCCATTTTTGGAAAGGAATTTAGTTTTCATAAAACAAAGGACGAAACAAAATTTTGTACTCTTCAAGTATTTATTTAATAATTTTTAATTGGCAATTTATATTTCTTTGAATTTCGTCCATTCCCTTTGGAACTGTGTGATAAGTATTAATTCTATTATATACATTCTGTCAAGAAAGTACCGGGAATTATCGATTTAACTCTGGCGGGGCAATGAGGCAGGTAAAATTTTTTTTTCCTAGGTTGGTACCACTGTTCTTAATTACTATGCCAATCTTGAGCGGGATCTGTCAACTAGTGTGTTTGCAACAGCTGATTAAGTCAGTCGATGTCAGAGTGCGTGCCGATTTTTACTATGGGTGATTACGTTGAGCAAAGAATTTGTTTAAAGTTTTGTGTTGCAAATGAATTTTCGTGTGCCGATGCATTGAAAATGTTGCAAAAGGCCTTTGGTGATAATGCTCTATCGAAAACTCGTGCATATCAGTGGTATAGAGCCTTCAAGGACGGTCGTGAAGTGGTCGCCCATCGACGGCTTCGATCGAAGATAACGTCGATAAAATTAAGGAAAGGGTGCTGGAAAACCGTCGTACCAGCTTGAGAGAGATAGCACATGATCTTAAGATATCCCACGAGTCCGCACGTACGATTTTGATTGATATTTTGGGCATGAGAAAGGTGGCCGCACGACTCGTACCGAAAGACCTGAATTTTCTTCAAAAACGTCATCGCGAACAGGTTGCTTCAGACATGCTGGATCGCTGTAATTCCGATTCTACATTCATGGAACGCATTATAACTGGTGATGAGACCTGGGTCTACGAGTGCAATATGCAAACAAGCCAGCAATCATCGGAACGGGTGGCAAAAAATGAGCCGAAACCGAAAAAACCACGCCAAAGCCGCTCGAAAATGAAGGTGATGCTCATTGTTTTCTTCGATATCCGTGGCGTGGTGCACTACAAATTCGTTCCAGAGGGTCAGACGGTAAACAAGGAGTATTACCTAGGCGTTATGAAACGTTCGCGTGAGCGTATCCGTAAGAAGCGGCCAAATTTGTGGGCGAACAACTCATGGATTTTGCATGACGATAACGCGCCTTCTCACCGAGCTACGATTGTGACTGACTTTCTCGCCAAAAACTCAACAAACGTGCTTCAGCAACCACCGTATTCGCCGGATTTGGCTCCCTGCGACTTTTTCCTCTTCCCAAAACTAAAATTGCCCCTTCGTGGCACCCGTTTTGAGTCGATTGAAGCCATAAAACAAAATTCGGCGCGAGAGCCGAAAGCGACTATAAAAAATGTTTCGATAATTGGAAGTGCCGTTGGCATAGATGTATTGGAGCAAATGGAGCCTATTTTGAAGGCGACCCAATAAATTTTGACGATTAAATGTAAAAATGTTGTTTTAATTGAAAATTCCCGGTACTTTCTTGACAGAGTAGTATATGTCTACTAAATTGACACAGTGTGTTCTGAAGACATTTATTTAATTTAATTCTAAAAAGTTTTTGAATAAAATTTTTTCGAAATTACAATTTGTAGGAGGTTAACAGAATAAATCTATATGATAATTAAAATTTGATGATTTAAGAAAAATTGCTCTGAATTTTGAGAAACCTTTTTCATGGGAGAGAAACCTCAAGGAATATTTCCATGGATTCTTAATCAGCATTCTTATTGACTCATACGAAACGATAACATTTGGAACGAGCAATGTGGAAATCCAATGTGAAGGTATTTTTGTCATGGTCAAATTAATATATTTACGAACCTTTTGAAACTAAAGCCAATATCACATACACTGATATGAAACACATACATTCATTTACTTCGCTTCGTGCATATTACTATTTTTTAAGCAGTTCGTTAACAACTTGTCTGACTGATCACGATTCAACGTCTCTAGACTCGGTTACATACATTTATGAATAATTTCAAATCCATGACCTTCCCTTGTAAGAAACTTTTTGGAACCATTACTCAAGATCAATATCACTCATTTATACAGTAGTCGTTCAGAAGATAAACGAAATAAATGAAAGAATTTTACTTGTTGTTTTCTGGGCTACGTACATTATATCGAAAATGGGTTATACCTCACAATTTTTAAAATAACCTGGTATTTGTTTCGCGGTAATTTTCTTGAGTGCATTTGCTTTCTAACTTCAAAGTAGAACAATTCATTAACATTGAATATCAAAACAGATTCAATCTGTTAGTCTCTTACAATTTTAATTTTAAAAGATTTTATTCAAAAACTTTTACAATTAAATTAATTTCTTATAAGCACTCCTTATATTTAATAGACCTATAAAATCAAAACTCATTATACAATACCAAATGGCATAAAAAAACCGAACAAATATAAATTGTCAATTAAAATTAATAAATAAATAAACATTTGAATGAATGGTGTTTCGTTCCGAGCATGTGTGCCTGAACTCTTCAGACAGGCATGGTGTATATCTCTGTCAGTGACAAAATGTTTTGTTTCTGATCTTATATTTATGAAAACTAAATCATTTTCAAAAATACACAACATAATTTTATGAACTTCTCCAAAACTAATTTATTTGAAATATTTAAATAATTTGCTTCAAAAACTCTCAAAACACGTAGCACATCCTCCAAAAACAATTAGAATTCAGATAAGGTCAGTCCAACTTCACATTTAAAAGATAAAATCAATTAACAATAAATAACTTACCCATTCGACCTCGTGAAATCTTTTTTTTTTAGGATGTGCTACATGTTTTGGTTGTTTTGAAAGTAACTCATTTGAATATATTAAATATTTCAAATGAATTAGTTTTGTGTAAACAATAAATATTAGCAGAAATAAATTATTATACTTCAAATCATATTGAATTTCCGTCAAGTAGAGACCGAAACAATCACGAATTTGATCGTAATGTTTTCGTAAGAATTGAAAACGTATAATGTGGACCTGTGTGTTCTACAGGGCTCAGTGTTTGGATCGCTGCTTTTTTCTGTTTATAAATGACTTACCTGATCATATTGATCCTGAAATCTTGATAATATTCATCGATGATACATTGAGCGGTTTCGGAGTTTTGGGGAACTTTTGAGTTCTGTACTTCACTTATTCTGAGTTCTTGGAATTGGTGCAAAGTGAATGCCTCAATTCTAAGTATTCGGAATATACTTTATTTATTTAAATAACAAAAACATTGCTGGAAATTTTCAGATCACCAAATTCTTTCAAAAGACGATTTTTGGGTGTACACCTAGGTGAGACGTGGGCCATTTGAAATTTGCATTTTTGATCAGCTATAAATGAAAAACTAATTGATATTTTCTTAAAACTGTGAGTTGATTAGAAAGTTTGAACCTTGACATTTTACGAATAAAAAAATATCATTCAATTTCACGAACAAATTGATCTACAAATTGCCGTGAGAGCATTTCATTTCTGTTGAATTTTCTACAGTTTGGATAGAAGATTCACCATTTTGGAAATACATTTTTGATATTTCCCAGTTTCATTCAAGCGTAAATCGACCCATTTCGTTAATGTCAAATATAAAGCAAACTTTCTTTCAAAACACGAACGATAGACGTGTTGCATGACTCGAAATAACCATTAGTTCAAAATGCAAACTTTAGATGGCCCACCTGTAGAAGTTGAATTATTGGACCGAATCTAGAAATCACGGGAAATATTGACACATCGAAATGAAGATGAGAAAAAAATATGTTCTAGCAATAGCTAAATATCAAGAACAAAGATTAAAAATGTCACAGAGTAGATGAATTGTTACAAAGATGGAGATATGATATAGCATTCGTTCTATGGGCTCTCTATGGTCCAAACAAGCATGGCGAGATAACCTCTTTTGTGCGACACGTATATTTATATAAGTAATTGTAAATAAAACGTGTAAATACCTTGAACGTTAATTTTGTGTAGATAAGTCCAAGTGTTTACTAATGGCAATTAATAACTGAATGTCACAAAGTGGAGGAACTTTCATTGTCATAAAAATATATTACAATTGAAAATAAGCATTATTCTACTTTAATCCCAATTAGCAAAGCTTATTGAGCAATGACGAATGAAAAAATAACAGCTTAAAATTTGATCCAATCTATGGTTTGAATTAGAATGAAAACATCGATACAAAATGTTGTACAGTAATGTATGGGTCTTTTGTATTTTGAGTGGTAAGTAGACTAGATATCTACCAAATAATTCTTATGAATTTGCCAGTCGAATGCACTTTTTACCCGGCAAAATTCAGAGAAGCAGAGAAAAATAATCTGGACGCTTCACTGCCCTCTAGACCATCACGTATAAAATTATTATCTTCATGAGATCACAACGAAGTGTTTATTGACAGTGGGCTGTGCTTGGGTACGCGCACCTCAGTAATTAAATTGTCAACTTGAAGAGGGAAAGAGCCACTTGATTTTTGAACGACCTCCATATAAATTTCCCGAAGGTTACATGACAGTTTAACATCAGAGTGGTAGAGTATTAAGCAGTGGAAAAATACATAGAAGAATCATCAAGAATAAGATGAATTTTCTATTTTTTAGGAAGTAGTTTTGTTAAAATTTATTCTAAAATAAATACTAGAAGGAAGTAATAAAAATTACTTTAAATTCAGAATTATATCTTCTAACTTCTACAATATTTACAGAAAATTAAATATAAAAACTATCAAAATGATATTCTAATATATAATCAATATAAAATAATTTTCACCGTCTCGGAAAAAAACTTTTTTACTTCACGATATGAAACTTATTAATAAAAATGTATTAATTAAACTGAACAAGTATGTATATAAATATACAAATACAGGAAAATTCAGTATTCCAAAATTATCTGAAATTCTCAAAATTAAGGAACAAATAAAAATAATTGAATCAGAACTCCCACGTTTTATAAATCAACTTATTTTGGTCTAGTATTGACTCGCACTTTAATTTATTTTTTGAATTATGAATTAAATTTATATAGAGTCAAAGATCCACAATATAATCCTCAATTATGTAGTATTTATGGAATTTTGTGGTTTGAATATCAAAACAGATTAAATCTGTTAGTCTTCTACAATTTTAATTTTAAAAAATTTTTATTCAAAAAGCTTTTAGAATTAAATTAATGTCTAAAATGAGCACCGTTTACGTTTAATAGACGTATATAATCAAAACTCAATATATAATGTCAAATGGAATAAATAAACCAACAGATATAAGAAAGTCATTGAAATTAATAAGTAAATATTTAAAGGAGACAAAATTTTGTTTCTGATCTTACCTTTAAGAACACCAATTGCCGTGTAAAAACATGAACACAATTTAAGGACTTCTCACAGAATATAATTTATTTGAAATATTTAATATATTTAAATATTCGAATAAGTTAATTCAGAAATCTCTCAAAATATGCACTATATCTTCAAAAAACAAATATAATTCTAGGTAATCTCTTCTTTTTTTACATCAATATTGATATATAAATCCCAATAATGTCACCTTTACAAAAAGAACGAATATTAGAATTTTGTCAAAGTTTTCAAGAAGATAATTTTAATAATGTCTTCATATGTGATGAAAATGGTTCACAACTTGGTGGAAATCGCTTAAAAACCCTATCAAAACAACCTGCTACCGTTCGAATTTCCCACCGAAATAATGGTTTGGGTACAATGTCTCAACGTGGTGCTATGCCCGTCTGTATTGTTGATGGTACCATTAAGAGTGAAAAGTATTGTGGCATTCTAAACGATTTTCTCCTTGAAATGGTGCATGCTTTTATATATATATATATATATATATATATATATATATATATATATATATATATATATATATATATATATAATATTGATGAAGTTTAAATATATAATTTCTGAATGAATACTATTTAGATCACCCTTGTATGTAGTTCTTGTATTTATGTTTCCAGCTAGCTCTTAAGATTATAATTTTGAATAATTGAAATTTAAATATTATTAAATTTGATTTTATCTTTAAGGGAGAGTTCAATTTGAATTTGAATTATCAATATGTTGAATTTTTTCAAATATATTATATGAAAGTAATTGGAAATATTATAATCAGTGATTAATTACCTAAATTCTAATTCTATGTTCTAACCTAACCCTAGATAAATATCGTAATGTAATTGATTTCTATGATGGGATTTTTCCATTCACATTCAGGTAATGTATTTTCTGGATTCAATTTCCATTCACAATAACCAAATAATCTTCCTTTTTTAGATGATGATACTTTTTGGAACTTTTTTAATTATGGACCGACATGGACACTAATCTGAATATATGGAGACTGAGTAATTTTTCTGTGTTTGTCCTATTTATAGTTTCCACGAAAAATTGAATTTCAAAGCTTACTAGCTTCTGTCAAAATTATTGAAAAATGATGCTTTCGATGATTTTACAAAATTTACAATATTTCTTGGTTTGAAATTACTGTTGAAAATTAGCCTATTTTTTAAACTACATTTTGATGTATGTTTCATGCTGAACAAAACAGTGAAAGTCTTGCTTTTCAATCGTAAAGTATTTCAGATGTCAAAATTTAACAAAGTTTAACTTCTAATGCTTATAACTGATAAATTATTCAAAATTACTTATGAAATTGATTAAATTTCTTTAGCTTAGATGCTATTACAATTCAATTTATGCCTAAACATCTTGAAGGATATCTCTTACATTAATCATTTGAAAATATCTGACGTAGATGCTACGTTTTCCTTAATTAATTGAATTTTGATTTAATTTGTCCTATTTACATCATTCTGGTGAGTTATACCTATTTAATTTAGCTTGTTCTTTGTCAATAATTTCACTAAAGTTTATATGTGATTCATGATAGTAACAAATCTTTTTAACAATTTCTTCATCAATTTCAAATGGGATATCTAAATTCAAATTATTTCTATTTTTTGCAACTTTGGCTGTTTTCACATTGAATAATTGTAAATTGACATCCCCCTGTGAATTTTATTTATAAACTGTCAACAAGATTACTGATTTTTGATTACCGTTCAAAGAATTTTCACTTGACTAGTCGTTATGTACTCTGAATATGTTATTTCTTCATAATTTCAGCTTCTGAGTAATTTTATGAATAATATATATATATATATATATATATATATATATATATATATATTAGTAATAACATATTGATATTGTACAGTCTGTTTATTTATGTGTAATGTATGTAAGCAATAATTTCAATGATTTCAAAGGTTTACTGCCAAGTCATGAATACAATACCAGTGGAAAAAGTTATCTCAGTAGAGAAAAAACTAATTTTAGTTATATACAAAGGAATGCTGTATATTTTATAATCACAGTCTGGAATAAATTTCCTCAAAATTTTAAATGCATGCCTATTGCAATTAAAAAAACAAGTTGAAAATGTATTTGGTTAGAAAAAGTTATCATAGTGTAGGTGATTTTTTGGATAAAAGGGATTTTGTTTCTTCATAGTATTGCTATGTTTTGACGGGATCTACATCTGTTGATATTTGATCAAATAAAGGATATTATTATCTAGAAGGGTGGCATTTTCAGCAAGATAATGCAAGATGCCATACTTCGGCTTTCACTCAAGCTTGGATGCAAGAACACCAAGTGACAACCATTTCATGGCCATCAGCTTCCCCAGATCTTAGTCCCATTGAGAACATGAGGACTAATGAAGCTTGGAGTTGAACGAGCAGCCTCACGAAATAAAGATGATTCAATTCAGTCAGTTTTACACTTCTGGACCACCATAATCGAAAATTATGGAGGTGATCTAGTTTCGGGTGTACCTGGACGTTTAGTCAAGAGTTCACAGTTAAATGGAGGTTGTATAAGTGAATAAGATGAATATTTTGTTATCATTCAAGAATTAGAAATATACTACTCTGTCAAGAAAGTACCGGGAATTTTCAATTAAAACAACATTTTTACATTTAATCGTCAAAATTTATTGGGTCGCCTTCAAAATAGGCTCCATTTGCTCCAATACATCTATGCCAACGGCACTTCCAATTATCGAAACATTTTTTATAGGCGCTTTCCGGGATGGACTTTAGCTCTCGCGCCGAATTTTGTTTTATGGCTTCAATCGACTCAAAACGGGTGCCAGGAAGGGGCAATTTTAGTTTTGGGAAGAGGAAAAAGTCGCAGGGAGCCAAATCCGGCGAATACGGTGGTTGCTGAAGCACGTTTGTTGAGTTTTTGGCGAGAAAGTCAGTTACAATCGTAGCTCGGTGAGAAGGCGCGTTATCGTCATGCAAAATCCATGAGTTGTTCACCCACAAATTTGGCCGCTTCTTACGGATACGCTCACGCAAACGTTTCATAACGCCTAGGTAATACTCCTTGTTTACCGTCTGACCCTCTGGAACGAATTCGTAGTGCACCACGCCACGGATATCGAAGAAAACAATGAGCATCACCTTCATTTTCGAGCTGCTTTCGCGTGGTTTTTTCGGTTTCGGCTCATTTTTTGCCACCCATTCCGATGATTGCTGGCTTGTTTGCATATCGTACTCGTAGACCCAGGTCTCATCACCAGTTATAATGCGTTCCATGAATGTAGAATCGGAATTACAGCGATCCAGCATGTCTGAAGCAACCTGTTCGCGATGACGTTTTTGAAGAAAATTCAGGTCTTTCGGTACGAGTCGTGCGGCCACCTTTCTCATGCCCAAAATATCAATCAAAATCGTACGTGCGGACTCGTGGGATATCTTAAGATCATGTGCTATCTCTCTCAAGCTGGTACGACGGTTTTCCAGCACCCTTTCCTTAATTTTATCGACGTTATCTTCGATCGAAGCCGTCAATGGGCGTCCACTTCACGACCGTCCTTGAAGGCTCTGTACCACTGATATGCACGAGTTTTCGATAGAGCATTATCACCAAAGGCCTTTTGCAACATTTTCAATGCATCGGCACACGAAAATTCATTTGCAACACAAAACTTTAAACAAATTCTTTGCTCAACGTAATCACCCATAGTAAAAATCGGCACGCACTCTGACATCGACTAACTTAATCAGCTGTTGCAAACACACTAGTTGACAGATCCCGCTCAAGCTTGGCATAGTAATTGAGGACAGTGGTACCAACCTAGGAAAAAAAATTTTACCTACCTCATTGCTCCGCCAGATTTAAATCGATAATTCCCGGTACTTTCTTGACGGAATGTATAAGTGAATAAGATGAATATTTTGTTATCATTCAAGAATTAGAAATATATACTCAATAATCACAATTTCTTTGTTTTTCCGGATACTTTCTAGACGGACTGTAGTTTATGTAGTACCTAATGTACGAGTCTTATGTATTTTGATCAAAACTAGGAGGTGAACGTACTAGACAACCAGTTTCATCTTTGATATCCTAGCAATAACCAAATAATCCGCAAAAATTCAAAAATCGACTGGGAACCACACTGTTTACCTCGCAAAGCTCCAAAGGGGCACAAAAAACAAACTGAACGCTCCACCGCCTCGCAGACCATCAACTATAAAATTATCATCTTCATGAGATCACGAGCGACTATTTTAAGACAGTGGGCTGCACCGAGATACAGTCATTAAATTGTCAACTTCAGGAAGCGAATAGCCGGAGAATTCCGTGCGACCTCCGCGTCAAATTCCCGAAGGATACGTGAAAATTCGGAATCGAAATGTTGAACTATCAAAACAATGGGACTCACTTTGAATCGGTCCTAGACAGGTGAAAAAGCCCGCTTCGGCGGCTTAACACACAAAGGAGTCGCGTTTGCCGACGCGCGATCACACTAACACTAACCAGCACTCTAGCACCGACTATACTGAAGAGGCCCGTTTTCGCATTCGCTGTGCTACGATCTAACGTTCTAGGGTTCGTCTCTCGACCGCCCGTTGAAATCACTCGACAATTCCAGATTCCATCGCGGTGCGAGCTCGAGGCTACGTCACAGGGGAACGCAGGCACGGCGTCGTGTTCTATGAGGGGAAGCTTCTTCATGTTATCGGTTGTTTTTCTAGAGTGATAGAACTTTAAATTGAAATATTAGGAGTACAAATAAGTCTTTTAACACAAATTAAATATTTATTATAGAAGAACGGTAATATAAATTTATTTAAAATATTGCCCATCACTTGCGACCAATTTTTCCCCTTTCTCAGGCAGCATTCGAATACCACGTTTGAAGAACTCCTTGTCTTTTGAGGCTATCCACGAATCAACCCAATTTTTGGTATCCTCATAAGATGTGAACCGCTGCGCCGTCAGAGCATGTGCCATGGTCCGGAACAGGTGATAATCGGACGGTGCAATGTCTGGTGAATACGGCGGGTGGGGTAACACTTCCCAATCAAGTGTTTCCAAGTACTTTTTCACGGGAGCCGCAACATGTGGACGAGCATTGTCGCAGAAGAATAATTTTTTCGTGTCTAGAATAGTATTGAGGGCGTTTTTCCTTCAGAGCTCGGCTCAATCTCATCAATTGTGTTCGATAGAGGGCTCCAGTAATTGTTTCGCTCGGATTAAGCAACTCATAATACACTACACCTAGCTGATCCCGCCAAATACACAGCATAAGTTTTTTTCCGTGAATATTCGGTTTTGCTGTTGATGTTGACGCGTGGCCAGGTAATCCCCATGATTTTCTTCTTTTTGGATTGTCATAATGTATCCACTTCTCATCACCAGTTACGATACGATGTAAAAAACCCTTTTTTTATGTCTAGCTAGCAGCATTGCACTTAAGCATAATCGGCGTTCAATATCTCTCGGCTTTAATTCGTACGGAACCCAATTTCCTTGTTTATGAATTATTCCTAATGATTTTAAACGATGTGAGACTGCTTGCTGAGTGACTTCTAATGTTAGAGCAAGTTCTTTTTGTATTTGAGATGAATCTTCCTCCAATAATTCCTCCAATTCTGCATACTCGTAAATTTTTGGCCTTCCACTGCGATCTTTGTCTTCTACGTCGAAATCACCGTTTTTAAACTTTTGAAACCACTCTCGACACGTTCTCTCACTCAAAGCACCCTCACCATATGCTTCTTCGAGCAATTTATGCGCCTCAGCAGCAGATTTCTTTAAATTAAAGAAGTAAACGAATATTTCCCGCAAATGACGCTTACTTGGCTCAAATTTTGACATTTTCAACTTATAAAAATTATATTTTACCAATATAAAATCAATGATATTAATAGGTTATGTTGTTCTTGAGTGTCCAAACTATTTTTTAAGCCGGTTACATCTGCGAAAGCTAACCGAAACTCCGTGCCGCGCCATCTTCAATAAAACGGCGGAAACTTATTTGTACTCCTAATAACACACATTTAAATTAAGAATGAAGCCAATTTTTTTTATTCGAAAAATAATTTTATGAAATTTATATTTTAAAAAAAATTGAGAGGTGTCAAGGGACACCCGGATGGAATGAAGTTCCTTTCGATTAATTAGTGAAGGAATAATAAAATTTCATTTTCTTTAAGTTATAATAATATTTTTTTATCATTAACAAATATAATGTAATATAAACTTAATTAGTAGGCTCAATTTTAGTAATAATTGGCTTGTGGTAATTGAATTAGGAAACATATGTTTGGGATTCTATTTTATTTAAATGTCTTGAAAAAACTGCATGGATGGTAGTATTTTATTTCGTTGTTGATTCTGCTGGATTATTGTTTATTCTTAAATCAAATTTTTCCTCTAGAAACTGTAGCAATGGTTTTGATTCTTCATTACTGAAGTTGATGTTAAAATCACCGGCCAAAATGAGTAGAGGTTTATCTAAATTTCTGTTTTATCTGCTAAGCGTTTGAGATACATCTTTAGAATACTCTAGTAGTGCTCGATGAATGAACTCCTGAATATCTATTAATTTGTTATTTGGTGAGACATATATGACTGCCATGATTAAAGTACCGCCGTTTTCCATTACACACTCTGCTGCACATCTGCTGTACGTCTTACATGCAAGTCCTAAATATTGTTCATAATAACGGACATACATTCTGTCAAGAAAGTACCGGGAATTATCGATTTAAGTCTGGCGAGGCAATGAGGCAGGTAAAAATTTTTTTTCCTAGGTTGGTACCACTGTCCTTAATTACTATGCCAAGCTTGAGCGGGATCTGTCAACTAGTGTGTTTGCAACAGCTGATTAAGTCAGTCGATGTCAGACTGCGTGCCGATTTTTACTATGGGTGATTACGTTGAGCAAAGAATTTGTTTAAAGTTTTGTGTTGCAAATTAATTTTCGTGTGCCGATGAATTGAAATGTTGCAAAAGGCCTTTGGTGATAATGCTCTATCGAAAACTCGTGCATATCAGTGGTACAGAGCCTTCAAGGACGGTCGTGAAGTGGTCGCCCATCGACGGCTTCGATCGAAGATAACGTCGATAAAATTAAGGAAAGGGTGCTGGAAAACCGTCGTACCAGCTTGAGAGAGATAACACATGATCTTAAGATATCCCACGAGTCCGCACGTACGATTTTGATTGATATTTTGGGCATGAGAAAGGTGGCCGCACGACTCGTACCGAAAGACCTGAATTTTCTTCAAAAACGTCATCGCGAACAGGTTGCTTCAGACATGCTGGATCGCTGTAATTCCGATTCTACATTCATGGAACGCATTATAACTGGTGATGAGACCTGGGTCTACGAGTACGATATGCAAAACAAGCCAGCAATCATCGGAATGGGTGGCAAAAAATGAGCCGAAACCGAAAAAACCACGCCAAAGCCGCTCGAAAATGAAGGTGATGCTCATTGTTTTCTTCGATATCCGTGGCGTGGTGCACTACGAATTCGTTCCAGAGGGTCAGACGGTAAACAAGGAGTATTACCTAGGCGTTATGAAACGTTTGCGTGAGCGTATCCGTAAGGAGCGGCCAAATTTGTGGGCGAACAACTCATAGATTTTGCATGACGATAACGCGCCTTCTCACCGAGCTACGATTGTGACTGACTTTCTCGCCAAAAACTCAACAAACGTGCTTCAGCAACCACCGTATTCGCCGGATTTGGCTCCCTGCGACTTTTTCCTCTTCCCAAAACTAAAATTGCCCCTTCCTGGCAACCGTTTTGAGTCTATTGAAGCCATAAAACAAAATTCGGCGCGAGAGCTAAAGTCCATCCCGGAAAGCGCCTATAAAAAATGTTTCGATAATTGGAAGTGCCGTTGGCATAGATGTATTGGAGCAAATGGAGCCTATTTTGAAGGCGACCTCCACTTGAACGAACAAAATCACGTTTAAAGTGAGCTATATAATTCAAATTCGGTATATCACATTCTTCTTGATTGGCCCAACCATGTCTCTGATAATAACAAAATGTTCGTTTTTTCTCTAACAGAGTCGATTAAATCAACTGAAGTTTACGAAGGCATTGAACGTTGAACGTACATAATGAAATGCCTTTATCTCTAGTAATGAAATCAATGACTGATTTTGCCTTCGTTTCAAGCTTATTTAATGACAATCTCTGAAACTCTCGTACTAGAGATATTGTTGATGAAGCTTGTACTCAATTATGATGAAATCGAAATTTAGTTTCATCATCATCAAATGTAACGATAAATAAACCTTCGATGCTTGTTACACGAGAGAGAGCAACATAAACAAGTTGTTGTAGATGTATTTTGTCATACTCGTAAACTCGTAAATTTGATCAAATGTTCCACCTTGTGACTTATGAATAGTCATAGCACAAGCAGAAATTATGGGAAAGTGTTTAACAGTAACTGCTTTATTCCTTGTCATGGTAATGTTGGATGTTCGCCATTCAATAGGTACAGCAGCATTATGTATTTTGCTTTGAACATTTAGTAAAGCAGCTTTTTTTCTTGCTTTTAGCCCAACGTTTGGTGATCCACAGAATTCTGTAAACTATGTTGTCCTCATTGAAGTCTAGGTGAATTAATTTACCAACGGCACCATTGACTAATCCATCACTTACATCGATGTTTGTTGTGATAAGGTAATACTTTCCTTTTACAAAAGTGATTTGTTAAGGTAATCCCCTAGTATCGATGACAGGTTTTTTGCGTAGTTGTAATGTAAAAGAAGCTTCTTGTTCTTGATTTTTAGATCCAGTTATTATATCCTTTGCTATTGAGATGACTTTATCTGGAGCTTCTTGCAAAATTGAATTATTGTAACTGTCTACAGCGACATTAGTATAAAATAAACGAACACCATGCGGACTAATTGTTGAGTTTCTTCTTTTTTGAAAAATCTTGAATCGATTATTTCTAATTGAAACTGTTCCAAAACTTCACCATTGCCAATCTTTGTAAGTATCAATGAAAAGGCAGCATTAGCCTGTCTCATGACTTGCGTTAATTCAAAAAATTTAAGACTTCGCCATAAATGTGGACCAACCATTGTCGTTTTAATATGTTTATATATAAATGTTGCCCTTACTGGTGGCGCCTGGCGTAAATCACCAATTAAAATGACGTCAATGTCGCCAAAATCAACATTATGATTTGCAGTAATTTGTTTTAAGCGTAAATCAATTTTGGCTGACAGTTCTGCACCGATGGTGCTGATTTCATCAATAATCAATACTTTGACGTATCTAAAAAGAGATCTGTACAAATGTAACATTTGTATTGTTGTATTGTTGAGTATACACTCAATAAAAATAATCGTCGCGACACCACACTGTTTAATGCGAAATAGAAAGACGAAACGAAAATAACTGACTTGCTTTCTATGTGGGGGAGAGAGAGAGAGAGAGAGAGAGAGAGAGAGAGAGAGAGAGAGATAGATATAGAGATAGAGATATATTGCAGTTGAAAGAGAGGAAAATATTCATCTCATTTCCACAATATAGATTGCTTCCTGAGAAACCTAGGGGATCTAAGACTTTTGATGTGTGTGTAGTCCATCTAGAACTTATCCAGAATTTATTATTTTTCATAATTTTAATATACTTATTTTTTAAAACATTCTAAGACAGAAGAAATGCATAAAATAGGTTATGCAGATACTCAACTATGTCCAAAGCTGCATGGCAACACTATTTGTCAAATATTGTTGATTGTCAACAAGTATACAATTTATGAAATAATGTCGCAAATAGAAAAAAGGAAACAGGTAGAATATTTGTATAAAAACGGTTTTCGAAACGTTAAAAAATTAGTCCAATTGACTGAACTGGAAAAAAGTGCTGTATATGAGACAATAAACAGGAAAAAAATGGCGTGGATATGAGGCATAAATCAGTTTCAGGAAACCCGCGTAAGATTAGGAAATTTAAACGCTTTATTGGCCTTAGGGCGACACAATCCGCGCCTGGGGTTTCGCAAATTGGCTAACAGATTAGGAAATCAACGAAATAAAAAAAAGTATATCCAGAAACCGTCCATATGTCACTGAAAAGACAAGGCTACATATCAAGGACACCAAAAAATTCCTATAATGACACCTTCACAAAAGCAACGAAAGACAGAATTTTGTCAACGTTTCCAAGAAGATCAGTGTCTTCATATCTGATAGAAGTTTTTTCCAACTTGGTGGAAATCACTTAAAAATCCTATCAAAACAACCTGTTACCGTTGAAATTTCGAAATTTCCCACCAAAATAATGGTTTGGGGAGCAATATCTGAGCGTGGTGCTACGCCTCTCTGTATAGTTGATGGTACCATTAATAGTGAAAAGTATTGTGGCATTCTAAACTATTTTCTCCTTGAGAGAGGGTGGCGTTTTCAGCAGGATAATGAAAGATAACATACTTCGGCCTATACTCAAGTACAAGAGCACCAAGTAACAACCATTTCATGGCCAGCAGCTTCACCAGATCTTAGTCCCATGGAAAATATATGGGGATGAATGAAGACTGAAGTTGAACGGGCAGCGTCACGAAATAAAGATGATTTAATTCAGTCAGTTTAACACTCTTGGACTATCATCACCGAAAATTATGCAGGTGATGCAGTTTCGGGTGTATCCCGAAGTGTTTACAGTTAAACGTCCAGAAAGCATCTGGAATTTATTATTTTTCATAATTTTAATATACTTGTTTTTTCTAACAATCTAAGGCAAAGGTAATGTATAAAATATGTTGTGCAGATAGTCGGCTATGGACAAAGTTGTATGGGAACACTATTTGTCAAATATTTGTATAGAAAAGGTTTTCGAAGCGTTAAAAAATTAGTGCAATTGACAGAGCTGGGAAAAAGTGCTTTGTATCCAGAGGGGTGGAGTTTTCAACTTCAGCCTATACTAAAGCTTGGATGCAATAACACTAAGTGACAACCATTTCATGGTCAGCAGCGTCACCAGATCTTAGTCCCATTGAAAACATATGGGGACTAATGAAGATTGAAGTTGAACGAACAGCGCCACGAAATAAAGAAGATTTAATTCATTCAGTTTTACAGTCCTGGAGTATCATCACCGAAAATTTTGGAGGTGATCTAGTTGCTGGTGTACCTCGAACTTTTGCCAAGTGTACACAGTTAAATGAGGTTGTATAAGTGAATAAAATTAATATTTTGTTATAATATTCTAATTGAAGAATTAAAAGTATATACTATATAATTACAATCGAGCTTTATTTATACAGTGTGATAACTTAACACCCCGATTTTCCGGATTTAAAATGATAATGTGGAAAATCGCTTGAACTCGTCAATTTGTGATTCAAGGAGGAACGACTTTTCCGCTCTTCGCATCCCCGTAACTGCAACCCCTTGATTTTGAATAGGGATGATGGGTTTTGCGATACCTCAAATTGAAGATCATATCGTGTACTATCTGAACCTGAAATTTCGCTTCAAAATTTCCATCGATAACGAAATGACAGGTAAAAAAGTGGAAGAGTACTTACTTTCGTGATAAGTTTATTAAATGCTGGAAATGGGCACCATTCAATTCCATGCAGTTATGTGAGTTTTGCTGAAAACGTTCACGTACGTTACTCAAGATTTCTGGTGTAATTTGACGCCATTCAATAATGATCCGAGTTCGCAAATAATCCGGTGACTCAAGCTGGATAGCATAAATCTTGGATTTCAAGTGACTCCATGGAAAAAAGTCCAGTGGAGCTACATCAAGTGATCTGGGTGGCCACTCAATATGTCGCTTTCATCTAAGAACTGAGGTTGAACGAAATGAGGTGGTTCGCCATCTTGCTGGAAAATGATCGTTTGATGGTCTTTTGCATTCTCCAATACTTGCACGAGAGCTGGATAAATAGCGTTCTCCAATAGATCTAAATAAATTTGGCCAGTGAGATTACCAGGTTTAAAAAAGGGCCGATTATGTGATTTCCATAAATACCCGCCAAAACATTTAATTTTTGGGGACGCTGAGTATGCACCTAACGAAATAATCTTGGATTTTCATCTGACCAATACCGACAATTATGTCGGTTATATGGGATAGTTAATTCCCGAAACTGGAGTCACAATTAAATGTGTAAAATATCAATTTATTGGTAGTCAAAACATAGTAATTTCCACAACATGTCTTTTAAAAATTGTAGCGATCTATACGTCGAATTTATTCGCTGGTATCTCACCTTTATCGAGAAGACCGGTAAATGAAGAAATTGGGATATCTGTCCGCCAATGTGTCGTCATGTGCGCGTTGATACGAAAGAATTATTTCTTTTCCGGTTCACGATTGCAGAGTAAAGTTGTTTACAATCTGAATATCATAAAATTTATTTTCTCGTTAATTAATTTTCTTGAAGATTAGAAGTAAAATACCCTCAAAGAAAGGTTTTTTTTTGGACTATCTTTTCCTGGAATTATTTTTGGATTATCTTTTTCTGGATTTTTTTATGGAATATTTTTCCTGGATTTCTCTTGGATTATTTTCCTGTTATTTGTTCCTGGAGTTTGGAAGTTTTCTTGGTGAGGAATAGTTACACGTATACTGGTTGCCCCAAGACGTTGAAGCCATTAAGTTCAAAGAACTACATAACAGCCTGCTTGAGACGACCTACAAAACCACCACCTGTTTTGATTGGCAAAACATCAGCCTGTATTCTAAATCAACCAGGGAAGTAATATTGAGAAATTTTGTATATATTCATATCACATTAAAGAACTTCAAATTTTTGTATATATTAATAATAACATTCCCATTTTTATATATATATTTTCCTACTTTTATCGGTAATAATATTATTGAAACTTACTCTAGTGTAAGATAGTAAATTGTATATTTCTTTTAAATGTATATATGTAATTTATAAGAAAAATTACTTGTGGTAAATTAAACAAGTGACTTGTTTGTCAGGGAGTTGTGTCCTTTCATTTTGTGGAATTGTGAGATCAGGCTCACGACCCAGTTAAACCGACTGGGCTCGGGCATTTTAAAATATAGTTGTAGCTGAAATGTTACAAAATATTTGGAGTACAAATAAGTTTCCGCCGTTTTGTTGTAGATGGCGCGGCACAGAGTTTCGGTTAGCTTTCGCAGATGATAACCGGCTCAAAAAATTTGTTGCCTGTAAAGTCGGTATACGGGCGAAAGTTTCACGTGACAACGACTTTGAGTGGTAAAATAATTTTAATGTGAATATTCATTCGTATAGTAGGAAGAAGGATGAAATAATAGTAACAATTTAAAACATTTATTTATACAAAGAATTATATTTAAAACATTAATTTATACAAAGAATCTCGCACTGAATTTCATATTAACAAAATTTTATTTATCAATCAGTTGTTATAAGTTATTAATAAATTTAACTTGTTTTACATTGTTATAAATATAAAAACTAAATTTAAAAGTTAGAACATTTATTTAAATCACATTAATTGTTAATATCAATCGATTTTAATTCAAAGTGTATTTTCTAAAAGGAGAAAACTAATTCACATTTGATCTTTGAATTTGTAAATCGCGCGCTTACGACCTTGCGCAGTGATTAGTCGTCTCGGTTTGAATGTTTGAAAGTTTCGATTTGACAGGTTGGAGGTTAAACATTGTTATTTCAATTTTTTACATAGCAAGTCGCGCTCATTTTTTCAAGTTAAACAAATTATTATTGGTTGAGAAACGATTTCTACTACTTTTTTGATTGAAAACTACCACAACATTGTGATTACTACAACATAACCTATTCACTTATGTCTTAGTCATTTATTTCATCATGTTATATTATCAGTCTGAAATTATTTACCTTTGCTGTTTGAATTGTTGCGATGGACGAAACTACCTTCACATTATCACTACACAATCGTTTTACAATTAACTGGCAACGTGTAAACTTGTATGCAGGCGCCTAAGCGAAATAGAAGCGCAAGACATGAACCGGTGTGTGTGCCTATCTCTCTCACTCTCTCTCTCTCGCTCTGTCTCTCTTGCTCTTAGGCGGGCTAACTGTGCTCGAGTGGAAGGGACGCGTGCCTTTCACTTTTTATGTCTGTCTCTCTCGCTCTTAGGCGGGCTAACCATGCCCGAGTGGAAGGGACGCGTGCCTCTCACTCGCTATTATTGTGAGCGCATAACGTGAGCGGAGCGTAACGCAGTTTCTTGAAGTGTCACCCGGCAAACCAATTTATAAGACGTTGTCACGTCAAAAATAGTTTGGATATTCAAGAACAACATAACCTATTAATATCATTGATTTTATATTGGTAAAATATAATTTTTATATAAGTTGAAAATGTCAAAATTTGAGCTAAGTAAGCGTCATTTGCGGGAAATATTAGTTTACTTCTTTAATTTAAAGAAATCTGCTGCTGAGGCGCATCAATTGCTCGTAGAAGCATATGGTGAGGGTGCTTTGAGTGAGAGAACGTGTCGAGAGTGGTTTCAAAAGTTTAAAAACGGTGATTTCGACGTAGAAGACAAAGATCGCAGTGGAAGGCCAAAAATTTACGAGGATGCAGAATTGGAGGAATTATTGGAGGAAGATTCATCTCAAACACAAAAAGAACTTGGTCTAACATTAAAAGTCACTCAGCAAGCAGTCTCACATCGTTTAAAATCATTAGGAATGATTCATAAACAAGGAAATTGGGTTCCGTACGAATTGAAGCCGAGAGATATTGAACAATGCTCGTCCACATGTGAAAATTACTTGGAAACACTTGATTGGGATGTGTTACCCCACCCGCCGTATCCACCAGACATTGCACCGTTCGATTATCACCTGTTCCGGTCCATGGCACATGCTCTGACGGCGCAGCCGTTCACATCTTATGAGGATATCAATAATTGGGTTGATTCGTGGATAGCCTCAAAAAACAAGGAGTTCTTCAGACGTGGGATTCGAATGCTGCCTGAGAGATGGAAAAAAGTGGTTGCAAGTTATGGGCAATATTTTAAATAAATTTATATTACCGTTCTTCTATAATAAATATTTAATTAGTGTTAAAAAACGGCGGAAACTTATTTGTACTCCTAATAGTAAAGTCTACTATCCATTAAAGAGTTCGAAAATTCCGATCAGCATCATTGTTCACCTAAAACGGTCCTGCCAAAGCTGGAGGGGGAATCTCTCAGGTTGTTCATGGATATCTGTGTAGGTGATCCTACCAGGTATCCCACATGAACACCATACAGAGCAGCTGAGATGAAGGACCTTGCGAAATTGGTTTAGCGTTTAATGAAATCGGTCGAGAATGGCGAACTACCTTCTGTCTCATGTTTCTTTTGGATTTCGGCATAGAGCGATAAGAAAACGCCGATACGTGCACTTAATTCTTTATGCTCGTTGAGAAACACAAACGATTGCGAAAGGGATACTCCGAAACTGATTAACTGGTCTCGGATGGCGTATTCTTCTCGCGAAATTTATGTATTTTTCGTCATAGTTATATATGGAGGGGGTCATCGGTTTGAGATATCGAGAGAATGGTGGGGAACAAGGGATCGATTGAGTTTAATGGTTTCTCCGAAAAATAATATATCCGCTTTTATAACGATACTAAGAACGTTTTGGATATTCTTTTCATGAAATTCATGTATCTGGAGTTTATTTAGAATGATAAAACTTTCGATAGGGATAACTGTGATTTGACAGAAGGAAGAAGCCATGTTGTTTCGACATTTCTGTTCAGTAGACATTGACAAATTATCATGGAAAGACTCACGCCGCAACAACGTTTAAAAATTGTTGAAATTTATTTTCAAAATCAGTGTTCCATTCGCCAAACTTATAGAGCACTTCGGGAAATTTATGGTTTACATAATCGTCCATCAGAGCAGCTTATTCGTCGAACTATCGATAGATTTCCGAAAACATTTTCTCTACTCGATGCAACAACAACAAGTCAAGGAACTGTACGTACAGAAGAAAATATCGCTGCTATAAGTCATAGTGTTAATGATGATCCAGATTTGTCTTATCGTCGACATTCACAACAAGTTTGACTCTGTGCATCCACCACATGGAAATACAAGATCCAACTGGTTCAAGAACTTAAGCCACTTGACCATAATAAGCGTCGTTTGTTTGCTGATTGGGCCCTAGAACAGCTTGAAGTTGATCCACTTTTTTATTGTAAAATTGTGTTTAGTGATGAAGCTCATTTCTGGTTGAACGGCTATGTAAACAAGCAAAATTGTCGTATATGGAGTGAAAACAATCCTCAAAAACCTCCTCCAGTCAACATAACTCGTGTTATGATGAAATAAGCCCTGAATTACTCGAAGAAG
The DNA here is from genome assembly GCA_034642435.1 of Megalocaria dilatata. Taxonomy (NCBI): domain Eukaryota; kingdom Metazoa; phylum Arthropoda; class Insecta; order Coleoptera; family Coccinellidae; genus Megalocaria; species Megalocaria dilatata. Next base: position 47,348,197 of record CM067861.1, read on the forward strand.
TGGTCCAAAATTGGTCTGGTCGAATGTGGTTCCTCAGAGCTAGTCGTGGTGGACATATTCCGGTAATTATTTTCAAAACATAAATGTCATGAAATTATCTTTCAAATAAAAAAAAAGTTTGGCTACAGTCTTAATTTAAATGTGCTCAGAAATATCTGAGCTCAGTAAATTGATTCAGTCCTAATCTTAAGAGTTATTATTCTAAGGAGACGAAAAATCAAAATCTCATTTATCGGAAAGCCAACATTCAGATTTTTTGGATAAAGACTAATATAGTAGAACTAACGAGTGCAACAAAGAGGAACAAATCTGATAGTTCTGTGCTGGCAACGCTGTAAAAATTTTAATATTCTTCGACTTCATCAACCAATGACTTGACATAACCCCAAAGAAAATAATCCAGTGGAGTTATGTCGCATGATCTTGGAGGCCAATTAATTGGACCATTTCTCAAAATAATGTTATCGCCAAATCTTTCTTTCAATAATTCAATTGTTACGGTAGTAGCATGAGGTGTAGCACCTTCTTGTTGGAACCAAAACACTTCTGGGTCGATACCATTCAAATTTTGAAACAAATAATCATTGATCATCGATCTGTAACGAGCATCATTCACTGTAACATTAGCTCCAGCATCGTTTTTAAAGAAATATGGACCGATGATGCCTCCAGCGTGTAAAGCACACCATACAGTGCATTTGTTAGGGTGTAAAGGAACCTGCAGAACTTTTTGAGGATAGTTTTCACTCCATTTACAGCAATTTTGCTTGTTTACATAGCCGTTCAACCAGAAATGAGCCTCATCACTGAACACAATTTGACGATGAAAAAGTGGATCAATGTCAAGCTGTTCTAGAACCCGATCAGCAAACAAACGACGCTTATTATGGTCACGTGGCTTTAGTTGTGGAACCAGTTGGATCTTGTATGGGTGTAGACCAAGATCTTTACGCAAAATTTTCCATGTAGTGGATGCACAGAGTCCAACTTGTTGTGAACGTCGACGAGTAGACAAATCTGGATCAATATTAACACTATGACTTACAGCAGCGATATTTTCTTCTGTACGTACAATTCTTTGTCTTGTTGTTTTTGTTGCATCGAGTAGAGAAAATGTTTTCCGAAATCTATCGATAGTTGGACGAATAAGCTTCTCTGATGGACGATTATGTAAACCATAAATTTCAAGAAGTGCTCTATAAATTTGGCGAATAGAAAAAACACTGATTTTGAAAGTAAATTGCAACAATTTGTAAACGTTGTTGCCGCGTGAGTCTTTCCATGATAATTTTTCAATGCTTACTGAATAGAAATGTCAAAACAACATGGCTTCTACCTTCTGTCAAATAACAGTCATCCCTATCTAAAGTGCTATCACTCTAAAAAAACACCCGATATATGGCCGTCTGAGTAGATTTTCCTGTCAGACAACCATGTTGGTCTAGGCTGAGGAATGCCTGTGATGTGAAATATTACAATATTTGTTCACAAAATGCCAATTCGAATAGTTTGGGGAATGTAAGCAGGCTAATTAGTCTGTAGTTTCCATGATATTCATGATTACTGGCAAAGCAGAATAGTCGCATTTTGGGCTCGAAAAATCCAAGAATAATTGTTGAAGAGCCTCTCAATCCTCAACATTTCGCTGTGTGGAGCGGTTTTTGAGCTGGCGGTGCGACTGGACCTTACTTATTCAAAAATGAGGCTGATATAACTGTTACGGTGAAAGAATTACGCTACTTAACTTTGATTAATGATTTTTCGTGGCCGGAATCGAAAGATATCGATGTGAACGACGTTTATTTTCAACAAGACGGCGCTACGTGCCACACAGCAACGAAAGAATCGCAATTTTCAAAGAAATGTGTTATTTTTCGAAGAGATGATCACAATTGACCATCGAGATCTTGTGATTTAACTTCTTTCTTTGTGGTCACGTGAAAGATAAGGTCTATGCCAATGCTTCACAATCGATTCAAGACTTTTATGATGGAATTCGTGAAGATATCGAGAACATACAGCCGCAAATGTGCGAATTGGTCATGGAAATTTTGGCATACCTTCCTCTTCACAATGAACATCCATTGATTTCTCTCAAAATAAACTGTTTTTTTTTAATGTCAAAATGAAACCTCTCATTGGAAAATCCTTTATTATCTGTTTCTGCCGCTGGTTACACGGTTTCATAAAGAACTATATTGACGGCCATAATTTAAGATTCCTTATTTGTACGTCTATAGAATATTATTATGTTCTCCAGTACATTAAACGGGAGATCAGAATGAAACATAAAGATGCTCGTTTTCACATTCCATTCAATACGACTCTTAAGAGGCAGAGTTCTTTGTTGGAACTCAAATAGCCTTATGATAGTGGTCGCAATTTTCAAGGCAACTAGATGCTAACTGGATACATAAATCAATTGTTTCAGTCTATTTTTAATCCTTGGAGTATAAACGTAAGTAAGCGATAATCTCGCTGTATTGGTACTTATTTCATGTTGTTTACGGCAGTGCACTCGGAATTTTCCCATTAAAGTACTGTAGAACTGAAATGTGTAATCTTAGTTATTAATCTATCAGTATTATATTTTTCTTCAATTGATTATCATAGGCAGATGTTATTCCGCAAGGTATTACTGAAGTCATTCTGAGTTTTATCGGATAAAGTTTGTTGGGTAATTTCGGTCAACATTTTATATTTTCTCCTGATTTTTTTTATCTGAAGAATGTCACTCATATGTTTGGTAATTCTATCGGGTGTTTTTTTAGAGTGATAGAACTTTAAATTGAAATAAAACACATTTAAATTAAGATTGAAGCCAAATTTTTTTTTATTTGAAAGATAATTTTATGATATTTATGTTTTGAAATTAATTTCTGGCATATATCTACCACGACTAGCTCTGAGGAAGCGCATTCGACCATACGAATTTTGGACCACTTTTTCGAGTAATTCAGGCCTTATTCCATCAATAACACGAGTTATGTTGGCTTCCAAAGCGTCTATTGTTTCTGGTTTATCAGCATAAACCAATGACTTGACATAACCCCAAAGAAAATAATCCAGTGGAATTATGTCGCATGATCTTGGAGGCCAATCAGTTGGACCATTTCTCGAAATAATGTTATCGCCAAATCTTTCTTTCAATAAATCAATTGTTACGGTAGCAGCATGAGGTGTAGCACCATCTTGTTGAAACCAAAACACTTCGGGGTCGATATCATTCAAATTTTGAAACAAATAATCATTGATCATCGATCTGTATCGAGCACCATTCTCTATAACATTAGCTCCATCATTGTTTTTAAAGAAATATGGACCGATGATCTCTCCAGCGTGTAAAGCACACCATACAGTGCATTTTTCAGGATGCAATGGAACCTGCAGAACTTCTTGAGGATTGTTTTCACTCCATATACGGTAATTTTGCTTGTATACATAGCCGTTCAACCAGAAATGAGCTTCATCACTAAACACAATTTTACGATAAAAAAGTGGATCAACTTCAAGCTGTTCTAGGGCCCAATCAGCAAAAAAAATGACGCTTATTATGGTCAAGTGGCTTTAGTTCATGAACCAGTTCAATGTTGTATGGGTGTAGACCAAGAACTTTACGCAAAATTTTCACCCGATATATGTCTAGTTTAAGGTTGTTCGGAAAGTACTTTCGTTTTTTTTCGACAGAGGATTTAATTGTATTTTTTCGAACCCAACTTTACACTTAATCATTCTACAGTGTGATACGAAAACTTAACACCTCGATTTTCTGGCTTTGAAATGAAAATGTGGAAAATCGAATCAGAAATTGACGGGTCCGAGCGATTTTCCACATTTTTATTTTAAAGCAGGAAAATCGAGGTGTTAAGTTGTCGTTGGACCATACTATATCTGCTCTGCATAGGAACACCAATGTTTTTTTATACACTAGCGCCATCTAGTGCATGCAGATTTACATACACAACATTCCTCGGCGCGCCAGTTGAAGCAAATAACTGTATTCCTGATTTTTCCTAACGTTACAAACTCAGAAAACCTTCCTAATGCTCAAGTCAGGTCCAATTACGCTACATAATTAGTATTTTTATCCAAATGAATTAATTCGGCTGATAATATGTACCAAATATGATTAATATGGAGTATGAGCTATGGTATCAGAAAGTTCTTCGAATCGGAATAATGCAACATACTTCTGTATAACAGTTTTAAACTCAAACAAGCCCGATTGAAACCAATAAGCTTCGAAACATGCACATCTCTGCTGCTTATGTCTCAACGATTAACAAAACCTATTCGGGCTTGTTTGAGTTTAGAACTAATATACGGATGTATGTTGCGCGGTTCCGATTCGAAAAACTTTCTGTTATTAAAGCTCATACCCCTTATTAAACACATTTGGTACAGCGGCGTACGGGCGCAGGCGGAAAACTTACCCCAACGCCGGCTAGGGATCAAAGAAGAAGAAGACCAAGAATATACTTGTACTTCTTTGACACAATCAGGTCAAATCTGTAGTTATTTCCTATATATCACAAAGAACTTACGTACCATTATCACCAATTTTAAGTATCAGAACACAAAAAAAATATGCCAGTCTCAATCCAGTATTTTTCTTTTAGTCTTATTTAGAAATATGGTGGATGCGCTTCACGAAGGCATAAACATTCATTTGAAAAAGGAATTGTTTCGAAATTATGTTAATAGCAGAATATTCGAGCTAATACATACTCTCAATATTCTGTCATTGAATCGATTTTTCTGTGACATTTTTCTTCTTAACATATCGGTGTAGTTTAATGCATGCGAAGGAAATTTTCTAGTTGGCCATTTACTGTTGGATCGAAAATTAACAAAGCTGTGACCTAAAGTTGCGTAAGATCCCAGTAACAAAGCCTACTCAGAACACAACTGAACTCCTAACTCGCTTCTGAGTGATCTTCACAGAAGATCTAGGAGTATCAGGATAATATAAATACATATTTCTTGCACAATTTATGTCGATATAACAACATAAAACGAAAATACGTCTTCGTCAGTTGAATCATTTCACATACATAATTTTTTAGTCTGGATTTTGTGAATATGTTGAATGAAGAAAATTTTTCATTTAAATGCTCCAAACACATATACAAGGACGAGTATTAATTTTTATCCTGCGGTATCTAATCACAGATACCTGATGATAGTAACATTCAAAGACTAATATTACTTTTTAAACAATGTTATTGACGTTTAAAATAAAATTATGGTGAACTTTGAAAAATTACTTAATAACCCCACATCACACTCCAATCTACTCTGTGGCATAAGTATGGTAGTTCAAATATAAACTCGCAAGTGACAGTAGATCTGAAAACAACACCTTAAATTTTAAGCAGCAAGGCAACCCAGGAATCGAATTATTTCTAATCGGTTTTATTTGGAAGTTGTATCAAAAATAAAAGTTTTACTATGGCCAGACCAATAATTAAAAAAATTTTATTTACAAGTGGGTTTGGTATAAGTTGTTTTTGTGGCGGTATTTATTTCCAGCGGAAGTACATAACTCCTGATTTTTACCAACAAAAATTTCCCGCACTGCCTATATTTGGGACCATTTCTGCAGCAACACCGTTAAGCCCTCAAGTACCTGAAACAAAAGTATCAACATCAAGCAGGGTATCTCAAATAATGAAATATGGGTTTCCAAGCCTGGACAACGTAAGATCCTTCGAAGATTATGTACTAAGTTACGATAGAAGGAATAAGGTAGCTCACTGGGTATTTGAACATTTAACTGCAGATTCTGTTAAACGTAACTCTGATGTTGATAGATCTAAATGTGAATTCAAACCTGATGAAAGTATTCATCCATACTTCAGGTTTGATTCCGTGTTAATCATTGATCTCGACTTCATAGTATTAAACTTTCAGGTCAAAAAATTCTGATTATAAGGGATCAGGTTTTGACAGAGGACATTTAGCAGCCGCTGGAAACCATAAGTCTCACCAGAAGCATGTTGAAGAAACCTTTTTCTTGACTAATATAGCACCTCAAGTAGCAGTTGGATTCAACAGAGATTATTGGAATGGATTAGAAAAATATGTGAGGAAATTGACAAAAGAATATAAAAATGTGTACTGCTGTACTGGGCCTTTGTTTTTGCCAAAGTAAGATAAACATTTTCAAGAAAAGTGAACTTTGAAATGATTATACTGATTTTTCAACGCAGAAAGGAATCTGATGGAAAGAATTATGTGAAATATCAGGTAATTGGAAGTAATTACGTTGCTGTTCCTACTCATTTTTACAAGATCATTGTTGGTGAAACGGCTGATGGAAATTTGGAGATGGAATCTTATTGCCTGCCGAATGCACCTATAAGCTGGGATACTCCACTTAATTCATTCAGGGTAATATATTAATAGTTTCTAAATGGCCTTAAAACATTACGGGGTGATCGAATGTGTTTGTGGAATAGTTCATGAGGTTTTCTAACTTTTTATACATATTTTAGAATATAGAACATTATTTAAATATTCTAAAAATTTTAAAAAACTTTAAAATTAGCCTTCTACATATTTAACTCCAAAAGATTATATTTAATGATTATAACTTCTGAAAATAAATTAAAATAATGTCGTATAAGTACCACTTATATCATGACATAAAATAAACATTCATTATAAGACATCCGAATGGTATAACAAAATCCAATAAATAAAAATTATTAACCAAAATTCTATAAATTAAATATTTTGAATAGACAAAATTTTGTTTCTGCTGATCAATCTTATGAAAACCAATATCTTTCAAGAATATCCAACATAATCTTAAGAATTTCATCATAAAACTATCTTACTTAGACTATTCAATATTATTGGATATCTAACCAAGGTACTTTATATAAAAACTCAAGATATGTAAAACATTACTGAAAAACAAGTTTTAAGATCAACTTTGCTTCTTCAGTATTCAAATATTCACATTTAAATGTTTCATTTCGGTAGAACTTTTTCTAGAAGATCGAAGGGTAAGTGAATATTTGTTGTTAATTCATGTTATATTTTTTGAATATGAATATTTGAATACTGAAGAAGCAAAGTTGATCTTAAAACTTGTTTTTCAGTAATGTTTTACATATCTTGAGTTTTTATATAAAGTACCTTGGTTAGATATCCAATAATATTGAATAGTCTAAGTAAGATAGTTTTATGATGAAATTCTTAAGATTATGTTGGATATTCTTGAAAGATATTGGTTTTCATAAGATTGATCAGCAGAAACAAAATTTTGTCTATTCAAAATATTTAATTTATAGAATTTTGGTTAATAATTTTTATTTATTGGATTTTGTTATACCATTCGGATGTCTTATAATGAATGTTTATTTTATGTCATGATATAAGTGGTACTTATACGACATTATTTTAATTTATTTTCAGAAGTTATAATCATTAAATATAATCTTTTGGAATTAAATATGTAGAAGGCTAATTTTAAAGTTTTTTAAAAAATTTTTAGAATATTTAAATAATTTTATATACCTTCTATCAAGAATTAACCTCTATTTATGTTAGAATATAGAACAGTTTACATGCATTTCTATTCAGTAGAATATAGTTATCTCTTCACAAGTTCCTCACCTGTCCAAGTAAGAATTCAAATTCAACTTCTTATGCGATGTATTCCCGTAGGTCCCTCCAGAATCAATAGAAAAGGCTTCAGGATTATTATTTTTCGATAACGTGAGCCGTAGTAAGTTGCATAAAATAAATGGCAAGAAGAATTGAACGAGAACTGGTGTTCAAAGAATTGTGTTAGGGATAAAAATTGGGTCGAAGAAGTTATGTGCAAATAACACGTACCATCCGTTCCTTTTAAATGTGAATGTGGCAAATGAATGTATTGTTTCAGAGTTAGTGACCGTCCTAAATGTACTGTAACAACTACCTTTATGTCTGTTGTGATACGAGTACCTGATTGTTTTCAATATCGTAAGTCCATATGCATTTTAGATGTGGTTAATTTTGTAAGAGAATACTTGTATCAGATATAATGTATAAAATAACTTGGGGGTGTTAATTCATATAAAAATACTAGCAATTTCATTTAGATGAACTTGTAGGTAATTTTTTATCATTGCTGGATCTTTGTGTCTGGCAACAATAGTTGTACCATCAGCAAATGTTCCCATGATGGTGTGCCTGTTTGTAGGCAGATCTGCTATATAAAGCAGATATATAAATGGGCTCAGTACATAACCTTGAGGTACTCCAAATGTTATTGGGTACTTTGCAGATACTTTGTCGTTCATCCTAGTTGTAAATTGTCAGTGTTTGTAGGCAGATCTGCTGTATAAAGCAGATATATAAATGGGCCAAGTACACAACCTTGAGGTACTCCAAATGTTATTGGGTACTTCATCCTGGTCCTAAATTATCAATGTTTGTAGGCAGATCTGCTATATAAAGCAGACTAGCTGACCCGCACCCACTTCGTTGGGCGGTAAATAGCCCATGTCACTGTCCATCCGTTTATTTAACTATCTCCACTTAAAAAAAAAAAAATCGTTTTGCCGCGAAAGATGGACAAACGACATCATCATTATCCACAGGCTGCATAGATTGTCTTTATGAGGATGTTAAAGTTGTTAATGATGAAAATATTTAAATGTAATTAATACTAAGTTTTCACTTCTGCCGGGAGTCCCGAAGTGTAACTATTAATTTTATAAGTGTAATTAATTTCATAGCGTCAACAACACGTGGTAATTATGCTGTTAAAATGTAGCTTATATGACACGTTCGTAGATTTACCATAGCAGCGCCATCTATTGATTACTTACTCAACCCAGTCGAAAGGTATCGACATCTGTTAGAATCATTTGGTGTTAACAGATAATTGTGACTGTCAAATAATAACAGACAAATAATTAGCAATAAATTAAAATTGCGACTATAATTTGAGATTTAAACTATCCTATCTCTCAAGTTGGATCGAACTGCACATGGTGTGCGAATTTTATTATAATCTGTTAAGTGGTTTAGGAGTCCATTGAGGACAAACATTGTGACACGAGATTTATATATAGTAGATATATAAATGGGTCCAGTACGCTATCTTGAGGTACTCCATATGTTATTGGGCACTTTTCAGATACTTTATCATTTATGCTGGTCCTAAAATGTCAATGAATTATTCTTCGTTCTACTTCCATTTAATGTAAGATATTATTGTCGAAAACTCAAAAGTGTTGGTGTAATAGAACTTTTTCTATTTATGCTTGTATTTGATTTCTAATGAGGAATATGAAGTTTGGGGACTTGAGATGAACACGCAGAAGACGAAATACCTCCCAATAGGAACACATGATGCAACCAACATCGAATTGGCAAATGGGAAGAAGTCTGTGTAGTATCCGAGAATACATACCTGGTAGTACTGTTTGATTCAAGAGGAGGCGACAGCAGAGAGATCAGTCACAGAATAAGCCAGCCAAGAAGATCATTGGATGCTTGAATAGCATACTTTGGGGCACTCACGTTGGTAAGAAACAAAAACTGGCAATATACTACTCTGTCAAAAAAGTACCGGGAATTTTCAATTAAAACAACATTTTTACATTTAATCGTCAAAATTTATTGGGTCGCCTTCAAAATAGGCTCCATTTGCTCCAATACATCTATGCCAACGGCACTTCCAATTATCGAAACATTTTTTATAGGCGCTTTCCGGGATGGACTTTAGCTCTCGCGCCGAATTTTGTTTTATGGCTTCAATCGACTCAAAACGGGTGCCACGAAGGGGCAATTTTAGTTTTGGGAAGAGGAAAAAGTCGCAGGGAGCCAAATCCGGCGAATACGGTGGTTGCTGAAGCACGTTTGTTGAGTTTTTGGCGAGAAAGTCAGTCACAATCGTAGCTCGGTGAGAAGGCGCGTTATCGCCATGCAAAATCCATGAGTTGTTCGCCCACAAATTTGGCCGCTTCTTACGGATACGCTCATGCAAACGTTTCATAACGCCTAGGTAATACTCCTTATTTACCGTCTGACCCTCTGGAACGAATTCGTAGTGCACCACGCCACGGATATCGAAGAAAACAATGAGCATCACCTTCATTTTCGAGCGGCTTTGGCGTGGTTTTTTCGGTTTCGGCTCATTTTTTGCCACCCATTCCGATGATTACTGGCTTGTTTGCATATCGTACTCGTAGACCCAGGTCTCATCACCAGTTATAATGCGTTCCATGAATGTAGAATCGGAATTACAGCGATCCAGCATGTCTGAAGCAACCTGTTCGCGATGACGTTTTTGAAGAAAATTCAGGTCTTTCGGTACGAGTCGTGCGGCCACCTTTCTCATGCCCAAAATATCAATCAAAATCGTACGTGCGGACTCGTGGGATATCTTAAAATCATGTGCTATCTCTCGCAAGCTGGTACGACGGTTTTCCAGCACCCTTTCCTTAATTTTATCGACGTCATCTTCGATCGAAGCCGTCGATGGGCGACCACTTCACGACCGTCCTTGAAGGCTCTGTACCACTGATATGCACGAGTTTTCGATAAAGCATTATCACCAAAGGCCTTTTGCAACATTTTCAATGCATCGGCACACGAAAATTCATTTGCAACACAAAACTTTAAACAAATTCTTTGCTCAACGTAATCACCCATAGTAAAAATCGGCACGCACTCTGACATCGACTGACTTAATCAGCTGGTGCAAACACACTAGTTGACAGATCCCGCTCAAGCTTGGCATAGTAATTAAGGACAGTGGTACCAAACTAGGAAAAAAAATTTTTACCTGCCTCATTGCCCCGCCAGATTTAAATCGATAATTCCCGGTACTTTCTTGACAGAATGTATGACCCAATGATAAAAAGTGATGGCATCGGACTTATTTGACTTCTAACCCGACATATTTTCATTAAACGATAAAAGCTAAACTTTTCAGTTTCATATTTTCCGAATAACATTCTTCCAACATTCCGGCATTGACTAATACAATTTGAGCGATGATAGGACAAAGCGGTCAAATAAATTTAGGATTGAGGTATTAAATAGACTGTTGGATTTCTTGATTGGCGACTTAGAGTGTCGAAGTTCTTTTTATCGAGTTATATTTTTCAAATTCAATTGTATTTCGATAAAAGGGATCTCTCGCAAGACATCGATAGGGACAGTTTCAAAATGCTCTTAGGGTATTATGATTTAGATCTTGAGGAGGAAGTTATCTGCTGTAATAAAAGAATTTGCAGACATGAAAATAAGAAAGAAATGTTTTTTCTCGTGAATCAGTTTGACTGTATTTTGTTTTGATGTTTCAAAAATTTTTTATGTTGTGTTATCTTCGTCATTAAGTTTGTTTTTTTTTTGTATTTTGTACCTGACTTACTCTTGTTGAAATATTTTCCACTTTGTTATTGATTTTCATTCATTTCTTATATTTTGTTTTGATACATCTTACATTTAATTAATGAACTTTAACTTTTGTTCTGAAAAAATTCGAGTTTGCATTGAGAATTTGTTTCGAAATGAATGGAAAAAAAATGGGGTAATGGGCTCCCAAAGTTTTCTAGCGTAGGGCCCGGGAAATTGTAAACGGTCCACTGCATTTTCGGCTTGAAATTCGTAAATTACAGACATTTGGACTGAACAATAGAACTCTGTTCCCTGGAACAAACACGCAAAAGGCAAAAGAATTAAAAACTTTAGAATGTTCTAATAATTCATAAAACCATATGAATAATCTTTTTATTTCATCAAGAAAAATACATATTCACAAATCCAGTCTCTCGTTTGAGTTGGTTATGAATCCGTACTGCCTGACGGGGGCAATTTCGTTTTCCTGATCTTCACCTTCTGCCAGATTTGCATTGCTGCCAAGTACTGGTTTCACGTTGCTCTCAAAGTTGATGTAAAATTTCATTTCGTACATCAACGCTTTGCAGAAGGACATTTTGGTCTTTCTACTTATATTAGTCACATAGATGAGTCTTTCCAGTACAGCGAATATGTAACCTCCTATTAAACCATAAACAGTCACGTAGAATACTCCCTCTAAGTTACTCATCCCTAACGGATTGGCATCTCCAGAGTCATCTTCGTTTGTCTGTAACGTAAACGTGTATATAATATACCGCTGTACAGGAAATCGATCAATGAAACACAAAATATCTATTTTGCACCTGAATTTATTGTGTCACTTTTAAACTGTGCCTTTTCTGAAATAATACACTTATACCAACAAATAATTACTTTAGCCAAGAGTTATGGAAATACTTGGGCTTGTCAATTCGTGGAATAACGGCTAGATCGAAAGCACTTACTGTCCTTCAGCAATGTCGCTTCAAGATGTTTGAAATGGGACGTGTTACCATAGGATGTGTAATGGTTATCAAGAGTAGAGATTTATTGCAGAACCAAAAACGTCAACAGTTTCCTGGTATAGTATCTAACAGTTGTCCAATAAGGGGAAGTCAAGTGGCTGTCTAGGGTTGAGTTTGGAAGCACAAATCTGATGGTAGTTAGTTCACGACAGTAGGCGAAAAAGGAAGTTCGCGGCAAAAGAATTGAGAGAGAGAGAGACATTCAGATAAGAGTTAGAAAACGTACTTGGTCGAGAGAAGTTCAGAAGCTCAGCAACTGTTTTGCGTTAAGTATTGTTAATGTTGTATTTCTAAGACGTTATGCGTTTATTTCATACTAAAGAAGAGATAGACCGATTTATCTATCAATACCCCTAGACATTGATATGAAAGAGTCTATATACATGTAATTCAATAACCAGGTGAGTGCTTACAGATAAGTTATATCAATTTCATTAAAAGTGCCTTAATCAAAGAAAAAAATATACACTTAAAAAAATATCGCAACATTCAAACTAGAAAAATATAAATTCGAAGCTAAGTCAACCAAAGATAGAGATTAAAGATGCAGGGAGCGAAATAAAGACGAAACATCTATCAATGACGATTCACAAAGATATTTCAATGATTCGGAAATTGAGTTGTTGAATTTCTAGTACTAAAATCATTTATGATTATAATTTTAGAGCTTACCACACATTGACCACCACCTCTTCTTTCCTGCCACCATCTTCTTTTCAAATCGTCTATAACACCAGATGATTGTAATCTCAGAATGGTTGTTGATAATCGACTTCTGTAGGTTGAATCTACGACACAACACAAATTGGAATTCATAAATCTCACTACGTTTTCCTAAATATAAATGCCATTGACGAATTTCAGTTTGAGAGTTTTGATATGTTGCAACCGCAACTGTTTTTAGAGCTGAAAGTTTTACGTAACAAAATGTCATTTAAATCTATTGTGGCCCTTTTAATACCTCGAACGAGTCGGCATTCCCCATCCAATTTTAAGTTCGTTCACATGCTCAGAATTCCTACTTGGCATTTTCCGAAAGTTCGGTTCCTTATCGGACTACACGTGACGATTCCGACGTCAGCGTTCGCTTTCCGGTCAGTAACTCATTCTGAAGGAATATATTTACATTTAGCACAAGTAGCCCTTGTTAACTTTTTTAATCTTTTTAACCAGAATAAAAGAATTTCCTTTCATGAAGCTGTTCGTTCGTGCTTCGAACGGGAACATTGAACCTCGCTTTAACAAAGTTGCTAGTCTCCACTGAAGTAACCCCTGTATTATTACAGCCCTTTCATGAATTCTATACTTGTTGGGTTACCACAATATGCTGTTCATATATAAATTATGAATTCTGTGTATACTTGGTGAAACTTTTAATTTAGATTTAAAAATACACATAAAATGGGTTATGTTAAATTGCTTCGCTGACTTCGTCTAACCAATTTTTCTCAATAAAGCTTCAATTTTCGACAAGAAACCGCACTAACTTATATATACTGAATTCAGAAAGCTCTAAAATTTTTAATTGAACATAATAATAAGATTAGAAACTTCAAGAAAAATTTTGAACAAAAACCCAAACACTATTGACTATGAGCACGTGTCTCTTCCTGATAATAACCTTGAAATTAAAACACTTAACGTTATTTTGAGGCTAACCACAGATATGTGATATTAATTTTTAATTCTGTGTATCATTTATGTATGTCATATGTGTATTATGATTTTTTTTATATTTGTTGGGAATCGCTTACTTTTTCTCATAGCAATTCCATATCCCTTCCGATCTAAATAATCTCCATACATCTCCAAGTCACAATGACGTTCCGTTTCATACTCAATAGATGTAGATTCCATGAAGAAAGCATACTTTTCAGTCTCTGCTAACGTAACACCCTGTTTGTTATCTGAAGGCATATCCTCTCGGTGTTCTTGCATGTGTTTGTAGATTTGTCCATAAATTTCATGGTCTTTGGAATCCTATAACAAAAATATTCAGAATAACAATATAACCATCCATATTAATTTATCTGATTTTTCACATGTCATCTTATTACGAACATAAAGTGATTAAATGTTAATCTGTTAAGTTTTTGAGGTGACTTCAAGGTCTTTAAATGATAAAAAAACATTTAGTTGTCGAAAGTGTACGATTACATTTGAATTGCAACGCAGTTGTTACGTTTCTTGTCACATTTTCGGTCAATTGAATTGTCTAATTTCCACTATACTGTAGCGACAACCTCCTTCGCTCCTCGTCTAGAAACCTGCCTGGCTCTGTTGCGGTGGAACACATTGTCACTGGCGTCACAAACAGATGCGCACCACGCATGTCTGAATAAATGTGCACATGCTCAGAACGAAACGCCGTCTCCCTTATTAAGAGGTGGAAGCTCCCTCACAACACCCACATTTCCTTCGAGAGCTTCATTGGTGACCCCGACGTGAGTAGTTTGCTTCAAGAGCGAACCAACCCACATTTGGAGGCCCTAATTGGCCTCTATCTATCATTCCCAGGCAGCCTTTCCTTTCGTTCCACAGATCCCCGCCAGAGATGGCACCGTGCCTTATCGACGTTCACTGGAAGGGGAGTGTGTAGCGACCAACTTAGTAGATAGACTTAGTTTCTAGAACTTTCAGTAATATATCATTTTTACTCATTATCTAAGAAAAAGCAAATAATATCAAGTTTAAATCGATTAGTAAGATATAAAATAACTGTAACGTACCACGGTTAGTTTACCGCAGTATTTTGCCTATTATTTCAGTAAAATAACAGTGAAATAACAGGCAGTTACAATTTAATTAATCTCGATGATTAATTACGAAAGGTTTAGTGAACTGTATTTTGACGTAGTTAGCGAAGACGTTTACTTCAAGGGCATCAGTATGTAGTTATCTCGATGATGAACTTGTTTATCCAATAAGATAAACCAAGGAAGCTTGTAAGGAATTAAAGTAAAACATTCGTAATTCACTATGATAATAACGAACTATAATTCTTGTTTTACTGTATATAAACCAAGTTAAAAGATATGATTATTACACTAAAAACAAATGTAATGAATTTGCCAATACTTTGGACGAATGGATAACTATATTAACAATAATAGCCGCGATAGCTTGGACCGAAATGTCACAAGCTTCGTACGACAAATTTGACTATCCGAATGATAGTGCATAATGTAGCAAAGGCTACAATCGACAAGTTTGACTATTACTAGAATAATATTATAATTTTACAGTCTCTTTTAAGACTGAACTTTAGAGGTGCTCGATGCATCCTTTCTAACAAAAAGAGGGAAATTTATGCAATTGATTGGAAGATCCATTTGGAGGTGCATTCAATGAACGAAATTAACCTTCTTATTGGTTACAGAAAAATTGTGAGATTAATGCAAGTAACGAAGGATAGAATGAGTTTATAATTCCGAATGCTGTATCATGCGAAATTAACAAGGATAAATATATTTAAATCTCTAAATACAGTATCTATGCAATAATAAAGGAATCTGCTGTCTTAATTGTAATGAAGAATTTGAAACATACATTAACAATTTGAATAGGAATAATAATGAAATGCCGTCCTTGCAACTTACTTTGAAGAATTTTTCTGTGGCACCATTAGCTTTAGCTCCATAGCGAATTTTCATCTCTTCAGCATTTGCTACCAGTGATTCAACATCGCTAAACTGCTTCAGGGGAATCACGGTGGCAAGGAAAGCAGCTAAATTAGCGGTGTAAGATGCAACCATCAGAAGGATGAAAAACCACCACATGCCTGCCACCATTCTAGTTGAAACAGCGCTGCAACACAAATTTTCTGCATCTGATATCAAAATCATACTCAACTAACGTTTGAAGTATTTGAAAGAAAAAGTTTAATATGATGTCTCTGCACTGTTGCACTTTATCACCAAACTTTATTTAATATATAAGGTTGATCGGAAAGTAGCTGGGCAAACTGAATGATGCACTTCTACAGAAAAGACCAGAATTAATCAACAGAAAAGGTGTAGTGTTCCACCAAGATAATGCGAGAACTCATACAAGTTTGGTCACTCGCCAAAAGCTTTTACAGCTTGAATGGGATACACCCACCATATTCTCCAGATCTGGCGCCTTCGGATTAGTGTTTGTTCCGGCCTTTGCAAATTTTTTTAGACGCTAAAACCTTTACTACAAATGAAGAGGTCAAAAATCACCTGGCCAGCAAAGACCAAACATTTCATGAGCGTGGAATCATGCTACTACCAAAAAGATCGCAACAGCTATTGGACCAGAATGGCCAATATATAATTTAGTAAAATATTTATCCATTATATGAAAATTGTCAACGAAATCACTTTCCGAACAACCCAATACAATAACTCCATCGTTCTTGATACTATCTTGTAAATTTGCTGTATTCTAGTTACTCTTCTTAACTTACATTGGAGCTATTTCTGTCCCCTGCTGCAAGCCTGTACCAGTAGAAAACCAGAAGGAATTCGACAAACTGAACTGGTTAATTAGATACTCCGGCTCTTCTATACACGGAAATGGATTGGTCCATTCACTAGCTGATAACCTGCCCATGATGAATAGAGACAAAGAGACAAATACATATGAAACGGCTATACTTAACCATGTATCGATAGCAAAAGGCTCGGCAAATGAAAAGAAATTAGGTGGAGCAGCGGTTGGCTTCTGGAACAGAATTTTGATACCTGAAATTGAATAATGAATTTTTTTATTAGATGTAGACTTTATTTATCAATCGTTTAAGGATATGGTTGATTCTTAAAGCGCCTAATACTTTATTCTCGATTATATTAATTGAAACCTGATGTACTTTGTACGATTTTCACTATGTCGATTATTTGGGAGTAGATTCCTGGAATTACTGCTTGTCCCTAACCATTGGGTATCAAAGTAGATATTCAAACCACGATCTTAGATTTCGCGAAGATTGGTGTGAATACAGCATCAAAAAACAACGGCTGGCAAAACTCCCTGATTAATCCAAGCACCTTACAGTAAACTAATCGTGGTATCAAACATCGATCTTACCCAACTCCATAAACGGTGTAGTGAAGTCGACAGCTTCTGCCCTCTCTGAATTGATCGTAAGATCGGCTATAGCCAAATCCGCAGTCTACAAAAACAAAACAATTCTTGAATGAACTCACTTGAATCGAACGACTCACTTTGTTTATCAAATCGCCTATCATGCCCGACCATTGCCCATGTGCATTCTTGGCTCCATTGCTCTTATCCTTTCGTAAAACGATTATATAGTTGAATTTTTCCAATTTGGCCATTTCGTCGATCAAATCTACCCCGAACCCTTCATACCTGTCATTTCCAACCAGTTTTTCAGATGAATCCTTCAAGAATGTGTACGGGTCTGTCTGAAATTCAATAAATGTATCATTGATCATAGATTATATAGGATCACTGAATATATTACGTCACTGAATATATTCATTATGTATTTGAATAAGTATTCAAAGCTCAGAAGTGTAAAAGTGGTATGAGTTTGAGTCATTTCAAAAATTGAGTGTTACTTATCTATTCACTTAACTTAAACTGACTCGAACTAGTATAGGTCGGCATTCTGTCGAATATCGTTACGATACTATTTGAATTTCGCGCCATATTACAAGAAGTTGTGATTCCAAACACAGGCGTCTCTGATCTGTAACACCTTGATGATGATTTTGAAATCCTACTTTATCTATCGAAGGATATATTCTATGTATTTTTGAAAAATCATGAAGCAATTGAGAGTTTTAGCTCAATTTAATCTTGATTTGACTTATTTATCACTTATTTTTTTTAATTTAACCTTATAATTTTATATCATTTTTATTTGATTTTGTACTAGTGGACCCTACTTTTCGATATTTCCACCTATTTGTGTTCCATTTGTAAATATCTACTTACTAATGCAGTTATGACGATTAAAGTTTTGTTGACTAAGCTTGTCTCATCATAATCCTCATCCAAATGTGACCTCTCTGGGTAAGGCAAAGGCCTCTGAATCTGGGCTCCTTCACTCATGTTCCAGTAGCCGATATCAACCAATCCTCTTTCCTGAACTTCGGTCAGGACAAGAGTGAAATCACTTCTGAATCCTTCGTTGTCGAATTTGACCATACCTGTTCGGCCTTCTGTCTTTATCTGTTGGAATGGTTATTTAATTTAGACCGTTCACGATAAATAGGAAGTATCCGGAAAAAGTTGTAAAATAATTGATGAAATCTAATGATGCCACAGGAAAATAATTTCTGTGGCATCATTAGATTTCATTTCTTTGAGAATTATCAAGAAGAGGGTGTCACCCACAGAGTAATAAACATAGAGTATACGCAGTTTGTGGGTGTCCGTAAAATTAGTTCTCGACCTTGTCATATTGTGATATACTTCGAAATGCGCAATGGTATCTTACTATAACTGTGTATTAAGTTAAGTGAAAACTATATATGGAGATTTAAACAATTGGTCTACGGTATTTTTCTTCAATTTTGAGTTACATTTACACTTTTACTTACACTTTTCAGTATCTACCTGCTGAAATCTTAGCTTTGGCATCAATGTCGCATTATGTCCACTCGATCTGTCATCGGTTGTTCATAGAGTTCCTAACATGTTTTAGATATTTCTAGTTATTTACTTTAATATTGTTTGAATTATTACAAATCATTAATTTGCCATGCGAGATAAGAAGTGTGCTGTTTGTGGAGATTGCCGTGAATTGAGTGAAATGTCGTATTACACTTTGGTGTCCGCTTTGTTTTGGTGAACATTGGCGTACGTGCAGGTAATTGTAAACAATTTCAGATTTTCGATTTATAATGAGATGAGGCATTTGAGCTTAAAATCTGTGAAAATAAACGAGAACTTGATTTAATCTTATTCTATGATTTTTTATGGGCATTTCAGTTTAAGAGATATAATAACTGTAGGCAGAAGACCATCTTTGACTTCTAATGCAATGCCTGTTTCATCTTAAGAATTTATATCAAGGTGTTTGTTGTGTATTAGAAAATGTTCATCGGATAATATTCATAGATAGTTCAGTTCTTAATATTTCATCAGATTTTGTTACAGTCATAACATAGTTTATATTTATTCACATTGTTGAATAACGTTTTATTGATTTTACATATATTCAGGTTTGAGAGTTCAATTGTGGAAATATTTTTTTTCTCTTCTACAATGCTTTTTCCAAACAATTCTTACCGTTCTCATGATGTTAACCAAGCTAGATCCGAATTCCCAAGCGCTTGAGCTATTGCAAGCATGGCCTTCGTTTGTAGGATTACCACCTTCTTCCAAATCGCTCAATGCGTCGCTGAGCATAAACATTGCGTCCGCTATAAGGGCAGAACTTGTTTTCAGAGAGTATTCCTTGTCTTCTTCTTTGTTTTCGGATTCAACTTCTTCTATGAAATCTGTCGTCAGCTTCGAATCTGATTTGATCAGTTTTACCTAACGAAATCGAAAAATACTTAGATTATTTTCTCACAAACTACAAGAGACCATAAACTTCCGAATACCGTGGGTTTTATGTAAGAAGGTTCTCAGAAGGTTGTAATTCATTTTGTAACATTTCTGCTGGGTTGATAATCGACAGTGATTTGTGATTGGAACTAATTAACCCGAGCATGATTTCGGATATTTCAGAGTAGATTCTTGGAATTACTGCTATTGTCCGATTAGATGGTAAAAGAGAGCTTGCAGATCTTCGAACGACAGGAAGTTAGTTTTATATTTCACATAAACGAAATACGCTCCAACAAAACTGGGAAATACTAAAAACTGATTTCCAAAGTTGTGCACCTTCTATCCAAACTGTTAAAAATTTAGGTGGAAACTTCAGTAGCCCTCACGGTAATTTTTGACTTCGTGAAACTGGATCTTTATTTGATAAAACAATCTGTTCAGGATCTCCTCCAGTGAGCACACCTGAACACATTGCTGCTGTAGCACAGAATGTGGCTGGAAACACATCGTGCTCAAGATATGAACATTTCTCGCACTTCTCTGAGGAGAATTCTGCATAAAAACCTGGGTATGAAGGCTTACAAAGTTCAACTAGTGTAAAAAGTGAAGCCTCCTGACCATCCGATAGGTTTTCACTTCGCTCAATGGTCGAATATGAGCATTTTCCCAGAGAAATCATCTTTAGCGATGAAGTTCATTTTCACCCTGGAGAACTATTTCTTGTGGAGATTCGTTGAGGATAATTGGTACCCTAACCGTCCAGAAGCGATTGATGCCTTGAAATACGAAATCGAAGTTGCCATTCATGAGATTGAGCCCTAAACAATCGACAATGTACTGAAACATAGGATATATCGAATGGGGTACTGTAGCCAGTCGTCGCCGTCATTTGAACTATATTGTTTTTCATTAATAAATGTCAAGGTTCAACGTTTCTAACAAACTCATAAGTTCGAAAAAATACACATTGGTTTTTTATTTATAGCCGATCAAATATGCAAATCTTAAATGGCCCGTCCCTTATACACACTCACTTCACTTATTGTTCACAGTGAATTCAAGATTAAAATTTCGATAGCCTTAAAACTACCATAATCGAAATACTCACCCCTGTTATATTCGTATTGCTATACTGAAAAGGTTCCATATCAATGGTGTGAAAATCCAAATTGGTTATAAAATAATTGTAATTTCTATTCATCAACCCCAATTGTTGAGCTTGTCTCAAAACTTCTTGCAGAACTTCTAGCCTGCAGTCTATGACGATGTTATTTACGGGAGAATCTGCTATTTCCCTGAATTGTTCCCTGTTGAGCAAAATCATTCATGCATAACATAATAGAACATCAAGAAAACTACACATAATGTCAGAAATCTTTAACGCCGTGTATAAGAAATTTCTGTTGAACTTTTCAGATTCTTCTGATACATTTCCTACCTCTTTAAAGCAGGCAATGGTATTCCCAGTACATGACAAGAATGATGCAAATATTGTAGCTAACCGTCTACCTATATCTATCCTCAGTCTTTCCTCTAAAGTAGTTGAAAGAGTAACCCTGAATCGTATGATCGTATGGATGAGGGACCTAAGGTTGCGGACATTTTTTCGACTTCTCAAGGTTTTTTGATTGTATTTGACCTCAATTTATAATCAGTAAATTATACAATCTCGGTTTCAGTGGAATATTTCTGAAGGGCATTGATGACTATATTTTGAACATAAAAAGTGAAAGTCTTTGTATAATTTTTTGGTAGGTTTGCGAATGCGTTGGGTGTAGCCCAGGGTTCTGTTCTGGGACAATTGCTGTTCAATTTCTAGTGATTTTGACTGGATAATTGCATTATTTCTTTTTAAATGTAACTAAGTTTTCTAAAACCACTTTCGTACCTATAAATTCCAGTATCATCAGGATCTAGTTGCCTCGTAATGATTAAATATGACTTGTCTTGGCTCAGTTTCATCAAGTCCAACAGCCTCAAGAAGCTTTCATCGTCGTCATAGAATAAAATGAAATGATTCCATTCTAATTTCTTGATA
The DNA here is from genome assembly GCA_034642435.1 of Megalocaria dilatata. NCBI lineage: Eukaryota > Metazoa > Arthropoda > Insecta > Coleoptera > Coccinellidae > Megalocaria > Megalocaria dilatata. Next base: position 47,370,103 of record CM067861.1, read on the forward strand.
ATTTCCACATACGCCATTGAAAGTTGGGAAGTGTGAGGATAGAAGTTCATTATTGACGAATCTCTTTGCGGCCTGTAGAAAACAATATTAATAGCGCATTTGAATAGCGAAAACCATATTTGTGTTCAATTTTTTATCGATGAATTCGTTAATTTTTTTCTCGCTAAACAGACACATCGTAAACGATACTCAAATGGAGTTTAATATCAATCAGATTGTTAGTTAATATATTAAAGATTCCATTTCAGAGGAAAATGATGATAAGGACATATAAAGGGTTTTTCAATAAGAGGTTTCATTTTGATATTGAGAAAAATGAATATTTTACTCTGCCCTGCTGCAGCTTCCCGGCCTAGCATATAGAGGACGCTATCGCTTTCTGAATGCCAAGCTCATCGTCCTCGCCCGGTTCAATTAAAGCAGAGTGAGAGCTTTCCGACGTGAAACAAGGTCACTGGCGTCAAAGGCAGACAGGCGCACCACGCCTATCTGAAGAATTCAGGAACGCATGTTCGGAACGAAACGCCACCTCCGAATTAAGATGTAGAAGCTACCTTATAACACCGCATTATTAAGAGCTTCAATATTAATGAAGAGACAATTGATGCATCTCTTTTCTCAGAACAGCGTACAGAATTTCTACAAGGAGAAAAAGAAGAAAGTGAAGATGAAGTAGAATTAGGAAATTATCTATCATAATAATATTCAGGAAAAACAACCCGTTCCACTTTAATTATTAGCAATAGAACCATTCTTTAAATCAATGGGATACGATTTTATCAAACTCTCTTTATCACAATAGATCGTGGAGTATTCTGGACAAACCACGTTAAAAAAATCCGTAATAAGTATCGGTTGTTTTTTTAAAGTGATAGAACTTTAAATTGAAATAAAACACATTCAAATTGAGAAGCCAATTTTTTTTTATTTGAAAGATAATTTTATGACATTTATGTTTTTAAAATAATTTTCTGCATATGTCCACCACGACTAGCTCTGAGGAACCACATTCGACCAGACCAATTTTGGACCACTTTTTCGAGTACTTCAGGCCTTATTTCATCAATAACACGAGTTATGTTGGCTTCCAAAGCGTCTATTGTTTCTGGTTTATCAGCATAAACCAATGACTTGACATTATTTCAAAGAAAATAATCCAGTAGAGTAATTTCGCATGATCTTGGAGGCCAATTAATTGGACCATTTCTCGAAATAATGTTATCGCCAAATCTTTCTTTCAATAAATCAATTTTTACGGTAGCAGCATGAGGTGTAGCACCATCTTGTTGGAACCAAAACACTTCTGGGTCGATACCATTCAAATTTTGAAACAAATAATCATTGATCATCGATCCGTAACGAGCACCATTCACCGCAACATTAGCTCCAGCATCGTTTTTGAAGAAATATTGACCGATGATGCCTCCAGCATGTAAAACACACCATACAGTGCATTTTTCAGGATGCAATGGAACCTGCAGAACTTCTTGAGGATTTTTTTCAATTTTGCTTGTTTACATAGCCGTTCAACCAGAAATGAGCTCACTAAACACAATTTTACGATAAAAAAGTGGATCAACTTCAAGCTGTTCTAGGGCCCAATCAGCAAACAAACGACCCTTATTATGGCCAAGTGGCCTTAGTCCTTGAACCAGTTGGATCTTGTATGGGTGTAGACCAAGATCTTTACGCAAAATTTTCCATGTGGTGGATGCACAGAGTCCAACTTGTTGTGAACGTCGACGAATAGACAAATCTGGATTATCATTAACAATATAACTTACAGCAGCGATATTTTCTTCTGTACGTACAGTTCTTTGTCTTGTTGTTGCTGTTGCATCGAGTAGAGAAAATGTTGTCCAAAATCTATCGATAGTTCGACGAATAAGCTGCTCTGATGGATGATTTTGTAAACCATAAATTTCATGAAGTGCTTTATAAGTTTGGCGAATAGAACACTGATTTTGAAAATAAATTTCAACAGTTTTTGAAAGTTGTTGCGGCGTGAGTCCATGATAATTTGTCAATGCTAACTGAACAGAAATGTCAAAACAACACGACTTCTACCTTCTGTCAAATCACAGTTATCGCTACCGAAAGTTCTATCATGAACATGAATTTTTCAACGTTTAATACCGCAATATCTTATGTATGGTGATTCGTACAAAAAAAAGTATCTGAATAATTTTTGTAGAGAATTATATTATCTCCAACTTTTGTCTGGTCTATTTTTAATATAAAACTTAGTGTTTCAGAGAACCGAATGTTTTATCTTTGATGTTGAATAATTTTTTTTGCAGAAGTGGGGGATTTTCGACATTTAATTGGTATGAGTTTATTTAAAGTCTATACCAATTTTCAGCTCTATGCAAATTTTGGCTAAGTTAAATTATTTCGACTGGATTTTGTTTTTGGTCTCTATAATTAAACATTCACCTGTGATTCCATCTAGTTTGTATGACCGGAACCTCTTTGGCATCGCAAACAGACTGGATAGCCTCGAAATTGTCCGGATTGTACGGGCCGAATATCGTAATGGCTCCAGCCTCCAGAAGTTGACAAGCTTTGGAGGAAGCCTTGAACAAATTGTAAGGCTCAAGAATTTCGATTACAGGTTTCAGCTGTTGGTCTTCATTCCTTTGAAGGTTGACCAGTTTAATTGCAGCCTCAAAAGCCTTTTTATCGTCTTCATTATCTTCATCGAAAATTCCCCCTGTTGAAAAAACAAAATTTCATTTTATTGCTCAGAAATACGAGAAGAATGCAACAGACAAGCGATATTTTTGCGAAAAGTATGTAATTTTTTAATTTTGAGTCCTTGAACTTTGAATATATAACCAATTTTTCACCGTAAAGCTTCAATCTTCGAAAATATTCATAAGTGTTTTATTTAGAGTCGATCAAAAACGCAAATTTTAAATGACAGTAATTATAAATAAAATTGGCAAAATTGAAGCTTGAACACCCTGTAGCTGGGTAATGAGGAACTATGTTTTTGCCTTGAAATAAAACATTCTGTCGAGAAATCGGGTGTTTTTTTAGAGTCATAGAACTTTCGATAAGGATAACTGTGATTTGACAGAAGGTAGAAGCCATGTTGTTTTGACATTTCTGTTCAGTGAGCATTGACAAATTATCATGGAAAGACTCACGCAGCAACAACGTTTACAAATTGTTGAAATTTATTTTTAAAATCAGTATTCTATTCGCCAAACTTATTGAGCACTTAGTGAAATTTATGGTTTAAATAATCGTCCATCAGAGCAGCTTATTCGTCGAACTATCGATAGATTTCGGACAACGTTTCCTCTACTCGATGCAACAACAACAACAGGCAGAGAACTGTACCTACAGAAGAAAGTGTCGCTGTTGTAAGTCATAGTGTTGATGATGATCCAGATTTGTCTATTTGTCGACGTTCACAACAAGTTGGACTCTGTGCATCCACAACATGGAAAATTTTGCGCAAATATTTTGGTCTACACCCATACAAGATTCAACTGGTTCAAGAACAAAAGCCACTTGACCATAATAAGCGTCGTTTGTTCGTTAATTGGGCCCTAGAACAGCTTGAGGTTGATCCACTTTTTTATCGTAAAATTGTGTTTAGTGATGAGGCTTATTTCGGGTTGAATGCCTATGTAAACAATCAAAATTGCCGTATATGGAGTGAAAACAATCCTCAAGAATTTCAGCAGGTTCCATTGCATCCTGAAAAATGCACTGTATGGTGTGCTTTACACGCTGGAGGCATCATCGGTCCATATTTCTTTAAAAACCATGCTGAAGCTAATGTTGCAGTGAATGGTGCTCGTTACAGATCGATGATCAATGGTTATTTGTTTCAAAATTTGAATGGTATAGACCCAGAAGTGTTTTGGTTCCAACAAGATGGTGCTAAAACTCATGCTGCTATCGTAACAATTGATTTATTGAAAGAAACATTTGGCGATAACATCATTTCGAGAAATGGTCCAATTAATTGACCTCCAAGATCCTGCGACATAACTCCATTGGATTATTTTCTTTGGGGTTATGTCAAGTCATTGGTTTATACTGATAAACCAGAAACAAGCCAACATAACTCGTGTTATTGATGAAATACGGCCTGAATTACTCGAAAAAGTGGTCCAAAATTGCTCTGGTCGAATGCGGTTCCTCAGAGTCAGTCGTGGTGGACATACGCCGGGAATTATTTTTAAAACATAATTGTCACACAATTATCTTTCAAATAAAAAGAAAATTTGGCTTCAATCTTAATTTAAATGTGTTTTATTTCAATTTAAATTTCTAGCAGTCTAAAAAAAACACCCGATATAATCTCTACATGATGAAATTTTTGGTTTAATACGTATGTTTGTACATTATCCAGGGCTGACGTGACGCAACATAAAATTGGTTGCACATATTCAAGCATTACATGTCTAGTTGTTCAATTAATTATTGACCAATAATATATCTTGCAACTCGTTTACTTACCTATAATGTGATCCCCAAAGACTCCGCAGAACAAGGCCAAGAAGATGCAACATTTTACCGCATAGGATGATTTTATCATCGTCATCTGCACTCAACGAAAACAAATCATTCTGTGTTGTGTTTTGTTTTATTTTTGGAACGTTGGCAGTTGCTGGAACGCTTGTGTGGATATTTTCAGATCAAACGAGCTTCCCCTCTCTTAATTGTCACTCTTCTCAAAATATCGCAATTAAAATATCGATTTTTAACAGAAATAAGGAAAATTTGATCGAGGTAAGAAATGACTGGAATATCAATTAACTACTAATCTATGACTAAAAATAGACTAGTATTCGGTTCGTTCCAAAAATAGACAGGTTTTATAGTTTTACCATTTATTGTTATTTTTCTGATTCTCGTAGATTTTTCCAGAAGCTCCAAGGGCTTCGACTTGATTAGTAGTCCTTCTTTTATTCAGCAAAATTATTGTTGTACTTGATTTTATGTCGTAATTAACTATAATTAATCACAACATTTTTTAAGCTATAAAAGCTTGCCAATTTTTCACACTCTGTTTTACACGAAAGAAGAGATTATGTCTCTGCTCAATCAATATTTTCTTAATTAATTTTTGATAATATTCGTTTTTTCTCGAAATGAAATTAATCATTTTCTTCATTTTACTCTAGAGTCACTGCTAGTACACTGCTCAAAAATTGAAGTGGATAATTTGCGTACATATGATAATAATGGGTGTTTTTTTAGAGTGATTGAACTCTCGATAGGGATCACTGTGACTTGACATGTTGTCTTGACATTTCCGTTCAGTAGGCATTGACAAATTATCATGGAAAGACTCACGTCTCAACAACGTTTGCAAATTGTTGAAATTTATTTTCAAAATCAGTGTTCTATTCGCCAAACTTATGACGCACTTCGTGAAATTTATGGTTCACATAATCATCCATCAGAGCAGCTTATTCGTCGAACTATCGATAGATTTCGGACAACTTTTTCTCTACTCGATGCAACAACAACAACAAGACAAAGAACTGTACGTACAGAAGGAAATATCGCTGCTGTAAGTCATAGTGTTAATGATGATCCAGATTTATCTATTGGTCGACGTTAACAACAAGTTGGACTCTGTGCATCCACCACATGGAAAATTTTGGGTGAAGATCTTGGTTTACACCCATACAAGATCCATCTGGTTCAAGAACTAAAGCCACTTGACCATAATAAGCGTCGTTTGTTTGCTGATTGGACGCTAGAACAGCTTGAAGTTGATCCACTTTTTTATCGTTAAATTGTGTTTAGTGATGGAGCTCATTTCTGGTTGAACGGCTATGTAAACAAGCAAAATTGCCGTATATAGAGTGAAAACAATCCTCAAGAAGTTCTGCAGGTTCCATTGCATCCTGAAAAATGCACTGTATGGTGTGTTTTACAAGATGGAGGCATCATCTGTCCATATTTCTTTAAAAACGACGCTGGAGTTGATGTTAATCTGAATGATGCTCGTTACAGGTCGATGATGATTGATTATTTGTTTTAAAATTTGAATGGTATCGACCCAGAAGTGTTTTGGTTCCAACAAGATGATGCTACACCTCATGCTGCTACCGTTACAATTGATTTATTGAAAGAAAGATTTGGTGATAACATTATTTCGAGAAATGGTCCAATTAATTGGCCTCCAAGATCCTGCGACGTAACTCCATTGGATTATTTTCTTTGGGATTATGTCAAGTCATTGGGTTATGCTGATAAACCAGAAACATTAGTACGCTTTGGAAGCCAACATAACTCGTGTTATTGATGAAATAAGACCTGAATTACTCGAAAAAGTGGTCCAAAATTTGTCTAATCGAATGCGCTTCCTCAAAGCTAGTCGTGGTGGACATTTGCCAGAAATTATTCTTAAAACATAAATGTCTTGAACTTATCTTTCAATCAAAAAAAATTTGACTTCAATCTTAATTTAAATGTTTTATTTCAATTTGAAGTTCTATCACTAAAAGAAACACCCGATATATAGAGGAAAATAGAAGAGCGATTTGGAATATGTACTGATTTTTTAAGTTTAGTGTCTTTGAACGGAAAACCTGCCTAATATGCAACAGTAAACAAAACTGCTTCAAAGCAAGAGCAACATTCTGATCTGGTGGAGTCAGCAGGCTTAAAAAGGGTTTCTTCTGTTAGAAACACCTTGAAATCACGGTTTAATATCGGTTGGGGCCTACTCTATCTCTTCGTTGTTCTTCTACTCTATTCGGTATTGTGTCGATGAAGTTATCAATGAAAGCTTGAGGACGCTTGCCAAATGTCCATCAAACCATCAGCGAGCTATTGTAATGTCTACGGTGGGTCAGGTGAGCGCTTTAATTGCAGTAACTTTGCAGACCAGACACGTTCAATTTAATTTTGTAGGTCGTTGATAATTCTTGTCCGGTGTAGACGAGTTTTATCGTCGATTAACGTAAAATTGTCACCAATGGTTGCCGCAAAGGGAACAATCATTGGTTCTACAATCAAATCACGATACCTTACCGCTGTCATGGTTGCGTTAATGAGTATCATAAGATCTCTGCGCCCATTAAAATAAATGTCTTCCCAAACGTACACTGAGTCGCCACCGAAAAGAGTTGACCCCGTTCTCGCTACACCAACACTCGTCCATCAGACTGATACAGACGAAAGTGGCTCATCCGTGAACAGGCAGGATCTCCATCTGTGTATGTTCCAGTTCTCATGTTCAAGAGGCCAACGATATCTTACAGCCTGGTGCTCCCTACTCAATCACTGATCCCTGGCGGAACTTCTTGCCCTGAAATTGAAGCTATGCAACCTATACGGGATTTTTTTGGGTTTTAGTCCTCAATAGAATTTAGTACCTACTCTAATATAAATAAAGACTGATTTCGAAAACAAATTTAGTTATTCAAAACTGTAAGATATATCACCTACCTTAAGATAGCACTTTGTTAACTAAACTATTTATCAAGAAAAGACCGATTAAATTAGATATTTTAATGTAAATAACATAATCTATTGAAGTGAAGCCCAAATCCAATTAATTCAACATTTTTTTAAATATTTACCGATACAATCAACAGTGGGGAAAAGTAAAAAAATCTATTTATTTTAAGAGAAGCATCTTCTCAATATTTTATTTTTATTAACTTCTATGACTAATTTGTCGCAGCGCTGGTGTAGAATCTTAGAAGAAGCTGAGGAAAGAATCAAAGAAAAAAAACGAATTTTGAACAACTGAGTTTCATTTTGAGATTTCTTCATAACCTTCTCTGCTTGGATCGTCTTCCTCGCCTCTCAGAACTGGTTTTGATCTATTTTCGAAATCAACATAGCACTTCATTTCGTGCTTAAAGGTGCGCCATAGAGATATGTTGCTTCTTCTGCTTATCGATCTTATGCTGATGACCTTCTCCACTAATACAATGAAAAGAGCGAACATCAAACCCTGGATCGTCACAATGAACACACCTTCAACGTTTTTCATTCCAAGAGGTGTGGCCTCTGATGAATCTATACCCTGTAAAAAATCGAAGGAATATATAACTCCTTATATTGGGTTGTTCGGAAAGTAATTTCTTTTTTTTTGGGGAAAATTAAAGACAATTTTCGAATAATGAATTAATATTTTATTGAATGATATTTTGGCCATTCTGGTCCAACACCTTTTGCCATCTGTCTGGTAGTGCATGATTCCACGTTCATAAAATTTCTGGTCTTTACAGGCAAAACACTGATCCATTTGATTTTTGAACTCTTCATTTGAAGTGGAGGTTTTACCGTCCAAAAAATTTTGCACTGACCAGAACAAGTAATAATCCGAAGGCGCCAAATCTGGAGAGTATGGTGTGGCAATGCATCCCATTCAAGCTATAAAAGCTTTGGCGAGTGACCAAACTTGTATGAGGTCTCACGTTACCTTGGTGGAACACTTCAACTTTTCTGTTGATTAATTCTGGTTTTTCCTGTTGAAGTGCATCATTCTGATTGTCTAGTTGATGACAGTAGACTTCCGAAATAATTGTTTTGTTATCCGGTAAAAGATGGGAACCCACGCTTCGAGGTTAAACCCAAGCCTTTCAAGTGGTCACAAACAGTTGAATTCGATGAATTCAACCTCTCACCATCAAATAATGCCTTCATCTTATCTTTATCCACTTCAACTGTTCTTCTGAAAGGTGGTAATTAAGGTAACTAAGAGATAAAGGCAATGCTCAATTTAAGTTTGACGATATGTCGAAACAAGGCGTATCTAAAAGAACAAAACAAAGTTTCAATTCTACTCACAACACATTGTCCCCCTCCTTTCTTTTCCTGCCACCATTTTCTCTTCAAATTATCCATTACACCAGTAGATTGTAGCTTTAGTATGGCAGAGCTCAATTTACTTCTATATGGAGAATCTGCCGAAAAGTGCAAGATTAGATTTAGCAACACAAAGATTGAGCCATTTAAAGTTTGCGTATTTGATCGGATATAAATGAAAAACTGATGAAAATGTTTTCAAATTTGTGAGTTTATTATCTTGACATTCACGAATGAAAAAATAAATCTGTTCCGTCTCATCAGAGACGGCCCTGTCGTTCGAAATTATTTTGTCATCGATACTTAGGTCTTTTACGTTGATATTTCGATCTAGCAATTTTAAGAATTGACGTTTAATTTGTTTATTCACACTTCAGATTATTTGTTTTCTGATGATTATATATATATGGCCTTAGAAAACATGGAAAGTCATTTAGAGATTTTGATATATTTATGCCTGTTAATTTGACATGACACAACATTTGGAATTGTAAACTATTCTATCCTTCTTTACTTGCATTAATCTCATAATTTTTCTGCAACCAATAAGGTTTATTTCGTTCATTCAGTTCATCAAATGGACCTTCCAATCAATTACGTTAATTTCCCCTCTTTTTGTTAGACGGCGTGCATCGAGTAATTTTAACGTTCAGTCTTTGAAGAGACTGTAAAATTATTATTCTAGTAATAGTCAAACTTGTCGCATGTAGCCTTTGCTACATTATGCGCTATCATTCGGATAGTCAAATTTGTCGTACGTAGCTTGTGACATTTCGCTCCAAGCTATCGCGGTTATTATTGTTAATATAGTAATCCATTCGATTGCCAAAGTATTGGCAAATTTATAACATTTGTTTTAAGTGTAATAATCATATCTTTTAACTTGGTTTATGTACAGTAAACCAAGAATTATAGTTCTTTGTTATCATAGTGTATTACGAGTGTTTTACTTTAATTCCTTACAATCTTCGTTGGTTTATCTTATTGGATAAACAAAGCTAGTTCATCATCGGGATACCTACATAGAAATGACCTTGAAGTAAAACTCTTCGTCAATTACGCCAAAAATACAGTCCACTAAACCTTTCGTAATTAATCATCGAGATTAATTAAATTGCTATTGCCTGTTATATCAAAATACTGAATAATAGGCAAAATACTGCGATAAACTAACCGTGGTACGTTACAATATCATTCAAATGACCGTCACGACTGGCTACAGTACCCTATCCGATTAACCCAATTTTCCAGTACATAGTAGATTGTTTGGGGCTCAAACTCATGAATGTCAACTTCGATTTCGTGTTTCAATGCGTTTATTATCGAATAAGCATATATGGTTCTTTACCTTTTTTTGACAGTCATTATAGTTCTGGACAGAATTACTCACGTTTCCTCATGGCGATTCCATACCCTTTATTGTCCAACAAGTCTCCATACATCTCCAAATTACAATGTCTTTGTATTTCGTAGTCGATAACAGTGTTCTCCATGAAGAAAGCGTACTGAGTCTTCATGGCTAAATTCACCCCATCGGCATTTTCTTTGACCATGTCTTGATCGTGAGTTCTCATGTACTCGAAAACCTTCTTATAAGTTGGATTTTTCGAATTCTGCGAAATGAATCGATAAGAAATGAGCTGTTTATTTATTTGATGAATTATTTGGTTGAATAAACTAACATACTAAGTTGCGACAAGAGTGCACCCCACTGACTTGTGCTGGTGCAATGGGCACCGATGTGACAGGATGGTGATTGCGTTTAAGTGACCTTCCAAACCTAGAGTCTACGACTACTGCCTCTAATTTGGATACGCCAAAGAAAGTTGTCTCTTCATTCTTCCACTAAAGAGTGGTTGCTTGGAATCACTGCCTCCACTGGCTCTGCAGTGTCAGTGCCCGAGTTGACTGTGACGCAACTCACACGCCGACAGGGCTTATCCACCAAACAGTCCCAGCTCGAGGCCCTGAAACCGTCATAGATATTCACGGTCGATCCAGTTTCAGTCCCAACGTCTAGGGTATGGTCAGGACCTTCAAACCTCTAGGAGATGTCCCGGACCATCCAGGTCCAGTAAACACGAACCCCTCTAGCATAGCATGCAAACTTTCAACCACTGCCCCCACAAGTCCAACTTTAATTGGGTGACCAGGAGTAAAGTACTCCTATGGGCTTCCGTTCTCCTGTTGCCAAAGGGAACCTTTGAAGACTAACGGTCGCTAAGAAGAGTTCTACTCTATGCCAGAAACCACAAACTCGGGAAATTTAACACGTCATTGTATACTTCCCCTTAAAACAAGCATATTAGTGACGTATCTGCAACCCTGTAGAGTAACACCAGTTTTATGGATGGGCAGCTTGTGTTGGAATGTGACATGAGTTGAAGCTTGGTAGTCACCCAAGATGTAGGTCTAGTTTTTTGTTTTTAATTTCAGGCAAAAAGATAACAAAGTAGTGAGTTCCACCATGAACTAAATTGATGAAGCTTTGATGAAAATTGTTTAAACTGGGGAAACGGAGATTACCATTCCGAAAAATAAAAATAACAAAAACCTAAGAAGTTGGGTGCAATACTTTTAATGTCCCTGAGTCCCCTGAGTACATAATTAGATCAATGGTATGATGGATCAGATGTTCTCTAAGCTCACCTTGAAAAAATTATAAGTTGCTCCGTTCTTCTTGGCTCCGTATCTTATCTTTTTTATGTCGGCATTCTCAACTAGTGATTGTACATCAGTGAACAATTTTTCTGGGTTTTCAGTGGCCAAACAAGCTGCCAAATTAGCGGTGTAGGAAGCGATAAGGATGAGTATCATAAACATCCACATTGTTCCAACCATTCTGGTTGCTGTTGCTCTATAACATACGACATTGCTTTCTTAAGGCAAAAACAGAAATTTCGTATTTTTCGGACAAAGGTTGTTAAAACTAATCTAAATTCGGAGACCAATTCGAGCCTCGCACCACGAACTTTTCTCGACGATCTTCTTAGTTTTTCCCGGCGTGTCAAGAACTTCCCGAACAACTCTATTTTGGCTCCTTTAATACCTCGTACGAGTCGATTTTTCCCTTCTTAATTTTTGAGTTCGTTCACACGCTCACAATTCCTACTTCGCAATTTGCGAAAGCTTCGCTCCTTATCGGACCACACGTGTCGATTCAGTTAACACTTTCTTATCTAACCCACTCTGGAGCAATATATTTACGTTTTGCACTATCATCTCTTGTTAATTTTTTTAATCTGTAGCTTGTTATTACAATATGTAGATCAGAGTAAGAGAATTTCCTTTCATGAAGCCGTTTGTTCGTGCCTCGAAAGCGAAATCAGAATAAACTAATTAATTGAGGGGCATTGAACCTCGCGTTAAATCTGTTATTATCGAATGGATTAACCCCTGTATCATTAGAGTCCTTTCATGAATTTTTTATCTTGTTGGATTACCACAGTAGTCCATTGGATAGTTAGATCCCATTTACCACATTTTTTGGCGTAAACACGATTATGCCACAACATTTGGTCCTTCGAGCCGGTATGAAACCAGTAATTAGATAGTTACGCCAATAGAGTTGTCCAGCAAACAACATTAAAATAGTTACAAAATGGATGAAGGAGCATTTCATAAAAATCTTTATGAAACCGCCCTGATCTAAGGAGAATTTTCTGCTCTTTCTAATTTCAATAATTTCTAATTTTTTCTAATATTCACTGAATTTTGAATAAGATGATAGTTTTCATGTTATGCTATGTTTTTAGTGACAAAATTGTAAAACGTTACAAAGTAGTAGAATCTTAAATAACTTCACAACGAAAGATAATTGGCTCATACTCTTTGGCTATTAAAAAATTACCTAGGAAATCATAAACATCCTACAGGTCTTTTAAGTCCTTCCATAGTATTATCAATACTCACATTGGTGCTATTTCACTTCCCTGCTGCATCAAACAACCCATTGAAAACCAGAAGGAATTAGGTAAGCTAAACTGGTTTACCAAATATTCAGGTTCTTGTATGCAAGGATAGGGATTGGTCCATTCACTGGGGCAAAGTCTTCCAAGGAGGAACATAGAGAAGGATACTACTAGAAAACATATGAATAAACCCGCCCAGGTGTCGTAGGAGAATGGATCAGCAAATGAGAAGAAATTTGGTTCTGCCTCTTTCGGTTTTTGAAAGAGTATGGCTATACCTGTAAATAAGTGAACAGTTTTTCAGATTCATCCACTAAGGTGAAATCCAAATTAAAGATCTTCAAAGTCAGAATTATTTTACGAATATCTTCAGCATATAAACTCAAAAGCAGAGGGATCTATAACAGTTAATGCCTGTTACGTTAATTTTTTTACACAAAGTGAATTATTCTCTAAGTTTTCTAGATGTAACATGAATTATGAGTGAAGAAAGCTCGCGGCTTAGCTCCAGTGGAGAAGGGGGTGTGTTATTTAGATTTTTCACTTTAAAATCAGAAATGAACAATTCATCAAACTTTGCAGAAGATTTAAGTAATTTGCGGAAATTGAGTAGGTAATGGTTAAAACAGAATTCCCAACTGCAAATTGTTGTGTGGTATAAATTATAGATTAATTGTCACTAGTTTAACATGCGTTTAGAAGCCGTCCAACTTGAACAATTAGCTTGTTAGTTAAACGAAGTTTTAACTCAACAAGAATTTGCTAACAGTCTCCGGGTTTCGCAAAGAATAGTTAGTAGAGCTTAGAATCTCTTTCGTATTAGTGAAAGTGTTGCATGTGCTCAAGCGGGTGAAAGAGTTACAACAGTCGTACAAAATCGGCTAATAAGTTTAAATCCCTCCTTCACAGTATCCCGAAGTAACAGCTCATTCCCGCAAGCTACCGGTAAAATAGTTTCTGGTCAAACTCGTGATTGAGTAGGGAGCACCGGCCTGTAAGATATTGTTGGGCTCTTAAGGATAAGAACTGGAATGCGCACAGACGGAGATCCCGCCTGTTCAAGGATGAGTCCAGATTTCGTCCGTATCAGTCTGATGGTCGAATGTTGGTGTGGCGAGAACAGGACCAACGGTTTAATGAACATTTCATGACGCCAACAACTCATTTCAGTGGCGGCTCAGTGTGCGTTTGGAGAGGCATTTGTTTGAATGGGCGCTCAGATCATATTATCCTCATTAACGCAACCAGGACAGCGGTAAGGTATCTTGATTTGATTGTAAAATGATTGTTGGTGTTTCTTACTGAAGGATACCTTTTTTAAGCCTGCAGACTACACCAGGTCGGAATCTTCATTTTGTTCATTTCTCTATTATGTTGTCGCTCTAAAACAGTCTTGCTTACTGTTGCCATTTCGGGGAGGTTAACCGTATGTAGACACCTAACTCAATACATCAGTAGGTACATATACAATAGATTATAAAAATTACATCATTACATCACGGTATTTACCAGCGTTATTTATGTGTCAAATATTCTGTGCCACTGTAACTTGAGACGTATGCGATCGGTGACAATAAAAAAGAGAAGAAGGTCCTTATAGCGTTCCGATAGTATTTTGAAGCGGCAGAGAGGAAGCTTCTTAGAAATAAGCCTCCTGAGCGACTTAAAAACATACTCGAGATAAAAGTACTTATAACAGTCTCTCTTGGTAACTCTTAGTAAATAAACTTCTTTTAAATACTTCTGATTAATTACATGCTTTGAGATTCTCAGCGATCCTCATAAGTTATCTCTCGGTGCCTGTTCGCTGTTTGTTCTATTTATTAATAGTAGTTCTTTATTTGTACTGTTCATGGTATTCGCAGAGCCTGATATGTATCTGATTTGCATATACTCTTGCGTGATCCCCCGGTTACCTATTTCCTTGTTTGCTTTTATTGTAACGTCCTGCAGAGTTTTTGGATTTTACGGTTAGAAGTGAAAACTGCCCATCATTAGAGCACGCGTTAGTTATAGTCAAAAACATTTCGTTACTCCAAATTAAAAAGATCAATTACTGCAATAAAAGCACATTACACTGAAAATATCTTACCCAAATTCATGAAAGGAGTAGTGAAATCTACAGCCTCGGCACGCTGCGAATTGATTGTTAAATCTGTTATAGCGAGATCAGTCGTCTAAAATCCAGAAAAAATTAGGGAAATAACTTTAAATTATGTGAACAAACAAAGATGGTCATTTGGTTTTACGGGCAAAGCCTAATAAGAGAAGATTCGAATCATACTTGATTTTTTGAATAAAATAAAATTCAGAATTATCTATGAAAACTTCTACAGTATATAATGAAACTAATTAAATAAATACTTGAAGAGTACACTTTCTGAAAAGTGAATATCACTTGTCTCACTCTAACACAGAGTGTGGATCTACCTAGCTGCTACGAGTACATCGACATAACGAGTAAATAAGGCAATTTTATGATCATGGTAGGTAAGTAAATATCTGGCAAAGACTGTTGATTTTCGAACATATTATTTGTATTGCTTAAATAAGTGATTATAGTTTTTATTTTATTTCTCGAGGTTTGATATAACCCGTATCCACTTGACATTTTGTTTATGTATTATACATCCTGTATATCATTGAAATGTTTTGTGTTCTTTTCGAAAATCATCATTTCAGTATTCACTCACCTTATTTATGAGATCTCCTATCATCCCAGACCATTGTTCCGTGATGGGATCTTTTGAACCATTGTCGTTGTCTTCTCTTAGGACGAAAGTGTAGTTAAAATGCTCCATTTCTGCCAGAGCTTTAATGAGATCTACAGAAAAACCCTCGTATCTATCATTTCCATAAAGAGTGTTTGGAGACTCGGTATGAAAACCAAATGGTTTCGTCTGTAATCAGTACACCATAAATAACACTTCAACTGTTTTATATCGTTTATAAATGAAGTATCAAACTTACATGCTAATTTTGGAGTTTTCAATCTAACATTTCCTTTTCTTCCATATATTTCAAATTACAATGATTATTTTGAAATATTCAGAGCTCTCAATTCCCGCAATAATTTAGAATATTTTTATCGACTTTACTATTTCTTATTTATTCAATTAAAATACGTGATTCTATGCACTTTCACGGTAAAATATCCATGGTTTATATATTTGAAATTGGAGATCATTTAATACGCAAATTTTCCGCATTTGGCGCCAGTGTTGTGACATTTCTAAAGTCAACCTTGAATCCGCTAGGTACAACGTATGGAGGTGCTACAACAAGCATTTGTGTATTATTATTGATTATACAAGGGTGATTCGAATTATTGTATGCATTTTTTAGGAATATTTTTGGAGTATTTGGATAGATTTACATTTAAGTTGAATAATTACACTGGGCGATCCAGTTAATGTAAGGGAAATTTCTGTTTTTAATTTATTTGTATTTTTTTATGAAAAATCTCTGGGGGTTTCAATCAATAATACTGGATTTTTCATAATTATTATACAAGGATGATTTGAAAATTACCCTATTCATCTTTTTGTAATATTTCTTGGGTGTTTGAATATATTTACATTTTTTTTAAAGTAATTTCATTACACAGGGCGATCCAGTTACTGTAAGGGAAATTTCTGTTTTAATTTATTTGTGTTTTTCATGAAAAATATCTCTCGGGGTGTTTCAATGAATAATACTGGATTTTTCAAAATAATTATACAAGGATGATTCGAATAGATTTACATTTACTTTGAATAATTACATTACACTGGGCGATCTAATTACTGTAAGCGAAATATCTGTTCTTAATTTATTTGTATTTTTTATGAAGAATATCTCTCGAGGTTTCAATTAATAATACCAGATTTTTTCAAACTTGTGATTCGATAATTATCGTATGCATCTTTAAGGAATATTTCTTGGGTGTTTGAATAGATTTACATTTTCTTCGAGTAATTTCATCACTCACGGCGATCCAGTTACTCCAAGGGGAATTTCTGTTTTAATTTATTTGTGTTTTTCATGAAAAATATTTCGGGGTGTTTCAATGAATAATACTGGATTTCTCAAAATTATTATACAAGGGTGATTCGAAAATTATCGTATGCATCTTTTAGGAATATTTCTCGAGTGTTTGAATAGAGTTAAATTTTCTCTGAATAATTTCATTAAACAGGGCAGTGACAGAACCTAAGCGGAATTTCAATTTTTAATTTAGTTGTGTTTTTTATGAAAAATATCTCCCGGGTTTTCAATGAATAATACTGAATCTTTTAAAAACTATTATACAAGGGTAATTCGAAAATTATCGTATGCATTTTTTAAGAATATTTCTCGAGTGTTTTAATAGATTCCCGTTCTTTTCTGAATAATTTCATCACACATTACACCATTATGAATTCGAAGTTTCCTCTTTGTCAGTTGAGTGCATATATCGTGGGTATTTCAATAGTTTGGCGTTTGTTCTGTAAAATGTCGTTATACAGGGCGATACAATAACTAAAAACCTCTCTACATTTTTGTGGCTTCCGTAGAGTATCGTAATGAAATACCGTTTCAATTGATTAATCGATCTACCGGTACATTAGAACTACCGTTATAAGAGGTAATAATGAAATGAAAACTTCAACTCACTAAAGTTAACTGTATGGTAAAATTCATGTTAGCTAAGGATTCTGTCGCGTCTGCGTTTGTGTTATTTGTTCCCATCCTAGCTAGATTAAATCCTCCACTACCAGTCCAGGTTCCCACTGTAGTCATTCCTGACTCTTGTAATTCTACAACTTCCAGTAGAAAATCACTTCTGTAGCCCTCGTTGTCAAAAACATTCAAGCCTGTCAGTCCTTCGAAAGATTTCTGTGAAAAAAATCCAATTAGCCCGTTTGCTGTTGATAATCTACAATATCAGAAAGCTTTTATGATCTAGTGAAGGAAATGATTGGATCTTCCGGATTAAATGCGAACTCGGAATTTACAGAAAAATGGAAAATTCTTAGTTTTTCAAATATTGAATTGTTTCGGGCGTTATTATTAGGAATATAAATAGGTTCTTCATCGAGCCTTGCGTCTAGTTCTTTATCCTTAAACTTTGGTGGCGCTCTCAGTCGTTCTTCATCTTTCTAATCAAAATTGCCTCTTGATCGGGCAAAACACATCTGAAATGTTCTTTCAGCCAGAGCATGTTCACTATAAACATCCACGACATTCAGCAGCCTTTTTCTTCATATTGAAATAAAGAAGTAAAATTGCCCGCAAAAACACATCATTCTGTACAAAAATTGAGCACACAGAAACTTTATTGTTCACACTCCAGCGAAATGACAGATAGTGAAAAGAAAGTCTAATGATAAAAGTTCAAAATGAAGGTATTGCCAGATGAAAAAACGGAATAATAAACTAACAGCGACATCTGTTGCCAAAACGGCACGAACTTATTTTTACTCAGGAAGAATAGCACTTACAGTTTTCATCAGATTTATTAAACTCAGGCCATATTCCCAATTGTCCATGGCGTCGCAAGACAGGTTTTTAGTTCCAAACTTTGGAACGTCTTTCATCTCACCCAAAGTGTTATTTACCATGGATACCGCATCTACGATGAGTGAGTAGCTTGTACGTAGAAAACAGTCAGAGGTAACGTCGTCTACATAGTAAGAAATGCACAGGGCTTCTTTGGCACCTTCGTCATTATTGACTAGACGTAGCTGGAAGATCATGAAGAAATATTATTACTTTCAAAAATTAGCAAGATGAACAACGATAACCCAAAATACATCCTTTGGTTTAGATGGTCATGACATATGCGAATATAGGTACAACGCAGTTCTGTGAACGGTCTGTGAATGGTTTGTGCAAGCGTCATTCTCTCTTTTATGGCCTCAACTCTTTAGTTCTGGGGCCAGTTATTAATTTCGTATTTATCAATCATCAATTTTTTCAATATTCACTCTCATTGATACGTGGGTTTTGGAGAATTTCCATTATTAAATGATTCACTGACATACCACCACCTAGCGCACAGAAACACACCCATAGGTGCATCGAAATTCAAACCCGCAATCCTTTATAGGGCGCATCTATGCTCACTATGCTAGCGATATTCTCTGTGGAAGCATCATGATCATAGACTTATTATCCTAACAGATTATATACTTATGCTTTCAATACATCTGTGGTCATGATTGCAGACATGATCATAGATAAACTAGTTAGTAGTTAGTTAGTTAGTTAGTTTGTCTCTGGACATAACATTACACTCATAACCTCTGATATTGTTATTATCGTCACGTAAACATCTAGAATACTTGGTGAATTTCATGAGTATTTCAAATGTGATGAAATGGTTTTATAAGAGCTGTGTTATACATAATAGTGAGTCAAACATTAACCTTTAAACTTGTTTTCATATACTGAAACATAAAAAAATTGCCACAATAAACGTGACAACGTTTAACTCAATTAAGAAGTGAAAAATACAATAAAACGCAAGATTTCTTACCGTGGTTATATTCGTTTGGCTGAACTGGAGGTACCACAAGTCTAAAATATGCGTATCCAAATTATTTATGAAATAATTATAACGTTTGTTCATGAGTCCCATCTGTTGAGATTGTTGTAATAGATCTTGTAGATAATCCAATCGACAGTCGATGAAAAAGTTAGTCATGTCATTATCTGCCATTTCTCTAAGTATATTCCTAAGAAGAAGTGATAAATATCAATATAGAAATATATGGAATTCTTTGTCAAATCTCATCGCTGTGTGTTGTTAATTTATAGTTGTTTATAGGTTGCAATTTTTTCCTCGCTAATTACGTAAGTAAATTTTTATTATTAATATAATTTAAAATTTTTACTTTAGGAATTGTAAATCAATATAAATGAGAGGACTCTAATTTGAATTTCAATATTTAATTTAAAAATTGAATGATAATTTGATAAAATACAGTGAACTCATCAAACTCTATGTTTTACCTAATTCACCTAACCTCAATTTTAATCAAAACAAACATAATTTTTTAATTCTACTTGGGAAAATGCATAAGGTTGCATATGAAACCTTCATAGTCATTATCAATTTCATGAAATGTTCCTTTTTCATTGACCACTGATTTGTTTTAGGAAATTTTCTTGTAGATTCAGCAATTTCAGCATTCAACATTTTCATTTCAGTATAGCCATCTATATCTAACAGTGGTTCATTAATTTGAATTTTAATACACATTTTGAATTACTATGTGTAACAATTTATCGATTTCATTGATTTTTTGCGGTTGAAAAATAATTACCTGTATATCCCAGTATTATATTGGTCTAGCTTTCTAACAATGATAACGTAGGATCGGTCTAAAGTTAGTTTCAACACATCGTTCAGTCTGATTAAACTCTCGTCATTATCATATAGTATAGTAAACCTTTTCCAGTTCCAAACCCTTAAAAAATCCATATATGCCTGAGATAAAATAGTTGGATGAGGGTAGTTATTGATTACTGTGGAATCCCTCAAAGGTCGAGCATTCCAAGTTGTCTGTATAACAGGAATTTCTTTGGCATCACATACCTTCAAAAAAATCATTTTTATTATTGTAATTAAGTTCAGAAAAGATAAATTGTTAAGAAGGAATCTTTGTTGTTCGCATCAGTATATCTATAGGCAACAACATGTGGCAACAACGTCAGGGAGTCCTCCAATAGTGACCGCGATTACTTAGCAAGCATCATTTTGCTAGATAATCACGGTCAATATTTTCTTTTGATTCTTTATCGATTGACTGCCGCACGTATGTGTTGATAATTCTATATGTCTATAAAGAGAAATTGTTTCTAAGACATTTTATTTGATTTAATTAATAAAAATTGCCACTTTTAAATCGGCCAAAAAACTTTGCACACGTTTGTTTAGCTAGAGCATAAAATCCACTAAAATACGATGACTTTCGGCGGTCTTTTTTTCATATTGAAGTAAAACTACCCTCAAAAACACATTGTTCGTTATAAAAGTTTACATTTTCGGAACACACAGAAACTGTTTACACTTCAGCGAAATGACAGATACTGAAAAGAAAGTCTAATGACGACACTTCAAAATGAAGGTGTTGCGAGATGATACAATGGAAAAATAAACTAGTAGCTGGTACATATATAATTATTTGTATTTTTCTCCTCGAGAATCGCTCTGTTCAACATATTTCGAGTATTTTGAACGATTATTTATTATAGGGACTCTAAACATAGAAAGTCTGTATCGAATGAACATAGAACTTCCAAAACAAGTGATTTTCTGTGTACACGACTTGTGTTTAAGAAGATTTCAAAACACAACTTGTAATATATCAGTTTGAAAATTCAGTAATTGTACAAAACTCTATAACTTTTCAATGAAAAAACTAATAGTGGAGATCTTTAGAAAATATAATAAGTATTTTTGCATTCAAATAGTTGACGACGCAATCTATCGGGTTTTTTTCAGAGTGATAGAACTTTAAATTAAAATAAAACACATTTAAATTAAGATTGAAGCCATTTTTTTTTAATTTGAAAGATAATATTATGACATTTATTTTAAAAATAATTAAAAAATGTATATGAAACTAACTTATTTCCACAAGAATGTTTGTACTACTACAACAATTGTTTCACCACGATGTGGCTTCTTCAGGTATTACATTGTACTGTCTGATGGTATTCAGTGTCACCGAGTTCAAATACATTTTTAGGTGCGTGACCAAATAATGGAAGCACAAGTCATAAAAACTCTAGGTATTTATTGGATGCACAGAGTCCAACTTGTTGTGAACGTCGACGAATAGACAAATCTGGATCATTATTAACACTATGATTTACAGCAGCGATATTTTCTTCTGTACGTACAGTTCTTTGTCTTGTTGCCCGAAATCTATCGATAGTTCGACGAATAAGCTGCTCTGATGGACGATTATGTAAACCATAAATTTCACGAAGCGAATAGAACACCGATTTTGAAAATAAATTTCAACAATTTGTAAACGTTGTTGCGGCGTGAGTCTTTCCATGATAATTTGTCAATGCTTATTGAACAGAAATGTCAAAACAACATGGCTTCTACCTTCTGTCAAATCACAGTTGTCCCTATCGAATGTTCTATCACT
The DNA here is from genome assembly GCA_034642435.1 of Megalocaria dilatata. NCBI lineage: Eukaryota > Metazoa > Arthropoda > Insecta > Coleoptera > Coccinellidae > Megalocaria > Megalocaria dilatata. The sequence goes on from CM067861.1 coordinate 47,391,941, forward strand.
CTAAAAAAACACCCGGTATATAGCTTACCGACTGAACTATTTCGAAATTTTTCCCATTTCTTGGTCCAATGATTGCAACGACTCCTTGCTCCAGGAGGTCACAAGTCTTCTTTAGAGCCTGAAAAGGATTATTTTCTGCAATATTCTCAATTTTGAAGGCCAACTTCGGTGAATTTTCGTCTGTCCCATTATTGATTTTTTCAACCGCGTATTTAAGAGCCGATTTCGAATAAATATCTTCAACGCCCTTATGCCTGTCGAAAAGTGCTCCTGAAAAACATGATTAAGACCAAGTTTTGTTCATTCAGTATATTCAGATAAACTATCAGCCACTTACCAATGACGATTTCAGAACAAAAACACTTTTCTACGCAAATTAAAACAATAATAGTGACGTAGTTCATTGTAGCTTGTGTATTATATCAGTAAACTCTGATTTTGCGGAGCGAAGGAGATCTATTTTTGACCACACAATTTGGAACGGTTAAGATTCATTCATTCTAAACGCGTAGTATCGAAATATTCATCATAATAATATGAAAATTGGAGGTGAGAGGACAAAGATTATTGATATTGAATCTCTGATTGTCTCGGTTTCTACATGACGACAATTCATTTTGAATTTTTTAGAATAAAAACAATATTAACTTCTGGGAATTTCTATTGTTTGCACAATAATTGCTTCCTTATTACCATGACTTCAACAGGTGAGTATTTACAATGAGTAAACAATAAAAAACATGTTCTTGACTATTTAACTATGTTCACAAAAATTAGAGAGGTCAAGAAATAATATAGTCCTTCTAGAAAGTATCCGGAATTTATTCTTTTTCCTAATTTTAATATATCGGGTGTTTTTTTTAGAGTGGCAGAAATTTCTATAGGGATAAGTGTGATTTGACAGAAGGTAGAAGCCATGTTGTTTTGACATTTCTGTCCAGTAAGCATTGATAAATTACCATGGAAAGACTCACGCCGCAACATCGTTTACAAATTGTTGAAATTTATTTTCAAAATCAGTGTTCTAGTGGTGAAGTTATCTCTTACAGCCGAATGGAAAGGTAGACGTGAGGCTAGAATGAATTGCCTCGAATTCTTCATCCTTTAACTTTGATGGTGCTCCGAATCGCTCATCTTCCAAATCAAAATTGCCACTTTTAAATCAGTCAAACCACTTCCATTAAGTTCATTCAGCTAGAACATGGTCACGATGATTTTATTCGGCAGCCTTTTTGTTCATATTGAAGTTAAACTCCCCGCAAAACTGTATTCAGCACAAAAGTTTAAATACTCACCTGATGAAGTCATGGTATGAAGTGTTGAGTAAACAATAAAAAATAAAGGGTACTTCAAACTGTTTTTATTGCATAAAATTAAAGATACTGTGAACGCTATAATGCATTTGGAAAATTTACTACCTGAAAAAAAAGGAACTTTTTGAAATTCACTTTTTTCTTCGATATTTCCTCTTTCAATGGATCCAGTTGGGGTATGTAGCTATCGCTCGTGACTGTCTTGCCCTTTTCAAGATAAGAAGCGGCTGTTGTTCACTCAGTTGACGATCCTTTTCGATTCAGAGGACGTAATGGATCCACGTTTCATCCATTGTCACATATCTACGCAAAAAATCCTGGATTGTCCGTTCAAACAGGATTGAATTTTTGATTATCTCGGTCTTTACTTGACGGAAATTCATCTTCAATATAAGAAAAACATTAAACAAATAGCTTTCAATAATGACTTTAATCCGTTAATTGTATACAATTTACTTGATAAAATAAATTACAAGAAAGCAATAATAATAATATCCAAAATTTCAAAATTCAAACGAAAACAAATTTATTTCATTAACTTACATAGGCCAAAAATCTGAAAAGATTGCTAGATATTTAAAGAAAAACGAAAAATATAACATCCCTTTTAAAACTATTTTTTTTTGTTAGGTAGCTTAATAAAAAATAATAAAGACGTCTAAAAACAAAAAATCAGGAGTTTACCAAGTCCACACGTAGTGATTGCCCATGTGTATATGTGGAACAGACAGGCTAAACAAGGATACGAGAACATGAAAAATGTTACATTAATAATAAACCGAATTTAACTTATGCCAACCATTTGTTATAGACTGGCCATAATTTTAATATGAACTATGAAATATTATAATACATATCGAAAACAAAAGTCAGAAACTAGATCTGTTAGAAGCTTTAGAGATCAATAGATATAATAAAAGACAAATTTTATTGAATGATCAAATAGATTTAAACAGATCCCCCCTACTTAATATTTTTCATTAATTGTATACCATCTCTTTCCACCCCTCTATTTTTTGTACCAGAGCTGTGTATTTAAGGTCATGTTTTGCATTGTATACCTCAGTTTAAATACTCACCTGATGAAGTCATGGTATGACGAAACAATTGTCATGTAAATCAATAAAATAGCGGAAGTTAACATTTGTTTTTCTTATATTAAACAGGATTGATTGTATATAAAAGACATGTGTTCAGCTCAAGCTCATTATCTGAATGTTAATCGGTTATTTCATGTGAGAAAATTCAAACCATCTGCACCGAGAGTGAGTGTTTCAATTCTTCGGCATGCAAGGCTAAACTAAACCAATCAAGCCTATTTTATCTCAAATGATATATTCTGAATAATATTTAATAAGGTTATTCTGATTTTTACAAATTTCTATTGTTATTTAATACAACAATTGTTGTATTAGTAGTAGCATCTTACATTTTGAATAAAATGTAAACCTACCTACCTGCTTCCAATATTTTGTAGCGTACCATTGGTGCAGTGGATGAATGCGAAGAGAAAAAGCATGCCTTTTGCAGCCCGTATGGTATGGTGAGAACCCACTAATGATGATTGCTATGTTTGCCTGACAAAGACTGAATGGTTATTCCAAAAAGGGAAAGCACAAGATCGACTATCCAAATTTGCAATCTGCAATACGACCTGTTCCTCATAAAGCAGATTTACCAGTGCCGACCGCACCTTTAGATCCGCAAAATGTTGTTTTGGAAGATATTGGAGACAACGCATCATCAGGCAGTTCCGTACTTTCAAGTCCCAGTTCCGGCGAGCCACATTTAATTGTTCAATATGAGTGAAATGATTAAGTAGGTGCTTTGGGGTTATAAAAGCAACCGTCAGAACTCCTTGGTTCCCGTCTTAAGGAATGGAACTTATTAGGCAACGAAACGAAGGTTACGAATTTTAGAAAAAGAAATGCTCCGTTTTCTGCATTCTACAGTATGGAAAATTCGTTGTGTGCGTGTACTGATATTGAGGGTTAAATGCAGGAACTTGATATTGAGCATTCCCCCTCTGAGTGATGTTTATTTATAGATTCGTCTAAATACTGTTTAAAAGCTGTGTTATTGCATAATGGAAATTTAAAACCCTCTATACCAGTTGCCCATTCAGTGACTATGAAAGAAGGTTATAAAAACAAACGCACTCTTTTGGATAAAATGAACTACAACACGTATAAATTGAGGATATGTGGGGACTTAAAAGTTATAGGAATTTTAGTGGGACCTCAGGGAGGATTTACAAAATATTGCTAATTTCTTTGTCTATGACAGTCGTGCGGTAAATCAACATTATGTTACAAAAAATTGGCCAGAAAGAAGTGTATTTCAACTAGGATCTCAAAATGTTAAGACCTCTTGTAAACCCCAAACATGTCCTTCTGCCTCTTTTCCACATTAAACTTAGGCTTAGGCTAGTAACTCATTTGTTGGTGTAGTAAGAGGATTTCTGGCCAACAATATGGATGCAAACTACCAACAGTTAGTTAATGAACTATTAGATACCTAAAAATCGCTTGGTGCCCGAAGTCATAAAGAATTCATTTCCTCCATTTACATGTTATTTTTTCCAGAAAATTTGGAGCTGTCAGTAAGGAGCAGGGTGAAAGATTCCACCATGATATTAGGACAATGGAAATTCTCTATCAAGGACGATGGGATCCAGCCATGATGGGTGATTACTGTTGGTTTTTGAAGAGAGAAGGTATGACCACTCATAAAAGGCAAAAAAAGAATTTAATTATTATTTTGAATCAATATATTTAAACTTTGTGTTTTTCCTAAATGTAAGGTACGTTTAGTAGGTGTAAAACTAAATAAGTCGATATATACGGTTAGGAAATTCTGAAATAATTTTTTTCAAAACACTTCAGATATTTTATCATTGAATGTGGTTCTATAAAGGTGACATGAAAACCTTACGTGTTACAACTTTTTGTTCCTCATTTTCGTATTTGGATACGTCCATTCTACCATAATATGCTACTCAGCTCTATGTTACCACCAAAAAATTTTTTTTTGTTGGTCAATGTTTTTGAATTGAGATTTGTTGCCTTTCTTGAAAATGGGTACTACTCGAGCTCGATTCTATCTATTAGGAAATAAGACTCAAATCTATAATTTTAAGTAAGGGGTTAACGAGAACAGAACTGCAATATCTGAATTAATTTGTTTATTATAATCTCCAGTTAATGTTAAATTTAGGAATTCTCTTTCGTGGCACGCACGAACAGCGTCTTCATGAAAAGAAATTCTTTTACTCTGGCCTATATATTATAATAACAAACTACAGATTAAAAAGTTCATAAGAGCTGATTTTACAAAACGTAAATATATTCCTTCAGATGGGTTAATGAACGGAAAGTTTGAGCGAAAAACGCTGACGTCGAAATTAACACGTGTTGCTCGACATAAAGCCGAAATTTCGAAAAGTTGCAATTTTGATCTGGTGAACAAACTAAAAATTTGGAAGGAGAGAACCGACGCGTACGGGGTATTAAAAGGACCAAAAGAGAGTCTTGACACGTCGGAAAAACTGGCGGATCTAGGTTCAATGTACTTGAGTGGTAGTTAAAGGCCAACAAATTTAGCAAGGGAATAAATAGTGTAATCCAAATATGACTAAAATAAAATACCATTAGCTATAGAATATAACGCAATAATATATTTTACAAAAAATATACACGGGATCTCTTGACATTGATACATATTTTCTACTACTTATACTTATGAAACCTATAAATAACAAAAAAGTTTAGGTTGGTAACTTCATATATCAAGTTTTCTTATCTAATACGTTTTTTCAATCACATTGAAAACACCTCATACTGGCTACTTGAGAATATGACTAGCATCTGATTTTCTTATTGGTTTTATGTCAAAGTCAACCTCTGACTCCATTTCATTTTCAGATAAGGAGAGAGATCCACCAGCTCTTCTCAGTAAATTTTCTTTGTTAATCTGAAATAAATGAATATTATTGAAATGTGCATTGATTGGATAACTTATTTGCAATCATAGCTCCTGATAATGTCATCAATATGTTTGTTATAAACTTTTGGTAAGAGAAGTATCATGTGTTGCTACTTAATTAATTATAATTTACGAGTTATCCACTTGAACTCATATTTTTTTTATTATAATTCATTAATTTGAAATTAGAATACACACATTATATAAGGAAATTTGCTAACTATGGAGCTTGAGGCTCTCACATGACATTATAAAGCCTTTTCCAAAGAAAAAGCCCCTTCAACTGTATCTCAAGTGAGCTGACCATTTTTTTGTTGATAAGGAGTATGAGCTATGGTAATAAGTTCTAGAAATCGAGGCAGTGTAACAAACATCTGTATAACAATTCTATACTCAAACTGTTGGAGCATAGAATTGTTATACTGATGTATGTTACACTGTCTCGATTTCTAGAACCATAGCTCATACTCCTTATTAATGATTTTTGGTACAGGTCAGCCGAATTAATTTATTTTTCTTCTTAGTCTTCTATATTGAGGCACTACTAATGGATGCAATAGATGGTTGTGGTACGGCTTTCCAGTTCAGCATGATGTTTCTTGCTCTTCTCTTTAATGACATCCTTCACATAAGGGATTCGTAAATCTTCGTGTAGGGTTTGATTAGTGACGTACCATGGAACATTTGCTATCATTCTAAGTATTTTTGATTGACTTCACTGAATTATTGATATATTTGATATGCTTGTACATCCCCAGAGCTCGATTCCATACACCCATATAGGCTTTATCACTGTTTTATAGATGAGAATCTTGTTTTCCAGTGCCAATTTAGTTTTTCTACCTATAAGCCAATTTAGTTCTCATGTTGTTAAGTCTATTTGCTTCCTTTTCTTTATTATGTGTTCATTCTATGTATGTCTGCTATCTAAATGCATGCCCAAGTATTTTGTACTTGAGACCTGTGGTATTTGTCCATTATTCATATATACAGGTGGTCACTATCTGTAAGGTGAAATTCATTTGCACAGTTTAGGACTCATTTATTTGACTATCTACTTGTGGAGTAATTTTTGGATTTCAGTAAAATATTTCTGCAATTTACTGGTGGCATTTTGTGGATCTTGGTCAACAGCTAGAATGCCTGTATCATCTGCGAAATTTCCCAATATGGTATGAGGACTTGTAGGCAGGTCAGCGGTGTACAGCAGTAGTCCAATGACACTTCCCTGAAGAACTCCTGATTGTATTGGAAAGTAGTTCGATTCCTCACTACCAACTCTCACGCTGAATCGTCTTTTACTAAGATAGGACTTCAATAATTCATAATAATAATCAGCCAGATATGTTTTGATTTTATAGAACAAACAAGGATGCCAGACTTTATCAAAAGCCTGACTCACGTCGAAGCATGCTGATGTGGAGTATTGCCTGTGTTCAAGCGCTTTACTTATTTCGTTCTTAATTCTATGAATTTGCTGTATTGTGGAGTGGTTTGACCATAATCCAAACTGATGATCTGGTATCGATTCCTCTGTATTTGGGTCGGAGTTTATTCTTTGAAGCACCAGTATTTCTGAGATTTGGGAGCAAGCTAATTGGACGATAGGATGTGATGGTGTTTGCATCTTTACCTGGTTTAAGGACAAGTATAATTTCGGCTGATTTCAGTTGTTCTGGTAAGTGTTTCAATTTTAGGATGGCATTGAATATGTAAGTAACTACCAACAGTCCTTTCTTTGGCAATTCCTTGATCATTTTCGGTGTAATTTATCATTTCTTGCAGCTTTTCTGATATTCAGGGATTTGATTTCATTTTGCACTTGCTTCATAGTGATTTTCGGTACAGGTGTGGTATTTGCAGGAATTTCAAGCAGCTGTCTTTCAAGATCGTCATCATTCGGAGTGAATACTTAAGCCAAATGTTCAGCAAATATTTGTGTTATTTCTTGGTCGGTCCTTGCCCATTTTATCGTTGATCCTATGTTATGTTGCGCAACGGTGGTAAATGTTTCTTTGGTCCTTTCAAGTTTTTTATGGGTTCCCACACTGAATTATCATATCTTTTCAGGTTAGTGGCATACTTATTGAATGATTTGTCCCTTGTTTCTTTAATTTTGAGTTTTAGTTCGTTCGTTATCCTATTCAAGGTAGTTTTATCTCCTGGTGAGTGTGTTCGTTGACATTTCATTCTTCTTTTTTGTCCTGAGAGTTTCTTTCTACTTTCTGGAGTATTGTGTATTATCTTTCTTTCTTTGGTTTTTGGAGTGCTTTTTTCACATCTTGCTTGAGAATGTGTTCTAGTATTTCATTCACTTCATTTGTACCCCGTTAGCTGATATCGATATTAATCAGTTCTTTGACTATGTTCCTATATTCATCCCAGTTTGTCTTTCGATTATGCAGTTTAGGAGTAGGTTTTTTGGGTAGTACAAAACTTCTTATTACTGCTATAATTGGAGAGTGGCCAGAGTATAGTTCATATCTTGCGACAATATCCATTTGTTATGAAGAAGTCCAACAGATCAGGAGTTTTGTTAGGGTATGTTGGAAAGTAGGTGGGTCTTCCTATTGACAAGAAAGAGTAATTGTATTCTTGTCTCAGCTCTGCTAGTTCTCTGTCTTTTGTTGTTGTGAACCTTAATCCGAACAACTGTTATAGTCACTTCCAGCAATAAATTTAGGTCTAGGAGTTTGAAAGAAATCTTTGAAATTTTCTTTTTTGATTTAATGCCTTGGTGGGCAATATAATGCAGCAACAGTCAGATCATAGGGCATAGGTTTCATATATAGAGAGTTATTTAAAGAGCTTTTATTACAAATTGACTGAAATTATGAATTGTCAAATCTCGTCTACAGATTTGAAATAAAATTTTAGAAATTACTTCCACTTTAAACAACTAACAACTTAAACGGGGCTCATTACTGGGTCGATTTTTTTTCAATATTCTAATCAAGCAGATTAATTCTGCTACATCCCTAAACAAATTTTCAATTTACCTCAAAATTTCAAAGAAGAAAAAGAAATGCTTGATATTTAACTGAAAACTTAACAAAACGTAGATACAAAGAATTATAACAAGAATAGAAATGTCGACATAGTAGAATATCTCCGTATTTTACAGAAATAGGGCATCAATGATGAAAATGTCGCTGGATAACGAAGTCTAGTTGAAATCATTATAAAATAAAATAGAAAGGCCTTTTACTTGATAGAAGAAATATAACAAAATTTGAATATCAAAACAAATTAAAATATGTTTATCTTCTACAATTTTAATTTAAAAAAATTTTTATTCAAAAAAACTTTTAGAATTAAATTAATGTCTAAAACAAGCACCGCTTACATTTTATAGACGTATATAATCAAAACTCAATATATAATGTCAAATGGAATAAATAAACCAAAAGATATACGAAAGTAATTAAAATTAATAAATAAGTATTTAAAGGAGACAAAATTTTGTTTCTGGTCTTAGCTTTAAGAACACCAATTGCCTTTTAAAAACATGAACACACTTAAAGGACTTCTCAAAGAATATAATTTATTTGAAATATTTAATATATTTAAATATTCGAATAAGTAAATTCAGAAATCTCTCAAAGCATGCACTATATCTTCAAAAAACAAATATAATTCTAAGCAATTCCGTCTTCAGTCTTCATTTACACGTGGTACGTTGTTTGATAGAGGTTAGTTTTTTGATTTTGATATTTTGAATATATTTCAGGACTTTATGAGGTAGAATTATATTTGTTTTTTGAAGATATAGTGCATGCTTTGAGAGATTTCTGAATTTACTTATTCGAATGCAATTGATTATGCTTATAGGAAATAAATGATACTCACTATACATGTTCATATCGCGTACAAGCTGGCACCACAGCTTCTGTGATTGTTATGTTTATTCTGCGAAATTTTGTCCTTACACCCATTGTATTTTAAGTCCTTACACCCATATAAGTATTTAATTATATGTTAATTTACAAAAATCTATACTTATACTTTAATTTTACCTTCGTTTATATTTTCTATTATACCATTATGTACTTATTACTGCGAATAAACATTATTCTATTCTATTCTAATATTTAAATATATTAAATATTTCAAATAAGTTATATTCTTTGAGAAGTCCTTTGAGTGTGTTCATGTTTTTAAAAGGCAAATGGCGTTCTTGAAGGTAAGACCAGAAACAAATTTTGTCTCCTTTAAATATTTATTTATTAATTTTAATGACTTTCGTATATCTTTTGGTTTATTTATTCCATTTGACATTATATATTGAGTTTTGATTATATACGTCTATTAAATGTAAGCGGTGCTTGTTTTTTAGACATTAATTTAATTCTAAAAGTTTTTTTGAATGAAAATTTTTTGAAATTAAAATTGTAGAAGATAAACATATTTTTTTAATTTGTTTTGATATTCAAATTTTGAAATCATTATGTCTTATTGAAATATAAACAACAAAAAAATAAAACACCCTATATAATTTACAAAAAACCTGTTTCGCAAGATAATATTTTATGCAAAATGAAAGCGGGCCAAAGTCCACTTAAAACTCAATTTTTTTGGACTTTTACACATATGATGAAAAAGCTATAAATGTAAATATACTAAGTAACGAAGAAATACATTGAAATATTCAATATTAATTTTTCAGTTGAATAATTTATAGCAGTATTGAACTACATATAAGAAAAAAAGAGAACTCGAGCATAATTTTGGAGTCTCCTATATTTAATATTCATAATATGATGAATATGCAATATAAACTTTTAATAAATTTTCTGTACTTTCAAAAAATGAAACATATCACAACATTGTGTACTCCTTTAAAGATGGTCGAAAGAACAAAAGACGTGTCGGATTCTGAATAAACTGTGAAACATAAAACCTGTGTGAATTTTTAAAAATAAAATTGTTATAATAATGTTTCACCTAGGGCCAACCGCATGCTCCATTCATTTAAATAATATTTATCTTAGAAATGTTAAATGACTTGACCGACTCTACCGGCTTGACGTCGACTTATGGGACACCCTGTATAATTATTCTGATTTCTTCACACTTAGTTTATTGCCTATGTGGGAAAGCAACCACCACCAATAAAAAAGCAGAGGATGTTAATGCTTATTACCAATTCATGTGTTAAAGACTTGGAAAACCATGCTCTCTTATAGGCGTCGGTAGCTAAATGGAACAAAATCCAGTATTAGAATCTACTCTTCCGATGAAACATATGGATTGGTGGATCAAATTAGAACGGAATATGGTGAAGTGTGATTCATTCAGAGGTACTTTTTGTGGTGGGGATTTAATTGCAAAGTGCGCATGCCTCGTGTTCGGCAGTGTTTGACAATTCATAATGGAAATACTTAGCCCGGCACAGCGTCTACAAATTGTTCAACTTTATTACGAAAATGGGCGTTTTACGAGGAATGTGTATCGGGCGCTCAGAGCAACTTATGGTCAACATGATCGTCCTACCGAAAGCACAATTAGCTCTAGCATCCGTTAGTTTGAGACCCTAATTTTTATTATTGGATAATACTCGATCAAATAGACCACACCCAGCACGTAGTGAAGAAAATATAGGGGCGGTAGCGGAGTGTACACCATGAAGTGTCGATTCGTCGCCGTTCTCAACAGCTAGGCCTGTCATATTCAAAACTTGGCGTATTTTACGTAAGGTCCTTTCTTTAAAAGCTTACAAAATTCAACTAGTGCAAGAACTGAAGCCGACCGACCTTCCGAATAGTTTCCGTTTTAGTCGTTGGGCTCTTGGCAAGCTTGCAGAAGATCCACTGTTTTCGACAAAAATTTTGTTCACCGATTAAGCCCATTTTTGGCTAAATGGGTTCGGGAATAAACAAAATATGCGTATTTGGGGTGATGAACCCGAAAGAGTTCAAGAGCTGAAATTGAATCCAGAAAAAAACAACTGTTTGGTGTGGTTTATCAGCCGGTGGAATAATCGATCCATATTTCTTCTACACATTCCTCGTAGAACGCCCATTTTCGTAATAAAGTTGAACAATCTATAGACGCTGTACCGGGCTAAGCTTTTTCATTATAAATGGTCAAACACTACTGAATAGAAATGGCACTTCAGTTAACACGAGGCATGCGCAATCTGCAATTAAATCCCCACCACAAAAAGTACCTCTAAATGAATCACCCTTTATATTCACTCTAACAGATATCGAAAGCATTAGTTTCAATTTTCCGTTAAATACCAGACTATACAAGAAACGTAGAGTTATTCACGTCACTACCACTATGGTACAAATACTCTCGATGACTGTTATAGTGTACAAGCACGTTCCGTTTAAATTTGATTCAATATGTATGTTAGGAGATATAGTGAAGTCTTGATCAAATAAATCTCGTTCCAACAGTTAATAATTCACTTACATCTATAAGGCTACCAGTTGGTTCTGAAGCGTAACCACCGCGACCATCTTCATATTCATCATCGGAAGTACTGGAACTTGAAGACTCGTCTTCGTATGGTCTGAAAATGAGTTCCACATTAACCTTGTCTCAAAGAAGGAAATAAGATAATGGATACCTACTATTTGGAACACAACATTTTAATAATTAATTCTACAACTACAATAAATTCTAAAATCTTCAATTTGATAGTGAAATGAGCCTTACTAATAAAGACATATAAAAAGCAAATTTAAAAATGAGCGATGTAATTCAACATAATGAAGAGACCCGTATCCTCTTAAAGATCATATGAGTCACAGAATACCTCATAGATTATATAAATTCCACCATTACGTCATTGTATTTACCCGCGTTATTTATGTGTCAAATTCTCTGTGGCACTGTAACTTGCCACGTAGGCGATCGGTGACAATAACAAAAAGAGAACAATGTCCTTATAGCATTCCCATTGTATTTTGAAGCAGCCGAGAGGAAGGTTCTTGGAAATACACCGCCCTAGCAACTTAGTAACATACTCCAGATAATAGTACTTATAACAGTTCCCCTTGGTAACCCTTAGTAAGTAAATCTCTTTTCAATGCTTCTGATTAATTGCATGTTTTACATTTTTGAATACCGCCTTAGTGTTAATGTGAAAATAGTGATTGCACGCTCGTTCATTGTACTTCCATTCATCGCTTTTCATTCTTGTATTTTTGCTTCAGTGTTATTTAATCCGGCCGGAATGTTTTAACTAAAATGCATTGCTTTTGTATATAACTAAAGCGGTACGACCCTCACAAGTTATCTATTTGTATTGTATACTTTCTCTCGGTGCCTGGTTTCTTTTTGCTGTATTTGTAAATAGTGGTTCTTTTATCTGCGTAATACTTGCTAATAGGGATTTTTATTATCGGTTCTTACTAATTGCGATGCTTGATATGTAACTGATTTGCATGTATTCTTGTGTGATCCCCCTGTTACCTATTTCTTTGTTTGTTCTTATTGTAATATTCATTAACATGTCTAGATGATGGGGTATTGTATCTATTTTATAATGTCCTAGTCGGTTTGTGTTACATATTTGCCATATGCACGTATCCGCTTTTTTAAGAGATTGTATTTCTTGTGAACCAGTGGCGTTCTTTAGGGCAAATCGCTGAGTAGTCCTGGAGGAGGACGACATATCGTATAGAGACAGTAAGTAGCTCCGGATATCCAACGCTATTGTGAGAATGTGTGAGTGATTGCTAGATCATTGTTCCAAGGTATTGTGATAAACCCAGGGATTAGTTTGCGTAACCCTTCAGGTAGTGTTCGATTCGTTCTTCAGTAAAATCTGAGCCTTCCTGGGCCCTGGCCACCCCGAGGAAGCCAGATACAGTCCATTTGACAGTAACTTTTCCCTTCGACTCGAATTATGTTAGATCTATTCTTCAAGGAGATCTTCTGCGCATACCACAGGTACTCTTACCTTACTGTCCATTTACACTTACCCTTTGTAACGGTAAGGTTCTGCACTGGTTGCCGGAAGTGCAGTTGTAAGTGCGATTGCTGGCTGTATCCTATCCCTTCGAACCCCCTCCGCTGCATAAGAATGATATCCGATTTGAGCGAGTTACCGACCTAACGATATGTAGTAATAAGTCATTTAGACCCGGGATGCTATTAGGTTCACTGTGGAGTTTTGCGAACCACTGCGTAGAGTAGATTCAACCACAGATTGATAAACGTGTTTCTATTCATTGAGAGTTGTTGCTTTTTAACATTACTAATGGAAATATAATATTCTGGCATTACAATGTTTTGAATATTTGAACCTCCCGTCACTGTTTCCTTGCTTTCGTTAGGTGTAATTTGGGTTGTCTACACAACGTAACGTCCTATTCTCCCGGCACTAGACGATCACGATAAAAAAGGTTAGCGCGCTCTTCAGAGTACTCCGTATAATTCCAGATCTCTAGATTACTCCGTAAACCCCCAGATCTTTTAGAGTACTCCTTAAAATCCCAGATCTCTTAGAGTACCCCGTATAACACAAGATAGCTCAATAACCTACATAATTTAAGATTTCCAAGAAGAGGTTTCATTTTTAATAGGCTGCTATCTGGACAGTTGTCTCTTTTGAAGCTGTCATCTTTTGACATTTCCCAGGAGATTCTCCTGAACGAGCAATAAGTCACTTCTATTGAATATCTTCATGTAGTTCGGAAAATCAACAACAACCCCAATAACTTTTATTGCCATTATCTTTCAACCTAATTGGGAATAGTCAAATAACTGTCTTTCTACTTTAAGTCCCACTTGCTGTAATACATATATAAGAACCTATGTAAGTTTTCACACAGCATCAGTTCAAATGTAGAACATGATTAAGCCACAGTGTGGCGAATAAATCGTCATTCAACAATAAAAAGTTTATGTAAACTGAATTTTACTTATTACTAGTTGGAAATTAATTTCCATTAAGTAAAGACCGAATCCATCGAATGATTATCGTTGAAATATTCTTTATATATTCAATTGTGAATTAATATTCGATACTGTTCTTTCTTCAGGCGGAAATATCAAGAAAAAAAGTAATATTAATTACTGTAATAGGAAAACTTACTTGGACACTTTGCAAACCATCTGCGCAAGATCTGTGAAAGTATAACTGGCCACATCTGGACTCCTCTGAACGTCTGCTGCGGACTTGAAGTTTGGAAGATTGCCCACCAATTTCTGGCCTTCGAAGTATGTTTTTCCATACTGATATCCCACATCCCTGATTTCATCGAAACTGCCAAACTGCAGTGTTCGGTATTTATCGATAGGTGGCCTAATATACTCGCAATAGTCACTATTTTTCACTTGCTAAAAAGAGAAATTCAATTAGATATTAATAATCTATCTAGCTAGAAAAAACAAATTTATTATAAAGAATCAACTGAAATAAATAAATTGTCTAAAAGTTTAGTTTTTGAAATAAATAATAATCAGGAATATTTTAAAACTATACATCTCGATAGAAGGGGTTTCTTAGAAAGATGCAGGTTGTAGCTTTTTGAAATATGTTTGTCTAACCTTTCAATACAGTTTACAATCAATAACATGAAGAGAGGACGCCAAATTTTTCGGTAATTATAACTAACAACATTCTAACATGTCAGAGGTACTTGAATATACACACATCGTCAAAAGTCTTGACCCCCTAGGTTTCTCAAGAAATAAACAATCTATGTTTTGGAAATAAGATGAATATTTACCTTTATTTCAACTGCAATATATTTTATAGAAAATTTTTGTTTGTTACTCTTTGCTTTATGCAGGATGAAACAATATAGGAAAAATGAGAAAAAATCTAAATTTATCGATTTTTGATTAATTATAGTTATTGCACAACTGAATCCGTATTACCACCTCTTCTTTAAATCCACTGCCCAATACGCCTAGGCATCGCACGAATCAAGTCATTAATGAAATTTTCAGGTATATCGTTCCATTCTTCCTGAAGGACTTAATTCCTGAAAAGTTGAAGGTTGGTTTTGGCGATTGGATATTGCTCTCTCTAGTTATCCCATACCTGCTCAATTGGATTCATGTCTGATGAGTTTGCTGGCCAGTTCATTGTCTGGATATTGTTCTCTTGAAGAATGTTTTGAAACCTTCTTGTGCGGTGTGGTGGGGCGCTATTATCCTGATAAATGAAATTATCCCCAAATTCGTTGCGCAGAGGAACAATGATTAGTTCAATGATGTTTTCTACATAGATGGCACAAGTCATTGTTCGTTCAACGATAATAAGAGGGGTACGGCGACCGAACATTATGCCCAGCAGCACATTATTGATCCGCCTTGAAAGGGCACAACTTCCCGGGCGAAATTGAGTCGCTCTTGTCTGCCTGGACCTCTTCAAACCCTTTCTCGTCGACTATCACTTTGTAAACCGAATCGTGACTCGTCCGAAAAATGTACGTTGCGCCATTGTGGTAAAAGCCAGTCTTGGTGGTGTTCTGCCCATTGCCGAAGGGTAGCTCTATGTCCTGGTGATAGCCGAGGTATTCTTATAGGTCTTCTTGCCTTTAAATTTGAAGAATGGAACCTTCTCCTTATGGTACTGGTTGAGACTATCCGTCTATAGGTCCTCAAAAAATGACTTCGAAGGGCTTTTACAGATACCGTTCGATTTCTTCGAGTAAAATTTGCGATATAATGGTCTTCTCTTGCAGATTTTACTCTGGGTCGACCAGGCACCGGTTTTCAGACAACGCTGCCGGTTTCCAGAAAAAGGGCCACTATGCGCCTTACTGAAGTCCGTGGAATATTCAAACGTTGCGCAATCTGGTGGTTCGACAAAGCTTCTTGATGTAGGGCTACTACTCTTGCCCGGTCAAACTGAGAAAGACTATTGACGATGTGTGTGTATATAGAACAGACAGAGCTATTATAAGAAGGATTTTTTCATCAAAAACATAATGATCTGCTTTGTGTGACAAAAATCTTGTCGACCGGTGTAATTGGACCATTATCTATGGGAATTTCTGTGTTGCAAATTGCCTGTAGAATCATCTGTGAAATTTGGCCAGAGATAACCTGAGTACCGTGTAAATGTTTAAGTGTACCACTTCACAAAAGACGACAAAGCTCTACCCTCTACTGAGGATTTTATAATTTGAATAATATTATAATAATAACGTAATACTCAGAAAAACTAGCCACTTTGGTAAATCCTTACTTCATTCAGTTCATTTCATCTCTTCCTTACCTCTAATTGCCTAACACAGCTGACGTAAGTCAATCTCGATTGAATATCTGGTAGATTCGGAACCTTGACAGGCTCGGTGAAGGGATTCCACTTCTTCCACAGCAACCACCAACCTGACAGATCGTCCCCGTAGTTTGTTAGATCTTGATCGTCAACTGATCCTACGTCGACAGCCAAAATGTGGTTTGCTCCCAAACTTCTCATGATATCGGCTGTAAATTGATAATGATTGAACTTTGTTGAATGAAAATGAATAAATTCAAATTTTTGTTGCGCTATCAAGTATTGATTCCCGCTTGTAAAGGGTGATTCATTTAGAGTTACTTTTTGTGGTGGGGATTTAATTGGAGATTGCGCATGCCTCGTGTTAACTGAAGTTTCTGTTCAGTAGGGTTTGACAATTCATAATTGAAAGACTTAGCCTGGCAGTCTACAGATTGTTGAACTTTATCTACGAGGAATGTGTATGGGACAAGCTTGTCAAGAACCCAACGACTATAACGGAAACGATTCAGAAGGTAGGTCGGCTTCAGTTCTTGCACTAGTTGAATTTGGCAAGCTTTCAAAGAAAGATCCTTACGTAAAATACGCCAAGTTGTTGCATATGACAGGCCAAGCTGTTGAGAACGGCGACGAATCGACACTTCACGGTCTTCGCGTACACTTTCGCTACCGCCCCTATATTTTCTTCACTACATGCTGGATGTGGTCTATTTGGTAGAGTATTATCCAATAATGAAAATTGGGTCTCAAACTTACGGATGGTAGAGCTAATTGTGCGTTCGGTAGGCCGATTATGTGGACCATATGTTGCTCTGAGCGCCCGACACACATTCCTCGTAGAACGCCCATTTTCGTAATAAAGTTGAACAATTTGTAGACGCTGTGCCGGGCTAAGTCTTTCCATTATGAATTAACAAACCCTACTGAACAGAAACTTCAGTTAACACGAGGCATGCGCAATCTGCAATTAAATCCCCACCCCAAAAAGTACCTCTAAATGAATCACTCTATATATAAGGGCAGGTTTGATAAATTTCGAAATAAATTTAGTGAGATCTACAAAGGTGAGACAAACTGGAACAGACAAATATGATGACAAAACAAGGATCCCTTTTTTTTGCTATTTACGAGGGGTGTTCAATGACATCGGTGTGATTTACTAATAATGTGAGTAATCTAATTATTTAATTTACTAATGACACTATCCGAGGGTATAAATATACAATTTGACTAATTTACGATCATTAGTTTTCTAGGTATCCTCAATGAAAGACGACCAGAATGACTGTCACCACAATGATGAAGAAAATCGAGCATCCCGCCGTTATAAAGTTCCTCACTAGAGAAAGTCAAAAAATCATTCATGAAGAGATGGTTGTTGTTTATCAAGACTGTGCCCCGAGAAAGCAATGAAGACGTTGAACAAGTTTAAAGTCACCCCATCCGCTGGAAAAATAATGACTACGGTCTTTTGGGATTCTAAAGGTATTTTATTGATAGAATACACTAAAAATGGTTAATGCCTCACAGCAGCATCATACGCAACCACTTTGCGTAATTTAATGGAAGCAATTGAAGGAAAAGGCGAGAAAAACTCACAGCGGGGGTGTTGCTTCTTCCCGACAACGCGTCGGTTCACAAGGCCCGCATGGCGAAGGCTGCTGTACGGGAATGTGGCTTCGAGGAAATTACTCATTCCTTACAGTCCACACTTGGACACCAGCGACTACTACCTATTTCCAAACGTGAAAAAATATCTTCGTGGAAAGCGATTTTCCGATGATGAAGAACTGAAGGTAGCAATCAATATCTATTTTGAGGAGAAGCCGGAAGAATCTTTTTTACAGGGTTTACAGAAGTTTATTTCTCGATCTAACAAATGTATTGAAATTGAAGGGGACTACATTGAAAAAAAGGAATTTTTCGAGAATTTTAAAAATTTGACTCGTTTCTAGTTGAGTAAATTCATATGATGAATAAATAACGAGAGAAAATGTTTCGAAAAGGGTCATATGTTCCTTACACCCCCCCACCCTGCACAAAAAATAAATCTCACAAGTTTCATACTTACCTACATATCATGAAAAAGAGAATATGAAAATTTCGTCCAAATACTACTGAAATAAAATAAATAATCATGCATGTAATCACTGAAATCTATAACTTTTATTCTGTAAAATGTACAGTGTTTTTCATTAGTTTTCCCAAAAATGTTGAAAAATAAGTAAACATGCTTGATAAAAGTGGAACTTAGGAGTCTTGTGATAAATTTTGGGAGAAAATTACTGTTTATTTCTCCTCAAAATCGAATTCAAAGTCCATAGGCTGATATAAATCCTCGTCTTTTTACGCACGTATCGCTTATACCCAAAAAAGTTTCAGACAAACTGGGTGAAACCAGTCTCAGGGTTGGCTGTTAGACTATCAGATGGCGTTTATATATGTGGGGGGTTTTACAACATGGGATTTCATCTTAAATTTGGCGCCATTTTTGACGTGTCAAAATACAACTGTCAGAATATGGCATTTGACAAGTATAAATGGATCATTATGTGATCTTACTTGGCAAGATCGCAGCTGGAAGTCGCTCTAAAGAAGCTAGAGAAATTACCTTCCTTCTTCAAGGGTCAATTCATGGATACAAACAGAAAAGTTAAAGGCTTCTCTTTAAAACTTCTATCAGACCCATCTTGGAATATGCTAGGCTAGCCTATTGTTGCTGTCCAACAATTGGTTTTACTTGTCTAACTTGTAGTCGTCTTCATCCTAGCTACTAAGAACCATTTCAGATATTCGGCCTTACTACCTTTGACGATTACATTAGTAGAGGTTCATGCATTGAGAGAAGACCGCATCAAATGGTCAAAATCTTAAACACTCAGCCACGAAAGTTTTAGATCCACACGCAGGATGCTTACCCAGCTAGGTTTGCAGCTGTACTGAAGGCATCAATTGGCCCTTGAGATCGTAAGATATTACACCATTAGATTTTGTTCTTTGAAGCTATGTCAAAGATGAGAGGAAGGAAACATAATGAAAAACTTTCATCAAACGAATTACCGTCTGTAAGAACAGCCAAGGCAGATATTGTATTCCTTATTATCACAGAGTTTGTGCTGGTACCGCCAAATACATAGCATGGTCCAAACCTCTTGTTGGAAGACCCTTTATTTATAATGGAATGCATGTTGTAGCACTGAAATATTTCGAAAATAACCACTTAAATATGCAAATACTGATAAGCAAACATTTTATTTAGATATATTTCTTCAAGTTTTTCAACGCAAGTTAGAAGATATGATTTTGTTTTGGTTTATAGTTTTTTTTAACAAGGTATTCCCCATAAGGGAATATACAGCTCATAAAAAGCAAATTGTAAAATTGAGCTTGCATTGAACGATAGAATATTCGAACATATCTACCAAAACAAAGTCCCACTTCTGGAAAAGTTTTACATTTTGAGCCATACCTGGTACATTATTGGTATAACAACCGTCTACCAACATATGCCCGTCCCTTGGATCGCAGAGCGGAGGAAGAATTCCCACAATAGTCATACTGGCACGTACATATCGCCACATAGAACCTGCGGAATCAATCAAAGTTCCTTGTATACAAAAAAATCCTACTCGGATCGAGCGCTAGGTACTCAATCTAAAATGTGCAAAAGCAATTCACATCGATAGGCAAACCTGAAGAGAGGCTAAATCACATCCACATAGCTGTAAGTTGAAAGAAATGTTCAAAACGTGCTACACTTATTATTATTCTTCGTTTCGTTTACATTTTGATAAGGAACCCAAGTGTATTTCAAGGTAATAACTAGTCCATTTTATACTGTGATGAAATCCGTTCAATATGGATAAACCATACATTTCGTTCCACATTAATGTAGAAATAAAAACATGTGTTTCATTGATAAGTTAGATAGAACGCTGGAGTGCCCCAAGGTTCGGTATTGACGCCCACCCTCTTCCTGATCGACATAAACGATCTTCTTAGTACGACCGGGAACCACATTGTGTGCTTCGTGGATGATACTGATGCCTTCTTTGACCAGTGACAAACCTTTGAGCCTCATCTCTATAGATGCCAGAAAATTAATTCCCTGAACGAAGACCTCAACAAGATAAATAACAAAAAATTTTTCTCGAAAAACTGTTCGTGGTTTCTGACTTGATGACGGAAAACCCGGTGCTTCAGCCAAGTGATTCCATGCATCTTCTTGACGTGACTATCACCTCTTCGGTCTTTTGGGAGGAACAGGTTGCTGACATTGCCAAGTCTGCTGCAAATAAGCTGGGATATTTGTTAAGGCTAGGAAATATTTCTCAGCATTTTCATAGTCACATCTTTACAACATTTGTGGATTACGATCAACCTCCTTTCAGTTTTTCAGTTAAAAAAAGCCGAGTGAGCTTATATACATTCTGTACCGCACTTGGCTCAGATACAAGGAACAATGGTGAAAAAAAAATTTTTCATCCAAATTTCCAGTTTAACTATTGTGATTGGTTACCTTGTTTTCCTAGAGTCCTCAGTAAGAGACTTGTACCTACCGTATTGATAGTTGCTGACCTCAGAGCCAAATGATGGAATCTAGAGAGTAGAAGAGAAAGATGAAACAACAGTGTTAAGTACCTGGCAGATTATTGGTATAGCCGCCGTCTAACAGCAGATGGCCATCTACTGGGTCGCATAACGGGGGCATATAGCCAGATAGTGACATTGAAGCTCTTATATACCTCCATAGTGAGCCTACGGAAAAGCTCTATAACTACCATTTAAATTAACTTAGTTTTGACACCAACAATCATTCAAAAATTACAGATGTAGTTAACTGTGTAACAAAAATACAGAACACACCCAGCTTAACTACTCATGCAGCTGAATTTTCTATGAATAAGATTCATTGATGACTTTATGTGAATGATTTAATAGGTTGGGGGAAAAAATCCATTATTTTTGCGTGAATATCAAAACTTCATTCAACATGTTTCAGATAGTTCGATTTGGGTCAAATTGTTCAATATCTGTTGCCGATTTAAAGGTAGCTTCGTAATGCCTCTCTCATTTTATTTATTTATTTAAGCATTGGGAACACAAACAGGTCGAAGACCCATGAACAGTATCCACTAATTAGGTACAATGAGATGAAAACAGAAAAAAAAAAATTAAAAATCAACTAAAATCTCTACACCAGACAAAAAACAAAAATGCCTCACTGCATCAAAAAATATTTCTTGAGTTGTACCTTGATGTTAGCACAATGAAATACATCGACAATACGTAGTTCATTGCAGGTTCGGAACATTCTAATTAATGGAGAGTTCTTGGAAGCATTTGTCCTTCTAAAAGGTACATGAAAAATTTCGAAAGATCTTAAATTGAAATTAGGGACATTAATCTGTACTTCCTGTAATAAATCCGGTACCTGCAACTCACCACTTACAATTTTCCTCAACATAATTACATCGCCCATCGTACGTATATTTTGAAGAGAAATTAAATTAAAATGTTTTCTGGCCATATAATAAAAACTGACGTTATCATCTAAGACAGAGAAATTACCTTTGAAGCTTAAATATTTCAGCAATTTATTCTGTATTCTTTCGATTCTTTCTATGTAAACTTTGTACTGTGGATTCCAAATGACCGAAGCGAAATTCAATCGACTAAAAACATAAGCATAGTATATACTCAGAACCGACCTGATGCCCCCGAAGACCCTACAACTCCTAAACAAAAATCCCAACATTCTACTCGCGGAATTGACAATACCATCAATATGGAATGCGAAAGTTAATTTCCCATCCAGAACAACGCCTAAATCCCTGATGTTATCACCTCTCTCCAATGTCGCTTGATCAATGCTATAGTGAAACAGAATTGGAGCCTTATTACGTGTAAATGTAATTGTCCTACATTTAGAAATATTCAAAAATAAATTCCTTGTACGACAAAACTCCGAGAATTTTTCCAACTCTCCTTGTACGATCTTACAATCTTCGATAGACCTAATGGTGTAAAAAATTTTTAAATCGTCCGCATAAAGGAGCACTTTACATCTCTGAAAGGCGGAAATAATATCATTGATATAGATCAAGAAAAATAAGGGCCCAAGGTGGGAGCCTTGAGGCACACCAGATGGACATGTGAACTCATCTGACCTACATCCCTCCACAGAAATGTACTGCACCCTACCAGTCATGTATGATTCGCACCAGCGCAAAAGACCACCCCCCACACCGACCCCAGAAAGACGATGACTGAGGATTCTATGCGAAATTTTATCAAATGCTTTACTGAAGTCGGTGTATACAGCGTCAACCTGCACCCGCTTGTCCATCGCCTCTTCCAAATAGGTCACAAATAATAAAAGGTTAGTCTCTATGGACTTGCCCTTTAAAAATCCGTGCTGTTCTGGAATGATCTGATTTTTCACCAAATTATATAAATGATCGTAAACAAGTTTTTCAAAAAGCTTAGAAAAAGCACACAATTTACTGATGGGGCGGTAGTTTTCAACAACAGATTTATCACCTCCCTTGAAGACTCATAGAATCTTCTCTTGATGCCTCAGAAAGTTTCGCAATGTGAGAAAAAATTGGCAGTTGCTTGGTGTCAGGTCTGTTCTATATGGTGGATGCATTAAAACTTCCCAAACAGGCTCCTGGAGGTTCTGGCGAGTCACTACAGACGTGTGAGGCCTGACACTGTCTTTATGGAACACAACACTTCTCCTGTTGGTCAATTCTGGCCGTGTCTGGTACAGTTGTTGACAGAAGAGAGACGAATGTTTGGCCATATGGAAGCCACTCATAATAATGATTCCTTTCCAATCCCAACAAATGCTCAGTAGAACCTTCCTGGTCGTTAAACCTGCTTTGGCCACCGTTTGAGCTCCTACACCGCGTTTTGAGCACGCCATCTACCGAGAAAATAATGGATTTCTCTTTTCCCCAACCTATATATCATCGACGATCTGAAGAGCATCTTCGAAATTGGCACTTTTTACTCCACGAAGAAATGTCACTTCTTGTTGTGATTTTCCTACGTCATGAATGAATTTTATATAAAAATGCAGATTTGAACTGAATTTAAAGTATGAAAGTAATATCGACCATTAACTAATTTACTGGCAACCTTCATTGAAAAACAGAGACTTCTTTAATATTTAATAATATTCAAATAAGGTTATTCTGATTTTCACAAATTTTTATTGTTATGTTTACAACAATCGTTTCGCTATCACAGTAGCATCATCAGGCAAGATTACATTTTGAATAACTTCTTTAACTTTTAATTGAGACTTCAAACGCAACATTTTGGTATGAAATTTATTTATGTACCTGATGACGTAAAAAACCCATAAGAAGAAGTGACGTCATAACTTGTAGTGGAACAAAATTTACCAATTTCAGGCGTGGAACATATTAAGTCTTCAGTATCAGTCAGATTGGCTCTTGGTTTAATGGTTCTTTCCGATACTTCAACCAATGGTAGTGAAGTGGATGCATTCGAAATATAATTAATATACCTTCAGAAGAATGATTTTTGGTATAAAAACTATTATATATAGCGATATCCAAAAGTGTTTTCAAAATATTGTTTCTTAATAAGAATCAAGTTACATGAGAAAATATGCGAAATCGCTTAAACTTTGAAGTTACATAAAGAACTTCTGGGAAAAACATTAACTCAATGTGTAATTGATGCTACTTATCACTCAACATTGGTCTAAAATAAGTTCCATACAAATGCTCTGTCGCGTAACATAAATGGGGAACCATTCCTTCATACAGGTTTTTTGTTGTATTTCTCTGCTCGTTCGTCCCTCCTAAATTAACTGTTTCACATTCCGTTCATTTCAAGTAACATCGACCGATCAAATCGATTTGAAATAGAGAAATTTATATCCCATGTATATGATTCTTAAGAAGAACTAATATTCAGAAAACCCTCTTCAAATTGAGATACACCTAAATTAAAACAAAACCAAAGAATACTTCAAGTGAACATTACGTGGATATCCAAAAAAAAGCACAATCAAATAGATTTTACGTATTTAAAATTACCATGAGCATTGTAAATGAAGGCATGTTGTCGTTTTAAGCGATGTGAAGTGAACATGATGAAAATATTTTTCTTTGTGGGGGTTAAGTTCAGTATAAGAAAACCTACCTAGATAGAAGATGTGAAGAAAAAATATTTTATGTTTTTTAAATATCTTCATCTTGAAATTTATAAATAAAACAATTTTAGCTTCCGCTAAATATTATTGTTTACATAACGATTGTTTCGTCATACCACGACTTTAAGAGGTAAATTCTTTAACTGAGTACACAATTGCAAAAATATTTTCATGTAATATACTCTGTTCACAGAAAATATAGAGGGACGAGTAAAAATTTAAATGGTGAAGAATATATCATCAGGAAAATTTCAACAATATATTATTATTCAACAATATCAAGAAGTAGGGATTCATTTAAGTCTGTTTGATCGTTTATAAGATTCATTTTTTATTGTATCCATTGATTTATAAGGTTTCGAAAGATTTAGTGGATGAATTTTATTTTCAATGTGTAATATTGTGTAGTCATTATCAAAATTATGTCTTGTTTCTAGTTAATTACAACTGCAAAATATTACACATTGAAAATAAGTCATCGGTTTAAACTCTTTGAAACCCTATCAATAGATAAAATAAAAAACAAATCAAACAAATTTCTACTGCATAATATTTTCAATAACATTCTGAAATTCCCATAATGATGTTTTCTTAAATCCTTCATTTTTTACTCGTCTCTGTTTATTTTTCTACAGTTAAGTACTTCAAAACATTTCTGCAATTGTTTACTCAGTTCACCTGATGAATTTACAGTATGATGAAACAATTGTTGTCTGTATTCAATAAAATTTATAGGAAGATAAATTTTCTCTATATTCATAAACTTATATTGAGGAGTTTCTTGAAATCGGACCCTTAAAAGGTTCAGAGTATGTCATTACGTTCAAATATAAACAACTTGAACAGAATGTTGTTCCTAGTGATGAACGATATTTAAACTGATAAGTTTTTGAAACCTTTTTAGGTAAAACACTAGCAGTGGATTTCACAAAACTTTAGTCAACGGATCAAGCATGTTGATCACGCAGTCCTACAATTTACCTAGTTCTATGTTCCAAAAGTGCTGATCACAGATTTAGTCACTGTGTCAAAGTATGACAGATTAACCTCTGTTGATCATCGATACATCGAAGTAAAAATTGGGTTCCAAAAAACATTTTCTTCTCTGATCTAACCTAAATCGCTGCTAAATCACAAATCAAGTTGATTTGTCGATTTTGCTGAATCAAGATCTTCGTTAAATGGTTGAAGTGGCAAGAGTATTTGTTGATGATCCAGTGATCACTGAATCTTTATGAAACCCAGCGTAAATGTACAATATCTTAAAAAAATCGTATAAATTTCAGAACTCTTGTTATTTCACCATTACCTTGTCTAAATGACATATTAATAATATTAATGTATTATCCAATGCAATGAAAATTTTAAGTTTAAAAATATTGACACATATAAACAAATAAGCTAAAGGATGAAAAATGAAGCTTGATGCTTATAACAGGAAAAAACTAAACTTCTTCATGCTAAATGAACAGGTAAAATTAATATTAATGCAAATTTTAGAAGAGTTTGGTTCAATTTAATGACGGATTTTAGCTTTTTCAATGATTACCCATATAAATAAATGAGACAAACATACAGAGGATAACCAATCACAATATTCAAATATATTTCACAAGGGTGTGATGAGATGAACAACTTTGATAAGTGCAGGGATTAAAGCAAGAACAATCTTTCGAAAAGAGTAAACAAACAATCTATAGAATTTTTGGCTTACGATTTGTTTAGACACTACAATATTTAATTGAAGGATTCGTGTTCTAGAGTTAAATGATTCTTGAAAAATAGAATTTGATGCCTATTTTCATTCAATGCTTTACGTTATTGGACAATGGTCGGAAAAGTTAATTATTAAAATACGACAAGAGCCGGAGACACTTAATAAAGCATTAAAAATTAAATGTCAAAAACTCCTTTCGATCCTACTTCTGGAAAAAAAATTATCCAAGGTCAAAGGTAAAAATTCAGGTTTTTTTTCCATTTTTCTCTGAAACGGTAAGTTTTATCGCAAAAATAGGTCAGAAGAGAGTTGTAGACCATACAATTCTCTACAAAATTCTTCAAATACTTTTTTTCGTAGGAATGAATCACCATTCGTGAGATATCACGGTTTTAAATGTTGAAAAACTCATATTCTACATAATATGCACTTATATGCAGCCTGTATACGTCATTGGACGTTCAATATAAGTAAAAATAAGAAAATTTTGGTTTGTGTTGCTCGCACACTGAAGCTTGTGCAAATTGAATTAGTATTTTTAAGTATAAGACTTTACTGTCAGTCCCTAATTCCCTTCGTCCGTAACATCTGCCAACTACGTCATTGTTCAAGTGTGGAGGGTAGCTTACCTGCTTATTTTTGAAGGACGTAAACGAAATAACTATTAGTTTTGAAAGTTTCTTTGCAGTGAACAGCATTGCTTGTTGGTAATATTTTCAATTTAAATTTGTGCTGTTAAATAATTGAAAGTGAAGATGTTGTTGATTGTGGGATTAACATACTTGAAAGACAAGCAATCTGTGACAGTCCATGTGCAGAGGCCTAAAATGTACACTCGAAAGAGTAGTATTGCTGCAGCTAAAAGACCGCGCAAGACGGAACAAAATAACACATCCACGATAAGTCCATCTAAAATGAGACCTCATATTAGAGCACGATTAAGTGAGCTAGATTTCTGTTTTAAAAGATATTGCTTAGTTTGCGGCGAGGAAGCTGAAAAGAAGAAAGCGCAGAATGTTCATCGTGAAATATATAATGTATCTGAACTTGAACTTAAAGATTTCATTCTAAAGGTAGCACGGACTCGTTCTGATTATGTAGCAAAAGCTGTTATTGTCCGCATTGGGTATGTGTTGACTTAGTTGCTCATGAAATAACTGTTGTAATACATTTCTGAGGCCCGAAGATGAGTCAGTTAATGGAATGAAATAAGGAATTACTTTGTTTTCTATCACTTTATATAACTTATATACAGTGACTCGAGTTTCGTAGTATTTACTACATTTTCAAACTGAATGAACAAATTAGATCTCAACTATTATATATGGGGTTTGTAGGCTTCGGCAGAGCTTCGAAGAGAGGGGTTTCCCAAAGTTCCGTCTGTTCGTTAAGTAGTTTTATTATTGGTACGTGCTTTTTACATTTTTCAATTTCTATGGATTCCAGGATGTCAAGTTTTTTCCCTTTCGCTTCCACGTGAAAGATAACAAGGTTGTTCAATTCTGGGAAGGTATGATCTGTAGTGAAAAAATGGTTCGCAAAATTGGAATTATTCTTCCGGTTCCTAAAAGCAGATTCGTGCTCTTTGTACCTTTTATGGAAAGGTCGGCCCGTTTGTCCTATACACACACTATTACACTGTTGACAACTTAATTTATAGACTCCAGAATTATTCAGTCGGTTCTCTTTGTCTTTCGGATTAAAAAAGAGATTAGAAATTTTATGGGAGGGTGTGAAAGCTGTTACTATGCTAATTTTTGATAAAACTTGAGCTATTTTTTGTGAAATTGGTCCAAAATATGTTAGTTTTATGAATTTATTGTTATTATGATCTGATTTGGAGATGGGGTAAATTTGTTTTGTCTTTAAAAATTTTTAAAGAAACAACACAATTCAACTCACCCTATTCAATAAAAAATTCAATCGAGCTCACAAAAAAACTAAAAAATGTTATCCTTCCAGTTAATAGTATTCTAGTGTCGTTTGATGTAGTTAATATGTTCCCGAATATACCAAATATAGAATGCATGAATATAATCGAAAATATCCTAACAAAAAATAACATCTGTGGTGGATCTCCAGCTTCCTGGTGCGTCATGGCAGTGTCCTGAATGCAGATTGGTCGAAAACAAAGGTCGATCGTCCGTTGTGGTTTCTCCTGGTGTGAAGGAGGATATGGATCCACCCACATCGGCTCTCACCTTGAAAATTGTTCAGAAAACCCAAGATGATATATCCAATTTGAATAAGAAACAGCGGGAAATTATTCATTCCGTCTCCTTTTGCAGTGATCAAATATCATCTTCTCAGATGATTATCAATAAGGTCAATGATAAATTGGATATAATCGAAAGATTAACACAGGAAAATATTAGTCTGAAGAAGGAGGTAATTAATTTAACTAATAGAGTTGAATCAATGGAACAACAGTTGAAGTCAAATGACTTGGAAATTCTGGGTGTGCCAGAGAGGTCGAATGAGAAATTACCGGTTATTTTGCAGAAGATCTCCGAAAATATTGAGTTTTCCATATCTTCAGGTGATGTTGATGCCTTGTTCAGATCAAACACTAGCATCATTGGTAAGCCTAGGCCAATCATCGTCAAGTTCAATCGAAAAGTCGCTAGAGATGAATTCTTGTCCGCTGCCAGAATGAAGCGCAAATCAAATAGAACGTCGTCTCCCGGACTCAAGATTGATAACATTTCTGATCAGCTGTTCATAAACGAACATCTCACAAGATACAATAAAATTTTATTGAATAAGGCGAAGGAATATGCACGAAAAAATAACTACAAATATATATGGGTCAGAGAGGGCACTATTTATGCAAGGAAAGATGATAAAGCCAAAGTCTTTAGAATATTCACCGAATCTGACTTGGAAAGACTAAATTAATTTACTTCTTGCTCCACTTGAAAGTTTAATTGCAGTGTTTTATGATGATACTGTCTTTTCTGTATCGGAATGTACGGGGATTGAGATCAAAATTGTCCAACATTTACAATGGTTCTTTGGCTTGCAGTTGTGATATTGTGTGCCTTGCAGAGACGTGGCTTACTGATTCAATAGTCGACAAAAAACAATCAATACTCAACAAAAAATGTTATAAACATATTACTGATGATCGGGATCGAGTTATGAGGGAGTTAGGGTTAATTACTTTGGCTGACCAGAGAATGTTGAGGGACGCAAAGTTTATTTACAAGATTATTAATTCTCTCGATTCCACTGAAATTGTGAATATGCTCAGTCTCAATGTACCTAAATATTGCACAAGAAATAAGTTTTTGTTCCATATAGATCAAAGTTCTTCCAATTATCACCTGAATTCACCATTGATGAGATGCTGCAAAACTTATAATACACTATCTAATCTCGCTGCCGTTGACGTTTTTTCTGATTCTTTATTGGCCTTCTCTTGCACGTTGAAACGATTTCTGGGAAATTACTGAATTTTGTTTCATATTTGTATTTTTTTTAATTTATGGTTCAAATGAATTTACTGTTTTCGTTGTTATTGGTTTTTAAGTAACATTGTGATTGGATTATTAGTGAATACATAATTTTGGGTTCGTCCTGTCTTGTATTCCTTTAAATAAATAAATAAATAAATAAATAAATCCTGTGATAAAAAACGAAATTTTAACCATTTTCAAACTTTGCGTGGAAGAAAATTACTTTCAATACAATAGTAAATTTTACAAACGAAAGATGAACTTGCCATGGGTTCACCTCTCAGCCCATTACTCGCTGAAATCTTCATGTCCTGTTTTGAAAGAAAAATTCTAAAATCCACATACGCAAAGCATATCACTTTTTGGTACAGGTATTTAGACGATATATTGGCTTGCTTTTGCGGAACATATTCAGAATTAAATGAAACATTAGAATATCTTAATAGTTTGCACAATAAGGTCAAATTCACCATGGAAACACAATTTGATAATAAAATAAATTTTCTGGACATAACTTTAATTAACAGTAATAATGAAATTTCCTTTGATATATATATAGAAAACCCACATCAACTGATACAACAATACCAAATTTTTCAAACCATCCGATCAATCATAAATTAGCTGCTTATAGATCAATGGTACATAGAGCATTTTCAATTCCTTTAGATAATATTACGTTAAAGAGGGAATTGAATAGAATCAGACAAATAGCCACAAAAAATCAGTTCGAAACCAAAACTATAAATTCCATCATAAACAAAAAACAAAAGCAACTAGTTCGTAAACAAATTTACCCCATCTCCAAATCAGATCATAATAACAATAAATCCATAAAACTAACATATTTTGGACCAATTTCACAAAAAATAGCTCAAGTTTTATCAAAAATTAGCATAGTAACAGCTTTCACACCCTCCCATAAAATTTCTAATCTCTTTTTTAATCCGAAAGACAAAGAGAACCGACTGAATAATTCTGAAGTCTATAAATTAAGTTGTCAAGAGTGTAATAGTGTGTATATAGGACAAACGGGCCGACCTTTCCATAAAAGGTACAAAGAGCACGAATCTGCCTTTAGGAACCGGAAGAATAATTCCAATTTTGCTAACCATTTCTTCAATACAGATCACACGTTCCCAGAATTGAACAACCTTGTTATCTTGCACGTGGAAGCGAAAGGGAAAAAACTTGACATCCTGGAATCCATAGAAATTGAAAAATATAAAAAGCACGTACCAATAATAAAATTACTTAACGAACAGACGGAACTTTGGAAAACCCCTCTCTTCGAAGCTCTGCCGAAGCCTACAATCCCCATATATAATAGTTGAGATCTAATCTGTTCATTCAGTTTGAAAATGTAGTAAACACTACGAAACTCGAGTCACTGTATATCAGTTATAATAAAAAGTGATAGAAAACAAAGTAATTCCTTATTTCATTCCATTAAAATGAACTATCACAAAGTAACGGACTACTCCATCCAATATTTGAGTCAGTTAACTTGGCGATGGAAGAAATATTTAAATACTTTTAGAATAATTATTGTCAAGTTTCATTGCAAGAATTAAAAGACGTTGGCAAAAATCCAACTATAGATAACAAAACAATTAAGAGAAGACTAAAGTTAAAGTATGCTAATAAAATCATTATAACCGAGAAACAAGGGAGTTTGACAATTATCTGTTTCATTGACAATCAACATGATATTCTCAATAAAGTTTGGTCTGAAAATAAAAAACAAAATACAAAGGAAAAACGATTCAGAATATTGAACACAAGGGACAACTGATGCATCTTTTTTCTTAGAATAGTGTTCATAAATTCTGCAAGGCGAAGATGAAAGTGACGATGAAGAAATAATTCTTGAAATAGAATATAATATATCATAATAACATTTAGAAGAAATCAACCCGTTTCAACTTTGATTATTAGCAATAGAACCATTCTTTGAATCAATAGGATACGATCTGATTAAACTTTCTTTATCACAATAGATCGTGGAGTGTGTCCATTGGGGAAACCACGTTAAAAAAAATAAATTTGAATATTGAAACAAATTGAAATATGTTTATCTTCTACAATTTTAATTTCAAAAAAATTTTTTATTCAAAAAACTTTTAGAATTAAATTTATGTCTAAAACCGATTACATTGAATAGACGTATATAATCAAAACTCAATATATGACATTATATATTGAGTTTTGATTATATACGTCTATTGAATGTAAGCGGTTTTAGACATAAATTTAATTCTAAAAGTTTTTTGAATAAAAAATTTTTCTGAAATTAAAATTGTAGAAGATAAACATATTTCAATTTGTTTTAATATTCAAATTTTGTTATATTTCTTCTATCAAGTAAAAGGCCTTTCTATTTTATTTTATATATTATATATAATTATATTTTGGCTTCAATAAATCTCATTATGGAATGTCAATGAATTCAAATAAACCTTAAAATAACTCACAATTCTTTGATTTTGTTAGAACATAGATCAATCTTGAATTATATAGTTGATCTGTGTTTCGAAGCTTTAGTCTTTTTAAACGTGTTGAGAGATATAGGTTAGTTTTTTGATTTTGATATTTGGAATATTAAATGAGCGCTGAAGACGGGATTGCTTAGAATTATATTTGTTTTTTGAAGACATAGTGCATTTTTTTAGAGATTTTTGAATTAACTTATTCGAATATTTAAATACATTAAATATTTCAAATAAATTATATTCTTTGAGAAGTCCTTTAAGTGTGTTCATGTTTTTAAAAGGCAATTGTTGTTCTTAAAGGTAAGACCAGAAACAAAATTTTGTCTCCTTTAAATATTTATTTATTAATTTTAATTACTTTCGTATATCTGTTGGGTTATTTATTCCATTTGACATTATATATTGGGTTTTGATTATATACGTCTATTAAATGTAAGCGGTGCTTGTTATAGACATAAATTTAATTCTAAAAGTTTTTTGAATGAAAAATTTTTTTGAAAATTAAAATTGTAGAAGATAAACATATTTAAATTTGTTTTAATATTCAAATTTTGTTATATTTCTTCTATCAAGTAAAAGGCCTTTCTATTTCACGTTAAAAAAATATGCCAAGTACATTAACTCATAAGTGAATATGAATTTTTCAACTTTGACCTATTTTACGGAGAAAAACGTGAATTTTTCACGTATGACCTTGAATAAATTTTTTTGCAGAAGTAGGGTCGAAGGGCATTTTTGACATTTCATTTGTAATTGTTTATCTAACGCCAATTCTCAGCTGTATGCGAATTTTGGCTA
This sequence comes from Megalocaria dilatata, assembly GCA_034642435.1. NCBI lineage: Eukaryota > Metazoa > Arthropoda > Insecta > Coleoptera > Coccinellidae > Megalocaria > Megalocaria dilatata. The sequence continues at coordinate 47,425,088 of CM067861.1, forward strand.
AGTTAAATGTCCATTTTGACTGGACTATAATGGCATTGAAGAAAGCGTAGCCAATATTAGAAATGCTTTCATCTTATCTCATCTGTGATTTGTCTCCAAGTTTTTAATTCATTATTGAATGTTGATTAATGTCAACGATGCTAAAATATTAGTAAAAACCACAAACATAACTATACAATTTTCGAAAGATTCGTTCTAACAATAACTTTTTTAGCACCAAACATCTATAGAAAAACAAGACTTACCATGATAATGGATCCTCATACCAGACGAGGTTATATCTGTTGTTACGGTAAAATATGGTAGCCAAAGATCCTCGATGTAAGTTTCACCAAAGGCCGATTTTATTGTCTGATTAAAATCTCTACCGCTGAACATTGAAGTTACGGGATAGGTTAAATCTAAAATCTGTCTCCACCACTGCGTCATTTTCTAAAATTATTTTACCATAAGCTTTTTAACTGCACTTTTTTCAAACTGCGACATAGAAATTGCAAAACCCATTATATTTTACATGCTTAGATGAGACGATACTTCCAGAATTACCTGACCTGACTCGCATATTGAGGTTGTTTTCGAAAAGATTAAGATTTGTAGAAAATTCCAACATTGTGAAGCTCAAATTTCAAATTTGACGAGCTGCATAGCTTAGTATTTTTTCGCCTACCATCAATAGTGAATATAAAAGATGGTAACCGGATATAGTGATTGTTATTTGATAACATAAATAGAGGTTAATTCTTGATAGAAGGTATATAAAATTATTTAAATATTTTAATATTAGCCTTCTACATACTTAATTTCAAAAAATTATATTTAATGATTATAACTTCTGAAAATAAATTAAAATAATGTCATATAAGTACCACTTATATCAATTGACATATAAAATAAACATTCATTATAAGACATCTGAATGGTATAACAATATCCAATAAATAAAAATTATTAACCAAAATAATTAATTTATAGGATTTTGGTTAATAATTTTTATTTATTGGATTTTGTTATACCATTCGGATGTCTTATAATGAATGTTTATTTTATATGTCAATTGATATAAGTGGTACTTATATGACATTATTTTAATTTATTTTCAGAAGTTATAATCATTAAATATAATTTTTTGAAATTAAATATGTAGAAGGCTAATATTAAAATTAAAAAAAATGTATATGAGACAGTAATTTATTTCCACAAAATGTTTAATGGTTTAATAATGGGAAATCCACTCAGTTCAATTTTAGCTGAAATATTCATGGACGATCTGGAATCAAAAATACACCTGAATCCTATAAGCAAATATTTTCTTTATTGGTACAGATATGTAGATGACATTTTTTGTTGTTTCAAAGGCACCGACCGACAACTACATATCTTCACGAATTTCATTAATAAACTCCACCCAAAAATCAAATTCACAATCGAAGAAGAAAAGAATCAAAGTATTAATTTTCTTAACCTTACTATAACAAGATTAAATAATTTACATGATTTTCGTATTTTTCACAAACCAACACATACAGACATCACAATACATAAAACTTCAAACCACCCCACCAACCAAAAGATGTCAGCGTATAATAGTTTGTTTCATAGATTATTGAATGTCCCTTTGAATTCAGAAAACTTTATGAAAGAATTAAATATTATTAAACAAAAAGCGTCAAACAACGATTACAATCCCTTTCTTATAGACAAAATGGTATCCAATAAACAAAAGAAAATGGCATTAAATCTCGTGTACCCAATCATAAAAGAGGACAATACACAGAAATATTTCTCGTTATCTTATGTCAATGGATTATCTGAAAATATTGCTAAATATTTCAAAAGTTGTGTCAATTATAACGCGGCTTTTAAGACAATTAATAACCTTAGTACCTACATAAAAAACAATAAAGATCGTACAAATAAAGAAAATAAATCCAGAGTCTACAAGTTGACTTGCAAAGATTGCCCTTTAGTATACATTGGCCAGACTGGTAGATCATTCAAGAAACGTGTCCAAGAACACCAAAGGGGTTATATATCCAATTCTGTACATTCGACATATGCTAATCATCTTAAGGAATTCAGGCATAATTTCAACAATAATTATGAAATTATCAACGTTGAAAGCAAAAGTTCTAGATTAACACTTTTAGAATTTCTTGAAATCAACAGGTATAATGCCCGTAAAATACTTTTGAACGAACAAACAGATGTTGATCATTCTCCATTACTGAATATTTTTCCTTAATGGCATTTTTAGCGGCAAACTCCAATAAACTCCTAGAGTTTTTATGACTTGTGCTTCCATTATTTGGTCACGTACCTAAAAATGTATTTAAACTCGGTTACACTGAATACCATCAGACGGTACAATGTAATACCTGAAGAAGTCACATCGTGGTGAAACAATGGTTGTAGTAGTACAAACATTTTGTGGAAATAAATTACTGTCTCATATACATTTTTTTAATTAAAATGACTTTCCACCAAGTAAAGACCGAATCTATCAAATAATATTACAATATTTAAATTATGTTATTTGATATTTGGAATATTATTTAGGGCCGATGAAGAGATTATCAGAATTCTAAGTTTTCTGAAGATATAGTGCATGTTTTGAGAGATTTTTGAATTAACTTGTTGGAATATTTAAATATATTAAATATTCCAAATAAATTATATTTTTTGAGAAGTCCTTAAGTTGCGTTTCATGTTTTTGAAAAGGAATTGGTGTTCATAACGGTAAGATCAGAAACAAAATTTTGTCTCCTTCAAATATTTATTTATTCACTTTAATGACTTTTTTATATCTGTTGGTTAATTTATTCCATTTGACATTATATATTGAGTTTTGATTATCTATTGAATATAAGCGGTGCTTATTGTAGTCATTAATTTAATTCTAAAAGTTTTTTGAATGAAAATTTTTTTGAAATTAAAATTGTAGAAGACTGACAGATTAAATCTGTTTTGATATTCAAAATTCAAAAGGGGGGCCATTTAAAATTAGCATTTTTGATCGGCTATAAATAAAAACTAATGAATATTTCGTCAAAGAAGTTTGTTTATGAGAAAGGTGGAATTTTCTCACTAACATATAAATTTCTCGGGTATTGCAAATTCTTTATCAGATAATATACCGATTTTATGATAATATACATATTTCAGTGACTGAAAATATCTTCACTAATCGAATGAGAGATAAGATTGATCTTGGAACTTCGACAACTTACCTTAGACCATTCCCTAGCCTTCTGAGTCATGGTTGTGACATTTCTTTCTTGGCACCAAAGAGCACCCATGAATGCTCCTATACTGACACCACCCACCATGTCGATAGGGATCCCTGCTTCCTAAAAATTAAGACAAACTGATATACTGAAGTTATCAAAGTGTCTTAAAATTTCAGACAAAGGTTTAATATTGCTCCATCGAAATGCACCAATTTTAATCTATTATCATCTTTTTTTTTAGTAAAGAAAAAAGAACTTGGTTTATAAATTATACAATTTTTCTTGGGTTCTCAAGGTAGTGTTCTAGGACCTCTCTTGTTTGCTATATAGTCATGTTTAATTAAATAAAATAACAGATTATTTTTTTCGGGCATTATTTCGTCAATTTCTAAATAAAAATAAAATATTTTTCAATGTACTATTAGGAGTACAAATAAGTTTCCGCCGTTTTTTAACACAAATTAAATATTTATTATAGAAGAACGGTAATATAAATTTGCTGAGTGACTTCTAATGTTAGAGCAAGTTCTTCTTGTGTTTGAGATGAATCTTCCTTCAATAATTCCTCCAATTCCGCATCCTCGTAAATTTTTGGCCTTCCACTGCGATCTCTGTCTTCTACGTCGAAATCACCGTTTTTAAACTTTTGAAACCACTCTCGACACGTTCTCTCACTCAAAGCACCCTCACCATATGCTTCTACGAGCAACTGATGCGCCTCAGCAGCAGATTTCTTTAAATCAAAGAAGTAAATTAATATTTCCCGCAAATGACGCTTACTTGGCTCAAATTTTGACATTTTCAACTTATAAAAATTATATTTTACCAATATAAAATCAGTGATATTAATGGGTTATGTTGTTCTTGAATGTCCAAACTATTTTTTAAGCCAGTTATCATCTGCGAAAGCTAACCGAAACTCCGTGCCGCGCCATCTACAATAAAACGGCGGAAACTTATTTGTACTCCTAATATATGTCATTGAAAAGCTCCGAAATATGGCAGTTTTTGTTCATAATTTCCATGAGGTTTATGGGGTGGAATTTAAAGTAAACTTTGACCAAAGATTATGGCTGAAGAAAATGTTATAATAATTTTTCCCTTACCACCCTATAATGAGTATTATTTTTATTTATTATTATTCATAGTGAGCAAGCGTCTATCCACCCTACCACTGGACTATTGTGGTTCACCCCTAATCTATATTTCCCTGACGAGATCCAGTTTTTGAATAAAACCAATAATCTTGTTCGGGGGCTATAAAAGCCTGATCAAAGACCTTGAATCTTATGCGACTCACTGCTGGGAACTCTGAGACGATGTGCATGGCTGTTTTAGTGTCCTCAAGGCACAGCCTGCATTCATCGTCTTCAGCCAGCAGTGCAAATGCGCTTTCAGCCTGCAGTGACCTGTCATAATTCCGACAAGTATTCTTAGTTTGACTCTATCCACACCTGACACTAGGTTCGCCATCTTTTTGTTCGAAGCTGTTTCAAGCCAGAAAGGCCCTAGTCTTGCGTTCATTCTGCCTGTTATCGTCCGCTTAGCCACGTCATGTATTCCCAGGAATGGTTCCGTGCCTACCAGAGGCTCCAGCCGATCTGCCTCTTCATTACTCAAATAGTTTGAGTGGCTCGATATTCAAACAAGAGTTACTCTGTTTACATACCGAGCCTGTTTAAAGCCGTGCGGCAACTCCAGAGTGTTTTCGATGTACAACAGCTGGATTCCAGAGCTTTTAGTACTGACTGATTATCGCTAAATATTTTGATTTTGCCTTGGTGGATTTGGCGTTTCATCAGCAGATCTGCCGCGGTCTCAATGGCAAATATTTCTGCCTGGGATATGGTTGCGTATTGACCGAAACTCAATGGGATGCTGATTCTTGGTTTGCTCCCATAGACTCCCGTAAGTCGTTCGCAAGCTGTCTGTGGACAAGCCAAGGTCAATAAAACCTCAGCATGCTGGGTCCATTCGTCCCGGCTAGGGACGATTATATTGAGATGCCGTTCTTGGCTCGTGACTCTTGACATTAGATCCCTGGGTATCGATAGGGTGCTGTGCGTTAAAAGTTCGTCCAGTTGATGTAGCTCATGTTGGCCAATCGTTTGTTGTCCCTTATTCCACCATGCTGCAGCACCATAAGTTATCTGTGTCTCATTATCATAGTGCCAATACATCTGCCTGGGCTTTAAACCCCAGGTTTTACCACAGATGCGCCTGCAGGTCCAGAATCTATAATGAGTAAGTATTTTATAAAAATCTCTATGAAACCACCCTAGTCTAAGAAGAATTTTCCGCCCTTTCCAATGGTGTACACTGAATTCTGATTTAGATGACAGTTTTCAAGTTATGCTACTTTTTTAGTGAAAAAATTGTGAAACGTTACAAAACAGAATCTTTACAACTTTAGAACGAAAGATAATTGAACCGTAGGAACTTTTGTGTTGCCTGTAGAATCACCTTGTCAAATTTGGGCAGAAATAACTTGGACAACCTATTTTCAGTTGAACGAGATTACATCCCGTGCTCAAGAAGCTCACCCACCTGTATAGCTCTAATCATTCCAACATGAGCTGCACCTCTGGCTCCGCCTCCTCCGAGTACCAATCCAACGGATTTTCCTGTTAGCCACCTGGCCAACCGAGAAAAGTCTGAATGCACGTTTGGTTCTGAAGAACAGACTTTCGAATACAATTCATTCTGTAATAGAAAAAAAAATTGAGGCCCTCAACCAGTCGACAATGTACTGAAAAATTGGGTTGATCGGATGTGATACTGTAGCCAGTCGTGGTGGTCATTCGAATGATTTGTTCGTAAATGTCAAGGTTCAACCTTTCTAATAACAAATTTTAAATGAAAATATCGACAGTTACTCACAATCCTATACAGGGATTTCCTTGAGAACATCCTGTTGGGGCACAAGATATGGTGATGAGAGGACACCCAACTCCTCATGTTTCGCCACACGACAGTGTTCGAAGGTTTTCCGCCCTCCCTGTGCAGCAAGACCAGTTCTTTTTGGGTCCTCATGGCTAATCTCTCCATTTCTTTCTCCACCTTACCTAAAGTAGGAGCACTATCGCCAAGGCCCACTATAAGGATGCAGTCCGCTTGACGAATACACCTCTGAGTCCAAGCACTCACGTTATGGTCACACATGTACAGGCAGATTTTGTGTTGATCTTCTTGCTGCGCTAACCACGATGTCAGCCTGTATTCGTTGTTGGGATCCATGATAGATGAGCCTAGGGTCTTCTTAATCACATCGGAAGTCAGTCTTAAGGTTGGGCCTAGAAAATAAGGAAAACATGATATTGGGAGTGCAAATTCATTCAGTCCGTTTTCAAAAGATGGCTCTAGAAACGTTAAATTTTTTAATGGCAATAGGTGGCTGATTGCCCCAGTTTTAGACAGTTTCATATTGAGGGTTAAAATAAGTTTTTGATAACAGATGTCGCTATTAGTTTATTATTCATTCCATTATTTCATCTGTCACTTTAAAGTAAAATCATTAGATTCTAGTAGTGGCTAACGACGGACAAAAAAACATAGTAATTTCTACAACTTGTATTAAGTTTATGAAATTACTAAAAATTCCTGAGAACTTGTTTCAATTATGATTTAAACTACCAAATAGTAACGATTCGAAACAGATCAGTAATTTATAAGTAAATCAATTTGATTGATTTGTAATAATGATTAATTCAGAATTAATCAGGAATTCCACACGAAAAAAATTTTTTTTATTGATTTGTACAGCCTTTAAATGTTTAACATTGCATAAATTGGGAATTCAAACTAAATTTGAATATTAAAACAAATTGAAATATCTTTATCTTCTACTATTTTAATTTCAAAAAAATTTTTATTCAAAAAACTTTTAGAAATAAATTTATGTCTACACAAGCACCGCTTACATTTAATAGACGTATATAATCAAAACTCAATATATAATGTCAAATGGAATAAATAACCCAACAGATATACGAAAGTAATTAAAATTAATAAATAAATATTTAAAGGAGACAAAATTTTGTTTCTGGTCTTACCTTTAAGAACACCAATTGCCTTTTAAAAACATGAACACACTTAAGCTTTGATTTTGTTAGAACATAGATCAATCTTGAATTATATAGTTGATCTGTATTTCGAAGCTTAAGTCTTTTAACACGTGAGAGATATAGGTTAAGTTTTTGATTTTGATATTTGGAATATTAAATGAGGACTGAAGACGGGATTGTCTAGAATTATATTTGTTTTTTGAAGATATAGTGCACATTTTTTAGAGATTTTTGAAATAATTTATTCGAATATTTTAATATATTAAATATTTCAAATAAATTATATTCTTTGAGAAGTCCTTTAAGTGCTTAAGTGTGTTCATGTTTTTAAAAGGCAATTGGTGTTCTTAAAGGTAAGACCAGAAACAAAATTTTGTCTCCTTTAAATATTTATTTATTAATTTTAATTACTTTCGTATATCTGTTGAGTTATTTACTCCATTTGACATTATATATTGAGTTTTGATTATATGCGTCTATTAAATGTAAGCGGTGCTTGTGTAGACATAAATTTATTTCTGAAAGTTTTTTGAATAAAAATTTTTTTTAAATTAAAATTGTAGAAGATAAACATATTTCAATTTGTTTTAATATTCAAATTTTGTTATATTTCTTCTATCAAGTAAAAGGCCTTTCTATTTTATTCAAACTAAAAATCAAAAACACTGTAATTTTATACAAATATTTATTCTTTAAATTGAAAAATAATTAGAGAATGTATATGGACCTTAATAAGGCGAGTTTAAAAGTTTAAAAACTCACTCGATGAAGCCATGGTATGAAGAAACAATTGTTTTGGAAACAATTGAAAAATAGGGAAAGTTGGATTTGTGCTCTTTTGCATTTCAAGTAATAAACAACATTATCTTGATCAGGAGAGACTCGTCAGTTTTAGTTCTGAGTATCAATTGTACTGTAATTTCAGAATGGAGTATCATTTATTTTTAATATCATCATTTACAAATGAAGATTTTTCTTGTTGGTTAAATTTTCTTTGGCAATATTCCTTTAATGCTTGAGTATAATAAATTATTCTAATAATAAGTAGTCCGAAGTTTTGATCTTATATATTTATTTCTATCATTTGATATAAACTCAAAAAAATTACATTAGAGTTAAAAAATTTACCTAGATGCCATTTGAGTAAAATTCTACTTAAACCAGTCTACGCATGACCTTGTACCTGAACTTGTACAGATATAAAATCTTAAGAACATGTAAATGATGTATAATTTTGTTTCACTGTATAAAAAATAGCAACCTCTCAGATTGTTTCGCGCCCGTAACTGGAACCAAGTCCAGCTGAACGATCATCGATGGCTACAAGGAATTCCAATTGGAAATTCTCGAGCCTGCCTCACGCTCAGGACACGAAACTTCGACTCATCGTCGAGGTTGCGACCACTCTCAATGTGAGTTGAGAATGTGTGAAGATATACTACAGAAATGATCCTGTGAAGTATGATCTTAACTGCAAGTCTCACTATTCAGATGTTACATCCGGATTAGGAAAGATCTTGCCGGTATTGTACATGCAGCAGCGCCATCTGTATATAAACTTTCCTCATACAGGGTGTTTCACGAATGATTGTACAGGCTTTCAGGGCAGATGTAGGACATTTGGTGAATCAGTGCTCGAAATATGTCCTAACTACATTAGTTTAAGAGATACAGGATGTTTTATATATTTTATCAAAAACTTTCAATCGGCATAACTCTTGAACGCCTGCATGGATCTTCATGAAAACTTGAGGGAATCAGTATAGGCCAATGCCAAATATTTGACCATAATAACTCATCGATAGCACAGGTCACAAGTTATATTTATTGGATTTTGTTATATCATTAGGATGTCTTATAATGAATGTTTATTTTATATGTCGTTTGATATAAGTAGTACTTATATTACATTAATTTAATTAACTAATTGAAGTTATAATATTAAATATAATTTTTTGGCATTGAATATGTAGAAGACTAACAGCATATATGTGTGAATATTAAAAAATTTAAATAGTGTTCTATATTTCTATTGAATTAAAACTGTTTTCTCAGACATTAATTTAATTTTAAAAAGTGTTTGATAAAATATTTTTAGAAAATTCAAATTTGTATTGAGGGTAGAAGAATGAATCTGTATAATATTTGAGAACACTTTCTAAAATTAAATTAAATTGATCTCTGAGAAAACACAGTTTCAATTTAATAGACATAAAGAACACTCATTACACAGCAGCAAAAAGAATAAAAGAATAGAAAGAAAATATGAATTGTCATTATAAAATAAATAAAACACTTGTTTACATTTTCTACTTTATTTTTAATATTGACGTAAACACTTGTTTACATTTTCTACTTTATTTTTGGTATTGACGTACGTTTCGTCTTTGCTTGAAAGACTTCATCAGAATTCTGATGAACTCTTTCAAGCAAAGACGAAACGTAGGTCAATAACAAAAATAAATTAGAAAATGTAAACAAGTGTTTTATTTATTTTATAATGACAATTACAACTGATTTCTACCAAGCAACGGCCCAATCTATCATAAAAATATGAATTATAATCAAAAATATTAAATGAAAACTTCTAAATGTCTACTAAATTGAAACTGTGTTTTCTAAGACATATATTTAAATATATTGATTTCTTGCAAATCACTTGATGAAACATTTTGGATATTAATAAGGTAAATAAATCATTTGGCTTAAGGTTCTCTTTTGTGTGAAACTTTTGCCAAGAGATTTATTTACCTAATTAATGACATTTATTTATTTTAAAAAAGTTTTTGAGAAAAATTTCTCAAAAAATTAAAAGTTGTAGTGAGGTTAGCATGATATTTAAGACATCTATATTAATTTTCAATTTTGATAGAACCTCAAAAGTTGTACAATATTCAATTAAAGCCATGTGAGCCTGTTTAAACCTGTAGTTGAAAAACTAAAGCCTTCTCTATAAATCAATCTAATGAGAGGGGTAGAATTGTTAGTATAAACATTGGGTAAAATAATATTTGATTACTTTAAAAACGCAACCTCTCAGATTGTTTCGTGTCCGTAACTGAAACCAAGTCCAGCTGAACGATCATCGTTAGCTACAAGGATTTCCAATTGGAAATTCTCGAGCCTGCCTCACGCTCAGGACACGAAACTTCGACTCATCGTCGAGGTTGCGACCACTCTCAATGTGAGTTGAGAATGTGTGAAGATATACTACAGAAATGATCCTGTGAAGTATGATCTTAAATTATCTCCATAAAAGTCAGGCGTCATATGCAAATTAGGGAAGATCTGTCCGGTATTGCAGTTGAAGCAGCGCCATCTGTTATGTTTGAATATAAACTTCCCTCATATATTCTCTATTACATATCAGATGGGTGGAAGGATAGCATGTTGTTCCAATGGTACAAGCGCGCAAAAAAGAATTGAAGTAATGTGTTTTTGGAGTTTACTCCTTAAGAATCGATTTACATATATAGGCCCGGGGTATGAAAATTATGGGGACCAAAATCGTACTAGAGAGTATAGCATGTCACACGAAATGCGTTATGCGCTATAGTCTGACCATTCCCCACCACACGGTATGCTCGGCTCCATGTACTTGTATATGTTTAGTATATATCTGTGTGTGTATAATAGCATACACATTATACATGTACAGTGTAGCGCCTGCATAACTATATCAATACATTTCTAAACATTTATTTATTCGATATTAACCTACAAACACTTTGAACTTGCGGAGATATTGTTTTAAATTTTATAATTTATTTATAATCGATATAAATATAAATTTGTGTCAGTTGAATACAGTAAAATATGGAAGTTACGTATTCTAGTGAGAATGATCCGGGAGTTGCGGAACACGTGGATGCGGTAATTAAGTAAGTCTATATAATTCACTTTTACAATTAATATATAAGTTGTCCATTCACTGATAGAAGGAATTGTTTATATTTAATAAACTTTATTAATAAATGATTTTTTAACGTCAAAGAATTTAATAAGTATTTATTAACAGTTAATAAATTATTTATGAAATGCAATTTATCAAATGTATGAATAAATATTTGTTAGCTACTAAAAAAAGGTTTATTAAAAGTTAATCCATGTTTATTAAAAATAATTTATGAAGTACAAATCAAATACAAATCAACGTAATATTTATTAGTTGTTGAAAAATATTTATTAACTGTTAATAAGTATTTGTTAATTATTAATAAATACTTATTAAATGTTAATAAATATATTTTCCTTCTAAATAAATGTTAATTAAATGTAGAAAAATATTTATTAAAATTAAACAATTGCTTTCAAATAATTTAAATTATTAAATAGTTAATGAATCTTTTTATCAGTGTATATCTATACTTTTTATGTTGTGCTTTTATATTTAATTACATGCTATTAAAATAGCTATTTATTTTTTTTCTTATTATTGTTTATATTTTTTCATGGCTTCCTTATGTATGTCAAAAAATTTATTGTATAATTAATAGAATAAAAATCTACCGTGCATAATCTAAGTATCATCAAAAATGCATTCATTTATACCCGTATTCCCTTATCTATTTATTTATTTTATAATCGTTCTTGAGGAGTAAACTCCAGTCGTGCGTCGGAGCGGACACACACACTTTTATTTTTTTAATTCTTCAAAAGGGGGGTTTTTACTTGATAGAAGGCTTATTACAATATCTCAAATATTCTACATATTTATTTTGATAACCTCACTACAAACTTTGATTTTATGAAAAAATTTTCCAATTGGAAATCCTTATATCCAACAATGATCGTTCAGGTAGATTTTGTTTCAGTTACGGGCGCCAAACAATCTGAGAGGTTTTTTTAAATAATCAAATATAACTTTATACCCAATTTTTACAGCATGTCTAACATTTCCTCCACCTCGTTCATTAGATTGATTTATGGAGAAGACTAGTTTTCAACTATAGTTTTTTATAGGCCCACATAGCTTTATTTGAATTTTGTACTTTACAACTTGTGAGGTTATATAAAATTGAAAATTGATTTAAAAGTTTTAAATATCATACAGATTTATTCTCCTTACCTCACTACAACTTTTAATTTTTTGAAACTTTTTCTCAAAAACTTTTAAAATTAAATTAAATAAATGTCTTAGAAAACACAGTTTCAATTCAGGAGACATGTAGAAGTTATCATTTAATATTTTTGATTAATAATTCATATTTTCTTTGTATGCTTTTATTCCATTTAGTGCTGAGTGATGACTGTTCTATATGTCTATTAAATTGAAACTGTCCTTTCAGACATTAATTAAATTTAATTTTAAAAAGTGTTTGTGAAATTTTTTTTAGAAAATTCAAATTTGTAGTAAGGTTAGAAGAATGAATCTGTATAGTATTTGAGAAACACTTTTTAAAATTAAACTAAATTGCTGTCTGAGAAAACACAGTTTCAATTTAATAGACATATAGAACACTCATTACACAGCAACAAAAGAATACAAAGAAAATATGAATTATTAATCAAAAATATTAAACGAAAACTTCTAAATTCTACTAAATTGAAACTGTGTTTTCTAAGACATTTATTTAAATATATTGATTTCTTGCAAACCACTTGATGAAACATTTTGGATATTAATAAGGTAAATAAAACACTTGGCTTAAGGTTCTCTTTTGTGAAACTTAAGCCAAGTGATTTATTTACCTTATTAATGACATTTATTCAATTAATTTTTAAAAAGTTTTGGAGGAAAATTTTTTAAAGAATTAAAAGTGAGGTTAGCAGAATAAATTTCCATGATATTTAAGATATCTGCATTAATTTTCAATTTTGATATAACCTCAAAATATGTAATAATTCAATAAAAGGGTCTGTAAAAACCTATAGTTGAAAAACAAGTCTTCTCTATAAATCAATCTAATGAGAGAGTTAGAAACATTGGGTAAAATTATATTTAATTACATAAAAAATAAGCAACCCTCTCAGATTGTTTCGCGTCCGTAACTGAAAGCAAGTCCAGCTGAACGATCATCGATGGCTACAAGGATTTCCAATTGGAACTTCTTGAGCCTGCCTCACGCTCAGGACACGAATCTTCGACTCATCGTCGAGGTTGCGACCACTATCAATGTGAGTTGAGAATGTGTGAAGTTATACTACAGAAATGATCCTGTGAAGTATGATCTTAAACTTTTTTCTCAAAATTCAGGCGTTATATGTGAATTAGGGAACATCTGTCCGGTAATGTAAATGAAGCAACGCCATCAGTTATGTCTGAATACAAACTTCCCTAATATATTCTCTCTATTACATATATCAGATGGCGTCATCATCATTTTATAAAAATTTAATTGAATCGGTCCTTACGTGTTAAAAATTCATTTTAATTAAATAATAAAGACTACTTCACAATTTATTGATTCAACGATAATTGTTTCGCCAAAACTGTGGTCTAAGAACTTGAAAAAAGAAGAGGTACTGACTAACAATTTTCGGAAATAAAAATAAGAAAAGCATATGCAAAAAGGGATACAAATAACCATCAATTTACAGAAATACCGATAAAGAAAAATATGGGAGAAAGAGGATTGAAATAATCATAAAATTTAATGGGGGCCAATTATCGGAAAACCTCGCTAAGTATAAATATTCAACAATGGAGATTTTGCGACATATGTCCGGTCGTTGAGAAGAATTTTAAGGTAATAACGAGTAGAATGGATTGATCAATATTTTTTATTAACAATATTTTTTAATAATTTAGTTCGGATCTACTTTTCGTTTAAATCCGTCTTTGGTCACCTTCGTTTGGTCATCCCTTGGCGTGAGTCGCGGTGGGCGGGACTTGTTCGTTTGAAATTGGCGGACGCGGGAAAAGTCCGGAAATTATTCCAGTTTTCATCCGCTCGTATCGTAGCGACGAAAAGTCTTCGGTCCGAACGCGTATTTTCGCGACGGGCATCGCCCGCCGCGAGATATGTCCGTTTTTTCCGACGGTACGAAAATTTTCGGACGACCGCCGTACTTAACTTCTCGGACGACCCCTATACGTACGCCACAGACGCGGTCCGAGGTCGCGGTGGGCGGGGCCTGTTTGTTTACAAATGGCGAGCACTGGAAAAGTCCTTAAATTTCCGACTTTCATCCGCTCGTATCGACGGAACGGAAAGTCATCCGCGAACCGAAACGGCTCCGTTAGGCGGCGGGCCCTTCGAACCTTTGCTCCGCGCCGGCATTTCGGCGACGGGCTTTGCCTGTTGCCAGGCCCCTCTTCCCCACTGGGCACTATGGGCACATGCCCAGGGCCCCGCGATCGAATGGGGCCCCCTAGTTCCTGCCAGATTACCAAATGATAACCCATATTTAGGTATTACCGAAAAACATTAATTTTGAAAAATCTGATGATAATTTATTATACTGACGGAAATCTGGAGCACTATATTGGAAAGAATAGACAAAACAAGTAATTATCTTCAGAAAGAAACAATAACACTGGACGTTGCAACCAATTTGTTGACTTCACTTTATGATTTTATTACTAACCTCAGGGATAAATTTGATAATTTCGAATCATCTGCCAAAGAAAATAACCCAGAATCTGACTACAAGGATCTATCTCAAAGAACAAGACATAGAAGCTCACGGCAGAGTTTTTTTGATGGCTCTGCGCCATCAGTCCAATTGAATGGAAAAGAGCGATTCAACGTAGAAACCTTTCTGCCAATAATCGATACCTTGAGTGTTCATCTAAAACAGCGACAAAGTTCATATGAGACCGTCAGTCAACGTTTTAGTTTATTTTTTCACTTGAAAACTCTGAATTCCGAAGAGATACGACAAGGATGCAAAGAATTTTCTCAAATCTATCACGAAGATGTAAATGAAAAAGAGTTAGAAATAGAATGTCAACATTTAAAAGAATACTTAAAAAATGTTCGGAGTGAAAATGAAGCATCTAACAGTGTACAGGAAGTATACAATCTATTAAAGCAAAACAAAATTGAAGACACATTTCCTAACGTAGAAATTGCATTGAGAATATTTTTAAGCATGATGGTAACTAACTGCAGCGGAGAACGCTCCTTCTCCAAATTGAAACGAATAAAAAATGAATTAAGAAGTACAATTCTTCAAGAGAGATTAACTAGTTTGTCGCTGATGTCCATAGAATGTGATATTCTCAATACCATAGATTTTGAAGAAGTGATTAACGATTTTGCTCATCTTAAATCTTGAAGGGTACCTTTGCAATCAACATAGAATTAATCTAAGGATTTTAAGTTAAGCGAGACAGCGAGTTACTTTAGTAGATTATTTTTTATATTTCCTATTTTTTTATAGTTAGTAATTAAATAAAAATAAATTTAGAACCTTGTTTGTCTTTCTTTATCTATTGTAACTAAATAGTGTTTTCTCAAGGTCATAGGGGCCCCATGATCCTAATGTGCCCAGGGCCTCAAATAGTTTAAAGACGGCCCTGCCTGTTGCCATCCTTTGCGTTTGGAAATTAGCACTACGTGACGTCTCGACGATCTATGGTCCGTTGCCATTGCGTTCACTTTTTTAATATATAGGGTAAATAGGGTAAAGATAAGTCAATAGGTTAAGACCTACGAAAGTATTTCTAATTTATTGCAGCCATATCCAAATTTTAATTCTCAACATAACATAAAATAGAAAGGCCTTTTACTTGATAGAAGAAATATAATAAAGTTTGAATATTGAAACAAATTAATATATGTTTATCTTCTACAGTTTTAATTTAAAAAATTTTTATTCAAAAAAACTTTTAGAATTAAATTAATGTCTAAAACAAGCACCGCTTATATTTAATAGACGTATATAATCTAAACTCAATATACAATGTCAAATGGAATAAATAAACCAAAAGATACACGAAAGTCCCTAAAATTAATAAATAAATATTTAAAGGAGACAAATTTTGTTTCTGGTCTTGCTCTTAAAACGCCATTTGTACCTTGAAAACATGAACACACTTAAAGGACCTCTCAAAGAATATAATTTATTTGAAATATTTAATATATTTAAATATTCGAATAAGTAAATTCAGAAATCTCTCAAAGCATGCACTATATCTTCAAAAAACAAATATAGTTCAAAACAATTCCGTCTTCAGTCCTGAAATATATTCAAAAAATCAAAATCAAAAACTAACCTGTACCAAACCACTCAA
This sequence comes from Megalocaria dilatata, assembly GCA_034642435.1. Taxonomy (NCBI): domain Eukaryota; kingdom Metazoa; phylum Arthropoda; class Insecta; order Coleoptera; family Coccinellidae; genus Megalocaria; species Megalocaria dilatata. Next base: position 47,441,560 of record CM067861.1, read on the forward strand.
CACGTGTAAATGAATAATGTTTCGAGACATAGATCATCTTTATAATTCAAGATTTATCTATGCTCTAACAGAATCAAAGAACAATGTGAGTTATTTTTAAGGTTTACCTAACTTATTGACACTGTATAATGAAATTTATTGAAGCCAAGATATAATTATATATTATATATAAAATAAAATAGAAAGGCCTTTTACTTGATAGAAGAAATATAATAAAGTTTGAATATTGAAACAAATTAATATATGTTTATCTTCTACAGTTTTAATTTAAAAAATTTTTATTCAAAAAAACTTTTAGAATTAAATTAATGTCTAAAACAAGCACCGCTTACATTTAATAGACGTATATAATCTAAACTCAATATACAATGTCAAATGGAATAAATAAACCAAAAGATACACGAAAGTCCCTAAAATTAATAAATAAATATTTAAAGGAGACAAATTTTGTTTCTGGTCTTGCTCTTAAAACGCCATTTGTACCTTGTGGCTTCAATAAATTTCATTATACAGTGTCAATAAGTTAGGTAAACCTTAAAAATAACTCACATTGTTCTTTGATTCTGTTAGAGCATAGATAAATCTTGAATTATAAAGATGATCTATGTCTCGAAACATTATTCATTTACACGTGTTGAGTGGTATGGTACAGGTTAGTTTTTGAATTTGATATTTTGAATATATTTCAGGACTGAAGACGGAATTGTTTTGAACTATATTTGTTTTTTGAAGATATAGTGCATGCTTTGAGAGATTTCTGAATTTACTTATTCGAATATTTAAATATATTAAATATTTCAAATAAATTATATTCTTTGAGAGGTCCTTTAAGTGTGTTCATGTTTTCAAGGTACAAATGGCGTTTTAAGAGCAAGACCAGAAACAAAATTTGTCTCCTTTAAATATTTATTTATTAATTTTAGGGACTTTCGTGTATCTTTTGGTTTATTTATTCCATTTGACATTGTATATTGAGTTTAGATTATATACGTCTATTAAATATAAGCGGTGCTTGTTTTAGACATTAATTTAATTCTAAAAGTTTTTTTTTTGAATAAAAATTTTTTAAATTAAAACTGTAGAAGATAAACATATATTAATTTGTTTCAATATTCAAACTCTCAACATAACATTTGAAATGAGCCGACTGATGAAGTATCAAGAGTAGAAAAAATGTAATATACTCACCTATCACATGCAGACAATGATAAAGTTCATATGTGAAAGCCACTAAAGGTACACTGTCAGAAGCAGCAATGATAGCGACTGTTGAAAAGTTATTTTGTGCTGAACAAGTTTCAACTGTTGGATTCGCAGAAATATTAATACTGGGCGTTTTCCATGAGCCTAGGATGAAGAAATCAATTATAGTGACCTACTATGAACATATGAAGCATACCTAGAATCCTATGTCCTAAAAGATTAATCAGTCTAGTTACGACAATGGGATATCTTAATTTGATCGCATTGAACAGTCCCTCTGGTAGTTTGGCAAGTTCGGAATCTCTAACAGCCATTACAGTAGTACTACGTTTTGTGTGGGTCACCATTTCCACCTTGAATAAAACAAATATCAATGCCATAAAAAATCAATAAAACGTATAGCTAATTGTTTGATTGTATCGGTCTCTACTTGTCGGAAATACATCTCGATGATTAAAGTAAAACAACTTCATTTCCGATAATTCATTTAATTTCACAACGATTGTTTCGTCATGACAACATGACTTCGTCAGGTGAGTATGGTACTAACTACATAATTGAGATCGAGTTCTTTAAATATTCAAAATGTACGGAAAGAAGGTAGTGAGTTCAATGGAATATTGTTTAACTCACCACTCCGATTAAGTCTCCTTTACCATATTCGCCCACCAGCTCCTTCTTTCCGTTCCTATGGGTTATAACAGATCTGAGACGTCCTGACAGAACGATATAAGTTGAATCGCTTTCTTCGTCCTGACGATAGATAGCCCGACCTGATTCGATGAATAACCAGTCTAAAGCAAAATCGACCTGTCTTACGAATGGCGAGAGTCGTTTTACAATCATACTAGCTATGTACAGTACCACTTTTGGATCGTCTTTCATAATTCTGAAAAAATATTGTGTAGAGTTAATCTTTAAATTGAATATGGAAAAAAACTTGGGCAATTCAAAAAAGATATTTTTAACTAGTTTGACAGAAAAGGTTTCAGTTTGATTTGCAATAAACATTGTAATATACTGATCATTATCTCAAAACGTATACAAGCAGAAAATCTACCGGGTGCACAAATTATCTCTGGCCAAATTTTACAAGGTAATTTCACAGGCAATTCGCAACACAGAAGTTCCTATAGAGTAAAAACTACCATTTTAATCAAAATTCATTCATCAAGTAAAGACTGAAAATATGAATAGAAACAATATTCTAATTTCCGTTAATATTTTATTAACACTACACTAATAAAATATTAACGGAAATTAGAATATTGTTTTTATTCATATTTTCAAGATGAATTTCCGTCAAGTAAAGACCGAAACAATCATAGAAGTAAAGACTGAATCAATTAACCATATGAAGCTTTTCAACGAGGTACTACTCTGTCAAGAAAGTACCGGGAATTTTTAATTAAAACAACATTTTTACATTTAATCGTCAAAATTTATTGGGTCGCCTTCTAAATAGGCTCCATTTGCTCCAATACATCTATGCCAACGGCACTTCCAATTATCGAAACATTTTTTATAGGCGCTTTCCGGGATGGACTTTAGCTCTCGCGCCGAATTTTGTTTTATGGCTTCAATCGACTCAAAACGGGTGCCACGAAGGGGCAATTTTAGTTTTGGGAAGAGGAAAAAGTCGCAGGGAGCCAAATCCGGCGAATACGGTGGTTGCTGAAGCACGTTTGTTGAGTTTTTGGCGAGAAAGTCAGTCACAATCGTAGCTCGGTGAGAAGGCGCGTTATCGTCATGCAAAATCCATGAGTTGTTCGCCCACAAATTTGGCCGCTTCTTACGGATACGCTCACGCAAACGTTTCATAACGCCTAGGTAATACTCCTTGTTTACCGTCTGACCCTCTGGAACGAATTCGTAGTGCACCACGCCACGGATATCGAAGAAAACAATGAGCATCACCTTCATTTTCGAGCGGCTTTGGCGTGGTTTTTTCGGTTTCGGCTCATTTTTTGCCACCCATTCCGATGATTGCTGGCTTGTTTGCATATCGTACTCGTAGACCCAGGTCTCATCACCAGTTATAATGCGTTCCATGAATGTAGAATCGGAATTACAGCGATCCAGCATGTCTGAAGCAACCTGTTCGCGATGACGTTTTTGAAGAAAATTCAGGTCTTTCGGTACGAGTCGTGCGGCCACCTTTCTCATGCCCAAAATATCAATCAAAATCGTACGTGCGGACTCGTGGGATATCTTAAGATCATGTGCTATCTCTCTCAAGCTGGTACGACGGTTTTCCAGCACCCTTTCCTTAATTTTATCGACGTTATCTTCGATGGAAGCCGTCGATGGGCGACCACTTCACGACCGTCCTTGAAGGCTCTGTACCACTGATATGCACGAGTTTTCGATAGAGCGTTATCACCAAAGGCCTTTTGCAACATTTTCAATGCATCGGCACACGAAAATTCATTTGCAACACAAAACTTTAAACAAATTCTTTGCTCAACGTAATCACCCATAGTAAAAATCGGCACGCACTCTGACATCGACTGACTTAATCAGCTGTTGCAAACACACTAGTTGACAGATCCCGCTCAAGCTTGGCATAGTAATTAAGGACAGTGGTACCAACCTAGGAAAAAATTTTTTACCTGCCTCATTGCCCCGCCAGATTTAAATCGATAATTCCCGGTACTTTCTTGACAGAATGTATAATACTTTGAAGAAAATCCATTTTTTTTATTGAGAAATTGTCTAATTGAAAGTTAGTTTTGCGCACACACCTTCTGAAATTTCAGCAGAGATAGCTTGGGCAAACAAATCTATAATAAAAAACAAATCTATATATAAAAAAACTCTTACGCATAAAATGTATTCCTTGAAATCATAGCGATCCTACTGTAATGTTTGGCTTTGACTGTGAAGAAGCTGGGTTCGCCCGTAAGCACTGCAAGGCCTCCTATGATTTCACCGGTATATGAAGTGAATAAATGCTCCTCCTCCTCTTCTGTGCTATTCCTCTGTAGCACATTCAATGCCCCCGATATTATGTACACCAAGGCTACATCCTAAAAAGAGAAAATTTAGGGGGACTTCATAACGGATACACATTTTGCCGGAAGAGATCCTTGGAATTTTTACACTGTTCCACGAATAGATATTATTTTTCAGGTGCAGAAGTATTAAACCGGAATTTTTTGTGAAAATAACACATGTGTTTGAAAATGATAAAAATATTTCATCCAAAATAATCTCCATTGAGAATTTGTTCAGCGATATTTTCTTCTGTACGTACAGTTCTTTGTCTTGTTGTTGTTGCATCGAGGAAAGAAAATTTTGTCCGAAACCTATCGATAGTTCGACGAATAAGTGCTCCATAAATTTGGCGAATAGAACACTGATTTTGAAGCCGTAAATTTCAACAATATGTAAACGTTGTTGCGGTGTGAAACTTTTCATGATAATTGAATGTTGGTGTGGCTTTTACTTGGTGTAAATCCATATCAAATGAAATGAAAACCATAATTGTTTAATTTACACTTTTATTGAGTGATGACGCGTTTCATTAAAATGTAACTTCTTCAGATCATACAGAGTACTGATTTCTAAACACACTGTCTTGCCTTTAAATACATTTATCAACGTATTATCAAGTATTTGAACAAAACCCGTTGATAAATGTTTTTAAAGGCAAGACAGTTTGTTTAGAAAGAAATATAGTACTCTATATGATCTGAAGAAGTTACAATGTAATGAAACGCGTCATCAGTTACTCAATAAAAGTGTAAATTAAACAATTATTGTTTTCATTTCATTTTCATGATAATTTTTCAATGCTTACTGAACAGAGACGGCTTCTATCTTTGTCAAATCACAGTTATCCCTGTCGAAAGTTCTATAACTCTAAAAAAACACCCGATATAAAAGTATGTCCTGAAACCGTCAGTATGTCACCGAAAAGACAAGGCTACATATCAAGAAAACCAAAAAAAATCCCTATAATGACACCTTTACAAAAAAAAAAACGAATGCTGGAATTTTGTCGACGTTTTCTTCTTTAAGTACAGTTCTTTGTCTTGGTGTTGTTGTTGCATCGAGTAGAGGAAATGTTGTCCGAAATCTATCGATAGTTCGACGAATAAGCTGCTCTGATGGACGATTATGTGAACCATAAATTTCACGAAGTGCTCCATAAGTTTGGCGAATAGGACACTGATTTTGAAAATAATTTTCGACAATTTGTAAACGTTGTTGCGGCGTGAGTCTTGTCAGTGCTTACTGAACAGAAATGTCAAAACAACATGGCTTCTACCTTCTGTCAAATCACAGTTATCCCCGTCGAAAGTTCTTTACCGTGTATATCTAATTAAGATTATAAGCTATTTTAATACATATTTCCATATGTCGGGTCATTTGAACAATCATCCTAATAAACATTTCGAACAAAAAGTAGCCCGATTTGGTAAAGTCGATTTCTCGAAACTTCTCTGTAATATACAACATTAAGAAATCTGCAACGTACCTATATTCGCCTCGCATAGCATAATATATAGATTTATGTTGAAATGGGTTCATTCAGTTCATGCATAAAGGCATACTTGACTCACTCTTGTGAAATAATTTTCGAACAGAGCAGTATTTCCGATTGTTTGTAACGTAACGAAGGCAGAAAATTCTATTCATCTTCAAGTCAGATTCTGTCAAGCAGTGAAACTGATAATTAGCTCTAATATATTCGATTTTATTCCATGTTTCAAATTAAGATATCTTACCTCATGCTCAAGTCAGACACAGTCATTCCGTGATTACGATTTGGAGAAATTTTTTTTTTAAATATACCTGTTAGGCAGATCTTTACCGTATATATCTGATTAAGAGTATAAGCTATTTTAATACATATTTCCATATGTATTATCATTCTATCACTCTAAAAAAAACACGCGATACTCTATAATGAAATAAAAATTTCAATAATTTCAAATAGCAAAATGGGACGCTGTTAATGAAAGACCCTTTATTATGACGAATTTGTGAACATTGGGAATCCTGAATCGGTAGCCATACTTGCTGGTATTTATTACAGGCAGACACTCCTAATGAGGGTAAGAAAGTATGCAGAACCTTTGATGGAATGTTTTTTCTACGAACAGCTGGATTTTAATATCTTGACAAGATTGGATCGAGGACCCCTGTGGGACTCGGGGCCCTACTATAATAATAATAATAATAGCTCTTTATTCTCGATCACATCCATACACATATAAATATAATAATATGAAGATGAAATAGAATAGTGTCAGAAATAAGAATTACATGATATAATCATCTAAACTGTATGGTTCTAGCTCAATGAGATATTCGAATAATCTTCTTTTGAAACATTTCATATTTTTTATAGTTTTTATATTTTTTGGAAGCATGTTATATATTTTGAGATTTTTTCTCTAAAAAATGTTCCCCTCTTCTGAAATCAAATCTTGAATATTTTATCCCTGTTGGCCAAAAATCATTTTTGTAAATATCCTCCTTCATTTTTAGAGGAACACTTACTAAAACACATTTATAGGTTAAATTTTCTTGGTTTTTTGTGTTCAGTTGTTTTACGCTTACTTCATTTTCTTCTAAATTACCTTTTTCTCTTACATAGTCTTTTATTACTTCAACCTGTACATTTGCTTTTATTTGGGATACAAATAGCCATAATTTCTTCTCTTGCTTGTCTGCTTTTATAGATTTAAATGTTGTATCTTCCAGTGGTCCTGTACCAACATTTGGTTTCTTATGCCTTCTTGATCTAACAGTAATGAATTCTTCCGATGTGGGTTTAGGCGAGAGTTCTTGTTCCATTTCATCTTTTTCCGTAGTTGGTTTTGAAATCAAAATAACTGGATTGTTGACATTTCTTTGAGTAATTTGTAGGTTACCTTTGTGTCTGTCATTTTTGGTTATAGGTGGTAGCTCAGATGTACCATTATCTTCTTTGGATGTTTCTGCAGTAGTTTGTTTCGTGTTATTATATAACCTCCTTGTGACTTGCTGTACTTTGTTTACAGTTGAGGATTCAGTTTTTTGCGTTGCTTTCGAATATGTTTTCATTTCGTATTTTCCATTATCTTCCAGGAGCTGTATTTTTTCTGATAAAAGGATATTGTTTTGCATCAGGATTTGGTTCTTTTCGGTTATTTCCTTGATCAATTGTTTTAGATAGTTGTTTTCCAATTCCAGCATTTTATTCTGAACAATTGCATCTTTGAATTCTGTTGAACTTTCATGATTTTCTAACCTCTCATGTTTACATATAGTATTTTCCAAATTGCTTGCTCGTACAAGACATGATTTGTGGAAATTATTATAACACTTTCCACACTTCACATAATCTCTCACTTTTTTAGCACAATACGAACATTTAGCATCGTTAAATTCCCCGTCTCTTTGGGAGCTCGCATCCGCGTCACTTTCATTCGACGCCATCTTGGATTATCTACTAAGGGTACCGGTTAATCTGCCACTGATCTTCATCCAATTGTGTGCTAACTTTTCTGGAGGGTTCCCACACTCTTCGTTTTTCACCTCAAAATCACCACTTTTTAATTTTTGAACCTCACGAAACACCGTGTTGTATCAAGAGCATGTTAACTGTAAGCTTCAATGCTCCAATGCTGTTCGCAAATCGTGCTTCGTAGGCACATAACTCCACATGTTTAAGGTTGTAGAAAAATATACTAGTGTTTTAAACTTGAGTTGTTGCATGTTGAAAATCTTCCTCCTCCGTTAGAGGGAGATGATTGTTCTGTAGACGCCCTTGAGCTGATGGCCAGCACAATCTATAGGGAAATTCCGATTTCGCACTTCTACACCTGGTAGACGCAATGATAAAGGTTTGTGTAAAATTTGCAGCGTTTTCCTCACAATTTAAATACTAATACCAAAATTTTACCTTGTTCGAGTCTTCTTTTACAAGGAACGTGCCAGCGGGCATCTCTCTTATTTCTATTTGTCCCACAAGATTTTTGTCGTCGCTCAATCCAAGCTCCTTAACAAACGCCTCCGTCGCTATTTCAATCAAAGAATCCAAATCGGTAATCTCATGCACAGAAGTACGTTTCCTTTGATGACCGCTGCTACATTCGCCTTGCTGTGAAATAAAACAGATAAAATAGCAAAGATAAACGATCCAAATATTGGATGGAGTAGTCCGTTACTTTGTGATAGTTCATTTTAATGGAATGAAATAAGAAATTACTTTGTTTTCTATCACTTTTTATTATTGCTGATATACAGTGACTCGAGTTTCGTAGTGTTTACTACATTTTCAAACTGAATGAACAAATTGGCAGAGCTTCGATGAGGGAGGTTTTCCAATGTTCCGTCTGTTCGTTTAGTAGTTTTATTATTGGTACGTGCCTCTTATATTTTTCAATTTCTATGGATTCCAGGATGTCAAGTTTTTTCCCTTTCGCTTCCACGTGCAAGATAACAAGGTTGTTCAATTCTGGGAACGTGTGATCTGTAGTGAAGAAATGGTTCGCAAAATTGGAATTATTCTTCCGGTTCCTAAAAGCAGATTGATGCTCTTTGTACCTTTTATGGAAAGGTCGGCCCGTTTGTCCTATATACACACTAATACACTCTTGACAACTTAATTTATAGACTCCAGAATTATTCAGTCGGTTCTCTTTGTCTTTTGGATTGAAAACGAGATTAGAAATTTTATGGGAGGGTGTGAAAGCTGTTACTATGTTAATTTTTGACATAATTTGAGCTATTTTTTGTGAAATTGGTCCAAAATATGTTAGTTTTATGAATTTATTGCTATTATGATCTGATTAGGAAATGGGGTAAATTTGTTTACGAATTAGTTGCTTTTGTTTTTTGTTTATGATGGACTTTATAGTTTTTGTTTCGAACTGATTTTTTGTGGCTATTTGTCTGATGGTATTCAATTCCCTCTTTAACGTAATATTATCTAAAGGAATTGAAAATGCTTTATGTAACATTGATCTTTATGCAGCTAGTTTATGATTGATAGGATGGTTTGAAAAATTTGGTATTGTTGTATCAGTTGATGTGGGTTTTCTATATATATCAAAGGAAGATTCATTATTACTCTTAATTAAAGTTATGTCCAGAAAATTTATTTTGTTATCAAATTGTGTTTCCATGGTGAATTTGACCTTATTGTGCAAACTATTAAGATATTCTAATGTTTCATTTAATTCTGAATGTGTTCCGCAGAAGCACGCCAATATATCGTCTACATACCTGTACCAAAAAGTGATATGCTTTGCGTGTGTGGATTTTAGAATTTTTCTTTCAAAACAGGACATGAAGATTTCAGCGAGTAATGGGCTGAGAGGTGAACCCATGGCAAGTCCATCTTTCTGTTTGTAAAATTTACTATTTTATTGAAAGTAATTTTCTTCCACGCAAAGTTCGAAAAGGGTTGAAATTTCGTTTTTTATGAGAGGATTGATGTTATTTTTTGTTAGGATATTTTCGATTATATTCGTGCATTCTGTATTTGGTATATTCGGTAACATATTAACTACATCAAACGATAGTATTAACTGGAAGGATAACATTTTTTAGTTTTTTTGTGAGCTCGATTGAATTTTATATTGAATAGGGTGAGTTGAATTGTGTTGTTTCTTTAAAAATTTGGTTTAATTTAGAGGCCTGTTTCGCAAGGTGGCTATTAATACTACTCTGTCAAGAAAGTACCGGGAATTTTCAATTAAAACAACATTTTTACATTTAATCGTCAAAATTTATTGGGTCGCCTTCAAAATAGGCTCCATTTGCTCCAATACATCTATGCCAACGGCACTTCCAATTATCGAAACATTTTTTATAGGCGCTTTCCGGAATGGACTTTAGCTCTCGCGCCGAATTTTGTTTTATGGCTTCAATCGACTCAAAACGGGTGCCACGAAGGAGCAATTTTAGTTTTGGGAAGAGGAAAAAGTCGCAGGGAGCCAAATCCGGCGAATACGGTGGTTGCTGAAGCACGTTTGTTGAGTTTTTGGCGAGAAAGTCAGTCACAATCGTAGCTCGGTGAGAAGGCGCGTTATCGTCATGCAAAATCCATGAGTTGTTCGCCCACAAATTTGGCCGCTTCTTACGGATACGCTCACGCAAACGTTTCATAACGCCTAGGTAATACTCCTTGTTTACCGTCTGACCCTCTGGAACGAATTCGTAGTGCACCACGCCACGGATATCGAAGAAAACAATGAGCATCACCTTCATTTTCGAGCGGCTTTGGCGTGGTTTTTTCGGTTTCGGCTCATTTTTTGCCACCCATTCCGATGATTGCTGGCTTGTTTGCATATCGTACTCGTAGACCCAGGTCTCATCACCAGTTATAATGCGTTCCATGAATGTAGAATCGGAATTACAGCGATCCAGCATGTCTGAAGCAACCTGTTCGCGATGACGTTTTTGAAGAAAATTCAGGTCTTTCGGTACGAGTCGTGCGCCCACCTTTCTCATGCCCAAAATATCAATCAAAATCGTACGTGCGGACTCGTGGGATATCTTAAGATCATGTGCTATCTCTCTCAAGCTGGTACGACGATTTTCCAGCACCCTTTCCTTAATTTCATCGACGTTATCTTCGATCGAACCCGTCGATGGGCGACCACTTCACGACCGTCCTTGAAGGCTCTGTACCACTGATATGCACGAGTTTTCGATAGAGCATTATCACCAAAGGCCTTTTGCAACATTTTCAATGCATCGGCACACGAAAATTCATTTGCAACACAAAACTTTAAACAAATTCTTTGCTCAACGTAATCACCCATAGTAGAAATCGGCACACACTCTGACATCGACTGACTTAATCAGCTGTTGCAAACACACTAGTTGACAGATCCCGCTCAAGCTTGGCATAGTAATTAAGGACAGTGGTACCAACATAGGAAAAAAAAATTTTACCTGCCTCATTGCCCCGCCAGATTTAAATCGATAATTCCCGGTACTTTCTTGACAGAATGTATATGATACCACAGGGCGTATTGGAGAATTATCTTTATGGATTTTAATAAGGCCATATAGTTTGGGAGGTGTAGGATCCATATTAATAAGATTGAATTCATCATAGTCTGATAAAATAATTTGAACATCTTTGAGCGTTATTTTATCAGACTATGTTAAATTGAATCTTATTAATATGGATCCTACACCTCCCAAACTATATGGCCTTATTAAAATCCATAAAGATAATTCTCCAATACGTCCTGTGGTTTCATATATTAATAGCCCCCTTGCGAAATTAGCCTCTATATTAAACCAAATTTTTAAAGAAACAACACAATTCAACTCACCCTATTCAATAAAAAATTCAATCGCGCTCACAAAAAAACTAAAAAATGTTATCCTTCCAGTTGATACTATTCTAGTGTCGTTTGATGTAGTTAATATGTTCCTGAATATACCAAATACAGAATGCATGAATATAATCGAAAATAACATCAATCCTGCCATAAAAAACGAAATTTTAACCCTTTTCGAACTTTGCGTGAAAGAAAATTACTTTCAATACAATAGTAAATTTTACAAACAGAAAGATGGACTTGCCATGGGTTCACCTCTCAGCCCATTACTCGCTGAAATCTTTATGCCCCGTTTTGAAAGAAAAATTCTAAAATCCACACACACAAAGCATATCACTTTTTGGTACAGGTATGTAGACGATATATTGGCTTGCTTCTGCGGAACACATTCAGAATTAAATGGAACATTAGAATATCTTAATAGTTTGCACTATAAGGTCAAATTCACCATGAAAACACAATTTGATAACAAAATAAATTTTCTGGACATAACTTTAATTAAGAGTATTAATGAAATTTCCTTTAACATATATATAGAAAACCCACATCAACTGATACAACAATACCAAATTTTTCAAACCATCCTATCGATCATAAACTAGCTGCATAAAGATCAATGGTACATAGAGCATTTTCAATTCCTTTAGATAATATTGCGTTAAAGAGGGAATTGAATACAATCAGACAAATAGCCACAAAAAATCAGTTCGAAACAGAAGCAACTAATTCGTAAACAAATTTACCCCATTTCTTAATTTTTAATTATTTTTAATTTATTAATTACCCTCAAAATTTTACAGGGAATGTCATGTATATATATAAATAGGATAATATACATATATGTATAAATAAAAGCAATATATATGAATAAAATAATAGTTAATTAATAACAATAACCGATATTAGTTCAAATTTAAAATTTCTCAAAGTCAAAATATAAAAATTATTAGACATTAATATAGACACGATTATAAACAATTACAAAAATTAATTGACGACTAGAATTGGTACGTCATAAATTCATCCATTGAATAAAAACCGCAATCAGAAAGAATCACCTTAACTTTCCGTTTGAATGCTGTATAATGCAGCGACTTCAGGTGCTGAGGAAGTTTATTATACATTTTCATACCATTGAATATATGTGTATTTTGTGTTCTCTTCAGTCTATGACGTGGAGCCATGAAATTATTCCTTGATCTTGTTTCATGATTGTGAACCGCTGAGTGTTTTTGGAAAGTGTTCTTATTCTTGTGTATATACATAAGGCATTCAAGGATATAGCAGCATGCAAAGGTAAGTATACCATATTGCTTGAAAAGAGGTCTACAGCTAGTGGTCTGGCCCACTCCTGCTATCAGTCTTATGGCCTTTTTCTGTTTCAGAAAAACTCCTCCAGCATCTGAAGATGCGCCCCATAGGATTATGCCATAGGTCATTCTGCAGTGAAATTGTGCATAATAAGCAAGTACCGCCTCTTTCTCTGTGAGTATGCTTTTTATTCGCCGTATTGCGAATAACGCCGTAGAGAGCTTATGGCACACCTCATTTACATGCTTCTTCCAAGTTAAATTTGCGCTAATTGACACTCCGAGCATTGAAATGCTTTCCAGGTTTTGGTACTTTGTGCTCACAAGCAGCTGTTGTGTTTTCTCTGGATTTACTTTCATGTTATTTACATTGAACCACTCTACAGCGCCCTTCACAGTTTCCTCTGGCATATTCAGTAGCAAATTTCTATTCTTCGCTTTATTCAAGAATGATGTGTCATCAGCAAAGAGGGTCTCATCATCTGCAACAGTATTACACACCAGATCAGCTATATAAATTAGGAATAAAGTCGGTCCCAGCAACGATCCCTGGGGCACTCCTGTACTAATTTTCATTCTTGAAGACCGCTTGCGTTCCAAATGTACTATCTGGTAGCGATCCTCAAGGTAGGACCTCATCAGATCCATTGCCTCTTATGCCCATACATTCCAACTTGCGCAGAAGTTTTTCATGATTGACACAATCGAATGCTCTAGTCAAATCCATGCACGTCATCTGCATCTTCCAATGCCTCCATGTTGAATTCTATAATGTGGACCAAAGCAGTGATAGTTGACCTACCCTCTCTAAAGCCATGCTGGTAATTTCCTAGCAACGAATTGCTCTCCAGAAATAATCATCAGATCATAATAACAATAAATTCATAAAACTAACATATTTTGGACCAATCTCACAAAAAATAGCTCAAATTTTGTCAAAAATTAACATAGTAACAGCTTTCACACCTCTCATAAAATTTCTAATCTCTTTTTTAATCCGAAAGACAAAGAGAACCGACTGAATAATTCTGGAGTCTATAAATTAAGTTGTCAACAGTGTAATAGTGTGTATATAGGACAAACGGGCCGACCTTTCCATAAAAGGTACAAAGGGCATCAATCTGCTTTTGGGAACCGGAAGAATAATTCCAATTTTGCGAACCATTTCTTCAATACAGATCACACGTTCCCAGAATTGAACAACCTTGTTATCTTGCACGTGGAAGCGAAAGGGAAAAAACTTGACATCCTGGAATCCATAGAAATTGAAAAATATAAGAGGCACGTACCACTAATAAAACTACTTAACGAACAGACGGAACTTTGGAAAACCCCTCTCTTCGAAGCTCTGCCGAAGCCTACAATCAGCATATACTACTCTGTCAAGAAAGTACCGGGAATTTTCAATTAAAACAACATTTTTACATTTAATCGTCAAAATTTATTGGGTCGCCTTCAAAATAGGCTCCATTTGCTCCAATACATCTATGCCAACGGCACTTCCAATTATCGAAACATTTTTTATAGGCGCTTTCCGGGATGAACTTTAGCTCTCGCGCCGAATTTTGTTTTATGGCTTCAATCGACTCAAAACGGGTGCCACGAAGGGGTAATTTTAGGTTTGAGAAGAGGAAAAAGTCGCAGGGAGCCAAATCCGGCGAATACGGTGGTTGCTGAAGCACGTTTGTTGAGTTTTTGGCGAGAAATTCAGTCACAATCGTAGCTCGGTGAGAAGGCGCGTTATCGTCATGCAAAATCCATGAGTTGTTCGCCCACAAATTTGGCCGCTTCTTACGGATGCGCTCACGCAAACGTTTTATAACGCCTAGGTAATACTCCTTGTTTACCGTCTGACCCTCTGGAACGAATTCGTAGTGCACCACGCCACGGATATCGAAGAAAACAATGAGCATCACCTTCATTTTCGAGCGGCTTTGGCGTGGTTTTTTCGGTTTCGGCTCATTTTTTGCCACCCATCCGATGATTGCTGGCTTGTTTGCATATCGTACTCGTAGACCCAGGTCTCATCACCAGTTTTAATGCGTTCCATGAATGTAGAATCGGAATTATAGCGATCCAGCATGTCTGAAGCAACCTGTTCGCGATGACGTTTTTGAAGAAAATTCAGGTCTTTCGGTACGAGTCGTGCGGCCACCTTTCTCATGCCCAAAATATCAATCAAAATCGTACGTGCGGACTCGTGGGATATCTTAAGATCATGTGCTATCTCTCTCAAGCTGGTACGTCGGTTTTCCAGCACCCTTTCCTTAATTTTATCGACGTTATCTTCGATCGAAGCCGTCGATGGGCGACCACTTCACGACCGTCCTTGAAGGCTCTGTACCACTGATATGCACGAGTTGTCGATAGAGCATTATCACCAAAGGCCTTTTGCAACATTTTCAATGCATCGGCACACGAAAATTCATTTGCAACACAAAACTTTAAACAAATTCTTTGCTCAACATAATCACCCATAGTAAAAATCGGCACGCACTCTGACATCGACTGACTCAATCAGCTGTTGCAAACACACTAGTTGACAGATCCCGCTCAAGCTTGGCATAGTAATTAAGGACAGTGGTACCAACCTAGGAAAAAAAATTTTTACCTGCCTCATTGCCCCGCCAGATTTAAATCGATAATTCCCGGTACTTTCTTGACAGAGTAGTATAATAGTTGAGATCTAATTTGTTCATTCAGTTTGAAAATGTAGTAAACACTACGAAACTCGAGTCGCTGTATATCAGTAATAATAAAAAGTGATAGAAAACAAAGTAATTTCTTATTTCATTCCATTATAAATGACCCCAATATACAGAAAACTCACGCTGGATGTGCCGACCGAATCGTTTTCGTTTGTTCCTTCCGGTGTTGTCGCGTTCGGAGAGAATTTATACTCGCTTGACTTTTTCACATGTGGCACGGATATCGGCTGGGACACCGTGTGATTACTGGTAGTTTCTGGAACAATGGAATCTTCTCTCTTTTTTTTGGACGGTGACGTGGTACCGGCGAAGCTCTTGCTGCTCTTAAACTTTGATCCCTAAATAACACAGAACCTGAATAAGATGGGATTATTAGGAGTTACTTTACGGATAACGCAAGGAAAAATGATGGAACTACAATACAGGCATGGAAAAGACAGTCGGAAATTCAATGTTAATCTAGAGTGATGCGATGACGAAAAAACGACTGTTCTCTCTCAATGTCAGTGGTTAGTGGAGCGAATGCTTCGATCGAAACAAGACTCTGCACTCTGTCTTCAACAATAGGAATCATTCAAAAGTGGCATTTGATTGTTCATATCGGTCGAAAATGAAGTACATCGAACTGTTCAGTGTAGAAGATAAAGTTCAGATAATAAAATGGTAAAGGGTGATTTTTTTAAGGGTGATAGAACTTTAAATTGAAATAAAACACATCTAAATTAAGATTGAAGCCAAATTTTTTTTTTATTTGAAAGATAATTTTATGACATTTATGTTTTAGAAATAATTTCCGGCATATATCCACGACGACTAGCTCTGAGGAACCGCAATCGACCAGACCACTTTTTCGAGTAATTCAGGCCTTATTTCATCAATAACACGAGTTATGTTGGCTTCCAAAGCGTCAATTGTTTCTGGTTTATCAGCATAAACCAATGACTTGACATAACCCCAAAGAAAATAATAATGATCTTGGAAGCCAATTAATTGGACCATTTCTCGAAATAATGTTATCGCCAAATCTTTCTTTCAATAAATCAATTGTTACGGTAGCAGCATGAGGTATAGCACTGTCTTGTTGGAACCAAAACACTTCTGGGTCGATACCATTCAAATTTTGAAACAAATAATGATTGATCATCGATCTGTAACGAGCACTATTCACTGTAACATTAGCTCCAGCATCGTTTTTTAAAGAAATATGGACCGATGATGCCTCCAGCGTGTAAAGTACACCATACAGTGCATTTTTCAGGATGCAATGGAACCTGCAGAACTTCTTGAGGATTGTTTTCACCCCATTTACAGCAATTTTGCTTGTTTACATAGCCGTTCAACCAGAAATGAGCTTCATCACTAAACACAATTTTATGATAAAGGTGGATCAACTTCATGCAGTTCTAGGACCCAATCAGCAAACAAACGACGCTTATTATGGTCAAGTGGCTTTAGTTGGATCTTGTATGGGCGTAGACCAAGATCTTTACGCAAAATTTTCCATGTGGTGGATGCACAGAGTCAAACTTGTTGTGAACGTCGACGAATTTATTATTATTAACACTATAACTTGCAGCAGCGATATTTTCTTCTGTAAGTACAGTTCTTTGTCTTGTTATTGGTTTTGCATCGAGTAGAGAAAATGTTGTCCGAAATCTATCGATAGTTCGACAATTATGTAAACCGTAAATTTCACGAAGTGCTCTATAAGTTTGGGGAATAGAACACTGATTTTGAAAATAAATTTCAACAATTTGTAAACGTTGGTGCGGCGTGAGTCTTTCCATGATAATTTGTCAATGCCTACTGAACAGAAATGTCAAAACAACATGGCTTCTACCTTCTGTCAAATCACAGTTATACCTATAGAAAGCTCCCCCCCCGTCTCTGTACCTTGTCGTGGTGGGGGAGCTTGTCATAACGAGTGTCCTAGTTTCATTTATGAGATGGAGGATATGGTTATGATGCCTAAAGCAGAGACACGCAATCCTAATTTCCTTTCTTTGTTTCTTTCTTGCATAATACCTTTCCATCATGTTGTCCCAATCCTACCTTTTCCTACCGCAGGACTTGGAATCGTACGGGGAAGCTGGCTCTGATTGACGACCAGAATCTGCGACCCTGCGATCGATTAGAGTTCTGTTTTTCCTTTCATTGGCGAAGGCGATCCCCGCTAGTCCTTAGCGTGGGTTTCCAACCTTCGTCCTCTTAGCCCGCTGAAGGATCTTAAATGGTTGCTGAATGACAAAGGGAGACTACGACGTTTCGAACAAGCTGGGGGGTTTGGGAGATTCGCTCTGCTCGCCCCCAAATTTGGCTCCATTTTTAGTTCCTGAAGTTCCCGCTGCGGGGTCCTGATTGGTCCGTTGGAGGACAAAGGGAGACTACGACGTTTTGAACAAGTGTGGGACTTTGGGATATTCGCTGCGCTCTTCCCTAACTCCGGCCCCATTCGTGGATCCTTAAGCTTATCTTTTTCCGCTGCGGGTTCGGAAGTGGTCCGCTGGAGAAAAAGGGAGACTACGACGTTTCGACAAGGTTTGAGGGTCCTTTAAGATACGCTCTGCTCTCCCCCAAACTCTGGCGCCCTTTTGATCCTAAGGCCCAATCCTATGATGCTTCGGAGCCTCGCTTTTGGCGGCGAACAGCAACAGCGATCCTGTGTAGCGGGGGGTCCATGCTGACAAGCTGTTATTTGTGTTGTTTCGTTGCTTCAGTCTTTCATAATCCATAGACACTCTGCCCAAATGATTGAGTGGTGGGATCGCTACGGCGATCCTCTTTGGTGTGGGAGAGGTGACTTGTGGGGGTCCCTCACCTAGTTGTGCTGGCGCAGAGTGCTCTATAATCCTTTCTCCAAAACTCCTTTCTTTCTCTTTCAGCTTTTCGGGGGTCTGCTGGAGTGTCAAAACTTGAGCAGAAACAACAATGATGACAATGGTACATTAATGTTATTAGAGAGCTCTGCTCATATTTTAACTTGTACAATTCTGAGTATACCTATAGAAAGTTCTATCACTCTAAAAAACACACCTGATAGTTAATAATAGGACTTTAATATTATCATTAAATTCCCACATCTACTGGAACATTTGCCATGAATCTTCATATTCATAAAAAAATGTATCAGCTTAAGAAAAGTTTAATTCAATCTGTCCTTACTTTATGCGATATAGAATCGTATTCAAAAACACTATACCCATGTTACAGTTAACTTACTTGATTGAAGAGCTCGGAACTGAGTCCAAGATATTCATGCAGAGCGGTAAACGTGACCCTTTGCAACCTTATCATAATCACTTGCACTACTCGAATGGATATATCCGGATATTCCTGAAATATATCTTGGAAGGCTGCCATCGGTAACTTAACAACCACGGAATCTTCTACAGATTTCGCCGATACAGTCTTGTAATGATTGCGGTGACCCTAAAACAAAACTCGCAATGAACGTTTGTGCATGAATTGTGGCGTCGATAAGCTTACTGTAAGTACATCGGTGAAACTGAGTAAGGAGGTGACAGATTCGCCGGGTTTCACTATCTTTAGTGACAAGTTAGCTCCATCGTTTGAAGCAATGTGTACATTCAATTTACCGCTCTGAACTATGTACAGATTCTCATCTTCATCACCTTTAAGGAAAAATCTACATTAGAGTAACAAAATTTAAAAAAATTACAGCAACAAGAGTTTAAGAGCGCTTCTAAAGTAATAGTGAGATATATTTCACTGTTTTGGAATGTAAATACAACCCTGGTGGAAGTTGAATCGATTGTGAATATATACCAAAAGTTTAAGAGTACCTCACTCTATGTATAATATGTTTTTTCTATGATCAAGGGTTAAGGTCTATGAACGACTCAGTAAACTGTCTCTTTTAGTTCGGTCTGTGTAACAAGCAAGTTGTAAGTATCTTTTCTATTATACAGTTCATCGTTAAACCAAGTGTTGTTTTATTACAAACAGAGCGTTAGTTGTTGCAATTAAACTGCCAACGATATTAATCTACAACAGGTTATGGGCCCAGGTCGCATAAACAGTACAATAACTTATTAAAAAACTCAGTTGTTACCTAATGAGCATACCGAAGCTTTTAGGGCTTGAGAAATGTGACGAATGGGCTTTCGCAGTCGAGAATGTTTGTGATTGAAGGCTTGGACAAATGCATCGATGGTAGCGAGAAAGATACTTTGAAGATAACCAATGCAAAAGCAACATTGATTCTTACAATCGTCCCATCATTGTTTCCACATGTGAAAGATTCCAAGACAGCCGAAGAAGTATGGACTCGCCTGAGGAAACTATATGATGACAGCGGATTCATGCGTAAAATAGGACTTTTACGTGCGCTAATATCTGCCAGATTGGAAAATCACGCAAGTATGGAGGCTTATATATCAACCAAATCGTAGAAACATCCCAGAAGTTGGACAGGATCTTTATTGTTAGCTGGTCTTCCTGAGAAATTTTCCCCTATGATAATGGCAATTGAAAATGCAGGCATGGAAATAACTACAGATTCCATCAAGACGAAACTCCTTGACATGCAGACAGATGGCGAAACTAAAGGCAATAATGGAGCCTTCGCTGTAAACAGAAAGTTTGGTTATGGTTACCGTAAGCAGCCGAAAAAGAGCATAGGTGAAAGCACAACAAAGGGAGATTTAATGGAAATGACAATCCTACTCGTGAAATTTCACACCAGTCAAATTCGAATAAAAAGGATCTCAATAATATTATTTGCTACAAATGCAAAAAGAATGGACATTATGTGTCAAAATATCCAAATAGGTTCGATGGAGGTGTCAGTGCTGTGTTCACTATTCACAGATTGGTATGTTGACAGCGGAGCTAGCGTTCATTTGTCATCTAATAAACAATGGATCATTAACTCCAGGAATCCGGATTTGAAGGAAATAACAGTAGCAAATAATGCCAAAATTGTGCTGGAGATGTGGAAATTCAAACAAAGACAGATAAGAAACATAACATATTGTTAAAGGGAGTACAGTATGTCCCCAGTTTGACTACAAATCTCTCATCTGTGTCCCAATTGATCAAGAAGAGTACATTGATAATTTATCGAAAAGATTCGGAATGTCAGACTATAAAGCTGTTTGTACTCCTCTAGACAGTAATATATCTCTATGTGATTTGGACAATGAGACATGTGACCCAAAAATTCCATATCAAGAATTGATTGGGAGTTTGATGTATTTGACTGTTATCACTCGACCAGATATCTCACATGCTATTAGTCTTTTAAGTGAATATAATTCATGTTAAACTAAACTTCATTAGCAACGTGCTAAACGTGTTCTGAGATATCTGAAAGGAACTAAACATGTGTATATGAAATTCCAGAAAATTCAATATGATTTATTTGGATTTGCAGATGCCGACTGGGGTTCGGACAGAGGAGATCGTAAATCGTTTTCCGGATATGTCTTCAAGTTTTCTGCAGCATCAATTTCTTGGAAGAGCTGCAAGCAGAAGACTGTTGCATTATCCTCAACAGAAGCTGAGTACATGGCCCTATGTGAAGCAGCAAAAGAAGCCATTTATTTGAATAATGTCTTATGTGAGCTGACAGGAACACTGAATTGTATAAGCATATACAAGGACAATCAGAGCGCCCAGAAATTAGCGACGAATCCAGTTTTCCATGATAGAACAAAACATATAGACATTCGGTACCATTTTTAAGAGATGCAGTACATGAAAACAAAATCGATTTGATCTGTATGGCTACCGATGAGATGGTTGCAGATATATTAACGAAGCCATTGCAAAATGTGAAAAATTCAAAGTTTGTGAAATATTTAGGTCTCTGCGAAGACTGATTTATTGTTTTTATGTAAACTTTTGTTAAGTGGGGGTATTGTGAATATATAACAAAAGTTTAAGAAGAATACCTCACTCTATGTATAATATGTTTTTTCTATGATCAAGAGTTAAGGTCTATGAACGACTCAGTAAACTCTGTCTCTTTTAGTTCGGTCTGTGTAACAAGCAGGTTGTAAGTATCTTTTCTATTATACAGTTCATCGTTAAACCCAGTGTTGTTTTATTACAAAAAGAGTGTTAGTTGTTGCAATTAAACTGCCAACGATATTAATCTACACCATGAATACATAACCTTTTTCCACAACACTATCAAGAATTATAACAGAGGTCACGCCGACATTCCAAAAAACATCATAAAGTTGATACGAGTTAAAGAACAATTGTATCGTGAATATCAGACTAACCAAGTCTAAAACGGAAATTCGATAAACTGAACAATGAATGATATTTACTACTCTGTCAAGAAAGTACCGGGAATTTTCAATTAAAACAACATTTTTACATTTAATCGTCAAAATTTATTGGGTCGCCTTCAAAATAGGCTCCATTTGCTCCAATACATCTATGCCAACGGCACTTCCAATTATCGAAACATTTTTTATAGGCGCTTTCCGGGATGGACTTTAGCTCTCGCGCCGAATTTTGTTTTATGGCTTCAATCGACTCAAAACGGGTGCCACGAAGGGGCAATTTTAGTTTTGGGAAGAGGAAAAAGTCGCAGGGAGCCAAATCCGGCGAATACGGTGGTTGCTGAAGCACGTTTGTTGAGTTTTTGGCGAGAAAGTCAGTCACAATCGTAGCTCGGTGAGAAGGCGCGTTATCGTCATGCAAAATCCATGAGTTGTTCGCCCACAAATTTGGCCGCTTCTTACGGATACGCTCATGCAAACGTTTCATAACGCCTAGGTAATACTCCTTGTTTACCGTCTGACCCTCTGGAACGAATTCGTAGTGCACCACGCCACGGATATCGAAGAAAACAATGAGCATCACCTTCATTTTCGAGCGGCTTTGGCGTGGTTTTTTCGGTTTCGGCTCATTTTTTGCCACCCATTCTGATGATTGCTAGCTTGTTTGCATATCGTACTCGTAGACCCAGGTCTCATCACCAGTTATAATGCGTTCCATGAATGTAGAATCGGAATTACAGCGATCCAGCATGTCTGAAGCAACCTGTTCGCGATGACGTTTTTGAAGAAAATTCAGGTCTTTCGGTACGAGTCGTGCGGCCACCTTTCTCATAAAAATATCAATCAAAATCGTACGTGCGGACTCGTGGGATATCTTAAGATCATGTGCTATCTCTCTCAAGCTGGTACGACGGTTTTCCAGCACCCTTTCCTTAATTTTATCGACATTATCTTCGATCGAAGCCGTCGATGGGCGACCATTTCACGACCGTCCTTGAAGGCTCTGTACCACTGATATGCACGAGTTTTCGATAGAGCATTATCACCAAAGGCCTTTTGCAACATTTTCAATGCATCGACACACGAAAATTCATTTGCAACACAAAACTTTAAACAAATTCTTTGATCAACGTAATCACCCATAGTAAAAATCGGCACGCACTTTGACATCGACTGACTTAATCAGCTGTTGCAAACACACTAGTTGACAGATCCCGCTCAAGCTTGGCACAGTAATTAAGGACAGTGGTGCCAACCTAGGAAAAAAATTTTTACCTGTCTCATTGCCCCGCCAGATTTAAATCGATAATTCCCGGTACTTTCTTGACAGAGTAGTACACCTTGCACGGAAGATAAAAACGATATAACAGCGAATGAATATTATACAGCACAAAAATATTCACTCACCTATTTTGAACAAAAACGACCCAGCGCTGACATTCAAAATTTCGGTATGTCTGCAGAGTTTCAAAAAGACAGGCTTTTCGAAATGACCAAAGACCCTTATACTCTGCAGCATGAACAGGGCATCTGGAGGCATTCTGTCATCGCTCAACATGTCTTCTTGGAGGTACTCGGGTGGTGGTTCTATGACCTAGGCAAAAGTACAAAAAGTGAAACATTTAAAACAGAATTTCTGTCGAAATAATACAGAATTGATTAAAAGGCTATGGTGTCACTTGTTCATGGGATTTTATTGTGTTGTGTGGAGAGTACAAATTAATTCCGTCCTTTTTCAATAGATGGCTCTGAGACATGAAATTTTCGAGTATCTAGTAACAGCTGATTTCCGCGGTTTTAGACAGGTTGGACATATGTCGATAACATCCTGTTTGAACTGTCTTAAGTTTCATACATAACGTTTTTTGTTACGTTGTTGAAGATGTCAGATTTTTTCATAACTAAACAGCATTTGCGAGAAGTTTAAATTTTTTGTTTTAATTGGAAAAAAGTGCGGCTAAAGCTCATCGTATGCTTGTCAATTTTTGTGATGGTTGATTAATAAGATGATTAAGTGTTCGAATTTTTGAAGGAATCTTGATTTATAAGATGTTCAAGTTGCCTACCGTTAATTTCTAAACAGTCATAGTTTATCTGTTTAACATTTTCTCTTGCATTCTATAACCCACTTTTCCAGATCTTCGCCAGAGAATAATGTTAACATATACTGAAATTTTATAGAATATAAGAGAAAAAGGAAAGTAAGTATATTTACAGATAACAGATGGCGCTGCTTCATATACAATACCGGAAAGTTCTTCCCTAATTCGCATATAATGCCAAAGTTGTGAGCAGAGGGTTAAGATCATACTTCACAGGATCATTTCTGTAGTATATCTTCACACATTCTCAACTCACATTGAGAGTGGTCGCAACCTCGACGATGAGTCGAAGTTTCGTGTCCTGAGCGTGAGGCAGGCTCGAGAATTTCCGATTGGAAATCCTTGTAGCCATCGATGATCGTTCAGCTGGACTTTGTTTCAGTTACGGGCGCGAAACATTCTGAGAGGTTGCGTTTTTAAATAATCAAATAAAATTTTACCCAATTTCTATGCTATGTCTAACATTTTTACCTCTGTTTAGATCGATTTAGTTTTTTAACTATATTTTTTTTTAAAGGTCCACATAGCTTTAATTTAAATTTGTATAACTTTTGAGGATATATCAAAATTGAAAAATTAATATAGATGTCTTAAGTATCATGAAGATTTATTCTGCTAACCTCACTACAACTTTTAATCTTTAAGAAATTATTCTCAAAAACGTTTTAAAATATATTAAATAAATGCCATTAATAAGGTAAATAAATTACTCTGCTTAAGTTTCACAAATGGGTCAAGATATTTATTTACCTTATTATTATCTAAAATGTTTCATCAAGTGATTTGCAAGAAATCAATATATTTAAATGAATGTCTTAGAAAACAATTGAAACACAGTTTCAATTTAGTAGACTTATAGAAGTTTTCTTTTAATATTTTTTATTAATGATTCATATGTTCTTTGTATTCTTTTATTCTTTTTGTTGCTGTGTAATGAGTGTTCCATGTCTATTAAATTGAAACTGTGTTTTCTCAATTCAATTTAATTGAATTTTAAAAAGTGTTTCTCAAATATCATACAGATTCATTCTACTTTCCAACAAATTAGACTTTTCTAAAAAAAAAATTCTCAAACACTTTAAATTTAAATTAAAATTAAAATCCGAGAAAACACAGTTTCAATTTAATAGACATATAGAACAATCATTACACAGCACTAAACGGAATAAAACAAAATAAAGAAAATATGAATTATTAATCAAAAATATTAAATGAAAACTTCTACATGTCTACTAAATTAAAACTGTACTTGCTGAGACATTTATTTAATTTAATTTAAAAAGGATTTGTGAAAAGTTTCTTAAAAAATTAAAAGTTTTAGTGAGGTTAGCAGAATAAATATGTATGAAATTCAAGACTTTTAAATCAATTTTCAATTTTGATATAACCTCACAAGTTGTAAAGTACAAAATTCAAATAAAGCTATGTGGGCCTATAAAAAACAAATGTTTATATTCACAGGTAACAGATGGCGCTGCTACATTTACAATACCGGAAAGACGCTACCTGATATATGTAATGTATGAGAGAATATGGCAGATAATAGATGGCGCTGCTTCATATACAATACCGGACAGATCTTCCCTAATTCGAATATAACGCCTGAATTGTGAGACGTAAAGTTAAGATCATACTTCACAGGATCATTTCTGTAGTATATCTTCACACATTCTCAACTCACATTGAGAGTGGTCGCAACCTCGACGATGAGTCGAAGTTTCGTGTCCTGAGCGTGAGGCAGGCTCGAGAATTTCCGATTGGAGTTCATTGTAGCCAACGATGATCGTTCAGCTGGACTTTGTTTCAGTTACGGGCGCGAAACAATCTGAGAGGTTGCCTTTTTTAAATAATCAAATAAATTTTACCCAATTTCTGTACTGTCTAACATTTTTACCTCTGTTTAGATTGATTCAGTTTTTCAACTATAGTTTTTTTTATAGGTTCACATAACTTTAATTTAAATTTGTATAACTTTTGAGGATATATAAAAATTGACAATTAATATAGATGTCTTAAGTATAATGAAGATTTATTCTGCTAACCTCACTACAACTTTTAATCTTTAAGAAATTATTCTCAAAAACTTTTTAAAAATATATTAAATAAATGCCATTAATAAGGTAAATGTTTCATCAAGTGGTTTGCAAGAAATCAATGTATTCAAATGAATGTCTTAGAAAACACAGTTTCAATTTAGTAGACATATAGAAGTTTTCATTTAATATTTTTGATTAATGATTCATATTATCTTTGTATTCTTTTATTCCTTTTGTTGCTGTGTAATGAGTGTTCTATATGTCTATTAAATTGAAACTGTGTTAAAAAGGATTTGTGAAAAGTTTCTTAAAAAATTAAAAGTTTTAGTGAGGTTAGCAGAATAAATCTGTATGATATTTAAGACTTTTAAATTAATTTTCAATTTTGATATAACCTCACAAGTTGTAAAGTACAAAATTCAAATAAAGCTATGTGGGACTATAAAAAACTATAGTTGAAAACTAAAGTCTTCTCCATAAATCAATCTAATGAGTCTGGGGATGTCTTTGTCAACTACAAGAAGGCTAATGCAATATTTCCTGAGGATCATGACTGATATGAACTGAATTCACGTCGATTCTTTTTTCACCACTTTTCAAATTTAAGCCACTGTAGTGTGCATCCATGGTTTTTAGTGGAATAGAAGGATGTATGAACAGCTTTTAACAGATCATAGAATAGTATTATACAACGATGATGACGCCATCTGATACATGTTATAGAAAGAATATACAACAAATGTTTATATTCACAGGTAACAGATGGCGCTGCTTCATTTACAATACCGCGATCTGATATATGTAATGTATGAGAGAATATGAAAGGAAAGTTTATATTCACAGATAATAGATGGCGCTGCTTCATTTACAATACCGGACAGATCTTCCCTAATTCGAATATAACGCCTGAATTGTGAGACGTAAAGTTAAGATCATACTTCACAGGATCATTTCTGTAGTATTTCTTCACACATTCTCAACTCACATTGAGAGTGGTCGCAACCTCGACGATGAGTCGAAGTTTCGCGTCCTGAGCGTGAGACAGGCTCGAGAATTTCCAATTGGACTTCCTTGTAGCCAACGATGATCGTTCAGCTGGACTTTGTTTCAGTTACGGGCGCGAAACATTCTGAGAGGTTGCTTTTTTAAATGACCAAATAAAATTTTACCCAATTTTTATACTATGTCTAACATTTATATATATATATATATATATATACCACCTCTGATTAGATTGATTTATTATAGTTTTTCAACCATAGTTTTTTTATAGGCCCACATAGCTTTAATTCAAACTTGTACAACTTTTGAGGTCCTGAGAGTGAGGCAGGCTCGAGAATTTCCAATTGGAATTCCTTGTAGCCAACGATGATTGTTCGGGTGGACTTTGTTTCAGTTACGGGCGCAAAACAATCTGAGAGGTTGCATTTTGTAAAAAATCAAATATTATATATCATATAGTCCAGACCCAATTCTTAGAGGATTTTATGTCACTAATTCATTAAAATTGAGGAAAAAAATTTGGCAGATTACAACAATTCATTTGTTGATTAATGTAGTGTGCTGGATCAATTAAAACTTGATTATATCTATATTTAGTATTTAATTTCTAAACACTCATGAGTTTAAGTCACGATATTTTCTATGGGTTCAAAAACAGCTTACTTGTTTGAAACCTTCTGTCTTAACATAAAGGTGTAAAAGATTTAAACAACATTAAACAAATGTATTATTATTTTTCCAAATTCATGAAAAAATATTCTGGAAGCTTGTTTTAATCAAATATTTAAATTTATGTTTAAATTCACTGATTAACCATTATTTCAAAAACTAAATCCTGATAGGACGGGATATGCGGCCAATAAAATTGGAAAATTTTCGCTAAAACTAGGTTCTTAACATTTTTTATAAAGAATCTTATGCATTATAGGACATGTGTGAAGAAATGTGGTCATACATTCAATTAATACCTGTACATACCTTTAGTTGCTCTGCATCACTTTCCTTCTTCAAATGTAATATTTTCCTAGCTAGCTTCATCATCATCTTGCGCTTTTTACCCTGTCCCGATATATTTTTCACCTTCCTTAACATTTTTCTACCATAAAATAATGCCTTATCTCTCTTACGAAATCTTATAATTGATTCTTCTGAAGTTTCCTCCTTCAGAGAAAATGCTGAAAAACAAGGCAAGAAATTGTTTTAGAGCTCTTATAATAAAAACTGAGGGTTTTACTACAGAAAAACCTTACTGTAGTGGATTTTTCGCTTTCCGAGCCATTTAAAATTTTCTTTTGTATTGAGATATACGATATTTAAAGCTTTTTTATTATTTTTATTAGTCAATTTATCAGTGTAGGATCGTAGTTATTACTAATAGCTATTTGTTTAATGATGTTGAGTTCAGAAATATAATTTTCTCAATTAGTGGGGACAGTTATGTATATATGTTTGTAATTACCTTTTTTGTGCAGCTTTCTCACACATATTACAACAACAACAGTAGCTGCACCCAGTAAAACTATGGCTAAAATGAAATTGAACACCTGAAACAAAAATATTATACATTTTAGCATTGCTTGAAAGTTTTTAAATTAAATTTTTTGTCACTTTGTGTTTTGACATTTTGTTCTATGATCATTAAAATATTAAAAACACTGATCAGGAATCACTATAGATTTTCATTTAAGATCTATATCTAATGAACAGAGGATTAGAACTTAATAATACGCTGATAAAAAAATATGAGGAAATACCTGCAACAGTGATTGAAAACTAGATAAGAAAAATCGTAGAATTAACTGTATTATCAGTTTCGACTGAATGCCTAAAGAGGAAATGACCTATTTTGAACTTTATTCTTCAATTTCTGATTACTGCAACTGATACACTTATGATTAACTATGCATTTAGTTCAAAATAAACAACTTGCCTAGTGAAAGCCATAGATTAATGAATTGAAGAAAATTAAATTTTTGTCACTGTCTGATATAGTAACCAGAAATCTGAATTAATTCAAATATATAAATTATTTTTGAAATCTTTTTCCTACCTTGTGATCTTGTATAAAAAATATCACTGTCGTAACCCATGTTGATTCGAATAAATTTCCAAAAGAAGTATGAATATTATCTAACAAATTCACGACATCCATCTTCATACATTCATACTAAAAATATGCAATAAATTCAGAGATTAGTTCGATGAAAAATAACATTATTCGAGATCAACTGTCATATGAAGGATAAATGTTGATTTGATAAGAGTTGTCAAAATTGACATTTCATTGTCAAAATACTGATATTGTTCCGTTTTCACAGATAATGGATGTGCATAATAACTATCTTTACTATGCTGTAAATAAAGAAGAACTTATTATTTATTCAAAGATAATTTGTGTAGGTTGGTAGCAATACTAAGTTCATTAGTAAGATAAGAATGAATAAAATGATTTATTGTTGAAATGTATCAAGAATACTAATTTGACCGTAGTGAAGTTAGCTGGCTGTCTAATGCTCCGAAAATACCCGAACGACCAATGGCATCGGAACTTATTGAACGCATCCTTGAATCCAATGAGATCCACTCAGTTTATGTTCACTCCTATAGAGTGTTCGAACAATATAGTATAAATTCATTAATTAGTCTCAATATTATCGTACACCAGTGTTGTTTTTATTATAATCAAATGATTTTATATGATGCTAAAGAACACGTTTTTCATAAAATAATTACTTCCTCTTGATTGAGAAAAAATTTCCACACATTGAAAAAAGTGTGGAAATTTTTTCGCTATCAAAAACTATCATTTGATGAAAAACGTATTCTATAGAACCATAAAATATCGTTTGATTAAAAAAACAACTCTAGTGTGCGAATGTATTGAGACTAATTTATGAAGAACCCGCACTCTTTATACTATATTCTATCAGTTCGGACAAGGTTATTCTAAAGGAATGAATGAACAGAAACTGAGTGAATCTCATTGATTTGAAGGATGCGTTCAATTTCGCTTTTAAGTAGTAAGTTCCGACGCCACTGGTCGATCGGGCATTTCCGGAACTTTGGACAGCCAGCTAACTTCACGTCGGTACTAATTTGAACTACTCATTTGTTATTCGAATGTCAAGAGAGTAGACATTAATTTATTAAGATTTGTGATTTGATTTTGAATTTCTGTCAGATGAAACAAATCAAAATAATCTCACCTGTTTGACTTGAAAACAAGTTAGTTAAATGTTTGAAAGTAAAATTTTAAAAATATCATTTAATTATATGACCCTTGTTGACTTTTTCAATTTATACTAGATAGGAAAAGAGGAGAACTTATGTTAATTAATTGTAATAATTGGGAAATGTAAACAAAAAGGTATGCTGTTAATATAATGTTAATGTTAATATAATAATTTTTATTAATTAAAAAAATTGAAAAAAGCATCAATAAATAATTTTCAGAGAGGTGAAGCCGTTTTTCTTAAATATAATTAAGTTTCGAAAATTTTATATAATTTATGACTAATTTAACTTATTTCGCATACATTATATGCAACATGTCAAGTAGTTGCTTTTAAAAAGCAGGAGAAACCATGTTTCATTTATAATTGAAAAACTACTTCAGAAAACATATTTTTTATCCTTTGGAGGTCACGTATAAGTTATATTTATGATATGGTTCTAAAAATATAGTTCCTGCTCATATTGAGGTAATCATTTCAGGTGTAAGGTTCTAAATATAAACCTCATTAAAGTGCAAGGCGATACAATAATCAAGATATTGGGATAGAAAATTATTTATCAGAAAAGGTATGTATTAAAGAAATTACAGGAATTATTGTGGATATTTTCTTTTATCTGCTTTTTTTTTAGAGGTGGGAATCGAAAACAGGTATTCAGATGCATAATTTTGGGATTCTCTTATCTATTCAGAAAATAAAAGTTAATAAATGTTAATTGATTTCTTTATATTTAATTTTTCATATATTATCTTATTTAGAAGGAACATTTTCACTCTTTTGAAGTAAAAATTGATTTTCAGATAAAGAAATGAAAAATACAAAGACAAATATCACCCCCGGTACTGTATTGCTTACAGAGAAACCCTTTGTTTATTGTCTAAGTTCAAAAGTGAGAACTGAAAAATGTGATTATTGCTTCAACAAGTAAGTTAATATTACGAAGAACATAAATAGGGAATAAATGGATTTTACCTGATTTTTAGAGGCATGCTTTTGAAATGTACCGCCTGCAAATATGTTCATTATTGCGGAAAAGTCTGCCAGAAGGAAGGGTGGCCTGTTCATAAAGCTGAATGTAAAGGTTTGAAAAAAATTGCTCCAAGGATAATTCCAGATGCCGCCAGAATGTTAGCGAGAATGGTCCGAAAACTGAATAGTAATGGAAATCTAGTTAGATCATACTATACAGAGATGAATTTTAGAATGTACAGGGATCTAATGTCCCGTAAGTTATTTTTATCTCGTTATAATTAAGATGAAATCAAATAGAGTAGGTCAAATATTGTTTTTGGTAGTTCAAGAATATGAAAGATATATGTAGCAATCATTTTCTTATTATCATTTATTTAAAGTACGTTCTCAGTATATTAAAACATTTCAGTTTATCTCCAAAATTTAACATAATTTTTCCATAAAGTTATCAGTCTGTACAGGGTGCCCAAGTCATTTCTGGCCAAAATTCACAAGGTGATCTTAAAGGCAATTTGGTCCAATTATCTTTCCTTGTAAAGTTATTCAAGATTCTACTGTTTTGTAAGGTTTCACAATTTTTTCACAAAAAAACTTGAAAACTATCATCTTAGTCAGAATTCAGTGTACACTATTGGAATCATGGAGATTTAAAAAAATACTTTCTTATTATAGGGTGGTTAATGACTCAGTGGTCGAAGCACGAGATTCTTTCAAATAAAAAAAATTGAAGCAAAATATTTTGTCATGGTTTCTGCCATTATTTCGTAAATTTTTAAATAAAGTTAAAATTTCTCTTCAATGTGTTATGAGACGTTGAAAAACTTTATAAATAAGGGAGTTTTTGCACGTAACTCCATGGGGGTTTACGTGGCAGAATTAAGAGTTAACTTCGACCAAAGATTATGGCTGAAGAAAATTTTATAACCTTTTTTTTCCTTCAACACCCTATAATAAGTAATTATTCCATAAAATTCTGAAGTCGTTCTAGTCTGAGAAGAATTTTCCACTCTTTCCAAAGGTGTACACTGAATTTCGATTAAGATGATTGTTTTCAAGTTAGGTTTAGTGAAAAATTTGCGTCTCCTCTAATAATAGTCATGAATAGTACAACATGGACTGGACTTATTGAACATTTGTCAGGTATCTATCGGGTGTTTTCTTCAGAAATGTTTTAAAAATAATTTCCGGCATATGTCCACCACGACTAGCTCTGAGGAACCGCATTCGACCAGAGCAATTTTGGACCACTTTTTCGAGTAATTCAGGCCTTATTTCATCAATAACACGAGTTATGTTGGCTTCCAAAGCGTCTTTCGTTTCTGGTTTATCAGCATAAACCAATGACTTACATAACCCCAAAGAAAATAATCCAGTGGAGTGGATCAACTTCAAGCTGCTCTAGGGCCCTATCAGCAAACAAACAACGCTTATTATGGTCAAGAGGCTTTATTTAGTTTTTTTTTGTTTACAGATTATCCAAACCTGAAAAACGACATCAAAAGAATGAATCATTTTGAGAGTCTGCTTGTAGTATTAAATGAATTTATGAATGGAGAAACTCTTCCAAATCCAGTTGAACTCATGGGCATGTTCGGAAGGGTATGTTGAAATTTTTGTTTTGAATGCTCTAATCATACGATCCCCATGAAATTTTGCAGGAACACGCTCGTTATCCTTCCTAAACCCAAATTTCAGATCAATCGGATCTGTAGTTTGTAAAATATAAATAAGATTAAATTTCAAATATGGAATAACTTCGAAACCATTACTAATTTTGCGCAATGACGAACTCAACCGAGATATTCAGGCCTCAAACCGCTGATCCGCTCGCAAATTTATTATTTTAAACTTCTAGTCATACGATCCTCGCAAAAACATATGCTTTATATATTCTACATCTAAATAAGGATTGTCGGATCGATCTATAGTTGTAAAAAATATTGCAAAAATATGAAAAATCACACTTCATAAAAAAGTGTTTGGTAAAAGCAAAAAACATCTACATTAGTGACGTAGTTGAAAACTGAAGTTCTAGTAATCAATCTAGTGGGCGAGGTGAAATGCTATGAAACTTATTTAGTTATTTTAAAAGAACAACCTCTCAGATTGTTTCGTGTCCATAACTGAAACAAAGTCCAGCTGAACGATCATCGTTTGCTACAAGGATTTCCAAATGGAACTTTCTTGAGCCTGCCTCACGCTCAGGACACGAAACTTCGACTCATCGTCGAGGTTGCGACCACTCTCAATGTGAGTTGAGAATGTGTGAAGATTTACTACAGAAATGATCCTGTGAAGTATGATCTTAACTCTAGGTCTCACAATTCAGGCCTCAATTTCGAATAAGGAAAGATATTTCCGGTATTGTATATGCAGTAGCGCCATCTGTTACCTGTGAATATAAACATTCGTTGTATATTCTTTCTATTACACAGATGGCGTCTTTATCGTTGTATAATACTATCTGATAAAAGCTGTTCATACATCTTTATATTCCACTTAAAACCATGAAGGCTTACTATAGTGGCTTAAATTTGAAAGTGGTGAAAAAAGAATCGACGTGAATTCAGGATGTTTTGTGCGCTTGTTCATATCAGTCACGATCCTCACGAAATATTGCATTAGCCTTCTTGTAGTTGACAAACTATAGTTGAAAACTATAGTTTTTATAGGCCCACATAGCTTTATTTGAATTTTGTACTTTACAACTTGTAAGGTTATATTAAAATTGAAAATTAATTTAAAAGTCTTAAATATTATGCAGATTTATTCTGCTAACCTCTTGAATGTTTTTCGGTAGAAACAAAAAACATTTAAAATTTGAATATTAAAACAAATTGATATATGTTTATCTTCTACAATTTTAATTTAAAAAAATTTTTATTCAAAAAACTATTAGAATTAAATTAATGTCTAAAACAAGCACCGCTTACATTTAATAGACGTATATAATCTAAACTCAATATACAATGTCAAATGGAATAAATAAACCAAAAGATATACGAAAGTCATTAAAATTAATAAATAAATATTTGAAGGAGACAAAATTTGTTTCTGGTCTTGCCTTCAGAACGCCATTTGCACTTTAAAAACATAAACACACTTAAAGGACACTTATGTTTTTAAAGTGCAAATGGCGTTTTGAAGGCAAGACCAGAAACAAATTTTGTCTCCTTTAAATATTTATTTATTAATTTTAATGACTTTCGTATATCTTTTGGTTTATTTATTCCATTTGACATTGCATATTGAGGTTAGATTATATACGTCTATTAAATGTAAGCGGTGCTTGTTTTAGACATTAATTTAATTCTAAAAGTTTTTTGAATAAAAATTTTTTTAAATTAAAATTGTAGAAAATAAACATATATCAATTTGTTTTAATATTCAAATTTTGTTATATTTCTTCTGTCAAGTAAAAGGCCTTTCTATTTTATTAAAAAACATTTAAATTAGTTTATAATTTGGCATAACCTATAGTAGTCCGTTACTTTGTGATAGTTCATTTTAATGGAATGAAATAAGGAATTACTTTGTTTTCTATCACTTTTTATTATAACTGATATACAGTGACTCGAGTTTCGTAGTGTTTACTACATTTTCAAACTCGAGTCACTGTTTCGTAGTGTTTACTACATTTTCAAACTCGATTCACTGTATATCAGTTATAATAAAAAGTGATAGAAAACAAAGTAATTCCTTATTTCATTCCATTAAAATGAACTATCACAAAGTAACGGACTACTCCATCTAATAACCTCTAAAGTTGTGAATGTCATCTGATTAAAGCGATTTGGGTAATTTAAAACTGTTTAATCTAGTGTGCGAGGTGTAAAATTATATGCTATGAAAGTAAAGTAGAATTTATTTGATTGATTTAAAAATGTAACCTCTCAGATTGTTTCGCGCCCGTAACTGAAACCAAGTTCAGATGAACGATCATCGTTAGCTACAAGGATTTCCAATCGGAATTTCTTGAGCCTGCCTCACGCTCAGGACACGAAACTTCGACTCATCGTCGAGGTTGCGACCACTCTCAATGTGAGTTAAGAATGTGTGAAGATATACTACAGAAATGATCCTGTGAAGTATGATCTTAAATTACCTTCTCACAATTCAGGCCTTATATGTGAATTAGGGAATACTTTTCCGGTATTGTATATGCAGCAGCGCCATCTGTTACCTGTGAATATAAACTTTCGTTGTATATTCTTTCTATTACATATATAAGATGGCGTCATCATCGTTGTATAATACTATTCTATGATCTGTTAAAAGCTGTTCATACATCCTTCTTTTCCACTTGAAACCATGAAGGCTTACTACAGTGGCTTAAATTTGAAAAGTGGTGGGAAAAGCATCGACGTGGATTCAGGATCTTTTGCGCGCTTGTTCATATCAATATTTCTCACAAAATATTGCATTAGCCTTCTTGTAGTTAAGCAATATCTCAACCAAGATACTCGGGTTCACGCTCAACGCTAATCCACTCACCCTTTTTTTTAATTCTCCATTGCCAATTAACGAACTCAGCCAATATATTTAGTCCTTTAACCTACGATACGACATTCCTATTTCATTGCATATTTCATGTGGGGAATTTATTTGCGACAATGAATGACGCAGATAATTTCATATCTGCAAATCAGTAGTTGGGTTCTTGCAATTACTCCGTTTGAACCATGCAACACGAGAAAAACGGCCGGCATATAAGGACAGACATGATAAAGTTAGTCTTTTGCATGACACCGCTAGCCTTACGTCGCAAAAGTTGTTTAAAAACATTCAAAAGCGATCAAAGGGAATTGAGAAAAAACCTCCATATTATGTTTTAGATGTGTATTAACAGTTTCAATATATGCGATGAAGAGCACCAAGTTTTAGGAACAGGAATTTACTTAGGGGCATCTGTTTTGGATCATTCCTGTGAACCTAATGCTGTAGCGATGTTTCAAGGTACCACCATTTACATAAGAGCACTTAAACCGATGCCATATTTGAACTGGTCAGAGGTAAGAAATTTTTTTCTTAAGAGTTCTTCCTACATTAATATTCAGAATATTCATTACTTGACAACTTCGATCTGATGAAACTTCAACAAAGTAATTCATAAAATAAAAACAATTTGAACTTTGGCTAAATTTTATTGTTTCCACAAGCAGTGTTTCGTCATACCATGCCTTCTACTGGAATACTGGAAACTTGCGTGATGATTGAAGGACCACCATTTTCGGCAACGAGAAATGAACTATAGATTTGCTTATTTACACTTGAATATGTTCAAGCATAAATCGACTCATTCTGTTAATGTCAAATGTTCGAAATAACCACTACTTCAAATTGCAAACTCTAGTTAGCCCACCTTTTATAACAATGAAAAGAATTATAGAATTATGACGTTTATCGATTTACCAAAGCTCTTTTTTAGGTTTTCATAAGCTATATTGACGTCTTAAATACAACTAAACATCGGATAGAAGATTTACAGAGAGTTTATTATTTCACCTGTAAATGCCAAAAATGTTTAGCACCTGAGCCTGCTGAAATGCTAGCGGCTGCTTGTCCCAACAGTAGCTGTGATAATCCAATAACCTCGGACGAATTAGAAAATTGTTCAAAATGTGGAGAACACATATCCAAAGCATTTTGGAATAAATTTCAAAAAGTGACAGAATTGACAGATTTACATTTAGAGAATATGAAAGAATTGGCCTGTATCCTTTTTTCGATGTTAAAATTCTGTGGTTAAATACACTGACCAGGAAAAAAACGGGTTACTAAGATTTTACACTGTTTTTTCCAATAGGCTCACGTGTTCAAATTGTTTCAATAATATTTTGTTCATCATCTATCTTTCATTAGAAAATCAACTAAATATGCGCAAAATGTAGATATATGGGCTAAAACCTTGATAAAAGAAAAAAGTTTTTAGCTATTTAAGAAGTGACAGTGTAATTTGAACAGTTAGTATCAAGATGTAAACTTGACGAAGCCGCAGTTTGTCCGTAAATTAATAAATAGTGGAAATAATCCATATTAAAATAAAATAGAAAAACTTTTTACTTGATAGAAGAAATATAACAAAATTTGAATATCAAAACAAATTGAAATATGTTTATCTTCTATAATTTTAATTTCCAAAAGAATTTTTTTATTCAAAAAACTTTTAGAATTAAATTAATGTCTAAAACAAGCACCGCTCACATTTAATAGACGTATATAATCAAAACTCAATATACAATGTCAAATGAAATAAATAACCCAACAGATATACGAAAGTAATTAAAATTAATAAATAAATATTCAAAGGAGACAAAATTTTGTTTCTGGTTTTATCTTAAGAAATACTACTTGCCTCATAAAAACATGAACACACTTGAAGGACTTCCCAAAGAATATAATTTATTTGAAATATTTAATATATTTAAATATTCGAACAAATTATTTCAAAAATCTCTAAAAAATGTGCACTATATCTTCAAAAAACAAATATAATTCTAGATAATCCCTTCATCAGCCCTTTTTTTTCAATATTCCAAATATCAAAATCAAAAACATAACCTACATCACTCACGTGTTAAAAGACTTAAGCTTCGAACTAAAAAGCCTTTCTATTTTATTTTATATATAATATATAATTATATTTTGGCTTCAATAAATCTCATTATAGAATGTCAATGAATTTAAGTAAACCTTAAAATAACTCACTTTGTTCTTTGATTTTGTTAGAACATAGATCAATCTTGAATATATAGTTGATCTGTAGTTCGAAGCTTAAGTCTTTTAACACGTGAGTGATGTAGGTTATGTTTTTGATTTTGATATTTGGAATATTGAAAAAAAAGGGCTGATGAAGGGATTATCTAGAATTATATTTGTTTTTTGAAGATATAGTGCACATTTTTTAGAGATATTTGAAATAATTTGTTCGAATATTTAAATATATTAAATATTTCAAATAAATTATATTCTTTGGGAAGTCCTTCAAGTGTGTTCATGTTTTTATGAGGCAAGTAGTATTTCTTAAGATAAAACCAGAAACAAAATTTTGTCTCCTTTGAATATTTATTTATTAATTTTAATTACTTTCGTATATCTGTTGGGTTATTTATTTCATTTGACATTGTATATTGAGTTTTGATTATATACGTCTATTAAATGTGAGCGGTGCTTGTTTTAGACATTAATTTAATTCTAAAAGTTTTTTGAATATAAAAATTCTTTTGGAAATTAAAATTGTAGAAGATAAACATATTTCAATTTGTTTTGATATTCAAATTTTTTTAATAATCCATATTATGTTATTTAATTAAAGCAAGGACAGTTTCCATAAAAAAAACTCAGTAACATAAATAGAGGTTAATTCTTGATAGAAGGTATATAAAATTATTTAAATATTAGCCTTCTACATATTAAATTTCAAAAAATTCAATATTCAATAATTATAACTTCAAGAATTAAATTAAAATAATGTCATATAAGTACCACCTATATCAAACGACATATAAAATAAACATTCATTATAAGACATCCAAATGGTATAACAAAATCCAATAAATAAAAATTGTTAACCAAAATCCTATATATTAAATATTTTGAATAGACAAAATTTTGTTTCTGCTGATTTATTGGATTTTTGTTATATCATTTGGATATCTTATAATGAATGTTTATTTTATATATCGTTTGATATAAGTGGTACTTATATGACATTATTTTAATTTAATTCTTGAAGTTATAATTATTGAATATAATTTTTTGAAATTAAATATGTAGAAGGCTAATATTTAAATAAACCCAGTAACCTTGATAGACTAAAGAAGGTCTGCATTGTTTCCTATTCCTTAAAACACTTTAGATCTAGATGCTTGTAAGGTATGTCTGGAAAAACAAACTGGGGTATTGCACAAATTCAACATAAAACATGTTAAAACCTTGGATTTAACTTTTGAAAGTAGCATATACTTAGGAAAGTTTGAAGAAGCCATCGCAATCGGTAAACAGCTGGTAGAGCCATTCAAGTAAGTTTTTTCGAGTCTCAATTCTTCAAGCTGAATTTCTTCCTCATTTTGCAGTAAATATTATGGAAAATTCCACTCGTTGACAGGCCTGATGTATCTAAAACTGGGAAAGCTTCTCATGCATTTGAATTATTTGGAGGAAGGTGCAAAGCATGTAAAAAGTGCTTATGAAATATTGAAGGTTACCCATGGAACTCAAAGTGAAGTATTTAGAGAAGAGCTCCTACCTCTATTGCGACAATGTTGAAATATTCTTTCAATGTATGGATTTAGCGCCATTACAACAAACCAAATATTAAGGATGTCAATCCTCTAATATTAAACGTTTGAATTCTTCATAATAGTACAAGATCCGAACCTAAATCGACCTTCACCGAGCTGATAATAGAATAAAACTTATTTTATAATAAATTAAGTATATTAGAAAATATATTAAAAATGGGTTTTCAAAGGAAATCCTGGACAAAATATTTTTAATCATTTTTCTCAAAAATGATTTTTCATTATATGTTGCAACATCAAGATAATAAGAAAATTTTATACTGGACTTGAAGTATAAAACATATAGAATGTGCTAACATAGGGTTGTCTATAATTTTCCTAAACAGACTGCTAGGCTGTCAGGTATAAACAGGTATGGCGATGCTAGCTACTTTCACTTGTTATGAAAATAAAAAAAAATTTGTATTAGCATGAGCGCTGTTTTATTACGAACACGTTGATATAGGGTTGTCTGCAAAAAATTTGGTCCTATTAGGGGTTTGCGCATTTTAAAGATTTTAATTTCAACGCGTGTGAAAATGAGTGACAGAGAGATCCGAGGTAAGTATAATGTGTAATAATAAAGGACCGAACATCGCAGTCGTTTCTGATGGGGCATTGAATATAAAAAAGTACCTACCATAGTTTACGTGCCGAGCATGCGCACTTTTATATATTCCATGCCCCATCAGAAACGACTGCGATGTTCGGTCCTTTATTATTACACATTATACTTACCTCGGATCTCTCTGTCACTCATTTTCACACGCGTTGAAATTAAAATCTCTAAAATGCGCAAACCCCTATTAGGACCAAATTTTTTGCAGACAACCCTATATCAACGTGTTCGTAATAAAACAGCGCTTATGCTGATATAAATTTTTTTCTATTATCATAACAAGTGAAAGTAACTAGCATTGTCATACCTGTTTATACCTGACAGCCTAGCAGTTTGTCCAGGTAAATTATAGACAACCCTACGTTAGCACATTCTATATGTTTTATACTTTAAGTCCAGTATAAAATTTTCTCATTATCGTGATGTTGCAACATATAATGAAAAATGATTTTTAAAAAAATAATTAGAATATTTTGTCCAGGATTTTTTTGGAAACCCATTTTTAATATATTTTCTAATATACTTAATTTATTATAAAATAGGTTTTATTCTATTATCAGCTCGGTGAAGGTCGATTTAGGTTCGGATCTTAGACTATAAGATGATTATTGGTTATACAATATGCAGCGATTTACACATGTATAAAATAATGAGAACTAAAATTATTAATATTACAATACAAATGAATAAAGGGATAACGCTCTGTATTTTTTTCCACATCAATATTTGAGGAAGGCATATTTGGTCCAATTGGCATATTTTGGACCAAATAACCTATGCCCAATAGTTATGACTCACCCTGTATATTTATGAAAGGCTTTGATTTGTGTAAAACTTGGAAAAGTGGATCTACCAAAGGTCCGTCTGCTCGTTCAATAGTTTTACTGCAGAATCGTGATTATTCTTGAAAACCTCTATGGATTCCAGAATGTCTAGTTTCTTGCAGTTTTCTTCCAGATGAAGTATTTTAGGATCATCTAATTCTGGAAAAACATTATTTGTTTCAAAAAATTAGAGTTCCTTTCAGTTCTTAACTGGTGTTTGATGTTCTTTGAACTTTTTTTTTAAGTTCTCCTAGTTTGTCCCACTTAACACGCAACCACACTCATGAAAACTCAGTTTATAAACTCCTAAATCATTAAGCCGATTGTTTTTGTCTTTTGCTTTACAAATACTTTGGAAATTTTATATGAGGGTGTTAAAGCTATCGTTATATTAGTTTTTGAAGTTATTTGAACTATTATGTGTGATGTATTAAGTGGGAAATTGTTCTATAATTAAATGCAAGACGAAAAATTCAAACTTTTTTATTTGATAAATAGCATTTTGAATTGTACAAAACTGAGAAAAGCCTTAAATACGTAAGGTATATTCAAGAAAAATACCTAGACATATTAAAGTCGTAGGTACTCCAAAATTAGGTAGTTAACACATGAAAAACCTCAGTTATATTTCAACTGTAATCAAAAATAACTTTCAATCTTCTGTAAAAATTACGTTAAATTTTTTTTTTTTGAATATACCTTCACAACATACTGGAAAAATTAAGTACTTTTGATGGAAAATATAAACTGACGGAATATAATCACATTTGTATCATAGAATTTCTAATTATCACAATCGAGTAGCTTTTAAATTAAAAACCGCAACCCACCATAAACAATCTACCACTACAAAGGTCAGGCCAGGAGAATTTCCAAAGAACCGAATTACGGATCTACATCTCCAATATGTATTTTTGTAGATTTAATATAAGAATAAAAATTTGTAGTTCATTATTTACAATAGCGCTGTTACTGTGAATATCAAAATAGGGTGTCTAGATTTAACGTTAATATATCTCAGGACATGATTTTAGTCAAAATTTGGCAAATACAAATGAAATTCAGTGTGCGAGGGTTTTTGAATGAGCCTCTAATTGTTTAGTGGTGATACAAGATACAAAATTCTATCAGTGACTAAGATAATTGGTGAACTTTCATTAAATTAGTACTAATTCCTGACCTGGTGATCTGATTGACCCAAAAATGAGTTTCCTCAAATGTTTTTAAGCAAAAAGAGTAACTTCGTTGAAGTCCTTAAAAAACCCCATTCTTGATGTTTTATGATGTGATGCAGTGTAACAGAACCGCGGACTTTTTATTCGATGCACCCTGTCTCTACTTGATGCAAATTCATTTCCAATAAATAGTTTGAAAATGAGTTTCCATAAAACAAAAGCGACCGAGCCCATCAAATAAAAAGTCTGTGACTCTGTTAGACTGAATCACGTCATAAATCCTATTTCTTCTCGAGAATTGAGTTTTGTAAGATTTCCAACTAACTCCACTCTTTTTTCCTTAAAAAAGTTCGAGAAATCCTGTAGAAGTAGTAGGCATGTATTGGTAGGTCATACGTAGAGTAGCTCTAAGTGAATAGACTAAGAGATATTCTGGGGGGAAGACATAGGAAGTCCTTTTCCGTTGTAACTTATGAAAAAACCTGACAAAATGAAGTGTGTTTATCTTTACAATACTTTGTAAGTTTTCACCCCTAATCAATTCAGATGTAGAACTTGATATAGCCATAATATGGTGGAACGATTGTTGTTTATTGATAAAAGGTTGTACAAATTGAATTTTACTCACTATTTCACTGAATTTTTATCTCAAATGATTAAGTTCACGCCTGTCACTTGTTAGAATGCATCATATCTCTAGAATGGTGCTTTGGAACGCTTTTGGAGAACATTATTTCCTGATTTAAAATTTAATCCGGACATAAGCTCTGGAATTAGAGTTATTTTATTTTTTCTCCTTCACTGGTAGAAGTTGGTATTCTTTTGTTATTAACAAAAAATTTGGCTCGTCCAAAAATCCCCACATAATGAATTTCGTATATATACGCCAAATTTTGACAATATAATAGCAAAAGTACAGGTTTCTGGGGATCATGATGAAAGAAACTTGCCAAGGGTAGGTTCTAGGATGTAGGCTGATATGAAGTTGTTTCTAAATTTTGAATTCTCCAATCACCTCCCGAAATATATTAACGTTACATCTAGACACCTGTATATGATATTGAAAAAATATAAAGCAATAAAAGTTTGGGGAAATCTTCTGAAAGTGTTGACCAATGTTCTTCAAATTTCTATTTGTTTTAAAACTAATTATATTGAGGTCAAAAAGAAAGGAAATTCTCCCCGTCCTTAAATGGTTATTTATTTTCTAATCAGGTTACCTAGTACGTCATTACTATAAAGCATGTATTTAATTGACTAGATGAACAACTTGTCCCAAATTATCGAAGTGACTGTATAAGGGTATTTATTATCAGATCAAAATGTTGGCACAGGTTCTGAGATATGTAGTATTACGTAATCTTATATTGAATCGTTGAAACATTAACAAAAATTCGTTCAAAAAGCAGAATATGATTGACAAAAATGTACTGCATAAAATAAAGTCATTAAAATATTC
This sequence comes from Megalocaria dilatata, assembly GCA_034642435.1. Lineage (NCBI taxonomy): Eukaryota > Metazoa > Arthropoda > Insecta > Coleoptera > Coccinellidae > Megalocaria > Megalocaria dilatata. The sequence continues at coordinate 47,485,040 of CM067861.1, forward strand.
AGGTGCAAATAAAAAAATAATACTGTTGTGTTTCCCAATGCAGATTCGTTCAAAAAGACCAAATAATTATATATTAAGCTTCCATCCGTTCCTGATAAAGATAAAATAATGTACCTGAATATCCCCAGCACAACAAACATTTTCAACAATTGTTTCATATCTTCTTACTTAAAAATCGTATAAAAGTGTAATAAAACCCAATAATTGACAAATTTACTTTTAAAAAAGATAAAATAGGAGTGTTATTCATTTGTATAACATATTCTATAGTATATAATTTTAATTTGTTATGTGAATCAACAATCCTTTGATTTCAGTATAGGCAGAAACTCCTGTATAGGTTAAAAAAACAAACTCCAACTTGAAATGTCAAATATTTGGTGTGATTTCTTAAACTCATTTATTTTTAAAATGTTATTGCACCTGTCAAGGTCACAGGAAATAATTTATTTCATACAAGTGTTCTTGATTTTGTCTGAGTATTTTTAATAAATAATATACTGTACATGAGTTGAAACATATGGAAAACACCAAATTGCTAAAAATAATCACAGAGGTACTTACAGTTATGAAAATGGCATTTTCTAATCCTTATTTCTTTTTATAGATTCTCTTATTCCATCAAAAGATGGAAATTAAATTTAAAAATTTAAATATTCTGTACTCAACTAATTGAAAAAAAATTACAGACCTAATTAAACTCATAACTACTATCATAAAGAATGCGTTTAAATATTTCGGAGAAAAAATGTAATAAAAACGTCTAAAATGTCCATTCCTCGACTAACACCCTTGAAATTTTTGTTCCGCATTAATATAAAGTGGAGGCGAGTCTGGTATCTGTAATAATTAAAGTTTCGAAATCCACATTATTTTCAAGAAACAAATACATATTTTTCTGCCAGAAGCACAACACCATATATTTTGATGAAGATGTATTTTAGATATGTTCATATTACCTTTTTAATTTTTATTTCAAATGTGTAGGGCTACTTAAGTACGAGTAGTAGAGAACATGGGTTTAGAAAACAAACAATTCGAACAACATAATATAAATACGGGTGTACCACAAGGATCAGTCTATATCAGAATTATTTCGAATATATTCCTCATTATAGGTAATGAAGGATGGAACATGTAGTGTTACACCAGGTAAATAAATATCCAGAAGAATGATATGACGACATTTATGAATAACCCTGCATTATTTTGGAGTTTCGGCTAAATTTAATTTGGATCTAAATGATCACTGCTTTCTGGTCATTCTTATTTGAAATATGTAGGAATACTTAAGCAGTAGGGTGATGTATTTACATGGATTTAGAAAACAAGCAGTTTGAACAACATAGTGTAAATATGGGTGTTCCACAAGGATCAGTCCTGGGTACAGTACAGTCTACTTTATATTAATTCTTTGAGAACTTCAGAAATATGTGCTGTGTTGTTTGAAAATGTTGGAATGGAATAACGCCAAATTTTATGCCAGAGTAATACAAACAAAATGTCAATAGAAAAATTAGGACAAGCACAAAAAGAACAAAACATTGTATGGTACGGATTGGCTACAAATACTCAATAATAAAAAAAAACTACTGAAAGAAAATACATGGTCCGTTCCAGAAAAAAAATTAAGATAAAATGTAGAAAACTTTCATTGCAGGAAGTGGATTTTTTATTGTTTTGACTGAGAACTAGACTCTCCAAATGTGAAGGCTGCGGTTAAACTGTGAACGAAGTATACTTTCATATACTCAAAATGTTTGATTGCTTTCGTTGTGGTGGATAAAAATTTTCAATGCTTTGTTTCAATAGAATGCTAGTGTAATTGTATTGTAAAATAATAAAAAGAGGTTTTTTACTTGATAGAAGGAATATTACACAATTTGAATATCAAAACAGATTTAATCTGTTAGTCTCCCAGAATTTTAATTTAAAAAAATTTTATTCGAAAATTTTCAGAATTAAATTAATGTCTTATAAGCACAGCTTATATATAATAAACTTAAAATAAAAACTCAATATACCAAATGGAATAAATCACCCAACAAATATAAATTGTGAATTAAAATTAATAAATAAATATTTGAAGGAGACACAAATTTTTTTCTGATCTTACAATTATGAAAACTAAATCCTTTTCAAAAATATTATACAAAACGTAATTTTAAGGACTTCTCAGAAAATATAATTTATTTGAAATATTTATTATATTTAAATAAGTTATAGTACATGTTTTGAGAGATTTTTGAAGTAAAATATATTAAATATTTCAAATGAATTATATTTTTCATAATTTTAAGATTAGAAATAAAATTTTATTTGAAATATTTAATATATTTTACTTCAAAAATCTCTCAAAACATGAACTATATCTTCAAAAAATAATAAGAATTCCGATAAGGTCTTCATAGGTCCTATTTCACATTTAAAAAATAAAATCAATTAACAACAAAGGTGAGTTATATTTGTTGTTAATTGATTTTATTTTTTAAATGTGAAGTAGGACCGATGATGACCTTATCGGAATTCTAATTGTTTTTTGAAGATATTTTACACGTTTTGAGAGATTTTTGAAGTAACTTATTTAAATATATTAAATATTTCAAATAAATTATATTTTGTGAGAAGTCCTTAAAATTTAATATGTTTTGTATTTTAGAAAAGGATTTAGTTTTCATAATTGTAAGGTCAGAAACAAAATTTTGTCTCCTTCAAATATTTATTTATTAATTTTAATTGAGAATTTATATTTGTTGGGTTATTTATTCCATTTGATATTGTATATTGAGTTTGTATTTTTTGAAATTAAAATTGTAGGAGACTAACAGATTAAATCTGTTTTGATATTCAAATTTTATAATTGTATTGTTTTCAACATTATTTAAAATCGTCTCAATTCGGCCAATCCCACCGCTTCTCTGCTTGACCTGCATTATCGTTTCGATTATAATTCGTTGAATAATTTTTTTTTCTGTAATTCTAATATCTCCGATCATTTCACTTCGTTTTCAAATTTGACAGCGATTTTTCTTGAAATCGCTTATTTTATAAAGTTATCCACTTTTATTTAAAAATTTTAATATTAGCCTTCTACATATTTAATTTCAAAAAATTATATTTAATAATTATAACTTCTGAAAATAAATTAAAATAATATTAATTAAAATAAAACTTATATCAAATGACATATAAAATAAACATTCATTATAAGACATCCAAATGGTATAACAAAATCCAATAAATAAAAATTGTTAACCAAAATCCTATAAATTAAATAAATAAATAATAAAATAAATATTATAACTTCTGAAAATAAATTGAAATAATGTAATATAAGTACCACTTATATCAAATGACATATAAAATAAACATTCATTATAAGACATCCAATAAATAAAAATTGTTAACCAAAATCCTATAAATTAAATAATTAAATAAATATTTAATTTATGGGATTTTGGTTAACAATTTATTGGATTTTGTTATACCATTTGGATGTCTTATAATGAATGTTTATTTTATATGTCATTTGATATAAGTGGTACTTATATTACATTATTTCAATTTATTTTCAGAAGTTATAATATTTATTTTATTATTTATTTATTTAATTTATAGTATTTTGGTTAACAATTTTTATTTATTGGATTTTGTTATACCATTTGGATGTCTTATAATGAATGTTTATTTTATATGTCATTTGATATAAGTGGTACTTATATGACATTATTTTAATTTATTTTCAGAAGTTATAATTATTAAATATAATTTTTTGAAATTAAATATGTAGAAGGCTAATATTAAAATAAAATATTTATATAATTTTATATACCTTCTATCAAGAATTAACCTCTATTTATGTTAAAGTTATCCACTCCTGGAGAACTCTCCTACTATCCTTTGGAAATCTACCAAGATATTTCTGCTTGCAAAAAATATAAAAATTCTAGACTCATAACTTCATGACTGGAAAATCAATTTGTACTAAATTTACTCGACTTGATGGTTAAATATTGTCACAAACAAATTTTTTCGAAACTAATTCACTTGAGTTACAAGAGAATGTAGTTTTCTGCTCGATGAATAATATAAAAGGACCATTTTTGGTTAATTATGCCTGTCTTGATTGAAATTTGAAAGTTTTTTTGGAATTCAAATAATCAAAAATAATAAATTATGTTCACAAAATGAACTAACTCGTTTAAAAATATCGAAAGCGTTTTGCGAAGGTGAACTTGACCACAAAACGTTAGTGAGACCAAATGTATATTATCTCTTTTATCTTCATCTGACAATGATCGCTCATTACTTATTTCTTACTTCATTTTCACGAGCAGATAAAGTTGAAAAAAGATAATTATACACATGTTGTCTCATCAAAGTTTTATGGTTGAGTTCACTTTCGCAAAAGTCATCCAATGGACGGGAAAACACCATTCTCAAAGAACTAGCATCAATTCTGATAAACATTTCTCGAACAATTCCACTTGGTACCGTTATTCAGGCACTTGGAAACTTATTCTCAACAATTTAATTTGATTTCATACAGTTGCGCATCCAACGGAAAATTGCTCCACACTATATACAAGGAATGCAATCCCCCACTCAAACACTTGAATTATATTGTGCTACTCCTATGTCTTTGGTGTACTTTATCTACAAAATATGTGTACATGCTATAATTTTCTAAAATTTTGTCCTTTTACCAATAAAAGGTATGCCATTAAAAATTGTTGGTGTTTTATATTATACACTTCTGGTAATAAAGGTGCGCCATCTTCAAAATTCGTAAAACAGAAAAAACAATTTGAGAATCTCCCATATTCCTTCTAAAACGTTTAAAAAACTATTTAAAAATTGAGTGCATTTACTGTTTTCTTCTTACGTCTACCCGACCTCACACGATCTTATCTTGGCTGTGTTGTAGGCTAGAACAGTAATGTAGCATAAGCACCGATAGGCCGTGTACTTTGGCGTCGGCTTTTCCTAGGAGAAAAGCTAGTTTGGTCTTCTCTGTTTCCGAGTTTTCAGTGTTCATTTGTTTCGTCAGCTCCATGTGTTCATTTGTGATGTGGTCTAAGCTCTTCTTCAACTCTGTCATCTATTAAACGGAAATATTATTAAAATATAAGAGCAAGTAATGAAAATATGTATGTACACTGTTCAAAAGAAGTGGATAATTAGCGTCCTTATAATAATATATAAAGGGAAATAAAAAAGTTAATTTGTATACGAGTATGTACTGATGTATTTAATTACTAGCTACCTACCGTTAAGCTGCCTGAAATGACAACAGTAAGCAAGACTGGTTTAGAGCGACAACATAGAATAAACTAAATGAAGATTCTGACCTGGTGGAGTCTGCAGGTTTAAAATGAGGTTCCTTCTTTTAGAAACACCTTAAAATCATATGGGGTGGGGCCTCCTCTAGCTTTACGTAGTGCTCTTACTCTAATCGTATCAATGAAAGCTTGAGGTCAAAAGAATTTACACCGGCACAAGGTGTACCACAAGGTTCGCCGTTGTCTCCGTTGCTTTACAACTTGTTCTGCTGTGACATGTACAGACAATACAATGACAGGAATCAGAACATCAACAAGCATGCATACATTCTTCAATTTGCTGATGCCACAACATTAATATTCCACCACGAAACATTGAAAGAATGTATGACAGGACTAAAGAAGTTGTCATGGATGAGACGTTGGAGGTTACAACCCAACCCAGCAAATTCCAAACTCATCATCTTCAACCACAAAATCAACGCTAACTCTCCCAAACTTGGGGGTGACACAATTACTCCAACAGATTCATGCAAATACCTGGGTATACAGATTGACAACAAGTTGAACTTCAGAGCACATTTAAAACTCCAAAAGAAAACAGCTATCACACAAGCGGGACACATTAGGTCTCAAACTTATAAAAACAAAGGAATCAGCAGTAAAACAGCAAGTATGATCTACAAAATGATATGCAGACCTTTAGTGGACTATGGACATACCATATTTTCAAATTCAACAAAAACAGCTCTGAATATATACTGAAAAAAAACTGCAACACCCAGAAGGAGCTGTTTAAATTTTAATTTTTTTTTGGTAAAACATAGATAGTATAGCAAGGAGTAAATTATTAAAATTTGGAGAAAAAAATCGTGAACGTCTTATCAGGTAAACATTTTTTGTTACTTAAATATGTAGTCGTTTTTTGCAATTTTTTAAATTTCACAACAAACCAGCTGTTCGAGGAGATCCATAGTCGACGTTTAGTTGTTGTTAAAATGCCTAGAGCACGCGTACGCGGAATTTATCGCCAGCTAAGTGAATTTGAAAGAGGTCGAATTATTGGTCTACGGGAGGCGGAGTTATCTTTCGAGAAATCGCTAACCGTGCGAAGAGAAATCCAACTACTGTTATGAGGTGTTGTCAAGCGTGGTTTGATAGTGCCCAAAATCGAAGAAGAGTAGGCACCGGACGTCGAAGGGACACAAATGAAGTTCAAGATCGACGTCTAAGACTTATGGCTATTAGAGACCGATTTGCGACAACTCGATCTTTGGCTGATGAGTGGTTAAGAGAACAAGGCCATCCTGTAACTGTCCGAACGGTTTACCGCCGGATAAGGTCTTTTGGACATTATCGACCCCATCTTGTGGTACCTCTGACGGTTGAGCATCGCCGACAACGATTACAGTGTTGCAGAGAACGTCAACATTGGAATGTGGAATGGCATTAGGTCGTCTTTTCTGATGAATCTCGATTCTCCTTGGGCGCACATGATGGCCGAAGAAGGGTTAGACCACGTCGGGGAGAAAGACGTGAACCTCAGTTTGATATTGAGCGTCATGTACACCGGACAGTAGGCGTTATGGTATGGGGTGCTATTGCACATGCAAGTAGGTCACCTTTAGTCTTCATTCGAGGTAACATGACAGCGCTGCGTTACCTTCCAGAAATAGTGGAGCCATATGTTCTCCCTTACCTTAACCGGCTTGAAAATCCAATATTTCAGCAAGATAATGCTCGCCCATAGAGCATGTTTGGGACATCATGGGTAGAAGGCTTGGAAATTTACCCCAGCCCCCACGGACTTTGGCGGCTCTGAGACATGAACTACAGGTAGCTTAAGATAGTATCCCTCAAGAAGAAATAGACCATCTTATTGCATCAATGCCAAGACGTGTTGGATACCTAGTGGATCTTCTTGACCTCGAATTGAAAATGTACAACCTATTCCGCATTGTTTGACCAGGAACTATCCTACCGGTAGCTTGTCGGAATAAGCTATTAATTTGAGATGCTGTGAAGAAGAGATTTTGTCAGGCCGTTAACCGTATTAGCTGATCTTATTCGACAGATAGGTTTTGGTCTTCCACCCCGTGAGTATATGCAGCTTCCACTAATACGATAGCGGCTCCACGCTTTATTAACTATAATTTGCGAAACCCGGAAACGGTAAGTAACTTGTTTAAGCAACACACTAATTGTTCAAGTTGGACTGCTTCTAAACGCATGTTAAACTCGTGGCAATTAATCCACAACTGATACTACACAACACCAGATCGATTGCAATAGCACATTATCGCACATACGGACTACAAAAAAAGATCATACAGCTACAAGAAATTGAGTTTTTTGTCATTAAGCCACTCAGTGTCATGAGGGCCATATTTTGTGTTTGTGCCATAGGCAAACCTACAACTCATCTCATATTATATACAGAAATCAAAATGTTATTCGAGTGCAAATTACTCACTTCAATGTTTGAACAGTGTATTGAGTTGCCTAAGCTAGAATTGGATTATTTAATACTCTTGTTCATTAACTAATGGTGGAAAATTTCACTACCTATTTTCTGTTCTTTATGGACAGCCCTTCAAACTTATACAGCACCCCGATATTTCTGGAAAGTGCTGTTTTGAAAGATTTCTGATTACTTTGGGATGCATCTTATGTAAGTAATGACAACAATAAAATATAAAGTCTAGGTGACATTTCACATTAAAAAAATTCTTTTGCTGTTTGCTCCATTCAGAGTTATGAGTTACAGGGTGTCAACAAAGAGGATATTCGGTGCATTTTACAGTTCTTCTTTAATAAAGGCGAAAATGAAAGCCAGGAGGATGAAATTGTGAATGGTGCTCATGGTCCAGTATTTTGGATGTTAAAGATGCATCTCGCCCCTCTTGGAAAATGTCTATAAAATCGATACAATAATCGAAGTTGACCGACGTGTTAGTAATCGTAGCATCGCCCAGGAGCTAAAGATTGACCATAAAACAGTTTTAAACCATTTCCGCAAAACTGTGAAAATCGATTACCAGAGTTTTCCTAACTAACTAACTAGCTACCCAACTAACTAACTAACTAAGTAAGTAACTAGCTATCCAACTAACTAAGTAACTAACTAGCTTCCCAACTAACTAAGTAACTAACTAACTAACTAACTAACTAACTAACTAACTAAGTAACTAACTATCTACCCAACTAACTAAGTAACTAACCAACTAACTAACTAACCTAACTAACTAACTAACCAACTCGACTGACTGACTGACTGACTGACTGAATGACTGACTGACTGACGGACCGACCGACCGACCGACCGACTAACTAACTAACTAACTAACTCACTTACTTTAGGACCAAGACTTCTGAGAGAGAAGCATTATGAAGCTCCCTCTAAAATGGCAACAAATGATAGAACAAACTGGTGCATATTTGACCCAAACCGGGCAATCCGAAACATGCTAAATAAAGTCTTGAAGTTCGCGCAAAAATAATGGATTTTTTTCTTCCACGATCTATTTCAACTCACCATAACATTGATCTTCTCAGCTCTTTCATTATAGGTCAAATGATTGTAGAGCTGCTGTCCAGTCTCCTTGGCGGCGTCCATCAGGTACTCGTCGGCGGGACAGAGAAGAACCTGCTCCAGTATTCTATTGATGGCCTCAATAGATTCCTGGGGCTGTTTCTGGATCTCCTCGAGAACCGCCGGACACATCAGGAACGGGTTCACGCTAGTTAGCGACTGTTTCCTGCTGGGTGTCCTTTGAGGCGAAGGTGGCAGGCTTCTAGACTGGCTGGTCGACAGTTGCGAACCTACAATAGTCTTCAATTCAACCATCTTTAAAAAATGTGTTTTTTCTTGTATTAATTTCGAGATATCAAGAAAGTTCTTTCAGTGTTTGGTGAGTTAAATACTAAAGTGTCAAAAAGGGAGCAAAAATCGTATTATTCATCAAAATCTTGCTAGGTCCCTTCTTTTTAAACGCATCTTGTCACAACGACCGATACCCAACTTTTCAAACCATTCAAACACTCATAAACTGTATGCTTACAGATCAATTATACATAAAACATTTTCAATTCCCTAAAATAATATTTCGTTGGAAAGGGATCTTAATACAATTAAACAAATAGGCACAAACAATCAATTCGAAACAAAAACCATAGATTCTCTCATAAACAAAGAAGAAAAATAACTCATTCTGAAACAAATATACCCCACTACCAAAAGAGAAAACAATGACGGAAAATCATTATTTTGGACCAATTTCGCAAAAAATAAATCAAATATTCTCAAAAACTAACATGAAAACAGCTTTCACACCCTCACATCAAATTTCCATCCCCTTTTTTAATACTAAAGACAAAAACAACCGGCTGAATGATTCTGGAGCTTATGAATTAAGTTTTCAACAGTGCAGTAGCGTATATATCGGACAAATTGGGAGATCTTTCCAAAAAAGGTTCAATGAACATCAATCTTCATTTAACAACCGGAAAGACAACTCTAATTTTGCGAAACATTTTTTCAAAACCAATCATATACTCCCAGAATTGGACAATCTTGAAATATTACACCTGGAAGCGAAAAGAAAAACTAGACATCCTGAAATTCATAGAAATATTTAAGCACAAGCACGTTTTAGAAATAAGACTAATAAATGAGCAACATACCTTTGGTAGGACCCAGCTGAAGCCTTCAATGAATATTTATATCGTTGAGATATAATTTATTTTATTCAGATTGAAAATGTTTTAAACACTACGAAACTCGAGTCGCTGTATATTCGACCAATAAAAAGTAATAGAAAACTAAGTAATTCTTTATTTTATATCATTTAAAAAAAAAAGTTTATACTGAACCCTCGATATCACCCATCTCAAAGAACTTTCTTGTAATAATGATTAACAAATAATAAATCATGGAAGCCATTGAGCCAATCAAAGCCGAAAAAGTAAAATGTATTATAACAATATTTCAAATAATAACAGAATTAATCAATACGGAAAAAATAGCAATGCAAAGAAGTCCAATACCATAGAAAATTTTAAAGCCAATTCAAAAAACCAATGTGTTGTCCGTCTCTTTGAAAGCAAGCAATAATGACAACACTCAAAACGAAAGAAACGTTTAATAGGTTTTTGATTTTTTAGGCTTTTGGAATTTGGAACCACCTCAAAACACTAAATTTTTACCTATTGTAGATTAATTGTTGCTAAAGATTCTGGTAGAATAATGGAACCACAATTTACTACTTCAATAATAATCTATTCTTAGATGTGTTTGATGAATTCTGTCTTTACTTTATAGAAACTTTGATAAATAGCAAATGAAATTCAAATTCCAAAAACTTTTTATTAATAAACCACAATTGTTTAATCATTGATTGCATAGGGTTTCCATACTTAAAAATAGAAAGGAACTGAAATTGGAGTCAAATTATGGGATACCTCAGGGTAGCGTTTGGGGTCCTATATTGTTCATCATCTTCATAATTTAAAAGGTTTCATTTAGTTGTTATAGTCATATTCATTAACAAGACGAGTTGCAAAGAGATATTTGTTGCAAGTGTAAATTCTAAGGGTCTAATATAAGAATAGTGCAATAAATTTTAAGTGCTTAATTTGAAAAGTATAGACACATACATTCTCTACACGTATCTGTGCAAATGTAATAATTTGTGCGTTTTCTGAAATGTTCACCTGCAAATGGGTGGCTCTATCTCGTTTTCAGCTGGCATAAGACATTCAAATTTCACTTTCGAGGTATTACTTCTCCTGGTACCGTGAAAATCTTTGTTTACATCTAAAGGGTTTTCCAATAAGAGGTTTCACCTCTCAAGAGTTCAAGAGCGAACCAACCCATTCATTTGTAGGCGCTAATTGCCCATCCATCATTCCGAGACAGCGGTTCCTTTCGTTCCACAAATCCCCGCTGGAGATGGCACCGCGACCAGCGGCGGACTGTCTCCTTGTCTGATTCCCAACACCCTATTTCATGACCTTATCGACGCTCACTGGAGGGGGAGTGTGTAGCGACCACCTTCTTCGCTCCTCGTCCAGAAAGCTACCTTCCTCTGTTGCAGCTCGACCGGCGTATCATATAGAGGACCCGACCGGTCTAAAGATTCCTGACTAACCATCCCCGCCGCACACAGCGTTTGACGACCGTTCCAAGCGGAACACATGGTCACTGGCGTCACGATATGCGCACCACGCCTGTCTGAAGAGTTTCAGGTGCGCATGCTCGAAACGACGTCTCCTTAATTAAGAGGTAGAAGCTACCTCATAACACCGCGTTTCCTTCGAGAACTTCAATATCAAAATGAAACCTCTTATTCGAAAACCAATTATAGTAAAGTTGTAATCTTTAAAAAATTAGTGAGAAGACGCCATCTGAAGGAATGACAATTGAAAAACCTGTGTTAATATCATAAACAAATCGAAATATATTAATGTGTAAGAGTTGAAGAAACGCAATACTCGCCCAGCTTCAATTCAAGTATTGAGAGTAACTGAAGAAAACTTAAACGTTGTACGACTCTCCCAAAAGAAGATCATACACCTACAAGAAATGAGTTTTTTGTAATCAAGCCATTCAGTATCATGAGGACCATATTTTGAGTGTGTGATACGCAAACATACGCCTCTCTACATGGTATGAACAGCAACCCTGAAAATTTGGTTCAAGTGCAAAAAGTCGGTTTTCCTCACTTCAATTTTTAAGCAACGTATAATAATGAAGGTGAGGAAGTATTTTCCTTTCTTTAACTGAAAATATTTGTCTACAATTCTCAATAAATACAAATGTCCACCAAGTAACCCAGCTAATTTCTAAGGACGACATCGGTACTAAGCTGGAAGAGCAAGATGCAAAGGATCCCGAAAGAGTACCACCACGTACCTGGTATGGACAGGTTATTAACACTGTTAACTCTCTTTATAGTGCTCGAGGGGTAGGTGGTTTTACCTTCAGAATCTGTCACGTTTAAATCGTCTGCTTCCGTCATTGTTATCTCTGGTTGAGTGCCAGTGGGCACCATGGTTTCGGAGGGATGGCATTCTGAAACCAGCTGGCATTTCGCTATGCATTTTTTGTGGCAACACATACCGCAGTTCTTGCATTGAACGGCGTCCTTCAACCAAATCTGAAAGTTCATCAGAATGTAAATGTAAAGGTAAATGTAACATGTACCTACTAGCTTAATAGATTGATAACATTTTTTCAGGTAAAGGTTTTCCAAAAAGAGGTTTCATTTAGACAAAAAGGGTATATTTTGTTGAAATTATTTATCACTTGCACGTGGTGACTCTTGATAACACAGTGAAAGATGGCGAGGGCCGGAAATGAAACGAACTCGTTGAATAACAACTTAAGACTAAACCTTTATTTCTAAAGATGGATACACCCTTATAGCGCCCTCACAAGCAGTGGACAATAAAGACACTAAAGGGTACTTTCAGAAGTAATACATAGGTGGTGCTGAAGTACAATAAATTGAGATTTAATTTCAACATATTTTAGGAGAAATCAATGGATGTTTATTTCATTGTGAATAGGAAGGTATGCCATAAACAGCCAATTGGCCGCGAAGGCTACAGTTGCAGCACTAAATCCTTTCCTTGACCAATTGACTGTAGCTCCTTGATAACTACACGAATTCCATCTTTAAGGTCTTGAATCGATTGTGGACCATAGATCTTATCTCTCACGTGGCCCCAAAGAAAAAATCCGAAAAGTGTTAAATCACAATTTCTATGATGAAATTCTTAAGATTATGTTGGATATTCTTGAAAGATATTGGTTTTCATAAGATTGATAAGCAGAAACAAAATTTTGTCTATTCAAAATGTTTAATTTATAGGATTTTGGTTAATAATTTTTATTTATTGGATTTTGTTATACCATTCGGATGTCTTATAATGAATGTTTATTTTATGTCATGATATAAGTGGTACTTATACGACATTATTTTAATTTATTTTCAGAAGTTATAATCATTGAATATAATCTTTTGGAATTAAATATGTAGAAGGCTAATTTTTTAAAATTTTTTAAAATTTTTTTAAAATATTTATATTATTTTATATACCTTCTATCAAGAATTGACCTCTATTTATGTTATTTTATTCATAATATATAATTATTTGGTTTCCTCAACATTCTTTATACAGACAGTCCTTGTGCTATAGCAGAGGCCGTTAAATTTGTCTTTCAATCTTCTAGATCAGGTTAAACCACAGAGATATTTCTGTGTGTAGTGAATACCTATTTAAAGGTCTCATTTAAGTAGAACTTTTTCTGGAGAGTGAAGGGTGAGTTGAATATATATTATTAATTGATGTTATATTTATTGAATATGAATATTTGAATACTGATGAGCAAAGTCGATTTTAAAACTTGTTTTTCAGTAATGTTTTGCATATCTTGAGTTTTTATATAAAGTACCTTGGTTAGATATCCAATAATATTGAATAGTCTAAGTAAGATAGTTTTGTGATGAAATTCTTAAGATTATGTTGGATATTCTTGAAAGATATTGGTTTTCATAAGATTGATAAGCAGAAACAAAATTTTGTCTATTCAAAATGTTTAATTTATAGGATTTTGGTTAATAATTTTTATTTATTGGATTTTGTTATATCATTTGGATGTCTTATAATGAATGTTTATTTTATATGTCGTTTGATATAAGCAGTGACATTAATTGATGTCTTATAATGAATGTTTATTTTATGTCATGATATAAGTGGTACTTATACGACATTATTTTAATTTATTTTCAGAAGTTATAATCATTGAATATAATCTTTTGGAATTAAATATGTAGAAGGCTAATTTTTTAAAATTTTTTTAAATATTTATATTAGAGTAATAATTCTCTCCAATTCGAAGTATCTGTTGCAACCCACCTTCTTTGTGCAAAAATCGCACTGCGTCGTCCTATGGAACTGCCTCCTGACGAAATCATGCTTTAAGGCAGCTGTTGGAGACTCAAATATCTTGCCCTCGGGTTCTAAACTAACTACAGACGCCTTCCTTTTCAACTCCACGTCCTCATCGTGAGTCCAAATAAAGGATAAGAGGATATCACCGTAGCAGAAGACATGTTCGAATCCAGAATGGGATAAGAGTGGATGCGTTTGACTAAAAAAAACAAAAAATTAATTATTTCAGTTTTGAATGAAGGATTATATGTATTGTTATTGAATAAATTTGATAAATAAATTATAATGGCAATTAATTATCAGTCTCACGTTTTTGGGTGCCAATTTATTATGAAATAAATATATGATTTTTTATTATTATTAATTAGCAAAGTCTACTTCTGAATCGGTTAAATTTACTTATCATGGAATTTTACTTTTTTTAAGTTTGAGTATGTATACTTGTTGAATCACCCTTGTACCTAAGTGAATGATTTCTGTGTGCGCCAGCACACAGAAAGAAGATTATAATTTTGTAATTGAAATTTTAATATTATTGATTTTGATTTGTTCTATTAGGGAGGGTCCAATTTGAATTTTTAATGAGTTAATTTTTAGAATACATATTGAATCTAATTAATTTGACATATAAAAATCAGTGATTATTGAAATATGTAATGACTAGGCCTATCTATGTTCTATACTAACCTAACCTTAATTCTAAAAATCGTAACTCTAACGTAAAATTATTGAAGAATGATGCTTTCATTGATTTTACACAATTAACAACATTTCTTGGTTTGAAATTACTGCTGAAAATTAACCTATTTTTTAAACTACATTTTGATGTATGTTTCATGTTAAACAGAACAGCGAAAGTCTTGCTTTTCATCTGTAAAGTATTTCAAGTGTCAAAATATAACTTCTAATGCTTATAACTTATAAATTATTTACCTATGAAATTGATTAAATTTCTTTAGCTTAGATGCTATTATAAATTTATGAGTGCATAAACATCTTCAAGGATATTTCTCACATTCATAATTTCAGAATATCTGATGTAGACACTATCTTTTCCCTAATTAATTGAATTTTGATCAAATTTGTCCTATTTACTTCTTGTGAGTTATAATTATAATAATTTAACTTGTTTTTTGTCAATAATTTCACTGAAGTTTATATGTGATTCATGATAGTAACAAATCTTCTCAACGGAATGAAATAAGGAATTACTTTGTTTTCTATCACTTTTTATTATAACTGATATACAGTGACTAGAGTTTCGTAGTGTTTACTACATTTTCAAACTTTGAAAGTGTAGTAAACACTACGAAACTCGAGTCACTGTATATCAGTTATAATAAAAAGTGATAGAAAACAAAGTAATTCCTTATTTCATTCCATTAAAATGAACCATCACAAAGTAACGGACTACTCCATCCAATCTTTTCAACAATTTCTTCATCAATTTCAAATTAGATATCTAAATTCAAATTATCTCTATTTCTTCCAACTTTGGCTGTTTTTACATTGAATAATCGTGAATTGAAATCTCTCTGTGAAATCTATTCATGAATTGTCAACAAGATTACTGATTTTTGATCACCGTTCAAAGAATTTTCACTCGACTAGTCGTTATGTACTCTGAATATGCTTTTTCTTCATAATGTTGGCTTGTGAGTAATTTTATGAATTGAATTATTAATATTTCTATCAGAATGGATATTATTTAATTAATTTTGGTCTGGTTATACTCTAACGAGTCAACTTACTACTCTGTCAAGAAAGTACCGGGAATTTTCAATTAAATCAACATTTTTACATTTAATCGTCAAAATTTATTGGGTCGCCTTCAAAATAGGCTCCATTTGCTCCAATACATCTATGCCAACGGCACTTCCAATTATCGAAACATTTTTTATAGGCGCTTTCCGGGATGGACTTTAGCTCTCGCGCCGAATTTTGTTTTATGGCTTCAATCGACTCAAAACGGGTGCCACGAAGGGGCAATTTTAGTTTTGGGAAGAGGAAAAAGTCGCAGGGAGCCAAATCCGGCGAATACGGTGGTTGCTGAAGCACGTTTGTTGAGTTTTTGGCGAGAAAGTCAGTCACAATCGTAGCTCGGTGAGAAGGCGCGTTATCGTCATGCAAAATCCATGAGTTGTTCGCCCACAAATTTGGCCGCTTCTTACGGATACGCTCACGCAAACGTTTCATAACGCCTAGGTAATACTCCTTGTTTACCGTCTGACCCTCTGGAACGAATTCGTAGTGCACCACGCCACGGATATCGAAGAAAACAATGAGCATCACCTTCATTTTCGAGCGGCTTTGGCGTGGTTTTTTCGGTTTCGGCTCATTTTTTGCCACCCGTTCCGATGATTGCTGGCTTGTTTGCATATCGTACTCGTAGACCCAGGTCTCATCACCAGTTATAATGCGTTCCATGAATGTAGAATCGGAATTACAGCGATCCAGCATGTCTGAAGCAACCTGTTCGCGATGACGTTTTTGAAGAAAATTCAGGTCTTTCGGTACGAGTCGTGCGGCCACCTTTCTCATGCCCAAAATATCAATCAAAATCGTACGTGCGGACTCGTGGGATATCTTAAGATCATGTGCTATCTCTCTCAAGCTGGTACGACGGTTTTCCAGCACCCTTTCCTTAATTTTATCGACGTTATCTTCGATCGAAGCCGTCGATGGGTGACCACTTCACGACCGTCCTTGAAGGCTCTGTACCACTGATATGCACGAGTTTTCGATAGAGCATTATCACCAAAGGCCTTTTGCAACATTTTCAATGCATCGGCACACGAAAATTCATTTGCAACACAAAACTTTAAACAAATTCTTTGCTCAACGTAATCACCCATAGTAAAAATCGGCACGCACTCTGACATCGACTGACTTAATCAGCTGTTGCAAACAAACTAGTTGACAGATCCCGCTCAAGCTTGGCATAGTAATTAAGGACAGTGGTACCAACCTAGGAAAAAAATTTTTACCTGCCTCATTGCCCCGCCAGATTTAAATCGATAATTCCCGGTACTTTCTTGACAGAATTTATATACAATGGTGAGTCTTTACCTGTGTAATTATTTATTTCAACAGTAAATTCCATGATAGTATATTCTTAAAAATCACGATATACTGTGACTATGTGCGCTATAGTGTGTATTTATGGAATCTACATTCAAAAGAGATAGATAGTAGAGCAAAATCAATTTCTTCTGTTATTTATTTGGTGAAGCTAATGCGCAGTCGATATTGAAACCTGTGATGTCAAGATTCATGCTTTGAACCTTCATGACAGTGAATATTACTGTGTCGAGATCTATCACCAGAATATACAGTCTCGAATTTACGTTATTTTTTCGAGTTTCGGTGAATAGATTGATATAGGTTAAATCCATAGACATGTGTCATCTTCACGTCGAGATCGCTGTCAGTTATTGATGGAATGGTTTCTTTTTTTTCGATCTATCTTGCAATAACACAACTGATAGTCATACAAGCAGCAACCAAAGAAGTACCACTATCGAAGTACCGCGATCTTCTAACTAAAAACTACTCTAAAAGATGGATCCTGCACATGTCCGAACGTCAATCAACAACTAACCCTTACTGCAACCTCTGCTGCCTGAACATAACAAGCGACGGCATCGTGAAAGACTGCGGATTCCATACACTCTGCATCTACCAGAAAGACGAGCCACGTTCTCACTGCAAGGGATTCATGGCCGTCAAATTCACGGAAGCTGAGAAATACATGATTCTGGACGCTCATAACACCGTGAGGAACAGGGTGGCGTCGGGCGCGGAACGCAGGGGCACTAAAGGGCCGCAACCCAGAGCAGCTAACATGAGGAGACTAGAATGGGACAACGAGCTGGCTCTTATAGCTGAAATGTGGGTGGCGCAATGTAGTGCAACGCATGATAGATGCAGAGATGTGGAAAGATTTCCGGTCGGACAGAATATAGCAATAGATTACGCGTCTAAGAGCAACCACCTTGAATTCATAAAGAAATGGTAAGTTTGAAATGTCAAATAAATTCACAACAATAAAATTCATAAGTATAGAACCTATTTTGAGCCGTTCTTTTTACAGGGTGCTCAAGTTATCTCTGGGCAAATTTCACAGCGTAATTCTACAGGCCATTTGCAACATAAAAGTTCTCATAGAGAATCATCACTTTCGTTGTAAAGTTATTCGAGATTTTACTGTTTTGTAACGTTTTGCATTTTTTACACTAGAAACATAGCATAAGATCAAAATGACTTATAAGCAGTCTTACTACTCTGTCAAGAAAGTACCGGGAATTTTCAATTAAAACAACATTTTTATATTTAATCGTCAAAATTTATTGGGTCGCCTTCAAAATAGGCTCCATTTGCTCCAATACATATATGCCAACGGTACTTCCAATTATCGAAACATTTTTTATAGGCGCTTTCCGGGATGGACTTTAGCTCTCCCGCCGAATTTTGTTTTATGGCTTCAATCGACTCAAAACGGGTGCCACGAAGGGGCAATTTTAGTTTTGGGAAGAGGAAAAAGTCGCAGGGAGCCAAATCCGGCGAATACGGTGGTTGCTGAAGCACGTTTGTTGAGTTTTTGGCGAGAAAGTCAGTCACAATCGTAGCTCGGTGAGAAGGCGCGTTATCGTCATGCAAAATCCATGAGTTGTTCGCCCACAAATTTGGCCGCTTCTTACGGATACGCTCACGCAAACGTTTCATAACGCCTAGGTAATACTCCTTGTTTACCGTCTGACCCTCTGGAACGAATTCGTAGTGCACCACGCCACGGATATCGAAGAAAACAATGAGCATCACCTTCATTTTCGAGCGGCTTTGGCGTGGTTTTTTCGGTTTCGGCTCATTTTTTGCCACCCATTGCGATGATTGCTGGCTTGTTTGCATATCGTACTCGTAGACCCAGGTCTCATCACCAGTTATAATGCGTTCCATGAATGTAGAATCGGAATTACAGCGATCCAGCATGTCTGAAGCAACCTGTTCGCGATGAGGTTTTTGAAGAAAATTCAGGTCTTTCGGTACGAGTCGTGCGGCCACCTTTCTCATGCCCAAAATATCAATCAAAATCGTCCGTGCGGACTCGTGGGATATCTTAAGATCATGTGCTATCTCTCTCAAGCTGGTACGACGGTTTTCCAGCACCCTTTCCTTAATTTTATCGACGTTATCTTCGATCGAAGCCGTCGATGGGCGTCCACTTCACGACCGTCCTTGAAGACTCTGTACCACTGATATGCACGAGTTTTCGATAGAGCATTATCACCAAAGGCCTTTTGCAACATTTTCAATGCATCGGCACACGAAAATTCATTTGCAACACAAAACTTTAAACAAATTCTTTGCTCAACGTAATCACCCATAGTAAAAATCGGCACGCACTCTGACATCGACTGACTTAATCAGCTGTTGCAAACACACTAGTTGACAGATCCCGCTCAAGCTTGGCATAGTAATTAAGGACAGTGGTACCAACCAGGAAAAAAATTTTTTACCTGCCTCATTGCCCCGCCAGATTTAAATCGATAATTCCCGGTACTTTCTTGACAGAATGTATAGTGGCATAAGTTACATTAAAAAAAATTCATCCACTGCTTCTTAAATCCAACAGGTTTGACGAAGTGACATACTTCAACGAAGCCAGCGTCTCCTCATATTCCCCCCTTCTACGGGCGAGTGTAGGGGAATACACGCAACTAGTGTGGGCGGAGTCTTACAGAGTAGGCTGTGCTCGCGCAGTTTTTCAGTCGGATCGAGGACCGGACGTTATCTATAGAGAGATGCTAGTATGCAACTACGGCCCTGCGGGTAACATACCGGGACAGCCCGTTTACATAAGGGGAACACCCTGTAGCGCGTGTTACGTAGGCACGGAATGTGAAGCAGAGTATCCGTCACTTTGCGGCAGGGCCAGGCATTTGGAAAGACCTGACAGGGAAGGTGATCAAAAAAAACCCTTAGAAGATGAATATGAACTTAAGAATCAGTCTATGGAAGGAGAGATTATTACCATAGATGAGAAGAAAAATTATAATAAGGTTATAGCAACATACAATTTTATGTCCGAATTTTATACAGTGATAAGTGGTATTGTCTTATACTTGATTTAGTATATTTAGTGTATATTTCTTTTTTATGTACTACAGTTCATAAGCTGCATTATTGCATTCATAATTAAGTATTAGGAGTACAAATAAGTTTCCGCCGTTTTATTGTAGATGGCGCGGCACGGAGTTTCGGTTAGCTTTCGCAGATGATAACCGGCTTAAAAAATAGTTTAGACATTCAAGAACAACATAACCTATTAATATCATTGATTTTATATTGGTAAAATATAATTTTTATAAGTTGAAAATGTCAAAATTTGAGCCAAGTAAGCGTCATTTGCGGGAAATATTAGTTTACTTCTTTAATTTAAAGAAATCTGCTGCCGAAGCGCATCAATTGCTCGTAGAAGCATATGCTGAGGGTGCTTTGAGTGAGAGAACGTGTCGAGAGTGGTTTCAAAAGTTTAAAAACGGTGATTTCGACGTACAAGACAAATATCGCAGTGGAAGGCCAAAAATTTACGAGGATGCAGAATTGGAGGAATTATTGGAGGAAGATTCATCTCAAACACAAAAAGAACTTGCTCTAACATTAGAAGTCACTCAGCAAGCAGTCTCACATCGTTTAAAATCATTGGGAATGATTCATAAACAAGGAAATTGGGTTCTGTACGGCGGAAACTTATTTGTACTCCTAATAGCATATTGTTTCGTTTTGTATCTATTATTGGTGATCAGAAGCTCTAAGAGAAGTGCATGAAGCAAAAGACACTTCTTGAAATCAAGAAAATCGATCAAGTCCTTATTGAAAAAATTTAGCAGATGACGTTTTTTCACATCGATTCTAATTTTCTATTGATATCAAGAGGTTTTTTTCGAAAATTGAAGCTTTATTGTTAAAAATTGATCCGTTTATGTCTGAAATACATACAGTCCCTTTTTTATTCGGAAAAAATAACCCAAAACGAAAAAAAAGTAACAGATACGACTGCAACACGGACTTGAGTGAAATCAGCATATTAATTATGCATCGTTTTCAAAGCCATCGCTTACCTGTTAGGCGGAACGTTGGTTGGTGGCAAAAATGAATACCTCCTAATATAATGGCCCAAAACACTATTACAGCACTCGTTGAGGATGTGGTTTAACGGTATGTTGGCGTAACCCAGCAAGAGATCTGTGCTCTCCGGACACATACCCCACACGTTAACATTCAGATATTTGGAATTCTCTTTCAAATTGAACTGGTACTCGTTGCTCAACGACAGCAATATGTTTGAGGGCGAGATGTTGCTCTTGAAAATTTCTATTGAAGGGATGGACTGCGGCTGCTCCTGTTGGTCTATGTCCGTTTTGGTAATTTCAGGTATTTCAGGGATGGACTGTTTCTTGGCCGAAAGAAGTGCTGGGATGGAGATTGTCTGCGAAAAAGTTTAGTATAAAGAATCTTCCTCTTAAGAGCTTGAGTATGTGAAACTTCAATCATTATAAACATTCTGCTCCTTGTATTGAAGAGCTCCACATATATTAGTAAGAGATAATTAGGCGGGACACACCACATAGGAAATTTATGCCTACTTGTCAATGTCAATGCCAAAAGTAAGAGTCTATGGTCGCTTCGTGTTTTTCCTTCGTTAGAAATAGAACGCCATTGTTCGTCGTTCATTAAAACTAAGGATAGACGCAAAGAGAAGCCAATCGAGGTGTTCTAAGATATAAACTTATTGTACTGTATTGAATTACCGGATGTCAACGTGTATTCTTCATTCATTGTTGGATTTTCATCTATTTGGAAATATGCAGAAATGATTATGATAACAAAACTGAACACGATGCGAGATCCTATGGACCGATAATCCTATTACCAATTTAGGAAAATTGTTTGAGAAACTTCTGTTCACAAGATTGAAGAAGGATATCGATATACACAAACTTCTACCGAACCATCAACTAGGATTTAAAGAAAACTATTAAGCAACACATCAAATACACCGAGTAATAAATACCATTTCAACAAGCCTGGAAGAAAAAAAATACTTCACTGCTGTGTTTTTAGACTCATCTCAAGCTTTTGACAAAGTTTGGCATAATGGATTATTACTCTTCAAATTGAAAAAAACTTCTTCCACGCCCCTACTATCTGATTATGAACCTATCCGATCGACACTTTGCTGTAAAATAAGGCAATGCTCTATTTACCTCTATTGAAATTAAAGCAGGGGTTCCACAAGGAAGTATATTGGGTCCACTGCGATATCTGATTTATACATCCTACATTTCAGAAAAGCATAACACTACACTAGCCACTTTTGAAGACGACAAAACAACATTGACATCCCATGAGAATGCAGCAAAAGCTTCCAAAAACCGATCTGAATGAACTGGGGCAATGGTACCGAAAGAGATATGTGAAAAACAAATTCCAGTTACAACAGGAGCATAATACCTGGGCATTCACTTGGACTAACATCCCACTTGGAACACCACATTTTTCAACTAAAAAGACACAAATAAATATCAAAACAAGACAAAAGTATTGGTTAATAGGCAGAAAACTATCTCTCCAAAATAAGATGTGCTAAGCCACATCTAATATTCAAATTATACAGCGACTTCAATCCAAAATAGTAGGCTCATTAACAAATGCATCATGGTATGTTTCTTATTTGACAATATATAATGATTTGAAGATCACCTTCTTTAGCCAACTGACGCCAATTGAAGTATTGTAAAGAAGTATTAATAATGTTTTATAATTTCTACATGTTCAAATAAATTAATTTGGCTGATCTGTACCCAAAATTGTTGATAAGGAGTCATTAACTCAAGTAAAGAAATTTATTCTCGATATTTTCACGTTACTAACGTAGAATAAACTTTATTATAAAATTTATTCTGCATTAGTAACGTGAAAATATAGAGAATATATTTCTTTACTTGAGTTAGCTCGCAAAGGTATGTTTTGTGTGTATTTTACATACTCTAGGTGCCGCTAGTGTATTATTAATACCTTGGAGCCTCTGTGTATGGCGAATATGGATACTGATAGATTTGGAGTCACTACATACATTGCACTGACGAAAACCAATCAGTTTGAAATGTGCGCATGTCTGCAATTTTCCTCTGTGATCAACAAAACCTTGTCGAGTTTGTTTTGAATATAAAATTGTTATACAGATGTATGTAGAACTTTCTATTACCATAGCTCATACTCCTTATCAATAATTTTTGGTACAGATAAGCTGAAATAATTTATTTGAATATGAATATGCTATTATGAGCATTATGGCAAATTATGGTCTGATTAGAGCATGAGGAAAGTTTATTCTGCGTTAGTAACGTGAAAATATAGAGAATACATTTCTTTACTTGAATTAACTCGCAAAGGTATGTCTTGTATGTATTTCGCATACTCTATATGGCGCTAGTGTATTATTAATACCTTGGAGCCTCTGTGTATGGTGAATATGGATACTTGATAGATTTGGAATCACTACCATACATTGCACTGACGAAAACCAAGCAGATTGAAACGTGCGCATGTCTGCAATTTGCCTCTGTGATCAACAAAACCTTGTCGAGTTTGTTTGATATAGAATTGTTATACAGATGTATGTTACACTATCTCAATTTCTAGAACTTTCTATTACCATAGTTCATACTCCTTATCAATAACTTCTACAAGTCTTTTTACAACACATCACATTTGTGAAATTTTAATGTATTTATGCTCTAGTTGGGGGTACCCTGTTTACTTTAATCCGAATTTACTGTTTAACATATTTCAAATGTCTTTATCTTCATTCCATTTATTTGAATCGAAAGGTGGTTAACAATGGAAGTTTGTTTGAGAATTCAGAGTGTTTAGAGTGAACGAAATGTGGATCCACAAATGAATAACTCACACAACAACCCCTGTGTCTATTATATTGCAACAAGACAGTTCTGAACAACGATAATATTAGATATAAATATTAAGGAATAGCTGGTTAAGTCCGCACTACAAAAAAGTGCAGAACAAAAAGAGCTAGAGCCCTGAAATTTCAAGGAAGGTTTGAGGTCTGGATATCTAGGTTTGTTAATAGGCGAAATCGATCCCATGGTTCCGCAATTATTCCTATTTGAAAATTTCCTTTATTTTTCTCAATATTTTCTGAACTACATCAGTCAGTAGGAATAAATAAGGTGAAAAAAATGACAGGTACCTGTTTGAAGGAAGAATGCTGTGGTGTCCCAGGACTACTTGAAGCTGGAGTATTCTTAGCGCTGTTCTCGTTAGAGGCTTTGTCAGAAACCGAAGTTTTCCTTCTTCTCAAACTAAAGTTGCCAATAGTTTGAGCCAGTTTCGACATGTTCTCCGCACTACCGCCAGCTTTCAAGAGTTTATCCGAGGATTTCGTTTTCTCTATACCTGAAAACCGAATGCGTGAAACAGATGCAACTCGATCAAACCACGAACATACCTAAAATCCTATTTTTCTTATTCTCCATTTCTTTTTCCTTTTTCGGAGCGTCCACAATCACATAGCTGTCTTGATCCACAAGGGTTATTTCTTCTTCTGACGTCTCGCCATTAAGGATTTTGTTCTCGTTCTGTTCCATATTTTTCATAACGTAATTGTCTGCTATCCTTTCGATTCTCAGGGTAACATTCGTACCAGAAATGGATTTTATTGCTTTCGCCACCTGTAACACGAAAAAATATAAATGAATATATTTTCATTAACCTTGAAAACCAGAAACACTGCCTTTCTCTATACACGGCTTGTGTTTTATAAGACTGCGGCTATACTAAGTTCCAACGCTACCTGTGGCACATTAACTATATTTTTATTCTCCACACTGAGCACAACATCACCGGGCTTCAATCCAGATCTAGAAGCCATGCTGTGTGGTGACACACTGTCAACAATAACCTGACCTTGATCCTGCTTGAATACCACTCCCACAGGTGCCTGCCTGTGTTTGGTAAGAATTACTTCTAAGGTCATGTAGTAGTTCTCATCTTTCTGGTAGACACAAATCCAAGGGACGCTGTCTAATAAACAAAAATATCGGATATGATTTTGACAGTGCACAAAAAATTTGTTACATACCAACGGAAAAGGTGTAATAAATGTTTTGGATGCCAGCCGGTATAGCAAGCCTGCTGATTTCGACGCAGTTCACTTCAAGCTGTCCTTGAGGAACTATTTCACCGTCATCTAAATCTAGTTGGCTAGGATCGGTCTTGACGAAAAAAGGTTTATATCTGAAATGGAGGAACCTCTTGAGAAAATAAGACTAAGGGCAGAAGAAAGGTTTTTTAACGTATTTTGCCTAGTAGGCTTAGTCTACGATCTATTGTGATAAAGAAAGTTTGATCAAATCGTTTGCTACTGATTGAAAGAATGGTTCTATTTCCATTGATCAAAGTGGAACTGGTTGATTTCTTCTTAATGTTATTATGATGGATAATTTTCTAATTCTGCTTCTTGCAAAAATTCTGTATGCTGAAGAAAGAGATGAATCAGTTATCTCTTCATTAATGTCATATGTCATCTGTTGTATTTGATGTTTATTGGATCAGGTATGGCCCTGACAATTGATATGTACCCTCCAACAAAATATTCCCACTTATTGACAGCTACAATTATTACAATTTATTCGATGAATGAAATCAGGAACTGACAATATAGTCTTATACTTTAAAATATGAATTCAAATTGTACAAGCTTTAGTGTGTGAGTAACATAAACCAATAGTTTCTTATGTTTACTTATATTGATGTATACAGGCTGCATATTAGTGCATATTTTATAGAATGGTGTTTCGTGCGAAAAAAAAATATTTAACAATTTTTGTAGGGAATTTTATCATCTACAACTTTTGTCTGACCTATTTTTACGATAAAACTTACCATTTCAGAGAAAAATTGAATTTTTCACCTTTGACCTTGAATAAATTTTTTTGCAGAAGTAGGATCGAAGGGAATGTTTGACACTTCATTTGTCATAGTTTATTTTAATGTCTATATCAATTTTCAACTCTATGCGAATTTTGGGTAAGTTATAACTTGTTTTTGTCTATTTTGAATAGACTATTACCGTATCACTAAACTTTCTCGAGGGTAATAGAAGTGAGAAGATCTTGACATGTGGAAAAGATGTCTAAATCACAAAATTTCGAATAAGCGTATTTCCGAACCCAACAGTCGGATTATGCCAATTGATGAACTCTAGCATGCAAATTCTTTAGGCGATTTACGCATACTCACCTAATTTTATAGTTGGGCAGAGTATGTTTGCGTTTAATAGCTTTCTTGATCTGATTTACTATGAGATTTGTTATATTGGCTTGCAACTGTCTTCCTTGAAAATGCGATTCAACAGCTAACTCTATCAGCGGGTCCGTATAAAAGCTGAAAGACCAATGAGTATACGGAATCCTCGTGAACTGAAGACGAACCATACCACATATTTTTTTGACTGAAATTATGTTTTCTGTTTTTGAGGATCATTCACTTTCAAATTGTAGATTGCTCACCTTTAATCGATAAAAATGCAGCTTTTCCAAACTTCGTTTTACCATCTATGCATAATGAAAAGTTTCCCGCATAATCGACGTTTAAACATAAATTAACAGTCTCAATGTGCCCTTCTTTTTTATCTAATTTTACTTCTTGTACACTAACTTCTTTTATATCTGGAAATTGACTTCCTAAATGCATATCTTTAATCTGAAATCAAAATTCTATTTAGTAGCTTTAAGTGAAAGTTTTTTTTGCATACTGTTAAATGAAACACTTATATACATTCTGTCAAGAAAGTACCGGGAATTATCGATTTAAATCTGGCGGGGCAATGAGGCAGGTAAAAATTTTTTTCCTAGGTTGGTACCACTGTCCTTAATTACTATGCCAAGCTTGAGCGGGATCTGTCAACTAGTGTGTTTGCAACAGCTGATTAAGTCAGTCGATGTCAGAGTGCGTGCCGATTTTTACTATGGGTGATTACGTTGAGCAAAGAATTTGTTTAAAGTTTTGTGTTGCAAATGAATTTTCGTGTGCCGATGCATTGAAAATGTTGCAAAAGGCCTTTGGTGATAATGCTCTATCGAAAACTCGTGCATATCAGTGGTACAGAGCCTTCAAGGACGGTCGTGAAGTGGTCGCCCATCGACGGCTTCGATCGAAGATAACGTCGATAAAATTAAGGAAAGGGTGCTGGAAAACCGTCGTACCAGCTTGAGAGAGATAGCACATGATCTTAAGATATCCCACGAGTCCGCACGTACGATTTTGATTGATATTTTGGGCATGAGAAAGGTGGCCGCACGACTCGTACCGAAAGACCTGAATTTTCTTCAAAAACGTCATCGCGAACAGGTTGCTTCAGACATGCTGGATCGCTGTAATTCCGATTCTACATTCATGGAACGCATTATAACTGGTGATGAGACCTGGGTCTACGAGTACGATATGCAAACAAGCTAGCAATCATCGGAATGGGTGGCAAAAAATGAGCCGAAACCGAAAAAACCACGCCAAAGCCGCTCCAAAATGAAGGTGATGCTCATTGTTTTCTTCGATATCCGTGGCGTGGTGCACTACGAATTCGTTCCAGAGGGTCAGACGGTAAACAAGGAGTATTACCTAGGCGTTATGAAACGTTTACGTGAGCGTATCCGTAAGAAGCGGCCAAATTTGTGGGCGAACAACTCATGGATTTTGCATGACGATAACGCGCCTTCTCACCGAGCTACGATTGTGACTGACTTTCTCGCCAAAAACTCAACAAACGTGCTTCAGCAACCACCGTATTCGCCGGATTTGGCTCCCTGCGACTTTTTCCTCTTCCCAAAACTAAAATTGCCCCTTCGTGGCACCCGTTTTGAGTCGATTGAAGCCATAAAATAAAATTCGGCGCGAGAGCTAAAGTCCATCCCGGAAAGCGCCTATAAAAAATGTTTCGATAATTGGAAGTGCCGTTGGCATAGATGTATTGGAGCAAATGGAGCCTATTTTGAAGGCGACCCAATAAATTTTGACGATTAAATGTAAAAATGTTGTTTTAATTGAAAATTCCCGGTACTTTCTTGACAGAGTAGTATGTTGATTTCTATTTATTAACTTGAGTTGTTCACATGACGTGTTACGATAAGGAATTGGAAAAAATCACAACAAAGCTTCAGCCGATAGAAAGAATCATTTACCATTGGAACCATAATGATAATTGCAAAAAAATAGCAGAACACTGCATCAAAAGCATGCAACGTAGGATCGCATTCTTGATAGCTTCTCAAATATTCGAAGTAATTACGTCTTTCATTTATAAAAATGAAGAAATAACTAGAAAAATTGCATCCAATATTTAAAATCACTAAATTTGAATATTAAAACAGATTTAATCTGTTGTCTTCTACAATTTTAATTTCAAAAAATTCTTTGAAGAAACTTTAAGAATTAAATTAATGTCTTTATAAGCACTGCTCACATTTAATAGACGTCAAAATTCATCATACAATATCAAACGGAATTAAGAAAAACCAATTAAATCTGTTTTAATATTCAAATTTTGTAATAATCCTTCTATCAAGTGAAAAACCGTTCCTTCTTATTTTATTTAAAATCACTTTCTTAACAGGCTGGTACTTACACTGATGCTGTCAAAAAATTTTCCTATAGTAGTTTTTGTCAATAACTCGTCAAATTCCATACTGAGCTTCTTATAAAGCCAACATTTTATTGACTCTGAGTGTCTCAACTCGTGGAATAAGAATTGTAAAATTAAACTAATAGGTATACTGCAGTCTTTTCCATTGGAACCCAAATTATCAGATTCTATCTGTTTTCTCAGTGCCTATAAAAACACAGAAGCGTAACAAACTGAAAAATCATACTTCACATTAAAAATGATCATATGTTTATTTACCTCTGGCAGAGAATAATCTGTTGATGGTTTTTCAGGAGTTTTAGCCAATGGACTCTTTTTAAAGTAAGCATATAATATATAATACTGTACAACTAATGTAATCACAATACCTATGATAATAGAAATACAAGACAAAAAGAATAAACCAAAAATATCCATTTTCAAGAATCGATATCACAATATTTTCTGATTATATGTCATGGAAATATAATTTCGTACGTTAAAATCTGTCGGAATATTCACGACGTTATACAGGATATGAGAATCAACTTCCTGTAGTCATTGTGGTTTCTCATAAGATTTGTTAATCGCATCAAATAACGTTTTTACGTTCCCATTCACCTTTTACATTAAGTTATTAACATTTCTGGTCTCCAAGGGTTCACTGCACGGGGTATAGGAAAATTGTTTTTCTGTCACATTGACAACCAGCCGTCGAATGTCAAACGTAAGTGACATATTCCATGGGCGTAGTCAAACTTGTCCAAGAAGGGAATGTATGTACAGCAAAATGAAAAACAGTGGAAAAAATTTAATCGAATCAATAAAGAAAAAAGGCAACGTAACTGATTTAGCTTTGTTAGGTGCTGATATAGCAAATAGTATTAAAGTTATTCCAAGAAAGGATAATGCGATAAAATTACTGATTACTTAAACTTCGATTAATTCAAAATAATTAGCAAAGATTCTCCTGAATACTTTCAAAAACAAACCGAAAAGTAATAAATCAATCCATAAGCATTTTCAGAATATTACAACATTCCAAGCTCACCCTAATGAACCCACAGACGCCAAAACTTTATTCTCTGATGAAACTCCATAAAGATAATTCAATAAAACCAGTAGTTTTTTATATTATTTATCCTAATGTTAAATTTTCCTAGGCTTTAATTTCAATTATCCAAACAGAAACAAAATTTCTTGCTGAATATTCGATAAAATAATTCTGAACTTATAGACAAAATTAAAAATATCACATTAACAAAAATTTCTAAATTCATTTGATGTACAGAATTTATTTCACAGTATTCCAACAAGAGAAACAATAGATATTATGGAAAAACTTTTGATTAATTAAAATGAAACTCGTTCAATAAGAAGCAATGATATTTTAAATAAGTCTATAGTCTGTCTAGAAAGTATCCAACGTTTATAATTTTTCATAATTTTAATACACTTCTTTTCTGTAACATTCTAAGACAAAAGATGTATCAAATAGGTTGTGCAGATGGTCGGCTATGGCCAAAGTTGTATGGCAACACTATTTGTCAAATATTGTTGATTGTCAATAGGTATACAATTTACGCAATAATGTGGCAACTGGAAAAAAGAAAACAGGTAGAATATTTGTATAGAAAAGATTTTCGAAAAAATTAGTGCAATTGACTGAACTGGTAAAAAGTGCTATATATGGGACAATAAAGAGGATAAAAATGGCATAGATATGAGGCATGACTAGTTTTCAGGAAGACCCCGTAAGATTAAAGAAAACAATTTAAACTCTTTATTGGCCTTTGGACGACACTATCCGCGCCTTCGGTTTCGCAAATTGGCTAACAGATTTGGAAATCAACGAAATATAAAAGAATGTCCAGAAACCGTCTGTATGCCACTGAAAAGACAAGGATAGATATCAAGGAAATAAACAAAAAATCAAACAAATAAGCTGAAGTGTCGAATAACACTTCACAGTTTGAATGACGAAACTCAAAACTGCTAGACTGAAATTGTCAACATGGTAAGACCTAAGTATTGATAATAAAAGAATGAATTATGTCGAACGTTGACAGGGCCGTCTCTGATGAGACGGAACAGTCTATTTGCTTCCTTTTCTTAATTATGTGTTCCTTCCATGTATGTCTGCTATTTAATGCATGCCTAAGGATTTTGTACTTGAGTCCTCTGGTATCGGATGTTTTTTTAAAGTGATAGAACTTTCGATAGGGATAACTGTGATTTGACAGAAGGTAAAAGCCATGCTGTCTTGACATTTCTGCTCAGTAAGCATTGACAAATTATCATGGAAAGACTCACGCTGCAACAATCTTTACAAATTGTTGAAATTTATTTTCAAAATCAGTGTTCTATTCGCCAAACTTATAGAGCACTTCGTGAAATTTATGGTTTACATAATCCTCCATCAGAGCTGCTTATTCGTCGAACTATCGATAGATTTCGGACAACATTTTCTCTACTCGATGCAACAACAACAACAAGACAAAAAACTGTATGTGCAGAAGAAAATATCGCTGCTGTAAGTCATAGTGTTAATGATGATCCAGATTTGTCTATTCGTCGACGTTCACAACAAGTTGGACTTTGTGCATCCACCACATGGAAAATTTTGCGTAAAGATCTTGGTCTACACCCATACAAGATCCAATTGGTTCAAGAACCGAAGCCACTTGACCATAATAAGCGTCGTTTGTTTGCTGATTGGGCTCTAGAACAGCTTGAAGTTGATCCACTTTTTTATCGTAAAATTGTGTTTAATGATGAAGCTCATTTCTGGTCGAACGGCTATGTAAACAAGCAAAATTGCCGTATATGGAGTGAAAACAATCCTCAAAAAGTTCTGCAGGTCCCATTGCATCCTGAAAAATGCACTGTATGGTGTGCTTCACACGCTAGAGCCATCATCGGTCCACATTTCTTTAAAAACGATGCAGGAGTTAAGTTACAGTGAATGATGCTCGTTACAGACCGACGATCAATGATTATTTGTTTCAAAATTTGAATGGTATCGAACCAAAAGTGTTTTGGTTCCAACAAGATGGTGCTACACCTCATGCTGCTACCGTAACAATTGATTTATTGAAAGAAAGATTTAGCGATAACATTATTTCGAGAAATGGTCCAATTAATTGGCCTCCAAGATCATGCGACATAACTCCACTGGATTATTTTCTTTGGGGGTTATGTCAAGTCATTGATTTATGCTGATAAACCAGACACAATAGACGCTTTGGAAGCCAACATAACTCGTCTTATTGATGAAATAAGGCCTGAATTACTCGAAAAAGTGGTCCAAAATTGGTCTGGTCGAATGCGGTTCGTCAGAGCTAGTCGTGGTGGACATACGCGGGAAACTATTTTTAAAACATAAATGTCATAATATTATCTTTCAAATAAAAAAAAATTGGCTTCAATCTTAATTTAAATGTGATTTATTTCAATTTAAAGTTGTATAACTCTAAAAAAAATATTCGATAGGTTTGAAGCTGAAATATTAAAATTCTAAAGAAACAAACTATCTTCGTCATTTTGTATTAACGAAAAATTAAAACTTTATTGCGCAACATGATGAAAGATATCGAGTCAACAAAATCGAAAATTAATTAACATGTTACTAGTACAAACGGTGTAATATAATGAACAATAATATTTACAATATCTATTACCTTATTAATGTACAAAAGGAAATGAGTGCTAATTAGACTGAGATTCAATGAAAAACTATTTTTAGTTCGGGTCCTAGTTTACGGAAAAATTCTTCTCTGGCTCAATCAATACCACCTACTTATCGCCTAATTAATTTTCTCCTTTATTGACTGTGGTATTTTCTTAGATTACGCAGCAATTCACACAAGGCCTTCTGAATTATGTCGAAATATTACAGGTACGAGTATTTCAAATGAATCATCGAAAATCGGAGCTTTATTGTGAAAAATTTAACATTTAAAGTTAAAAGTATTCTCCGTAGCTAGTTTGTCCCATCTTTATGGCAATTGACGGATTTTTTGACTTCATCGTAATTGGAAAAGTGCTGGTCAACCAGGGTATGTTGCATGCCTATACCGAGAATACATTAAAAGTCCCTCGTAGTAGTGACATCTGTTATCAAAACTGCACGGACTAATTTTTACCCCCAATAAAATAATTATATAAAAATTCCTTAAATAAAGAAGAGAAAAACAAATTTGAATCATAATTTTAACATATGACAAATTTGTTTCGACCTTTAAAAACCGCGTATCATTCAGATTCAAATAATTCATAAAAACAAATCTTTGACTTATCAAAATGATAAAACTAAATCAACCCAAACGTGTCTAATCTATTGGAGACACTAGAAAGATGACTTGCACAAATTCATAACTAACGTGTACCCCGAACATAGAAAACACATGCAGGGTACTCTCCTATTATCAAAGCATTAAGCTTTTCAACTACCATCTTATATGGAATCTTTGAACAAACACAAATTCAAGAAAAATCAAGGAACTGCTTGAATGTTTCTAATCGATTAAGGTTTTTTTTCTGATTTCTTAGATGATAAGAATAATAATTAATTTGCACTGAAGCTCTGAAGTGAGTGGGTTTCTTATGAGGGAGCTTCTACCTCTTAATTCGGAGGCGGCGTTTCGTTCCGAACTTGCGCACCTGAACTCATCAGATAGGCGTGGTGCGCAAGATTGTCTATAACGCCAGTGACCTTGTTTCACGTCGAAACTCGGTTGTCGAATGCTTGTACTCGGTGAGCTCAGTATTCAGAAAGCGGTGGCGTCCTCTATATGCTACACCGGGAAACTGCAGCAGAGCAGAGTAGAATTCTACGAAAGTAGCGGGCACGCTCGACTTATCACATACACACTTTAATGTTCTAAAGGATTAATAAGGTATTATTATTATATTATTAAGCTGGAAGACTTTCTAGATAATAGTTGAGAGGATTGGAGTAGCATTCTACCTTATCAAGATTTTTATTTTCAATTATTCTGATAAAAAATAAATCCAAAACACCTCGACGGTAGCCCATCATATAATAACATTGAATACACTGCTCAAAAATTGAAGTGGATAATTTGCGAACATATAATAATACTATACAAATATTGAGGAATATTTTGCTAAACTTCAGTCAAAGCATTGTCGAGTTGTTGAATGTCTGCGGTGGGTCAGGTAAGTGGTGTAATTGCGGTAACATTGCAGACCAGACACGTTCAATACATTTTTATCCTGATGATCCTAGATCTTTTGTGAAGCTTCTCAGAAGCTTTTTCAGCTTGTGCACTGTAACAATTCAGCTACAACTATATTTTAAAATGCTCGAGCCCAGTCGGTTTAACTGGGTCGTGAGCCTGATCTCACAATTCCACAAAATGAAAAGACACAACTCCCTGACAAACAAGTCACTCGTTTAATTTACCACAAGTAATTTTTCTTACAAATTACATATATACATTTAAAAGAAATATACAATTTACTATCTTACACTAGAGTAAGTTTCAATAATATTATTACCGATAAAAGTAGAAAACTATATATATAAAAATGGGAATGTTATTATTATTAATATATACAAAAATTTGAAGTTCCTTAATGTGATATGAATATATACAAAATTTCTCAATATTACTTCCCTGGTTGGTTTAGAATACAGGCTTATGTTTTGCCAATCAAAACAGGTGGTGATTTTGTAGGTCGTCTCAAGCAGGCTGTTATGTAGTTCTTTGAACTTAATAGCTTCAACGTCTTCGGGCAACCAGTGTACGTGTAACTATTCCTCACCAAGAAAACTTCCAAACTCCAGGAACAAATCACAGGAAAATAATCCAAGAGAAATCCAGTAAAATATTCCAAAGAAAAAATCCAGAAAAAGATAATCCAAAAATAAAGATAGTCCAAAAAAAACCCTTCTTTGAGGGTTTTTTACTTCTAATCTTCAAGAAAATTAATTAACGAGAAAATAAATTTTATAACATTCAGATTGTAAACAATTTTACTCTGCAATCGTGAACCGGAAAAGAAATAATTCTTTCGTATCAACGCGCACATGACGACACATTGGCGGACAGATATCCCAATTTCTTCATTTACCGGTCTTCTCGATAAAGGTGAGATACCAGCGAATAAATTCGACGTGTAGATCGCTACAGCACTTTTTCCCAGTTCAGTCAATTGCACTTATTTTTTAACTTTTCGAAAACCTTTTCAATACAAATATTCTACCTGTTCTCCTTTTTTCAAGTTGCGACATTATTTCTTAAATTGTATACCCATCGACAATCAACAATATTTGACAAATAGTGTTGCCATGCAACTTTTGCTATAGCCGACTATCTGTACAACCTATTTTATACATTACTTTTGTCTTAGAATGTTACAAAAAAAAGGATATTAAAATTCTGAAAAATGATAAATTCCGGATACTTTCTAGACGGACTGACTATAAAAACCTTTTATGAAGTGAAAACCCCCTTTTTGTTACAGAATAATGTTATATAATAATATTTTTTGTTTTGGAAGTAGGGTACATTTACTTCAGAATGAGTTATTTTTTCTTTTTGTTCAAGAGAGAATATATAACTTTATGATAGATTGGGCCGTTGCTTGGTAGAAATCAGTTGTAATTGTCATTATAAAATAAAACACTTGTTTACATTTTCTACTTTATTAAATAAAGTAGAAAATGTAAACAAGTGTTTTATTTTATAATGACAATATATAACTTTTTAAATTAATAAAGTAAATAGAAACAACTTGGCTTAAGTTTCAGTGTTTATTTTGGAAATGGGCTAAAAACCCGAAACATATATGTCAACAGACATCAAATAAACAGTGAAACTTAAGCCAAGTTGTTTTTATTTATTTTATTAATTTAAAAATGTTTCACCAAGTGCTATGCGAGAAATCAATATCATATAACTTTTATTTAGAAAAGATTATCCATAGATATTTGTTCGATTGTATTTTTCGTTTTGAGCCAAATATTTAAGGAAATGGAAAATTCTATCGGGTGTTTTTTTAGAGTGATAGGACTTTCGATAGGGATAACTGTGATTTTACAGAAGGTAAAAGCCATGCTGTTTTGACATTTCTGTTCAGTAAGCATTGACAAATTATCATGGAAAGACTCACGCCGCAACAACGTTTACAAATTGTTGGAATTTATTTTCAAAATCGGTGTTCTATTCGCCAAACTTATGGAGCACTTCGTGAAATTTATGGTTTACATAATTGTCCATCAGAGCTGCTTATTAGTCGAACTATCGATTCGACATTTCCTCTACTCGATGCAACAATAATAACAAGACAAAGAACTGTATGTACAGAAGAAAATATCGCTGCTGTATATCATAGCCTTAATGGTGATCCAGATTTGTCTACTCGTCGACGTTGGACTTTGTGCATCCACCACATGGAAAATTTTGCGTAAAAATCTTGGTCTACACCCATACAAGATCCAACTGGTTCAAGAACTAAAGCCACTTGACCATAATAAGCGTCGTTTGTTTGCTGATTGGGCCCTAGAACAGCTTGAAGTTGATCCACTTTTTTATCGTAAAATTGTGTTTAGTGATGAAGCTCATTTCTGGTTGAACGGCTATGTAAACAAGCAAAATTGCCGTATATGGAGTGAATACAATTCTCAAGAAGTTCTGCAGGTTCCATTGCATTCTGAAAAATGCACTGTATGGTGTGCTTTATACGCTGGAGGCATCATCGGTCCATATTTCTTTAAAAACGATGCTGGAGCTAATGTTACAGTGAATGGTGCTCGTTACAGATCGATGATCAATGATTATTTGTTTCAAAATTTCAATATTATCGACCCAGAAGTATTTTGGTTCCAACAGGATGGTGCTACAACTCATGCTGCTATCGTAACAATTGATTTATTGAAAGAAAGATTTGGCGATAACATTATTTCGAGAAATAGTCCAATCAATTGGCCTACACGATCATGCGACATAACTCCACTGGATTATTTTCTTTGGGTTTATGCTGATAAACCAGAAACAATTGACGCTTTGGAAACCAACGTAACTCGTGTTATTGATGAAATAATTGTAGTTGCAATGAACAATATGTTGTAATCCATTAAGATATTTCAGTAACAAGTTCAGGAATATTTCACAGAAGCAAACCAAAATGTCGTCTATCTATCTGTACCAAAATATGAATGCTTTGTGTGTGGGGATTTGAGAAATTTTTGCATTAATTCATAAACACCCTCAAATAATAAACCGAAACAAGTATGACTTTAAATCTTTAAACGACCTTAATTCTTTCCTTCTGAGAAAATCGATCTGTCTCAAAAAACTATTTTCGGTGACAAAAATATCCCTGCGACATTCATCTTCAGGAAATTGAAGTAGGCAGCATTGAACACGACCATAACACCTCAGATTACCATGATAATTGCATCTTATTCGATCAATCATGATACCTTGAATAAGTTAATAGCAATTCGTTTATTTTTAGTTCATGAACTTTCCGACAATTTCAAGTTTTATTTGTCTCTTCCTTTAGGATCGACAATAAAATTTTCAAGTACTTATTCAAAACATGTCTCTAAGTTTATAATGGTAAGGACTGCAGTTAGAAAACAATTAAAGTTTTTAGTAGGAATAAAGGTATTGGAATGACGCATTATTACAATAATATGATTGACACCCTTGCTGTCGAATAAGAGTTATTTTCAGCGAAATAAAATGAAATCTGAGTTACTGATGGACAAGTTATAGTCAAATTGCCATCATTCTCAGAACCGCGATAAAAAACTTGAAGACAAAAAATGACGTAAAACATATTATGTTATTTTGAATTTAAATATATAAAATCCGAGAAAATCACTGACGTCAAGTGAGGAGATTTTGCACGCTCGTTCAAGTGTCCATTTCAACTGAAAAATTTGAATGTCGATATTATAATATCGGGTATTTTTTTAGAGTGATAGAACTTTCGATATGGACAACTATGATATGAAAGAAGTTAAAAGCCATGTTGTTTTGACATTTCTGTTAAGTAAGCGTTGACAAATTATCATGGAAAGACTCACGCAGCAAGAACGTTTACTAATTATTGAAATTTGTTTCCAAAATCAGTGTTCTATTCGCCAAACTTATGGAGCACTTCGTGAAATTTATGGTTTACATAATCCTCCATCAGAGCTGATTATTCGTCGAACTATCGATAGATTTCGGACAACATTTTCTCTACTCGATGCAACAACAACAACAAGACGAAGAACTATACGTACAGAAGAAAATATCGTTGCTGTAGATGTTAATGATAGCGTTAATGATGATCCGGATTTGTCTATTCGTCGACGTTCACAAGTTGGACTCCGTGCATCCACCACATGGAAAATTTTGCCTAAAGATCTTGGTCTACTGCTGGAAAAGGATCCTTTAACGAGAAGCTCGACACTGCGCAGGTGCTCGATAAACACGAAAACAGTGGACATAACCTTGTTCTGTCACATTCCATTTTATTTAATTTTAGCGTACTACGAAATATGTTGCACCAAATGTTGAATGTTGATTTTAGTTCTACTTCTTCATCAAATGATAAAGAAGTAATTGTGAGAAGACCAAAAATTTACAGGAGAGACATTTTTCCACGTTAGATGATCTAGATTTCTTCTATCGTTTTTGCCTGACAAAACCAACTGTTTAATCTTTGCTTCAAAAAATTGCAGATCAATTGTACTTCCCATTTAACAGGTAAACAAATTTCGATTTATTATTTTGTTGATATAATTTTATGTATACCAAATCATTAAATTGACAATTTTCAGTGGCAGCTGTATTGAACCGATTAACCAACTACTTTTGACATTGAGATTCTATGGAACTGGAAATATATGATCAAACCATCTTTAATAACAGTGTCTTGAAGAGACAATTTGAGAGTGGTAAATTTGGACGGTATTTGTAACTTGGTGGTAGTGGTTATAGTTTGCAGACTTATCTTATGACAAAGTTACCGGAAGCTATAACTGCAGCTGAAAATTTATATAAGCAGTCAATTATACGAACTAGAAATAAGGTGGAGAGAAAGTATGGAGTTTGGAAGCGTCATTTTCCTAAACTTTCTAAAGGAATGAGTGTTAAGTTAACGACCATAAGGGCAATTATTGTTGCTACCGCTGTTTTGCACAATATGTAGATATGAACGAAATATTTCCAAATGAATGATTGCAGGAGGAAAAGGACTTTCAAACAAATTCAACTAATGTTAATGCAGCTCGTCAAGCGAGTCTATTATTAATAAACATTTTGCTAATTTAAAATTTATATTTGTGTGATAATTGAAAATGAATTTGCTTGTCACTTGTGGAACTATTCTTCATATTCAATTTGTATCTTCAACATGACAAGATTTCATATAATTTTTATGAGATTTTACAAGGTATATATTTAGATGGGCTTCTATGTTTTGTATTTCTGATTCATTGTTTTACTTTAGGTAACATCTGAAAAAGTTTCAAGTGATAATAAAGAAATAAAAATATTATGTGTGATTGAAATTTCGGTTTTTAATTCAAATTTGAGGGGACTTCATAGTCTGCAGCAATGCTGATAGAATTCTAATACCGCTTTTTCCAGAAAGTGCATTCAAAATAAAAAAGATTTAATTATTATTATTTAATTTGCTCTTCATCTCCATAATTTGCATATCTAATATTTTAAGCTTCGAATGCTCCTCTTCTTTTCTTCTGCCCTTATCTGAGCTACTAGAGCTGTTTTTTTTATAATACTACTCTGTCAAGAAAGTATCGGGAATTTTCAATTAAAACAACATTTTCACATTTAATCGTCAGAATTTATTGGGTCGCCTTCAGAATAGGCCCCATTTGCTCCAATACATCTATGCCAACGGCACTTCCAATTATCGAAACATTTTTTATAGGCGCTTTCCGGGATGGACTTTAGCTCTCGCGCCGTATTTTGTTTTATGGCTTCAATCGACTCAAAACGGGTGCCACGAAGGGGCAATTTTAGTTTTGGGAAGAGGAAAAAGTCGCAGGGAGCCAAATCCGGCGAATACGGTGGTTGCTGAAGCACGTTTGTTGAGTTTTTGGCGAGAAAGTCAGTCACAATCGTAGCTCGGTGAGAAGGCGCGTTATCGTCATGCAAAATCCATGAGTTGTTCGCCCACAAATTTGGCCGCTTCTTACGGATACGCTCACGCAAACGTTTCATAACGCCTAGGTAATACTCCTCGTTTACCGTCTGACCCTCTGGGACGAATTCGTCGTAGTGCACCACGCCACGGATATCGAAGAAAACAATGAGCATCACCTTCATTTTCGAGCGGCTTTGGCGTGGTTTTTTCGGTTTCGGCTCATTTTTTGCCACCCATTCCGATGCTTGCTGGCTTGTTTGCATATCGTACTCGTAGACCCAGGTCTCATCACCAGTTATAATGCGTTCCATGAATGTAGAATCGGAATTACAGCGATCCAGCATGTCTGAAGCAACCTTTTCGCGATGACGTTTTTGAAGAAAATTCAGGTCTTTCGGTACGAGTCGTGCGGCCACCTTTCTCATGCCCAAAATATCAATCAAAATCGTACGTGCGGACTCGTGGGATATCTTAAGATCATGTGCTATCTCTCTCAAGCTGGTACGACGGTTTTCCAGCACCCTTTCCTTAATTTTATCGACGTTATCTTCGACCACTTCACGACCGTCCTTGAAGGCTCTGTACCACTGATATGCACGAGTTTTCGATAGAGCATTATCACCAAAGGCCTTTTGCAACATTTTCAATGCATCGGCACACGAAAAATCATTTGCAACACAAAACTTTAAACAACTTCTTTGCTCAACGTAATCACCTATAGTAAAAATCGGCACGCACTCTGACATCGACTGACTTAATCAGCTGTTGCAAACACACTAGTTGACAGATCCCGCTCAAGCTTGGCATAGTAATCAAGGACAGTGGTACCAACATAGGAAAAAAAAATTTTACCTGCCTCATTGCCCCGCCAGATTTAAATCGATAATTCCCGGTACTTTCTTGACAGAATGTACATCTCTTTCGCTTCGGCAAGTGGGTTCGTAACAGTTGGGCTCAACTGTTTGGAAATTGGCTCCCTCAGTTTTACCACCAGTTAATATGACTGCGTTGAGCAGCTACCACCTTCTAGTTTTAATTTTTATATTGTCATATTTGGATTTGAGCTGGTCCCCATTTCTCCAATGGAGAACTGTTGCATTGAAAGCAGTTTCTATTCTCTGCCAGACTTCTCTTTTTCAATCAATTCCAAGATACGTAGTTCCTGCTCAGATTTTAAAGTAATACTTTTTTTCTCTTTTCTTCCATATACATTCATATAACCCACGTAATAAAATATAACAATTCGCACGTAATAATGATATAAATTTCAATATACTGTCTTCTGCACATAACCATGTTTATGCAAAGATCGATTTATGCTTCTTCTCTTTTTCTTTTTACAAGTTCCAACGCATAACTCACAATTTTTACAGAATATCACCAAATACATTCGTAAAATCACTAGTTCTCAGGATAGCCAACAGTCGGAAACATATGACTGGCGCATTAAAGGAAGCTTTAAGTAAAGGACGCTCGATGTGCGTTTATGAAATTGATGCTCCCATTTAAAGGATCCTTTTTCATAAAGGGACTTTATCATAAAGGAGCCTTTTGA
Organism: Megalocaria dilatata; assembly: GCA_034642435.1. Classification (NCBI taxonomy): domain Eukaryota; kingdom Metazoa; phylum Arthropoda; class Insecta; order Coleoptera; family Coccinellidae; genus Megalocaria; species Megalocaria dilatata. The sequence goes on from CM067861.1 coordinate 47,526,672, forward strand.
TGTTGTTTATGAAACTGGCCGTTATTGAAAGAAAGATTTGGCGATAACATTATTTCCAGAAATGGTCCAATTAATTGGCCTCCAAGATCATGCGACATAACTCCATTGGATTATTTACTTTGGGGTTATGTCAAGTCATTGGTTTATTCTGATAAACCAGAAACAATAGACGCTTTGGAAGTCAACATAACTCCTGTTATTGATGAAATGATTTAATTACCCGAAAAAGTGGTCCAAAATTGGTATGGTCGAATGCGGTTCCTCAGAGCTAGTCGTGGTGGAAATTATTTTTAAAACATAAATGCCATAAAATTATCTTTCAAATAAAAAAAAATTGGGTTCAATCTTAAGTTAAATGTGTTTTATTTCAATTTAATGTTCTATCACCTTCAAAAAAAAACACTCGATATGTTTTGAGAGCTGATATAGCAAGGCTTCTGTGTAAAAAGGTTCAATTAATTGTACGCAGTAGTTTTTGGTTTAAATATGGATGTCAATAAGCAGCATTTTCGTCATATTTTTCTTTTTTTCTATAGAAAACCACCTAAAAACGTTTAGACCATCCAGATCTTTTGACTTGTCGATTTCCTATCTCGACTTTACTGAGAATTCCTAATCTTAGCTTTGAGGTTTTCTGTGTCGTCTGCACTCAAATCATAATGGCGTCTTTTTTTGTCGACATTTGACATCAATTTAATTTAAAAGGGATTAAATAAAAACATATTTAATAAAATTTCCACATTTATTGTGTTTCAACAATATTGTAACACTACATTTGCAACAATTGTTTCGCCAAATTCTTGGCTTCTTCAGGCGAGTTCGATGTTAAACTACTCTAAAAATTTTTATTTTTTCTCCTTATATATTTCTCAAGATGGAAGAGGGGGGAACGGTATTCTAAATGCTTCTGGAAATTTTTATGGCATGTTTATCAATGGTGATCTGTTGACATCGGTTTGGTCATTAAGTAATATATTCTGCCTGTTATATCTGTTAATTTCCATTGCTTCTAGAATATTAAGTCTTCTACTTTTGTTTTCTATGTGTAGAATTTTGTAGTTTGAATCAAACATATGTCCCTCGTCTAAAAGATGGTTCGCATAAGTTGAGTTCTGTTTTTTATTCAGGAAACTACTCAAATGTTCTTTAATCCTCTTCTTGAAGTTCCTTCCTGTTTGTCCAATATATACTTTCTGGCATGAACCACAATTCAACTTATATACTCCCGATTTTTTGTTTTTATCTAATTTGTCTTTATTATTTTTGATTAAATTACTTAAAGTATTATTGGTTTTGAATGCTATATTGAAATTCCGTTCGTTTTTCAAAAAATTTGCTACTTCTATTGATTTTTTACCTGTGTAATTTAGTGTTATATATCTATTCCGTTCTATTTTTTCGCTTTTGGGGTATATTAATGTTAGAGCTTGCTTTAATAAGAATTTATTCAATATTTGGTCCACAATGTCAGGTTTGAAACCATTATTAACAGAGATTTGTTTTATAGTATTGAGCTCACAGTCAAAATTCTGTTTTCTCATAGGTGTTTTGATTAGTCTATGTACCATGCTATTGAATGCTGCTAGTTTTTGTGAATATGGATGATGTGACTTTGAATGGATCGTTATGTCGGTGTAGGTTGGTTTGCGATAAATTGCAAAATCGTGTTTACTATTGATTTTTGATACTGTTAAATCTAAAAAATTTATTTTACCATTTTTTTCCTCTTCATACGTGAAATTTATATGAGGTGAAAGTTTATTGATGAAATCTAAAAATAGGGTCAACTGTCTAATTGTTCCTATGAACAAACATAAAATGTCATCTACATAGCGATACCAATATATGAAATGTTTAAAATATTTACTTTTTTCTATTGCTTGTTCCAGGTAGTTCATAAAAAATTCGGCTAGTAACGGACTAATGAACTACCTGGAACAAGCAATAGAAAAAAGTAAATATTTTAAACATTTCATATATTGGTATCGCTATGTAGATGACATTTTATGTTTGTTCATAGGAACAATTAGACAGTTGACCCTATTTTTAGATTTCATCAATAAACTTTCACCTCATATAAATTTCACGTATGAAGAGGAAAAAAATGGTAAAATAAATTTTTTAGATTTAACAGTATCAAAAATCAATAGTAAACACGATTTTGCAATTTATCGCAAACCAACCTACACCGACATAACGATCCATTCAAAGTCACATCATCCATATTCACAAAAACTAGCAGCATTCAATAGCATGGTACATAGACTAATCAAAACACCTATGAGAAAACAGAATTTTGACTGTGAGCTCAATACTATAAAACAAATCTCTGTTAATAATGGTTTCAAACCTGACATTGTGGACCAAATATTGAATAAATTCTTATTAAAGCAAGCTCTAACATTAATATACCCCAAAAGCGAAAAAATAGAACGGAATATATATATAACACTAAATTACACAGGTAAAAAATCAATAGAAGTAGCAAATTTTTTGAAAAACGAACGGAATTTCAATATAGCATTCAAAACCAATAATACTTTAAGTAATTTAATCAAAAATAATAAAGACAAATTAGATAAAAACAAAAAATCGGGAGTATATAAGTTGAATTGTGGTTCATGCCAGAAAGTATATATTGGACAAACAGGAAGGAACTTCAAGAAGAGGATTAAAGAACATTTGAGTAGTTTCCTGAATAAAAAACAGAACTCAACTTATGCGAACCATCTTTTAGACGAGGGACATATGTTTGATTCAAACTACAAAATTCTACACATAGAAAACAAAAGTAGAAGACTTAATATTCTAGAAGCAATGGAAATTAACAGATATAACAGGCAGAATATATTACTTAATGACCAAACCGATGTCAACAGATCACCATTGATAAACATGCCATAAAAATTCCCAGAAGCATTTAGAATACCGTTCCCCCCTCTTCCATCTTGAGAAATATATAAGGAGAAAAAATAAAAATTTTTAGAGTAGTTTAACATCGAACTCGCCTGAAGAAGCCAAGAATTTGGCGAAACAATTGTTGCAAATGTAGTGTTACAATATTGTTGAAACACAATAAATGTGGAAATTTTATTAAATATGTTTTTATTTAATCCCTTTTAAATTAAATGAAAATGGATTTCCATCAAGTGAGGACCTCCACCATTCAAGATTTGACATCAACTACCCTTATCTAGTGCGGAGATTTCCGTTCCCAAGATGTCCTGGTATAAATTTAATTTAATCGATTCATTGATTGAACTTAAATGAATCGGTCCATTGTTTCTCTAAAATTTTCACCCGTTGTTTATGCTAACTTTCAACTTCAACTATTAACGCCGCTTTTCGGCTACGATCCTCTAGTTCTCGAGCTTTATTCACTAGATTTTTTTATTAGGAGTACAAATAAGTTTCCGCCGTTTTATTGTAGATGGCCCGGCACGGAGTTTCGGTTAGCTTTCGCAGATGATAACCGGCTTAAAAAATAGTTTGGACATTCAAGAACATAACCTATTAATATCCTTGATTTTATATTTGTAAAATATAATTTTTTTAAGTTGAAAATGTCAAAATTTGAGCCAAGTAAGCGTCATTTGGGGGAAATATTAGTTTACTTCTTTAATTTAAAGAAATAAATATTTAATTTGTGTTAAAAAACGGCGGAAATTTATTTGTACTCCTAATAGATCAAAATGAATTTCTGTATTCACAGGAATGACATAGGTCTTCAGTACACTTAAATAAATTTACAACGAAAAATAATTGTACCAACTCTATAGAAACTTTTTTGTTGCAAATTGTGAAATTTGGCCAAAGATAACTAGGACTCCAGATATAAACATTCTGAATCTACATTCAATAATTTTTCCTTCCTCATATGAAAATATATTCAAAAAAGAAATGAATGAATCGTTTTGACGGTTGATAAATAACAGCGAAGCAACAATTTATTGTTTTCTTCAACATATCGGCAACAAGAACTTCTTTCTGATGGAATATCCCTGATTATTGCGAGAGATTCCACATCATGAATATTTATGTGTTAAGGATCGAGTTTTAGTTTTTTCATCTGATGAAATTTTAAAGCCTTTTCAGTCAGGATTACTTCGAATCGGGTGTTATTATTATCGATTTGAATTTCAATTAATTTTATGTATACACGTGCCTTAAAATACTAAGAAGAGAGAAAATAATTACTGTTTGTAGTGGAATTTTAAAAGAATACAGATTATAATTTGATTCAGTCACAAATGATAGATATTGTATTCTGTTTTTTCGCATTTAAACGATTTTTATTCATTTATCGTAACTAATATAATGATGAGAAATTTGAAACTGAGCATTTTACTGGTAAAAATTTTAGATGGAATGTTCTAATAGGACTAAAAAGCTTGAAGGCTTATCCTTGAATAATATCGGTTGTTTTTTAGAGTGATAAAACTTTTGATAGGGACAGGTGAATTCTACCAGAATAGTTATTGGCTATTTGAGGCATGGCCTCTTTTCCAAGTGACTACCAAGCAGTCTCCACAGTCCACCCAGAGGTAGAAAGTGTGATAAGGATTACGCCATATCATCGCGCGTGGCGAGAACCCCTCCGAAGAGATGAACCCACCAGCTTCCAGTTTGGGCCCCGACTCAAAAGCCAGAACCGTCTGACTGGTAGCAGCGAAAGCACTATCCAACCTCTACTGGCTCTGCAGGTCAGTACCCGAGTTGTTTGAGACGCAACTCACCCGCCGGAGGGAATTCTTATCCATCCACCCGAACGCAGTCCCAAGAACTAAGATAAACTCAAGATTGACGACTACAATTGATCCTGGTACGAGCACCGTCTAGCGGACTATACGTCCTGACCCACCGAACCCATGTGAAGTCATTTGATTGATCCTGGCGTCAAGCACTAATGGCGGAGCCATTTCGTCGAGATCCACAAACCCTAAATAGTTACGCACAGATCCAGGGGCCAGGACAGGCCGGTCGAACCGTCAAGTCCCGTTAAACCCCGAGTCGTTTCATGAGAATATCCCGAAAATGGGGGTCTGCGAACAGATAAATGAAATACCCCCCTAGTCCAGCATGCGGACTTTCAACCACTGCCCCCTCGAGTCCAACACCAAGTGGGGTGGCCAGGTGGTACAAGTAACACCTGAGGGCAAGTCCACCCCCCCGAGGTAACGCAGTATGCTACATAACGCACTCGGCCATTACACAGAATCCGGAGATTTATACTGCGATAGGGTAGAGTACGCCAGTTTTAAGGGAGAAGCCCTGTGCTGCGACAGACTCCCTTGTCACTGAGTTAATCAACCGGCTCAGCCCTCCATTTCACCTGAGTAAAACTAGGGCCCCATTCGGAGATCTTCCTTTTGATAGGGACAACTGTGATTTGACAGAAGGTAGAAGCCGTGTTGTTTTGACATTTCTGTTCAGTAAGCATTGAAAAATTATCGTGGAAAGACTCGCGCCGCAACAACGTTTACAAATTGTTGAAATTTATTTTCAAAACAGTGTTCTACCAAACTTATAGAGCACTTAGTAAAATTTATGGTTTACATAATCGTCCATCAGAGTAGCATATTCGTCGAACTATCCATAGATTTCGGACAACATTTTCTCTACTCAATGCAATAACAACAAGACAAAGAACTGTACGTACAGAAGAAAATATTAAAAAAATGTATATGAGACAGTAATTTATTTCCACAAAAATGTTTGTACTACTACAGCAATTGTTTCACCACGATGTGGCTTCTTCAGGTATTACACTGTAGTGTCTAACAGAAAAAATATTCACCAAAAAAAAAAATTTGAAAAAATTTTCACCTAAAAAGTGACGAAAAAAAATTTTTTTTTAAAATTTCTTCCAAAAAAAATTTTTCTAATATTCACCAAAAAAAAATTTGAATGAAATTTTTTTTTGGGTGGAAAAAAAAATTTTGAAAAAATTTTCTCTTAAAAAAAATTTTTTGCAAAAATTTTCAGCAGAAAAAAAATTCGGAAAAATTTTCTCCCAAAACAAAATTTTTTTCACCTGAAAAAAGTAACAAAAACAATTTTTTGAAAAAATTTTCTCCAAAAAAAAAATTTGAAAAAATGTAACGGCTCGCGACTACCTTATCAGCTCGCTACTAACTTAACGGCTCGTGACTACCTTATCGGCCCCCGACTACCTTATCGGCTCGCGACTACCTTATCGGCTCGTGACTACCTTATCGGCTCGCGACTACCTTACCGGCTCGCGACTACCTTATCGGCTCGCGACTACCTTAACGGCTCGTTACTACCTTATCGGCTCGCGACTACCTTAACGGCTCGTCCCTACCTTGAAGGCTCGTGACTACCTTGACTTTTTTTTTATCGGCTCGCGACTACCTTATCGGCTCGCGACTACCTTATCGGCTCGCGACTACCTTAACGGCTCGCGACTACCTTAACGGCTCGCGACTACCTTAACGGCTCGCGACTACCTTATCGGCTCGTCCCTACCAAGAAGGCTCGTGACTACCTTGACAGCTCGCGACTACCTTAACAGCTCGCGACTACCTTAACAGCTCGCGGCTACCTTCACCAAAAAAAAATTTGAATGAAATTTTTTTTTTGGTGGAAAAAAAATTTTTTGAAAAAATTTTCTCCTAAAAAGAATTTTTTTGCAAAACTTTTCAGCAAAAAAAAAATTCGGAAAAATTTTCTCCCAAAAAAAATTTTTTTCACCTGAAAAAAGTGACAAAAACAATTTTCTCCAAAAAAAAAATTTTTTTTAAATTTAACAGCTCGTGACTACCTTATCGTCTCGCCACTACCGTATGGGCTCGCGACTCCTTTAACGGCTTGTCCCTACCTTGAAGGCTCGTGACTACCTTAACAGCTCGTGACTACCTTATCGGCTCGTGACTACCTTATCGGCTCGCGACTACCTTATCGGCTCGCGACTACCTTTTCGGCTCGCGACTACCTTACCGGCTCGCGACTACCTTATCGGCTCGCGACTACCTTAACGGCTCGTGACTACCTTATCGGCTCGCGACTACCTTAACGGCTCGCCACTACCGTATGGGCTCGCGACTCCTTTAACGGCTCGTCCCTACCTTGAAGGCTCGTGACTACCTTGACAGCTCGCGACTACGTTAATAGCTCGCGACTACCTTGACAGCTCGTGACTACCTTATCGGCTCACGACTACTTTGTCGGCTCGCGACTACGTTATCGGCTCGCGACTACCTTATCGGCTCGCGACTACCTTAGGGGATCGCGACTTTCTTATCGGTTCGCGCCTACCTTAACGGCTCGTGACTACCTTATCGGCTCGCGACTACCTTGAAGTCAGAATATATAATTCTGAATTTAAAGTCATTTAAATTTTAGTTCTATCAAGTATTGACTCACATTCAAATTTTAATATCAAAACAAATTTGATCTGTTAGTCTTCTACAATTTTAATTTAAAAAAAAAATTTATAAAAAAAACTTTCAGAATTAAATCAATGTTTACAATAAGCACCGCGCTTATATTTAATAGACGTATATAATCAAAACTCAATATACAATGTCAAATAGAATAAATAAATTAACGAATATAAAAAAAGTCATTTAAAATCAATAAATAAATAAAATAGAAATAAAATAGAAAGGCTTTTTACTTGATAGAAGAAATATAACAAAATTTGAATATCAAAACAAATTGAAATATGTTTATCTTCTATAATTTTAATTTCCAAAAGAATTTTTTTTTTATTCAAATTTTATTCAATTTGTTTTGATATTCAAATTTTTTCAATAAATAAATATTTGAATGAGACAAAATTATGTTTCTGATCTTACCATAATGAAACCAAATCCTTTTCAAAAACATATTATAGAACACAACTTAAGGATTTCTCAAAAAATATAATTTATTTGAAATATTTAATATATTTAAATATTCTAATAAGTTAATTTAAAAATCTCTCAAAACATGCACTATATCTTCAAAAAACAATTAGAATTCGGATAATCTCTTCATCGGTCCTAGATAATATTCAAAATATCAAAATCAACTAACAATCAGTATATCTTACCTTAGAGTGTAACCGGAGCTTGTTTAAAACAGACTAACTTTAAAAATCCAGATAGTATCACTATATTCGTCACAAAATCACAGAAAACTGTAAGGTATGCGACTCCTTTAACGGCTCGTGCCTATCTAGAAGGCTCGTGACTACCTTGACAGCTCGCGACTACCTCAACAGCTCGCGGCTACCTTAACAGCTCGCGGCTACCTTGAGAGCTCGTGGCTACCTTAACAGCTCGGGGCTACCTTAACGGCTCGCGACTACTTTAACGGCTCGTGCCTACCTTAACGGCTCGCGGCTACCTTAACGTTTCGCAGCTACTTTAACGGCTCACCCGTTTTTTTTTTTTTACTTTTTTTAGATCACCTTTTTATAATTTTTTTTGTTCATTTTTAGGTGAAGAAATTGAAGCAAGGGCGGGTAAACGGAAGTTGAAGAAATTCACCAGGCACCTTTTAGGGCTCTTTTTCATTATTTTTAGGTCACTTCTTTTCATAATTTTTTTTTAGTCACTTTTGTAACTTTTTTTTGGAAATTTTTTTAACTTTTTTTGTCATTTGTTTCAGGTCACTTTTTTTCGGTAATTATTTCCACTTTGTTGTTACTTTCTTTAGGTCACTTCTTTTATTATTATTTTTTTTTTACTTTTTTTTGGGTCAATATTTTCAGGTAATTTTTTTCACTTTTTTTATTATTATTTTTAGTTCATTTTTTTAGGTAAAGAAATTCAAGCAAGCGCGGGTAAACGGAAGAATGCATTGTTGAATCGTGTATCGTTCCATTTTCAGTAACGGCGTAGTTTTTACTTGTCAAATGTCAAAATATGATAGCTTCATAAGTGACAGCTGCCCAGATAATGGGCCATTCAAAATGAAACCTCTTATTGGAGAACCCTTCACTTGAATTGTAGCCACCTGTACTCTAAATATAAAAAAACGGATACATAATTTATTGAAATAACCCTGTACCATTCAAAAACGTTGCTTGCGTTCGCGACAAAATTATAGAACCAAATGAGGGGTTTAGAAATTTAGGGCAAATTCCGCATTTTGAGAACGGTGCCCTCAACCTAGACCTATTCTGATCGATATTTCAGCAATACGTCTAAATTGCCTTACGAAATCATACCCAAACTTACACATCGATCCGATATAATTAATCGATTGGATTGTAAAATTCAAGAAGTGACCAGACACAGACCCCCTGAGGCGAAGATACTTATGAATAATAATGTTGTAAACAACGATATGGCAATAAATTCAGCATTTCTAACAGTCATTCTTCAGGTGAATACTAGATGCTTATTTGTTTTTATAGTGTTGTTGTTCTTTAAGAACCTGCAGCAATATAGTGATCGTAAAAGAATATGAACATTGAATCTATGAGAAATGTAAATATTTTTACGAAAAACCATTGAATGTAATTATCAAATTAATCAATAACATTCACGTTGGAGTTCTTCCAAACACCAAGTCAAGGTTTACTAGGAATATACCATAGCAGTATTGACTTTCTACCAAATATTGACTTACTACCAAAACACTTCAATTAAATTATTCTAACTCTCGATTTCCAAAGACTTGCCTCGTGAATCGTAAAAATATTTCAGCTGCATGATTAATAAATTTATTATCTGGAATACATAATAAGCTGATCATTTCTGTTTTATTTTGGATACTTTAAAGCTTACTTCGAGTTTATTCATTCCAGTTTTTAGCTTATTTGGTGTGGTGGAGATTTAATTACAGATTGCGCATGCCTCGTGTTAATTGAAGTACCATTTCTGTTCAGTAGTATTTACTTTCATAATGGAAAGACTTAGCCCGGCAAAGCGTCTACAAATTGTTCAACTTTATTACGAAAATGGGCGTTCTACGAGGAATGTGTATCGGGCGCTTAGAGCAACTTATGGTCTACCGAACGCACAATTAGCTCTACCATCCGTAAGTTTGAGACCCAATTTTCATTATTGGATAATACTTGACCAAATAGACCACACCCAGCACGTAGTGAAGAAAATATAGGGGCGGTAGCAGAGAATGTACGCGAAGTGTCGATTCGTCGCCGTTCTCAACAGCTTGGCCAGTCATATTCAACAACTTGGCTTATTTTACGTAGGGATCTTTCCTTAAAAGCTTACAAAATTCAACAAGCGCAAGAACTGAAGCCGACCGACCTTCCGAATCGTTTTCGTTTTAGTCGTTGGGGTCTTGACAAGCTTGCCCGATACACATTCCTCGTAGAACGCCCATTTTCGTAATAAAGTTGAACAATTTGTAAACGCTGTGCTGGGCTAAGTCTTTCAATTATGAATTGTCAAACACTACTGAACAGAAATGGCACTTCAGTTAACACGAGCCATGCGCAATCTGCAATTAAATCCCCACCACAAAAAGTACTTCTGAATTAATCACCCTTTACATACTTATATTATTTTTGTTAAAACATTTGAATTAACACATTTCATGTCGGGATGTAAAAAAGTTATTTCCGAGACATTGAAAAATACTTTATATTGAATATATATAAGGTTACCAATTTGATTGTTTTGTATATAGTTTCGATATATATTGTAGAAGTCAGAATATATAATTCTGAATTTAAAGTCATTTAAATTTTAGTTCTATCAAGTATTGACTCACATTCAAATTTTAATATCAAAACAAATTTGATCTGTTAGTCTTCTACAATTTTAATTTTAAAAAAAATTTTATAAAAAAAACTTTTAGAATTAAATTAATGTTTACAATAAGCACCGCACTTATATTTAATAGACGTATATAATCAAAACTCAATATACAATGTCGAATAGAATAAATAAACCAACAAATATAAAAAAAAGTAATTTAAAATCAATAAATAAATATTTGAATGAGACAAAATTATGTTTCTGATCTTACCATAATGAAACCAATTCCTTTTCAAAAACATATTATAAAACACAACTTAAGGATTTGTCAAAAAATATAATTTATTTGAAATATTTAATATATTTAAATATTCAAATAAGTTAATTTTAAAATCTCTCAGAACATGCACTATATCTTCAAAAAACAATTAGGATTCGGATAATCTCTTCATCGGCCCTAGATTATATTCAAAATATCAAAATGAACTAACAATCAGTATATCTTACCTTAGAGTGTAACCGGAGCTTGTTTAAAACAGACTAACTTTAAAAATCCAGATAGTATCACTACGTTCGTCACAAAATCACAGAAAACTGTAAGGTATTATAAGGTTTTCTTTAAACCATTGACATTCCATAATGTGATTTATTCAAGCCTAAATATAATTATATATTATGTATCTAACTATCTGGATTTTTAAAGTTAGTCTGTTTTAAACAAGCTCCGGTTACACTGTAAGGTAAGATATACTGATTGTTAGTTGATTTTGATATTTTAAATATAATCTAGGGCCGATGAAGAGATTATCCGAATTCTAATTGTTTTTTGAAGATATAGTGCATGTTTTGAGAGATTTTTGAATTAACTTATTTGAATATTTAAATATATTAAATATTTCAAATAAATTATATTTTTTGGTTATTTGTTGTTTTATTTATTCTATTTGACATTGTACATTAAGTTTTGATTATAAACGACTATTAAATATAAGCGATGCTTATTGTAGACATTAATTTAATTCTAAAAGTTTTTTGAATGAAAATTTTTTTGAAATTAAAATTGTAGAAGACTAACAGATAAAACCTGTTTTGATATTCAAATTTGGTTATATTTCTTTTATCAAGTAAAATGCCTTTTTCTATTTTAGAACATTCAAATTGATTCGTACCATCATGAGAGGACATTTTAATAATGTCACATTCCATACATCCACATATTTTTCCAATAAAAAAAAGCATTTCGTTAATACTTCACACACAGCTTGTTGTTATTCCATTTCAACATATCTCTGTCCTTTTCGAAAAACCCTGTACGTTCTTTCACGAACCGCCACTGTCAACGACGTCCCAGATAATGATTAAAAAAATCTAATTCGGTCCTGAAGATGAGAAGTTTCTCATATTTTAAAAGCGGAACACATAAATTTTCCTTTCGAAATGGTCCCATAACTTTTCCTTTCGAAATGAGCCCATTTTCCTTTAAATTCCGTTTCATATCAGAATATTGATAATGCTTCAAGTTATCAATCACCTTGTAGTTTTTACTTCATGTTTATTAAAGTTGTTAGGTGAATTTACAGTTCGCCGAATAGTTATTGATAATCAAAGCTGAAGAAAGAAGTACAGTAGCTGACCTATTTCTTACGATGATGTTTTTGATCGATATGTGAAGCTAAAGGGTGCATTTAAAATTTTCGATTTTCATTTTTTATTAGAAAGGCTGAACCTCGAGGTATACGAATCAAAAACAATATCATTTAAATGACCGTCACGACTGGCTACAGTATCCCATCCGATAAAACTGATTCTTCAGTACATCGTCGATTGTTTGGGGATAAATCTCATGATTTCGTGTTTCAAGGCATCAATCGTTTCTGGATAATTAGCGTAACACTTATCCTTAAGGGATCCCCACCAAAAATAGTCCTCCAAGGTGAAAATTGTGGAGAACCAACAAGATTTTGAATTCATGAAAGGGCTGACATGATACGGGGATTAATTCAGCGCGAGGTTCAATCCCCCTAAATTAATTTGTTTATTCTAATCTCCAGACCAGTTAATGTTAAACTTAAGAATTTACTTTCGAGGCACGCACGAACGGCGGCTTCATGAAAGGAAATTCTTTTACTCTGGCCTATATATTGTAATAACAAACTACAGATTAAAAAGTTTGTAAGAGCTGATTGTACAAGACGTAAATATATTCCTTCAGATGAGTTAATGAACGGAAAGTTTCGGCTGAAAACGCTGACGTCGGAATTAATACGTGTGGCTCGACAAAGAGCCGAAATTTCGAAAAGTGCTTAGTTGCAATTTTGAGCGGGTGAACAAACTAAAAATTTAGAAGGAAAAAACCAACTGCCTCGAGGTGTTAAAAGGGTCAAAAGAGAGTTTGTCGGGGAGTCTTGACACGCCAGAACTAGTAAGATTATCGAGAAAAGATCGTGGTGCGAGCTTCGAATTGGTCATTATATATTGAGTTTTGATTATATACGTCTATTAAATGTAAGCGGTGCTTGTTAGACATAAATTTATTTCTAAAAGTTTTTTGAATAAAATTTTTTTTGAAGTTAAAATTGTAGAAGATAAACATATTTCAATTTGTTTTAATATTCAAATTTTGAATTAATAAAACTCATCATATCAGGTGTTGAATGTTGAAAAGCAGTGGCGTAGATGCACCACGTTCCGGAAGGTCGGTTGAAGCTGACAAAGACACGATAAAGGCATTAGTTGATTCAAATTGGCGAATAACAACACGTGAAATCGCCGAGAGGTTAAATTTATCGATTTGAAGTGTTCATGACCACTTAAAAGACCTGGGTTTAACCTCAAAGCTCGATATATGGGTTTCCCATGTTCTCATGGACAGAAATTTGTGTCGTCGCGTTGACGTCTGTGATTCGCTTCTAAAAGGTCCTGATAATGATTCATTTTCGAAGCGCATCATTACTGGGGACGAAAAAAGGGTTGTATATAACAATGTCGAACGCAAGAAATCTTGGAGCAAAAAATATGAACCGGATAAAAGCATTTCTAAAGCCAATATACATCAAAAAAGTGTGATGCTGTCTGTTTGGTGGGATTTTAAAGGAATCTTTTTTTTTTTAGCTTTACCGGTTAACATAACAATTAGTTCGAAAGTCTACGGTTATCAAATGGACAAACTGAATGATATACTTCAACAGAAAAGGCCAGAATTAATCAACAGAAAAAGTGTAGTGTTCCACCAAGATAATGCGAGACCTCATGCAAGTTTGGTCACTCGCCAAAAGCTTTTACAGCTTGAATGGGGTACACTGCCACATCCAACATATTCTCCAGATTTGGCGCCTTCGAATTATTATTTATATCAGTCATTGCAAATTTTTTTGGGCGGTAAAACCTTTACTTCAAATTAAGAGGTGAAAAATCACGTGAATCAGTTTTTTTGCCAGTAAAATTTCATGAAATAATAAGAAGTGATTTTTTTACTTGATAGAAGGATTATTACAAGCTTTGAATATCAAAATTATGTGGTTTTTTGATTTAATTTGTTAGTCTTCTATAATTTTAATTTCAAAAAAATATTTTTAAACTTTTAGAATTAAATCAATTTCTTATAAATACAGATTATATTTAATAGACGTATAAAAAACTCATTATATAATATCAAATAGAATAAATAACCCAACAACAAATATAAATTGTCAATTGAAATTAATGAATAAATATTTGAAGGAGACAAAATTTTGTTTCTGAACTTTCAATTATGAAAACTAAATCCTTTTCAGAAATACAAAACATAATTTTAATAACTTCTCCAAAACTAATTTATTTGAAATATTTGATATCTTTAAATATTTAAATAAGTTACTTCAAAAACTCTTAAAACATGTATCACATTCTCAAAAACAATTAGAATTCAGATAAGGTCAGTTCAGTTTTACATTTGAAAGATAAAATCAAATAAAAATAAGTAAATATAAATAAATGAACTGACCTTATCTGAATTCTAATTGTTTTTGAGGATGAGCTACATGTTTTTAAGAGTTTTTGAAGTAACTTATTTAAATATTTAAACATATTAAATATTTCAAATAAATTAGTTTTGGAGAAGTTCTTAAAATTATGTTGTGTATTTTTGAAAAAGATTTAGTTCTCATAAATATAAGACCAGAAACTAAACATTTTGTTTTGTTACAGGCAAAACATACGTACCATGCCTGTCTGACGAGTTCAGGTGAGCATGTTTGGAACGAAACATTCAATATTACTTATTTTTTAATTTTAATTAACAATTAATTTTTGTTGGGTTTTTTTATTCCATTTGATACTGTATAATCAATTTTGATTTTATACGTCTATTCAATATAAGCAGTGCTTATTATAAGACATTAATTTAATTGTAAAAGTTTTTTAAAAAATTTTTTTCAAATTAAAAGTGTAGAAGACTAACAAATTAAACGTTTCGATATTCAAAGTTTATTCAAAAATTTTATAGGCGAAAGATGGCAAAAGGTGTAGGACCAGAATGGCCAATATATATTTCAATAAAATATTTATTCATTATACGGAAATTGTCTTCCGTTTAAAAAAAAAACACTAAATTACTTTCCGAACAACCCAATACAACCATTTTCTCACAATGAAGCTTCAATTTCCGACAAAAAACGGCACGCATTTATTCATACTCCCAATACAACTCTGTTATAATTCAAAAAAATATTTCCTGGCCTCCGATTTCCATGAAAACCGAGTTCATCGGTTTGCGTCAAAAATTTCTCACCACTTATCGTCAGGACCTAAATTTGTTCGTCCCGTGTAAGCGAACAGTGCAAAACAGCAACAATCCCACCTCCGCTTGCCGATTATTTAAAAGGTGTTCACTCAGAAATGATATCAAATTTAGACTTACGGTTCGCAACACAGCTCTTAGACTATTTTCGAATAGATCTTTATTTTTTACCAAACTCGACTAGTAACACAGTAATCTTAGACGAAGTTATTTTCGGCAACTTAACGGGAAAGATTTGCGCTACTTGTTATATTGTGATTATTTTCGAACGATAAATATCTCGAACAAAATGGAAACCGAAGATATTTTGAATACAAACGAGTCTATAACGTCCGTTATTTTGGACTGGGATGGATTTGTGCATGGTGAAAAAAGTAGCTATAAGCCAGATGTCCAAAGCATTTTCAAAGGATTTGGGAGATTTTTCTACATGGTTAATCCAGAAAAAACTACCTTCGAGACGATGGAAGAGGTTCCTAATTACTTCGCCGAAGTGAGTAAAATTACCTAAATTCGAGGAAATATAATTTTACAATGAAAATTATTAAAATACATAAACAATGGAAACTAACTGGGGCTCAAACATATTTGATTTGAAACGTTTGAATAATTTATCAGAGTAATCATGAACAATCAATAATTTAAATTTGAAGAAATATAATTTTCTGTTGAAACCAAAATATTAAAAAAATACCTAATGAAAAAAATAAACATTATGTTCATTTATTCACTTAAGTTTTTTTATTGGAAACTAACTAGGGCTCAAACAAGTCTGAATTGATTAAAACTGTTTAAATACTTCGAAAAACTAATAATGAAAAATTAATCTGGAATAATGTCCCTGAAATCAATTTTGAATTTTTGGTACCCACTTAGTTCCACTTAACTAATAAACAAATATAACAACTTAAAATTCTATATAAGCGACAGTTATTATGAATTATAATCATAATTTGAATTAATATATTATTTCATGAAAAAATTCCATTAAAATTGCAGCAGATATTCAGTTAAAAATTTTTTTCATTCCTAACAATTATTTCAAATGCGGTTAATTTTTTCAACACTTCTAAAGTATTAACTCGGTTATGAGCCAAAACTAATTATTAGTCAACATGACTAAACAAATATCAAAATATTTATATAAGAATCTATGAACCTGCAGCTAACATATCCAAAGTTACTCAAACAAATGAGTCTTTAACGTTCGTTATTTTGGACTGTGATATATTAGTGCATAATGAAAAAAATTACTATGCGTTCAAAGCCTAAATTCGGGGAAATATTAATTTTAAATGGAATTAAAATACATAAACCTATTGTTCGTTAATTTCCTACATTTTTTTATAATGGGGTTCAAACAACATTTGATATAAAACATTTAAATAATTTATAATAGTAATGAAAAATTAAAGTAAAAGTACACTCGCTGATAATAGCCTAAATTTGATGAAATATTAATTTTCTATCGAAAACAAAATATTAAAAAAAATTATAATGAAAAAAAATAACAAAATTTTAATATCAAAACAGATTAAATCTGTCTACCTTCAACAATTTTAATTTCGAAAAAATTTTCATTCAAAAACTTTTACAATTAAATCAATAACAATAATATTTATTGTTGGTTGATTTTCATTTTTTAAATATGATTTAGGACCGTGGAAGAATTTATCGGAATTCTAATTGTTTTTTGAAGATATAATGCATGTTTTGAGAGATTTTTGAATTAACTTATTTAAATATATTAAATATTTAAAATAAATTATATTTTCTGAGAAGTCCTTAAATTATGTTTTGTACTTTTGAAAAGGAATTGGTGTTCATAATGGTAAGATCAGAAACAAAATTTTATCTCCTTCAAATATTTATTTATTAATTTTAATTGACAATTTATATATGTTGGTTTATTTATTCCATTTGATATTGTATATTGAGTTTTGATTTTATAAGCCTATTAAATATAAGCCGTGCTTATAAGACATTAATTTAATTCTAAAAGTATTATAGAATAAAATTTTTTTTGAAATTAAAATTGTAGAAGACTGACAGATTAAATCTGTTTTGATATTCGAATTTTGTTATATCCCTTCTATGAAGTAAAAAACCTTTTCCTTTTTTATGAAAATAAATAAATTCATTCAATCATTAAAGTTTTTGTAATGAATACTAGTTCAGGCTCAAACACGTCTGAATTGATTCGAACTTTTTGAATATTTGGAAAAACAAATAATGAAGAATTAAAGTATTTGGAACAATAGATAGAATCAATATTGAATTTCTAATTTCAAAGTCTACTGAGCTGATAAACAAACATATAACTACTTGAAATTCTATGCAAGCGACAGTTATCATAAATTATAATCAAAATTAGAATTGATACATTATCTCATGAAAAAATTGCATTGAAATTGCAGCAAATATTCAGCTACAGTATTTTGTTTTTTTAAATTTATGTCAGTTATTCCGAATACTGTCAATTATTTTTAATAATTATACAATAAACTCAGTGATGATTCAAAAATAATTAAATTTCAACATGACTCAACAAAAATCAATACATTTAATTAGGGGTCGTAGAACTTGCAGCTAATATATTCAAATGATTTCCTTACTCAGACAAGCTCTAGAGTATATTATTAACATTGAAAGATCTTTACAGAATTCGTTATTTTATATTAAAAGCAAATATTGTAGAAAAATTTATGTTTAAATAGTTCAAAAAACTAGTGATGAGGAATTAATTTATTTGGAATAATAGCTCGAAATCTATGATAAATTTTGAATTTCTAGAGTCCCCCTTCCGTTCCAAAGTCTACTTAAGTGGTAAAAAAATATTAAACATTAACATTCTATACAAAAAAATTTTTAAATTAAAATTCCAGCAAATATTTTATTTAAATGTAGTTTTTTAACCTTTCCAAAAATATTCAACAATTGAAGTCATATCATTTGAAACTTCATAATATAATAATTCCTAGAAAGATCAAATATTCAACAAATATCCGTTCGGATATAATATTTGTTAACGTTCATTTCATTAACAATAATCGGTAAATTAGTGATGTTGACCCTTTCGCTAGTGGATTCAATTTTTGCTTAGTATCTTATCGCAAGTTGGACGACAAATAATTTTAATTGTAACGTAAACAGAAAAGTCTTGTTATCAAATATGCACAATATGCGGATTATTTAAATATCTGAAGAAAGGTAAATAAAGGTAAGCGAATCGTAATATTGAAGGTTTGATGTTTAATATAGGATATCAAAAAAAAATTGAAAATCAAAACAGATTTAATCTGTCGGTCTTCCACAATTTCAATTTCAAAATTATTTTTCAAAAATCTTACTTTTATTTTTTAAATATCATTTAGGACGGATGAAGACTTTATCGAAATTCTGATTGTTTTTTGAAGATATAATGCATGTTTCGAGAGATTTTTTAATTAAATTATTTAAATATATTGAATATTTCAAATGAATTATATTTTCTGAGGAGCCCTTAAATTATGTTTTGTATTTCTGAAAAGGAATTAGTTTTCATAATTGTAAGATGACGAAACAAAAAAATTTGTCTCCTTTAAATATTTATTCATTAATTTCAACTGACAAATTTATATTCGTTGGTTTATTTATTCCATTTGATAATTGTATATTGAGTTTTGATTTTATACGTCTTTTGAATATACGCTGTGCTTATAAGACATTAAATCAATTCTAAAAGATTTTTGAATAAATTTTTTTTTGAAATTAAAGTTGAAGAAGCCTGACAGATTAAATCTGTTTTGATATTCAAATTTTGTTATATACCTTCTATCAAGTAAAAAGCCTTTTCCTGTTATTTTATTTTAAATAACCCATTTCTCCATGAACTACCTCTCTTTATTATCAAAATGATAAAAAATAAGAGAAAAATTTATAGACAGTACCGCCGCAACCCTAAACCTAACTTCAAAACTCAACTCAATAAATACAATACTGCTATACATAGACTGATCCTTCAGTATAGAGTACATACCTGGAATTATTATTATTATTATTATTATTATTATTATTATCCTGATACTCCTAGATCTTCTGTGAAGATCCCTCAGAAGCTTTTTCAGCTTGTACGAGTTAGGAGTTCAGTTGTGTTCTGTGTAGGCTTTGTTACTGCGATCTTGCGCCACTTTAGGTCACAGCACTGTTAATTTTTGACCCAACAGTGAAATGGTGGCAGATACCCGTCCAACTAGAAAATTTCTTTTCTACCTGAATAGGATTCGAACCCTGGACCTCCCGGTCACGAGTCCGATGCTCTCCCGCTGAGCTATCCACACTCATAATAAAACTTGTAATTCGATCAATGAATCCAAAGGGAAGAGTTTTTATCAACAAATCAAGAAACTGTCTAGATATTAGGAATACAAATAAGTTTCCGCCGTTTTATTGTAGATGGCGCGGCACGGAGTTTCGGTTAGCTTTCGCAGATGATAACCGGCTTAAAAAATAGTTTGGACATTCAAGAACAACATAACCTATTAATATCATTGATTTTATATTGGTAAAATATAATTTTTATAAGTTGAAAATGTCAAAATTTGAGCCAAGTAAGCGTCATTTGCGGGAAATATTAGTTTACTTCTTTAATTTAAAGAAATCTGCTGTTGAGGCGCATCAATTGCTCGTAGAAGCATATGGTGAGGGTGCTTTGAGTGAGAGAACGTGTCGAGAGTGGTTTCAAAAGTTTAAAAGCGGTGATTTCGACGTAGAAGACAAAGATCGCAGTGGAAGGCCAAAAATTTACGAGGATGCAGAATTGGAGGAATTATTGGAGGAAGATTCATCTCAAACACAAAGAGAACTTGCTCTAACATTAGAAGTCACTCAGCAAGCAGTCTCACATCGTTTAAAATCATTAGGACAATCTCACATCGTTCTTTTATAATAAATATTTAATTTGTGTTAACAAACGGCGGAAACTTATTTGTACTCCTAATATAATTTTTTTGCAACCAATTGTAATTGTTTTAAACTAAAGGGCTGAAATACTTAGGAATGGCCTTAAATACAGTTATTTATTTTTTATTTATTTATTTTAAATATTAAGACTATCCGATTGTCAAAAATCATTAAATGTGTATAACATTCTACTGCGCGAGTCTACTGTATATGTCTTTAAAATTATACAGTATTATCCAGGGCATGTTTAAAATTTAATTCTGAATGTTTTCAGGAGATTTACTCAGATTAATATATAAATTGTCGAAAAAAAATTCAAGATGATTGCTTTGTACTAAATTCACAGTATTTTCAATATTTTCCAGTCATGGCCTTATTTCCTGACGTTCATAATAGTTGAGAACATAGTTTTGTGGCTGGAAAAGAGACCAACGATGAGGTTCAACGACGGTATCAACAGCTTGTCCCACGGCCTTGCCCATGAATGTTCCAAGTGAGTGACCTATCTACAACCATGTTTATTTTCTTGAACCTGACTTGATTCCCGATATGGTTTAATTAATAGATTCATCCGTCGTTTTTTTGCAATAAAATTTCTTCCATATTTAGAACTGAATGCTTTTAGACAAACCGGAATAATGAGAAAAAACACGTTTATAGGACGAGAACCGTCTTCATCAAAACTTTCAAAACACCAATAGTGTCGATTAAAAAAATCATGAATGTGTCAGATGTTGCGCGCTCAAACGGTAGTATAGTTAAATAAAATTCATTAATATGTAATATCGGTGGTTTTTTTAGAGTGATAGAACTTTAAATTTCAATAAAACACATTTAAATTAAGATTGAAGCCAATTTTTTTTATTCGAAAGATAATTTAATGACATTTATGTTTTAAAAATAATTTCCACCACGACTAGCTCTGAGGAACCGCATTCGACCAGACCAATTTTGGAACACTCTTTCGAGTAACTCAGGCCTTATTTCATCAATAACACGAGTTATGTTGGCTTCCAAAGCGTCTATTGTTCCTGGTTTATCAGCATAAATCAATGACTTAATATAACCCAAAGAAAATAATCCAGTGGAGTTATGTCGCATGTTCTTGGAGGCCAATTAATTGGAACATTTCTCGAAATAATGTTATCGCCAAATCTTTCTTTCAATAAATCAATTGTTACGGTAGCAGCATGAGGTGTAGCACCATCTTGTTGGAACCAAAACACTTCTGGGTCGATACCATTCAAATTTTGAAACAAATAATCGTTGATCATCGATCTGTAACGAGCACCATTCACTGTAACATTAGCTCCAGCATCGTTTTTAAAGAAATGCGGACCGATGATGCCTCCAGCGTGTAAAGCACACCAAACAGTGCATTTTTCAGGATGCAATGGAACCTGCAGAACTTCTTGAGGATTGTTTTCACTCCAAATACGGCAATTTTGCTTGTTTACATAGCCGTTCAATCAGAAATGATCTTCATCACTGAGCTATCCCGTACATTACGGAGTACTCTAAGATCTGGGGGTTTACGGAGTACTCTTAAAGATCTGGAATTATACGAAGTAATCTAAAGAGCGCTAACCTTTTTATCGTGATCGTCTAGTGGCGGGCGAATAGGACGTTACGTTGTGGAGGCAACCCAAATTACACCTAAACGAGAGCAAGGAAACAGTGACGGGAGGTTCAAATATTCGAAACACAGTAGTACCAGAATAATATATTTATATTAATAATGTTCAAAGCAACAACCCTCAATAAATGGAAACACATTCATCAGCCTGTGGTTAAATATACTCTACGCAGTGGTTTGCAAAGCGCCCCAGTGAAACCAATAGCGCCCCGGGTCTAAATGACTTATTACTACATATTGTTAGGTCGGTACTCGCTCAAATCAGATATCATTCTTATGCAGAGGAAAGGGTAAAGTTATGCAGGAAAAGGGGATACAGCCAGCATGCGCACCTTCAACTGTACTTCCGGTAATCAGTGCTGAACCTTCCATTACAAGGGGTAAGTTTAAATGGACTGTAAGGTAAGGGTAATTGTGGCATGCCCAGGAGATCTCCTTGAAGAGAGGATCTAACATAATTCGAGTCGACCAGAGAAGTTACTATCAAATGGACTATATCTGGCCTTCTCGGGGTGACAAGGCCCAGGAAGGCTCAGATATTACTGAAGAACGAACCGAACACTACCTAAAGGGTCACTTAAACTAATCCCTGGGGATATCACAATACCTCGGAACAATTCTCTAGCAATCACTCACACATTCTCATAGTAGCGTTGGATATCTGGAGTTATTTACTTTCTCTATACGATATGTCGTCCCCTACCAGGACTACTCTGCGGTTTACCCTAAAGAACGCCACTGGTTCACAAGGAATACAATCTTTCAAGGTAAGCGGGCACATGCATATGACAAATATGTAACATGGACTGACTAGGACATTATAAAATAGCTACAGTACCTAATCACCTAGGCGTGTTAATGGACATTACAATAAGAACAAAGAAAAAGGTAGCCAGGGGATCACACAAGAGTACATGCAAAGCAGTTACATACCAAGCACCGCAATTATTGAGAACAGATAATACAACTATTAGCAAGTATTACGCAGATAAAGAACCATTATTTACATATATACAGCAAAAGCAATCGGACACCGAAAGAAAGTATACAATACAAACAGAAAACTTGTGAGGGTGGCTTTAGTTATGTACAAAGGCAATGAAATTTAGTTAAAACATTCCAGTCGGATTAAATAACAGTGAAGCAAAAAATCCAAGAATGAAAAGCGAAGTACAATGAACGAGCGTGCAGTCATTAATTTCACATTAACTCAATGGTGGTATTCAAAAATGTAAAGCATGCAATTAATCACAAGCATTTAAAAGAAGTTTACTTACAAAGAGTTACCAAGGGGGCCTGTTATAATTACTATTACCTCGAATATGTTACTAAATTGCTCAGGAGGTTTATTTCCAAGAACCTTCCTCTCGAATGAATTCAAATACAATGGGGACGCTAAAAGGACATTGTCCTCCTTTGTTATTCTCACTAATCACGTACGTGTCAAGTTACAGCGCCACAGAGTATTTTGACACATAAATAACGCAGGTAAATACAATGACATAATGGTGGAATTTATATAATCTATGAGGGATTCTGTGACTCGTATGATCCTTAGAGGATTCGGATCCCTTCATCAATGAACACAATTTTACGATAAAAAAGTAGATCAACTTCAAGGTGTTCTAGGGCCCAATCAGCAAACAAACGACGCTAATTATGGTGGCTTTAGTTCTTGAACCTGTTGGATCTTGTATGGGTGTAGACAAATGTGGATCATTATTAAAACTATGACTTACAGCAGCGATATTTGCTTCTGTACGTACAGTTCTTTGTCTTGTCGTTGTTGTTGCATCCAGTAGAGAAAATGTTGTCCGAAATCTATCGATAGTTCGACGAATAAGCTTGCTCTGATGGACGATTATGTAAACCATAAATTTCACGAAGTGCTCTATAAGTTTGGCGAAGAGAACACTGATTTTGAAAATAAATTTCAACAATTTGTAAACGTTGTTGCGGCGTGAGTCTTTCCATGATTATTTGTCAATGCTTACTGAACAGAAATGTCAAAACAACATGGCTTCTACCTTCTGTCAAATCACAGTTATCCCTATCGAAAGTTCTATCACTCTTAAAAAACACACGATACATAGTACAAGTGAAAGTTTAATTATAACAATAAAATATATGGAAAGAGTCCATTCAAAATGGACATTTAACTCAACCAAAATTCGCATAGAGCTGAAAATTAAATAAACCATCACAAATGAAATGTCGAATATCCCCTTGCGGCCAAAAACATTTGCCAAGTGCATTAGACGCTCGTATATGCCAAAGAACTCGTCTGCCCACTGCAAAAAAATTTTCGAAACTGATGATATATACTAAGTTATTTCGTTTGTCGTTCAAATATAAGCAGATATACGACACTCCACACTCGAACAATGACGCAGCTGGCAGATGTTACTCAAGGTTACGGACGAAGGGATTAGGGACTGACAGTATAGTCTTATACTTTAAAATACTCATTCAATTTGTACAAGTTTTTGTGTGTGAGTAACACAAACTAAATAGAGCCTACATATAAGTGCATGTTATGTAGAATACTAATTTTTTAACTTTTAAAACCACGTTATCTCACGAATGATGACTCGTTCGAAAAAAAGTATCTGAATAATTTTTGTAGAGAATTGTATATTCCACAACTTTTCTTTGAACTGTCTTTACGATAAAACTTACCGTTTCATAGAAAATGTAAAAAACCTGAATCGGCTTTGACCTTGGATATATTCTTTTGCAGAAGTAGAATCCAAGGGGATTTTCGACATTTCAGTATTCTTTGTTATGGTTTATTCAACTTCTTTACCAATTTCCAGCTTTATGCGAAGATGTTTTTGTCTATTTTGACTGGACTATCAGCTATCGGCACAAACATTGCTTAATGTTTCCTATTTTTCAGGTTGGCCTTTAGAGTTGTAGAAAGTTATTGCTACATTTCGATTTACACCAAATTCAAAATAATTGATTTAGCGTGGGACGATAGGTTGATGTGGTATCTAGCCGCCTTGGCGATGGATTTTTTTTATTACTGGGGACATAGGGCGAGTCATGGTAAGTAAAAAATACAGCTTAGTTAATACCTTTTCTCGTGCAAATTGTAAAAAGAAATAATAAATATACGAGGGATATTCAGAAAGTATGTATATACGCAAAATAGCTTTGTCGTGTTTGTCGGCGTATTGTGACTGTTTTTCTTGAAATGCTTGGCTCAAATGCATCAATTGTCGCAGGTAGACCCCTCCTGTGATCCTTTCGTTCAATTTTAGCAGCTCATAATACACATCATCCAGCTGGTCCCACCGTAATCTTGCCGTGAATATTCAGCATGGCAGTTGACGATGAGGCATCCATGTGTCCCGACGTTTTGGATTTTCGTAATGGACCCACTTTTCATCGCCAGTCACAGTTCCATTGCTTTTAAACGATGGCAAATGGCTGGTTGAGTGACTCAAAGTGTTTTTGCGAGTTCCTCTTGCGTTTGTGATGGATCTTCATCGAACCTTGCTTCTAATTCTTCGTCCTTAAACTTTGGTGGCGCTCTGGATCGTTCTTCGTCTTCCAAATCAAAATGGCCACTTTTAAATCTCGGGCAAACCACTTCTGACACGTTCTTTCAGTTAGGGCATGGTCACATAAACATCCACTGAAATACGATGACTTTCGGCAGCCTTCATCTTCATATTGAAGTAATAAAGTAAAACTCCCCACACACAAAAACTATTTTATTTATTTTAATTAGACTTCAGCGAAAAGACAGAAACTGAAAATAAAACCTAAAGATGACACTTCAAAATGAAGGCGTTGCCAGATGAAACAATGGAAGAACTAACTAGTAGCGACATCTGTTATCAAAACCGCACGAACTTATTTCTACTTCTAACATTTCATTAACCTACAGGTATCACTATACATAAAACTACCAACCTCTTCTTCAAACAAAATATGTCAGCTTATAATAGTTTAATCCATAGATTATTAAAAGTGTTGTTGAAAAAAATCATAATCAACATACTCGGACCATATGAAGGAACTTGGATAATTTCAACAATTAGTATGAAATTGTATAAATCGGAAGTAAAGAATCTTATACTAGATTTCAAATTTCAGAAGTACACATTCTGTGGGCACAACATCAAGTCCATCACAGTTCTGAAGATTTCAACACAGCTGTTGGTCTCAGGCAATCTGTATTTCAAGGGTTCAGTTTTGTAAGTATGATATTAAATGATACTAGCTTAGTCCATTGCTCAATATGATCCATTGATAAAATTTTTCTGATAGTTCAATGAGTAGGTAGGTCAAATGAACCGATATAACATTACAGCAAGGAGGCGTGTCCATTCTACGAAGTTTGTATTAAATTGAGAATTTTGCTCGTCCGTAGCAAATAAACAGAAAATCGTACAGGAGTGAAAATTTTTTTATGTGTTAAACCGGTCTTCCGAGATTCGACCAGTACTCGAACTTTTTTTGCAGGTCTTGCCGAAAAAAAGTCTTTCGACTAACAAAAGAGTATTTTTGAGGTTAATCTTCTGTGATCTATATTTAAGGTCGATTACTGCTTTAATTATTTGTATAGGATATACATTTTTGCTTATTTATATTTTAATTTTAATTGACAGTTTATATTCGTTGGTTTTTCTTAATTCCGTTTGATATTGTATGATGAATTTTGACGTCTATTAAATATGAGCAGTGCTTATAAAGACATTAATTTAATTCTTAAAGTTTCTTCAAAGAATTTTTTGAAATTAAAATTGTAGAAGACAACAGATTAAATCTGTTTTGATTTTCAAATTTTGTAATAATCCTTCTATCAAGTAAAAAACCGTTCCTTCTTATTTTACTTACTACTTAGTATACGACTCTCCTCATACCCTTGAAATATTCGTCAGTATTTTCATAATTTATATTATAAGATGTACCCAGTTAATGGTATATATATCGGGTTCAAAACGTCTTTTGACGTTGTCCGAATTCTGTCTCTGCGAGATATTCCTAAGGATGTCCTGAAAACGTCCATTTACACTACTTTCAATTTTCTCCTGTAGTTTTCTGTTAATGTTACAGTCTGTAAAAACCAAGTAGCTGAATGAATTCGTTAATATTTTACACAATATTCAAGCTTTTATATAATTAACTAATTTCAGCTTTTCTATCTTCCCATGGCACTAGTGATACCACCGTCTCTCTTTATAACACATCAGCATTTCAATTTGCTGTACCAATTCTGGGTCCATACGGAGGTCGTTGATACCCTTGGCCCATTGGAATATATTTTTAATACCCCTCAACATCACAGGGTACATCATGGTGAGTTGTTTACAAGAATGTACCAGCAATATTAGAGAAACTGTATATTAATTGTTGGAAAAACACTGAAATATTTAATTCCACAGGAAGCAACATATGGTGTTTAGATAAAAACTATGGAGGTGTTCTTATCATTTGGGACAGAATCTTCGGCACTTTCGGTAGCGACAAAAAGGACGAAGAAATCATTTATGGACTCGTTGTGAATAAGCCATCTTTTAATCCGTTACGTCTCCAGGTGAGCTTTGAACTATTTAAGTGACTTGCACTCTTCAATTCGATCCAATTACATTCCTAGAAACACATGATTCTAGGAGGCATTGGTTGTTATCATAGACTTATTATCCTAATACTCCTATGGTTGTTATCAAAACAAACTTGAGAGAGATCAGACGAAAGAAGAGGTTTTGTTTGTTTTAGTTTAGAATTTAGACCACAGAGTATTCGGGAGCATACAATATTCATGTCTTGTGCGTTAAAGTAAACATGTTTAAATCATAACAATTGAAGAGTATATCATAATAAATAATGAAATTATAGTGAACTGTTCCGTTCTTTACGAAGTACTCTAAGAACGCTAACATTTTCGTGATCATCTAGTGGTGCGAGATTAGGAAGTTACTTTGTATAGGCAACCCAAATTACACCTAACGAGAGCAAGGAAACAGTCACGGGTAGTTCAAATATTCAAAACACAGTAACGTTAGAATGATATATTTATACTAGTAATATTGAAAAGCAACAACCCTCAATGAACGAGAACAAACATTTATGAGTCTGCTGGTACTTTTAGTCTACTCAGTGGTTCGTGAAGTTACAGAGTGAACCCAATAGCGCTCCAGCTTTAAGTAACTTATCTCTACATATTGTTAGGTCGGTAACATTCTCGCATAGGATATCATTCTTATACAGCGGAAGGGATTTACAGCCAGCGTGCACCTTCAGCCATAACTTCCTGTGACCAGTGCAGAACCACTGTTACAAGGCCTGAGGACTGAATGGTGGATAAGGTAATATGCCCAGGAGATCACTATGAAGAAGAGATCTAACAAAACTCGAGTCAACCGAAAACGTAACTATCAAGAGGACTGTATCTGGACTCCTCGGGGTGGCCAAGGCCCAGGAAGGCTCAGATATTATTAAAGAACAATCCAAACAGTACACTAATATACGACATGTCCTTTACCAAGACTACTCAATGATTCACCCTAAAGAACGCCACCGGTTCACAAAGAATACAATTTCTCAAAGTAAGCGGGTGCTTGCATATGGCAAACATGTCTTACAAACTGACTGGGACATTATAAAATAGATATAGTATCCCATCACCTGGGCGTGTTAATGAAAGTTACAATAAAAGAAAACAAAGAAATAGCTAACCTTACTTATTATAAGAGTACATGCAAATCATGTTACATATCAGGCACTGTGAGTACCATGAACAGCACAAATAAAGAACCACTTTTAATAAATACAACAAACAACCAGGCACAGAGAATGTATTGAGCTATCCCGTACATTACGGAGTACTCTAATATCTGGACTTTTACGAAGTAATCTAAATAGCGCTAACGTTTTTATCGTGATGGTCTAGTGGCGGGCGAATAGGACTTTACATTGTGTAGGCAACCCAAATTACACCTAACGAGAGCAAGGAAACAGTGACGGGAGGTTCAAATATTCAAACACAATAATACCAGAATAATAGATTTTTATTAATAATGTTCAAAAGCAACAACCCTCAATAAATGGAAACACATTCATCAGCCTGTGGTTAAATCTACTCTACGCAGTGGTTCGCAAAGCGCCCCAGTGAAACCAATAGCGCCTCGGGACTAAATGACTTATTACTACATATTCTTAGGTCGGTATTCGCTCAAATCAGATACCATTCTTATGTAGGGTAAAGTTATGCAGGAAATGGGGATACAGCCGCCTGCACCTTCAACTGCACTTCCGGTAATCA
The DNA here is from genome assembly GCA_034642435.1 of Megalocaria dilatata. Taxonomy (NCBI): domain Eukaryota; kingdom Metazoa; phylum Arthropoda; class Insecta; order Coleoptera; family Coccinellidae; genus Megalocaria; species Megalocaria dilatata. Next base: position 47,555,984 of record CM067861.1, read on the forward strand.
GTGCTGAACCTCAATTACAAGGGGTAAGTTTAACGGACAGTAAGGTAAGGGTAACTGTGGTATGCCCAGGGGATCTCCTTGAAGAGGGGATCTAACATAATTCAAGTCGACCGGAAAAGTTACTATCAAAATGGACTATATCAAGCCATCTCGGGGTGACAAAGGCGCAGGAAGACTTAACTCTTACTGAGGAACGGACCGAACACTACCAGAAGGGGTACGCAAACTAATCCCTGGAAATATCACAGTACCCGGAACAAATATCTAGCAATCACTCACACATGCTCACAATAACGTTGGATATCTGGAGCTATTTACTGTCTCTATACGATATGTCGTCCTCTACCAGGACTACCCAGCAATTTACCCTAAAGAACGCCACTGGTTCACATGGAATACAATCTCTCAAAGTAAACGGGCACATGCATATGACAAATATGTAACACAAACTGACTAGGACATAATAAAATAGATACAGTACCCCATCACCTAGGCGTGTTAATGGACGTTACAATAAGAACAAACAAAGAAATGGGTATCCAGGGGATCAAACAAGAGTACATACAAATTAGTTACATATCAAGCACCGCAATTAGTAAGAAAAGATAATACAAATCCCTATTAGCAAGTATTACGCAGATAAAGAACCACTATTTACAAATACAGCAAAAAGCAATCAGGCACCGAGAGAAAGTATACAATACAAACAGATAACTTGTGAGGGTCGCTTTAGTTATGTACGAAGGCAATGCAATTTAGTTAAAAACATTCCAGTCGGATTAAATAACAGTTAAGCAAAAATACAAGAATGAGAAGCGAAGTAAAATGAACGAGAGTGCAATCATTAATTTCACATTAACACAAAGGTGGTATTCAAAAATGTAAAGCATGCAATTAATCAGAAGCATTTAAAAGAAGTTTGCTTACTAAGAGTTACCAAGGGACACTGTTATAAATACTATTATCTCGAGTAGACTACTAAGTTGTTCAGGAGGTTTATTTCCAAGAACCATCCTCTCGAATGAATTAAAATACAATGGGGACGCTATAAGGACATTGTTCTCCTTTGTTATTGTCACTAATCACTTACTTGTCAAGTTACCGCAACACAGAGTATTTTGACACAGAAATAACGCGGGTAAATACAATGACATAATGGTGGAATTTATAAAATCTATGAGGGACTCTGTGACTCGTATGATCCTTAGAGGATCCGGATCTCTTCAATAGTTTGCCTATAATTCCCCAATAGATGCATCGATATAGCTAAAAATTAAATATGATTGTGCAATATCTCTCAATTAGTAATTAAAAATCAGATCCTAAGTTTCATGCACTGGTTGAATTAAATAATTTCGGCCCAATTGATAATCATTTTTGTATTTCAGACTTTCTACACCGCTTATGTTCTACAAAGATTCAAGCAAATGGATACTTGGAAGAATAAACTTTGCGCATTGTTTTTTGGTCCCAGTTGGCGACCAGGAAGTCCCAGACTAGGATTGGATGAAGAAAAAATCAAGGTAAATATTGTTTCGATTGAACGTGATGACAATGTTAATTGGGAAATGGGATAAAAGGAGTAATTCTGGAAGGGAAACAAAGCTTCCATTTTCGAAAAAAAAGCATGAACTTATACTCCAAATATTTTCAATTTCAATGTTTATTCTTTTGTATATTTTATTATCAATAAGTTACGTATTTTAGGTTGGTCCAAGAGAAAAATATGACGTTAGGATACCCCAATGGTGCAACATTTACATTCTAGTGCACTTCTGCGTCCTTCTCTACGGATATCACGAAATCATCTCTTTTTACCCGGTAAGTCAATCGTTAAAATTTATTCTGTTAACCTCCTACAGTTTAAAAATTAGTAAAAATCTGTAGGAGGCTACCAGAATGAATCTGTATGATATTAGGAGTACAAATAAGTTTCCGCCGTTTTATTGTAGATGGCGCGGCACGGAGTTTCGGTTAGCTTTCGCAGATGATAACTGGCTTAAAAAAATAGTTTGGACATTCAAGAACAACATAACTTATTAATATCATTGATTTTATATTGGTAAAATATAATTTTTATAAGTTGAAAATGTCAAAATTTGAGCCAAGTAAGCGTCATTTGCGGGAAATATTAGTTTACTTCTTTAATTTAAAGAAATCTGCTGCTGAGGCGCATCAATTGCTCGTAGAAGCAGTGGAAGGCCAAAAATTTAATAAATATTTGATAGATTCGGTCTTTACTTGGTGGAAACTCATTTTAATTGAAAAAATGTATATGAGACAGAAATTTATTTCCACAAAAATGTTTGTACTACTACAACAATTGTTTCACCACGATGTGGCTTAAATTACTGTCTCATATACATTTTTTTAACAAAAATTTAATATTTGAAATTTTGCAATGATCCCTCTATCAAGTAAAAACCTCTTTTTATCTCTATATACAATAGTTGAGAAACAATTTGTTTTATTCAGTTTGAAAATCTAGTAAACACTTCGAAATTCCAGTCTTGTAGCTTTAGTAAATAAAAAGTGATAGAGAAGTAAGGAATTTCTTATTGTATTCCATTTTAAAATGAACTATCACAAGTAACGGACCACTCCATCCAATACTGTAGTTGATATGAGACGTTCTACTTACTTTTTTTTGCAGCAACTTTCGGCAACTTTTATCTTCACATCCATTGTGTTGATCTTCACAACTTTAACTTCAATAGGAATGCTCTTCGATGACCATCCTTACGCATGCAGTCTGGAAGTCGTACGTTGTCTGTCTTTAGTTTTAGCGATACAGAAAGTGCAATTCCCCACCTTCGATGAAAATTTCTTATTGGCCATGGAAGTTTTATTCTCATTATCAGGCGTTTTCTGGTTCTTGAAAACTGTTAACGTACTTCAAGTAGTACCTTATGAGAAGCAGGAAAAGGCTGATTGAGACCAAGGAGACTGATAATAGCTCAAGTATTTATTTATAATAATATTTATATGCAGGTTTTACTGCAGCGTCCTATTTTCCGTGGTGCCTAATGAGAATCCTGAAAATTTCAACAAGAAATTTTGATTGAAGCTTTGCCAGTCTGTGATTTTATAATAAATTAATATTTATAACAAACATAACCGATATTAATGTAAGTCGTCACTATTAATGTTTATGCACTGTTCATTATTCAGTCTATCTGTGATTCAAAGTTTTTGCTGTACTTGACGTTTTTTGGTTCAGCAATGAATCCTTACGTCTACTTTTTTATGACGACTACACTTTCCTATTTTGAAACATCTTGAAGCGGCATGTCGTAATGGCTTAAAGGACCGGAAGTGCTTCCGATCTAGTGGAGACCACCCCTGGGCTAAAGTAATTCATACACATAAAAAAAGTAAATATTTTTATTGACTGAGAATTAAGAGAAACTAAATATTTTTCTTGGTTGAATATGAAGGAACCAATGATATTTTTTGTGTAAGAAATATAAAAACGATGAAATATACAAGATATTCCACGTGAGATGATAATTGCTTAGTATAACCATTACAGCATTCCGTGAATAACTCTGTGTCTTATATGAACTACAAGTTCATCTAATTCAATAGCAAATTAAGAGTACTTATGTTGGGTTGTACCAACTATTAATTTATTTATTTATTTAATTTAAAATGGTATGATAAGCTTACCGTCATAAATAATGAATAAATCAGGAAAATGTCCTCTTGTTTCTGTAAGATTTCAGATATGCCACTATTTAAAACACTATTCGTCTACATGTACGTTCAAATCAAATGATTTTAAAATATGTTGAATTACGAAATAAAATGAAACCTGAAGATTTTCCTGTTACTTATTTCATTTAAAATATAAATCATTGATATTTCACTTGTATAGGCATGGACTACACTGAAATGTATGAATTATAGTGTTTTAAATAAATTATAATTAGTATCAGTAGTTTTCATTATACTGAAGATACCCGCAATCTCTAAGGATCAAACGAGTGAGAGAAGCACTCATAGATTGCACAGACTACGTTGCGGTATTCACACACTTACCCGCCCACGTCTATGTCAAACATTCTATGGCACTGGAACATGATGCATGCGCTCTGTGACAATAACAAAGAAGATGGGCGGACGCTCTGGCGTCCTTTTTCTAGTTTTTAGCTAGTAGAGAAGGAGGTTCTTTCAAATAAACCTCCTGAGCGACTGTAACTATACGTACTTGAGATAGCTTACATATAGTAGACCCCCTAGATTGCTCTTGTAGGAGGGTGGTTCAAATATGATCAAGACAAATACTCTAACACGTTTATTTATTATCGAAAAATTTTCCTACCAGTTGGTACCACTGTCCTTAATTACTATGCCAATCTTGAGCGGGATCTGTCAACTATTGTGTTTGCAACAGCTGATTAAGTCAGTTGATGTCAGAGTGCGTGCCGATTTTTACTATGGGTGATTACGTTGAGCAAAGAATTTGTTTAAAGTTTTGTGTTGCAAATGAATTTTCGTGTGCCGATGCATTGAAAATGTTGCAAAAGGCCTTTGGTGATAATGCTCTATCGAAAACTCGTGCATATCAGTGGTACAGAGCCTTCAAGGACGGTCGTGAAGTGGTCGCCCATCGACGGCTTCGATCGAAGATAACGTCGATAAAATTAAGGAAAGGGTGCTGGAAAACCGTCGTACCAGCTTGAGAGAGATAACACATGATCTTAAGATATCCCACGAGTCCGCACGTACGATTTTGATTGATATTTTGGGCATGAGAAAGGTGGCCGCACGACTCGTACCGAAAGACCTGAATTTTCTTCAAAAACATCATCGCGAACAGGTTGCTTCAGACATGCTGGATCGCTGTAATTCCGATTCTACATTCATGGAACGCATTATAACTGGTGATGAGACCTGGGTCTACGAGTACGATATGCAAACAAGCCAGCAATCATCGGAATGGGTGGCAAAAAATGAGCCGAAACCGAAAAAACCACGCCAAAGCCGCTCGAAAATGAAGGTGATGCTCATTGTTTTCTTCGATATCCGTGGCGTGGTGCACTACGAATTCGTTCCAGAGGGTCAGACGGTAAACAAGGAGTATTACCAAGGCGTTATGAAACGTTAGCGTGAGCGTATCCGTAAGAAGCGGCCAAATTTGTGGGCGAACAACTCATGGATTTTGCATGACGATAACGCGCCTTCTCACCGAGCTACGATTGTGACTGACTTTCTCGCCAAAAACTCAACAAACGTGCTTCAGCAACCACCGTATTCGCCGGATTTGGCTCCCTGCGACTTTTTCCTCTTCCCAAAACTAAAATTGCCCCTTCGTGGCACCCGTTTTGAGTCGATTGAAGCCATAAAACAAAATTCGGCGCGAGAGCTAAAGTCCATCCCGGAAAGCGCCTATAAAAAATGTTTCGATAATTGGAAGTGCCGTTGGCATAGATGTATTGGAGCAAATGGAGCCTATTTTGAAGGCGACCCAATAAATTTTGACGATTAAATGTAAAAATGTTGTTTTAATTGAAAATTCCCGGTACTTTCTTGACAGAGTAGTATATTCATATCACATTAAGGAACTTTAAATTTTGTATATATTAATAATAACATTCCCATTTTCTATATATTTTTCTACTTTTATCGGTAATAATATTATTGAAACTTACTCTAGTGTTAGATAGTAAATTGAATATTTTTTCTAAATGTATATATGTAATTTGTAAGAAAAATTACTTGTGGTAAATTAAACGAGTGAATTGTTTGTCAGGGAGTTGCGTCTTTTCATTTTGTGGAATTGTGAGATCAGGCTCACGACCCAGTTAAACCGACTGGGTTCGGGCATCTTAAAATATAATTGTAGCTGAATTGTTACATGAATTTTCTTCAAAAGAGAAAGGATCAGATAAGATGATGAAACTAAGATCAGAGGATTCTTGGGATAGCAAACCCCTCAAAATTTTACGTTTGTCATCTACTGATGACGGAACTTCAATTCCTCTCATCGCAATCTCATAAGCAAGTTCATTTTGCTTTAGAAAGTGTGGATTAATCGCCATTATGCCAAAAATGGAGAAAAATTTTAATGACTCTATATATTACGGAAAAGAAAAAATGAAAAATGACACCCGTTTGAAAAATCTTGCAAACAATGACCCAAAGAAACTTACTACCCGAAACGAGCTCCTTGGTTGACCAGGAACCGGAAAGAGTGAGATCAAGTTTATTTGAAATCCAAAAAAGGAATTCAAGAGCCCCACGTTGGGCGCCAAAATTCATGTAACAATTCAGCTACAATTATATTTTAAGATGCCCGAGCCCAATTTTTCTTCATTTTTTGTAAAACACTTATTGTAATGTTCGATCAACGCTACCTCACGTTCCGCTACATCGTTAACCACAGTCAATTTATGACTGTGTGACTTTCTCGCCAAAAACTCAACAAACGTGCTTCAGCAACCGCCGGATTTAGCTCCCTGCGACTTTTTCCTCTTCCCAAAACTAAAATTGCCCCTTCGTGGCACCCGTTTTGAGTCGATTGAAGCCATAAAACAAAATTCGGCGCGAGAGCTAAAGTCCATCCCGGAAAGCGCCTATAAAAAACGTTTCGATAATTGGAAGTGCCGTTGGCATAGATGTATTGGAGCAAATGGAGCCTATTTTGAAGGCGACCCAATAAATTTTGACGATTAAATGTAAAAATGTTGTTTTAATTGAAAATTCCCGGTACTTTCTTGACAGAGTAGTATGTAATATATGTGCAGTATTCATATGCAAGTTAAATTTGAGAAATTGTATTTCTTGTGAACCAGTATATCTTTTTGTGTGAATCTTTGAGTAAAGGACAACATATTGTATGTAGACAGTCAATACTCCAGATATCCAACACTGCTGTGCGAAAGCTGTGAGTGAATGATCATTGTATTACAGTTGCTTCAGTATTAGTTTGTGTGATTCTTCGGGTAGATATCATATGGATATCTGAGGTTCCTTGGCCGACGAGGCCAAATACTTGATAGTTTTGTTTTCAGTTGACTCAAGTCAACAGGCAATTTGCAACACAAAAGTTCCTAAGGAGTAGAAATTGAATTGAAAACAAATCCAAGACTCTGGAAAACTTAAATATTTAATAATAAACCAATATACACTAAAATAATATAATAGTATGAAAATCATGACCGAATAATTGCATTAAGAAATATATACATTTAAACCTCATTCCCTCCACTAAGCAGTCGTCAAAAATTCCAGTGAAGCTTTTGAAATACTCCTCAATTAGGTTTGATTGATAGGTACATTTTGCCTTTCAACATTTGCTTAACTGGATTAATCCGCTTCAAAATTTGAGTCATTATATTCACCAGCTGTTCACTGGACAATCCTGTCTTTTTCGACTTGAACTTCTGCAGTAACTCGGTTGTTGTCATGGGTTTTCTCATCAGATACTTCTTCACTGTTTCTTCTGTTATTCCCGATTCACTGAAAAGTAAACATTGAATAAGTTTTCTTGATTGTTTCGGTCTTTACTTGACGGAAATTCATCGTATATGAGTGAAAACACTTTATTTCGAATCTTACCTTGAGCCAGGTATTAAATTGAGATCAAGCTTCATTTTTTTGTTAGAAGGACCTGCCAGAGCATCATTTATTATCTTCCGCTTATTATCAGTCGGAGTCGCAGACCTCGAACTATTTTCACTACGAGAAAACATATAATTAATCAACAATCGATTTATCAGCTGCACATAAACTTTTCTCGGACATGCAGGAATCAAATATAAACCTACCTATTAGCTTCGTCTTTCTTCATTTTCTTTTCACCTGGTTTCTTCTTAGACTCGTCCTCCGAGCTGCTATCCGAACTAAAGTCACTCAAGCTTTCTGAAAATTAATTAAGTAATCATATCAATATATTTTTGAAATAAAAACTATTTCAAACAAAATCTTCAAATATAATCTTAATATATATAAATCTCGTGTCACAATGTTTGTCCTCAATGGACTCCTAAACCACTTAACCGATTATAATAAAATTCACACACCATGTGCAGTTCGATCCAACTTGAGAGATAGGATAGTTTAAATCTCAAATTATAGTCGCAATTTTAATTTATTGCTAATTATTTGTCTGTTATTATTTGACAGTCACAATTATCTGTCAACTCCAAATGATTCTAACAGATGTCGATACCTTTCGACTGGGTTGAGTAAATAATCAATAGATGGCGCTGCTATGGTAAATCTACGAACGTGTCATATAAGCTACATTTTAACAGCATAATTACCACGTGTTGTTGACGCTATAAAATTAATTAAATTTATTCTGTAGTGAACGAAATATCGTATAATTCAATTATTTCCACTTTTGGTGTTAGCATAGCCGCTCACGTGTTACTTAGACTGAAGTGTAAATTGAATTCATATTATAATGAAGATAATACAGTGAAATTAATCCTGTTTTTAACTTATTAAACAAAATAAGGAGATCACCATATTTTTTTACAAATACCATCATCCGTGTGAAAATGCATAGTGGACTCTCTTATTGTTCCTCTTAGATTGTTTACTATAATGTAATATAACAAAAACTTTAGCCACAGCAACGCGTGGCCGGGTCAGCTAGTATAACTATAAATGTGAAAGAGGCATTTGTCACATACAGTTTCAGAGTTTCGGTATCACCGGCTAGCTAGTTTTAAATGGGCGCCACCTTATTTAAACAGGGTGTCAAGGTAACATAGTGAACTCAGGTTGTAGAAGATTTAAAATTCAAAGAAGAAAATATGACCACTTGAATGATTAATTAAAATATTACAAACTGTAAACATTAAAAGGGGAACAGGAAATGATTGTGTGCTTTTTAAAGCAGGCTAGGCTTTAATATAAGATGATATTTTATTACTTCAAATCAGATGATCTATTAAAAATGTACAGTAAGCAAATAATGAAAAATAAAAGATCCCAGATATCAATTCACATAAATTTGAAGTGTATTCGAAGTTAATCACTTTTCAGCGAATAACGAGAGATGTATTAGGAGTACAAATAAGTTTCCGTCGTTTTATTGTAGATGGCGCGGCACGGAGTTTCGGTTAGCTTTCGCAGATGATAACCGGCTTAAAAAATAGTTTGGACATTCAAGAACAACATAACCTATTAATATCATTGATTTTATATCGGTAAAATATAATTTTTATAAGTTGAAAATGTCAAAATTTGAGCCAAGTAAGCGTCATTTGCGGGAAATATTAGTTTACTTCTTTAATTTAAAGAAATCTGCTGATGAGGCGCATCAATTGCTCGTAGAAGCATATGGTGAGGGTGCTTTGAGTGAGAAAACGTGTCGAGAGTGGTTTCAAAAGTAAAAACGGTGATTTCGACGTAGAAGACAAAAAAATCGCAGTGGAAGGCCAAAAATTTACGAGGATGCAGAATTGAAGGAATTATTGGAGGAAGATTCATCTCAAACACAAAAAGAACTTGCTCTAACATTAGAAGTCACTCAGCAAGCAGTCTCACATCGTTTAAAATCATTAGGAATGATTCATAAACAAGGAAATTGGGTTCCGTACGAATTAAAGCCGAGAGATATTGAACAATGCTCGTCCACATGTTACGGCTCCCATGAAAAAGTACTTGGAAACACTTGATTGGGAAGTGTTACCCCACCCGCCGTATTTACCAGACATTGCACCGTCCGATTATCACCTGTTCCAGTCCATGGCACATGCTCTGACGGCGCAGCGGTTCACATCTTATGAGGATACCAAAAATTGGGTTGATTCGTGGATAGCCTCAAAAGACAAGTAGTTCTTCAGACGTGGGATTCGAATGCTGCCTGAGAGATGGGAAAAAGTGGTTGCAAGTGATGGGCAATATTTTAAATAAATTTATATTACTGTTCTTCTATAATAAATATTTAATTTGTGTTAAAAAACGGCGGAAACTTATTTGTACTCCTAATAATATTGAGAATATTCCGTGGAAAATGCCGGGACATTGAATTTCTCCATTTGACCGGGCAAGAAGATTGCGCAATGTTTGAATATTCCACGGACTTCAGTAAGGCGCGTTGTCCGGAGACTGGTGCCTGGTCAACCCAGAGTAACATCAGCAAGGGAAGACCATTATATGGCAAATTTTACTCGAAGGAATCGAACGGTATCTGTAACAGCCCTTCGAAGTACCCCTTTTTTATCCTTATTATCGTTGAAAGAACAATGTCTGGTGCCATCTATGCCGAAAACATCATTGAACCAATCACTCTTCCTCCGCGCAACGAATTTGGGGATAATTTCATTTATCAGGATGATAACGCCCCACCCTACCGCACACGAAGGTTCAAAACATTCTTCAAGAGAACAATATCTAGAGAATGAACTGGCCAGCAAACTCACCAGACATGAATCCAATTGAGCACGTATGGGAGGGCAATATCCAATCGCCAAAACCGATCTTCAAACATAGATTGTTTATTTCTTGAGAAACCTAGGGGGCTAAGACTTTTGACCATGTGTGTATATAAGAACCTATGTAAGTGTTCACACAGTATCAGTTCAAATGCAGAACATGATTAAGCCACAGTGTGGCGAAACAATTGTCATTCGACAATAAAAAGTTTGTGGAAATTTAGTTGAATTTATTGCTAGTTGAAAATAAACTTCCATCAAAAACTCACCTTCTTTTTTTACATCTTTCTTGCTATCCTTTTTCACTTTTTTCTTATTTTTCTTTTTGTCCTTTTCCACAGCTTTCTCTTCAGTTTGATTATCCCCTTCCTTCTCTTTATCTTCATCCTCGTTGCTTGCCTCCTTATCTGATTTATCAGAATCTTCTTCTTCTTCATCTGAATTGAGCAGCTTCTTAAGACCTTTTTCTTCAGCAACACTGTCTAGATTTGTGTTTTCAGGTTCACTGTCTGTGCTGTCGCTAATGTAATCCAATTCTCTACCTTCTCCGTCCCCATCGTCAGAATCTTCAAAGGCTTCACCGTCAGAGTCCCTCTTCTTCTTTTTTTTCGGATTAACTATAAATAAGATAGTGATTTAATTATTGGTTGAAATAAACTAATGAAGGGTTTTCCATAAGAAGTTTCATTTTGAATGGCGTAGTTTTTACGTGTCAAATGTCAAAAATGACAGCTGCCTAGATATCTGGCTAATTAAAATGAAACCTCTTACTGGAAAACCCTTTAATTCCATATATAGTGAATCATAAGCATAGAAAATGGACCATGAGGTATTTCCCCAACTGTGAAGTGTGGGCGGAAAAGGAACCAAGTAAATCAGGTGGCCTTGGATTGAATTAATGTGATATTGACAGCAAAATCGCTGTGTCTCTTTCTAATTCAATTTTGAAATGCTTTATGTCTATGACCCTAATTAATTATATAATTAATTTGAGCAACGAGGAAAAGACCTACTTAAAAAATGCTCTTTTTGCAAGTTGAAAGGTTTTTTTTGGGCAGGGCCTGCAAAAATATTGCTGGTACAAGTCGAAAGACCCATCTAACTCTCGTCGTAAATTTCATACCGGTAAATTTTACCTACTGGCTCATTGAACATTGAATATTCTATCAAGAAAGTAGTGGGAAGTGATCATTTAAAAGACCTACTTAAACATAACCAGCACAATTATATTCCATTGTTGAAAAGATAGTTTTGTCGTAGGATCATTGCCCGATTGGTCAAAAAGTCAAATATTCCATGATAAAAAATTGTTTTCTGCCTAAGGCTCCATGTTCAAGAGGACACCAAGTAATTTTTCTGATTATCCTTTAATAGATCCGCACCTGTTCTTATCGTTTCATTGCTGCAACCAATACATTCAATAAAAATATAGCAACTTACTTTTTTTACCCTTTCCTCCCTTTTTCTTATTGTCTTTCTTGTTATCTTCTCCATCATCTTCTTTATTATCGTCCTCTTTGTCAGAAGAGTCTCCATCTGAACTGTTCATCCATTCATCCATTTCAGATATTTTCAGTTCTTTGGATTTACCACCAGTTTTTTTTCCTTTTTCTTTTCCCTCGTCCTCTATTTCTGCTTCATCGTCACCCTTCAGTCTTTTTCTCAACATCAAGGAAAAGAAGTTCAAATGCTTATTTCTTTTGCTATATTCTTCCTCAGCTTCTTCAGCTGTCAAAGACTTATACCTTTGTATAGGTTGAAATTTGTACCATTCCTGTAGAGGAAAAGCTTCGATGGCCCCGTCTTCAGCATGAGTGAAAACATAGTAGGCTGTATTTTCAGAAACTCCGCCCTCTCTGATACCTTTGAATTTTTTTACAGTACTGCCGCAAGTTTTTAGAATCCATGGTTGATCTTCTACTTTATATCTTTTTGATATTATTCCTAATTTTTTCCTTCTGGCCTCTTCTTTAGCCTCTCTTCCAAACTCAGAACCAGCTCCAAATCTTTAATAACAATACATCTTTAATAAAGTACCTAGATTGTTGAGAAAAATATACATGTATACCATAATTCATGTACAAAATTTTAGACATGCAGTAGTTTGGTTGCTTGATCAATAATTGTTATGGGTGATTGAGAAGTGAAGAAAAATAATTTGGTTTTGTATTCTTTCAATAAGCTGGTCACCAGTATGAATTCGGGTGCTTTCAATTCAAAGGATCTACTCCCAACAATGATTATTAATAATTAATACATTCCGTCAAGAAAGTACCGGGAATTATCGATTTAAATCTGGCGGGGCAATGAGGCAGATAAAATTTTTTTTTCCTAGGTTGGTACCACTGTCCTTAATTACTATGCCAAGCTTGAGCGGGATCTGTCAACTAGTGTGTTTGCAACAGCTGATTAAGTCAGTCAATGTCAGAGTGCGTGCCGATTTTTACTAGGGGTGATTAGGTTGAGCAAAGAATTTGTTTAAAGTTTTGTGTTGCAAATGAATTTTCGTGTGCCGATGCATTGAAAATGTTGCTAAAGGCCTTTGGTGATAATGCTCTATCGAAAACTCGTGCATATCACTGGTACAGAGCCTTCAAGGACGGTCGTGAAGTGGTCGCCCATCGACGGCTTCGATCGAAGATAACGTCGATAAAATTAAGGAAAGGGTGCTGGAAAACCGTCGTACCAGCTTGAGAGAGATAACACATGATCTTAAGATATCCCACGAGTCCGCACGTACGATTTTGATTGATATTTTGGGCATGAGAAAGGTGGCCGCACGACTCGTACCGAAAGACCTGAATTTTCTTCAAAAACGTCATCGCGAACAGGTTGCTTCAGACATGCTGGATCGCTGTAATTCCGATTCTACATTCATGGAACGCATTATAACTGGTGATGAGACCTGGGTCTACGAGTACGATATGCAAACAAGCCAGCAATCATCGGAATGGGTGGCAAAAAATGAGCCGAAACCGAAAAAACCGCGCCAAAGCCGCTCGAAAATGAAGGTGATGCTCATTGTTTTCTTCGATATCCGTGGCGTGGTGCACTACGAATTCGTTCCAGAGGGTCAGACGGTAAACAAGGAGTATTACCAAGGCGTTATGAAACGTTAGCGTGAGCGTATCCGTAAGAAGCGGCCAAATTTGTGGGCGAACAACTCATGGATTTTGCATGACGATAACGCGCCTTCTCACCGAGCTACGATTGTGACTGACTTTCTCGCCAAAAACTCAACAAACGTGCTTCAGCAACCACCGTATTCGCCGGATTTGGCTCCCTGCGACTTTTTCCTCTTCCCAAAACTAAAATTGCCCCTTCGTGGCACCCGTTTTGAGTCGATTGAAGCCATAAAACAAAATTCGGCGCGAGAGCTAAAGTCCATCCCGGAAAGCGCCTATAAAAAATGTTTCGATAATTGGAAGTGCTGTTGGCATAGATGTATTGGAGCAAATGGAGCCTATTTTGAAGGCGACCCAATAAATTTTGACGATTAAATGTAAAAATGTTGTTTTAATAGAAAATTCCCGGTACTTTCTTGACAGAGTAGTATATTAAATATAATAAACAGTAGTTTAAAATTTAGAATTTTACAAACCCAGAATTAAGAGGATAACAATTGAAAATAACACCTGCCTCCTCTGATAATTATTTAGAAAATTCAAATTTAAAGATCAGATTACTTTTATCTATGGTATATTTCTACATTTTATACTACATACAAATTTACTATTTAGAGGTTAGAAATCATAGAATTTGCATAAAACTATATAATAATTGTAAATAAAATAATAAGGGTATAGTTTCTGTTTCGTACCACAGTTAGTTTACCGTGCCTATTATTTCAGTATTTTAAAATAATAGACAATTGCAAATTAATCTCGATGATTTATTTCGATGGCTTATAGTGGACTGTATTTTTGTTTAGTTGACGATGAGTTTTACTTCAAGGGCACTTGCATGTAGTTATCTCGATGATGAACTAGCTTTGTTTATCCAATAAGATAAACCAACGAAAATGTTAAGGAATTAAAGTTAAACACTCGTATTATTGCATAATGTAGCTACTGCTACATGCGAATACTTCGATTATAACGAATAATAATGATTTTACAGTCTTTTCAAAGACTGAACGTTAGATGTGCTCGATGCACCCCTTCTAACAAAAAGAGGGAAATTAAAGTAATTGATTGGAAGTTCCATTTGGAGGTGGACTGAATGAACAAACCAAATCTTCTTATTGGTTACAGAAAAATCGTGAGAATAATGCAAGTAAAGAAGGATAGAGTCAGTTTGTAATTCCGAATGCTGCGTCATGTGAAATTAACAGGCATAAATATATCCAAATCTCTAATTGACTTTCCATGTTTTCTATATATATAATAATTAAAAAACCAATAATCTGAAGTGTCGAGTAAAAATAAACAGTTTGAAACAATCTTAAAACTGCTATATCGCATATCAACGTAAAAGACATAAGTATCGAATGACAAACTAATTTCGAATGACAAGGCCGTCTCTAATGAGAGGGAACAGTTTCAAGAGTTTGTTAAAATTGATATATAAACCAAATTCAAGTAAACCAAACATATCAAATTGTAATGAATGGTTGAATTGTGTCAATTTATATATAACCTCAAAAACAACTCAATTAATTTTAGTAACTTACTTTGGTTGTTCTTCATCGATTCCTTTGTATTCTCTCATATTGTTCTCTCGTTCCATTTTAACTTGTGACCATTTAGCTATATCAACTTCCAAATTTCCATTGAATCTCATCACATGATAACGTTTCTTTGAATTTTTGGGGACTCTGATAGAGTATTCCCTCACGCTTGGGGCCTAAAAAATTGTAAATCAGTCTACAACTTCATTAAAATTATTTTTTACTTACTGGTTGTGAAGACATCTTACAAATACGAGATTAGATGGTATTTTTAATTGACTCTGGAAGTGACACCAAATGAAAAATTTCTGTTAATTCAAATATTAAATGCATTAATGACCCAAAATAATGGAAAGCGTTCGTCACTATCTATGACTTTCTCTTCTATTTCATTCTCATATATGTCAATATCAGCCTCAACCTATCTCTTCCTGTCTAACCTATCAAGTCGGAAAAATTAATATTTTCAACGATTCGACAATACACTAGTTGAGTTATTGAGTTACCATATAAGACCTAATATATATATTATATTATAAATATTCTCAGAAAATACTCTTAACTTTATATCACTAGATGTGATTATTTGTACATAGAACCATAGAAAAACAAGCATATACTAATTTGGTAATCTGCGCATGGCACCATCGACTTATTATCCTTAATACGTCAATGCATAGAATCTACATGTTACACATGAACTAATATGCTGATTAATCAGCATATATAATAGTTGAGATCTAATTTGTTCATTCAGTTTGAAAATGTAGTAAACACTACGAAACTCGAGTCACTGTATATCAGTAATAATAAAAAAGTGATAGAAAACAAAGTAATGTAAAGTAAACTAGATGTGATTATTTGTACATAGAACCATAGATAAACAAGCATATACTAATTTGGTAATCTGCGCATGGCACCATAGACTTATTATCCTTAATACGTCTATGCATAGAATCTACATGTTACACATGAACTAATATGCTGATTAATCAGCATATATAATAGTTGAGATCTAATTTGTTCATTGAGTTTGAAAATTTAGTAAACACTACGAAACTCGAGTCACTGTATATCAGTAATAATAAAAAAGTGATAGAAAACAAAGTTATGTAAAGTAAACTAGATGTGATTATTTGTACACTAGCTTTTTACCCGCGGCTTCGCCCGCAGTGGAGTCATTAAATAAGTATGAAAGATAAAGGGTAAGGGTATAATAATAGTAAAACTTCATTACTGAAGTAGCTAAATTTGACGATTTTTTGACAAACAATTGTTTTATCTTTCGTAAAAAAATTTTTTTTTTTAAATATAAAGTACCCTATGTTACTTCTAATACCTTCAAGAGTATATGTACAAAGTTTCATGATGATCGGTTCAGTAGTTTTTGCGTGAAAGCGTAACAAACAAACTTACATTCGCATTTATAATATTATAGGGATTAGTAGGGATAGTAGGGAAGTAGGGATAGTAGGGAAGTTATAAATATAGTAGGGATAGAACCATAGATAAACAAGCATATACTAATTTGTTAATCTGCGCATGGCACCATAGACTTATTATCCTTAATACGTCTATGCATAGAATCTACATGGTACAAATGAACTAATATGCTGATTAATCAGCATATATAATAGTTGAGATCTAATTTGTTCATTCATTTTGAAAATTTAGTAAACACTACGAAACTCGAGTCACTGTATATCAGTAATAATAAAAAAGTGATAGAAAACAAAGTAATTTCTTATTTCATTAGCTATAGCTAGGTTCAATAGAACTAATTCCAGATGTGTTTTCGGGGAAATACATTCACATTATGTCACAGCTGATTGGAAATGTCACATTCCTTGTATTACTTCTTCATAATCATAACATTATTGAAATGATTTTTTTATGTAGTTGTAATGACAGTCTCCAAAATAACTCACTATTGTTAATAACTCTAAAAAAATAACTTTCTCTTTGAAGTATTTAAAAATAAATAATTCCCCTTGTGAGTATACATTCATAAACTTTATTTTTTGACCAAATAATGTTAGTATTAACGAAATTTAATATTGCAGATTATTATTATTATTGATATAAAATGATGAGTCCAGTTAAGAGTAAATCTCCTAAAAACTATATGACAGATGAAAAAGCCCTTAAAAAATTTGTGAGACAAATGATAAAGAATCATTATTTTGTTGGTTCCTACTTGGAGAAGAGGTATGTGTTGGAATTAGGCTGCTACAAAAAAATAGTTAAAATCTCAAATAAGGAAGAAATGTTCATTGAAAATCTGTCAATTATCAAGCAAAGACTTCAAAGTTTTTACGAAAACTCTAAATGGATTGGTATATCCAGCGAAGATATGCTAGGAGCCCCCGTAGGATTCAATATTTGGGTAGATATTGATGAGGAGATCTTGGGTGTTTATAGGTTTTGGGTGAGAGATGTTTTATTTTCTGAAAATCAAGTTGTCTTGAAACTTGAAATGATCCCTTATAAGGAAAAAAGTAGCTTTAGAGAAACTAGTTTCTCTAAATCACATTCTTATACTCTTGAGAATTCTGGAAGCTCATTGGAAGAATGTGAACAGCCAATTTTATCATGGGAGAATTTCAAAAATTCTATAATTTTTCTGTTTCTCCTAATTTTGACAGTAATCACTGGTGGATTACAAATTACAAAGTATTTACTAGACTACTTTTTGAAATTTTTGGAAGTTTCAACCCCTATTATTGTAGCATTTTTCAACACGATTTCAAAGATGTTTGGGTATTTATGTTTTCTGATAGCATTCATGTGGAAGGGTGATGGATCAAAATATCCAGACTTTAGGCAAACTCAAAGAATACATTATCGACCTGCATATCCTTATGAAAATAGATATAAATCACTTTTATATAAACCAAAAAGTTCTGTGGTTATTACCGAATTAGAGGAGTAATTTCTTATTGTTATTGGGGTTGACTTGTTTCAAATAATTGATTTAATATTCATGGATATTTTGATATTGTGGTAAAGTTGTGATAAAACATGCATTATATGTAATTGGTTACTGTGAATGTTATAATGTTTATAATGTAAGCAGAAAATATAAGTTATATTTGTAACATTATTTTTATAGAGTGATTTGAATCAAAATTTTGGAAAACATCTTACTGTAGTTTTGATTGTCATCAAGTGTTTTCTACTGAATTTAAAATTCACAAATTTTTTATATATACGGAAATATCTACTGCGTATTCTATGATGAATAAAGATTAAGAATTTGGGTAAAAAAACCTTTCATTCAAAATAAGAATTAAGTGTTTTAATCATAGATGATAATAAGTCTATGGTTTTAATTCATAAAATTCATTTTTATTTTTATTGACATAAGCTGCCTGTAAATTTTTGTTGGGATGTATTTACAGGGGGTTCCAATTAAACTGGATACCGGTATAAAAAGTGCATTTATTAAATTTGTTGATTATAACCTTGGAGCACCTTCAAAGTATTTTTCATTAGATGTCAATTCTTTTTCGCACTGTTTAAAGCATCTCTAGAATTCTTCAATTTCAATGTCACCCAGTGTTCTTAGAGAAGCTCATAATACCGCCTCCACATCATTTAAACGCTTCTACATTTTAAATGTCCTATTGTGTTGGGCTTTTTTTGTTAGAAATCTATTTGTATATTTAACTAATTATTTGATAGATTCGGTCTTTACTTGGTGGAAACTCATTTTATTTAAAAAAATTTATATGAGACAGTAATTTATTTCCACAAAAATGTTTGTACTACTACAACAATTGTTTCACCACGATGTGGCTTCTTCAGGTATTACATTGCACTGTACAGTACAATGTAATACCTGAAGAAGCCACATTGTGGAAATAAATTACTGTCTCATATACATTTTTTTAATTTAACTAATTGATACACATATTGTTTTGTTTTATTGTAGCTTCTTCCAATGCTATTAAACAAGTAGTCAAAAATTTGGCAATATATAAATGGATTCAGAATTTCAGATAAGGGCACAATAAAAGTTTTTATTACTTCTGTAATAACCACCAGATGCTACAAGAATGGCCCAATAGAGGTGAAGTTGATCATTACGTCTGGTTATTCAATAAATTACCAGAATTCTTTAATCAGTTTATTTCTAAACCTTTCTAAATAAGAAGTTCAGCTGCAGGCTGTTACTTTCTTTATTCAAAATCTTAAAACGCTCATCAAAATATTGCTTATCTGCTATTAGATGTTCTACATACGTAGAATCTAGTCTAACTTATTATTCAGGAAAGCCTATGGTACTTTATTCTAGTGTTAAACCACCCTCCGGTTTTTCTAATATAAGTTTAGAGGTAGGTACCACATGGTAACGGGTAAACTTTAATTTATTAATTTTAGTTTAAAGTTTTTCTAAAATTTTCCCACAGAATTATTGGTTTTGAAGGATATGTTAATGTCTATGCTATTAATATTATTATGTTTAAAATGTTTAATTGGATCAGTCTTAACTTGATGAAAATCCATATTAAATAAGGTTATTCTGTTTTTCACAAATTTTTATTGTTATTATATTACAACAATTGTTTCGCTCACACTCACATGCTAATTTTTATCAGCACTAAAACCCAAAATAAGGGGATCTCTGGAAATTCCAGTTCATCTGAATATATTTAACAGGGGTGAGTTATTTAGGTCTAACTGTTCGTTAAATAGTATTTATCTCTAGTGACTAATAGTTTTAAGGCATAACTTTTACTTTCTATATGAAAAATTTCAAAATTATGGTTGAAAGTATGTCTCGTTTCTAACAAATGTTTCGAATATGTGGAATTACTTTTGTTATCGAGGAAACTCTTCAGATATTCTCCAATTCTCTGTCAAAAGTTCTTCCTGTCTGTCCTATGTAAATTTTTTGGCAATCACTGCATCTTATCATCTTTTTGTGCAATGTCTTTATTATTTCTAATAAATTTACTGAGGTTTGAATAACTTTGGATTGAAGTTTCCAATCATATTTATTTTTGAGGTATGTAACTATTTTCTCCGAAATACCTATAAATATTGTATATTTCAAGGAAATATGTTTAAAATGTTTTGTATTCGGATATACCATATTTGAAGCTATTTTATTATTTTCATTTATCAACGACTCATCTATCAGTGTAGGATCGTAGTCATTATTAATACTTATTTGTTCAATAATGTTGAGCTCTAAAATATAATTTTCTCGATACATGGGAATGTTAACTAATCTGTAAATCATAGAACTAAAATACTGATAATTTTTGGTTAATAGGATGATTTGATTTATTTTATAATATCATCTGTATATGATGGTTTATAAAATATTGAAAATTCATGTGAATTATTGATTCTGGTAACTCTTAAATCAAGAAAATTAATACTGAAGCTCTCGAATGAATGTGGATGTTGCGAGGCAGCTTCCACCTCTTAGTTCGGGAGACGGCGTTACGTTTCCGAGCATGCGCATCTGAAACTCGTCAGACAGGCGTGATGCGCATGCTCTGCCTGTGACGCCGGTGATCATGCGTCCGCTTGGAACGCTGATCTTCAAACGCAGTGCCTTACTCTATTTGAACCTGGCAGGGACGGTTAGTCACGAATCTATTGACTGGTCCTCTATCAGTACGCCGGTCAAACTACGATAGAGCAAGGCAGGTTTCTGGACGAGGAGCGAAGAAGTTGTTCGCTACAATACAGTTATTATGTTCGGTTTCCTTGGTGAATAATTTTGAAGGATGTATTTCGTTGATAAACAGAAAGAATTCTTTTTAATAGTCTGTAGCTGTTAAACAACAGAAAATATTACAAAATTTGAATATCAAAACAGATTTAATGTGTCAGTCTCCTATAACTTTAATTTAAAAAAATTTTAGAATTAAATTAATGTCTTATAAGCGCAGCTTATATTTAATAGACATATGTAATCAAAACTCAATATATAATATCAAATGGAATAAATAACCCAACAAATATAAATCAATTAAAATTAATAAATAAATATTTGAAGGAGACAAAATGTTGTTTCTGATCTTACAATTATGAAAATTAAATCCTTTTCAAAAATACAAAACATTATTTTAAGAACTTCTCAAAAAGATAATTTATTTGAAATATTTAATATATTTAAATAAGTTACTTCAAAAACCTCTTAAAACATGTCTCAAATCCTACAAAAAACAATTATAATTCATATAAGGTGTTCATCGGTCCTACTTCACATTTAAAAACTAAAATCAATTGATATTATATGAGTTTTGACTTTATATGTCTACTTAATTTAAGCAGTTCTTATAAGACATTAATTTAATTCTAAAAATTTTTTAAATTAAAATTATAGGAGACTAACAGATTAAATTTGTTTTGATATTCAAATTTTGTAATATTCCTTCTATCAAGTAAAAATCTCTTATTATTTTAACAGAAAATATCTATACCAATATACAAAATATTTCATAAGGGGATTTTGCTGAATTTTATATTCAATATTGTTCATTAATATTTCTGCTAATAAAGGACTTTAGGATTTCCCATAATAAAACCTTTTTCGGATTTATATATTTTATTTTTAAATTGAAAATAATTTTGTGTATTGCAAACATTTGGGCATTCTAAAATATCTTATTTGATAATTGTATTATGTCTGTTTTTGATTAGTAGATTATCTACTAGTTCAATTGTTCCATTGGTGGAATACTCGAAAATAAATTTTGAACATCGAATGAAACGAATTTAGCATCATCTGGTAGGTTAATATTTTTTATCTTATTTATTTATTCATTTTCTTGATTTAACAGTTACCAGAATCAATAATTCACATGGTTTTTCAATATTTAATGAAACAACATACTGATGCTATTATACACAATAAATCAAATCATCCTATTAACCAAAATTTATCAGCATTTAATTGTATGATCCACAGATTAGTTAACATCCCCATGAATCGAGAAAATTATATTTTTGAACTCAACATCAATAAACAAATAGCTATTAATAATGACTACGATCATACCCCGATAGATAAATTGTTGATGAATAAAAGAGATAAAATAGTTTTAAATATGGTATATCCCAATACAAAAAAAAACTGAATACATTTCCTTAAAATATACTAAAATATTCTGAGAAAATTACTACATACCTCAGAAATAAATATGATTTAAGAACATCATTAAAAACTTGTTCAAACATTGGTTAAATTCATTAAAAATAATGAAGACGTGATTGCACAAAAGTTAACATGGGGCAGACTGGAAGAACTTTCTGAATAACAAAAGTAATTCCACATATTCAAACAATTTGTTAGAAACAGAACATACTTTCAACCGTAATTTTGAAATTTTACATATAGAAAGTAAAAGTTATGCCTTAAACCGAGTCACAAGAGATAAATAAATACAACAAAATCGAAATAGTACTCAACAATGAATGTGAATAACTCACCCTTGTTAAACATATTCAGATAATGGAATCAGATTTTGAAAACAAATTTAGTTATTCAAAATGTAAGATACCACCTACCAGAAAATGCTGCTGCGATAGTGAAACAATTATTGTAGTATATTAAACATAAAACTATGTGAAAAACAGAATAACCTTATTTAATATTATTATGTTACATAAGTTATAGAAGAGCGAGTAAAAAATAGTTTTCAATCATCCGGGGAATTTCAAAATGTCAATTAAAAGTATTGAGCAGTAGGCATTTGTTTGATCCATAGACTTATTATCCTAATACGTCTGTGGTTTGATCCTTTAAAAGAATATGTTTTTATTGTATCTACTGATCTCTAGGGTTTCCAAGGGATTAAGTGAATTATATAAATGACACAAAGTAATATAATGATCATTCGCATTTTAACTATCTGATCAATTAAAATTCTAAACAAGCAGGAAAATAATAGAAACAGAAAACAAGGAATTAATTGAACATATCAAAGTGAATTTTTTACCATTCAAAAAGATCTAGTGCACATCATATATCAGTCAAACGAGAATTCCTATAACTTGAATGAATAGCCATACAGACCCTTTTCATTTCAGGGAATGTCTTTTTTATTATAATTCATTTATTAGCAATAAGAATACACACATTCTATAAGCTAATTTGCTAACTATGGAGCTTGAGGCTCTTACATGACATCAATGATTTCCAGTGAAAAAACCCCTTCAACTATATCTCAAATTCACATTTTTTCTGAACTTAAATGTTTAGACTGGAATATAAACATTTAAGTAATATTTTACTTAAACTTTAAGGTTTACATAATAAGTGAGTATCAATATATTTTAATATCCACTTCGTTCATGAACTGTGCTTCTTATTTTAATTAATTATCTTAATAAGGTAACTTTGTTTTTTTGACTCCAACTATTTTTTGTAGTTTAAAATTGATAGCTGTTATGGTAAGCTTACAATCATTTATTAATTTAAAATCAGTGGTAATATTATAACTACTTTTTCAATTTGAATTTGATCAAGATGTTAGATAACAATGTTTTAACTTTTCTTACCATAATTTGATATGCAGAGAATGTTTGAAAAAATATTTTTTATTGATTCATTGTTGATGTAGACTTTCAGATATCATTATATATTTAATGCTGTCTATTTCGTTCATGAACTGTGCTTCTTATTTTAATTAATTGTCTTAATAAGGTAACTTTGCTTTTTCGACTCCAACTATTTTTTGCGATTTAAAATTGATAGCTGTTACGGTTAGCTTACAATCATTTATGAATTTAAAATCAGTGGTAACATTTGAACTACTTTTTCAATTTGAATTTGATCAAGATGTTAGATAACAATGTTTTAACTTTTCTAACCATAATTTGATATGCAGAGAATGTTTGAAAAAACATTTTTTATTGATTCATTGTTGATGTAGATTTTCAGATGTCATTATATATTTAATGCTGTCTATTTTACTTTTTTGTTGATGACCATGACATATTTTTCGACTGTGATAGTTAGATTACCGTTTTGCTCATCCAATCGGAGGCATTATTTGCAGTTGCATTAGTCAATATACCAATGTTTCTTCAATTTGCCAAAGATATCAAAGATCTTCCATGCAAACTTTCCTAATATTTCCTAAAAAATGTATTTTAAGAAATGTCCATCTGTTTTAAAGGGTAAATTCAAGAAACACTCTGTATAAGCTTTTTTATTTGGTTGAAATTATTTGTTCAATACCAAGATATTATACAAGATGTTATTTTATTTATTGTATGCTGCTTAAATATGTCTGCTATGTGGGTATGAGGCATTAAAAAAAAACACTTATATATAGAAAATATTTAATTTCATAAGAGAACTTTGAATATTATGAGAGATTGTAATTGAAAATATTGTAAAAATATGAACTTGAAATAATTACTGTGATGTGGTATTTTATAATTATGGGATAATAAAAAGTTTAAATTCAATCCACTTATTATTATGCACTTCATTCCAATGACTTGTTTCGTATAACAGCGTTTATGCACACACCTATGAAATTTAGCAAATTGAAAATTACGTCATAATTCCTGTATTAATTATCAGAATGGCGTGAAAATTAATGGGGATTATTTTAACTAACGAACCATCATATGTATCATTTGATATTGTAAAATACCTACTGTCATGATTTATTTCATTTCATTATCAGTAACGAAAATAAATCAAAGAAAATATTAGGCATAACCTTGTTAAGTAAAAATTTGAAAGAGATTAGCGAATCCACCAAAATTTAAATTTTTAATGTGAATCACTTATTAAGGTAGAATCTCAATTTAATTTTAAATTAAATTAAACTTTAATATATTCCAAAAGTATCCAGAAATAATCTCAGACTATATTGTTCAATATAATTTCAATAAATGCAAGGATATTCATATCATGAAAGTTCATTCATTCGAAGCCATTCTAGGATAATTCAGACCTGAAAATATGACTGAAATAAAAAGAATTATCAATCTAAATCAAAATTCATATCATTTTTTATTGTATTTGATGCAAATTTGATCAGGAAAGGAAAATTCTATAAGGGAAATTTCTAGAAAAATGTTCAATTTACCCATTTAAGCCAATTTTCAGAAGAAAAACGGATTGGAAAATGTAAACTATTCAAAATCAGATCATTTGTGAACAATTTGACTGCAGAAAATGTTAATTATAAGGCAAATTTTTGAAGAAATAGAAAAATGCTATATCAAAAATGTTTAAAATCTTGCGAAAAATTAGGTAAAATCTGTATACAAGGATGTTATTTTTTTTTAATTATGTTTTCAATTTGATAAAGAAAAATGTAACATTTAGTTGATAGAATTCGACAAAAACGGAAAATTCGAAAATTTATTCTAGAAAATTCGATTCGTTAATAACAATTGAAAGTTACCTCAGGAGAGAGATGGGAAGCAGTCACTAAGAGTGCGAGTTAAGATTATTGCAAGTTGGAACCTCCAGCGTAAAAAACCAGTACAACCCAAATTAAATCAGAAGAATTCACCGGAAAGTTGGAATATTAGGTATCCAAGAGGTCCATTATAATAATAAAATTTATTTGATGAATAAATAGATAATCCTGGAATGCATCGAGCCGGCAAAAACATAAACAAATAGAGGTTATGTAAACTAAAACACAGAAGCAAGCCCAATTGAAAACGACAACATACGGCACCAAATAAAAGAAACTCTCTGGTCAAAACAAGGAAGTACGCTAAAGGATCACACACACTGCAAGGACTAATATCGTGAGTTTTGAAAAATTTTTAAAGTGAAAAGACATTGGCATTAGAAACTTTTTTTCTATATATTTGTAAATAACATAACAAAATCATCAACTTCAAATTAACATAACATTTTGTTGGATTCATAAAAGTCACAAATAAACCAAAAAGAATATCGAAAACAAATTCATAACAATACTTTCAAAAATAGGAGAAACAATTCCCGTATGCGAAACCCACGTCTCAAAGTGTGTAATACAAAATATGTCAAGTCTCAATAACTCAGCCTTCCTAACCGATAGTAGCTTCGGTCTATTGAACTACTAATTTTAGTCCAATCAAGAAGATCGTGAAATCGGGTTTTTCGCTAATAGGGCTGAATTTATATGAAAATAATCAGAAAAAAGCGTATAAAACTGTGGGCAAAGTAAAAAAATTTTCAAACCCCGGGAAGGGGGTGAAAAAAATGAAAAACTACCCCAAAATCGATTTTTGGGTTAAATTTCGAAAATATCAAAAAAAGTTTCAACTAAAAGTTGTAGAGCATAAAATTTTAGGTCTACCTCTCTCCGACCATTTTTTCCCTAAAACGCATTCTTTTACCCCTAGGACGGTATAAAGGGTTTAAAAAATGAAAATTTAATAAAAAATGTAAAAATTGCACTTTTTGAATTTTTTTTTTCATTCTCTTAAAAAAACTATAAACAACAATCGTAGAGAAAAAAATGTTTTTTTTCATCCCTTCTATGACGAATACATAAATTACCTGTCCTTAAAAGGTTTTATTACCTGCTGGTAAAAATCTACAAATATAAATATTACATCAAAATTTATAAAAAAAATTTTAAAATCAATTGAAAAATTTCAATATTTAAAATATTTTATTTTATTATTATTTTATTTTAAATAATTTAATTTAAAATATTATTATTTTATTTTAAATATTACCCGTTTTAAGTGAAATATTGAGGTAAATCCGTTTTCACCTCTTCAGTTTTAATAGAAGGGATGAAAAAAAAATATTTTTTTCTCTACGATTGTTGTTTATAGTTTTTTTAAGAGAATGAAAAAAAAATTCAAAAAGTCCAATTTTTACATTTTTTATTAAATTTTTATTTTTTAAACCCTTTATACCGTCCTAGGGGTAAAAGAATGCGTTTTAGGGAAAAAATGGTCGGAGAGAGGTAGACCTAAAATTTTATGCTCTACAACTTTTAGTTGAAACTTTTTTTGATATTTTCGAAATTTAACCCAAAAATCGTATTTTGGGGTAGTTTTTAATTTTTTTCACCCCCTTCCCGGGGTTTGAAAATTTTTTTACTTTGCCCACAGTTTTATACGCTTTTTTCTGATTATTTTCATATAAATTCAGCCCTATTAGCGAAAAACCCGATTTCATGATCTTCTTGATTGGACTATTTGTCATGGTTAAAATATTCAATTTTTCTTCAAAGTGCGGCAAAAAATTTGTTATCTTGCTCTTCAAACCAGGGGTAAAATTTGTTAAATTAGTTGGCTTGAGAGATAAGAAATACTTTTTTCCAAAGTCAATTATTGTTATTTATAGCAAATTCCCAAGAATATCTAAAATAAAAGCTGAAATGGAAAAAGGTAAAGGATACTTGATTTTTACATAGCGAAGTATATTAATAGGGAATCGAATGAAAAAATTTGAAATTACTGAAATTTATTTTTCTATACAATAGTAAAATAAAAAGACAATTAAATACAAATTGTTTCTCTCAAAATAATTATGCTCAAATATTTAAATTACAGCTGATAATATTATAACAGGTTACAATATCGACTGAGTATTCAGGCAATCAGTATCTTCAAAAACATATCGTGAAGTGACTAGTAAAAAATTATTTAAAGTGCTAATGACAAATATTAAAACTTCCATCTATCCATCGAGTTTTCACCACAACATGATTTATATCTTCATTTAACATAAATACAAACACATAACATTCACATACAACCTCTTTATTAATTACTTACCCTCTAACTTGATAAGTGTTTTTAGAACAACTATAGAGTTGCTCTAAAAATTCCACAACTTAGAACTATTTCACAGTTGTGGAAAAAACTTATCAATCTGCCCTGATATTGGTGGACAATTGTAAAATGTAACATTTCTCAAATAATAGCCCGAATAAAACGTTTAAAGTTTGGGCTTAACTTGAAAGTTAATCTACATTTCCACAAATTTAAAAAAAAAATTGATCCAATCTACTGATAGTTAACGTGTAGTTGAAGCTGGTGACAAAAAAGTAGATAAAGCTGACGAAAACAACCGAATCAAGAAAATTGATAACTTGAGCTTAGAGATTAAAGTAGTTGACTAGGCTTGAAGAGGATCACTTTGAAAAGTATCAGTTCAAGGTCAACCGGACATAATTAATTTTATAATCTATCGATATCTGATATAATTAATTGGTCTTCCTTTCTCACTGATATGCCACAATTATTAGGATTTGTGAAAATGGCAGTTGACGATGGTACTCACGAGATACTTACCGGGTGGCTAAATTCCAATTTTGTACAAGTTAGAAATGTTATCAAACATAACACGTTCACGTTTGATCCTTGGTTTTAATTTATGTGATAAATACCTAGCTCCGCAGTGATAGTATAAAGACCAATAGGCAAAATTACCAAAATATCATTTGTTATTGTAAAATAGCTACGTTCCTATAAAATGGCAAGTGCATCTGTGAGTGTAAAGGTAATGGTAATTTAGGGGAATACGTAAAATAAATTTTATATATCATCAAATATACAGGGTTATTCGTAGAAAGTTTTCCAAGCGTTTCTTACAAAATATCCTGAAATTTTATATCGAATTGTTTTTCCTCATTTGTCACTGTTGATCGTACTGGAAATAAACATCGACTTCATTATTTCAAACGTAATAAGCGCTTTAATACATTTTCACTCGCTCGTTTTCAAATTAAGAAAAAGAATTTCATCATTCCAGGTGTTATATTTGAACTAACTAAGAACGTATGTCTACTTCTGGTACGTCCGGAAGGTCTCATCGATCGATACAGATTTACTAAAGTCAGGATTTTTCACGAGAGAGTTCAGTAGATATATGCGGAGAAATTTCTACTCGAATAACCCTGTTTATCGTTCGGAAATGGGAGAAACAATTCCCGCATACGAAACCCGCATGGCTGCAACATAAAATATGTGTCGAGTCTCGATAACTTGGCCTTCTTGACCGATTGTAGATTCAATCTTTTGAACTATCACTTTGTCATGGTTAAAATTGTCAATTTTTCTTCAAACCAAGTGGGGCAAGAGTTTAAGAGTATTCAGGCAAGAATTAGTGTTTAAAGACCAAGTTATTACAACGACTTCATAGAGATATGCGCAAAATTCCCCGTTTGGTAACCTCGAGTACTCTCCAACCGAGGTTAAAACACGATTTTTTTGATAACTTCTACTAAATCCGATAAACAAAAACAATAATAGCAGCTGAATTGTCGGAAATAAATCCTAGCAACCACCACGAACAGAAATGAAAGAAATTCTTGAAGTGAATTATTTTAGTATTCCCCTTCTTGACACATCGAACGGTTTGTGTCCTTATAAGAGTTTGTTTTCGATGGCCTTGTGTAGGTTCGTAACCAGTTTGCTTATTAATCCTCTGTAGGCGGAGTCCCTATCGAAGATGGTGTCCAAAAAGTCCCCATCGTTGAAGAACAGGAACACTTTGTGTATGCGGGCTTGACTGCTTGGTGTCAGGTGGATTACCGCAATGTTTATAATGGCATCTTCGCACTCAGTGAGGCAACGGGTCAGGTGTATTTTGTCGTAGGTGTAGTCCATGTCGTGGAACGTCGTAATCATCATTGCCAGATTTTTCACTTTAATCCTCAGATTGGCCAATTCCTCTTCTTCACTGTCCTCGAGTAATTCCTTTTTGTACAGAAGTATAAATTTGATGACGGTCTTGATGATGTTTTTGATCAGCTTTTCGGCTACTTCCTCACTATTTGACTGAAAAAAATATGGAAGTTGTCAAAATATTCCATTCAAAGAAAAGAACATACAGTGTGGAAACTACTCATGGAATAAAATGATTTTGTGTCCTTATATGTTAGTAAATTATAAAAAACACTGGGACACGTCGACTTTCAAATTCAATAGTGCGCTTTTTAAGTATAAATTTAAATATACAGGGTGATTCGCGCAAGTCCAATATAGTCTGTCCTCTTTATTTTAAATGGAACATCCTGTATATTTTCATATTTGTTGAAGCACCTTATTAACCTGATTTCAACGAGCTATCGTGTGTTTTTAGAGTGATAAGACTTTAAATTGAAATAAAACACATTTAAATTAAGATTGAAGCCAATTTTTTTTTATTTTAAAGATAATTTTATGACATGTACTACTCTGTCAAGAAAGTACCGGGAATTTTCAATTAAAACAACATTTTTACATTTAATCGTCAAAATTTATTGGGTCGCCTTCAAAATAGGCTCCATTTGCTCCAATACATCTATGCCAACGGCACTTCCAATTATCGAAACATTTTTTATAGGCGCTTTCCGGGATGGACTTTAGCTCTCGCGCCGAATTTTGTTTTATGGCTTCAATCGACACAAAACGGGTGCCACGAAGGGGCAATTTTAGTTTTGGGAAGAGGAAAAAGTCGCAGGGAGCCAAATCCGGCGAATACGGTGGTTGCTGAAGCACGTTTGTTGAGTTTTTGGCGAGAAAGTCAGTCACAATCGTAACTCGGTGAGAAGGCGCGTTATCGTCATGCAAAATCCATGAGTTGTTCGCCCACAAATTTGGCCGCTTCTTACGGATACGCTCACGCAAACGTTTCATAACGCCTAGGTAATACTCCTTGTTTACCGTCTGACCCTCTGGAACGAATTCGTAGTGCACCACGCCACGGATATCGAAGAAAACAATGAGCATCACCTTCATTTTCGAGCGGCTTTGGCGTGGTTTTTTCGGTTTCGGCTCATTTTTTGCCACCCATTCCGATGATTGCTGGCTTGTTTGCATATCGTACTCGTAGACCCAGATCTCATCACCAGTTATAATGCGTTCCATGAATGTAGAATCGGAATTACAGCGATCCAGCATGTCTGAAGCAACCTGTTCGCGATGACGTTTTTGAAGAAAATTCAGGTCTTTCGGTACGAGTCGTGCTGCCACCTTTCTCATGCTCAAAATATCAATCAAAATCGTACGTGCGGACTCGTGGGATATCTTAAGATCATGTGCTATCTCTCTCAAGCTGGTACGACGGTTTTCCAGCACCCTTTCCTTAATTTTATCGACGTTATCTTCGATCGAAGCCGTCGATGGGCGTCCGGAACGAGGCAAGTCCTTGAAGGCTCTGTACCACTGATATGCACGAGTTTTCGATAGAGCATTATCACCAAAGGCCTTTTGCAACATTTTCAATGCATCGGCACACGAAAATTCATTTGCAACACAAAACTTTAAACAAATTCTTTGCTCAACGTAATCACCCATAGTAAAAATCGGCACGCACTCTGACATCGACTGACTTAATCAGCTGTTGCAAACACACTAGTTGTCAGATCCCGTTCAAGCTTGGCATAGTAATTAAGGACAGTGGTACCAACCTAGGAAAAAAATTTTTACCTGCCTCATTGCCCCGCCAGATTTAAATCGATAATTCCCGGTACTTTCTTGACAGAATGTATGTTTCAAAACCAGACCAGACCAATTTTGGACCTCTTTTTCGAGTAATTCAGGCCTTATTTCATCAATAACACGAGTTATGTTGACTTCCAAAGCGTCTATTGTTTCTGGTTTATCAGAATAAACCAATGACTTGACTTAACTCCAAAGAAAATAATCCCATGGAGTTATGTCGCATGATCTTGGAGGCCAATTAATTGGCATTGCTCGATAATGTTATCGCCAAATCTTTTTTCAATAAATCAATTGTTACGGTAGCAGCATGAGGTTCCTTTTGAGGATACTGTACGTGTGTCTCACGCATCCAATGAGGATTCTCCACTGACCAATTCCTACAATTTTGTCGCTTTACCTCCCCGTTCAATGTAAATGTTGATTCATCAGAAAAAAGGATTCTACCAACAGCTATTTCATTTCTGTTCAGTTTATTCATCATTATTTCACAGAAATGCTTTCAACGATCTTTTTCTGTTAGCTCCTGCACAAAAGTCATTTTCTATGGATGAAGTTTTTCTTTGTGAAGATATGACAGTTGTATGATTTACATTATTTTCAGTGGCAACTTCACGTGTGCTTGTCGTTGGATCCTCTGCAACACCTAACAATATATCAAATTTCGCAGTATCTTCAACGAATTGCGGTTTTCCTTTTAATGGTTTGGCATGTCAAAGTTCTCTGAATTGTGCATGAATTTTAGACACACCTTGTGAAATATTAGGCAACTGATTAAATAAGTTTGCCACTTCAACTTGACTTCTGTAGTTATCCCCGTAAAGATCAGTATTAAAATATCACACTTAATGGCGAAAGGTTGTTGATAACGAAGGTGATAACATTTTCGATTAAAAATAAAAACTTGTTAATAATTTATTCGTTTGGATTTAATTTAAGAAAGCGACCTTATTTTCCGGCCCCCTTATTATTATAATAATTTTGAACGAATAATACATATTTCCAGGAACTCTTTCGACACTGTAAAATAATACTTACGTAGGTTTTTGCGATTTCATAGATATTATCAAGGAGAGTAGAAGTGTTTTCATCTATGAACATCCGAGACATATTCTTCCCAGCCATCTTGGATAGGATTTTCTTTTGAGCTCTCAAGCCGATGTCGCGAGCTTTGAAGCTCCCTTCGGTCATAACTGAAAAAAAAAGGTAGATCATAAATAAATGGCTTCAAACAGAATGAAATTTACAGTCCTATTCACCCAGTGGCTTTTGAATTACCTTGTTACAAAAGATCTGACTAAAACAAACATTTCCATTCCTTACGTGAATAGAAAGAATATCAAATAATATTGCCAAGTATTTTAAAATAAAATTTGACTCGAATGTAGTTTTTAGCTAATAATTAATAATTTAGCAATTCATATAAAAAATATCAAAGATCTAATAAATAAAGAAAATAAATCTGGAGTCTTTAAGTTGATTTACAGTGATTGCCTTATGGTCCTTCAGGAAGATCTTTCAAGAAAAGAATTCACGAACACCAGCGAAGTTATAAAGGGTGATTCCTCGTAGAACGCCCATTTTCGTGATAAAGTTGAACAATAATAACACAAAAATAGTTTTTGAAGAACGAAATTAACAGGATATTCGAGGCAAGCTTCAAATTTTTTCGTTGGCCTTTATTGTTTTGAAAAAGTATAACATTTCTAAACCGAAACCATTGTCGCATCATTTCAACTTTTTAATTGCACCAATTTGCTAAATAGGTTGTAACAGTCTAAAGTTATACTGAGGTAAACCATAAAAATAAACCGGAATATCACAATCTTCTAACCAATTAAATCAATTTCTCAACTGCGCAAGCAATTGTACGATCTAAAACCTATAATTGAGATCGTTTAACAAGAAGAATAGTTGGTTTCATTGTGGCAATTCGAGACTATAAAGTTAATAATATGGAAATATCACGTGTGCAATGTGTATTTCTGCTTCTATCATTCGGTTCAAACGTCTACATTTTATGAATTTAAATGCAACTTACTCTTATTTAAAAAAATTTACAGCTTTTATGTATCACAATTTATTCAGAATTCTGACACGTGTTGCAGTCTTTCTTATTTAAATATATTAAATAGTTCATAAATTATTTTTTTGCAGGAATTCTCAAAATTATGTTTTGAAAAGGATTTAATTTTCATAATTGTAAGATCACAAACAAAATTTTGTCTCCTTCAAATATTTATTTATTAATTTTAATTGACAATTTATATTTGTTGGGTTATTTATTCCTTTTGATATAATATAATGAGTTTTGATTTTATATATCTAATAAATATAAGCTGTGCTTCAATTCAATTCAATTCTAAATTGAATAAAAATTTTTGAAATTAAAATTATAGGAGACTAACAGATTAAATCTGCTTTGATATTCAAATTTTGTTAACGAATTATTAATTGAAAATTGTGGTTGAAATTTACACAAAATTAGATGATATTTATAAGGAATTCAGAAAGCTGGTTATGTGTTATATGAAAATATAAATAATATTAAATGAGGTTATTCTTATTTTCACAATTTTTTATTGTTATTATAATACAACGATCGTTTCGCTAACACAGTAGCATCGTCAGGTAGGTGTTATATCTTACATTTTTGAATAACTAAATTTGTTTTTGGAAATCCTCTTCTGTTTATATAAGATTAGATACAAAATTCTATTGAGGACTGAAACCCAAAAAAAAAGGTTCTCTGGAAAATATATTTGACAGTGGAGAGTTATTTAAGCCTAATTGTTCGTTAAGTACTAGGTATTCCGATTTTATTGTATTTATTTAACTCTGGTGACCCTAACAGGTTTAAGGCATTTTTTACTTTATATATGTAAAATCTGAAAATTATGGTTGAAAGTATGTCCCCTTTCTGACAAATTCGAATATGTGGAATTACTTTTATTATTAAAATAAATGGAGGTTTATACTTGATAGAAGGTATATAAAATTATTTAAATATTTTAATATTTACAGATATATTCTGTTAATTCATATTGTTTTACATATCTTGAGATTTTCTAAAAAGTAACTTAGATATCTAATAATATTGAATATTCTAGATAGTTTTATGATGAAATTTTTTAAGATTATGTTGAACATTTTTGAAAGATATTTGTTTTCATAGGAGGGATGAGCAGAAACAAAATTTTGTCTACTCAAAATATTTAATTTATAGGATTTTTGTTAACAATTTATATTTATTGGATTTTGTTATATCATTTGGATGTCTTATAATGAATGTTTATTTTATATGTCGTTTGATATAAGTAGTACTTATGTGACATTAATTTAATTCTTGAAGTTATAATATTAAATATAATTTTTTTAAATTAAATATGTAGAAGACTAACAGAATATATCTATAAATATTAAAATATTTAAATAACTTTTGTTATTGAGAAAACTCTTTAGATGTCTCTAATTCTCTGTCGGAAAGTTCTTTCTTTCAATCACTGCAGGTTAACTTATAAACTCCTGATTTATAATCTTTATGTGTAATGTCTTTATTATTTTTAATAAATTACATGAAAATATAGATTTTATGGAAAAACTATGAAACAATAAAGGGGTTACATACTTTTCATTGAGAAGCTGCGAAACAACCCTTTACTTAACTTCAAAACTCGCGAAGATCCGACTATAACAAAGCACGTTACCGCTTGATATGGCAAACGAGAACTGAATGAGAACATATACGATATCAACGTAGGATCAGCTACAACCCCGCAGCTGGGGTTGCACTATACATTCTACCGTTAGCAGGTAAAACTCGCTAGAGATACCGGTAAAAACTTTCTGAACAAAGAAGAAATCTATTGAATCATTTTTGCATCCATTTGCATATTACAACAAATGTTTGATTAAATCGGTTCTTACTTGATGGCAATTCATTTTAATTAAATAAAATAATAAAGAATATTTGCACAATTTATTAAATTACTGAAATTGTTTCGTCGGGTTTATATTTGAACTAACTATAAAAAATAACTGCACACCTTATGTAGACATGGTTTAGGCAAAAACTTGAAAAAGAGGGGTTGCACTTGATAGAAGGCTTTTTCAATATCTCATATTTGAGATATTCGAACAGACTAATTCCACCATATCTCGCTATAAATTTCAATTTAATTATTTTTCAACCTTAAAAAAATTGAATTAAATAAAGGCCTTAGAAAACACTGTTTCAATTTTAGTAGACCTACAGAATTATCATCGCTCCTTGCACAAAATAATGAAAAGATCTTTTTTTACTTGATAGAAGGCTTATTAAATATCTTAAATATCATACAGATTTATTCTGCTAATCTCACGAAATATTTTAATTTTTTGAAATTTTTTGTTCAAAAATTTTTTTTCAATTAAATTAAATTAATCTCATGGAAAACACAGTTTCAATTTAATAGACATATAGACTTAGCACTCATTACACAGCGCCAAATGGAATAAAATAATGCAAAGAAAATATAAATTATTAATAAAAATAAAAATAAATACCTGAAGGATTTTAATTTTATAAAAATTACTGTTTCAATTTTCGTTGACCTACAGAATTATCATTCATTGTACAAAATAATGAAAAGATCCTTTTTTACTTGATAGGAGGCTTATTAAAATATCCTAAATATCATACATATTTATTCTGCAAAGCTCACGAAATATTTTAATTTTTAATTTTATAAAATTTTTTGTTCACAATTTTTAAAAAAATTGAATTAAATCAATGTCATGGAAAACACAGTTTCAATTTAGTAGACATATAGAATTAACACTCATTACACAGCACCGAATGGAATAAAAGAAAATATAAATTATTACAATAATTAAAATATTGAATAAATACTTGAAGACATTTTTTCTGTATGATTTTTAAGATATTAATCATTACACGGTATCAAAAGGAGGTAAAAGAACCCAAAGAAAATAAAGAATATTGATCGAACTTACAATTAGTGGAAACAGCGTCATTATGGAAAACAAATGCCCAACATAAAGTTGAGATGTTCTTCGAAACAACCTGTCTTTAAAAAGTTCCTTCAAAAATATGCATCTTCAAAAATACGATTTGAGATTATTACCAATAATCTTCAGTCCAGTTTCATGCCAGCAAAATAAATCTGCCTCGGCGTTTCCGGAAAAATTCACACTTACTGGAATAATTTAGGTGGGCCACCTGTATATTTTCTATTATAAATTGAACATTGAACTCATGAAACTCCAGATTTATGTATATTTGAGGTTTTTTGGATTAAAATGATAGAGATGATATTTTGTATTGAGGTTTAAAGGCAATATTCATATCAAAATTCAACTGTTATTAAAAAAATTTGAATATTAAAACAAATTGATATATGTTT
The DNA here is from genome assembly GCA_034642435.1 of Megalocaria dilatata. Lineage (NCBI taxonomy): Eukaryota > Metazoa > Arthropoda > Insecta > Coleoptera > Coccinellidae > Megalocaria > Megalocaria dilatata. The sequence continues at coordinate 47,592,826 of CM067861.1, forward strand.
ATCTTCTACAATTTTAATTTAAAATAATAATAGACGTATTAAATATAAGCGGTGCTTGTTTTAGACATTAATTTAATTCTAAAAGTTTTTTGAATAAAAATTTTTTAAATTAAAATTGTAGAAGATAAACATATATCAATTTGTTTTAATATTCAAATTTTGTTATATTTCTTCTATCAAGTAAAAGGCCTTTCTATTTTATCAACTGTTATTATTTATTTTTAGAGTTTTACTGTTATCATCCTGATTAAATTCAGATAAACATTATATTTTATTCTACATCTTTTTATTTGATTCAAACTTGGTTCGTTCTAAATAAAATAAAATAATATTAATTATTTCCGCAATTTTTTTAACGACAGTTTTAATATGCGAAATATTTCGCATTAAAAAAAATTGTGGAAATAATTTATATTAGTTTATTTAATTAAAATGAATTTCCATGTAGTAGGCACCGATTCAATTAAACTTTTGGTTCAATCTGTTTCTTGTGAAATAAGGAAAAGTTCAAATGAGTATATTACAGAAGATTATGCCCATTAACTTGATCGTACCATTTCTGTTTGAAATCAACCTTGCAAATATCCAGTTTGTAGGTTATTTCTATCTTAACTTATCGTGCATGCAAACGGTTGAAAGGCCAACTGGATCGAATCTTACCGTGAATTTTTCTTCTTTGCATCAATGTAATCATTTGAAATCCTTTTCGACAATGTTTGAGAGTGCAAAATGAGAAAAGAAAAATTTTTCAAATGAACGAATATTGGATGGAGTAGTCGATTACTTTTTGATAGTTCATATTTAAATGGAATTAAATAAGAATATAATATATAGATTTCTATCACTTTTCATCTACTGAATATACAGTGACTTGAGTTTCGTAGTGTTACTACATTTTCAAACTGAATAAAACAAATTGTATCTCGACTATTATATATAGTTGAAGGCTTGTGCAAACCTTCGAGAAGTGGGGTGTGTCAAAGTTCCGTTTTTGAGAATATTTGAGCTTTTTTTGCGAAACTGGTCCAAAATATGTTAGTTTCACAAATTATTTGCCATTGTTTTCTGTTTTAGAAGTGGGATGTATTGGTTTCAGAATGAGTTGTTTTTCCTTTTTGTTTATGAGGGTGTGCAGATTTTACATCGAACAAGGAATTTAATTTACTATGCAGGTATATATAACAATCACGTCCCAAGAGTTTAACAATTAAGTTGAGTATGTCTCATTTATTTCCTAGAAACCTAAACGGGCCTAAACACCAGTTAAGAAACGAAAATATATGTCCTTCGCATTTCCCAACGCCGTTCCTAGACGAAGTGACAGATTTCTCGCTACCTGGGTCACCTTTTCGAGCCCTAATCCGTTCTCTCATTCGGCAAGTTAGCCAGTTGAAGACATTCCGTCGACCAGACGGTCACTCAATACTCACCCCACACAAACAAGTTAGCCGAAAGGTTAAGTTGAAGACATTCCCTCAACCAGACGGTCACGCGATACTCTCACTGTACAAACAAGTTAGCAAAAAAAGCACCCTTGAAGAAACATCCCCAAAAAAGCAGCATTTTTTCGCTTGCCCAAAAAGCACAAAATAAACCGCTCGCTAGTTTCACGTCTCTCTCAATAACACAGTAACGCCCTCAAGGCGTGGAAGTGGATGTACTATCTACATTATTTATTTGTAATTATATAGTCATTTGTGAAAAGTGAACGCAACAGTGAAACAAATAAAAGTGAATTCGGTGACAGTGAACTACGGTGAAAAAGCTCAAAGAACTGCTAATTCACGAACGAGATAGTGTTTTCACCGCAATTAGAGTTAAAAGTAAACCGAAACAACTCCCTCTATTTGGTTTAACAAATCTAACTTGTAATATATGTATTTAGACTATAAATGAACCATTAAAGTCTAATATACGTCCCTCGTTATACCTCCATTTGAAGTTTGCTTCACCAAGAATTTGCATTCTAATTGGTTAAAGTTTAATCGTTTAGGAAATAAAACTATTAAATGAGCAGACGGACCGTTGACCTACCCCACTTCTGGAAGTGGGATATACAGGGTATTAAAAAACAACGTTTCAATATATTGGGAGCTAATTCTAGATCTCAATATAAGTGCAAAGTTTCATATAAACATTGGTCCCTTTTGGAGATATGAGCGATTATCGGTTTTCAAAATATTAACTACTGGCGCAACCAGTACGATAAATTACAAAAGATATTCGATTTATTTTTGACTTCTAGTGTTTTACAGAAGATGTTCCATATGACCACCGTCCATTTCAAAGCAGGAAGCGCATCGTCGCATGAAAGAATTACGTACTCTTCCGAAAAGACCTGGTTGTGTTCTGATCGTTTGACAGGATAGTATGTTGCAACTCTCCGACGTTGCATACACTAAACTTTTCAAATAACCCCAAATGCAAAAGTCCAAAGGATTCAAATCGGGAGATCTGGCGGTACATGGCACTGAGCCTCCTCGTCCTATCCATCTTCTGGGAAATGTTTGATCTAAATGTTCCCTAACGGCAAGTGTATAATGTGGGGGCGCTCCATCTTGCATAAACCAAATATTCATCCACTGATTTAAAGGTACCACGTCTAGAAAATCGGACAAGGTGTTTTGAAGAAAGTTAAGGTATGCGGCTCCTGTTAAATTCAGTGGTAAAACTACTGGTCCTAACAAACAATCTCCTATAATACCTAGCCAGATATTCATCCTGAAGCGCTGTTGGATTCATGAATGGCGTGTGGATTTTCATCCGCCCAAATATGGCTATTATGAAAGTTAAAAATTCCACCTTTGGTATAGCCGGCTTCATCAGTTAAAAGGATATTAGAAGTAAAAGGCGGATGTTCAGCAATTTTTGTTAAAACCCATGGATAGAATGTCCTTCTGGCTTGATGATCAGGAAGCCACTTATTCCTACTTTGGCTGAAATTCTTCTTGAACTTGTACCGTGATTTTCAGTCACAATATTTAAAAATTGCTCTTCAACTTCTGGAGTACTTAGAGATCTTGGACGTCCAGTATCACGAGCGTTTTTTTTAAGGAACCAGTTTTCCCCAATCGTCTAAAAATTTGATAGAACGTCACATGAGAAGGAAGTTGACTGTATAAAGACCTGCTTCAGGACCACTTCCGTTGGCACAGCCATACATGAAAGCCATATCACTCATTTCAACATTAAAATAAGGCATTTCAAATTCAGGAATAATAACATTTTCTTAACAACAAAGTGAAATAAAGTAAACAACTCGAATCAGCTGCAAAATACTCAATAAAAGTACGTAAATGTCATATGAAAATCAAATGTTTGATGCCAGCTGAGACTTATTTCAATGAACCGACTAGAAAATAGTTTAATTGTAAGTTCAGTAAACAATACAAAGATGAAAATAAATCGAATATCGTATCTGGTCCAAAACGGCTCATTTGCGGCCCCATGTTTATGTAAGATTTTTTACTTGCTTTGAGGTCTTTAATCAGTTCCCAAAATATTGAAACTTTGTTTTTTAACACCCTGTATGTAAAGGTTGAGATAAAATTCGTTTTATTCGCTTTGAAAATGTAGTAACACCACGAAACAGTCAGTGTATTTTCATCATATTCTTCTAAAGGCTTCTTATCGCTGCAGCCATTTATTCCTGTCACTCGCGCATCTTTTCGTATGACAGAAGGATTCAAAATTCAACCATTCTTCGAGGTCCTTGAAGTAATTGATTCTTGGACGCCCTTTTGATCTTCTTCCATTTATTCTTCCCTCAAAGATGTTGAGAAGAAATTGTACGAGTTTAGTTTTTCTCTTCACGATAGTGTCCAATAAATTCCTCTTTTCCTTTATTTCTAACAGTATGTTTTCGTTGGTTCTTTTGTCTATCCATGTTATTTTAAGCTACACCCACATTTTAGTTGCTTCCAATCTTTTCTGTTCAAAAGTAGCCAACGATGAATACTAAATTTCAAAACCGTATGTATATTCAGTCAATAAAAAGTGAAGTTATTTCTTATTTGACTCCATTTTTATGAAAATAAAACTGAATGTAAATTAAAGGTTCTAATGATTCACACAATTCTCAGCGATGATCATTCAAAGAATTCCCTTATCACTGATTAAATTCTCATGAAATGACTAACGCCATCCGACTTCAGTCATGCAGCACAAATATAAATAAATATAAAAAAGCGAATACAAATAATACTTTACCTTTTTCGGGCTTCATGGTTCTCAGTTGGGATCCACTCAATCAAGTACACAACAACTAACAGAACTTCTTAGGCCACACAACAACAAGAAATCAAAAGTTCCTAGAACGAAAGGATTAAACTCGAAATGAAAAACGAAACATAAGGTGCAAAAACTGAACTTTTTTCAAAGGCGGTTAAAAACATAGCAACAAAATGAACGGTCTGTCAAGCCAGAGGAACTCGATGGGGAACAATCCAAAGCGATAACATAGAAAAGTTCCACTGTTCTAACAATTAAATTATTGTGCTGAATTCGTAAATATTTCTGTTGATAACGGCTAGTAGGAAATGTGAGTAATACCATACATACACTACGCGTCATCGAAAATGTACAGAACAATACACTGACATCCGCGAAAATTCTCGAAGGTTCAACGAAGAACTTAATCGTTTCCTACGATTAAGGGCATTTCCTTGGAAATGCCCAGAGCGAAATTAAACAGATTCAATTTGACCTCTCACGTTATTTTGCGTGAACTTCAAGACTATATTCAATATGTTTCGGGATGTCCGATTTGAGTCAAATATGCACCGTTTTGTTCTATAATTTCTAAAGGTATCGGGTGTTTTTTTAGAATGATAGAACTTTAAATTGAAATAAAACACATGTAAATTAAGATTGAAGCCAAATATTTTTCTATATAAGAAAAACAAATGTTAACTTCCGCTATTTTATTGATTTTCACAACAATTGTTTCGTCATACCATGACTTTATCAGGTGATTATTTAAACTGAGGTATACAATGCAAAACATGACCTTAAATACACAGCTCTGGTACAAAAAATAGAGGGGTGGAAAGAGAGGTATACAATTAATGAAAAATATTAAGTAGAGGAGATCTATTTAAATCTATTTGATCATTCAATAAAATTTGTCTTTTATTATATCTATTGATTTCTAAAGTTTCTAACAGATTTAGTTTCTGATTTTGTTTTCAATATGTAATATTTCATAGTTCATATTAAAATTATGGCCAGTCTCTAACAAATGGTTGGCATAAGTTGAATTCGGTTTATTATTAATGTAACATTTTTCATGTTCTCGTATCCTTGTTTGGAATGAAGTCTGTCCCACATATACACATTGGCAATCACTACATGTTAACTTGTAAACTCCTGATTTTTTGTTTTTAGGAATGACGTCTTTATTATTTTTTATTGAGCTGCCTAAAGAATTAATAGTTTTAAAAGAGATGTTATATTTTTCTTTTTTCTTTAAATATCTAGCAATCTTTTCAGTTTTTCGGCCTATGTAAGTTAATAAAATAAATTTGGTTTCGCTTGAATTTTGAAATTTTGGATATACAAGTGATATTGCCCTCTTGTAATTTATTTTATCAAGTAAATTGTCTACAATTAACGGATTGAAATCATTATTTAAAGCTATTTGTTTAATCGTTTTATACTCTTTGTCAAAATTTTCTTTCGTCATGGGTATGTTAACCAATCTATAAAGCATACTATTATAAGCTGACAATTTTTGTGGAAATGGATGGTTTAAGTATAATGAATTGTACCATCTGTATGTGTAGGTTTTCTGTATATGGAAAAGTCATGTCTATTATTAATTTTAGTGATTTTTAAATCTAAGAAATTGATGCTAGTGGTTGCCCATGCGTATATGTGGGACAGACAGGCCGTTCATTCCAAACAAGAATACGAGAACATGAAAAATGTCACATTAATAATAAACCGAATTCAACTTATGCCAACCATTTGTTAGAGACTGGCCATAATTTTAATATGAACTATGAAATATTACATATTGAAAACAAAAGTCAGAAACTAAATCTGTTAGAAACTTTATAAATCAATAGATATAATAAAAGACAAATTTCATTGAATGATCAAATAGATTTAAATAGATCCCTCCTACTTAATATTTTTCATTAATTGTATACCATCCATTTCCACCCCTCTATTTTTTGTACCAGAGCTGTGTATTTAAGGTCATGTTTTGCATTGTATACCTCAGTTTAAATACTCACCTGATGAAGTCATGGTATGACGAAACAATTGTTGTGAAAATCAATAAAATAGCGGAAGTTAACATTTGTTTTTCTTATATTGAAGATGAATTTCCGTCAAGTAAAGACCGAGACAATCAAAAATATTTTTCTATTTGAAAGATAATTTTATGAAATTTATGTTTTAAAAATAATTTCCGGCATATGTCCACCACCACTAGCTCTGAGGAACCGCATTCGACCATACCAATTTTGGACCACTTTTTCGAGTACAGGCCTTATTTCATCAATAACACGAGTTATGTTGGATTCCAAAGCATTTATTGTTTCTGGTTTATCAGCATAAACCAATGACTTGACATAACCCCAAAGAAAATAATCCAGCGGAGTTATGTCGCATGATCTTGGAGGCCATTTAATTGGGCCATTTCTCGAAATAATGTTATCGCCAAATGTTTCTTTCAATAAATCAATTGTTACGGTAGCAGCATGAGGTGTAGCACCATCTTGTTGGAACCAAAACACTTCTGGATCGATACCATTCAAATTTTGAAACAAATAATCATTGAGCATCGATCTGTTACGAGCACCATTCACTGTAACATTAGCTCCAGCATCGTTTTCAAAGAAATATGGACCTATGATGCCTCCAGCCTGTCAAGCACACCCTACAGTGCATTTTTCAGGACGCATTGGAACCTGCAGAACTTCTTGAGGATTGTTTTCACTCCATATACGGCAATTTTGCTTGTTTACATAGCCGTTCAACTAGAAATGAGCTTCATCACTAAACACAATTTTACGATAAAAAGTGGATCAACTTCAAGCTGTTCTAGGGCCCAATCAGCAAACAAACGACGCTTATTATGGTCAAGTGGCTTTAGTTCTTGAACCAGTTGGATCTTGTATGGGTGTAGACCAAGATCTTTATGCAAAATTTTCCATGTGGTGGATGCACAGAGTCCAACTTGTGAACGTCGACGAATGGACAAATCTGGGTCATCATTAGCACTATGACTAACAGCAGCGATATTTTCTTCTGTACATACAGTTCTTTGTCTTGTTGTTGTTGCATCGAGTAGAGAAATTATTGTCCGAAATCTATCGATAGTTCGACGAATAAGCTGCTCTGATGGACGATTATGTAAACCATAAATTTCACGAAGTGCTCTATAAGTTTGGCGAATAGAACACTGATTTTTAAAATAAATTTCAACAATTTGTAAACGTTGTTCCGGCGTGAGTTTTTCCATGATGATTTGTCAATGCTTACTGAACATAAATGTCAAAACAACACGACTTCTACCTTCTGTCAAATCACAGTTATCCCTATCGAAATCTCATCACGTGTTATTGAAAAGAAGTGGAGAATATTTTGGGCATTTATTTTAACGTATTAAAATCAATTACATCATGTAATTTACGTATTCGGTTTCTTGAAACCAATCGAAATACTATCGAAATTTCATCCGGTATTATTCATAATAGACCCATATATGATAAAGTTCGTTGAAATCAGGTTATTAAGGAGCTTTAAAAGTATAACAATATACAGGCTGTTCGTTTTAACAAAAAGAGGACGGACTTTGCTGGACTTGCATGAATCAGCCTGTATACTTAAATTTATGTTTAAAAAGCCCATTATTGAATTTAATAGTTGACGTGTCCAACTGTTTTTTATAATTCTCTAACATAAGAACACGATAATTTTATTCTATAAGTGTTTTCCCACACTGTATATCTTTACACTTGTAATAGTTGAATTTCTGTACATTTCCGATAGCGCGAGTGCAAGGTATCGGGTGTTTTTTTTATAGTGACAGAACTTTAAATTGAAATAAAACACATTTAAATTAAGACTGAAGCCAATTTTTTTTATTTGAAAGATAATTTTATGACATTTATGTTTTAACTTTAGTTCTTGAATCAGTTGGATCTTGTATGGGTGTAGATCAAGATCTTCACGAAAAATTTTCCATGTGGTGGATGCACAGAGTCCAACTTGTTGTGAACGTCGACGAATAGACAAATCTGGATCATCATGAACACTACGACTTACAGCAGCGATATTTTCTTCTGTACGTACCGTTCTTTGCCTTGTTGTTGTTGTTGCATCGAGTAGGGAAAATGTTGTCCGAAATCTATCGATAGTTCGACGAATAAGCTGATCTGATGGACGATTATGTAAACCATAAATTTCACGAAGTGTTCTATAAGTTTGGCGAATAGAAAACTGATTTTGAAAATAAATTTCAACAATTTGTAAACGTTGTTGCGGCGTGAGTCTTTCCCTGATAATTTGTCAATGCCTACTGAACAGAAATGTCAAAACAACATGGCTTCTACCTTCTGTTAAATCTCAGTTATCCCTATCGAAAGTTCTATCACTCTAAAAAAAACCCGATAAAACGACAGCTAGCGGTGTTTAATTACTAGCAGCAAATCCAATATTTTCAACTCTTCATTTATATATATATATATATACTCACAAAGACATTCACTGCATTCAGTACAAACACACTGATAGATAACCCAGGCTTCCAAGTCAATCATGGACATCTTCAGAAATTTTGAAATAGATCTCGGTCTGAAACAATAAGAGTTTATGATTATAATACCATAGTTATATCGAAGGAATATTGCGAAATAGCATCTAGAAAAGCACCGACGTTAAGTCAAGGGCTTTAACACACTTTTTCAATAGTCCATTTATAATGAAAGTTCAATTATTTCTTAAAGAAGTTACATATGATGAATCAAACACAGAATTATGTGTTCTGTCATTCGAATGTCAAATAAACGTCATTTTTTGCAATTATGGAACTGTTCTTCTGAAGATACGAAAAATCTCATGAAAATGAAAAAAACTTGGTAAAAAGGATCGATCCCCGATCCCTTCGATCAACATCATTATACAAGGTGTCCAAAAAGAATATCGGGTATCTCTTACTTCAATAAAACAAAAACTACTCAAAATAAAAAAAAAAGTTTATTGTCAATTATTACTATATGAAGTGGAAAATTATTTGGAAAAGATGTTATTTAAACGGTGACCGTTACGCTGCCTGCACTCTTCTAATCGAAGATTGTTTGTTGATCACACGCCGACACATACCTCTCGATATTGCTGCCATTTCTGACCTGATGATTTGCTTCAATTGCGTCAGGTTCGTCGGATTATTCGCATAGATCTTACTTTTAAGGTATCCCCATGCAAAATAGTCAAGTGGACTAAGGTCGGGGCTTCTGGGGGGCCAGTTGATGTTACCCCCATGCCTTATTAGGGAATAACTCGTTAACAGCTTCCATTGCTGATTTAATGTATAGCAAGTGGCCCCATCTTGTTGAAACCTTGAAATTTCTGTAACTCTGTACCCAAAAAGATTCGCAGCATATCGCAATAACGGTCACTATTCACATTGGGCTGTGACTTTTGGGTTGTGCAGGGCTCGTTCATGCTTTCGTCTCGGATTTTCCTCTGCCCCATACCGACACCTCTGTTTATTGACTTGACCATTCAGATGCTTCATCACTAAAGAGTATGTTATCAAAATTGTTGAACCGCCGTAACATTTCTTTGGAAAAATTCAATCGATTAGCATAGTCTGTATCCTTCAATTTTCGAACCAATTTAATTTTATAGGCTTTTAAATGCAAATCTTTCTTTAAAAACAAATGCAAGGATGATTTTTTGATGTTTAATGATTGGCCTCGCTTTCAGACAGATTTAGACGAACTGACGCCACTTCTCGAACCGTATCTTTGTCGCAGACTGAACGAGGGCGGCCAGAGTGTTGAATTTTTACAGTCGCACCTGTATTCTCGACCATCTGGATCCAGTTTCTAATGCTGCGTCACTTGGTGTACAATATTCCGCACAACACAAACATTGAGAAGCCACTATTGAATCACCGTTGCGTTTATACGCTCGTACGCAAAAAGCCCGATGCGTTCCCGGGTACTGCCCCCATCGTGACTAAAACTCCACAAAATGGCGGCCATTCTGCAGATGTGATGAAACCCGGAAAATGGGTCTTACACCATTCTTGCGTCATTTTCGCTTTGTGAGCCGGAGCAGAGTCCTGTTAAAGGTCCAATGCATGTCGCCGAAGTGTTGATGGGCCCACGGAAGTACTACGGTCTCGAGAATGTCGCAGCGGTAGACTTCTTGATTAATTTTGACCCCTTGATCAACGAAAAGCAAGGGTGTTTTGCCGCTGGCGCAAATTCCGCCCGAGACCATGACGGATTGCGGATTTTGACTATGTTCGACGTACCGGTAGCTTCTGCGGACCACACTCTGTCGTTTTGGTGGTTGTGGGCTTGTTCTACGGTGAAAAGCTTCTCGTCTGTGAAGAGGTACTTTTACAAACGAACAATTTCGCATCGACACTAACCTTGACGAAACAGCTCCAAAATTGCACTACGTTTGTTTGACATTCTAACACTCTGCAAAATAAAGTAATATCAAACTGAAAATTCACATATTAATTCAAGAAAGTGTTCCAGAACAAAGTAAAATCTGTCCGAAAGTTTTTCTTGTCACTCTGTATATTCTAGAAGTTCCCAGAAATTATTCTGAATTTATGACAATCGGCTTTGGATGAATACAAATTACCGTTCGCCAGCCGAACTGGCCGCTACATCAACATAACAGAGGTCTAGAGAAGAACGTAATCCCCCTCTCCATCGCACGGTTATTAAGTACATTCCATTTCGTGGAAAACATTCCGCTTTATTGAATAATTTCGGTATTCAGGACGTCGGAATATTCCGAAAGAGGTCCCTTCTCTGTTCGACGCGTGCATTTCTGTGCCTCTCTTCCTTTTTCCTACTGTCAATTTGCAAATGTTTCGACAGGGCACGTTCCAAACGTAGTCGCTCTTTATTTCAACGCAGAGTTGATTCGGAAGCTCGGAGGTCAGGTCAAGGCCGAGGTGCACGGTTATTCATTATTCAGAATAAAAGAAACATCGAGATCGTCATCATATTCTGTGTCGATCGTGAATTAGATAAGGTCGGTGTTTTCCATGTTTCGACGAAGGAACATCACTGTTTTATGTAGAACAATACTGAAGTCGTTCAAATTATTGATCATAGATATTTATAGGTTATCATTCATTGCTTTAAGGGGACAGATGGACAACTCTACAATTTTCCATGATCAATTTGCACATTTGCGGCTCATATCAATGAGAATCTCTTCCGCAAATTCACATATGGTTTATCACTACCTGAGTTCTTTTAATAAGGCGATGTGGAATAAGCAAGTTACCTCTTCTCGTGTTATACTGATGGAAGTCTCCTAGAGCAGAAAATTTAAGGCCATTTTCAAGTGTATATAACAGGCTGCTCTGTATATACACAGACGGTAGAGTAAGTATTCTCTCTTTTTTGAAAAGGTCCCTGCAGCTTGTTGCTCTTGAGACCCCACACAAGTTGCTTACAGCCTCCTTTTGTTTGAGAAATACTCTCTTCGCTAAGATATGGCCCTCATTCGTCTTATAGTAAAAATAACCGTAGATAATTTACCTGACATCTCATCTGTATACAGGTTCCAAGAGAGAGTTGTCAAAAACAACACCGAGCAACTTAGTCTTTTCAGTATCTCCAAAACAGATCTTCTGCTTCTTTCTTTGTTAAGCTTTAGTCCATTAGTAGCGAACCAATTATTTGTCATCTGCAACGACAAAGATGAAAGCTGTTTCATTTGTCGAATTTGCCCTATTTAAAAAGTTCGTGAAGTCGGCGTAACGCAGAGATTTACTGGTAAGTAAAGGGTGATTCATTTAGAGGTACTTTTTTTGTGGTGGGGATTTAATTGCAGATTGCGCATGTCTCGTGTAAACGAGTGTCATTTCTGTTCAGTAGTGTTTGACAATTCATAATAGAAAGACTTAGCCCGGCACAGCGTCTACAAATTGTTCAACTTTATTACGAAAATGGGCGTTCTACGAGGAATGTGTATCGGGCGTTTTGAGCAACTTATGGTCCACATAATCGGCCTAACGAACGCACAGTTAGCTCTAGCATCCGTAAGTTTGAGATCCAATTTTCATTATTGGATAATACTCGACCAAATAGACCTTCACGTAATGAAGAAAATATAGGGACGGTAGCGGAGAATGTACGCGAAGACCGTGAAGTGTCGATTCGTCGCCGTTCTCAACAACTTGGCCAGTCATATTCAACAACTTGGCGTATTTTACGTAAGGATCTTTCTTTAAATGCTTACAAAATTCAACTAGTGCAAGAACAGCCCGTGAAACCATGGCTTGCGAGAGCGATTCGGCGAACAGATCATCTCACGCTTTGAACCAACGAATTGACCGGCTAGATCATGTGATATGACACCTCTCGACTTTTTCCTTTGGGGCTATGTAAAGCCCAAGTCTATATGGATAAGCCGGCGACAATTGAGGCATTGGAGGCTAATATTATACGTGTTTTTAGCCAAATACCACTAGAGATACTCAGACGCGTAATTGAAAATTTGAACTTCAGATTGGACTTGTTATCCGTAGTCGCGGACAACATTTGAAAGGAATTATCTTTAAAAAATAATTGTAGAGAATGGTTCTTTTATGTAATAATAAAGATTATAAAATAAAATTGTTTTTATTCATTTCTTTTATAAAAAAAAATACCTCTAAATGAATCATCCGATACATTATCTTTGAATTTCAAAAAGACTTTCTTTGAAAATTTATTATTCTCTCCGTTCCTTTCCAGATTATATAATATCCATTATTCACCACCTGTTATAACTGAAAGTATGTTGAGGATGGGTGGAAAGTGCGCCATTTTTCTAACGATTATTTTTCACCTGTCGCAACAGACTGAAGGCGCCTAAACCAAGATAATAGGGGTCCTCCCATTCTTTCTTTTGTTTTCTATTGCATTTCATACACGCACAGAATTGAGAATTGGATCAGTGGATATTCCTACTGTAATAATAAACTGTTCGTCAACAGTTGAAGATATTGAATTAATTTGTTTGTTATCTTAAATATGACACATAAATTAATTCTACTAACCTCACTCAAATTTTAATTTTATAAAAATGTTTTCTCAAAAACTTTTCGAAATTAAATTAAATAAAATTCTCAGAAAACACAGTTTCAATTTAGTAAACATATAGAATTAACATTACACAGTACCAAAAGGAATAAAAGAATCCAAAGAAAATATAGAATATTAAATAAATATCGGGTGTTTTTTTAGAGTGATAGAACTTTCGATAGAGAAAACTGTGATTTGACAGAAGGCAGAAGCCATGTTGTTTTGACATTTCTGTTCAATAAGCATTGACAAATTATCATGGAAAGCCGCAACAACGTTTACAAATTGTTGAAATTTATTTTCAAAATCAGTGTTCTATTCGCCAAACTTATAGAGCACTTCGTAAAATTTAATGATTACATAATCTTCCATCAGAGCAGCTTATTCGTCGAACTATCGATATATTTCGGATAACATTTTTCTCTACTCGATGCAACAACAACAACAAGACAAAGAACTGTACGTACAGAAGAAAATATCGCTGCTGTAAGTCCTAGTGTTAATGATGATGCAGATTTGTCTATTCGTCGACGTTCACAACAAGTTGGACTCTGTGCATCCACCACATGAAAAATCTTGCGTGAAGATCTTGATCTACACCCATACAAGATCAAACTGATTCAAGAACTAAAGCCACTTGACCATAATAAGCGTCGTTTGTTTGCTGATTGGGCCCTAGAACAGCTTGAAGTTGATCCATTTTTTTATCGTAAAATTGTGTTTAGTGATGAAGCTCATTTCTGGTTGAACGGCTATGTAAACAAGCAAAATTGCCGTATATGGAGTGGAAATAATCCTTAAGAAGTCCAGCAGGTTCCATTGCATCCTGAAAAATGCACTGTATGGTGTGCTTCACATGCTGGAGGCATCATCGGTCCATATTTCTTTAAAAACGATGCTGGAGCTAATGTTACAGTGAATGGTGCTCGTTACAAATCGATGATCAATGATTATTTGTTTCAAAATTTGAATGGTATCGATCCAGAAGTGTTTTGTTTCCAACAAGATGGTGCTACACTTCATGCTGCTACCGTAATAATTGATTTATTGTAAGTAAGATTTGGCGATAACATTATTTCGAGAAATGGTCATGCGACATAACTCGAATGGATTATTTTCTTTGAGGTTTTGTCAAGTCATTGGTTAATGCTGATAAACCAGAAACAATAGACGCTTTGGAAGCCAACATAACTCGTGTTATTGATGAATTACTCGAAAAAGTGGCCCAAAATCGGTCTTGTCGACTGCGGTTCCTCAGAGCTAGTCGTGGTGGCCATTATTTTTAAGACATAAATGTCATAAAATCATCTTTCAAAAAAAAATTTGGCTTCAATCTTAATTTAAATGTGTTTTATTTCAATTAGAAGTTCTATCAGTCTAAAAAAACACCCGATATATTAAAAATTATGAGAAATAATAAATTCCGGATACTTTCTAGACGGATTATAATATAATATATTATAATGAGTTCAACCATCTAATAAACTCATTACTATGAAAAAATATTCATTAGTTTCTTATTTATAGCCGATAAGAATGCAAATTTTAAATGACCCATCCCTTAGATTAAGGATATTACTCATAACTTCCGGTCAATTTGATTTTCTCATTAGTTATTTTAATATTATAATATTAATAATAATATATTGGCCATTTTTCAAAATGCCCGGGCATTATGAATAATGTCTTATTAATCACTTGGATCATAACATAAGCTCAAGTAAATTGGCGTAACTGGGTTAAATTCGCTGGACGAGGGTTTTGTCCGATAGTAGCGTTAAATCGATAGAGCGACCTGTGAAAGGGTTCTCTTATTCGCCAAAGCCACCCTTTCACCGTTGTAGGAAGCATCACACCTCCCCTAAGATGTTACCTTCCTAAAAGTTCCTAAAGATATCAACCCTTACGGCCTTCTGAAGGACTGTAAATGTTATCCCTATCGAAAGTTCTATCACCCAAAAAAAAACACCGATACATTAAACGCCCTTCGTATTATAGGAAAAAATAATTATAAAATTTTCTTCATCCATAATTTTTGGTCAAAGTTTACTTTGTAAACCCCCATTGAAAAGTGCAAAAACTGTCTTATCTATTAAGCTTTTCAACGACCTATAATTCATTGAAGAAAAACTTTATTTTTATTGGGAAATTGACGAAATAATGACAAAAACCATGAAAAATATTTTGCTCTGGAATATTTAATTTCCACAATTTCCATGGTTGGGCCCATAATAATCCACACGCAACTGTTAGTACTCATTACCAACACGAATTCAGGGTTAATGTATGGCTAGCCATGACAAGATATGAAATTTTTGGGCCGATAATAATTCCAGAACGTTTGAATTTTGCCACTTTCAGAAATCTTTTGGGAAATGAAATTTTTGATTCACTGGAAGACACGCCTCTGAACCAACGGCTCCAAATTTGGTTTCAAGTGGACGGTTGTCCAGTAGAATAATTACAGAATGGATTAGGGCTCATTTTGAAGGAAAATGGATAGCAATATTCGCACCGATCAGATGGCCTGCTTGAAGTCCCAAGCTTACACCTCTAGACTTCTTCCCTTGAGGTGTTTTAGAAGATATCTCCAATTCATACTCGTGAACAGCTTATCAAAAAATACATAACTGTTGCAATATGTTAAGGCAAGGACTAAGGCAATTGCGGAAAGCTGAAAGATTCTATCCGAAAACAATGTAGGCTTTGCATTAAAGAAGGTGGCACACATTTCAGAATATTTTTTGACAAGTTTTAAGAGTGTATGAATAATAAAGAATGTCGTAAATAATAATTTTCCTTCAGATGGTGTATACCTCATTGTTTGTTCTTTCCCAGTTTCACATCTATTGTCCAATGAAAACGAAGATTAAATAGTGTATTATACGTCGTTGAAAAGTTTCATAAATAAGCCAGTTTTTACACGTAATTCCCTTGGGGGTTTACGGAGCGGAATTTAGAGTAAAACTTTGACTAAAGATAATGGCTGAAGAAAATTTTATAACCATTTTTTCCTTAACCACTGTATAATAAGTGAATATTTAATAAAAAAAAAACTAAATAGTTTAAACAGAATTTTCCGCTCTTACCAAGGGTGTACATTGAAATTAGATTAAGAGGCTAGTTTTCAAGTTATGCCATATTTTTCGTGGAAAAAATTGTGCCTTACACAAAAACATTGCGTTTTTCTGCATTCAAAATAACAACTCTTGCCGAAACACCTTTATGTAAGACTTTAGTGAATTGAGTAGTCTGAAAATCAAATATATAGCTGGTGTTCAACAAGAGAAAATATTTCTATGAAAGCCTCAAGACTTTAGTCATAGATTAATTTACTGAAGTCACAACTTAATAAAGTTATAATACTGAAGATGGCGTCTCTTATAATTTCATTCTTCAATAATTCAATTGAATTACTAACTAAGGAACTAGGAAATATTCAAATATTGGTATTTAACAAATCAGTAAAATTTTTTAAACTATTGAAATTCCTGACAATAAGTCAATGCTTCTATATTTGTTAAATACATCTAAGTATCAAGTGGAATGACAAGCCATCTATAATATATTAATCTTTTAATTTATGTATTGGTATCTGTGATTACATTTAATAGATAACCAACTTAGATGTCACTAACAGTATTTAATCGCATTCAATAGAAATAACGTTGTCATAGGAATATAGGTTATTCCATATTTAAAATCGATATCAAAATAATTGTATTTTGCCATAGGCGTTGAATATTTGGCGTAAACCGGGCAATTAATGGATAATACGAAATAAAAGAGTTGCATAGTGCAAACAATATCTATAGTCAAAAAATTCATAGAAATAATTAGTTAAGAGAACAAAGTACATAAATATATGTAAATAATAATGCTTCCAAATAGAATGTGAATATTTCTTCAGCTTTCCTTTGCAACTAAATATTAAATTAATATGACGTTAGGAACAAACAATTTTTTTGAACTTAGGTAAATAATTATAATTCCGCCAAGAAAAGGGTCAAATTAAGTGCCTGAACGGTAGTTCCATCTCCAGAAATATCTATATGGTTGTATGAAAATCGGATTTTTCCCGATATCATAAGGAGATTATGGAAAACTTCAATTTGACCTACCTTTCTGGTTGATCTTGAATATTACTTACACTAGGCACATATTCTTTGGTCCGGGAATTAACAAGGCTGTACAAGCACGTCGTTCCTGAAACCGTTAAATTTACCGAACTTCTATTACAGTTTGACGTTTTTAGAGCGCGAAAGGTATAAAACTTGGAAACCCTGCAAAATCGAACTACTGTCAACCTATCTCGTAAACATCTAACCTTGGTTGCCGCTGACTGGAATTCGTGGTGGAATTGGTGAATAACCATGCTTTCGCTTTGTCTAATCTGATTCTTCTTTCTCTTTTGTTCTTGTTGTCGGTGCTGTGGAAGGGGTGTATCAAGGCAACGTTAACGGTAGACAAAGTGGCAACAAGGAACGTCCATAGAGGCGCAACACATCATACACCTATTATCGGATTTATTTCGCTCTGTATCCTTAGTTACCCCTCTCAAAGACAGAGGGCGCAATAAATTCGAAAATTATTCAAATCTGACAAGACGGATTTCGAGATTTTAAAGTATTAAGGTTCTCTTTAAACAATCGCAGTTTTTTTTGAACAGTCATACTAAAAAGGAAGTAGTTTTCCACAACCATACTTTAGCATCCATCAATAACACAAGCTTAATAAATTATTGAGTATTTGATATTAAGTTCCATAGTTAAAGGTCTTAAACCACATTGACAATTATTCAAAATATTAATTAGGAAAAGTGTAAGAATTAAGAACAGTTAAATTTTTGATTGTCTTTGTCTTTACTTGACGGAAATTCATCTTCAGTATAAGAAAAACAATTCCGATTAACGATTCTCTTAACGACAACTCTTTAATTGATAGAAGAAATATAACAAAATTTGAATATCAAAACAGATTTAATTTGTCAGTCTTCTACAATTTTAATTTAAAAAAAAATTTCATTCAAAAAACTTTTAGCATTAAATTAATGTCTACATAAGCACCGCTCATATTTAATAGACTAATAATCAAAACTCAATATACAAAGTCAAATGTAATAAATAAACCAACAAATATAAATAGCAATTTAAAATTAATAAATATTTAAAGGAGACAAAATTTTGGTTCTGATCTTACCATTATAAACACAAATTCCTTTTCAAAAATATAAAACACAACTTAAGGAGTTCTCAAAGAATATAATTTATTTGAAATATTCAATATATTTAAATATTCAAATCAGTTAATTCAAAAATCTCTCAAAACATGCACTATATCTTCAAAAAACAATTAGAATTCCGAGATAAAATGATTGTTAGTTGATTTTGATATTTTAAATATTATTTAGGTCCGATGAAGAGATTATCGGAATTCTAATTGTTTTTTGAAGATATAGTGCATATTTTGAGAGAATTTTGAATTATCTGATTTGAATATTTAAATATATTAAATATTTCAAATGAATTATATTTTTTAAGAATTCCTTAAGTTGTGTTTTATGTTTTTGAAAAGATCAGGAACAAAATTTTGTCTTCTTTAAATATTTATTTATTAGTTTTAAATGATTATTTATATTTGTTGGTTTATTTATTCCATTTGACATTGTATATTGAGTTTTGATTATATACGTCTATTAAATATGAACGCTGCTTATGTAGAAATTAATTTAATTCTAAGTTTTGTGAAAAAAAATTTTTTTGAAATTAAAATTGTAGCAGACAGACAGATTAAATCTGTTTTGTTATTCAAATTTTGTATCCTATGTTAATAGTCCCACATATAAACTAGAAAAAGAATTAAACACTATATTCAAAACAATAACCGGTTTTACACCAAAATATGCCATAAAAAACCCCATAGAATTGACAAAGAAATCAGAAAATTTCACTATGCCCAATAAATCATATTTATTGAGTCTTGATGTAGAGAATATGTTTCCAAATATTCCGAGAAGAGACGGTAGATTTAGTTTCGGAAATACTAGAACATTAACATGTGAACCCATTGATCCACTGTGAGTCCATTATACTTTTGGAACTTAAAACAAATTGTAGAAATTACTATGTTTTACTACCAAAAAATATATGTTACACATTTTCTTGTGACTCGAGTTTCGGAAAATGAACTATCCCATCATCAGACAACTCAAGACCTAACAGTGGTACGGTGGTATTTAAACAAAAGTGATAAATATTTTGAATATTTCAATAGGTTCTAGATAACACCTAACAGTGGTACAGAGGTTTACAAGCGGAACGTGATAAAAAACTGGGTTAAAAAAGAGGGGCCTTCTAACAGATATCGGAATGTCGGCAATCGACAAAGGTTGTTAAACAGATGGTACCCATTTAAATATCTCAAATAATTTTTGGGGTTACATAGCTCCGTACAGTCATTTATTATTTTTACATTATTTTGTTGTATATCTCAAATATTTGGATTTACACGGCTCCATACAGTCATTCATTATTTTTTACATCATTTTTATTGTGAACGAATTTAAAAATTTCAATAAGTTTCTTTTCTTTTGAATCTACATGTAAAATTTTCGTAAGATTTTCTTTTGTCGAAAGGAATTACTGTTTTCTAAAGAATGAGTGGCAAAAGTTGAATTTTTGTTTACTTTTCATGAAATTTTTAACCCGGTTTTTTATCACGTTCCGATTGTAAACCTCTGTACCACTATTAGGTGGTACACTTAAATTAATAATAAAAAAGACTTTGATATACAGGAAACCTACACACACAGCATGATTCATTAAACTTCAAACCATCCATTTAAACATTAAGGTGGATTTTTTGGCGAGCTGTCTAATATTTATAAACTTGAAATGGTCTGAAAAATATCTTTCAGAAATATTTTGAAAAATTGCTGAAAGGAATTATTTCGTTGAAAATGAATATTAATTTATAGTGATCTTTAAATGTTGCTCATATTGCATAGGAGCTTTATAAAAAATGCTTTGTTATTACCTGAGAAATTTTGCGAAGAAAATATTTGCTATTTACGGCATTGTCATCTGGTGGCACAGTTAAGGAGTCTTGTAGCTCAAAGCTTTATGCAAATTTCAAACAATGTTATTTTCAGATAGGTACTGGAAAATATAGTATAATAATAAATTGTAATCAATCCTAAAATGTTTGATAGAATATTCATATTATATTGTTACACAATTAATTAATTATGCGAAAAACATGTACTGAGTTCAAAATGGCTAACATACAAAAATTACATAGTAATGCAAACCCTTCAAAGCATACAGAACATGCTGGTCCATCTACAATGAAAAAATTATAAGAATGTTATAATTACCTTTTTGAGTATTACTTCGCCACTGGAAATTGTTGGAATTCACTTAAAATTTGAGTATAATTTATGTACTTAACACAATATTTCTTAGAATGAATGATTTTATGAAAAAAAAAACTAATTTGATTCAAATTTTACTTACATGCTGTGGAAGAGGTTAGGACAAAATCATAACACTTAATTAAATTTTTTTGAGTTTATTTAAATTTTTCTACAATTCTACTTATTGAGCTCCATCTCCTGTCGGCAATGATTTGATGATATCTGAATCTCCAGCATCTGTGATGGACATGGTACACACTCTGAAGTATTTACCACATGCGGTTCCCAATTCGATGTTGTTGCCACTGTAATGGTGTACTCCTGTCTTCGCCAACATGGCATAATATTCAATCTCGCCCTTTCTTAGCGGTGGGGTGTTATTGGCAATGATAATGAGTTTGGCTTTACCTTGCAACAAAGTCTTGAGAGTTTGCTTATAACCCAAGCAATATTTTCCTGATTTCATCACTAAGGCTAATCTGCTGTTGATGCTTTCGATAGCCTTCTTTTGTTTCTTAGTCGACACCATTTTTAATATTTATAGGATTTCTTCTAGACTTTACACACTGGTAACACGTTAAACGTGGTCTTCTCTAACCCCAAACTCAAAAAGAACTTATTGTCAACGCTATCATACTCACATCTGTGGTTCGAGTGATTCGAATCACAGAATATAGCTATGATCATCCTCATTTCTCATACATAGTCTTGCTGACCGTACAAGGACACATATTGAAAAAAAAGTTCCACTATATTGAATATAAATTCAACAAAAGATTTGTCAAGCTCTAGTGAATAATATTATGTAATAATTGAAATTATATTGTTTATCATTCCTTCGTCCATGAACACAATTCAATTGATAAAAATCGCCCTTGAAATTCGAGTAATTAATCTTCACTTTTTACACTAGTTAAGTTATACTAGTAGTTAATAGATAAATAAGGTTATGAATGATGTTTGGGGAAAAACAAATCCATTATTTTTTCGAGACTGCCTCGTTTATCTATGACTGTAGTGATCGATTTCTGGATCAAACAATTTCAGATTTATGCTCGTTGTCAAGGTAACATTTCACACTAAAAAAAATTCTTTTGCTGGTTTTTGTTTGGTCAATTCAGTTGCGAGTTACAGGATGTTAAAAATGGAAGTCAGCAAAGAGAAAATTCGGTACATTTTACAGTTTATCTTTGATAAAGGAGAAAATGCAACTCGGGCAGCCGAAATCGTGAATGATGTTTATGGTCCCGATACTGTAACAGCGAATTATGTGCAATTTTGGTTTCGTCGATTCCGTTCAGGTATTTTTGATGTTAAAGATGCACCTCGCACAGGCAGGCCCGTCGTCGAAAATGTTGATAAAATAACAGAAATAATCGAAGTTGACCGGCATGTTAGTAGTCGTAGTATCGCCCAGGAGCTAAAGATCGACCATAAAACAGTTTTAAATCATTCGCACAAAGCTGGATTTAAAAAGAACCTCGATATTTGGGTGCCACACCAATTAACACCGAAAAATATGGTGGATCGAATATCCGTCTGTGAAGCCTTGGCCAAACGGAATGAAATCGATCCATTTCTTAAACGAATGGTGGTTGGGGATGAGAAATGGGTCGCATACGACAATACTGAGCGCAAACGATCGTGGTCAAAGCGCGATGATGCAGCTCAAACGGTGGCCGAACCAGGAGTAACAGTCAGGAAGGTCCTACTAAGCATTTGGTGGGACTGGAAAGGAATAATTTATCATGAGTTGCTTCCATACGGTCAAACACTAAATTCAGATCTCTACTGTCAACAACTGGACCGTTTAAAGCTAGTAATTGACCAAAAACGGCCAGAATTGACCAACGGAAGAGGTGTTATGTTCCATCAGGACAACGCCAGGCCACACATGTCTGTAGTGACTCGCCAGAAACTTCGGAAGCTTGGGTGGGAAGTTTTAATGCATCCACCATATAGTCCAGACCTGGCACCAAGCGATTACCATCTTTTTCCCACATTGCAAAACTTCCTGAGTGATAAGAAATTAGCCTCAATAGAAGATTGTGAAAATCGATTACAAGAGTTTTTCGCCAATAAAGACCAAGACTTCTATGAGAGAGGCATTATGAAGTTACCTTTAAATTGGCAACAAATTATGGAACAAAATGGTGCATATTTGACCCAAATCAGACAATCCGAAACATGTTGAATAAAGTCTTGAAGTTCAAGCAAAAATCATGGAATTTTTTCCCCAACCTATAATTAATAGTAATACAGAATAGTTATAATAATAATCTTTATTTATGATCCTAAAACAGTTACAAGAACTGGCACCAGGGCCTACATATATGACTCGATCTAGTTCGCTTGTAAACAAACAATATCAATTTTCCTAAACTAACTAAAAAATTATTCACAACCTTTAAATATCACAGTGTATTTTTAAATCGAACAAAATAAGAAAATACTCAGTTTTCTATCACTTTTTATTAATTGAATATACAGTGGCTCCTGTTTCGTAGCGTTTACTACATTTTCAAACTGAATAAAACAAGTCGTATCTCTACTATTATAAACATTCGTTGAAGGCTTCGGCTTTCGGCAACGTAATATTATTTAAGAGAATTGAAACTGCCATTGACCTGTAAGCAACGAGTTTATGAGTGTTTGGATGGTTTGAAAAGTTGGCTATGGTTTTATCTGTCGTAAGTTTTCTGAATATATCAAAGGAAATTTCATCATTATTCTTAATTAAAATCTTGTCCAGAAAATTTATTTTGTTATCACATTGTGGTTCCATTGTGTCTTTGAGAGTTGTTTTCAGTTTTTGTTGAATTTTTGGGGTGTGATATTTTTTTATTGCATGGGAGATTTTTTTTCTGAAAAATTGTCTATTTTTGGTCATTTTCTTCTTGGGATAGAGTAACAATAGAAATTCCTTTGTCAGCCTTAATGATTATCAAATTATTTCGAATGGATTTCACTATTGATTCTTCTCTTTATGATTCTGATTCTGTTTGGGTTAATAGCAATTTTTAAATTTTTCCTTCAGTGAAGTTTGAGTCCGGCGTATCTATTAATGCAAATTTGGTTTGGGAGATTAATGTTTCCATATAATTATTTGAGGATATGTGGGAAATATAGCTAGGACCATTTTCAAGAAGCCTAATTTCTTAGTATTATTACTTTAAAATATAATAGAAAAAGGCTTTTTACTTGATAGAAGAAATACATTCTGTCAAGAAAGTTCCGGGAATTATCGATTTAAATCTGGAGGGGCAATGAGGCAGGTAAAATTTTTTTTCCTAGGTTGGTACCACTGTCCTTAATTACTATGCCAAGCTTGAGCGGGATCTGTCAACTAGTGTGTTTGCAACAGCTGATTAAGTCAGTCGATGTCAGAGTGCGTGCCGATTTTTACTATGGGTGATTACGTTGAGCAAAGAATTTGTTTAAA
Organism: Megalocaria dilatata; assembly: GCA_034642435.1. Classification (NCBI taxonomy): domain Eukaryota; kingdom Metazoa; phylum Arthropoda; class Insecta; order Coleoptera; family Coccinellidae; genus Megalocaria; species Megalocaria dilatata. The sequence goes on from CM067861.1 coordinate 47,616,962, forward strand.
GTTTTGTGTTGCAAATGAATTTTCGTGTGCCGATGCATTGAAAATGTTGCAAAAGGCCTTTGGTGATAATGCTCTATCGAAAACTCGTGCATATCAGTGGTACAGAGCCTTCAAGGACGGTCGTGAAGTGGTCGCCCATCGACGGCTTCGATCGAAGATAACGTCGATAAAATTAAGGAAAGGGTGCTGGAAAACCGTCGTACCAGCTTGAGAGAGATAGCACATGATCTTAAGATATCCCACGAGTCCGCACGTACGATTTTGATTGATATTTTGGGCATGAGAAAGGTGGCCGCACGACTCGTACCGAAAGACCTGAATTTTCTTCAAAAACGTCATCGCGAACAGGTTGCTTCAGACATGCTGGATCGCTGTAATTCCGATTCTACATTCATGGAACGCATTATAACTGGTGATGAGACCTGGGCTACGAGTACGATATGCAAACAAGCCAGCAATCATCGGAATGGGTGGCAAAAAATGAGCCGAAACCGAAAAAACCACGCCAAAGCCGCTCGAAAATGAAGGTGATGCTCATTGTTTTCTTCGATATCCGTGGCGTGGTGCACTACGAATTCGTTCCAGAGGGTCGGATGGTAAACAAGGAGTATTACCTAGGCGTTATGAAACGTTTGCGTGAGCGTATCCGTAAGAAGCGGCCAAATTTGTGGGCGAACAACTCATGGATTTTGCATGACGATAACGCGCCTTCTCACCGAGCTACGATTGTGACCGACTTTCTCGCCAAAAACTCAACAAACGTGCTTCAGCAACCACCGTATTCGCCGGATTTGGCTCCCTGCGACTTTTTCCTCTTCCCAAAACTAAAATTGGCCCTTCGTGGCACCCTTTTTGAGTCGATTGAAGCCATAAAACAAAATTCGGCGCGAGAGAGTTGTTTTAATTGAAAATTCTCGGTACTTTCTTGACAGAGTAGTATAACAAAATTTGAATATCAAAACAGATTTAATCTGTTAGTCTTCTACAATTTTAATTTAAAAAAAAATTATTATTCAAAGAACTTTTAGAATTAAATTAATGTCTACAATAATTATTATTATTAATTACATTAATTTAATTCTAAAAGTTTTTGAATAAAAATTTTTTTTGAAATTAAAATTGTAGAAGACTAACAGATTAAATCCGTTTTGATATTCAAATTTTATTATTACTTTAGTAGATGATGGCTAGTTTAAATAAAACTAAAAAGTACTGATAACATTTTATAAAATATAGAGCTCAAAGCAAAATTACACATATGTATCCAATTGATAAAAAATCTATAGAGCACAGTACTGTTCTAATCACATTCATTAAATCGATTCTATATAAATAAATATCATTACTTATTCAGTTATTTGTGCTTTGTCTTTTATTTGAAAATATAACAAAGTTACATCTTTCCTTGACATTTCCTATTGTGGCTATTTGAACATTCATAATTGATGGCACATTGATTTACTCATTTCATTAACCAAATTGCGTGAAATTATGAATAAAAAACAATATTCTATTTCTGTTAATATTTTATTTCACAATTGTCAATAAAATATTAGCGAAAATAGAATATTATTTTTTATTCATAATTTTAAGATGAATGACCGTCAAGTAAAGATCGAAACAACAAATTAATTCGATTTTACGAAATGTAATCCAAACAAAAGTTTGGATGAGGTAATGAGAAACAAAATTTAAATTAGGATACTGCCAATTACAATTTTTTCCAGGTCGATATAAAATAGAATGGAGACACTTTTATATCTTCCCTGAAAATCTTTTTATTGACTGATATTCAGGATATGTCAGGGTTTTTTCTATATTACGAGGTATATTTGGAAAATTTTCTTTTTGGTGATTCATTTGACCTTTGTCTCAATATTATGCTGTTCATGCAGTTTCCGAATCAAAATTCAATGAAATCGCGAAAGACCCAATAGAAAACAAAAATGAAGAATGTTTTTATTATTTATGTAATCAGATGTAGTCTATTACTTAATAATAGTTCATTCTAAAAATGGAATAAATAAGAAATTACTTCATGTTCTATCACTTTTTCTTATTGTGTTTATAATGGCATGAGTGACATATCAAAAATAGTGTTTTATTTCAAAGATTTTCATGTATTTAAGGAAGGCCTTGGTGAACTTACAAAGTTCTACACAAATCGAAGGCTTAAATATATAAAAACTTTGAAATATAACTTTTCACACACCAGTTTGAAGATGTAAGACTACGAAACTGCAATCATTGTATTATCAATAATAAAAAAGTGATAGGAAACGAAGTAATTTCTTTATTTATCAACTAAAATGATAAAACTACTGGAAAATTCAGCAACACATCAAAGATCCCGGGTAATAAACGTTTCAACAAGCCTTGAAGAAAAAAAATACTGCACTGCTGTATTTTTAGGCTCATCTCAAGCTTTTGACATGCTGGATTACTCTTCAAATTGAAAAAACTTCTTCCACTATATGATTCTAAAATCATACTTATCTGATCGATACTTTGCTGTAAAATATGGCGATGCGCTAACTAACCTAATTGAAATTAAAGCGGGGGTTCCACAGGGAAGTATATTGGGTCCACTTCTTTATCCGATTTATACATCCGACTTTCCAGAAAAGCAGAACGCTACACTAGCCACTTTTGAAGACGGAATAGTGACATTGACATCCCATGAGATTGCAGCAACAGTTACTAAAAACCCTCAAGAACATCTGAATGAACAATGGTACCAAAAATGCCACCTTGCCATCAACGAAACAAAATCTGTTTAAGTTAAATCCACCAACAGAAGAGATATATGTTCTCCAGTTAAAATACATGAAAAACAAATTCCAGTTACAAATTATACATGGACTTCAATCATAAATACTTTGTTCTTTTACAAATGCACCATGGTATTTTTCTAATTTGATAATACATAATAATTTGAAGATCCTCTTCGTTTGTGATGAGAGAGTTAAAGAGAGTACCACCAAAATCTGGAAGGACATAAAAACAGAAGTATAGATCAGCTGGCAGAAAATCCGTTCAACATAAGAAGATTACAGAGGACTTAGCCAACTGACTTCAATTGAAGTATTGTTAGGAAGTATCAATATTGTGTGATAACTTCTAAATGTCACATCACATTTACTGAATACTTGTAAAAAGTAGATTATAAATTTCAATAAATGTTACAAAAAAAGAAAATAATGGAATGAAAATATGAAGATGAGATATTCGAGGTATAGAAGTATGAAAATGGAGTTTTTCTAAGGATGGTGCTAGACATCAGTTTAGACCACTTCTTTAGCGCAATCATCTCCCTCTAACAACTGACGAAGATTTTTAACTCACAATAATCTAAGTTCCATAGGTATATTTTTCTAAAAACTACGTGTTTCGTGCCTACGAACACGATTTGAGGACAGCATTGGTTTTCTATTATCATTTGAAGAAAACTGTTGCAGAATATCATCGAATGCTTGTCAAAGCTCAATATAAACTTGCTCTTGATAAAACAGTGTTTCGAGTGGTCTCCATTAGTTTGAAAGCTATAGGAAAGCAACATTTAACAAGTCTCCTAAAAGGAAAAAATAATTCTTGAGACGAACAAATAACATATTCAGATGAGATTAAAAAAGAAATGACTAATACCGACTATTGCATTCAACCAAAAACAGTGTACCAGGAGTGGATTTCCTGCCAAATAATTAAGCAATTTGACATAGAGGAACATTCACATATAATACAAATTATTGAGGCTTGCCTCGAGGAGCAGTTATTTCCATCCATATGGAAGGCAGGATATATAATAACAATTCCTAACACTAACTCGAACCACAAATCAGTAAAAAACTACAGACCTATTGCACTCTTACCGGTATTGGGAAAGTTTTTCGAGAAATGAATAAAATTGAAGATGAAAGAACATATTACAAATATTGTACCCAATTTTTAGTCTAGATTTAGGAACAAAAAAGCAGCAACACACCCACCGGTCATTTTGGTGATGCACAAAATGCGATAATAAAAAAATCGTAAAACGGCGGCCATAAATCTAGATATTGAAAAGGCTTTCGATAGCAAATGGAATGGGGGTCTCATCTATAAATTATTTAAAATCAACTTACCTAGGTACTCATGAATTTTTGAATGACAGAAAGTTAATAGTAAGAATTAAAAATAGTATCAGTACCATTTTCTCCAAAAGAAGGAACTCCACAATGGTCGAGTCTATATCTTGTACTGCTATATCAAAGTTGACAACAAAATGAACTTCAACAAATATACTACTTTGATTAAAAAAAAAACATTGTGATTTAATTTAATTAAATAAATTATGTAGAACGTAGAATTATTAATAATTAAATATTAATCTTTATCAAGAATAAACTCAATAAATTTATTTTTATTTTATTTCTTCGATGTCAAATTTTGGGCATACGAAATTGACACTTTCATTATTCCACAAGTATTTGGTAAAGATTGGTCTTAAAATACCAGAATTGTCTTCGACTTTTGACAGTAAACAGCAGTATCATAATTTAGTGTTGTCTAAAGACTTTTGATATATGGGATAATCACAGATAATACAAACTATTTGATGGATTTAGTTCCAACAGATTATTTTCTGGAAACACAGGCTCCTTGATGAGCTATTGAACTTAATATGACTGATAAAATTGTATTGAACTAAAAGAAAAGTAAACGAATGATAATAATAATAAAACTGAATTCTAGTATCTTTTGTTAGGTTGGATACTTCTGCCACCACTCTTGTAACTTGCTTGTCATGGAAATAAAAATGCTCTTATCATTTTTTCGATAACTTCAACCTCTTTAAAATTGCTCCTTGTATAATAAATGTCTTTTAAAGTCTCACCCTCTACCGTTTATCTAAATATTATTGACATTGACTCCACTGATCCTGAAGAACCTTCAAGTGTTCATAAGCCTTCTTTGTGATCACCAGAGGTACATAGACCTCCTCCAACGGATCGATCTTCATCATACTCAACCCTGCAAGTCCTAAAGATGTGTGTAGAGGATCAGGCGGATAACACTCGTATTTCGATAGACCGCCATTTCGGTGTTGTGCAAACATCAGTTTGTGTCTTTGTTGCTCGTATGGGGCTATCAATTGATATGCTCCAAGGAGATGAAGGGAACCCCCGGTCCAAAAAGAATAGCAGGTGTCTACAGGCTTATTTGTCCTACCACTAAATCCAAAGTCGACCTTGTTGACGAGCCATCTCAAAAGTCCTTGTTTTTGACAGTCTGGAATTTGGTCTAAATTACCACTTAGAAAAAGGGAGGCTAGGGCACAAAAGGTAGATCCTGAATGGCTCTCCGAGCCCGGTACTTGGCCGAAAGCCTGTTCATAAGACTGCAATACAGAAAGAGAAAAAATTTTAGATGACAAAGTGACTAATACAGAATGTAAGGCTTCGCTGGGTGGCATGCATCGGAAATGTCCATTACTCTGGTGCATACTACTCTGTCAAGAAAGTACCGGGAATTTTCAATTAAAACAACATTTTTACATTTAATCGTCAAAATTTATTGGGTCCCCTTCAAAATAGGCTCCATTTGCTCCAATACATCTATGCCAACGGCACTTCCAATTATAGAAACATTTTTTATAGGCGCTTTCCGGGATGAACTTTAGCTCTCGCGCCGAATTTTGTTTTATGGCTTCAATCGACTCAAAAGGGGTGCCACGAAGGGGCAATTTTAGTTTTGGGAAGAGGAAAAAGTCGCAGGGAGCCAAATCCGGCGAATACGGTGGTTGCTGAAGCACGTTTGTTGAGTTTTTGGCGAGAAAGTCAGTCACAATCGTAGCTCGGTGAGAAGGCGCGTTATCGTCATGCAAAATCCATGAGTTGTTCGCCCACAAATTTGGCCGCTTCTTACGGATACGCTCACGCAAACGTTTCATAACGCCTAGGTAATACTCCTTGTTTACCGTCTGACCCTCTGGAACGAATTCGTAGTGCACCACGCCACGGATATCAAAGAAAACAATGAGCATCACCTTCATTTTCGAGCGGCTTTGGCGTGGTTTTTTCGGTTTCGGCTCATTTTTTGCCACCCATTTCGATGATTGCTGGCTTGTTTGCATATCGTACTCATAGACCCAGGTCTCATCACCAGTTATAATGCGTTCCATGAATGTAGAATCGGAATTACAGCGATCCAGCATGTCTGAAGCAACCTGTTCGCGATGACGTTTTTGAAGAAAATTCAGGTCTTTCGGTACGAGTCGTGCGGCCACCTTTCTCATGCCCAAAATATCAATCAAAATCGTACGTGCGGACTCGTGGGATATCTTAAGATCATGTGCTATCTCTCTCAAGCTGGTACGACGGTTTTCCAGCACCCTTTCCTTAATTTTATCGACGTTATCTTCGATCGAAGCCGTCGATGGGCGACCACTTCACGACCGTCCTTGAAGGCTCTGTACCACTGATATGCACGAGTTTTCGATAGAGCATTATCACCAAAGGCCTTTTGCAACATTTTCAATGCATCGGCACACGAAAATTTATTTGCAACACAAAAATTTAAACAAATTCTTTGCTCAACGTAATCACCCATAGTAAAAATCGGCACGCACTCTGACATCGACTGACTTAATCAGCTGTTGCAAACACACTAGTTGACAGATCCCGCTCAAGCTTGGCATAGTAATTAAGGACAGTGGTACCAACCTAGGAAAAAAAATTTTTACCTGCCTCATTGCCCCGCCAGATTTAAATCGATAATTCCTGGTACTTTCTTGACAGAATGTAAATCATGCTAAATTTGACCGATAGAATGTAGTCAAATTTCGAAGAACCCTTTTGAAAGATTCATTATGTTTAAGAAAATCTTAATAAAGGGTTTTACAATAAGAGGTTTCATTTTGAATAGCCCGCTAACTGGGCACCTGTCACTTTTGAAACTGTCATCTTTTGACATTATGTCAATGCTCCACAATCGATTCAAAACCTTAAAGATAGAATTCGTGAAGTTATCGAAGGCATACAGCAATATGCGAATTGCCCTTGGAAAATTTCATAAAGAGGATATGGGGCTGAAACCGTACGTTGGCTGATATCGTTTTCCATTATTTATGCCATACTTACCTCTTTACAATGAAATGAAAATCCATTGATTTCTCTTAAAATACACTCGTTTTTTTATATCAAAATGAAACCTCTTATTGGAAAATCCTTTATTAGGTCCATGTGCTCCCCTTACAAACATAAGAATTTCTATGCAAAATAAAATCTTACAACACAATCAAGAATGTATCCAATCATCTTTTTCATGTTTAGACCAGACCAGTCATTTAGTATATAGCATATAGATGCTGCACAAAAAACAAATCTCATATCACTTTCAGTTCCACCAAACCTAGTAGCAGTAAAGGAACCATCATCATTCTGTAAGGCTCTCAAACCTACAATTATTAAAAGTTATTCCAGAAATTCATCCAAGTTCAATCAACAGGTACCCACTTGATAAAATTGATTTTTTGTTTACTTTAGCTAGGTCATCTCCTAATGATAGCAAAATTGCTAATGCCGAATATGTATTCGTTATGTGTCCCCATTTATACGGAGAATTTTTATTCTTATTTTCCTTTGTGTTCATGATCGAACTACCCTGAAAACCACTGACTAATTCTATAAATATGAAAATAAAATTAGTTCAATTCATTCATGGTTTAATCTGAGTATTTATTCACTAACCCTCATCATTGACCACTTGCAATGAATAAATCCAATTTATTAATTTTTCCTTCTCCACATCGGATATACTTTCCAGTTCTCCTAATAATCCCAAACCTAACACAGCAAAATGAGCGATGACAACCCTTAAAATAATAGAGAAAATAGAGTTTTCCTCAAAACAGTACAGTAACTACCTGTTAGCATCAGACGATCCGTCGTTCCTTGGAATTTCTCGTAAGATATGTTTAAGTAATCTTTTGTGCATTTTCGGCTGAAATTCTGGACAATTTAGATAATTTTCGTTCATGATGTAAAATTCTTAGTTATTTTTGGAAAAGGGCGTGGAAAATCTAAAAATGTAAACAAAAATCTATTTATGTATATCCCCAATACAGGTTAATTCACAGAAATAAGGCAGTAAATAATACCTAATAGCCATTTGATGCTTTGATTAGATTTTGAAATTTCCAGAAATCACTCTCTAATTTTATTAGTTCTGATCTTGTCTCAAGTGGAAATTCAGATAACAGATTAATATTCTCAAACCAAAAAAATTTAAATTACAACTTGACAATATTATTTATCTTTATCGACGTAAAGTTGGCTGGCTAAGCCGGTTCCTAAAAGTTCTGGATCGACCAGTGACGTCGGAACATGAACGCCTCCTCAGGTGTTCATAAACTGGGTGGATCTCATTGAATTCAAGGAAGCAGGCAGTTTCTCTTTTTGGTAATAATTTCGGACGCCACTGGTCGATCGGGTACTCTGGAACTTGTGGCAGCCGCATCAGCCAGCCAACTTCACGTCGGTTTTATCTTTGTTCGATACTCTTCAGCTTTGTTCGAATGTCATTCAAATGTCAATAGGCTAAACAAAAAAAAAATCTGAGCGAGCTCATTTGACTACTGGAAACGACTCAAGTATAATTGTTAAACAAAGTTATCTATAAAGTATTTCAAAGAGAGATTGGCTGTGATATATTGATTTTATATATTTATAAATACGATACTTATCTTAATTAAAATGTCCAACAAATTCGATGCGTACGTTACCATGTTGTTACCAATATAAATAGTTATTTTAACAGACGGAGATTTTGTTTACAGACTCAAACACCACCCAGCAGAAAATTCAGATAATGACAGTGGAGATGATGAATTGGGACCTAATATTACAGACTTGGGACCGCTAGAATATCCACCAGGTGAACATAGGTTACAACATCCATATTGTTTATGGTTTTCTAAAAGGCCCAGTAGATTACTGCAAGGTACGGAAGGTTACAGTCAGTCTTTGAGGTTGGTAGGGCAAGTGGGTACCGTCGAGCAATGGTGGGCTCTGTATTCTCATATCGTCAGGTTACAAGATATAGCCCCACATAGGGATGTACATCTCTTTAAAAAGGGTATAATGCCTATGTGGGAAGACCCAGCTAATAGAAAAGGGGGTAAATGGGTGAGACCTAAGAGAGTGTTCATTCTGAAGCATGCTAGTAAAGGTTGATTTGTTTTAGGTTATACGATTAAGGAAAGATTATGGAAGTAGAGCATGGGAAAATCTTTGTCTTGCAATGTTAGGAGAACAGTTTATGGTAAATTATTCTTATTGTTTATGAACTGATTATTGTCATTATAAAATAAAACACTTGTTTACATTTTCTACTTTATTTTTGGTATTGACGTACGTTTCGTCTTTGCTTGAAAGACTTCATCAGAATACGAAGTAACAGTTGTTGTACAATGAATTTATAAGATTTTTTTACAGAAGGTGTACATGTGTTTTTAAATTGTTCGTCGGGTTGGTTTTCTCAAAGAATATTCCCTTCAGAATCGTGTTCACTCGATCCCATGTAAATATTGAATAGAGGGGTATAATAAAAATCTATTTGTTCGTTTACTAGGTTATTGCTGTTTTTATGTTTATTTATTTCGTAAATTTCCCATAAGTTCAATTTTAGACCTCTATTTTCAACATGTAGAATTTCTATTTCTTTTGTGAAAGAATGGTTATTTTCAAGAAGGTGTTTAGCATAATGTGAATCTTTTTTATTTTTATCGAAACTTCTTTTATGTTCTGTTAGGCGTGTACCGAAATTTCTACCTGTTCTACCAATATAAATCTTTGGGCAATCTGGGCAAGTGAGTTTGTATACACCTGATAATTGAAGTTTATCCATACCGTTTTTATTGTTTTTGATGTATTTGCTAATAGGATTGTTTGTCTTGAAAGAGACTTTAATATTTTCTTTTTTGAGTAGGTTTTTTAGTTGAATACTAATGTTTCCGAGATATGTGAGGCTAACGTATTTGTGTTCAGATAGATCAGATGTTACTGGATAAATTTCTTTTATTGTGTTTTTGTGTATACGTTCTCTAATAGATAATTTAATTAACCAACGTATACACAAAAACACAATAAAAGAAATTTATCCAGTAACATCTGATCTATCTGAACACAAATACGTTAGCCTCACATATCTCGGAAACATTAGTATTCAACTAAAAAACCTACTCAAAAAAGAAAATATTAAAGTCTCTTTCAAGACAAACAATCCTATTAGCAAATACATCAAAAACAATAAAAACGGTATGGATAAACTTCAATTATCAGGTGTATACAAACTCACTTGCCCAGATTGCCCAAAGATTTATATTGGTAGAACAGGTAGAAATTTCGGTACACGCCTAACAGAACATAAAAGAAGTTTCGATAAAAATAAAAAAGATTCACATTATGCTAAACACCTTCTTGAAAATAACCATTCTTTCACAAAAGAAATAGAAATTCTACATGTTGAAAATAGAGGTCTAAAATTGAACTTATGGGAAATTTACGAAATAAATAAACATAAAAACAGCAATAACCTAGTAAATGAGCAAATAGAATTTTATTACACCCCTCTATTCAATATTTACAAGGGATCGAGTGAACACGATTCTGAAGGGAATATTCTTTGAGAAAACCAACCCGACGAACAATTTAAAAACACATGTTCACCTTCTGTAAAAAATCTTATAAATTCATTGTACAACAACTGTTACTTCGTATTCTGATGAAGTCTTTCAAGCAAAGACGAAACGTACGTCAATACCAAAAATAAATTAGAAAATGTAAACAAGTGTTTTATATTATAATGACAATTACAACTGATTTCTACCAAGCAACGGCCCAATCTATCATAGAACTGATTATTCTTGAACTAAATCAAATATGCAATTACTTTCTCATAACATGATTATATTATATATTTTTTAGGCTGGTAATGAAATTTGTGGTGTTGTGGTATCGACAAGGTATCAAGAATGTCTTTTAAACATTTGGAATAGGACTGCCTCAGATATGGTCACCACAAATAGAATAAGAGATGCTTTAAAACGTTTGTTAAATATGCCTGCAAGTGCCACAATGGAGTACAAAGTACATAGTGATTGTCTTAAGTGAGTATTAAATGGAGAGATCCTGACAGTTGAAGTATTACATGATATACTGTGTAATATATAGGGTGCCCAAGTTATCTCTACCCAAATTTCACAAGGTGATTCTATGGGCAATTTGCAACACAAAAGTTCCTGTAGAGTATGGTTGAATTATCTTTAATTGTAAAATTATTGAAGATTCTAGTATTTTCTAACATTGTATGATTTCTTCACTAAAAAACACAGCATTACTTAAAATCTATCATCTTGATTAAAATTTAGCACCATTAGAAAGAGCGGAAAATTCTCCTTAGACTAAGGTGGTTTTATGGAGATTTTTATGAAATTCTAGCTGACCCGGCCACGCGTTGCTGTGGCTAAAGTTTTTATTATCTTAATATATATAAATCTCGTGTCACAATGTTTGTCCTCAATGGACTATTTTATAGCGTCAACAACACGTGGTAATTATGCTGTTAAAATGTAGCTTATATGACATGTTCGTAGATTTACCATAGCAGCGCCATCTATTGATTACTTACTCAACCCAGTCGAAAGGTATCGACATCTGTTAGAATCATTTGGAGTTAACAGATAATTGTGACTGTCAAATAATAACAGACAAATAATTAGCAATAAATTAAAATTGCGACTATAATTTGAGATTTAAACTATCCTATCTCTCAAGTTGGATCGAACTGCACATGGTGTGCGAATTTTATTATAATCGGTTAAGTGGTTTAGGAGTCCATTGAGGACAAACATTGTGACACAAGATTTATATATATTAAGATTTGCTTATTATTGGGTGATTAAAGAAAAAATTATTATAAAATTTTCTTCAGCCAAAATCTTAGGTCAAATTTTATTCTAAATTCTGCCCTGTAAACCCCTATTGAAATTATGTGCAAAAACTTCGTCAACTGTTGAATGGATGATGGTATAAAAGTGGTCTTACTAAACCTGGTATAAACTTAACAGTTAAAATAGCATCATCGCCAGAAAACCACCTTATTTTAGGGTATTTTCATAAGAATTCTTATTATGAAATACTCTTCTATGGTAGTTGGCAGTTTTTATTCTCTGATACTTAAAATTTTCATGAATATTGCACAACTTTTTGTATTTAAAATATAATAACCTACTTCTTCAAAATAAAATATCAAATCTAACAATTTATTTTTGTTTCAGAGCTTCAAAAACTATAATTACTAATAACACATTTAAAAGTTGACTTAAAGTGAGTTGTTGATTGAAAAATAGAGGAATTGATGGATTTTCGTTAATACTGATTAAAGTACCTATAATTTCTGCCAATAAATATGATAAAAATGTGTATCCTTTTCCCCTCCTGTTTATTTGAATTCATTTTAAGAAAGTCACCGACAACAAAAATATTGATGATTCTTTGATTTTGACATAGTTTCTTAATCTATTCAGATTGTTATTTCATTTAATTTCGAAAAGAAAGAGACTTCAATTTGGGTTTGGAGCGCAAATGAGATCAACGTGAATTGCCAAAAATCCTTTTAATTTATAGATAAACCCGTGGGTTTACAACAGGTAAGTGGAATATACAACAATGGTAAGTATAAGGATAAGTGAAATAAAATAAACATTTCTAAAAACTAAAATCTTGTATTACAGTATACAGCAATTCTGAAAGATGTTTCACGACGTGACATCAAGGTGTTTTATTCCTTTTTGCAGAAACCTTTCAATATTCACATTTCTGGAGGATAGGTTTTTTAGAAATGGTAAATAATGGGTTGTTTCTCGACTACTTGATCAGTTACTATTTTATTGAACTATGTCTGAAAAGTTATTCTTTTATTTCTTTGCCAATAAATTATCGGACAATTCACCAATCAACATAATATAAAACCAGTCCAACACGCTGAATACCTAGGAATCACACTGGATAATAAGACCAATTTTAAAATACATTCTTAGATTAAAAAAAAATAATTGTTGGATCAAAACATTTTTGATCCCTCACCTACAAAAACCGCGACGTAAACCACACAAACTCTTCAAGAATCTACCGAGCTATTTCCAGACTGATATCAAAATATGAATATCTAATATATAACAATTGTAGAGGACCCACCCTTAAGAATATCAAAGTAGCAGAACGCAGTAGTTCGGGGACTTTGAGTAAGATACGCCATCCAAGAAATCCACTGCACAACACACCAAAAGACCTTTTCTATGAAAAAATGAAGTTAGACCCTATTCCGAGTAGACTTTAAACCGTAGGAAAGATATTTGTGAGCAGACCACACAACCTACAGGACCTCCAGCCCGTTGTTCTACAAGATCCGAATCAAGAACGGAACAAAAAAAGTACCCGATCAAACCATTAATGGATGCAATAAGAAACCTTCCCCGTGAAAGCAATAGATAACACCGTCGACTTCAATTTTTTTTCCCCAATAGTTATGTGAACTTTTTTTTTGAAAAGAATACGATGTATATAAAGAATGTGCTTTGTACTGGCAGAAAGTCGCAAGTCGTTAGCCATTTGCTAAGCAGTAAACATCTTTTATCTTCTACTTTATTACCAGATTTGAGCATGCGAAAGTGGTGCTTTATACAAGTACCATATTCTAGATACTGACTATTCATCTTTACTTGAAATGTATCTACTATTCCTGGAATTTTCCAGATATAAATTTAAGGCAAAAAGAATTTATACAGTATAATAAAACGAAAATAGTTTTAGACAACACAAAATGGGATAAATCTGAGAAGAATAGATGACTGGTGGTTATTGAAGCAATCGATAACAGTACAAAAATTATAAGGATGTGATATTAAAAAAAACAATAAATGGACCTACTATATCAATAAAAAAAAGACGAATTATATAAAGAAACAATTGGACATCCAATGAAAATACAAAAATAAGCTCAAGAGTAGGAAAAAAGTACTATAATAATTGGATAAACACAAATAACAGAGGCCTATCGATATAGTAAATTTTATTTAAAATAATTCACACAGATTATGTTTCACAATTTATTCAGAATCCTGACACGTATTTGGGTCTTTCGACGAAGGTATATAATTATTTCAATATTTACAGATATTGTTCCTTCTTATTTTATTTACAGATATATTCTGTTAGCCTTCTACATATTTAATTTCAAAAAATTGTATTTAATATTTCCTTCAGGAATTAAATTAACGTTATATAAGCACTGCTTATATCAAACAACATATAAAATAAACATTCATTATAAGACATCCAAATGAGATAACAAAATCCAATAAATCTAAATTGTTAACAAAAATCCTTTAAATTAAATATTTTGAGTAGACAAAATTTTGTTTCTACTCATTCCTCTTATGAAAACAGATATCTTTCAAAAATTTGAATATCAAAAAAGTTTTAATCTGTTAATCTTCTACAATTTTAATTTCAAAAAACTTTTACAATTAAATTAATGTCTACAATAAGCACCGCTTATATTTAATAGACGTATATAATCAAAACTCAATATATAATGTCAAATGGAATAAATAAACCAACAGATATAAAAAAAGGTTAAATTAAAATTAATAAATAAATATTTGAAGGAGACAAAATTTTTGTTTCTGATCTTACCGTTAAGAACACCAATTGCCTTTCAAAAACAAAACACAACTCAGGAACTTCTCAAAAAATATCATTTATTTGAAATATTCAAATAAGTTAATTCAGATATCTCTCAAAACATGCACTATATCTTCAAAAAACAATTATAATTCTGGTAATATGAATAAATATAATTATATTTCTTCTATCCAGTAAAAAGCCTTTTTCTATTTTATTTTTCTTTCAAAAATGTTTAACATAATCTTAAGAATTTCATCACAAAACTATCTTACTTAGAATAGTCAATATTATTGGATATCTAACTAAGTTACTTTTCAGAAAATCACAAGATATGTAAAAACAAGTTTCAAGACAGACTTTGCTCGTTAGTACTCAATCATATTCAATAAAATATAATATCAATCAACAAAAAATATTTAACAATTATAAAATATAATATCAATGAACAAAAAATATTTAACAATTCAGAAAGCGTCTTGACAAATGAATGCTGAAAATTTAAATGGAGTCTAATGTTGACTCAAAATAATTTAATTCCTGAGGTTATAATATTAAATATAATTTTTTTAAATCAAATACGTAGAAGGCTAACAGAATAACTCTGTAAATATTTAAATAATTCTATATACCTTCTATCAAGTATAAACCTCCATTTATTTTATTTTATCAAACATATATAGGATATATATAGTTGGCTAAAATAGGCCAGGAGCTAGCAGTAAAATACTACATATAAACCATGCACAAGAACAAGCGTGGCAAATTATTAAAATCCCTGGTTTTCTTTGAGACGGAGAGATTGAATCACTCAAGAATAACAAAGCACCTGGATCAGATGGAATAAAAGTGGCCTCATAAATCATCAAACTCACAAATGGAACTATTTACTCCGGAAATCTTGAAAAAGGCACTCATACCAATCTATAAGTCCTCGGACAACGCTGAATTTAAAAGTCGTACATCAGTTTCCCTAACATCAACTATTGCAAAGATATTTGAGCGGATCCTTTTCGTTTTTATTCCCTGTTTAGCCATATCATTTATTTAAATAGTAAAAATGATATGTCCCTATATAGCGGTTAAGGGTTGCAGAGTAACCCTGGTAAAAGAACGAAGAAATATTTAATGAAATCACAGTCTAAATTGCCATATATTCTGTCAATATTTAAAGAATAGTTCAGAAAAAAGTTTTCATGCAATACATGATGCAGTTTATTTTTAAATAAGTACTATTTGTAAAAATGCTACAAAAAATTACAAAATTTTTTAACTTCCACAAATATAAAACTTCAAGGATCGATTGAAGGTATTAAAATTTTAATTTGTATCAAAGCAAACATCATCTGTTTCTAAAAAAAACACTTATGAGTATTGTTAATTACAATACTTTTAATTTCTAGTTTGAATAATGCTCACCTTATATTTAATGATATTTTGTCATAATAAATAGTCCTGACATGAAATAATACTAATATCATGTATTTTTCAAAGTTTGTTATAGATTTCGTTCATTTGTATATTCTCGCAAACCTTTAAAATATTATTAGTCATAACAGAAGTAATCACACAACATAGTGTTAATTTTTTATTAATAGTATATATAATAAAATACAAAGGTTAATAAACTTACAGTTCATCAGCCAGTATTTGGGTAAATATAGTTAACTATTATCTAAGTTATTTTTACTTATAAATTAAATTTAGTGGAATCAAAATATTCCAATTAGGTAGTCCACTATAAATAACATTATTCTTAGAATAACTGGTATATTTTATCTTATAACCATTGATTAACTGTACAATTGTGAGTCGACATTCAGAATGAATATCCTATCATGAACATTCACCATTATTCGCTTTTTGAATTAGAAGCATCGTCATCATCTTCTGAAGATGAACTACTTGAAGAACTGTCAGAATCATCACTACTTCCGGAATCTTCACTAGAACTGCTCAAATTAGAGTCTGATTCACTGTCAGAATCATCACTACTTTCTGAATGTTCTTTCTGTTCTGTTTCATTATCACTCTTTTCCAATATTTTAATTTTCTTTTTCAATTGTTGTGTACGAGATTCTCTGTGAAGATATTTCCTTTTCCCCTTGCACTCATAAGTCCAATGACCATACTCTAAGCATTTCTGGCAACGTACACCTTGAGGTGGATACCCATTTTTATTCCTGAAATTTACCACATTTTAATGTATTCAACCTAACATAATGTCAATATTTTTTGCTTACTTTGCATTTGATCCTTTCACTTCTTTTCCGATAGTCATATCGTTAGAAAATATGATGAGTGCTTTTATAATAGCGTTTTTGGTATAAACTGAGGATAAGATCCAAAATATAATATCGTCGGCAAAATTCAACAAGGCATAAACACATCAATTATACGCAGTGTTGCCAAGAGAATAATTATTAATAATCAGATCAAAGAGACTGTTCATTCTCGTTTATCTATGGTAATAATTCATATTTTATAATAAAAATGAAAGTTGATTGTGAAATAATATGAATATTTTCGGTCGGCCAATATTTTAAGAAATATAATAATATATATGTAGCTATTCATTTATAAATATCATGCAAATATACACCTAAACGAAAAATAATATTGACAAATGACAAATAAATCTGTCATGGTTCAAAGATGAAAAGGTAATCATACTGTTCAACAGTATGACGACATTATTCGAAAATATGCTTATTTTATCATTATAAGATACAAAGTTCTATAAACACAAAAAAAAATTACTACATAGGCATGTTATTGAAAAAAGTCATGTTATGACGTAACACAGTATAATGAAACTCTGACTCGACGAACAAAGTAGATGTAAGCAATTCAAAATTCTTGAATATTATTTTTTAAGAACTACGAAATGAGAGGACTATGGTAGTTCACCAATTGTGATTTCTCTCATTTAGACTTTGAATTTAATTCAAAGTGTAAATATCAAATTTTCACTCAATTTTTTCGAAAGATATGCTACTTGAAAACGATGGGAGAAGCCTGCGTAGAAGAACAGAATTGAAACAGTATAACTTTCAAATCAGTAAGTCTCATTAAATTTAATCTAATTTAGACCATTGAACTATTATACCCTGATTGGCAAAAACTTTTATTAATGCAATATAAGAAGTTTGAAATTTACAATAAAAAAAGACAAACTTGTGTTTTTTACAAAGAAATGATAATTTTTCGAAAATATGCGACGTTATATGATTATCTTTATTTTTATATTCTGAATAGTATTATTTGAATTAATGGCTCGTATTTAATTTGAACTGTAATTATTTTTAAATTAAAATTGAAACTGCACGCTAACAATTTAAAGAAAAAAATTATGGAAAGAGGAAAACACCAGATGTCTGACATACAAGTATCAAGGAATTAACACGAAAACAGCTTCAATCATTTACAAATCCATATGTAATCGGAATATATTATAGGCTGAAGTATTTCGGTCGATATCCTGTTATAACCCCTTATCAATAAAGAACAGTTATTATTCTAATAAAAAATAATGAATATTCTATGGATCTTCTATGGACGTGCTCTGCGCTCTATGGAATGAAAGGTAAACTTATACATTAAAATTCTCTTTTGTGTTCTTTGCTGTATTCACGTGTAGAAAAAGACATATTACTGCTGCAGGTAAGGATAATTTGTAATTTTATATATTTATATGTTCTTTGAATTCTTTATTTACTGATTTTCTGGTTTAATTTAGCAATATGGGTCGCGTACGAACTAAGACGGTCAAAAAGGCCTCAAAGGTAATAATTGAAAAATATTATACCAAGTTAACCTTAGATTTCCACACTAATAAGAGGATCTGTGAAGAAATTGCCTCAATTCCAACAAAACCCTTGAGGAATAAAATCGCTGGATTTGTTACACATTTAATGAAGAGGCTTAGACATTCCCAAGTTCGAGGTATTTCCATTAAACTCCAGGAAGAAGAACGTGAAAGACGCGATAACTTTGTTCCACCCGTTTCTGCATTGGAAAGTGATATCATCGAAGTTGATGCTGATACCAAGGAGATGCTTAAGCAAATGGATTTCACCAATTTGCCAGGATTGCAGATCACACAAGCTAATAATTATAATAGAAGTAGAGTTTGAGTATGTATAATACTCTGATTAAATAATACTTTTTGTTTTGTGTTACCTATCCCATTGAAAATTCAATTTCTGGTAGAAAAAAATATTGATTTGTAAACACTAATATTAATATATACAGGATGACCAAATTCTACAAGATGAACCTAAAGAAAATTTGCAACAAAAAAGTTTGTTATTTTTTGTGTAGTTATTCAAGATTCTACTATTTTATAGTTTCACAATTTTTTCACGAAAAACAGCATAATTTGAAAACTATCATCCTGATCAAAATTTTGTGTACACCATTGCGGAAAGGTCTTCTTGGACTAGTGGTTTCATGGAGTTCTTTATAAAATAAAGTCGACTCTCATTAATTCGAAACTCGAGGGACTCTTGAAATATTACGAATTATTGAGTGTTTGAAATATCAAATGGTTTGAAATTTGTGAGAGAAAATAAATAAAACTTCGAATTATTAATTTTTATTTATTAATATAAAAATGACAAGAATTAAGAGGTACATTTGTGTACATACATGTATTCGTAATGTGAATTAATTAATCTTTCGAAAGAACTTTGTTATACTGGTTTGCTTTAAAGCACAATTCTGCTGCTCACACTGCTCAATAACTTTTTTTAAGAGAAAAAGTGACTGAAATGCTTTTTCATCACTTTCGTTTTGTAGACAGAAGCTTTGTAAGGTATCAAATGAGGATCTTGCTTCCTTAACTGACACCTCTGCCAAAGGTTCCGATGTATCGTCCTCATCTTCATCGTTACTTTGCGTATCTGTTGCAGATAAAATTTCGCCATCGGTTAGTGAACCTGAGACAGCAACATTTTCATCCACTTGAACAAAATCAGAAAAACTCACACCGCTGATGTCAACTAATGGTTCTATTGCTGGTTCTTCATCATCTATAAGTATTGGAAGATTTTCTTGATTTTCTATTAAGAAACCGGATTTTTTGAAGCTGTTTAGAATCGTTAGGGGTGTTACAGCTCTCCATGCTTTGTCAATTAGTAAAATAGCTGTCAGAACCGTGATATTTGCAGTTAGCTGTTTGTCGAGAGATTCTAAAACGATCTTAACAATTTCTTTGCGATAGAACGTCTTAAAATTATGGATAATCCCTTGGTCCAATGGTTGCAATTTGGAAGTTGTATTTGGCGGAAAGAAGTAGAGTTCCACGTTAGACAATGTAGGAGGACTGTTGTGGACAGTGCAGTTGTCTAAAAATAGTAAAATTTTCCGCTTTTGTCGTTTTATGTCCCCATTAACTGTTAAAAGCCAATTGTTAAAAAGTTCTGTCGTCATCCAAGCTTTTTTGTTAGCACGATAATCAGTTGGAAACGATTTCACTCCTTTGAAACATCGCGGTTTCATTGCTTTTCCTATCACTAAGGTTTTAAGTTTTTCCGATCCATCCATATTTACTGCAAGTAAAACTGTCAACCTCTCTTTACTATGTTTTCCTCCGTGACATTTTTCATTTTTAAAAGTAAGCGTCTTGTCCGGTAAACATTTAAAAAATAGGCCAGTTTCATCAGTATTAAAAATGTCTCGAGCATCATAGTTTTCAATCAAGGTCTTCAATTTACCGTGCCAATCTAAACAAACTGCATCATCAACACTTCCACTTTCCCCACAAACTTTTTTAAAAACAACTCCATTTCTCTTTTTGAAATTTGTAAGCCACCCTTCACTTGCCGCAAAGTTTTTGATGCTTAGAGTAGACGCGAACTCTTTTGCTTTTTCCTTCAACAAGTTCCCGCTAATAGACACTTTTTGTCCTCTACACTGTCTTAGCCAAATGACCAGGCTTTCTTCCAGACGAGGAAATTTACCTTTAGTAGTTCTTTTCCGTACTCCAGCAGTTTGAGCAGCATTAATTATCTCCTTGTGCTTTATTATTGTTGAGAGAGTACTCAGAGGAATCTTAAATTATTTTGCAACATCACTCTTCTTCTCACCTTCTTCTACTTTTTCGATTAACTTTTTCTTTTCAGCAATCGTCAAACATCTATACTTTCTAGGGCTCATAACTAACACTAACTTTTAATCTGCATACCAACAAAAGAGTAACAGTAACTGAATAACTAAACAAACCAATTCGTAAGAAGTGTGTGCGTCAAATAGTCAAACTAATCATAACAAAAACAAAGGCTCGTGTATCTTGATACAAGTTTGAACTTGTCACATACAAGTTTGAACTTGTCGCAAAATGTACTTACAATCTTTCCGCCTCTTCTCTCTGCAACTTTGAATTGTCGAGTGTTGGACGCTGATGAGTTCGAATTAACGCGTCGTTTTGTTAAATAGCAATGATTTTTTCGTTCGAATTACCAAGTGTATGAAAATGTATTGATTTAGTTCGAAATATAAAGAGATTTAGTAGGGAACTCGTGATAACTTTGAATTATAGAGAGGTTCGAATTATCGCAGGTTTGAATTAACGAGAGTCGACTGTACTGACTTATTAAGAAAAAATTGACTATAAAATATTCTTCAGCCATAATCTTCGGTCAAATTAATTTTGAATTGCGGTCTGTAAATCCCCATGAAAATTATGTACCAAAACTGTCTCATTTTAAAAGCTTTTCAACGATGCATAATACATTCTATTAAAGCTTCATATATATTGTACAATAGATGTGGAACAGTGAAATTACACAATCTGAGCGAAAATTATTATTTAGAACATTCTTTATTATTTATACAAGTTTAAACTTCACTTAAATTCCTGCCACGTTTTTTAATGCGAAGCCTACATTATTTTTTAATGGATTCCACAGCACGTATGCAAATGTTGGATTATGTTATTAATATAACTTTTTTCATGTGATCAACCTATTTGGCCAATATACTCTGGCCAGGCAATTTGCAACAGAAAAGTTCCTGTAGAGTATGGTACAATTATCTTTCGTTGTAAAGTTATTCAACATTCTGCTATTATGTAATGTTCATCACAATTTTTCCATTAAAAACATAGCATAACTGGAAAACTATCATCTTAATCAAAATTCAGTGTTTCCATAGGAAAGAACGGCAAATTCTCCTTAGACTAGGGTGGTTTCATGGAGATTTATGAAAATTATTATAAAATTTTCTTCAGCCACGATCTGGTCAAAGTTTACTGTGAATTCCCCCCCTGTAAGCCCTCACGGAAAAATTATTATTTACGATTATTTATTATTCATAAAAGTTTGAATCTTATCACAAAAAATGCCTGCCACTTTCTTTAATGCAAAGCCTGCTTAGTTTTCCCGATAGAATCCACAGCCTGCCGCAACTGCCCCCAGCATAGCCTTAGCTTATTGCAGCAGTTATGTATTTTTTTGAAAGCTGGTAATATACACCATATCTTTTAAAACACTCCAAAGGAGGAAGTCCGAGGGTGTAAGGTCGAGACTTCAGAATGAACCTCCACCCATTCTGCAACTATTCTACTATTGTGTACTGGAGCCGTTAGTTCAAAGACATTTCTTCCAATAAATCATTAATTTCGTTTTCTGAAAGTGGAAGAATTCATATTTTCTGGAATTATCAGCCCAAACATTTCATATCTTTTCATGGCTAGTCATACATTAACCCTGAACTTGTGTTGCATTTGGATTATTGTGGGCCCAAACTTAGGAATTGGAGAAATTGGCATTTAATGAATTTATTCACCGGAGCTTACTGACTGGATCTTTATGACAATTTGTATTTTTCTGAGGATTTCGAGAGAACGGTTTAAAATTTTTTTTCGAAACCGGTAGCAGATACGACAGAACTACAAGACCATAAAGTTTACTATAACAACAAAGCTTCTTTTTACAATTTTTCAAACTATCAGTGGCTCACGAGAAAAAGTTCTGGAGTAAAACAAGAGCAGTAGTCCAGAAAAATATCACCCTGTAGATTTTCAATCAAAATTGGCCTGTCACATGGTGTAAACTATAAATTGTAATAACTGCCAAATTTCAGTGGAATCTTGTGAAATGCAGATACTATAATAATAAAATAAATTCTACGAAAAAAGAAATTCGAAAACAAACACAAATCCTAAAAAGAGCGAAATCGAAGATCGACAAATTTAAATTAAATGTTCAAATAATCCACCTTGTGGAGCCAAATATATTATAAGATTCGGCAAAGTTGCTATTTTGGCACAAAGTTGGATTATTTTGAACCTTAATTCATTAATATTCGTCGCTCTATCAACTTCATGCTCATAAATCAAATTTTTCAGATATCCCCAAAGAAAAAAATCATAGGGAGATAAATCTGGTGATCTGGGGGGCCATTTGTAGAAATGATACAGTCGGAAAAGTCGTCTTAAGATATTGTGTGACTTGGACATCCATCCTGTTAAAACCAGACAGCATCGAAATTAATTGGTAGCTGTCGAACTATCGGAATAATTTGATTCTCTAAAAGCTCCAGATATTTGGCAACTTTTAGGTCATCAACGACAAAAAATGCCCCTATGATGTAATTACCCAGTATTCCTGTCCAAACATTAAATTTTTGGGGATACTGGGTACGCACAGGAATACTCATATGCTTATTCCTCCTAGACCAGCGTTACCACCTTTTTTCAAGGAATCTACTAACTATCCGCCAAAAATATACCGAAAATCTATTAAACAACTTTCAGAATCTACCGAGTCGTTCAAAGAACTGAAATTGACTGAAATAAAAATAATGTGATTTATTAATGAAAATTAGGCACTTTAGAATTAATTCTAGTAATTCTACCTTCGTAAAAAGTATATCGGTAACCTATATCTGCAATAATTTCATACCGTTACAGAGCTCAAGTTTATTCTACTAGATGGCAACAGCTGCAGTACTCAAGCAGACCGGTTAGAAGGAGAATTTTAGCGGGAAGCAGGAATTCATGATGTTTTAAAATCAGAAAATGAATGAAATAATTAATTAAACACACAGACTCTGTGCTCAGTGGTCCACATTCCACAGACTCTGTGGTCCACATTCCACAGACTCTGTGGTCGGGCCATTATACGGCATTTTCATCAGGAGCTAAAATCTACCATAAAAAGTTGACTACTAAATTTTGGATGGATTTGCCGAAAATCTACCAAAAAAGTAGATATCTACTAAATGTGGTAACGCTGTCCTAAACCAATATCTTACTACTGATGGGTTATGTTTTCTATTCAAGGAAAACGATAACTCATTAGTGAATAAGATATTGTTAAGCAATGAACTATTTGCATTTACTTTTTCCATCACAGTTTCATCAAATTCCGTTCGTTTGATATGGTCTTCTGGAAAATTTTCTTGGTTTGTTTGAATCATATACGTATTATTAGGATAATAAGAATGGTTTGAACCTTATAACATCGGTGACCATTCCTTTTCAAAATATTCCGAACACTTCTATCGCTCATATAGAATTGTTTAGCAATTTGTTCACTCGAACAAGGTGCACTGGTTACAACAGCAGCACACGCATCTACTTCGTTTTTCAGACTATTTTAACTAATGGTTTTTGTTGGTTTATCAATCTTACAATGCCTGTATGTTCGTAAACACCCACATTTCTCGAATTTTTTAAATATTTTAGAAATAACCGAACTTGAAGGAATCTGCCTATCTTCGAAGGCAACAATTAAAGAATTTATTGTCTCTTGAATAGATTGACCCTCAAAGTACCATTTTATGGTCTGAATTTTCTCTTCTACACTGAAAATTTCGATTTACTTTGTTTTCAATCGATAGACTAACGCATCTCACGTTTGAAGTGTGAATGATTCTGATTGCTAAAAGCAGAGTACAGAGCCTCGTTTCGATGAAAGCATCCCTCCACTCACTACCATTGAGAGAGATCAGTTGTTTATTCGTCATCGCATCTCGCTGAGGTTTTGATTCTTCCATTGCTCCACTGGACCTTCGTTGTCCTCTACATTAAAATGGAATTTCCTGTTTCCGACTGTCTTTCCATACCTGACACATGACACACATGACACGAAAATAGTACCAAGTATTACTTGATTAGAAATCCAATAAGGAGATTTGAGACAAGCAACAGCATACTCAGCTAACTCTAGACAGGGGCATTAAACTCAATATTGTCACTCAATCTAGTTTTCATAGAAAGTATTAATAGAGATCGTCGCTCCAAAAACAAGTCTAATGCCTGTTTTAAAAATAAGAAACGTAAACTCGATGGATGGAAATAATTGGCGCGTTCTTTAGCGCTGTCGGATAATTGACAATTGACGTTGACAATAATGTACTAGTTTGTGTTTCTATGTTGTATTAGGAAGTTGTGTTTTGCTTGACGATGGCGGACGATAAAGATGTTGCGGAGAAAACGATTGCCGAGGACTTGGTCGTTACCAAGTATAAAATGGCTGGAGAAATTGTTAATAGTGAGTTCAAACAATAACCCATTTGACGATACTGACGTAAATCTGTACAATGTAGAACAAAATGCTTGCCCCATATGGATTATTCTCTTGTGGAACATGTGCACGTTTTATTGCAGCAACGAATTATTGGTAGTTTGAATCCAAAACAAAACCATTTGGTCTTCCGTTTTGCATTAATCTTGTTTTGAATTTGAAAATGTATGAATTGAATGTGTTATCCACATTTATGTAATATGTATTCAAAAATTTGAAATCCTGAACACAGAAAAGCGTTTCCTTAGTATATCATCAAAATGTTGAGAATATTTATCATTTACTCCCTTATTTGTAGGAGTTTTGAAGCAAGTTATTGATAAATGTGTGTCTGGAGCTTCTGTAAGAGAAATTTGTCAATTTGGTGATCAGCTCCTCACTGAAGAAACCAGTAAAGTGTTCAAGAAGGAGAAAGAGCTAAAGAAGGGTATTGCGTTTCCAACATGCATATCAGTAAACAATTGCATTTGCCATTATTCCCCTGTTCCTACTGAGCCCGACTATACCCTAAAAGATGAGGATGTGACAAAGGTGTAAGTATTGGCGCATTTTTAATACATTTTTTTTATTAATGCTCTCTCAAATTGTACATGTTTGAATTTTAAAATGATTCAATTATTTGGTGAGGTTTGATTCCGACTCCAAATATATATTGCAAGGATTTGCTTTTATTTTAAACCAGTTATTAGCCTGACTGAAGATATTATTTATTTCTTTAATTTAAAAAGTATCTCTTTAGTAATTTGTCAATTTCAGGTATTTTAAGTCTCTCCTAGATATATTCCTTAACATTTGTTCTAAATGTAAGATATAACTGAATAAATTCATGAAAGACTTAGGTATTCTGAGACATGTTTTAAACATTTGAGCATGGTATAAAAGTCAGGTTATCCTCCTAGCTTTTCAGCCAGCCAATTTGCTCTAATGGTGGAAAAACTCATTATTTAATTTGTATCAAAGTAATAAATCTATATGCAAATGTTGAATTATGTTATTAATATAACTTTTTTCATGCGATCAACCTGTTTGGTCAATATACTTTGTTATCTCGGGCCAGGCAATTAGCAATAGAAAAGTTCCTGTAGAGTATGGTACAATTATCTTTCGTTGTAAAGTTATTCAACATTTTACTATTATGTAATGTTCATCACAATTTTTCCGTTAAAAGCATAGCATAACTGGAAAATTATCATCTTAATCAAAATTCAGTGTTTCCATTGCAAAGAACGGAAAATTCTCCTTAGTCTAGGGTGGTTTCATGGAGATTTATAAAAATTGTTATAAAATTTTCTTCAGCCATGATCTGGTCAAAGTTTACTGTGAATTCCCCCCCTGTAAGCCCCCAGGGAAAAATTATTATTTACGATTATTTATTATTCATAAAAGTTTGAATCCTATCACAAAAAATTCAGAAAATGCCTGCCATTCTCTTTAATACAAAGCCTGCTTAGTTTTCCAATAGAATCCATAGCTTGCCGCAACTGCCCCCAGCGTATTCATTTGATAAGCTGGTAGTATATACCATATCTTGTAAAACACAAGAAGTTTAGAGGTGTAAGGTCTGGATTTCGAGCAGGCCATAAGTGCACTAATGAAATCCTGGTTTCTTATTATTAGAAATTATCTTTATTGGTTTTCAATACATTTGTTTTTGCTTTCAAATTAATGAGGAAAATTATTGAAAAATAATAAAGACATAATTTCTAAGAACAAGAAAGTTTGTAAGTCAGTCGAGGATGGATCAAATATAAACCAGATTTAGGTAAACATACCTATGTATTATCATAAAAAAATTTGATATATTTTATTTTTCTACTAAGTCTCCGCTTGTGTGAATAACTTTTCCCCAAGGAATAGTTTGATGCCATTATCGAAGAATGTACTCGGTCATGTCTTCACCCAATTGCTCTAAATGCAAAAACATTGCATTCAAATTACGGAGGAAAATTATTGTAAAATAATAAGGACATAATTTCTAAGAACAAGAAATCAGAAGTTTGTAAGTCAGTCGAGGGTGGATCAAATATAAACCAGATTTAGGTAAAAATACCTATGTATTATCATGAAAGAATTTGATATATTTAATTTTTTCTACTTTGTCTCCGCTTCTGTGAATAAATTTTCCTCAAGGAATAGTTTGATGACATTATCGAAGAATGTACTCGGTCATGTCTTCACCCAATTGCTCTAAATGCAAAAACATTGCATTCAAATTACGGAGGAAAATTATTGAAAAATAATAAGGACATAATTTCTAAGAACAAGAAATCAGGAGTTTGTAAGTCAGTCGAGGGTGGATCAAATATAAACCAGATTTAGGTGAAAATACCTATGTATTATCATGAAAGAATTTGATATATTTTATTTTTTCTACTTTGTCTCCGCTTCTGTGAATAAATTTTCCCCAAGGAATAGTTTGATGACATTATCGAAGAATGTAGTCGGTCATGTCTTCACCCAATTGTTCATGAGTATACCAAACATGTGATAGTCACACATGGACAAGTCTGGACTGTAGAGCAGATGCTCGAGTATTTCTCAATGAAATTTCCTAAATTTTTTCAAAATCTAATTGAAATTTTTAAAAGGAAAGAAACATATAGATACATTCTTTTTTTAAAGGATCTACCTGTTTTAATACATTGTTAGGTGCACTTACCTAACAACCTACACACATTGTCAAAAGTCTTGGCCCTCCTAGGTTTCTCAAGAAATAACAATCTATGTTCTGGAAATGAGATGAATATTTTCCTCTATTTCAACTGCAATATATTTGACAGAAAATCTTTGTTACTCTTTGCTTTATGCAGGACCTCTTCTTTCAATCAACTGCGCAATAAGCCTAGGCATCCCACGAATCAAGTCATTAATGAAATTTTCAGGCATATCGTTTCATTCTTCTTGAAGGGCTAAACTCAATTCCTGAAAAGTTGAAGGTTGGTCTGCCTGGACCTCTCCAAACCCTTTCTCGTTGACTATCACTTTGTAAATCGAATCATGACACGTCCGAAAAAAGTACGTTGCGCCATTGTGGTAAAAGCCAGTCTTGGTGATGTTCTGCCCATTGCCGACGAGTAGCCCTATGTCCAGGTGATAACCAAGGTACTCTTGAAGGTCTTCTTGCCCTTAAATTTAAGGAATTCAACCGTCTTATGGTATTGGTTGAGACCCGTCTATAGGTCATCAAAAAATGACTTCCAAGGACTGTTACAGTTACTGTTTGGTTTCTTTGAATAAAATTTGCGATATAATTGTCTTCCCTTGCAGATGTTACTCTGGGTTGACCGGGCACTAGTCTCTGGGCAACACTTTCCAGGAAAAGGGTCACTGTGCGCCTTAATGAAGTCCGTGGAATATTCAAACGTTGCGCAATCTGGTGGTTCGACAAAGCTTCTTGATGTAGGGCTACAATTCTAGTCCGGTCAAACTGAGAAATTGGATGTCCCGGCATTTTCCACAAGATATTCTCAATATTACAACTCTCGTTATTCGCTGAAAACTGATTAACTTCGAATACACCTGTATTCTTCCGAACAAGAAACATTTTTTCCTGGTTTATTGTTTTCATTTAAGTGATAAGATAGTGAAGATTCCACACACAAAAAATTGTCATGTTTCATTAAACAAGTTGATAGTTGATAGGGGTGGCCAAGACTTTGTGTGTATATCGGTCAAACAGGTAGATCCTTTAAGAAAAGAATTCACGAACACCGGCAGAGTAACACGTCCGACACCTCACATGTCAGTCAATTGAAATAATTTTGACATAGTTTCAACGATAACTATGATTTCATGATTTCAATATTCATAATATTAAAAGTACCAGACTCGCCTTTGGAATCAGTAAAAATTAATAAGCACAAGAACCTTAAAATTCTTCTCAAGGACCAAACAGATGTCGCAAGATCTCCATTGTTGAATATTTTCAATTAGCATTTCGGATAACTGGCCCCAATATAGTAGAATATTTAACTACAAATGATTTTTTTTTTTGCAGTGACTTGGGCGCCCACATCGACGGTTTCATAGCCGTTGTGGCTCACACGATCGTAATAGGCGCTTCGAGCGATAATAAAGTTACAGGAAAACGGGCCGATGTAGTCCTGGCAGCCCATTATGCTTCTCAAGCGGCCCTTCGACTGATGAAACCAGGTAACGAAACCTACACAGTCACGGATGTCGTCCAACAGGTAGCCGAATCTTACAAGTGTAAACCTGTTGAGGGTATGCTTAGTCATCAGTTGAAACAATTCAAGATCGACGGCGAAAAAACTGTTATACAAAATCCGAGTGACGCTCAGAAGAAGGAACACGAGAAATGCGAATTTGACAAATATGAGGTAAAAATTAGTTTATTTTATCTGTTGAAATCTTAGGGAGGAATACAAATAAAGTAAAATTCGCTTTTATTTAACTTTCAACTTTACATAATATTTAAATAAGGTTATTCTGATTTTCACAAATTTCTATTGTTATGTTCACAACAATCGTTTCGCTATCACAGTAGCATCATCAGGCAGGTTTACATTTTGAATAACTAAGCTTGTTTCCGAAATCTGTTGCTATTTATATTACAGTAAGTACAATAAATTTTTATTGAGCACTAAAACCCAAAAAAGGGCAAATTCCAGCTTATCTGAATATATTTAACAGAGGTGAGTTATTTAAATCTATTTGTTCGTTAAGTAATATTCCAATTTTATTATGTTTATTTATCTCTAGGGATTCTAACAGATTTAAGGCATAACTTTTGCTTTCTATATGTAGAATTTTAAAGTTATGGTTGAAAGTATGTCCTGTTTCTAACAAATGGTTGGAATATATAGAATTACTTTTATTATTGAGGAAACTTCAAATGTTCACAAATTCTATGTCGGAAAGTTCTTCCAGTCTGTTCTATGTATAGTCTAAGAGCCAGCGTTCCCCAGGCCTTCGGTAAAGTATAAAAGCTATAAGTTTCTTAATGTATGTCATTAACACAGGTAAGAACGATCCCCGTCTATGAAACTTGGGTCGCGGTTGCTTTGGCAGGTAACAGGTAATAAAGGTGTGTAAAATTGTGTCTCAAATTTAGAATAATATAAAACTCAGTTTTTACATATTTTACTTATGGCAATAATAGAAGTCACCTTGTCGAAAACCAGACACTTCGTACGGTTGCAACCCTCTGCCAGACACCCTTAAAGTATATTTAATTGTTACTATACTTACGGTATAATATAAAAGCTGAATTTTATATATGTTGTTCGGATAACTATCAAATGATGTTTTCTCAACAGCCAGACAGTTTCGGTAGTTTCTTCATGTTGCCAGGCACAACAGCTGATTAAGTCAGTTAATTGATTAAATAGTTCACATGATTTTTCAATATTCCACAAACCAACCTATACGGATTCTATTATACACAATAAATCAAATCATCCTCTAAATTAAAAATTATCAGCATTTAATTGTATGATTCATAGATTAGTTAATATTCCCATGAATCGAGAAAATTATATTTCAGAACTTAACATAATTAAACAAATAGCTATTAATAATGACTATGATCCTAAGTTGATAGACAAATTGTTGATGAATAAAAATAATAAAATAGCTTTAAATATGGTGTTTCCTAATATAAAAGAAAATTTTAAATACATTTCCTTAAAATACACAAAAGGTATTTCTGAGAAAATTGCTACATACCTCAAAAATAAATATAATTTGAGGACTTCATTTAAAACGAATTTAAACTTGAGTAAATTTATTGAAAATATTAAAGACTGTACACATAAAGATGATAAATCGGGGGTTTATAAGTTAACCTGCGGTGATTGCCCTACAGTTTACATAGGACAGACTGGAAGAACTTTCCGTCATAGAATTTGTGAACATTTGAAGAGTTTCCTCAATAATAAAAGTAATTCTACATATTCCAACCATTTGTAAGAAACAGAACATACTTTCAACCATAACTTTGAAATTAAGCAAAAGTTATGCCTTAAATCTGTTAGAATCCCTAGAGATGAATAAACATAATAAAATTGGAATATTACTTAACGAACAAATAGATTTAAATAACTCACCTCTGTTTTATTCAGATAAGCTGGAATTTGCAGAGACCCTTTTTTGGGTTTTAGTGCTCAATAAAAATTTATTGTACTTACTGTAATATAAATATCAAGGGATTTCGGAAACAAGCTTAGTTATTCAAAATGTGATCTTGCCTGATGATGCTACTGTGATAGCGAAACAATTGTTGTGAACATAACAATAAAAATTTGTGAAAATCAGAATAAACTTATTTAAATATTATTTAATATGGATTTTCACCAAGTAAGGACTGATAAAATTCAATATTTCAACTTTACCAGAACTTAAATATAAGGAAAACACTAGATTTTTTTTTATCAAATGGATCCTCAAGAAGTTTGGCACAAATCTTAGTATTTTTATTATGAATTTAATTAAAAACTAACCGTAAATGTCAAACCGGTCCATTTGAACTACCTGGAAAAATTTGATCAATTGATCAACATCCACTACACCAATCTCTCTCCTGTTGATAAATTAGTTGATTAAAACTATCATTAAATGTATGTTAACATTATACAGATAAAAAAATCTGTTACCATATCTCTATTTATATTGGACATATTTCATTTAAGGTATATGCAATGGATGTGATTATCGGCACCGGAGAAGGAGTAGGTAAAGAGACAGAAACTCGAGTTTCAATCTATAAGAAGACCGATGAAACGTATCAACTTAAACTTAAGGCATCAAGGATGTTCTACACGGAAGTCAGGCAGAAACACGGTAACATGCCGTTCAATTTGAGGTCGTTCCAAGATGAAACGAAGGCCAAGATGGGGGTTGTTGAATGTGTCAAAAATAAGCTGATTGAACCCTTCCAAGTTTTGTATGAAAAATCAGGTAATGATTGTTATTAATATAATCCTATACCAATAATTAAGGCATAATCATCCTTGAACACGGACCACAGAAGACTAACCTAAAAATAGTCTTCTTGTGAGTGGAAAGTATTTTTTTTGGCCGAATCTGAAAAACAAAAGCTGGTGTGAGTTGAATGTCGAAAGACCAATCTAACTACCAAAAGCGTTTTCGTTACGGTACGATTTTCCGTTTATTTGCTAGGAACTAAATGAAATGGGACATTTTTCAATTTTGCTTGATTTTCGGTGATTACATATAACAATTGGGCACGCCCTCCCGTCGCAAATGTTATACGGGTTTATTTGATCTACCGTTCTATTGAACTACCCGAAAAAATGTTATATATATTGATCAATCGATTTTCTGTTCGTTTAAATTGTCCTACCGGCTCATTGAATTATCCGAAAAAATGTTATCAATCGAATTATATTGATCAAGTAAGTACACTAGTGTCTCTTCCATTTTATACAAACTAACTGATTTATCTTGTTTAGGTGAATTTGTAGCCCAGTTCAAGTTTACCGTACTTCTTATGCCCAATGGGCCCCACAAAATAACTGGCCTGCCATTCGAAACCGAACTGTTCCAGTCGGAACACTCCATCACATCACCTGAGCTCAAGACAATCCTTAATAGTTCTGCTAATCCTAAGGCCGCCAAGAAAAAGAAGAAGAAATCTGAACTAGCAGAGCAGTCAACGGAAGCCACCGAAGCTACCGCATAAGAAACTAAGGAATTTGCTTAGGGCAAATTTGGCAACAAGTGGAGGAAGAATTTAAACAATCTTGTACAGGAATCTGCAATTTTTTTCTTCTCGTCCTATGCAGAAGAGCTGTTGGGCGTTAGATTAAATATTCAGAATTACGGAAAACTTCTTCCCCAATTAGTCAAATCTATTCCTGGTTTACTCACTACCATTATTAATTCACAACTCTTCTTTTTCAAAATAAGAATCCTATTTTTTTATTGAAATGATCACATTTATGATATAGTCTTATATCATCGCCAGAAATTTTTAATAGAATTTTAAAATCGTTCCATTGCATTTTATAATTTGACATGACTAAATACCTTTGGAAAACATGAAAAAGTTAAGATTGTTGTGTAGAAATAGTAAATAAAAATATTTGGTATTTTTATTCTTTTCAGTTAATCTTCCCTGTCTTCTGTGTATTTTCGTTTAGTTATATTCCTTACTGAAGAATAAAACACTGTATTTTCGACTGTTACATCGTCTTCAAGTATCAGACAATATATATATAACACATTCAAACATAACGGTTACGAAAATCATCCGCGGAATATAGGATTTACAATGCACTAACAAGTAAATATATTGTGCCAGTCGTTCAGCACAAGAATAACTTCATGATGTGTTCTAAATGATTACGAATATTGAACTGGACTGTTTTGAATCTTTCCAACTGCTCGGAGTGGGGGAGAATTCAACGCTTTGCACCGGCGCGGTGACATACTCGGATCTAGCTTAA
The DNA here is from genome assembly GCA_034642435.1 of Megalocaria dilatata. Lineage (NCBI taxonomy): Eukaryota > Metazoa > Arthropoda > Insecta > Coleoptera > Coccinellidae > Megalocaria > Megalocaria dilatata. Next base: position 47,650,646 of record CM067861.1, read on the forward strand.
GTGTTGATAATGTAGATCTATGGCGATGATGGAAAAACACAATGACAATAGTCCTTTCTTGAAAAATGTACCTTTCACTGATGAGTCATCAATTTATTTGAAAAAGAAACCCAATCTATCTGTTATACGATATTGGTCCCCTTTGCACAAACAAGCATGCCGTAAATTGTATACCTAAGTGCCAAATTTCATTCTGATCAGACTGCTAGTTTCCGAACTATCGAGCATTTAAGAAAAAGTTTCAAATCCGAATAACTGCGGAACCATTGGACCGATTTTACCCATTAACAAATTAAAACAAGTTGTTGAAATTACTATGTTTTACTACCAATAAATTGATATTTAACACATTTAATTGTGACTCGAGTTTCGGAAATTAACTATCCCATGTTCAGACAACTGAAAACTCAACAAGCAGAACAGGGTATTTATGAATATACAGAGATAGAAGAGGTAATAAAAACAGGTTAAAAAGGTTTAAAATGAGAGCTTAACAACTATTATTATTTAAACCTTTTTAACCTGTTTTTATCACCTCTTCTACCTCTGTATATTCATAAATACCCCGTTCTGCTTGTTGAGTTTTCAGTTGTCTGAAGATGGGATAGTTCATTCCCGAAACTCGAGTCACAATTAAATGTCGAAAATATCAATTTATTGGTAGTAGAACATCGTAATTAGTACAACTTGTTGTAATTATGATGAACTACCAAATAGTAACGGCTGAAACAGTTGAATACCCATTAACGAACTTAACGCAGATATTCGACCTCCAAACCTATCCTGAAAGTTTCAAGCTCTTTCTTTCGAAAGTTAAAGTGTTTACCAGCTGGACAGGATTACTTTTGACCTTGGATTCATCAGTGAGTTCAATCTAGTCATTTGAGGCCATTTTCAACTCAAAAATAGAAAATTACAGACATTTGGGCAATAGGATAGCCTACTGTTCCTCCTTTGTTGTTCGTGTATTCTGTTCTCAAAGGATCTTTGATCATTAAAAGTCAACTTATAGATTCCAGATTTATGGTCTCCATTTATTTTTCTTTGTTTTTTAATCAAAATTCCTAAATTATTGGTAGTTTGAAAGGATACTTCGCAAATGAAGTTTTCTTTACAATATCATTATTTTCAGATATTGTATTTTTATTTGTAATCAGTTCAGAATGTAACCTCACGAAGTTACCTTACAATGGTATTACATATCAATTTTTCCTGGAAATTGAAGTTTATCACGATTTTTCTTTAACTTTTTATAAGTAAGCATTTCTATGAAACGCTTTCCATTTTATCAGTGAATTATCGAATAAAATAAAAGCAAAGAGAAATAATTTACAATTTATTGCAACTATCTATGTATAATATTTAAATTATTTTCTACTGCTGTTTGGAAGTTTCAACAAATTTTAGATTATCTAAAAATTTTTTGATTTCATCATTTTGAAGAGCCATATCAACTCCTTTATCCGTCCAATTTGAAGCATGGGTTGGAAGGTTCTGTAAGAAGTTGAAAGTGGTCATAACACCCCTATTCCAATAGACTGCAACCATTTCGTGCATTTGTTCAGTCTCTGGCAACTTCGGTAACTGAAATTAGTACAATGTGAATAAAAGTACTCCTGGGATTAATAGAAATAAAATTATGTTTAACTTTGCTACGAATTTATTTAAGTCACATGTTCCCTTACAATGAATTAGTGTATTTTCATTAGTAGGGCTATCTCAATTATTTATCTGATTCATTCACTATACGTATATACAGATCACAAACACTTACGTCTAACGGAACTTGTGCCTTAAGCTGATCAAGATGAGGTTGGGAAACCTCTTTCAATCTTTCCAAAGCTTTTAAAGATACTTCGCTGTCATTCCATACTCCTTCTTTCTTCATATAATAGATAGCGGTTCCCGCTAAACCAAGTTTGACAGCAAACCTGCAATAATCCAGCGTAATTTTAGTTGTTTCCGTGTTCATTCCTAAAACTCGAGTCATACTCAATAATTTTTGATACAAATAATTCATTTCATTAAAACAATGACAAAATAAAAACGTTCACGTAACGAAAACTGTTGAAATGTAGTCATGGTGAATAAATTGCCAATATTAAATTATTCAGAAGAAAAATTCATTAATTCCTTAGTTATAGAAATACATAAAAAGTTGTTCAAAGGTTTGCCTCCACACCTGATGATACCCATTTTATTTTAGTTCACAATTCTTGTAAGATGCAAATTAAACAGATGTCAAAATTTGAGGTTAAATCACTATCACAGAGCGCAAACCATATGATTAGATAATTTTATTCGTTCTATGATACAAAAAAGGGATCTTTATTTAAATGATGGGGATTCAGTTGTGTTGGAATGAAATTAATAAAAAAGAAAGATTCAGTATTTCGATGATGTTAAATATTTGATAATAAATATATATTATTAACATTGTTCACGTTTCTTTTCGGAATCTAATTTGGAATTCCTAGCAGCATCCAAATATTTATTACGTTACTTTGAAAGCAAATACAAATAAAATTCGACAGGAACATCCTGTTATTGATATTTCTATTGAAGTAGTTCGCTTCTAAGAATCAATAATTCTTATTCTAGTCAACTGATCGTTAGGACTTTCTTCTAGCCGACGAGGTTTTATGCTTTTCCTATGAAGGGCATTCGTCGCTAAATTCATTCCACACTCATCTACAATAACAGGCTGATATCTTCCTGATGGCCAAAAGGAAGTATCCATTTAAGAATTATTTCTTTACATAGTATGTAGTAGTGCTAATTGTTAATTCAAGACATGCCTTCAGGATGTACGGTGTCTAGCCTGGACGATGGCAAGCAGTCTCTGCTTCATGGCAATTACTAATGGACACGTACAGATTACAGAAATTAACAGTTTTTATCTATATTGTTTGTATGTGGGAAGGAACAGTTCATTTTCGACTCTGAGATCAATTTGCCGATAGTGTAGTATTTTATGTTAAGTATTATACAGACTGTTCCAAAACTCCACGCAAGCGGTTACAGATCGGAAAAACAGTTTTTAAATTTTGGTAAAATTAAGCAAAGTAGGAAGCACTGACGTGAAGTCAGGTGCTTGTTTAATAGTCGACTTCCCTGGAAAATTTAAAATTGGTGAAATACTTTCGAAAGGAACTGCATATGATGAATAAAAACAGAGAATTATGTGTTCTGTCATACGAAAATCAAATAAATGTCACTTCTTGCCATTTTCAAACGTTTGGTGCGGTTTTTGGGCTGGCGATGTGATTGGACTTTAGTTTTTCGAAAATAAACTAATATGGCGAATGGATTGCGCTACTGAGCTATGAATAATGATTTTTTTGGCCAGAATTGGAAGATATTGATGTGGAAGACGTCTATTTTCAATAAGACGGTGCTTCGTGCCACACAAGCAACGAAATAATCGCAATTTAACAAGAAAGGTTTCCTGGCCGTGTTAATTCTTGAAGAGGTGATCATAATTGGCCACCGAAATCACCTGTAGACTATTTTCTTTGGGACCAAATACAATAACAAGGTGCGTACTCTTCCAAAATTTCGTGAGGATCGTATAATTAGAAAACTGAAAAATTGTTTTATGAGGATTGTTTGCAAATTTTTTATATTTTTCCCAATATTTTCGCAACTACAGATTCGATCGATCTGAAATTCAGCATTTAGAAGTAGAATAGTAAGGCGTACGTTACTGCGAAGTTGGGTAAGGATCTTATGACTACAAGATAGAAAGAAATATTTTGTGAGCATCGTGGCTGATATGAACTAACGGGCAAAAATTTATTAACTTAACGTCAGTGCGTTTCACCATTTCTCGTGAATTGTATCGATAAAAATGTTTTGAGTCGATATATTAACGATTCTTGTTTCAACTGCCTGAACTATAATACACAAATCGTCAAAAGTCTTGGCCGCCCCTGGTTTCTCAAGAAATAAACAATGTGTTCTGGAAATGAGGTGAATATTTTCCCCTATTTCAACTGCAATATATTTGATAGAAAATCTTTGTTTGTTACTCCTGGCTTTATGCAGGATGAGACAAAATTGAGAAAAAATCTAAATTTATCGATTATTTATTTTTGATTAATTATAGTTATTCCACAACTGAATCCAAATTCAAAAGTCAGTATTACCACCTCTTCTTTCAATCAATTGCCCAATACGCCTAGGCATCCCACGAATCAAGTCATCAATGAAATATTCGGGCATATCGTTCCATTCTTCCTGAAGGGCTAAACTCAATTCCTGAAAAGTTGAAGGTGGGTTTTGGCGATTGAATATTGCTCTCCCTAAGTAATCCCATATGTGCTCAATTGGATTCATGTCTGGTGAGTTTGCTGGCCAGTTTATTCTCTGGATATTTTTCTCTTGAAGAATGTTTTGAACCCTTCTTGTGCGGTGTGATGGGGCGTTATCATCCTGATAAATGAAATTATCCCCAAATTCGTTGTGCAGAGGAACAACGATTGGTTCAATGATGTTTTCTACGTAGATGACACCAGTCATTGTTCGTTCAAAGGTAATAAGAGGGTTACGGCGACCGAACATTATCCCCCCCAGCACATTATTGATCCGCCTTGAAAGGGCACAACCTGGGCGAAATTGAGTTGGTCTAATCTGTCTGGACCTCTCCAAACCCTTTCTCGTCGACTATCACTTTGTAAATCGAATCGTGGCTCGTCCGAAAAATGTATCTTGCGCCATTGTGGTAAAAGCGAGTCTTGGTGGTGTCTGCCCATTGCTGACGGGTAGCTCTATGTCCAGGAGATAGCCGAGGTACTCTTCAAGGTCTTCTTGCCCTTAAATTTAATTAATGCAACGGTCTCCTTATGGTACTGGTTGAGACTACCCGTCTATAGGTCCTCAAAAAATGACTTCGAAGGTCCGTTACAGATACCGTTCGATTCCTTCGAGTAAAATTTGCAATATAATGGTCTTCCCTTGCAGATGTTACTCTGGGTCGACCAGACACCGGTCTCCGGGCAACGCTGCCGGTTTCCAGGAAAAGGGCCACTGTGCGCCTTACTGAAGTCCGTGGAATATTCAAACGTTGCGCAATCTGGTGTTTCGACAAAGCTTCTTGATAAAGGTCTACTATTCATGCCCGGTCAAACTGAGAAGTTGGATGTCTCGGCATTTTCCACGGAATATTCTCAATATTACAACTCTCGTTATTCGCTGAAAACTGATTAACTTCGAATACACCTGTATTCTCCCGAACAAGAAACATTTTTTGCTGGTTCATTGTTTTCATTCAAACACAAAAAATTGTCATGTTACATTCAACAAGTTGAGAGTTTATAGGGAGGGGGGCTAGACTTTTGACGATGTGTTTATGTTATGATAATAAAACTGACCTTACACACCTATAATTTGTAATTTACTTCAGATAAGATAAACAAATTCAATTGAATAGGATATAAACAGTAATTGATGCGGCATTTGTTTATTTAATGTTGTTATTATGATAATCGAAAAATCACCATTTCAAATAGACCATCAGGATAAAAATTTCCGTTGAAATAAAATGAAATTATATTTCCAATCAATACTCATGCACTCAGTTAAGAAAGGAACTGTCAAAATCTTTTTGTCGCTAAGTCGGCACAACTCTTATGCTCACGCAGAGTTTGGGAATCATATGTCATTTAGTTTGTTCGTAGTGCTCCATTATGTCAATTCATCTCCATGAAACCACCTTGGTCTAAGGAGAATTTTCCGCTCTTCCCAATGGTGTACACTGAATTTTGATTAAGATGATAGTTTTAGAGTTGTGCTATGTTTTTAGTGAAAACATTGTGAAACGTTACAAAATATTAGAATCTTGAATAACTTTACAACGAAAGATAATTGGACCACTCTCTATGCGATCTTTTGTGTTGCAAATTGTCTGTAGAATCACCTTGTGAAATTTGCCCAGAGATAACTTGGGCAACCTGTATAGATTATCCAAAGTTCAAAGATTAATGGTCATTACCTGAATTTAAACAGGAACTTCACCAAAATCGCAAATTCTACATGAAGCTTTATTATTTACTGTTTAATGTACCGTTTCTTTATGTTTATGTCTACATTTTCAACCATGAAATGAACAAAAGTATTGATAAGGGTGATCACGATGCCTTTTTTCCCATTAAACGTTTTTAAGATATAACTTTTTAGAATCTTAAATTGTTGATAACATTTCCAATTGTTTATTTGCGAGCTCGATTCGTCAAATTAAAGAAGAAACAATAACTCCCGGCAAAATATACATAATGAAACCATTTTGAAATTGACTAGTTACCTGTCCGACAGGTTGCCGAGTGATTTATCAGAAACTCCGCACATCAATCTAGTCATCCTCGATCCCTGCTGAATGTCGTTCACGGAAAATTTCCATTTTCATATTTCAGGAAGCCCGTAATCTCGTAATCCAATTAAACTTGTTAAAGAAACTTCACATCTTATTTGCGCATGTCGTTACCTTATTTCCATGCTAAATTCCAAATGGTTGCGTGAAGCAGGCCCCAAACCAAACAGGAACAGAAACAGAGTGAGACACCTAAGTCGAGACAAAAAGCGTTGCGTATTGCTTTCAGTCAGTTCTACCAGCTCGCGTGTGTACGTTGTCGTAGGACAAGAGTGTTTCCCGTGTTAAACAGTGTCCAAATGACTTCTTCTTTATGGCTATGCTATTTCTTCGAGTCTTCTTTGTGTGTGCAGTAATATTGTCCTTCTGTCCGGCGAAAAGTAAGTCTGAATTCGTAATACATCGAACTGCATTCGCGAAATTGTGATCGTTTCTTACCTACCTTCTAAATGCCAATATGGCGGTGTGTTTGATTTACCATCATAAACTATCGAAATATACGGATTGTTCCACGTTTTATACGGCCGTAGATGAATTAATTGGATTCTCTGTTGTATTTACTTCGTTTTCCGATAGGGTTTACTTGCGAAAACATTGGCGTATATGCTGTCAGTTCGAAAACATGACGCAGTACATCTGTCAAATTGAGAAGTATATGTGGGTGCATTCTTTCCGATCTGTATTATGAGGGTGGAAACAGTTTGCTTGATGGGGTGTATTGGAAAATACTTGATCCCTTTTGTAGCAAGATGAAAGAATGCTGCAGTGCAGGTAGTTCCTTGATATTATCAGGATATATACGCGTTTATACTCGATGTTTGGAAGAATTGATGTTTCATGTTTCTTATTAGAAATTCCCAAGTTTTGAATGTTTATATTTTGGAATGGAGTTGTTTCATTTAGACTTATTCCTTCTGTTAATACAGTAATGGGAAATTGTATAGGTTTATGCCGTTTCGAAGGAAAATTTGATATGTTGTTTACACGTGTTACCGATAGTTTTTTTTTGTCCCTGATTAGCACGATGTATTTTACTGTAAATGTCGACATTCTGGTTGTTTTCATGATTACTGGCGAATACTTAATTAATTACTGATAGATTCGTCAAGAAGCATCGAATAGCAGCATGCTAGAGTTTTTTTTAATTATAAACATAAAATATAAGAGAGTTTTTTCTATGATATAATCGATTTCAAATAGTGTAGGAATTATTAATTTTCTAGAAGTATTCTGTATTATCAATACCGATGATCTGTCAATTATTTGAACATTTCCTGTATTGTCTAAATTTTTATCGAATTCGATGATTTAGGTACTGCAACAGATTTTCGTGAATGCTCTATGACATAATTCTATGGTGGAATTGGAAAATGAAAACAATGCATTTTTCCATTGTGCAATCAGAATCCATTTAATAAGTACTTGCTTTTGTACCCTAAACAAAGTTTGTACGATGTGTTTTAGTGTAAATTTGGAGTTTTCTGGTTATATTTATGATTGGTAAGGATTAATTAATTAATCATGAAATTATTAGAATAAATAACAGTTCGTTTGAGTTTTTCATTTATAAACAAAATATAAGAGTTTTCTGGATAATATTCTAATAATGAAGTTATTATTATTTTACCAGGAGTATTCTGTATTAGTACCGATAAGCTGTAATCGAATTTTGTCAATTATATACATTTTCTGTATTGTCTGAATTTCTATGGACTTCGATAAAGTCACTGCTCGTTAAACTTTGTTCCTTTTAACTGCAAGAGATTTCTGTGAAACTATCTTGCTTTTAGTGTGAATAATTCATTCTATTGTCAGATAGGAAAATGAAAACAGAATGCATTTTTTCAATCAGAAACCGTTTAATCAGTGCTTTTGTACTGATTTTTCACGCAGTGAAATTTCATCCAAAATATAATATTTCAGGAATTCTGAGTTGTAACTGATTTTCTTTTCTTTAATCTTGTTGATAAATGATGTCAGACGCCTGTTTGTGGGATAACTTTAGAAAATAACTTTTCAATAAGATTTTAAGATAAAGTACACAAATGAGCAATTTCCAGGAAATCGAACAGTGTATAAACCCAAACTCTTGGAGACATTTCGCTTATAGAGGGTTTTCCAATAAAAGGTTACATTTTGATAAAAAAAAAACGAGGAGTATATTTTAAGAGAAATCAATCGATGTTTATTTCGATTCTTCATTTCACCAACTTCAAACAGCTCAGATTTTTCCACCAGTTTCACTGGTGAGAAGGTGACTACAAAATTTTCGCAATTTTTGTAGTGAATTTTATCAATTTCAGCGCGTTGTTGAAGCATGCATCGTTCCATTTTTAGTAATTACGTAGTTTTTACTTGTCAACTGTCAAAAGATGACAGCTTCAAAAGTGACAGTTGCACAGATAGCGGGCTATTCAAATTGGAAAACACTTTATAATCACTTCTGTTCTATTGAGAAAGACACAACAATTCGAACTTGTTCATGAACAGTGACGTTGCTTCCAGAGTGATAAGTGATGGAAAACTCGAATTTTAGACATTTTGTGCTTCCGAAAGTAAACGTGAACACTCTTTCATTTAAAATATCGATAAAATTTTTATTTCAATATAATGCTTGGACCTTGGCATTATGTGTGAAATACACCATTTAAATGTCCCCCGCGTGATCTTTTACAGGATTCGATCCTTGTGAGGTAATTTTCGATGACTCGCTGGCACTTTTCGGGCAATATCTCACCAATAACTTGACGGATGTCGGTTTTCAGAGAGTCAATAGTCTGAAGATTATCGGCATGAACACGATCCTTCCCATAACCCAAAAAAATCCAAAGGCGATTAAATCACAAGATTTTGGTGACCAATTCACATCGCCGAAACGAGAAATTACGCGTCCTGGGAATTTTTCTTGCAATCAAACCGAAACGGGTCGTGTTGTGTGGCTTGTTGCACCATCTTGCTGGAACCACATCTCTTCCAATTCCATATCATTAATTTCAGGCCAAAAAAAAATCGGTAATCATTCGGCTATAGCGATGAGAATTGACGGTTTGAGTGACATATTCATTTTCAAAGAAGTACGGGCCAATAACTCCACCGGACCAAATTAAACACCATACAGTGACATTTTGTGGATGTAATTTTACCAGAACGTCAAAACTAGGGCCCCATTCGAAGATCTTCCACCATACAGGTCCCGTGACTGGCGCGAATGGCATTACGTTAGACACCAAGACTCCCTCCATTTCGCCGGGACGAAACTAGGGTTCGAGTCCTGAGAAGCGCCCCCATATCGTCAAGATCTAATGCCTGGTGGGCGGGTTTAGCAGTCCTGGAAGATTGGCTCTGCTCGCCCCCAATTCTGGCGCCACTTTTTGATCCTAAAGCCCATTCTCTTCGATGCCTCGGAGCCTCGCTTTTAGCAGTCGAACAGCAACAGCGGTCCTTCGTGCGGGTGGAAGCTGTTTCTTGTGTTGTTTCCTTGCTTCAATCTTTCACAACCATAGAGACACTCTTTTCAAATGACTGAGTGTTGGGATCGACACTGCGATCCTTTTTTTGGCAAGGAGGGGGTGACTTGTGGAGGTCCCTCATCTAGTTGCGCTGGCGCAAAGTTCTCTATAATCTTCCTTCAAAATTCCTATCTTTCTCTTTCAGCTTATCGGGGGTCTGCTGGAGTGTCAAAACTTGAGCAGAAACTCGGGACAGCAATGATGACAATGGTACTTTAAAGTTGGTGAAGAGCTCTCCTCATAATTCTGAGTATTTCATCACATCTGCAGAATAGCGGCTCTACTCGCCGGATCTCAACCCAATAAACTACAGCGTGTGGTCGACTTTGGAGCTCAGGGATGAGGATTTTCACTGCCCCAGATGCGACAATTTTGTTTGTTTACCTAGTCACCGAGTGAAGAATGCGCTTCGTCGCTGAAGAAAATTCGATGCGAAAAATCGTCATCCAAACTTTGTTGGTCAAGCATCCAATCGGCATATGTTTACATATGGCATATGGCTACAGCCGGTGATGATGGCATTCCATCATATGTCATAAGGGATTACAGTTTCGTGCTTGCTAAGCCCCTATATTATATTATTAGTTTAAGTCTGAAAACATGTATGTTCCCTAAGAAACGGAAGAGAGCTCGTGTGGTCCCTGTATTCAAGAAGGGAGATGGCTCCCAGATTGAAAATTATAGACCAATTTCGATATTGTCCAATTTTGCGAAGGTTTATGAGGAGCTGTTATATGGAGATACGTATTTCAGAGTCAGTTCATATTTTTCCATGGAGCAGCACGGTTTTGTTAGAGCAAGATATGACAAACTTGGCAACGATCGCACAGTATATTACTGGATGTTTTGGAGGTCAGGTTGATGTGATGTATACTGACTTATCGCGAGCTCTCGACTCTGTCGTTCACGATATTCTGCTGAAGAAGATCTCGTCCTTCGTTTTCAGTCCAGCATATGTGAAGCTCATCGGATCATACTTGGAGGATATAATAAATTATGTCTTCTACAATGATTATAGATCACTTGAGTATGTTCTTCCATGTGGAGTGCGTCAGGGATCTAATTTTGGGACCATTATTTGAAATGATCTTCTTACTTCTCTTAAATTTCCTGTTTTAGCGTTTACCGACGACTTGAAGATTTACTTGAGAGTACGCAGTCCTGATGATTTGGTGCTGATCCAGTCAAGCTTGGAGTATATTCATAGTTGGTGTTTATGCAACAAACTCATGCTGAATTTGGAGAAGTGTTTTAAAGTTACATTCGTAGAAGGTCACATAGGTTGACATATAGCTATCATATAGCTGACAACTATGTTGGCGATAAGATATAACCTTGGACTCCTCTTTGATTCCACGTTCAGTTTCATCCGACATGTTGAAGTGCTGTGTGCGTCTGCTAGCCGCACTTTGGGCTTTGTGTTGAGGTGTGACAGGGACTTCAGTGATCTGTTAATTTTGAGGAGTTTTTATTTCACGCTGGTCATCAGTAAATTGGAGTATGCAGGCTTGATGTGGTTTTCTATTTACGACTGTCATTTGGTATCACTGGAGCAGAAAGTTTTTCAAGCTAGCGTGGTACTTCTATCATGAATGAGATGAGGATATCATCGTTGCTTGCTAGGCATGCGAATCAGTTTGCAAAGTTTGCTCAGAGACTGTTGCACCTTTTTCTCACATTGCCAAACTTCCTGAGTTATAAGAAATGGGAATGGTTCAAGCGCAAATCGACCCATTTCGTTTATGTCAAATATTAAACTAACCTTCTGTCAAAACACGAATGATAGATGTGTTTTCAGACTCGAAATAACCTAACTAATACCTCAAAATGCAATTTCCATATGGCCCATTCTTTATATTGATACAGTTTTCACTGAAAAATATACGCACTGCAGAAACTAGGAACCTATTCCGGTCGTTACGAGTTCATCCTTCCGCAACCTCGATTTCGATTCGCGAATCCAGAGTTCCGCACAGTTGGCCCCGCGTTCGCTGAATAAAATTTCTACTCTAATTGATGTTAGAACCAGATCGAATTACCCACCACTGTGTCTTGGCAGAAGAGTATGAGGGGCCAGCTGAAGAAGCAAATCTTGCGGTGGATCGTCAATTCAACGTACTCATTTTCCACGCCCAGCTGATTCAGACCGGGTTTCGTTTGATATCATTCCGTGTCGGCTTTCGAGCTTTCCGGAAGACCACGAGATTCCGGGCCCCCGGATCGACGTTGCCATGTCGACATGTATGTACTGGATTACGGGAAATTTTGCATCTGGGTCCCGTTTCGTACGTCAGAAGAGATTGGGATATTTATATTGAATAAAAAAATGTAGATTATTTGCATAATTTATTAATTTAACGACTTTTGTTTCGCCAACATTGGCTTCGTCAAGTTTGCGTTTGTAACTAAATCTGAAACCTTCACTTCTTATATAGCTAAAAACTTGAAAACAGTGGCGGTTTAACCAACTAACAATTGAAAAAGGGGATACAAATATCCATCAATTCAGAGAACCACTGATAAAGAAAAGTATTCCAAAAAAAAAGGGATATAAATAACTCGCTAGGTAAAAATATTCAACAATAGAGATCTAGCGACGTCTGTTTGGTCGTTAAGAAGAATTTTAAGGTTCTTGGATCTAAATTTTAAATATTATACAGATTTATTTTGTTAACCTCCTACAAATTTTAATTTAAAAAAAAAAATTTTATTCAAAAAGTTTTAAGGATTAAATCAAATAATTGTCTTAGAAAACACATTTTCAATTTAGTAGTTCCAAAAGGAATAAAAGAATTCAAGAAATATAAAATATTATTTGAAAATACTAAATAAACACTTGAAGGATACAAAATTTTGTTTCGTATCTTGTATGATGAAAACCAAATCCCTTTCCAAAAATGCAAAACATATCCTCAAGAACTTCTTCAAAAATAACTTACTTTCAATAAGTTCCTTCAAAAAAACTTCCTAAAACATGCAGTACATCTTCAAAAAGCAATTTAGAATTCCAGCAACGAAAAACTGCTCAGTCCCACTTCGTATTTAAAAAATAAAAATAATTAACAAAAAATATCTTTTTTTTTTAAATATTTCAATATTAACAGATATATTCTGTTAGCCTTCTACATATTTAATTTCAAAAAATTATAATAATAATATATAATATATATAATATATATATACAGATATATATATATATATATATATATATATATATAATATAATATAAATAATATATATATATATATAATATAATATAAATAATATATATATATATATATATATATATTATATATATATATATATATATATTATAACTTCAGGAATTAAATTAATGTCATATAAGCACCGCTTATATCAAACGACATATAAAATAAACATTCATTATAAGACATCCAAATGAGATAACAAAATCCAATAAATATAAATTGTCAACAAAAATCCTATAAATTGAATATTTTGAGTAGACAAAATTTTGTTTCTGCTCATTTCTCTTATGAAAAGATATCTTTCAAAAATGTTTAACATAATCCTAAGAATTTCATCATGAAAATATCATATTTGGAATATTCAATATTATTGAATATCTAAGTTACTTTTTAGAAAATCTCAAGATACGTTAAAACATTATAAAAACACGTATTAAGAGAGACTGTGCTCGTCATCACATTTAAAAAATATAACATCAATCAACAAAAAATATTTACTCACCTTATCACCTAGAAACATCTTGTTAAATGAATACTGAACATAAAATCTGTTCTGGTGAATTAATTCCAGCTATTATTCTATATTTTATGGACTCAGTTACATTTGTTTGAGTTTTTAGTTGTTCGACATCAAATATTTGATTTCATTTTATTTAATTAAAATGAATTTTCGTCAAGTGAGGATCGATTAAATTTAAAAAAAGAATGTTAATTCATTACACACAGAAGACCTGGGAGCATTAGGATAATTTAATAAATAAAAAAATAAAAATTATCTTTTGAAAAAAATGCATTTTTTTTGATAGAAGGATTATTACAAAATTTGAATATCAAAACAGATTTATTCTGTTAGCCTCCTACAAATTTTAATTAAAAAAACTTTTGTTCAAAAACTTTTAGAATTAAATTAATGTTTGTAAGCACTGCTTCAATTTAGCAGACATATGAAATCAATACTCATTATATTATATCAAATGGAATAAAAAAACCCAACGAAAATATAAATTACTAATTAGAATTATTAAAAAAGTACAAAGGAAGGAGACAAAATTGTGTTTCTAATCTTATATTTATGAAAACCAAATCTTTTTCATCTTAAGAACATCTCCAAAAATAATTTATTTTAAATATTTAATATATTTAAATAATTTACTTCAAAAATCTCTTAAAACATGTAGTACATCATCAAAAAAAAATATGAAATTAAATAAAATCGTCATCCTACTTCACATTTAAAAATCAGATTTTTAAAGTTCTCTAATTTTGTTATTTATTTAAATATTTTAATATTGGCCTTCTACATATTTAATTTCAAAAAATTATATTTAATAATTATAACTTCAGGAATTAAATTAAATTAATGTCATATAAGTAGTACTTATATCAAACGACATATAAAATAAACATTCATTGTAAGACATCCAAATGAAATAACAAAATCCAATAAATAAAAATTGTTAAGTAGTACTTATATGACATTAATTTAATTTAATTCCTGAAGTTATAATTATTAAATATAATTTTTTGAAATCAAATATGTAGAAGGCTAATATTAAAATATTTAAATAATTTTATATACCTTCTGTCAATTATAAACCTCTATTTATTTTATCTAGTTTTAGTGTTTGTTCAACAAGGATACCACAAGGTGTGTATTTAATTTTAAATTGTTTTTTGAGGATGTACTGTTACTGTTTTGAAAGATTTTTGAAGTAACTTATTGAAATATTTAGATATATTAAATATTTCAAATAAGTTATTTTTAGAGAAGTTCTTAATATTATGTTTTGCATGTTTGAAAAATATTTAGTTTTCATAAATATAGGATTAGAAACAAAATTTTGTCTCCTTCAAGTATTTATTTAGTAATTTTAATTGATAATTTATATTTCGTTGGGTTTTTTATTCCACTTTATATTATACGAGTGTTAATTTAATATGTCTACTAAATTGTGCTTAATTTGTGCATTAATTTAATTCTAAAAGTTTTTGAATAGAAATTTCTTGAAATTAAAATTTGTAGGAGGATAACAAAATAAATCTGTTTTGATATTTAAATTTTTCCATAATTAATTGCTCGTCACTTCTGGGACACATTGTACGTACGCACATAAACTCTACCGCGTAGAAATTCCTCGAGTCCCGGCAACACTAAGTCGATTTCAGTTACACAATGGTGTATTAAGTGGTTTCTAGTAAGCAAACACTATTATGCTCAGGTGCCGCGGGGCAGGGGGCCCTCTGTTATGGTGCATGTCGAGCTTATACATGCAGGATCTGCGGAATCGTTGAACTATACGGGGTCAAGGCTGCTAAAAATGCATTCTGATGGAATACCTTTCTGTATCGAGAGTGGTCGATTCAGATAAAATACCTTCGGCGGTTGCGTATATTGTATTCCGGAATGAAGAGATTTCGTTTGGATCTCTCGTTTTGTCGATGTAAATTCGACGATCGTTGAGATTCGAGTCGAATTAAATTCGAGGGTTCTTCATTTCGTCATTAAGTGTGCAAGGCTGAAGCTGGGACGTATGGACGAAACGCGTGAACTGGAGGGGGGGGGCTATAACTGTTATCGGATATTAAATATTTTATCCTACCATCGATTATAATTATTGATGTGGTAGAAATTATTTATTTCAAACATCAAATATACAAATTTTCATTAAAAAATCTCTTAAAAACTCAATAGAGATACTACACGATCTATTATGGTAAAGAAAGTTTGATCAGATCGTATCCTATTAATTGAAAGAATGGTTCTATTACTAATAATCAAAGTAGAACGGATTGGTTTCTTTTAAATGTTATTTTGATAATTTTCTAATTCTACTTCAACAATTATTTCTTCTTCTTCTCCTTGCAGAATTTTTGTACGCTGTTGTCAGAAAAGAGATGCATCAGTTGTTTCTTCATTAATATCATAAGTATTGTCATCAGTTGTATCTTTATTGAGAATAACATGCTGATTGTCAATAAAACAGATAATTGTTAAACTGCCTTGTTTCTCAGTTGTAATAATTTTAATTTCATACTTTTAACTTTAATCTTCTCTCAATTGTTTCATTATGTATATCGTGAATTCTACCGGTTCAGTCTCCACAATCTGCCCAGGAAGCAGAAAGTGTGATGAGGGTACGACTTATCATCACGCATTAGCGAGAACCACCTCGAAGAGGTGGTTCCTTCCAGTTTTAACTTCAGTCCGAGAACCTACACTGTGACTGGTAGCAGCGAAGCACTATCCAACCTCTACTGGCTCTGCAGCGTCAGTACCAGAGTCGTTTTGTGACGCAATTCAATCGCCGAAAGAGCTTCTTATCCTCCCACTCGAACGCAGTCCCATGAACCTATAGTCTCAAGATTGATGCTTCAATTGATCCTGGTACGAGTACCGTCAATCCGGCCTGTACGTCAAGATCCACGAACCCTTGTGAAGTCTTTCAATTGATCGTGGCTTCAAGCACCAACGGTCTAGCCGTATCGTCGAGATCTACAAACCCCTGAGACATTTCATGAGAATGTACCGAGCATGAGTGTCTGCGAACAGATAAACGAAATATCTGCCTAGTACAGCATGTGGACTGTCAACCACTATCCCCCGTTAAAATATCATTGTCATCGTTGCTGTCCCGGGTTTCTGCTCAAGTTTTGACACTCCAGCAGACCCCCGATAATCTGAAAGAGAAAGAAAGGATTTTGAAGGAAGATAATAGAGAACTTGCGCCAGTACAACCAAGGAAGAACCAGCACAGATCACCCTCCCCCTCTCCAAAGGGTTCACCGTGTGATCCCAACACTCAGCCGCATGTGCAGAGTGTCTCTATTTGATGGTTGTGAAAGACCGAAGCATCGAAACAACACAAATAACAGCTTCACCGCTTGGATCCCTCCCCCGAAGGACCGCTGTTGCTGTTCGACTGCTAAAAGTGAGGCTCCGAAGCATCGTAGAGGATTGGCTTAAGGATCTAAAAATGGAACCGAAGTTGGGGGCCAGCAGAGCGAGTCTTCCGAGATCCCACCCTGGTCGAAACTTCATAGTCTCCCTTTTTCCTCCAGCGGACTACTTATGACCCCGCAGCGGATAAATAGCTTAAGGATCCACGAATGGGGCCGAAGTTGGGGGCGAGCAGAGCGAGTCTTCCAAGATCCCACTCTGGTCGAAACGTCGTAGTCTTCCTTTTTCCTTCAGTGGACCAATCAGGACCCCGCAGCGGGAGCTTAAGGATCTAAAGAAGGGACCAAAGTTGGAGGCGAGCAGAGCGAGTCTTCCGAGATCCCACCCCGGTCGAAACGTCGTAGTCTCCCTTTTTTCTCTAGCGGACCATTTCAGATCCCTCAGCGGATAAGTAACGAAGGTTTGAAAGCCCGCACTGAGATTCAGCAGGGATTCGTCTTCGCCCATGTATGGATCACAAAACTCTAATCGATCGCAGGATAGCATGACTCTCGTCCCAGAGCCACGATTCCAAGCCTTGCCGAAGGATATGGACGGTTGTGGGACAACATGATGGATTGGTATGCAATAAAGAAACAAAGTAAGGAAGTTGGATCGAGAGTCTCTGCTTTAGGCATCATAACCATATCCTCCATGACAAGCACCTCCACCACGACAAGACACTGAGACAATTGGGGGTGATTTCATTATGTGAAGTTTGATTTTTGCAAATGTCTTTTAATTCTGGCACTGAAAATTGACAATTATCATTATTTTCAATGTATCGAAATATCCGCCAAGTTAACTGAATCATCTCAGAATTATGACAGTTAATGTGGTACTTAGCTTCAGTAGCAACTAAGTTAAACTAATACTCAATGAGAGCAATAGCAGTTTTTGCTACGTAACCAGAACGAGTCCGAGCTACCTTAGAATGGAATCTTTAAATTCAAGTGTAGATACATTATAAAGGGTAATTCATTTAGAGGTAATTTTTGTGGTGGGGATTTAATTACAGATTGCTTATGCCCCGTGTTAACTGAAGTGCCATTTTTGTTCAGCAGTATTTAACAATTCATAATGGAAAGACTTAGCCCAGCACAGCGTCTACAAATTGTTCAACTTTATTACGAAAATAAGCGTTGTACGAGGAATGTGTATCGGGCGCTTATAGCAACTTATAGTCCACATAATCGGCCTACCGAACCCACAATTAGCTCTACCATCCGTAAGTTTGAGACCCAATTTTCATTATTGGATAATACTCGACCAAATAGACCTTCACGTAGTGAAGAAAATATAAGGGCGGTAGAAGACCGTGAAGTATCGATTCGTCGCCTTTCTCAACAGGTTGGCCTGTCATATTCAACAACTTGGTAAGGATCTTTCTTTAAAAGCTTACAAAATTCAACTAGTGCAAGAACTGAAGTCGAACGACCTTCCGAATCGACCATTTTCGTAATAAAGTCGAACAATTTGTAGACGCTGTGCCGGGCTAAGTCTTTCCATTATGAATTGTCAAACACTATTGAACAGAAATGGCACTTCAGTTAACTTGAGGCATTCTCAATCTGCAATTAAATCCCCACCACAAAAAGTATTTCTAAATGAACCACCCTTTATATTTTACCACGAACATTCTGCGCTTTTTTCTTGTCGGCTTCTTCATTTGCTTCATCGCCGCAAAATAAGTTATATTTTGTAAAACAGAAATGTGGCTCATTTACTCGTGCTCTAGTACGAGGTTTTATTTTAGGTGGACTACTTTGTTCTACCTCGCGCGGTCTTTTAGCGACAGCAATACTACTCGTTCGAGTGTACATTTTACGACACTGCACATGGACTGTCACAGATTTCTTTCAACACTTGCATCAATCAAAGTCTTCATTCCACGATGAACAACAACAATTTCACTTTCTGCCAAAGGTTTATCGCCAACTTCTGACTTTCTGTTAAAATTGTATCGTTCCATTTTTAGTAATGGCGTAGTTTTTACTTGTTAAATGTCACAAGATGACAGCCGCCTAGATAGCGGGCTATTCAAAACGAAAACCCTTTAGATGTTTAGGAGAATTGATACAGTTATTGACAAATCAACAATTAATTTTCGATTTTTTTTTTAAAAGCGTTACAGTAACTTCAAAATGATTTCTCTTCCACCTCGATAAGGCCGTTTTCACATAGTGTTTGTTGCTCATAAAACAGTAAAGGTTTTATCGTCCTATTTCATTTAGTGGACTCGTGAAATGATGCGTTTACCATCGTTACCGTACAAAAACTATTCATGGCTTTTAGCGTCCACAACATCCTAGCAGGCTAGCCGATGGTCTATCTAGCGCATTCGGACGATAAACCAACCGAAAGATATTTTAATTGCGCTGAATATTTCAGTTTTCGTTTGAAACTCTTTCTCTCGATTCTTGAATGAATGAACAGGTTTTTCGAGTTGCCGCCAGTTTTGATACATTCACGCGTATCTCTGTCTCCTTCTTTGCCCCTCTCTCTTCTCGGTTATTGTTATTTTTGTCGAACAATGAATGACGACCTTTTATTCTTTTTTTCACGGTCCCTCGGCTACTTATCGCTCGAATTGAATTTTCTGAGGCCCCCAGATCAATATTTGATTATCTTCTATATTGGTTACTTACCATTTCACAATAGATTGACCTTTTTTATGGAGGAATCTTCGTTTGATTTGCAGCCTGTTCGACGACCGTAGGAATGTAATGAAATTATAAATAAATAAGTGTACTGAGATGGGTAATTTCCGTGTTAATGTGATAATTTATTGAAACTTTATTAGATGTTGTCGTACTATTGAAACAAGTTATTAGAAATTATCTGGAGCAAGGGTCTCTCCAAATTTCTTCCACTGTTCCCTATTTTGGGCGATTTGTGTCCATAATATTCCTTTCTTTTTCTTAATAGGATCCTGCCATCTTGTTACTGGACCACCATGGTTTCTTCTACCATCTCTTGGATACCATTCCTGCACCAACTTGGTCCAAGTTCAGTTGTCATCCTTGCTACATGGCCAGCACAAGTCCACTTTTTCTTGAGCATTTCTTTGCCTATATCTTTTATTTGTGTTTTTCTTCTTATATCTACTTTTGTATCCGAAATAACTGCACTGGTTAATAAAATCCTATCAGAACGTAAGATTCCGGAAGCCTGGAAAACAAGTATAATGATTCTGATGTTCAAGAAAGGAGATAAGAAAGAACCGAAAAATTACAGAGGAATAAACCTACTGGACTCCATGTTCAAACTTGTGACCAAGGTAATTACAACAAAGATCAACTCCATTGTAACACTGGCTGACGAACAACAAGGCTTTATAACAGGAAGATCCTGTACAGATGCTGTGTTCGTGATGCGACAGATAGTGGAGAAATCAACGGAATATAATAAGCCCGCTTTCCTATGCTTCGTTGATCTGCATAAGGCCTTTGATAGAGTACGACTAAGGGACGTCTTACACCTACTGAAAAACCGAGGTATACCGACAAATCTGATCGAGACCATTAAGGACATATATACAGAAAATAGCGTACAAGCTCGAAATAATGGCAAACTGTCTAGCAACATACCTGTTACCAGTGGAATCCGACAAGGTGATTCTTTAAGTCCACTCCTTTTTAACATCATAATGGATGAAATCATAAAAAAAATGAAAACTGGAAGGGGTTACAAAATGGGCGATCGTGAGTTTACGATCCTCTGTTATGCGGATGATGCAGTACTCTTCGCGGAAATTGAGGACGACCTACAGAGAAGTCTCCAACTCTTCCTCAATGTCGCTAAGCAGTTCAGTATGGATATAGTCACTGAAAAAACTAAGTGCATGACAACAGCAAAAGAACCTCTCCGTTGTAAACTGGAAGTAAATCAGCAAATAATAGAACAAGTAATGTAGTTCAAGTACTTGGGGGTTGAATTATCCAGTTTTGGTTGTATTGAAGATGAGGTAACCAAACAAGTCACTAGGGCCAATAAAATCGCAGGCTGCCTTAACGATACTATATGGAGGAATAAACATCTGAACATAAAAACAAAGGCAAGAATATATGAGGGTACCATAAGACCGATCATGACCTACACGGCTGAAACCAGACCCGAGACTTCTAAGACAAGGCGTATGCTGGAGACAGCGGAAATGAAGATACTCCGTAAAATTTCCGGAAAAACGCTGTACGATAGAGAAAGGAGTGATGAAATCAGAAGATTATGTGAAGTGGAAAACATTGGAGGGTGGATAGAGAACAGGAAAAGAGAATGGAACGCGCACATAGACAGAATGGGGCAGGACAGATTAGTTAAAAGGGCTAGAGATAAATCGCCGCTAGGAAGGAGAAGTATCGGTCGCCCAAGAAAAAGGTGGAGCGATAATTTACGCCCCGAATAAGGATTTTATCGATGAAGAAAATTTTGAGTAAAGATCTTGATCTACACCCATACAAGATCTAACTGGTTCAAGAACTAAAGCCACTTGACCATAATAAGCGTCGCTTGTTTGCTGATTGGGCCCTAGAACAGCTTGAAGTTGATCCACTTTTTATAGTAAAATTGTGTTTAGTGATGAAGCTCATTTCTGGTTGAACGGCTATGTAAACAAGCAAAATTACCGTATATGGAGTGAAACAATCCTCAAGAAGTTCTGAAGGTTCCGTTGCATCCTAAAAAATGCACTGTGTGGTGTGCTTTACACGCTGGAGGCAACATCGGTTCATATTTCTTTAAAAACGATGCTGGAGCTAATGTTACAGTGAATGGTGCTCGTTACAGATCGATGATCAATGATATTTGTTTCAAAATTTGAATGGTACCGACCCAGAAGTGTTTTGGTTTCAACAAGATGGTGCTACACCTCATGAGCTACCGAAACAATTGATTTATTGAAAGAAAGATTTGGCGATTACATGATTTCGAGAAAGGGCCTCCAAGAGCATGCGACATAACTCCACTGGATTATTTTCTTTGGGGTTATGTCGAATCAGTTCTGATTCATGCTGATGAACCAGAAACAATGGACGCTTTGGAAGCCAACATAACTCGTGTTATTGATGAAATAAGGCCTGAATTACTCGGAAAAGTGGTCCAAAATTGGTCTGGTCGGATGCGGTTCCTCAGAGATAGTCGTGGTGGACGTATGCCGGAAATTATTTTTAAAACATAAATGTCATATAATTATTTTTCAAATAAAAAAGATTTGGCTTCAATCTTGATTTAAATGTGTTTTATATCAATTTAAAGTTCTATTACTCTAAAAAAAAAACACCTAATATATTAGGGTCATCATTCTTGTAAAGGTTTCGATCAAATTCAGTTGCAATATTGAGTACGTTTCCTCTGTTTTCAGTTGTTTCGCCCTTGTTAACTTCTGAATCCATGGTTTGCGTAGTTACCGAGTTGTTTTTCTTCTAGATGATGTAGAAGTTTTGTTATTTCAGTTCCAAACTTGTGTTTGTCTATGTTTTCGATTCGCAACACTTTGTTTTTCTTAAAACCATTTCTTTCCATCCCTTTGTTCAGTTATTTCAATGGACAACCTCAATAGTCTGTGGTCACTATCAAAATTAAACTGGTTTAAAACCTCTATATTTTTTACTGACGCTAGATTGTTGATAAGCATGTAATCAATTTCGGTTTTAGTTTGGAGATCTCCATGTCCACATTTCGTTAGAGCGTTTCTTGAAGAAGGTGTTAATGATCTTTAATTGCTGTCCAAATGCAAACTGAACCAGCCTGTCTTCCCTTTCGTTTCGAGTTCCATATACAAATTTGGCCAGAACTGAGTCTTCGTCATCTTCTTTACTTCACACTCTAGTATTAAAATCACCCATGACTTAGTTTCTGATTTGTATGTTTCAAGAGTGTTGTCCAGTTGATCATAAAGATTTTCTATATCCTCATCCGGTGATAGGAGTTAAACATGAACTATAGTTATTTCTCTCTTCATAATTTCTAGTTTAAGTACAGCATATTTTTAATGGCATACCTTCCTCTTCACACATTTATACCAAATTTCGTAAGGATGGGACTTCTCGGCAGACGACAGGAGGTAAAAATGCTACCTAGAACAGGACCTAGAAACAAAATTTTCCAGATAGGTTTGAAGTCAAAATACACACATCGTCAAAAGTCTTTATTTTTTATTTCTTAAATAACAGAAGGACCAGAAAGTAACGTCGTTTCTGCGCATGTCGGTATTTGATTGTAATTTGTCAGCTCATTGTGTATTTCGAAGTGATGTCAAAGACATTTTAAGGTTATCGTGACTTGTTCGCTTCTAAATAATTAAATATAAGACTTGTTTTGCAATTTGGGGTGAAATGGCCAGCCAAATACCAGAAGCTTTTTGAGTTTCGCAAGGGTAGTACGACAACAGTTGCGACCAGAAACATTTGCGATGTTTACCGAAGTGCATTAGACGTTCATGAATGCCAATGATGGTCCTCTAGGTTCAGACACGGTAATTTTGATCTGTCTGACTCCTGTCGATCAGGAAGACCAACAACATTAGACAACGTCATGGTAAGTACAGTTGTGGAGGCAAATCCAACCAACGACCAACCTTGACCATCCAAGAACATTTGCAGCAGATTGGAAAATAGGTAGAGCAGGTGTTTGAGTCCCCCATGATATGAACAAAGCCAACCGATCCATCACATGCAACGTATTGCTTCAACAGCACCATTGAGATTTTTTGATCGTTTGATCACTGGAGACGAAAATGGGTCATATATGATAATCCAAAACGCAAAAGGTAGTGACCCTCTTCAAATGAATCACCATGAAGTACTGCCAAGCCGTCACAAAAAGGCGCTTCCGTGTGTTTGGTGGAGCATTAGGGGCTGAAACCTGGACAAACTATTAATGGGGATCTTTATTGTGAACAATTGGATCCAGTGAGCCAATCTTTAATCGAAAAGCATCCGGTGATTGTCAACAGAAAAGACGTTAATCTGCAAGCCCGCACTGTTCAAGACGAACCTTGGAAAAAATTTATGAATTGAATTGAATGCATGGAAAATTTGCACACTAGGTGGCAAAAGATTGTTGATAGGGAAGGTGATTACATTATTGATTAAAAATAAAAACTTGTGAAAAATTTCTTGGTTTGAATTCAATTTGAAGAAGCGACATTGCTTTCCGGTGCACCTTATATATTCCAAAATTCAAATCCGATTGAGTTCGAAGAAAGTATTTAGAAATAAACAGACTTTGCCCATTTAATTTCACGCCAGTTCGTTTCTAGACCTATTCAGTAGTTACGTTTTGATTCTTAACCCTCATTTGATCGAGTTTGATGTTGAATAACGGACTCGATTGAATTTGCGACACTTTTCCTTGTAAATTTGAATTTTGTCCATCGCTTGGTTCTACAATATGCCCAAGGCCGCCCGATATGGGTTTTTTCTTTGTTTAAATGCCGACTTGTATTTAGTGTAAACTAAAATGAAAATATAGACGGGGGGGACAATAACCTGACCTTGAGTTCGAAAACATTCGGTAATCGAGCGGAGATCCCGCAACTGCGGAGTTGATTAATTTCGGAGCGACGTAATAAAATTTGCTTATTCCATTTCCTAAATATAGTATCGTTTACGATGATCGATCAGGAAGTGTCGATGATGGAGGCGCCCGATTTCGGCAATATTCGACGTAGGCCGTTGCGACAAAAGAAGACGTTCGTGACTCTCGCGTTTATCGCTTTGTTTTCTATGGTCCTGCTTGTGTCGTGATCTCGCCCGGAATTTAGGTCAATTTGGTGCGTGAGTGGAAACGGAAAGTGAAGATACGTCGCGGAAATGGGGGAGGATTCGTAATTTTTTCGGATAATTGGAATGTAGCGAAAAAACGTTTGTAATACGACTCTCTAGGTTTAATGTGCTCTTTAAGTAGAACATCATAATTTTACTCGAAAAAAATCCACATAGTTTCTATGTTTCATAGTTTATTCAGAATCCTGACACGTGTTTCGGTCTTTCGAACATGTTCAAAGGAGTACAAAAAGTAACTGAACTTCTTTTATTACACTTAGGATATCTTAGTATTTATATGGCGCATGGAAATGACAGCAATCAATATAGGGGTGTTCTCAAAGAGTATTTGTTAAATTCTCCTTTTTCTTAATGGCTCTTTTGATTGAAAGAATCTCCAGATAGTCCATCAATTTACCCTTTTTGACATTATATAGTAAAGTGACATCTTTCTCATTGAAAGTTCTGCAAAACCGGTTGATTTTTGGTTTTTCAAAACAGACATCCTATGTCTGTTTTTGATTGTTGTAAACATCGGCCTGTCTGTGCTATATACACACATCGTCAAAAGTCCGGGCAAGAATAGTAGCCCTACATCAAGAAGCTTTGTCGAACCACCAGATTGCGCAACGTTTGAATATTCCACGGACTTCAGTAAGGCGCATAGTGACCCTTTTCCTAGAAACCGACAGCGTTGCCCGGACACCGGTGCCTGGTCGACCCAGAGTATCATCTGCAGGGGAAGACCATTATATCGCAAATTTTACTCGAAGGGATCGAACGGTATCTGTAACAGCCCTTCGAAGTCATTTTTTGAGGACCTATAGTCGGGTAGTCTCAACCAGAACACGTGAATTCTACCAGGTTTTCGTATTGGCATGACGAGCACAGCTCTTTCACCAAGTGACTACTCAGCAGTCTCCACAGTCCACGCCAAAAGGTAGAAAGTGTGATAAGGATGACGCCATATCATCGCGCGAAGCGAGAACCCCTCCGAAGAGATTAACTCACCAGCTTCCAGTTTGAGCCCCGACTCGAAAGCCAGAACCGTCTGACTGGTAGCAGCGAAGCACTATTAAACCTCAACTGGATCTGCAGGTCAGTACCCGAGTTGTTTGGGACGAAACTCACCCGCCGAGAGGAATTCAT
This sequence comes from Megalocaria dilatata, assembly GCA_034642435.1. Lineage (NCBI taxonomy): Eukaryota > Metazoa > Arthropoda > Insecta > Coleoptera > Coccinellidae > Megalocaria > Megalocaria dilatata. The sequence continues at coordinate 47,676,580 of CM067861.1, forward strand.
ATGCAAGTATCTGAACGCAGTCTCACAAACGTAAGATAATCTCAAGATTGATGACTTCTATTGATCCTGGTACGAGCACCGTCTAACGGCCTGTACGTCCTAACTCACCGAACCCATGTGAAGTCATTTGATTGATCCTGGCGTCAAGAATTAACGGCAAAGCCATTTTGTTGAGATCCATAAACCCCAAATCGTTACGCATTGACCCGGGGCCAGGACAAGCCTGTCGGATCGTCAAGTCCTGTTAAACCCCGAGTCATTTCTATCATGAGAATATCTCGAACATGGAGGTCTGTGAACAGATAAATGAAATACCTTCCTAGTCCAGCATGCGGAGATTGCTGTCTGTTTGGTGGGATTTTAAAGGAATGATTTGTCTTGAGCTTTTACCGGAAAACACATCAATTAATTCGGAACTCTGCTGTCATCTGTTCAATGATGAATTTCAACAGAAAAGGCCAGAATTAATCAACAGACTTCATACAAGTTTGGTCACTCGCTAAAACCTTTTAAAGCTTGAATGGGATACACTGCCACACCCACCATATTCTCCAGATCTGGCGCCTTCGGATTATTATTTGTTCCGGTCATCGCAAAATTTTTTGGACGGTAAAACTTTCACTTCAAACGAAGAGGTCAAACATCACCTGGATCAGTTTTTTGGCAGCTAAGACCAGAAATTTTATGAACGTGGAATCATGCTACTACCAGAAAGATGGCAAAAAGATTTTTGATTCTGGCATCTTCAAGTGCCAGCTTGTCAACATTTTTCACATTTTCTTCAGTGGTGCCGCTCGAGCGAGGGTCGCCTTCAATGCTTTTTCTGCCTGCTTTGAATTCATTTACCCACTTTTGAACGCTGGATAACGACGGGCACAGTCTTGGTAAACAGCAACTATCTCTTCATGAATGATTTTTTGATTTTTCCCCTGCTTAGTGAACTTTATAAAGGCGCGATGCTCGATTTTCTTCATCATTCAGGTCGTCAGTCATTCTGGTCGTCTTTCACTAAGGATAGCTAGAAAACTGATGATCGTAAATTAGTTTCATATTTATACCCTCAGATAGTGTCGTTAGTAAATGAGATAATTAGATAACTCACATTACAACCAAATCACCCCGTACCGAGAACACATTGAACGCCCCTCGTATATCGATTAAGCATCATAAACACCCAAAGATGGGAGAACCAAGTTCTTCAAATACCAGTGTTCTGCTGTGAAATATACGATGTTGTATCACAGATAAAATACTACTCTGTCAAGAAAGTACCGGGAATTTTCAATTAAAACAACATTTTTACATTTAATCGTCAAAATTTATTGGGTCGCCTTCAAAATAGGCCCCATTTGCTCCAATACATCTATGCCAACGGCACTTCCAATTATCGAAACATTTTTTATAGGCGCTTTCCGGGATGGACTTTAGCTCTCGCGCCGAATTTTGTTTTATGGCTTCAATCGACTCAAAACGGGTGCCACGAAGGGGCAATTTTAGTTTTGGGAAGAGGAAAAAGTCGCAGGGAGCCAAATCCGGCGAATACGGTGGTTGCTGAAGCACGTTTGTTGAGTTTTTGGCAAGAAAGTCAGTCACAATCGTAGCTCGGTGAGAAGGCGCGTTATCGTCATGCAAAATCCATGAGTTTTTCGCCCACAAATTTGGCCGCTTCTTACGGATACGCTCACGCAAACGTTTCATAACGCCTAGGTAATACTCCTTGTTTACCGTCTGACCCTCTGGAACGAATTCGTAGTGCACCACGCCACGGATATCGAAGAAAACAATGAGCATCACCATCATTTTCGAGCGGCTTTGGCGTGGTTTTTTCGGTTTCGGCTCATTTATTGCCACCCATTCCGATGATTGCTGGCTTGTTTGCATATCGTACTGGTAGACCCAGGTCTCATCACCAGTTATAATGCGTTCCATGAATGTAGAATCGGAATTACAGCGATCCAGCATGTCTGAAGCAACCTGTTCGCGTTGACGTTTTTGAAGAAAATTCAGGTCTTTCGGTACGAGTCGTGCGGCCACCTTTCTCATGCCCAAAATATCAATCAAAATCGTACGTGCGGACTCGTGGGATATCTTAAGATCATGTGCTATCTCTCTCAAGCTGGTACGACGGTTTTCCAGCACCCTTTCCTTAATTTTATCGACGTTATCTTCGATCGAAGCCGTCGATGGGCGACCACTTCACGACCGTCCTTGAAGGCTCTGTACCACTGATATGCACGAGTTTTCGATAGAGCATTATCACCAAAGGCCTTTTGCAACATTTTCAATGCATCGGCACACGAAATTTCATTTGCAACACAAAACTTTAAACAAATTCTTTGCTCAACGTAATCACCCATAGTAAAAATCGGCACGCACTCTGACATCGACTGACTTGATCAGCTGTTGCAAACACACTAGTTGACAGATCCCGCTCAAGCTTGGCATAGTAATTAAGGACAGTGGTACCAACCTAGGAAAAAAATTTTTTACCTGCCTCATTGCCCCGCCCGATTTAAATCGATAATTCCTGGTACTTTCTTGACAGAATGTATACCCTCAGATAGTGTCGTTAGTAAATGAGATAATTAGATTACTCACATTACAACCAAATCACCCCGTACCGAGAACACATTCAGCGCCCCTCGTATATCGATTAAGCATCATAAACACCCAAAGATGGGAGAACCAAGTTCTTCAAATACCAGTATTCTGCTGTGAAATATACGGTGTTGTATCACAGATAAAATACATATTCAAACAAGGGCTATCCAATTATGATTATGTAATTCAAAATTAATCATGGTCTGCGTGTATTCGAAATGAATTTCCAAGTGCCGATATCTTCCAGAGCAATAAATTTCAATCAAGAACCATTGGAAAGCGTGATCAGGTTCATATTATAGCATCGGGTTTAGTTACTCGGGAATACGCTCATTCCTGTTATCTACAATCTGCATAATTCTAAGGTGATACATTTTTCATTGGAATTCCTATATACGTTTTGCCATATTTATCGGCACGAACCACAGAGGAAATATCTCGGTATCAGTTGTCGGTACAATCTGTTGGCATTTTTACGATGCAATTAAAACGGTATCGAGATATTTGCCCTCCCTGGTGTGAAACATCAATTATCTTCTATAACAGACTGCGAGTGTCGTGTGTGGACGGTCTAAGCAAGTATTATGTGAACCATAGAATTCGTTATCAGTGGTTTTCGCGCACGGCAAAGTTGAATATACTAGAGGCGGGGAACGGTTCAACGTACAAGTATGGTTATGCACGTTTTTTCTCTTCTGAGTTCGTGTGAACGTCGACTTGCGAAAACTACATTCAAATTCAATCAAGCTTTATCATTGATTGAAGGGGCGTAACATTCTTGAAGATATACAGTACCGATACACAACTCAAGTATTAGGAGTACAAATAAGTTTCCGCCGTTTTATTGTAGATGGCGCGGCACGGAGTTTCGGTTAGCTTTCGCAGATGATAACCGGCTTAAAAAATAGTTTGGACATTCAAGAACAACATAACCTATTAATATCATTGATTTTATATTGGTAAAATATAATTTTTATAAGTTGAAAATGTCAAAATTTGAGCCAAGTAAGCGTCATTCGCGGGAAATATTAGTTTACTTCTTTAATTTAAAGAAATCTGCTGCTGAGGCGCATCAATTGCTCGTAAAAGCATATGGTGAGGGTGCTTTGAGTGAGGGAACGTGTCGAGAGTGGTTTCAAAAGTTTAAAAACGGTAATTTCGACGTAGAAGACAAAGATCGCAGTGGAAGGCCAAAAATTTACGAGGATGCAGAATTGGAGAAATTATTGGAGAAGATTCATCTCAAACACAAAAAGAACTTGTTCTAACATTAGAAGTCACTCAGCAAGCAGTCTCAAATCGTTTAAAATCATTAGGAATGATTCATAAACAAGGAAATTGTGTTCCGTACGGCGGAAACTTATTTGTACTCCTAATATAATATACTACTCCGTCAAGAAAGTACCGGGAATTTTCAATTAAAACAACATTCTTACATTTAATCGTCAAAATTTATTGGGTCGCCTTCAAAATAGGCTCCATTTGCTCCAATACATCTATGCCAACGGCACTTCCAATTATCGAAACATTTTTTATAGGCGCTTTCCGGGATGGACTTTAGCTCTCGCGCCGAATTTTGTTTTATAGCTTCAATCGACTCAAAACGGGTGCCACGAAGGGGCAATTTTAGTTTTGGGAAGAGGAAAAAGTCGCAGGGAGCCAAATCCGGCGAATACGGTGGTTGCTGAAGCACGTTTGTTGAGTTTTTGGCGAGAAAGTCAGTCACAATCGTAGCTCGGTGAGAAGGCACGTTATCGTCATGCAAAATCCATGAGTTGTTCGCTCACAAATATGGCCGCTTCTTACGGATACGCTCACGCAAACGTTTCATAACGCCTAGGTAATACTCCTTGTTTACCGTCTGACCCTCTGGAACGAATTCGTAGTGCACCACGCCACGGATATCGAAGAAAACAATGAGCATCACCTTCATTTTCGAGCGGCTTTGGCGTGGTTTTTTCGGTTTCGGCTCATTTTTTGCCACCCATTCCGATGATTGCTGGCTTGTTTGCATATCGTACTCGTAGACCCAGGTCTCATCACCAGTTATAATGCGTTCCATAAATGTAGAATCGGAATTACAGCAATCCAGCATGTCTGAAGCAACCTGTTCGCGATGACGTTTTTGAAGAAAATTCAGGTCTTTCGGTACGAGTCGTGCGGCCACCTTCCTCATGCCCAAAATATCAATCAAAATCGTACGTGCGGACTCGTGGGATATCTTAAGATCATGTGCTATCTCTCTCAAGCTGGTACGACGGTTTTCCAGCACCCTTTCCTTAATTTTATCGACGTTATCTTCGATCGAAGCCGTCGATGGGCGACCACTTCACGACCGTCCTTGAAGGCTCTGTACCACTGATATGCACGAGTTTTCGATAGAGCATTATCACCAAAGGCCTTTTGCAACATTTTCAATGCATCGGCACACGAAAATTCATTTGCAACACAAAACTTTAAACAAATTCTTTGCTCAACGTAATCACCCATAGTAAAAATCGGCACGCACTCTGACATCGACTGACTTAATCAGCTGTTGCAAACACACTAGTTGACAGATCCCGCTCAAGCTTGGCATAGTAATTAAGGACAGTGGTACCAATCTAGGAAAAAAATTTTTACCTGCCTCATTGCCCAGCCAGATTTAAATCGATAATTCCCGGTACTTTCTTGACAGAATGTATAGTACCTTTACTGCAGGTAGATATTGTATTTCGACAATCTTTGATGTTTATTAATCGTTCTTTCAACTTTTTCTTTTCGAAGGTTGTTCGGAAAGTAATTTCGTGTTTTTCCCTGCAGAGGATTTGATTGTATTTTTTCGAACCCAACTTCACACTAAAGTCGCATGATCGTTATATGTTTTTAGAGCTGATATGGGGTTTGTGTGTGAAAAATTTCAATTAATTCTACACGGTAGTTTTTGATTGGTGCCCTTTCAAATATGGAGAGCAATAAACCCCAAATTTTACTTTTTTATTATAGAAAAGGTGAAAATGCTGTTCCAGCCAGAAAACAATTGACCAGTACTTGTGTATATAGTGTCATGGAAATTACACTTAAATTAAATAATTACATAAATATATTAAGGAAAAGACTCACCGTTGTATATAAGTTGACTCGTTAGAGTGTAACCAGACCAAAATTAATTAAATAATATCCATTCTGACAGAAATATTAATAATTCAATTCATAAAAATACTTACGAGCTAAAATTATGAAGAAAAAGCATATTCAGGACACATAACGACTAGTCAAATTAAAATTCTTTGAACGGTAATAAAAAAACAGTAATCTTGTTGACAGTTTATAAATAGAATTCACAGGAAGATTTTAATTTACAATTATTCAATATAAAACCAGCCAAAGTTGCAATAAATAGAAGTAATTTGAATTAAGATATCCAATTTGAAATTGATGAAGAATTTGTTGAAAAGATTTGTTATTATAATGAATCACACATAAACTTTAGTGAAATTGTTGACAAAGAACAAGCTAAATAAAATATAACTCACCAGAATAATGTAAATAGGACAAATTTGATCAAAATTCACTAAATTCAATGAAAGATAGCATCTACGTCAGATATTTTCAAATGATTAATGTAAGAGATATCCTCCAAGATGTTTAGGCATCAACAGTATTGTAATAGCATCTAAGCTAAAGAAATTTAATCAATTTCAAAAGTAATATTAAGTATTTTATAAGTTATAAGCATTAGAAGTTAAAATTTGTTAAATTTTGACACTTGAAATACTTTACGAACGAAAAGAAAGACTTTCACTGTTCTGTTCAACATGAAACATACATCAAAATATAGTTTAAAAAATAAGCTAATTTTCAAGAGTAATTTCAAACCAAGAAATATTGTAAATTTTGTAAAATCATCAAAAGCATCATTTTTCAATAATTTTGACAGAAGCTAGTAAGCTTTGAAATTCAATTTTTCTTGAAAACTATAAATAGGGCAGACACAGAAAAAGTTTAAAAAGTTCAAAAAAGTATCATCATCTAAAAAAAGAAGATTATTTGGTTATTGTGAATGGAAATTGAATCCAGAAAATACATTACCTGAATGTGAATGGAAAAATCCCACATAGAAATCAAGTTTCAAACGAATTGGATATATTGAAGAAAATCAACAAAGTAGCCTGTGAAATTCATAACGTTCTAGAATTGTTGATTCCAACGGAACCAGTGTTATTCCTGAAACGAAGAAGGGCCAATAAAAAGGAACAATCATAAATTGAAGAACAAACTTACCAAAGGTAGTAAAAATTCAATACTGTTAATCTTTCCACAAAGAAGTTTAGAAATAGCAATCATTGTTTACATTAGAATTACGATAGGATATTTAGATAGGGTTAGGTTGACATAGAATTAGAATTTAGGTTATTAATCACTGATTATAATATTTCAAATTACTTTCATATAATATATAATTTAAAAACTCAACCTTTTAAAAATTCAAATTGAACCCTCCCCCAAAGATCAAATCAAATTTGATAATATTTTAATTTCAATTATTCAAAATTATAATCTTAAGAGCTAGCCGGAAACATAGAATACATCAATTATATACAAGGGTGATCTCATTAGTATTCATTCTAAAATTTCAATATTAATTCCATAATAATAGATATGTTTTTTTAGAGTGATAAAACTTTCGATAGGGATAACTGTGATTTAACAGAAGGTAGAAGTCATGTTGTTTTGACATTTCTGTTCAGTAAGCATTGACAAATCATCATGGAAAGACTCATGCCGCAACAACGTTCACAAATTGTTGAAATTTATTTTCAGAATCAATGTTCTATTCGCCAAACTTATAGAGCGCTTCGTGAAATTTATGGTTTACATACTCGTCCATCAGAGCAGCTTATTTGTCGAACTATCGATAGATTTCGGATAACATTTTCTCTGCTCTATTCAGCAACAACAACAAGACAAAGAACTGTACGTACAGAAGAAAATATCGCTGCTGTAAGTAATAGTGTTAATGATGATCCAGATTTGTCTATCCATCGATGTTCACAACAAGTTAGACTCTGTGCATCCACCACATGGAAAATTTTGCGTAAAAATCTTGGTCTACACCCATACAAGATCCAACTGGTTCAAGAACTGAAGCCACTTGACCATAATAAGCGTCGTTTGTTTGCTGATTGGGCCCTAGAACAGCTTGAAGTTGATCCACTTTTTTATCGTAAAATTGTGTTTAGTGATGAAGCTCATTTTTGGTCGAACGGCTATGTAAACAAGCAAAATTGCCGTATATGGAGTGAAAACAAACTTCAAGAGGTTCTGCAGGTCCATTGCATCCTGAAAAATGCACTGTATGGTGGTGCTTTACACGCTGGAGGCGTCATTGGTCCATATTTCTTTGAAAACGATGCTGGAGCTCGTTACAGATCGATTATCAATGAGTATTAGTTTCAAAATTTGAATGATACCGACCCAGAAGTGTTTTGGTTCCAACAAGATGGTGCTACACCTCATGCTGCTACAGTAACAATTGATTTACTGAAAGAAAGATTTGGCGATAACATTATTTCGATAATGGTCCAATTAATTGGCCTCCAAGATCATGCGACATAACTCCACTGGATTATTTTCTTTGGGGTTATGTCAAGTCATTGGTTTATGCTGATAAACCAGAAACAATAGACGCTTTGGAGACCATATAACACATAACTCGTGTTTTTGATGAAATAAAGCCTGAATTACTGGTAAAAGTGGTCCAAAATTGATCTGGTCGAATGCGGTTCCTCAGAGCTAGTCTTGGTGGACATATGGCGAAAATTATTTTTAAAATTCAATAAAATTTCTTTCAAATAAACAAAAATTGGCTTCAATCTTAAGCTAAATGTGTTTTATTTCAATTTAAAGTTCTATCACTCTAAAAAAAACACTCGATACATTTCAAACAAATTACAATCCACAATCCAAGGTAGATGATCTGCAAACGCTTTGCTCGAGTGTTGAGGAAACTTCCTAACGTTACTTAATCATCATCTTTTCGTTATTCCCCGAGCTAATTAGGTTTGATTCTTCGGCAGAACCATATAAATATTAATCTAATCAATTGAGAGTACTTGGTACGAGGAATTGAATAATCAGGGCAGTAATAACTCGAATTAACAGGAATAACTAAGCGGAGACCTGAGGAACCTTGAAATTTCAAGCGTTTCCCCATTTGATCCAATGTCTAATAAATATAGCATGAATTATTCCAATTTTCACTATGCCAGACAGAAACCGCAGAGCGTCCCATACATTATGCACATATTCAACTCGAATTTTGGACCTGGGTGCAATCATTATCTTAGTACTTTTTCTGGGAATTTATTGCGGACTCTTCGACGCAGGACTATTTGAATTATTATTGGGAATAGTAGAAAATTGTTTAGTGAACCCCCAATTAGCCTAGTCGATTGATGACAGTTTTTCGGATAGTTCAATGAGCCGGTAGTTCAAATGAAACGGTACGACTTTACGACGGGAGGGCGTGTTATGTGTGATCGGGCAAAATTAAGAAAGACGCATTTATTTTGTTCGTAGCACACAAACGAAACACCGTACGGGAACGAAAATTATTTTATTAGTTAGACCGCTCTTCCGATATTCGATTCCTACCTGCACTTTTTTCTCAGGCTTCGCCAAAAAAGAGCCTTCCGACCCAAAAGAGCATTCTTGGAGTTGATTTTCTATGGTCTGTTGCAAAGACGCTTACCGTTTCAATAATTAGAATACGATAACACACAAACATTGTCGCTCAAATGAAATGTGTTCAATTTATCCGAAATATGAACTAATTTCAATTATTTTTTTAAATTTATATGGTTTAACGACTTTATTGGCAACAGCAAATGAGATTAGTCATGATGTTTCGCACATTGGGGTCGTTATTTAATGAATAATAACTTTAATTCTGGTCTTAAAAACCTAAATTGTTTTTGGACTGTCAGAGTAGCCCTTTGACGTCATACAATTTCACAGGAAGAATTCACACGGTGTTAAATTACAAGATCTTACTGGATAATTCTTTCACTACAAAATATCAGCCGTTATTCTGATTCTTACACATTTTTATTGTTTTTTGATACAACAATATTGTTTCGCTATCACAGTAGCATCTTCAGTTATTCAAATGCCAACCTACCTGAAGATGCTACTGTGATAGTGAAACAATTGTATTAAATAACAACACAAAGTCGTGAAAATCAGAATAACCTTATTTAATATTATTTAAGGCTAGTTATCGTAGAAAATGCATCAGTGAGATTTTTAGATCGCTTCTTGTTTATGTCTGATCTAGCGATGGGAGAATCAAACGATATGTCAGGCATTACAAATAGAAATGCAAATATTTTATCTGATTTGGTGTCGTATTTCCTTACAAGATGCAGTTAGGGACGAACACGACAAGCATAAATAGGAATTAATGTACTTGAATCATTGAAGAAGTTTCACGAAACCAAGATTGTTATGAAGTTGGTTTTCCCCTCTGATTTTGTCCATTAATTCAGGAAATAAGGCAAAGGAGTTATTTTCATTTGAATTATCTCAAAAATTATGGGTTCTTATCAAGCAACAACACAACTATGACTATTCCACAGTTCATTAATCAATAATTTATGCGTTTGTCTACAACTAAGATTCCTAAGGACAATATTTGTTATTTAGTTTTATTGAACACTCCTTAATTTTAATGTTATTCAATTTCTGGCATCATGGCAGCTATATTCGACAGTTAAATCAATAGAGTATTTTAAAACTATAGCTGTGAACAATGGCTGTGGAACTGAAATCATTGACAACATGTTTGGAAAGAAAACTCACCACAAAATTAAAAAAAATATATATAAATGATTCTTATTAAGAAAAAAAATTTAGTTTTCAATGGCTTATATAAAAGGTTTCAGTGAATTTTTTTAATAAAATTATACTCGATAGGTTAGAAATGTCACATGTTAAGTATAGTTTGGCAAAAACTAGCATTTTAGGATACTAGCTGAGTCGCAATATAATAGATTGATAAAAATTATTTCGGTTAGTTCAATGAGCCGGTAGGTCGAATGAACCGGTATGATATTTGCTACGGAGGGGCGTGTCTGTTATCTTCAAAAATCGGGCAAAATATCTCATTTTCCTTCGTTCGTATCAGATAAACGAAAAATCGTGTAATAATGAGAATGCTTTAATTAAGAGCGGTTCCACATTGGACCAGAGGTTCCACCCCAAAAAAGTCTTTCGACTCAAGAGGAGCATTTTAGAGGTGAGCCTTTGGCGGCCTGTGTTTTCAAGGACGATTACTGCTTTAATTATTAGTACTTGAGGAAGTATTAGGAGTTTAAATAAGTTTGTGCGGTTTCTTGTCGAAAATTGAAGCTTTATTGCGAAAAATTGGTTAATTCAAAGTGGTTAATTCAAAGTTCAAAATATATTATATCGCTAGCTACGACGTTTCTCCATCTTTTAGGCAATTGACGGATCCTATCGCGAAAAAAGACCGGCTTTTTGACCGCTCTTCAAGCTTCGATCGTGTTCCGTCGACCAGAAACGATGGTAATCGGAAAGAAATGTCTGGGCTATACAGTAAGTTGGGTGGGAACCATTTGAGCCTTTTTAAATACGTTTTAACGGGCGACGCAACATGTGACCATGCAACGTACTTTGTCGTGTCTCTCGGCGTATTGCGATTCAGCGAAATGGCAGATAGTGAAAAGAAAGCCGAATGATGACACTTCAAAATGAAAGTGTTGCCAGCTGAAACAGTGGAATTATATTTCACAATCCCGATTCACAGAATTTTCGTTTCCAGCACTCGATACTCCCAGATTTCTATTCAATTGTTGTATCTCATCATTCTTCAGAATTCTCCAGGTTGATTTATAAGTCAGGTTTATTTGCTGAAAACAACGTTCAATAGTCAAATTTAGGTTAACTTGAACTCTGTCTAGCATTTTCAATAGTTTATACATTTTTCTGACATTTTTTCCTTGGATCAGCGTGAAGTCGTTTTCAGTACTTCTTCACAACATTAAGAAGTATTCGTTCACTTGACCGATCCTGGGGACCATAACCTGCACGTAATACGGGCAGAGTTGTCTTTATCACTCTGGTATCGATAGTAAATTTTAATGATTTCGCAACGTTGTCATGATGTTAAATTTTCGATTTTATTTTGTAATAACCTAACCTACATAAGTGTCAAATAATTTATCCAGTACGTGCACAGTGATGTCTATATTTCACTTTAAAAGCATGAACTACTAATTGGATGACACTTTATAAGTCGTGCTCAAGCGATATACGAGGTACTTTGAGTTTTTATGTCTACAATGTATTTTTGAAGGATTTTTATATATTTAGGGTGGTGTTTCATCCTAGTGAGGATGAAGGAATAAGTTTTCTTTAGTGAAAATGCAGGGTAAAAGCTTTATTTTTCTCCAAATTTCAGTGATATGTGTTTTTTAAACGATTTATAGCTTGTTTAGTATTTTTTAAAAGGACTATATAAAGAGTATTTAGTCACCGTTCTGAGAAGGAAAGAGAAACATTGAAAATATTTATAAAAATAGTTTCGAGACTTTTGTTTCTGAAATATGGGGTGTTTCGTGAAGAATGCGAAAAGTTCAAACAGCTGTAACTACAATACTATTCAACCGATTCTGATTATTTTTCGTACGATTAGTTATATGATGAATCGAGAAATGAATTAATCTTAAATTGTTTTCACAAACAAGCACCGATTTTGATAAAATAAATCAACAATTTCTGAACGTTGTTTATGCTTGTATCTTTTCATGACAAATGGCTACTGAACCCAAATGACAAGGGAAATGTCAAAAAAAATATACATTATAACCGTTTCAAATTGTATCACTCCGATTGGAAAATCCTTATTTCTGTCAGAATTGTTTTCATTAAAACTATTTTGAACTAATTTATTCTCTACAGAGACAACATTCGTTTTTTCTAACGAGTCATAATATTTGGTGTACAGGGTTTTATTATACAGGTTTGGAAAATAGGATATTCAATGCATAAGAACGTGAACTCCGACCGTCCAGTCGAATATTGGAATAATCGAAAGATATGCGCGTTATGACAATGAATAATCCAGTGTATAACTCCAAAAGAATGCTCTTTTCTCTCACACAGATATTGGAAGAGGGGAGTTGGACACCTCATTTCGTTTCGGATGATACAAAATGAGTTGGCGCATTAAACTCAGGAGTGCTGGTGTGTAATTCCATAAGAGTTGAAAATCATATAGACATTTAGTTAATAAAAATGTTTACTGTATAAGAAAAATTCAAATTATAAACTTGTATTTTGGTGGTCACTCAATTGAAGAAACAATACATTTATTTATTGTTGCATTGAAATATCGGCCAATTCCTTGAAGTTCCACTATTTCTTATTATGAGAAATATGGGTGTTCACAAACCTTAAACGCTGTCAAATATCTGGAGCTGTTGCAGAACCAAATTATTCCGAGAATTCGATAACTTCCGATCAATTTCGTCGATATCTGGTTTCAACAGGATGGTTGTTGAAGTCACAACGCACGAGCAGAACCACTTTTTCGGATCGTGTCATTTCTACAGATGGCACATTCAAATGGCCACCAAGATCAATGGATTTATGACCCAATTTTTCATTTGGGAATATCTAGAAAACTTCATTTATGGACAAGAGATCGATTAAGCTACAAATCTTATTGAATTAAGGTTGAAAATAATCCAACCTTGTGCCAAAATTCCACTATGCCTAATCTGCTCAGAGATATGAGAGCTCTTTTTTCGATTATTCCAATGTTCGACTGGAAGGAGTTCTGTTTCTTATGCATTGAATATCCTAGCAGTAAAACGTTATTTTCCAAACCTGTATGAAATTCATCACAGTATCTCTTCACCTTCGATATAATTTTGAAAGATCATACCAATTTCCAATACATGATTCATTGTCGCAAATAAATTCCTCACAGGAATGTCGTGTCGTATTGTATTTGGTTTTCAAGCGTTATGGACTAGACTTAAGCTCTTTTTTCGATTATTCCAAAGTTCGACCGGACGGGTTCTCGTTCTTATGCATTGAATATCCTAGCAGTAAAACGTTATTTTCCAAACCTGTATGAAATCCATGACAGTATCTCTTCACCTTCGATATAATTTTGAAAGATCCTACCAATTTCCAATACATCATTCATTGTCGCAAATAAATTCCTCACAGGAATGTCGTATCGTATTGTATTTGATTTTCAAGCGTTATGGACTACACTTCAGCTCTTCTTTCGATTATTCCAATGTTCGACTGGACGGGTTCTCTTTCTTATGCATTGAATATCCTAGCAGTAAAACGTTATTTTCCAAACCTGTATGAAATCCATCACAGTATCTCTTCACCTTCGATATAATTTTGGAAGATCCTACCAATTTCCAATACATCATTCATTGTCGCAAATAAATTCCTCACAGGAATGTCGTGTCGTATTGTATTTGATTTTCAAGCGTTATGGACTACACTTCAGCTCTTCTTTCGATTATTCCAATGTTCGACTGGACGGGTTCTCTTTCTTATGCATTGAATGTCCTAGCAGTAAAACGTTATTTTCCAAACCTGTATGAAATCCATCACAGTATCTCTTCACCTTCGATATAATTTTGGAAGATCCTACCAATTTCCAATACATCATTCATTGTCGCAAATAAATTCCTCACAGGAATGTCGTACCGTATTGTATTTGGTTTTCAAGCGTTATGGACTAGACTTAAGCTCTTTTTTCGATTATTCCAAAGTTCGACCGGACGGGTTCTCGTTCTTATGCATTGAATATCCTAGCAGTAAAACGTTATTTTCCAAACCTGTATGAAATCCATGACAGTATCTCTTCACCTTCGATATAATTTTGAAAGATCCTACCAATTTCCAATACATCATTCATTGTCGCAAATAAATTCCTCACAGGAATGTCGTATCGTATTGTATTTGATTTTCAAGCGTTATGGACTACACTTCAGCTCTTCTTTCGATTATTCCAATGTTCGACTGGACGGGTTCTCTTTCTTATGCATTGAATGTCCTAGCAGTAAAACGTTATTTTCCAAACCTGTATGAAATCCATCACAGTATCTCTTCACCTTCGATATAATTTTGGAAGATCCTACCAATTTCCAATACATCATTCATTGTCGCAAATAAATTCCTCACAGGAATGTCGTACCGTATTGTATTTGGTTTTCAAGCGTTATGGACTAGACTTAAGCTCTTTTTTCGATTATTCCAAAGTTCGACCGGACGGGTTCTCGTTCTTATGCATTGAATATCCTAGCAGTAAAACGTTATTTTCCAAACCTGTATGAAATCCATGACAGTATCTCTTCACCTTCGATATAATTTTGAAAGATCCTACCAATTTCCAATACATCATTCATTGTCGCAAATAAATTCCTCACAGGAATGTCGTATCGTATTGTATTTGATTTTCAAGCGTTATGGACTACACTTCAGCTCTTCTTTCGATTATTCCAATGTTCGACTGGACGGGTTCTCTTTCTTATGCATTGAATGTCCTAGCAGTAAAACGTTATTTTCCAAACCTGTATGAAATCCATCACAGTATCTCTTCACCTTCGATATAATTTTGGAAGATCCTACCAATTTCCAATACATCATTCATTGTCGCAAATAAATTCCTCACAGGAATGTCGTACCGTATTGTATTTGGTTTTCAAGCGTTATGGACTAGACTTAAGCTCTTTTTTCGATTATTCCAAAGTTCGACCGGACGGGTTCTCGTTCTTATGCATTGAATATCCTAGCAGTAAAACGTTATTTTCCAAACCTGTATGAAATCCATCACAGTATCTCTTCACCTTCGATATAATTTTGGAAGATCCTACCAATTTCCAATACATCATTCATTGTCGCAAATAAATTCCTCACAGGAATGTCGTATCGTATTGTATTTGATTTTCAAGCGTTATGGACTACACTTCAGCTCTTCTTTCGATTATTCCAATGTTCGACTGGACGGGTTCTCTTTCTTATGCATTGAATGTCCTAGCAGTAAAACGTTATTTTCCAAACCTGTATGAAATCCATCACAGTATCTCTTCACCTTCGATATAATTTTGGAAGATCCTACCAATTTCCAATACATCATTCATTGTCGCAAATAAATTCCTCACAGGAATGTCGTACCGTATTGTATTTGGTTTTCAAGCGTTATGGACTAGACTTAAGCTCTTTTTTCGATTATTCCAAAGTTCGACCGGACGGGTTCTCGTTCTTATGCATTGAATATCCTAGCAGTAAAACGTTATTTTCCAAACCTGTATGAAAT
The DNA here is from genome assembly GCA_034642435.1 of Megalocaria dilatata. Lineage (NCBI taxonomy): Eukaryota > Metazoa > Arthropoda > Insecta > Coleoptera > Coccinellidae > Megalocaria > Megalocaria dilatata. The sequence continues at coordinate 47,692,535 of CM067861.1, forward strand.
CCATGACAGTATCTCTTCACCTTCGATATAATTTTGAAAGATCCTACCAATTTCCAATACATCATTCATTGTCGCAAATAAATTCCTCACAGGAATGTCGTATCGTATTGTATTTGATTTTCAAGCGTTATGGACTACACTTCAGCTCTTCTTTCGATTATTCCAATGTTCGACTGGACGGGTTCTCTTTCTTATGCATTGAATGTCCTAGCAGTAAAACGTTATTTTCCAAACCTGTATGAAATCCATCACAGTATCTCTTCACCTTCGATATAATTTTGGAAGATCCTACCAATTTCCAATACATCATTCATTGTCGCAAATAAATTCCTCACAGGAATGTCGTATCGTATTGTATTTGATTTTCAAGCGTTTGGACTATAATTAAACTCTTCTTTCGATTAATTCAATGTTTGAATGGACGGGTTTTCTTTCTTATGCATTGAATATCCTAGCAGTAAAACGTTATTTTCTAAACCTGTATGAAATCTATGACAGTATCTCTTCACCTTCGATATAATTTTGGAAGAACCTACCAATTTCCAATACAGCAAGCACATCTTTAAATGCATCGGTCTTTTAAACTTCCATGACACCTACAAATGATCACACCTTTGACCTCCAAAGCCGAGTAAGGACTTATCTGAATTCGGTTATTTCCTACCGTCAAGAGGTGTCCATATTAAAATTCTCGAGACACCGACGCATTTCATAAATAATTTAGGGACTGAAACAAATTACACGGGACCATAATTCGCCAGTTGACTTTCACCACGGTCAGCGATTTATTCCGATTTAAAGGGCCCCACATCAATTTGTCTGACGAATCGACAAAATACTGAATTCGTTGAATAATTCCATCTGGCCCACATTTGCATACAGGTTGAGCATTCGGTAATTCTGAAAATTTGATAAGCTTGCTCTTTCGCCGTAGTCTTCACCAGAATTGATAGGTTCTTGACAAAAGATACAGGCTGATTTGGGTTATTCTGTTCCAATCAACACTACCCGAGAGTCAAAAGAAGAAAAACGGTGAAAAACATTGATGTAAAGTTAGGTGCTTTTGCGCGTTTGGTCATATCGCCCACGATCCTCACGAAATTTTGTTCTAGCCTTCTTGTCGTTATTTTATGTCTGAATTTACATTCTGTCAAGAAAGTACCGGGAATTATCGATTTAAATCTGGCGGGACAATGAGGCAGGTAAAATTTTTTTCCTAGGTTGGTACCACTGTCCTTAATTACTATGCCAAGCTTGAGCGGGATCTGTCAACTAGTGTGTTTGCAACAGCTGATTATACAAACCATAAATTTCACCAAGTGCTCTATAAGTTTGGCGAATAGAACACTGATTTTGAAAATAAATTTCAACAATTTGTAAACGTTGTTGCGGCGTGAGTCTTTCCATGATAATTTGTCAATGCTTGCTGAACAGAAATGTCAAAACAACATTGCTTCCATCTTCTGTCAAATCACAAGTATCCCTATCGAAAGTTCTATCACTCTAAGAAAATCACCCTATAGTAGCCAAGGAAGTGTATTTGATATCCTTATAACTACATAATTCATAATAACCGTTATTGAAAATAGTGAAGCAAACGTAATCATCATCATTTCGTACATATATAAAAAGATATTTACATCTGAAATAACGACATCGTACCAACAATTTGCTCGGAAATCGCAAAGATAATTGCGAAAAATAGAAGACCGTTCGATCGTTCGCAGGTGAGAATAGAGTCGTAAGAAATAAAACCGATTGCGTTTATTCGCTACCACTGTTTGCGTTATATTCTTAGACGACTGTATCAAGACCAGTTCATATCCATTTTTATCCCGCAAATGGGACACCGTGATCGCCGCCATCGAACGTAAATAATTCAAAATCGGCAATAAAATAGCGCGTTTTATTTCAATAATTCCGCGATTCACCAATAAAGAGAATCGCTGCAATGGGTGCGTTAACTTTTGCGATACGCGAATCGCGTTTGCGTGCGATTGAAGAACGAGCGTTTCAAGTTGCAAGTCCTTATAAATGAGAGGCCGAGCAAATGCGAAGGTATGGTCGTCTGCTTTGAAGCAAAGAAATAATAAAAATGAGGGGTTTTTCAATATCTTAAATATCAAACAGATTAATTATATTATATCGGGTGTTTTTTTAGAATGATAGCTCTTTCGATAGGGATAACTGATTTGAGAGAAGGTTGAAGCCATGTTGTTTTGATATTTCTCTTCAGTAAGCATTGACAAACTATAATGGAAAGACTCACGCCGCAACAACCTATACAAATTGTTGAAATTTTCAAAATCAGTGTTCTATTCGTCAAACTCACAGAGCACTTCGTAAAATTTATGGTTTACATAATCGTCCATCAGAGCAGCTTATTCGTCGAACTATCGATAGATTTCGGACAACATTTTCTCTACTCGATGCAACAACAACAAGACGTACAGAAGAAAATATCGCTGCTGTAAGTTATAGTGTTAATGATGATCCAGATTTGTCTATTCGTCGACGCTCACAACACGTTGGATTCTGTGAATCCACTACATGGAAAATTTTGCGTAAAGATCTTGGTCTACACTCATACAAGATCCAACTGGTTCAAGAACTAAAGCCACTTGACCATAATAAGCGTCGTTTGTTTGCTGATTGGGCCCTAGAACAGCTTGAAGTTGATCTACTGTTTTATCGTGAAATTGTGTTTGGTGATGAAGCTCATTTCTGGTTGAACGGCTATGTAAACAAGCAAAATTGCCATATATTGAGTGAAAACAATCCTTAAGAAGTTCTGCAGGTTCCATTGCATCCTGAAAATTGCACTGTATGGTGTGCTTCACACGCTAGAGGCATAATCGGTCCATATTTCTTTAAAAACGATGCTGGAGCTAATTTACAGTGGTTGGTGCTCGTTACAGATCGATGATCACTGATTATTTGTTTCAAAATTTGAATGGTATCGACCCATAAGTGTTTTGGTTCCAGCAAGATGGTGCTACACCTCATGCTGCTACCGTAACAAATGATCTATTCAAAGAAAGATTTCGCGAAAACATTATTTCGAGAAACGGTTCAATTAATTGGCCTCCAAGATCATGCGACATAACTCCACTGGATTATTTTCTTTTGGGTTATGTCAAGTCATTGGTTAATGCTGATAAACCAGAAACAATAGACGCTTTGGAAGCCAACATAACTTGATGAAATAAAGCCTGAATTACTCGAAAAGTGGTCCAAAATTGGTCTGGTCGAATGCGGTTCCTCAGAGCTAGTCGTGGTGGACATATGCCGGAAATTCCTTTTAGAACATAAATGTCATAAAATTATCTTTCAAATGAAAAAAAAAATTTTTTGGCTTCAACCTTAATTTAAATGTGTTTTATTTTAATTTAAACTTCTATCACTCTAAAAAAAACACCCGATACATAGCTACAAATTTTATATTCTGTATTCTACAGGTATGAAAAGGACAGTCGAAAACATAGGGGAAATTCAATGTAAATCTAGAGGATCTCGAATGTCCAGTGGAGCAGTGGAAGAATCAAAGCCTCAGCGCGATACGATGAAGAATAAACGACTGTTCTCTCTCAATGACAGTGGTGGGATGCTTCGATCAAAACGAGTCTCTGCACTCTGCTTTCAACAATCAGAATCATTCGGACTTTAAACGTGGGATGCGTTAGACCATATCGGTTGAAAATAAATACGACAGTCATATTCCATTTTATGCGAGGAATTTATTTGCCTCGAAAAATGACATAAATAGTTTCCTTTGTGAAAATGAGTGCTTAGGTTATTCATCGCCATAACTGGCTGGAAAATAAAATAAATTCTACGAAAACAAGAAACAAAAACAAATTTTAAAGAATGCGAAATCGAAGGTCGACAAAATTAAGTTAAATGTTCAAACGATCCACCTTGTTAAGCCGAACAGTTGCCAAATCTATCATAAAGAGAGTCTCAGATTGGGCATAGTTGTTATTTTGGCACAAAGTTGGATTATTTTGAACCTTAATTCATAAATATTCGTCGCTCTATCAATTTCATGTCCATGAACCAAACTTTTCAGACATTCCCAAGAAAAAAATCATGGGGAGATAAATCTGGTGAACTCGGGGGCCAATTGATCGTGCCATTTGTAGAAATGGGTCCGAAGAAGTCGTTCTGAGATATTGTGTGACTGACCATCGATAAAAAATGACCCTATGGTGTTCCCCGGTATTCCTGTCAAAACATTAAGTTTTTGGAGATTCTGGGAACTCACAGGAACATTCAGATGCTTATTCTTCTAGATCTTACTACTGATAGGTTGTTTTCTATTGTAGGAAAACGATGACTCATTAATGAATAAGGTATTGTTAAGGGATGAACTATTTTCATTTACTTTTTCTATAATAGTTTCACAAAATTCCATTAGTTTGATATGGAAAAATTTCTTGGTTTGTTTGATTCTTGAAACATCGGTAACCTTTCCTTTTCAAAATATTCCGAACACATCGATCGCTCATATCGGCTTGTTTAGCAATTTTACTCAAAGAAGGTGCTTTGGTTTCAACAGCAGCACACAGATTTACTTCTTTTCTCAGACGACGTTTTTGGTGGTTTATCAATCTTGAAATGCCTGTATGTTCGTGAACACCCACATTTCTCGGATTTTTGAATTATTTTTAGAAATAGCCGAACTTGAAGGAATGAATTTATTGTGTCTTGAATTGATTGACCACCTAAGCACCATTTATGATAGGAATTTTTTCTTCTACACTGAACATTTCGATTTACTTGATTTTCATCCGATATGGTCCAACGCATCTCACGTTTGAAGTGCGAATGAGAGCCTTTCGATCGAAGCATCCCCACTCGCAACTGCATTGAGAGAGAACAGTCGTTTATTCGTCATTGAATCGCGCTGAGGTTTTGATTGTTCGATAACTTGTATACTTTCTCAAATTTAAATGAGTAAATTTTTGAGTAAATTGGCTACCATGAAGGGTTTTTCATGATAGCAACGACGTGGTTCAACGAAAAGTAGCGACAATGGAGTTTATCGCGCGTTGTATCGATCAGCCATGAATGTCCGTGTGAGAAATCGCTATTATGTATCCAAATAACGAACGGTGAGTCTGTAATTATCATATTTTCATTCAGAGTTCTGACATTGAAGAGAGTCTCGGTTATATATCAACCGGAGGAAGCTTTGGCTAGCTCATCGAGGAAGAATTTGCCCGATGGAATTCAGCCGGTCAGGTCAGGAACATCTGTTGGAGCGTATAACAAGTTGCTTGTTAGCGTCCTGCTATAAATAATGCTGTAATTAAGTATTAATGTTTGTTTACGTAGTTGTGGTTAACTTACGCACAGGTCGAATTCTATGAACTACGCGTTGCCAACTCGCTTCATATTCTTACGTTCAATGAACGAAATAACACCGACAGTTTCCAGTCTCTGCTTTTGAAATACTTGAATGTATTGATTTGCCGGAAACGAACGTCGGTTTTTTAAATTGGATTCAAACGAATGAATGAATTAATAAGTTTGGTCACTCGCCAAAAGCTTGAATGGGATACACTGCCACAGCCACCGTATTCTCTAGATCTGGCACCTTCGGATTATTAAAATAGAAGTACAACCACAGCGATGTATGAATTAGTATGTGATATTGTTGATGCTTTGGAGAGTGATGAAGTGCCGGTTGGGCTTTTTCTAGATTTATCTAAGGCATTCGATAGCGTGAATCAAAAAGGCTTTTTGAAGAAACTCTCTTCATTTAGTATTCGCGATTGTCAACTGGAGTTGCTCAGGAGGTATTTGTCTCATCGGAAGGTTTGTATTGATAATGAAGGACCAGTTTTTATGTCAGAAGATAAATATCTCAACGTAGGAGTTCCCCAAGGAAGTAATCTGGGACCCTTTTTATTTCTGATAGATGTCAATGAACTCGACCTCTTGTTGTTTGTTGACGATGCGAGTGCTTTGCTGCGTAGCAGGAATCTTAATTCGAGTATTGAACAAACTAGATTAGCCTTCGATTCAGTACAGCATTGGTCACTCAAAATGAATTACTTCTCAATGTCAGTAAGACAGAATGTGTGGTTTTTTGAACGATTCACTCTAAAAATATGTGTTCTCAGTCAATAACTTTGGATAACACCTTGGTCAGATTTTTGGCTGGTATGATATATAATAAATAAAAATTGTTAACCAAAATTCTATAAATTAAATATTTTGAATAGACAAAATTTTGTGTCTGCTGATAAATCTTATGAAAACAAATATATTTCAAAAATGTTTAACATAATCTTAAGAATTTCATCATAAAACTATCTTACTTAGAATATTCAATATTATTGGATATCTAACTAAGTTACTTTCTATAAAATCTCTACGTACAGAAGAAAATATCGCTGCTGTAAGCCATAGTGTTAATGATGATACAGATTTGTCTTTTAGTCGACGTTCAGAACAAGTTGGACTCTGTGCATCCACCATATGCAAAATTTTGTGTAAAGATCTTGGTCTACACCCATACAAGGTTCAAGAACTAAAGCCACTTGACCATAATTAGCGTCGTTCGTTTGCTAATTGGGCCCCAGAATAGCTTGAAGTTGATCCACTTTTTCATCGTAAAATTGTGTTTAGTGATGAAGCTCATTTCTGGTTGAACGGCTATGTAAACAAGCAAAATTGCCGTATATGGAGTGAAAACAATCCTCAAGAAGTTCTGCAGGTTCAAATACATCCTGAAAAATGCACTGTGTTGTTTTCTTTACACACTGGAGGCATCATCGGTCCATATTTCTTTAAAAACGGTGCTGAAGCTAATGTTACAGTGAATGGTGCTCGTTGGAGATCGATGATCAATGATTATTTGTTTCAAAATTTGAATGGTATCGATCCAGAAGTGTTTTGGCTCCAACAAGATGGTGCTACACCTCATGCTGCTTCCGTACCAATTGATTTATTGAAAGAAAGATTTGGCGATAATATTATTTCGAGAAATGGTACAATTAATTGGCCACCAAGATCATGCGACATAACTCCAATGGATTATTTTCTTGGGGGTTATGTCAAGTCATTGGTTTATGCTGATATACCAGAAATAATTGATGCTTTGGAAGCCAACATAACTCGTGTTATTGATGAAATAAGGCCTGAATTACTCGAAAAAGTGTTCCAAAATTGGCGTGGTCGAATGCGATTCCTCAGAACTAGTCGTGGTGAACATACGCCGGAAATTATTCTTAAAACATAAATGTCATAAAATTATCTTTCGAAGAAAAAAAAATTTGGCTTCAATCTTAATTTAAATGTGTTTTATTTCAATTTAAAATTCTATCACTCTAAAAAAAACACCCGATAGTTCATTTCACATAATGAAAGGTGATTAACTTGATTACATTTCGGCTTCCAGAGGAGCTTCAAGGAAAAGTAAGGTGGAACCTAGGCTAGTGTCAACAGCAATTATATTTGCGATATTTTCAACTGGAAGAACGTTCACAGTAATTAGTTTCGATATAGTTGAACGGCAATTCTTCATTCGAATGACTTAATCTCTCCAAGTGAAAGCAATTAAGATTGTGTTTAATTGCATGTGATAGAGAGTGACTGGTGTGTTACCATCATTGGTTGACTAACACTTTTCGGTGTGGAACACCAAGAAGCTAAATATCGAGGTTAATCTAGCGCTACCGTGGTGAGAACGAAATGGAAAAGATTGTCTCTATCGATTATTATTAAACTGAGTTATTTTATTTAACGATCTTAGTGCAAAAATTGGAAAGATATGGTATGAGAGGTATAACGTCAAAATTATTTCGATCATACTTAACAGGGAGAATTCAGAAGACAACTGAAAAATGAAAAAATGGCAAGCAAATAATATCAAATGCCTTGCATGTAGATAGAGGGGTTCCGCAAGGATCAATATTAGGTCCCCTACTTTATATAATCTATACAAATGATTTGATTAAAGTAACATCAAATGATTTTGTAATGTATGCCGATGACGAAACAGTAATCTGCATTGGTTCCACTCCAGATGAATGCAAAGCCGCAGTTGAAAAAGATTTGGAAAACCTTGAAAAATGGTTCGGAAAAAATAATCTCACAATGAACATCACCAAGACCAAACTTATAATATTTAGAGAAACGAATCAACATGCCATCAACTTAATTTATCATGGTGAGAACATAAGAGCTGAAGATACTCTATCATTCTTGGGAATCCATTTAGATGGGGATTTGAATTGGCGGCCACACACTGAATATTTGGCAACAAGCCTTGCAAGGTACTGCTATGCTTTAAGGATCCTAACGAGAACAATTGTGTCAGATACTTCCCTGACAGCATATCATTCATACGTCCACTCTAGAGTCAGGTATGGAATCATCTTCTGGGCGAATTCTGTTGATGCTGAAAGTCTTCATCATAAAAAACAATTTTTGAGAACTCTCTTTAAACTAGAATATAGCGAATCATGTAGAGATATATTTAGGAATGATAATATATTAACACTATACTGCCTGTATATATATGAGTGCCTTATGTATATAATCAATAATTTCACAAAATTTGAGATGTTAATGCTTGATCATGATTATAATACCAGAGGAAAAACTCATCTTAGTTTAGAAAAACCAAATTATGCTTACATACAGAAGAATGTTGTTCATCTTTTGGTGAAAATTTGGAACAAATTACCACAAACATTCAGAACAAGACCCAAAATTATACAAAAGAAAACTTTGAAAAAATTTTGGTATAAAAAAGGCTACTACAGTGTGAAAGAGTTTATGGCTGAGAAAGACTTTAATGAACTTTAATATTTAAGTTACGATTTTTTGTGACGTGATCTACATCATTTTGTGATATTTTCAGATCAAATAAAGGTCTATTATTATTATTAAATAACCCTGCATATTTCTTTAATAGCATTGTTATTAGGAGTACAAATAAGTTTCTGCCGTTTTTTAACACAAATTAAATATTTATTATAGAAGACGATGTGAGACTGCTTGCTGAGTGACTTCTAATGTTAGAGCAAGTTCTTTTTGTGTTTGAGATGAATCTTCCTCCAATAATTCCTCCAATTCTGCATCCTCGTAAATTTTTGGCCTTCCACTGCGATCTTTGTCTTCTACGTCGAAATCACCGTTTTTAAACTTTTGAAACCACTCTCGACACGTTCTCTCACACAAAGCACCCTCACCATATGCTTCTACGAGCAATTGATGCGCCTCAGCAGCAGATTTCTTTAAATTAAAGAAGTAAACTAATATTTCCCGCAAATGACGCTTACTTGGCTCAAATTTTGACATTCTCAACTTATAAAAATTATATTTTACCAATATAAAATCAATGATATTAATAGGTTATGTTGTTCTTGAATGTCCAAACTATTTTTTAAGCCGGTTATCATCTGCGAAAGCTAACCGAAACTCCGTGCCGCGCCATCTACAATAAAACGGCGGAAACTTATTTGTACTCCTAATATATTGTTAATTTGGTTATCATACTGTCTATTATTGATGACGAATAACCGTTGTAGGTTGCAATTTGTTTTATTAAATTCAATTCTTGATTAAAATTATTCGGAGATGTGGGAATTGTTAATGATCTATGCGTCATGCTGTGATATCTCTAAAGTATATGATTTTGTTTAAACAATGTTGTTTAGTTTCAACATTTCTCATTATTTCATTAACATTTCGTTGCGTTGAGCTGTTGGTGTCGGGATTTATCACTTGGACGCCCTCGGCACCGTCTGCAAACTCCACAATACTCGGTGGCATCCTGCCCTTGAAAGACCGGACCCGCAGAATCGGTTGCGTACGATGCGTGTCACAAAAGAGAGACCTGACCCTATCCCGAAAGAAGGTAGTGTCTGGGTCAGTGCCTGCCCGTTCTCAGGGACACGCTGGCGTCGACCGTTGCAGCCCGTTTTGCTCGCTGCACTTTTCGGACGCGTAACAGGAGTGTCCTCGCAATCGACATCGACCGACCGGGTGTAAAATTGCGAAATTCGAGCGTCCGCTCTATCCTTCTGCGAAATGCACGTTTGCGAAGCCAAACATCCGGTTTGTCGGGGTCAAACGTAACCCGATACCCCCTTTTTGTCTCGTTTTTCTCGAGTACTCGTCGCTCGCTGGTTCACCAGGGAGCGCAGAACGCATTGATATCTATTAAAGTATTAAGCGATGTTCTTTTATGGGCTTATTCTAGAGAACGCTACGGTTTTGCCCAAATGTCTGTAATTTTCGAATTTTGAGCCGACAATGGTATCAAACGGCTTTTTTCTTAAGTATCAATCCGAGTAATTTTGTTATACCTCGCTACAAAGATAGAGTTTCTTAAAACATTTTGAAATTAAACTAAATTAATGCCTCAGAAACACTTTCCTTTTTAGGAGACATGTATCGGGTGTTTTTTTATAGTGATAGAACGTTCGATAGGGATAACTGTGATTTGACAGAAGGTAGAAGCCATGTTGTTTTGACAAGCAACAACGTTTACAAATTGTTGAAATTTATTTTCAACTTCTATTCGCCAAACTTATAGAGCACCTTGTGAAATTTATGGTTTACATAATCGTCCATCAGAGCAGCTTATTCGTCGAACTATCGATTGATTTGGGACAACATTTTCTCTTCTTAATGCAACAACAACAAGACAAAGAAAAAAAGACGTGCAGAAGAAAATATCGCTGCTGTAAGTCATAGCGTTAATAATGATCCAGATTTATCCATTCGTCGACGTTCACAACAAGTTGGACTATGTGCATGTTCCACCACATAGAAAATTTTGCGTAAAGATCTTGGTCTACACACACACACAGATACAAGAACTAAAGCCACTTGCCCATAATAAGCGTCGTTTGTTTGCTGATTGGGCCCTAGAACAGCTTGAAGTTGATCCACTTTCTTATCGTAAAATTGTGTTTAGTGATGAAGCTCATTTCTGGTTTAACGGCTATGTAAACAAGCAAAATTGCCGTATATGGAGTGAAAACAATCCTCAAGAAGTTCTGCAGTTCTGCAGAAGTTTCTTGCATCCTGAAAAATGCACTGTATAGTGTGCTTTACACGCTGAAGCCATCATCGGTCCATATTTCTCTAAAAACGAGGCTGCTAGTTGTTCACACGTTCGATTTCTCTTGGCTTCGTTTCATATGGCAAGCAGTTTCCTACCTTTCCGATTATTCCCATTGCTTTTACACGATGGCAAATGGATGGTTGAGTGACTTCAAGTATTTTGCGAGTTCCTCTTGCGTCTGTGATGGAACTGCATCCACCCCTGACTTCGATTCTTCATTCTTGAAAGTTGGTGGCGCTCCGGGCCGTTCTTCGTTTTCCAAATCAAAATTGCCACCTTTAAACGGGCCATGATCGCCATAAACATCCACTAAAATACGATGACTGTCGCTAGCCATTTTCTTCATAATGAAGTTATCAAATACACATTATTTGGTACAAATTTGACATTTTCAGAGCACACAGAACTATGTTGTTTACGCTTCAGTGAAATGACAGATAATGAAAATAAAACCTATTGATGACACTTCAACATGGTGTTGCCAGATGAAACAATGGAATAATAAATATAATAGATTTCGTTCTGAAGCGGACGCGCAAAAAAATAACAATTTAAATATTAAATGTTACGCGCTACGTCATAATTCCTAATATATTCGTGAGGAGGGTGAGTTAATGAACTGCGTTGTTGTATTCTTTGGAAAGAACTACGTAGGATGAAAGGAGGGAAGAATCTCCCCAACATGTCCACATTTCTTATGCATAGGCAGCCTGTGATCGAATCAACACAGATGAAATGATACAGAGAAATCGGTAAGTAGGCTATGAATCCTCCCGCTTCGGAGGCAGCACTCCAGGGGAGAAAATATTGACCCAGCGCGATGAATAATGAAATGTTCCATGTTGTGGCGGTTAGTGACGCAATGCGGTAAGGGCGGGATGTTCCTTCGTCTTGATCCCCAATTTTTGGAACGAAGTTCCTTATCGCGCGTTGCGAAAGGGAGCTAGACCGAAAAAATTAAGACCAAAAGTTGTAACGACACTTTTTGTTATAGTTTCAAGCCGTGCGGCGTGCACGTGTTTCTCTCTCTCCATCTTTCTCATATAAAGCAAGCCAGTTATTTTCGTTTCGTCTTTCTATTTCGCATTAAACAGTGTGGTGTTGCGACGATTATTTTTGTTGAGTGTATACAGGTTTTTTGTAAATAATAAATAAAAAATTGAGAGGTGTCAAGGGACACCCTGATGCAACGAAATTCCTTTCGATTAATTAGTGAAGGAATTGTAATAAAATTTTGTTTTTTTTCCAATTATAATATTTTTTTCATTAACTCACATAAATAGAGGTTAATTCTTGATAGAAGGTATATAAAATTATTTAAATATTTTAATATTAGCCTTTTACATATTTAATTTCAAAAAATTATATTTAATGATTATAACTTCTGAAAATAAATCAAAATAATGCCATATAAGTACTACTTATATCAAATGACATATAAAATAATAAGATAATCGAAGTGTGCAGATGTGTATCTACTGTTCTCTCAAAGTTTAGTTATTTTGCATATATAAAGACGATTTTTCATTCGAAATTTGTGGTGGTTGGAACCGATTGTTGATTACACCGAGGATTCCTAATTTTCGCAATCAAATATAACGAACCATAGGCGAAGTTAATTTATTGTTTATTCTTCGTTGGTGAGTTGATTTCCATTATACAAATACAGATAACAAACATCTGGTTATTATTCTTGCGATACTAATCGATCTGAAAACTAAAGGAGACCACACATTCCACAATATTATGGCTTCAACAGGAAACTGCCCGATATGTGATGACAACTTCATCGTCAATAACAAATACATACAATGTGATCTGTGTTCACTCCACATTCATGTACAGTGTCTACGGATGAGGGATCCTATTTTGAAGGCTTTAACTGAATCAAAAAATCTGCGATTCTACTGCGACGAATGCATTCCAGTTGTAGACTCAAAGCTAACAAATTTGTCAATTTCTGATCCTGGAGCTCATAGTGATCAGATTAAATCGTTGGATTTCATCGAACAGATAGTATCTAAAACAACAGAGCAAGTGATGCGTGAAATGGGGGAAAATCTTTCTAAGTTTAGAACGGAAGTTGCAACGGAAATTCATGTTTTGAAGGAAAGTAACATCGATTTAGTTCGACTCCTCACCTCGCACGAGGAGTATTCGACATCAGATACAACTAAGGAGATCGTAATTCCGCATAATTTGAATAGAGATCAGGATGCCTCTGTGAGGGTGGGGAGACAGAACAGCTCCAAATCAGTTCGCATTGGTGTCTCAAATAAAGGAGATATCCACAGCAATACGAAGCCTCTACAAAAGTCAAAGAATAGTGCTCCAAAACCTATTAGGGAATCTACAAGTGTAGTAGAGGGTTCGTTTAAGGAAATGAGCGGGTCGCTTACCAAAGGAACAGGTGAATCAAATGCATTGATCCAGCTGGCTCCCAAAGGAAGAAATTGGATTTGGTTGGGAGGACTGGCTAGCACAACAACAGCCGATAATATAGTATCATATGCCAAGGAAATATGGCCCCAGAACGACATCCTATGCTTTGACCTCAAATCAAAACGCTCCAAAAAATCCTTCAAGATGGGAAGTAGAGATTTGTGCCTAGAAGATCTGCTCCAGGCCAAGCACTGGCCAGAGGGAACGCTTCTGAGACCATTTCGGACCGAAAGAAGGGAATTTTCCTCCTAGACTTCGGGTTCATTCTGGCCATTCGGATAAGTTTAAGTTCAATTGCTATTACCAAAATGTGAGGGGTTTGCGGACAAAACTTGTTGAACTTGGAAATTCAATCTTAGTTGTAAATTTTGATATAATTTTACTTACAGAAACTTGGTTGACTTCTGATTTTAAAAATGCTGAACTGGGTCTCAATAATTATTGTATATATAGGAAAGATAGAGATTCGACTGACAGTGATAGGCAGAGAGGTGGAGGAGTTTTAATAGCGGTTAAAAAATGTTTATCATCCCGTCAATTATTTACTGGTTGCTCCAACATTGAACAATTGTTTGTCACTGTTAGTGTGGGATCTAAAACCTTGTTGTTCTCAAATGTCTATATACCACCGAACGGCACAGCAGTACAGTATGAGACTCACTGTGATGATCTTGAGAATATAATGGATCAGTATTCTTTCGCAGAATTAATCTGTTGCGGAGATTATAATCTACCTGGGGTGAGTTGGGGAGTCGAGGCATCATTAAACATGGGTAAGGGTAAAGGCTCTTATAATCATTCTATCGTTGCTGCCACAATGTCAACATTGTGTTTGTATCAGCTGAGTCGGGTAAGAAATTGTAATAACGTCACGTTGGATCTTATATTCGCTCACCCTTCTAAAGTCAAAGTCGAATCGGCTGATGAGTTTCTTTTGACGTGTGATTCACATCATCCAGCTTTATATTTCTCCGTTTTTAGTGAAGTGATTCCAGATCTTGAACAATCAATTTATTCTTTCTATGACTTCAAAAATGCTGATTATGACGGTCTAATACAATATCTGAGTAGTGTCGACTGGTCACCTCTACTGGGTGGCAAAGAAGTTGAAAGCTGCACCAATTTTCTTTATGAGGTTCTTTTGAATGGAATAAAGTTATATGTTCCCGAAAAGATTAGAAAAAAATACAATTTTCCATGTTGGTTTTCGAACGAGTTAAAGAGAACGATATCCGAGAAAAAACAAGTTCATAAAAGGTATAAACAGGGTGGTGATGCTGGAGACTATTTGTCTTTCAAAAAGCTCCGAGATAGGTGCAGGGCGGAAACTGACTCATGCTACAGAAAATACATAGAATCAGTTGAAGCCGAAATCTCCAGCAACCCTAAGTATTTTTGGAAGTTTATTAATGATCGCAAGACCCAGAAGGGACTCCCGAAAACTATGTTCTTCCAGGAGAAAACTGCGAGTAATAACATCACTACTGCAGAACTTTTCAGAGAATATTTTTCAGGCATTTACAAAGGGCCGATTGTAGATAGTAACCGAATGGTATACTATGATCAAACAATTGATATTCGGCGTTGTTGTTTCTCTGAACAAGAAGTCCTTGAACTTCTGCAATCATTGCCTGAAAAAAGCGATTGTGGACCCGACAAGGTGTCGGCTCTATTATTGAAAAGATGTTGCTCAATTTTGTCGAAACCCTTATGTTTCCTGTTTAATTTATCGGTTAGTACAGGTAAATACCCAAATCGTTGGAAATCCAGCTATATCACTCCAGTATTCAAATCGGGTGACGTAAGTGATATTTTGAACTATAGGCCAGTCACAAAGAGCTCTTATATCCCAAAAATTCTCGATACGATCATTACGAATAAGATAACACCCATTCTCAGAAAAATTCTTATCAACGAGCAACACGGATTTATTGCTGGTAGATCAGTATCAACGAATCTATTATGTTATATAGATATAATTATGTCTGCAATGGAAGGTAAATTACAGATTGATGCGAATTACACTGACTTTGCAAAGGCCTTTGATAGGGTTCCTCACTGGCTACTGATCATCAAGCTCAGGGCACTGGGCATTGGATCACCACTGCTGGATTGGATCTCTGATCGTCTGAAAGGAGGAGTACAATACGTTCAAATTTCGGACGTTTGTTCTGAGGGTATTGATGTCACTTCGGGAGTCCCACAGGGTTCACCGATATCACCGCTTTTATTTTTGTGTTTCATTAATGACATCACTGCTGTCATAAGATTCAGTTCATTTCTACTGTTCGCGGATGATCTGAAGGTGTTTAGAGTTGTCAAATCCTTGCAGGATTGTCTGTTATTACAGAGGGATCTTGACAACATTGTTGAATGGTGTTCTAAAAATGACATGGAACTCAATGTTGATAAATGTCAGACTATGAGATTTTATAGAAACAACTCACCAGTATTTTTCGATTATTCAGTGAATGGATCCCGTTTAAAAGCGGTTAACGTGGTAAGAGATCTCGGAGTCCTGCTGGACGTAAATTTGAGCTTTATTCACCATATAGAAAGTGTGTCGGCTAGGGCTCTCAGAATGCTCGGTTTTCTCAAGAGAAATATGAAACATTTTGGAGTTCCTACAATAAAAATTATGTACTTTGCCCATGTGAGAAGTATCCTGGAATATTCCTGCGTAGTGTGGACACCTTTTTATAGGGTTCATATTCAAACCATTGAGAGGGTGCAAAATAAATTTTTGAGGTGGATAGCATATAAGTGGGGTTTACCTCGCGAATCTATTAATTATGAAATCATTCGTGAAGATTTGTCGATCACTCTTCTCGAAACCAGGCGTCGTAATTTCGGCATTATGCTGATTTATAAAATTATACATAATTTCATCGATTGTCCTTATCTCCTGCATACTGTTGGAATTAATGTTCCTCAGAGGAACTTGAGAGCCCGGGATTTGTTCAGAATTAAGTTCAGTAGAACAAATTATTTAATGAACAACCCTCTTGATAGAGCATTACGTGCTGCTGGTTCGGTGGATATAGATTTATTTCATGTCACAATCTTTCAACTGAAGCGTTTTTTTGGAGAATTTCATTAGTTGGCATTTTTGGTGTTTGGGGCTCCATTTTTTTTTTTTTTTTTTTTTTTTTTTTTTTTTTTTTTTTTTTTTTTTTTTTTTTTTTTTTCATGGAATTTATGTTGATTTTAATACATGTATATTTGGATTGATAATATTTTGTAAAATGGCAAGACCGTCTACAGTTAAATAAATAAATAAATAAATAAATAAAATAAACATTCATTATAAGACATCCAAATGGTATAACAAAATCCAATAAATAAAATTTTTTAACCAAAATCCTATAAATTAAATATTTTGAATAGACAAAATTTTGTTTCTGCTGATCAATCTTATGAAAACAAATATCTTTCGAAAATGTCTAACATAATCTTAAGAATTTCATCATAAAACTATCTTACTTAGAATATTCAATATTATTGGATATCTAACCAAGTTACTTTATATTAAACTCAAGATATGTAAAACATTACTAAAAAACAAGTTTTAATAGGGACTTTGCTTCGTCAGTATTTAAATAATTCATATTCAATAAATATAACATCAATCAACAACAAATATTTACTCACGCTTCAACCATTTAGAAAACTTCTGGTAAACTGAAAAATCTTTAAATGTAGTGTAACGGTTAACTCTATGAATATTTCTGTGGTTTACCCTTGATCTATTTATATATTATATATTTATATATTATATATTTATATATATTTATAGCATTTTGGTTAACAATTTTTAGTTATTGGATTTTGTTATACCATTTGGATGTCTTATAATGAATGTTTATTTTATATGTCATTTGATATAAGTTGTACTTATTTGACATTATTTTAATTTATTTTCAGAAGTTATAATCATTAAATATAATTCAGAGCAGATCAGAGCAGCTTATTCGTCGAACTATCGATAGATTTAGGACAACATTTTCTCTTCTCGATGCAACAACAACAAGACAAAGAAAAAAAGACGTGCAGAAGAGAATATCGCTGCTGTAAGTCATAGCGTTAATAATGATCCAGATTTCTCCATTCGTCGACGTTCACAACAAGTTGGACTTTGTGCATCCACCACATGGAAAATTTTGGGTAAAAATCTTGGTCTACACTCATACAAGATCCAACTGGTTCAAGAACTAAAGCCACTTGACCATAATAAGCGTCGTTTGTTTGCTGATTGGACCCTAGAGCATCTTGAAGTTGATCCACTTTTTTATCGTTAAATTGTGTTTAGTGATGAAGCTCATTTCTGGTTGAACGGCTATGTAAACAAGCAAAATTGCCGTATATGGAGTGAAAACAATCCTCAAGTAGTCCTGCAGGTTCCATTGCATCCTGAAAAATGTACTCACTGTATGATGTGCTTTATACGCTGGAGGCATCATCTGTCCATATTTCTGTAAAAACGGTGCTGGAGCTAATGTTACAGTAAATGGTGCTCGTTACAGATCGATGATCAATGATTATTTGTTTCAAAATTTGAATGGTATCGACCTAGAAGTGTTTTGGTTCCAACAGGATGGTGCTACCGTAACAATTGATTTATTGAAAGAAAGATTTGGCGATAACATTATTTCGAGAAATGGACGAAAAAACATAAATTCATTCAATAACCTTATCTTTGACGAGCAGTTTATTTCTCACGTGAGTATTAAACAATCTAATAGGTATGTTTATGGATGAAACAATTGCTCCTATTTAGATTTTACTCAATAAATTCGCTTCCTGTAAAAAATTATAGCGCCACCGCGGGAGGAACTTTATTTCACGCTCGTGCACTCGAAATGGCGTGCGGATTATTGTTATTTATTTTTTTTATGAAGCATCAATTCGGTTAATTGGTGTGATTAGCAAATTCAGTACATCAATCATTTATTTTTACATGGTGCGATGGGCAGGCAACTTCAAGAATAACTGGACTGAAATGTTACGACTCTAAACATATGTAATTAACTGCAAGTTTCTGGGTATGTACTGAATTGTTTCAGCCGTTACTATTTGGTAGTTGATCATAATTAAAACAAACTGTAGAAATTACTATGTTTTACTACATAGTAATTTCTACAATTTGTTTTAATTTCAGGGTATGATTGAGGAAAAGGCAAGAAAATCTGTTTCTGGATTTACTATTTGGAGTAAAAATGAGTTCAATCGGTTTTAATAACAGATGTCGTTACTAGTTTATTAGTCCATTGTTTGATTTGGCAACACCTTCATTCTGAAGTGTCAAAATTAGGCTTTTTTTCATTATAGGTTATTTGGCTGAAGCTTGAACAAAATAGTTTCTGTGTGCTCTTAAAATGTTAGCTTTGTAGGCTAACGACTTTGAATTTTGAAGGTATCGGGTGTTTTTTTAGAATGATAGAACTTAAAATTGAAATAAAACACATTTAAATTAAGATTGAAGCCAAATTTCGTCTTTTATTCGACAGATAATTTTATGACATTTATGTTTTGAAAGTAATTTCCGAAATATGTCCACCACGACTAGCCCTGAGGAATCGCCTTTGACCAGACCAATTTTGGACCACTTTTTCGAGTAATTCAGGCCTTATTTCATCAATAACACGAGTTATGTTGGCTTCCAAAGCGTCTCTTGTTTCTGGTTTATCAGCATAAAGCAATGGACTTGACATAACACCAAAGAAAATAATCCAGTGGACTTATGTCGCATGATCTTGGAGGCCAATTAATTGGACCATTTCTCGAAATAATTTAATCGCCAAATCTTTCTTTCAATAAATCAATTGTTACGGTAGCAGCATGAGGTGTTGCAGCATCTTGTTGGAACCAAAACACTTCTGGGTCGATACCATTCAAATTTTGAAACAAATACTCATTGATCTTCGATCTGTAACGAGCACCATTCACTGTAACATTAGCTCCAGCATCGTTTTTAAATAAATATGGACCGATGGTGCCTCCAGCATGTAAAGCACACCATACAGTGGCTTTAGTTCTTGAACCAGTTGGTTCTTGTGCGGGTGTGAACCAAGATCTTTCGCGAAATTTTCCATGTGGTGGATGCACAGAGTCCAATTTGTTGTGAACGTCGACGAATAGACAAATCTGGTTTTGGTTTATTAACACTATGACTTATAGCAGCGATATTTTCTTCTTTACGTACAGTTCTTTGTCTTGTTGTTGTTGCATCGAGTAGAGAAAATTTTGTGCGAAATCTATCGATAGTTCGATGAATAAGCTGCTCTGATGGACGATTATATAAAGCATAAATTTCACGAAGTGCTCTATAAGTTTGGCGAATAGAACACTGATTTTGAAAATAAATTTCAACAATTTGTAAACGTTGTTGCGGCGTGAATCTTTCCATGATAATTTGTCAATGCTTACTGAACAGAGATGTCAGAACAACATGGGTTCTACCTTCTGTCAAATCACAGTTATTCCTATCGAAAGTTCTATCACCCGATATTTCAGGAACACCTATTTATTTTCAGCCAATTACCGTCTTAAAGAACAGTCGCCCACCATACATAACAGCGATCTCATTTTTATTAATTGAATATTTAATCTCTTCAACATGATTTTCTGCCGCTCATGGCGGATCACATGATAACTTTCAACGGACGTTGAAAATAGGAATAGCTCTTCTTCCTTCTGGTCACCGTTGGTTTGCCAAGCGTAGGACGAAACATAAAGGCAATTAAACCTGGGCATTTCGACGTAATTTCCAAGAAGCCGCAAGAAAAACCGCTGTGAAATATGGGTTCTGCAATGACGAGCTTAGATTTCGCGATAAAATACAATTTGTAAATTGGGTGTTTTGGGGACACGCTGCATGGTTATTGTGGGAATTAATTCCCACTTACGTTGAGATTCCTTCCGGATAAAACGTACTAGAAGTTACCTCATTACCAAAAGGAAACTGATAACTTTAATTTAGCGGTTGGGCCATTTCCAATTTGCATTTTCGATCGGCTATCAATAAAAAAAACTGATGAATATTTTTTCGAAGTCGCGAGTTTATTAGAGGGGTTGAACCTCGATATTTATGAATTTTTTCATTATTATCATAGTCCGTCTAGAAAGTATCCAGAATTATATAATACTAGCAGACCCGACAGACGTTGTCCTGTACACACGTCGTTAATTCGAAAATTTCAAACATTCTTTAATAAGCTGTAACAATCTGGACTGTTTTGATGAAAATTATGACCTACACAAATAAATTTATAGGTTAGGTTGGTTGTTTGATAAAAAATATATTTACTTCCATTCCACTCTAAATTCGTAAAAAGTATCGTTTTTAGGCACACTTAAAAACTCTTCAAACATCAATTTCTATTCGTAGTTAATATTTTAATTAGCACACGACTTGAACAAACACAATAATAACAACAAAATTTCAGATATTTTTCTCAATTTGATCGCAGCACTAACTATCGGGACTAACTGAAATTAATATAGAATAATGCTGCGATGACAGCGCAGTCTATCGGATCGAAAGTAAAACATTTCCAAATTAACAACTATTTATAAATGAAAAATTAATTAAATAAACATTTTCCGGTGGACCAAATTGTGAATCTAAACCATCCTCGAATCCCCTTGAACTCACACAAAAAATTTCATCAAAATCGGTCCAGCCGTCTAGGAGGAGTTCAGTGACATACACACGCACACAAGAAATATATATATAAAGATTAATAAGGGTATATATATAATGTTAAAAAGGGTAAATTGATGGACTATTTGGGGGTTCTTTCGATCAAAAAAGCCATTGAGAAAAAGGAGAACGTAACAAATTCCCAAATTCTCTTTGGGAACACCTCTATATTGAATGTATTTTCTATGCGCCATAAAAATACACAGATGTACTAAGTGTAATAAAAGAACCTTTTCAATTTTAAATTTAGTTCCTTTTTGTACTGCTTTGAAGATGGTCGATAGACCGAAACACGTATCAGGATTCTGAATAAATTGTGAAACATAAAAGCGAATACTATTTTCTTTACCAGGCTTCAAAGTGAAGATTATTTCTGCAGTTTCATGTTGTACTGGTTAACGATTTTGATTCGATAGATGTCATCATCAATACTGCTTTCTTTGGCATTTCCTTGATCATTTTGGATGTTATTTTGTCTAGTCCGGGTGCTTTTCATCGTATCATTATTTTATTTTGAACTCCTTTATAGTTACTCTTTTGATATAATGAAAGGAATATCTAAGTCTTAGTGCGAGTAATGTTCAGTTCTTCAACACAATGACTGGTTGATGTTGATGGATGTTCAGCCACATTCTGGGCGTCAGCAGCAATATTTCGAGGTGTAATCGCTGGAGCAGAACGTGAACGGGTTGTTTTATCAAATAATGATCGTGGTTCTACCCGATTGCAGGTGCAGGTACTCTGTCCATAAGGGCGAATACGTCAGAATTAGATCCGTGCTTGCTTTGAGGGGAGGAGTATTATGAGGTGTTAGTTTCGAGTTGAACTCTTCTTGGCGACCGTTAGCCTTCAATATCTCCCATTGAAAACAAGGCTACCACGGGAGGGTGGATCGACCCGCAGGAATATTCATATTCTTCACCGCCCAATTTGGTGTTGGACTTGTGGAGACAATTGTTGAAAGCCTGCATGCTAGGCTAGAAGTGTAATCTGTCGTTTAGGGTCGTAGTTCTTGTGCCTGAATAACTGGGTCTCGACCACGCATTGCGCTGGGCTTAAACCCGGATCTACGGCGAATCTGGGCCTTGATCGGTCGAATGGACGGTGGAGGCAAGAAGCCCCTTCGGCAGGTGAGTTGCGTCCCAAAAACTCGGGCACTGACACTGCACAGCCGCAAGCCAATTGTCCCTGTATCTTGACGTGATGGAGGTGCTTGTCATGACTGAGATCCTAGTTTCATCCTGGTGAAATGTAGGATAAAGTCATGATGCCTAAAGCAGATACTTAATATTTTCCTTTATTTCTTTCTTTATTGTATACCATGCCATCACATTGTCCCACAACCATTCCTATCCTTTAACAGAGCTTGGAATCTTACAGGGTAGATCTGAATATATGGCAGTCATGCTATCCTGCGACCGATCAGAGTTTTGTAATCCATACTTGTCGCTCCTGGAACGTGCATATGGGCAAAGAATCGCGGTGGAGACCCGTTCTTTTTTTCCTGTCTCATTGTGTGAACTAGGAGCACCTCACCGGCGAAGACGAAAATCTGCTGAATCTCGGCACGAGCTTTCCAACCTTCGTCACTTATCCGCAGCGGTCCGAAATGGTCGACTGGAGGAAAAAGGGAGACTTACGACGTTTGGAAACGGGTGGACTCGCTCTTTACTCGCCCCCAACTCTATGCCAGCCCCGTTTCAGCCCTTGAATAGTCTACGCTTCAGGAGGAACAAGGGAACTTTCGCCTCTTTGTGGTAGAGGACTCTCTGTTGCTCTCCCATTCTTGGTCTAGGAACGGTGCGCGCTGGCTAGAGGACAAGGGGAGACTTAAGACGTTTTCTGTCTGGGAAGACTCGCTCTCTTCTCGCCTCCAAATTCGGTTCCATTTTTGGATCCTTAAGTCACTCCTCTACGATGCTTCGGAGCTTCGCCTTTAACAGTCGAACAGCAAGAGCGATCCTCTTGGGAAGAGGACTCCTGCTGGAAAGCTATTATTTCTGTTGTGTTTGTGCTTCAGCCTTTCATAACCACCAACTAGGGACATTTTTCTCAGGCAGCTGAGTGCTGGGATCGACACAGCGATCCCTTTCGGGATGTGGGAATCCCTGGTGGTTCCTCCTCGGTTGTACTGGAGCAGGTTCTCTATTATTCCTTTGCATATATCCTTTTCTTTTTTTCAGCTTTCGGGGGTGTGTTGGAGTGTCAAAACTCGGGCAGAAACACGAGACAGCAATGATGACAATCAACGTCGTTAATAACTATGCTCACATGACGACATGTACAATTCTGAGTATGCAGTGCATAGGCACTAGAACTAGGATAGAGCCTCGAAGCTACCAGTCTATACTGGAACTTCTCTTTCGTTTTGCGTGCTGATTGGGTGTATACTGATCCCTGGCCTATGGGGTCAGTGACCATAGGCCCAGCGGGCATGTAGGCCACTATAATACCATCTGCAGAACTGTGAATTTGGTGGGATTGGAAAGGAATAACTTATTTTGAGTTGCTTCCATATATCGCATCTTCACTGTTAACAACTGGACCTGGCCACACACGTCTGTAGTGACTGCCCAGAAACTCAGGGATGTTGGTTGGAAGGTTTAATGCATCTACCATATAGTCCGGACCTGGCACCAAGCGATAACCTTCAATTGGCATCAAGAGAAGATTGTGGAAATCCATTCTTAGAGTTTTTCGCCAATAAGGACCAAGACTTCTATGACAGAGGCATTATGAAGCTACTGTTACGTCTCATTAGAGACGGCCCTGCCTACGTGTTAAAGAAATCCTTGAAGTTCAGGCAAAAATAATGGATTATTTCCCAGTTTCGTTCAAGCATAAATCGATCCACTTCGTTAATTTCAAATATTAAACTGACTTTCTGTCAAAACACGAATGACGGAAGTGTTTCCAGATTCGAAATAACCACTACTGCAGAATGCAAACTCTAGATGGCCCACTCTTCACATTTGAAATCGGCAATAACTTCCTTACCAACCTTATAATTCGAAATTATAAACGAAAATTATCGACTGAGATATCCATTTAAGCCATCATAATTGTATTCGACATGACTATTACGTTACTATTTCAAACTAGATTCATGGCACTTAAACTTTTCGGTTATGCGTTGTGCATACACTTACCAAGCTTATCAGAAAATTGAATCTATTCCAACTGACATGAGGCAGTGGATATTTACATGCCTGAGGGTAAGAATTACTTATTCATTATTGCTGATTGAATGCGAGATAGATGTATATATCGCGACATCTATCACGTTTTTATTATCTGATTCACGATAAGAACTTGTTGACTCATCCAACAACCCCGGTAACAACTGAAGCTATTTATTTATTCAGACATATTCAAGCGTTAATAAATTATTGAATAATTAAATTATGCTTCATACAAACCCTCATATTTTATTTTTGTGAGAGTTAATAAGATTTTTTCTCATAAAATATCTTTTGTTTGTTGCAGTGGTGTTCTAATCAGATTTCGTTGTTTTTTCTCAAGAATTCAAGAGCTCAAATTGAATTATACTGTCCATCTGTATTCTTGGACGTTAATCAGGCCTTCAATAAGGCCTCTGGCATCCAGGATTGTTATTCAAATTAAAAGAGCTTCTCCTTATTGCCTCTTTCTAACTTCTGAAGTCGTATCTGAGTGACAGAGAGTTTGGGACCAGACAAAGTGTCTGAAAAGTACCCGATAATATGTGGAGTGCCACAGGGTAGTGTGCTAGGTCCATTTCTCTATCTGCTTTATACAGCAGATCTTCCTACAAACAGGCACACCATCATGGGAAGATTTTCTGATGATACAACTATTCTTGCCAGGCATAAAGATCCAGTATTGGCATCTAGCCACCTACAAGATCATCTAAATGATATTAAAAAATGGCTGCGGAAGTGGAGAATCAAAATTAATGAGACTAAGTCTAGAAAAATGGACTTCACACTGAGAAGAGATCAATGCCCACCTGTTTTCATTAACAGTGTACAAATGTCGAGAGTCCACATCTACCAAATACTTGGGAATGCATTTGGACAGGAGGCTCTCATCACGATTGCAAAAAGCAGAAACAAATTTATTTGAGAGTGAAAGATCTATATTGGATAATAGGAAGAAAGTCCAATTTATCGTTGAAGAACAAAGTTTTAATATACAAAACTGTCATCAGACCAATATGGGTGTATGGAATAAAATTGTGAGGTTGCACAAGCATAAGTCAAACGTGGCTATCATACCGACAAGCTAATCAAAGATACTACGAATGATATCAAATGCCCCATGGTATGTTACTAATCAGACCATATACGAAGACCTGAAGGTGCCATATGTGAAGGATATTATCAAAGAAAAAAGATGGCAAAAGACTCAAAAGGAACTGTGACCAGCAGATCTGATGGAGGATTGAAGAGGTCTACTCACCGGAGAATAAATGTATATAAAGAGCTAGAGACTTGAAACTTTCAGGGCAGGTTTGGGGGTCTAAGTATCTTGTCGAAAGACCGACCTAACTGATGAAAACATTTTTATTTCCGTTCGATTTTCCGTTTATTTGCTACGAACGAGGGAAAATATGACATCTCTCAATTTTGCTCGATTTTCGGAGATCACAGATAGCAATTAGACACGCCCTACCGGTTCATTTAATCTACCGGCCCATTGAACTACTCGAAAAAATGTTATCGATTGATTAATCGACTACACTAGTGTTTTTTGTTGTCAACAAACAAGTTGGATTATCCAACTCATTTATTATACTGAATCTCATCTGTATCGTGCAAGTTTCGACTTAATAATTTTAAAGATACAGGTTTTTGTGTTTTAACTCCTCAGGAGTGCATTTTAGAACGTAGGTTTATATAAAGTTGTTTAATCCATATACTCAAATGTATTCAAGTTAAATCTGGACACCCTGTGTTGGGAACAAAAGCTGACATAGAGTAATTTGAAATAACGAAATCTGCTGGTATCAGCGAGTGTGCTTTTTCGTGTTCTTCTATAGTTTCCATTAGGCATCTTTGTTTTATTCGTAAACGAAGTGATGCAGAGTTTACGGTGAGCCTGCACGCAATGCTTGGAATGTTATCGTTTCCTGCCTTGGAAACTGTACACAGAAGAATAATTACCTGGACAAAATGCAATAGAACGAAAAGTGAAGATATTATGTGCACGAGCTGTAGTCGAGCCTTGTTAGGTAGTTTGTTGAATAAATTGAACCTTACCTATGTGTTATTTTCATTTTATCTCCATAGTTTCGTTTTCTATGTTCGATAAGAAGGCGTGGAGCGTATAAAAGTCCATTAAGTCATATCTGTTTGAATTCTAGAGCTAACGTTTCAAGATGGTTCACATTTTGATGTACTTTTTGAACACTACGAAACTAGGATCACTGTGCACTGTTATGGATTTCCGATAATATGCAATTTATTTTAAATATCATCGGTGATCCGTTAGAAGAACCACACGAAATTTTTAATACTACCAATACCTCGTTTTTATTCATCTTATTGAAGATACAAGCACAATCATAAACAATTTCATTTAATAAAATTGACACAGTTTTTATGTTTCACAGTTTATTCAGAATCCTGACAAGAGTTTCGGTCGTTCAACCATATACAAAGGAGTAGGCAAAGAAACTAAACTTAAAATTCAAAAGGTACTTTTATTACACTTTGGACATTGTGTATTTTTATGGTTCATGAAAATAACAGCATTCAATATAGGGGTGTTCCAAGAGAACATTTGGAATTTGTTAAGTTTTCCTTTTTCTCAATGGCTTTTTTGACTGAAAGAATCTCCAAATAGTCCATCAATTTACCCTTATTAACATTATATATTGAAGTGACACCTTTTTCATTAAAACAATGATTATTTTCTATACAATGTTTTGCAAAACCGGTTGATTTCTGGTTTTTCAAAATAGACATCCTATGTTCTTTGATTCTATCTAATCAATAAAAATCATTTATATTTACTGCTAAAGAATTTATTCCCATTTTTTGAAGACTATTATTAATTAATTCTTTAGCAGTAAATAGAAATAATTTAGCTAAGATGTTGGCGAACAATAAAGATTATTGAAGATTATTTCTATTTACTGCTAAAGAATTAATTCCCATTTTATGAAGACCATTATTAAGTAATTCTTTAACATTAAATAGAAATAATTAAAATAAGATGTTGGTAATTAATAATGGGTCTTCATAAAATGGGAATTAATTCTTTAGCAGTAGAGAGAAATAATCTTTATTGATTACCAACATCTTAGCTTAATTATTTCTATTAACTGCTAAAGAATCAATTCCCATTTTATGAAGACCATTATTAAGTAATTCTTTAACATTAAAAAGAAATAATTTAGCTAAGATGTTGGTAATTAATAATGGTCTTCATAAAATGCAAATTAATTCTTTAGCAGTAGATATATATAATCTTTATTGATTACCAACATCTTAGCTTAATTATTTCTATTAACTGCTAAAGAATTAATTCCCATTTTATACAGACCATTATTAAGTAATTCTTTAACATTAAATAGAAATAATTTAGCTAAGATGTTGGTAATTAATAATGGTCTTCATAAAATGGAAATTAATTCTTTAGCAGTAGATATAAATAATCTTTATTGATTACCAACATCTTAGCTTAATTATTTCTATTAACTGCTAAAGAATTAATTCCCATTTTATACAGACCATTATTAAGTAATTCTTTAGCAGTAAATAGAAATAATTTAGCTAAGATGTTGGTAATTAATAATGGTCTTCATAAAATTCTTTAACAGTAAATAGAAATAATCCTTATTGATCACTAGCATTTTAGCTAAATCATTTCTATGTACTGTTGACGAATTAATAATGATCTCAAATAT
Source organism: Megalocaria dilatata (assembly GCA_034642435.1). Lineage (NCBI taxonomy): Eukaryota > Metazoa > Arthropoda > Insecta > Coleoptera > Coccinellidae > Megalocaria > Megalocaria dilatata. The sequence goes on from CM067861.1 coordinate 47,720,660, forward strand.
AATAATAAAATGGGAATTCCCATTTTATGAAGACCATTATTGATTAATTTTTTAGCAGTAAATAGAAATAATTTGGATAAGTTGTTAGTAAACAATAGAGATTATTTCTATTTACTGCTGAATAATTCATTCCCATTCTATGAAGACCATTAATAATTAATTCTTTAGCAGTAAAGAGAAATAACCAACATCTTAGCTGAATTATTTCTATTTACTGCTAAAGAATTAAGTAATAATGGTCTTCATAAAATGGGAATAAATTCTTCAGCAGTAAATAGAAATAATTCAGCTAAGATGTTGGTAAACAATAAATATTATTAAAGATTATTTCTATTTACAGCTAAAGAATTAATTAATAATGGTCTTCATAAAACAGGAATTAAGTCTTTAGCAGTAAAAAGAAATAATTCAGCTAAGATGTTGGTACACAATAGAGATTATTTCTATTTACTGCTAAAGAATTGATTCATTCCCATTTTATGAAAACCATTATTAATTAATTCTTTAGCAGTAAATAGAAATGATTTAGCTAAGATATTGGTGAACAATAAAGATTATTTGTATTTACTGCTAAAGAATTAATTCCCATTTTATGAAGACTCTTATTTATTAATTCTTTAGCAATAAATAGGAATAATTTAGCTAAAATGTTGGTGAACAATAAAGATTATTGAAGATTATTTCTATTTACTGTTGAAGATTCAATTCCCATTTTATGAATACCATTATTAATTAATTCTTAAGCAGTATATAGAAATAATTAAGCTTAGATGTTGGTAATCAACAAAGATTATTTCTATTTACTGGTAAATAATTCATTCCCATTTTATGAAGACCATTATTTATTATTTCTTCAGCAGTAAATAGAAATGATTTAGCTAAAATGCTGGTGAACAATAAAGACTATTGAAGATTATTTCTATTTACTGTTAAATAATTAATTCCCATTTTATGAAGACCCTTATTAATTAATTCTTTAGCAGTAAATAGAAAAAATTAAGCTAAGATGTTGGTAATCAATAAAGATTATTACTATCTACTGCTAAAGAATTAATTCACATTTTATGAAGACCATTATTAATTACCAATCTTAGCTAAATCATTTCTATTTACTGCTAAAGAATTACTTGATGATGGTCTTCATAAAATGGGAATTAATTCTTTAGCAGTAAATAGAAATAATCTTCAATAATCTTTATTGTTCCCAACATCTTGTTGAATTATTTCTATTTACTGCTAAAGAATGAATTAATAATGGTCTTCATAAAATGGCAATTAATTCTTTAGCAGTAAATATAAGGAAACTTTAATAATCTTTATTGATTAGATAGAATCAAAGAACATATTTTGAAAAACCAGAAATCAACCGGTTTTGTAGAACATAGTATAGAAAATAATCATTTTTTTTTATTGAGAAGGTTGTCACTTTACTATATAATGTTAATGAGGGTAAATTGATGGACTATTTTGAGATTATTTCAATCAAAAAAGCCATTAAGAAAAAGGAGAATTTAACAAATTCCCAAATACTCTTTCGGAATACGCCTACATTGGATGCTGTTTTTTCCATGCGCCATAAAAATACACAGATGTCCCAAGTGTAATGAAAGAACCTTTTCAATTTTAAGTTCAGTTCCTTTGTGTTCCCCTTGAAGATAGTGGAAAGACCGAAAAACGTGTCAGGATGCTGAATAAACTGTGAAACATAAAAACTGTGTGAATTTTTTTAAAATAAAATTGTAATACTGTTTCACCTAGAGCCAACCACATACTCCATTCATTCAACAGTGATTAATATTACCGATCCTCTGTGTATACAAAATAACCATCCGTCGTCTATTCTGTAACCATTAGTTGGTCACAACAAAACAAAACTCGAATTAATCTAAGGATTAATTCATTCATGGTTTCAAACTCTACGTCATTCAAGATACCGAAGTCCCAAACACAAATTTATCGTCGTACGATCACTGGTCCATCGAGCCGGATATTGGTCTTTCAGTCACCAAAGGGAATGAGCGCATTGAAATAAAACAATATGCCAGGATAAACTAATTGTCGTACAAACACGTTTATTTGAAAGGAATAGCGATTATTTCGAGTCGACATAAACGTAACCGATAGGAACTCGACAACCTGTGAATGGAACTAGTCGTCAGCGGTGGCGGGCTCCGCATCGCCTGTCAGCTGTTTTTCGCACAACGTCGTCCTCGCCTCCTCCACAACACTACGATAGTGCGTAAAATTTTAAATTCGGCGGTGCGTCAGGCTCCCAAGGTCGCGGAGGCCCGCTTAGGCGATTCGTGAGAACGCGCGTTCGTAAGACGCAATTTTTTTGCCACAGGTGCGATTTTCCTCCCAACGATGATTAAAGGCGGCTAATGAATGGATTTATTGGTCTTAGAAATTTAGCGCTCGACGATTCGATGGGTGCGATGGTTCGATGGGTCGTCGAACGGGAAGAAGAAGGAAGATCAATAAACTAGCCTAGCCAGGTGGTCGGATGCCGCGTATTTTGTAGTAAAAACATGACATTTTTTGGTTGAATATCAGGTGTTTTTTTTAGAGTTATGTTGGCTTCCAAAGCGTCTACTGTTTCTGATTTATCAGCATAAATCAATGACTTGACATAACCCCAAAGAAAATAATCTAGTGGAGTTATGTCGCATGATCTTGGAGGCCAATTAATTGGAACATTTCTCGAAATGATGTTATCGCCAAATCTTTCTTTCAATAAATCAATTGTTACGGTAGCAGCCTGAGGTGTAGCACCATCTTGTTGGAACCAAAACTTCTGGGTCGATTACCATTCAAATTTTGAAACAAATAATCATTGATCATCGATCTGTAACGAGCACCATTCACTGTAACATTAGCTCCAGCATCGTTTTTAAGGAAAAATGAACCGATGATGCCGCCAGCGTGTAAAGCACACCCTACAGTGCATTTTTCAGGGTGCAATGGAACCTGCAGAACTTCTTGTGGATTGTTTTCACTCCATACACGGCAATTTTGCTTGTTTACATAGCCGTTCAACCAGAAATGAGCATCATCACTAAACACAATTTTGCGATAAAAAAGTGGACCAACTTCAAGCTGTTCTAGGGCCCAATCAGCAAATAAACGCTTATTATGGCCAAGCGTCTTTAGTTCTTGAACCAGTTGGATCTTGTATGGGTGTAGACCAAGATCTTTACGCAAAATTTTGCATTGCATGTGGTGGATGCACAGTGTCCAACTTGTTATGTTATGCACAGTGTCCAACTAATAGACAAATCTGTATTATCATTAACACTATGACTTATAGCAGCGATATTTTCTTCTGTACGTACATTTCTTTGTCTTGTTGTTGCATCGAGTAGAGAAAATGTTGTCCGAAATCTATCGATAGTTCGATGAATAAGGTGCTCTGATGGACGATTATGTGAACCATAAATTTCACGAAGTGTTCTATAAGTTTGGCGAATAGAACACTGATTTTGAAGATAAATTACAACATGTCCCGGCGTGAGTCTTTCTATGATAATGCTTACTGAACAGAAATGTGCAAACAACATGGCTTTTACCTTCTGTCAAATCACAGTTATCCCTATCGAAAGTTCTATCACTCTAAAAAAAATCATCTGATACTATGTGGTCTCAAAATGTCAACTTTTGTACCGAATAATTTATTTTCTATAACGTTGTGTCTTGTCTGCGCTTAGAAAGTGTTGCAGCAAAATAATTTTTATTCTATTAGATTCTCTACACTTTCATGTACTGGTACGTGAATTTTCAGTTTGATATTACTTTATTTTGCAGTGTTAGAATGTCAAACAAACGTAGTGCAATTATGGAGCTGTTTCGTCAAGGTAAGCGTCAATGCGAAATTGTTCGTTTGCTTAATGTGCCTCGACAAACCGTGTCCGATGCAATTTGCCGTTTCAAGGAGCTTGACCATGATGGTCGTTGTCCAAGAAGTGGGAGAAAACGCACTGTCAATACCCCTAGCAATCGAAACATTGTCAATCGAATTCCGAGGGTCTCTATGAGGAAAATAGCCCGTGAGATCGGCAACAACCGTAAATCCGTTCGTCAAATGACCAAAAAGGAGCTCAGCCTCATGCCATACAACCCCCAAAAAGTTACAATTCCTCACGGATGAAAACAAGCGCCTGAGACTCCAAAGGTGCCGCCAACTCCTTTATCTCTTCGCAGGTGAGCAATTCTCTTCACAGACGAGAAGATTTTCGCCGTAGAACAATTCCACAACTACCAAAACGACAAAGTCTGGCCCGCAGAGGCTCCTGGTACATCGGTAATCGTCAAAATCCGCAATCCGTCACGGTCTCGGGCGGAATTTGCGCCAGCGGCAAAACACCCTTGGTTTTCGTGGACCAAGGGGTCAAAATCAATCAAGAAATCTACCGCTGCGACATTTTCGAGGCCGTAGTACTTCCGAGAGCCCAGCAGCACTTCGGCGACACGTATCGGACCTTTCAACAGGACTCCGCTCCGGCCCACAAAGCGAAAATGACGCAAGAATGGTGTAAGACCCATTTTCCGGGTTTCATCACATCTGCAGAATGGCCGCACTAATCGCCGGATCTCAACCCAACGGACTACAGCGTGTGGTCGATTTCGGAGCTCAGGGCGTGTGCTAAAAACCACGAAAGTTTGGAGTCGCTGAAGCAATCATTGCGTCGCGAATGGGACCGATTAACGCTCGAAGAGTTGCGGCCCATCGCCGAAAATTTGAAGAAGCGCCTGGAGCTAGGTATCGTCGCCAAAGGAAGCCACTTCAAAACCGCTTAAATATATTATTACCAAATGTTTATGTTATTATTATTCGTTGTTGTTTTGTTTAATTTCTTTTGTTTAATAAAGTTAAATGAAAAAAAGCTTGTCCGAGGTTTTTCTTGTCAACCTGTAGATAATCAAAACAACAAATTCAATATATTGTTTGGGTGTTTTAGTGCAGCACCAAAGAACATTTTTGATCAATATAACGGGGCGCGAAAACCAGGATTAACCGAAACACTATTTGGGAGGAGGCGGAAAGGCTGGCATTTGCTGGAGCTGCGCTGCCTCTCGTAGGACCGGAACCATTCCTGGGAATACCACATGACGTGGCTAACGAGGCGATAACAGGCAGAATGAACTCAAGGCTAGAGTCGTTCTGGCGGAGCCATTCTGGCCTGAAACACTCGAAGTTGTTGCTTGGAACAGCTTCGAACAAAAAGATGGCGAACCTAGCGCTAGGTCTGGATACGGCCAAACTAAGAACAGTTGTCGGAACTATGACAGGTCACTGCAGACTGAAAGCGCATTTACACAAACTCGGTCTGGCTGAAGACGATGAATGCAGGCTGTGTCTTGAGGACACTGAAACAGCCATGCACATCGTCTCAGAGTGCCAAGCGGTGAGTCGCATCAGATTCGAGGTCTTTGGCCAGGCTTTCATAGCCCACAGTGAACTGAAAAAATTACCCCTGAACAAGATTATCGGTTTTATCCAAAAACTGGATCTCGTCAGGGAGATATAAATTAGGGTTGAACCACAATAGTCCGTGCGGACGCAGTGGTTGGGTGGACAGACGCCCGCTCGCCATAAATAATAATAATAAACCGAAACACCCCACGGTAAAACGCTGCCCTTTAGCTTCAAAATCATTCTCAAGTAGAAAACTTCTTCTCGTTTCATCATAAAACCTCTCGGACGCTTTTCCAAAGTTACCGCAACGACCGGAATCTTTTCAATTATCCAAATGAATCCAATACCAATCAAGTGGATGCGCGAACCCTTTCTCTTATCAAGTTCGCGTTTAGCCGCTTCTCAACATCAAATATCGCTATTCGGAATGGTTGAAATAATCCTTACCTTCCGACCGAAACCGGTGAAAGTCATCAACCCAAACCGTTAGGAATGTCGGATTGGAATCGATATCTATGAACTGCGTTTTATCTCCCGTGGCACGTCGATTCCCTTCGTCGTCATGGGAAAATTTCTCTAGGAATTTATGGAGGAACATGGAGCCTCTCATCCGTGGGATGACGCGCGCGTCCGCCGAGGAAGTACAGGTTGTCGTGATCTGTTTCTGATTCGAATTAATCGTGTTTTATGTGGGAACATCTTGTTATGCACTGTGATTGAATTATGACGAGTTCGTGACGCGAGAAATGAGCAAGCAAAACTTGCATATACAGTCCCTTTCCACTAGTATAGACTAACAGAGATTTTTATAGTATTCCTTCATTTTCTTAAATAATGAAAATATAATATAATTAATAACGAAATAATGGTCTATGGTCAACATGGCGACAAACGAAGATTTCTTTGCGGAGCTGAATAAGTTAAACAAAAATAAGTTAATTGAGATAATATTTTATAAAAGAGTCCCTGATGGTATTAACATGAATGAAGACATCCGAAAAAGCATAAATTCATGGTCCGATTCGGAATTTCAAGATTCTCAAAGTGAAATACAACCAACTAACCTAGAAGTTCAAGTGAAAATCCTGAATTTGAAAAGTGAACTTGAAATATCCAAAGTCAAATTGCAGTCGGAGATACAATCAGTGGGCCAACTACAGCCAATTATTGACCACCAGAAAGTAATAATCGATTTATTGCAAAACAACTCTTGCATTTCGAATGTAAACAAAACACCACCACTCCGGTCAGATGTTGGCAGCAGCGTTGCCGATACTTCAAAAAATTCTTATAATAAAAAGAAAGAAAATCAATCTGATAAGGGGACACCGGCAGACAAACAGAATATTAAGCCAAACACCACTATTGAAAGGAAAATTACTGAACGACAACCAACAATAAAGGGAACATTATCAGCTTCAGCCTTCTTCACTGGTGCTCGGAAGATGGCGTGGTTTGTGGTTGGAAAAGTAAATCTTGACACAAGGGAGGAAGATATAATGAAGCATCTAAATCAAAAATTTCCAAGCCAAAAATTCACAGTCGAGAAACTCCCTGTGAGAGATGGAGCACATAGTATGTCATTTAGGTTGAGCGCTGATTTTGATTTGATAGATGACCTGTATAAAGAGGAAAATTGGCCAAGTAATGTAACAGTAAAACGGTTTAGGTTTTTTCGTGGAGGATACGAGAGAACAGGATCGTTTGGACGCAAATAGTAAGTCATCAAAAAACAAGCGTTTTCTTATTAGTAATATAAATCTCCAATCAATGAAAAACAAAATAGATATGTACATCAATTACTTGAATGAAAATAATATTCATGTTTCATGCATAACGGAGCATTGGATGTCTGAAGGTATCATGAATAGAACAAAATTGGGAAAATATATCGTTGCCGATTCCTTCTGTAGGACAGGTTCAAATCATGGGGGAGCGGCTGTCATAATCGATAAGGACGTGCAGCATCGGAATATTCCTGAAATAAAAAAACTCTCATTGGAAAATTGTATTGAAATGGTAGCAGTCAAATTGCCGAAAATGAAACTTATAGTAATAGCCCTCTATAGACCTCCTGCAGGTGATTTTTATACATTTTTGACTGGATTATCCTATGCAATAGATTCGCTTTTTGGTGCAGACGATAGTAAAATATGTATAGCCGGTGATTTCAACGTGAATTTTATGAGGGTCTACAAAGAAAAAAATCAACTAGTAGAATTGTTTGAATCATATGGTCTTTATCCAATATTTGAGGAAGCGAGTCGAATAACTACTTTTGGTGAAACCTGCATAGATAATATAGTGGCAAATATACCTAGTAACTCTTACCATGAATGCATATGCAATCCATATCTTTCGGACCACCTTGCACAGCACATAGAGATCAACAAAAACGAAATCGAAGGAATGAAACTCAATATCAAAAAACATAACATAAGTGAAAGTAACATAGAATATTTTCAGAATGAATTAAAAAAAATAAATTGGGAGGAGCTACTCAGTGAAGATGCCAACCAAAGTTTCGAAAATTTCCACAATGCACTTGAAGGTTGTTTCAATGACTCATTCCCGGTTATTACAGTTAGATCAGCAAATAGTAAGAAGAACAAACATAAATCAGAAGCAACCGTTGCTCTACAAAAAGCAGTAGGTGCTGCTGAAACCATTTTCAAAGCTAGGAAAGACGAGAACTCCAAAATTCTCCTAGGCCTTCTACAAAAATACCTTAGGGAGAGTTATTCAAATGACAAAAAAGAAAAAAATTGTAGATACATTACAGAAGCTCCCAATAAAACTAAGGCAATGTGGAAAATTATTAATCAGGAAACTGGAAAAACAACAAAAAAGTATGACTATGAAAATCCTATTAGTAAAGAAGAATTCAGCAGTTACTTTGGTAATATCGGTGAGTCAATCATACGCACCTGTAGAACAGACAAAGGGGAATCTAGGAGAATGCTCAAGAATCAAGTCGTAGGCGTGTCAGAGCATCCTAGGTCTATGTTCATTGTACCAACGGACGAAGGAGAACTAAACAATATAGTTCACTCTATAAAAGACAAATACACCAATGACATATATGGCATGAATACCAATCTCTTAAGGAGAGTATTTCCAATAGTTTCAGGTATACTTTGCAAAATCTTTAACGCGTGCCTCTCGCAGGGAGTGTTTCCTCAAAAGTTGAAAATTGCTAAGGTAATACCAATATATAAATCCGGAGATCATAATATCTGCAGTAACTACAGACCTATATCCATATTACCCGCTATTTCTAAAATCTTAGAAGAGCTACTGAAAAGAAGGTTGATGGTGTTCCTGGAAAAACGAAAGGCTCTCAGTGTTGATCAACATGGGTTCACATCAGATAGGTCGACCACAACTGCACTAATTCATCTGTTGGAGGCAATAACGGAAGCAATTGACAGAGAATTTTTTTGTGAGTTGATTGCTTGCGACTTAACGAAGGCTTTCGACTGTGTAATTGGGGATATTCTTGTGGAAAAACTGGAGCATTATGGTGTCAGAGGAACAGCTTTGTCAATGTTTAGATCATATCTTTCGCAAAGAAAGCAGGTTGTGTTTTGGAAAAATGAATTATCTAACAAACAAGACGTAAACACTGGAGTGCCCCAGGGATCGATTTTGGGGCCTCTTTTGTTTTTGATATATATATTAACGACTTACCAATGAATATTCCATCGGACACCACCGTGTTATACGCAGACGATACCAGCTTCCTTAGTGTTGCATATTCTGTGAAGAATTTGAAAATATCTTCACTGATTATTATGAAATCTGCAGAGGAGTGGTTCAGCTGCAATGGTTTGAGGCTAAATGTGGATAAGACTCAATCGCAGATATTTGCACAAACTGCGAACGAAAACAATTTGAATATTCTTGGAATAACATTTGACAGAGATCTTTACTGGCAAAATTACATCACAGAGTTAACAAAAAAGTTATCCACTGGAATATACACGATAAGAAGAATGAGATTGATTGCATCCGTGGGGATCGGCAAGTTGGCCTACTTTTCTAACTTCCATTCTGCTGCCATTTATGGAATTTTAATATGGGGTGATGAAGCCAGTCTACGAAAAGTATTTCTGAAACAAAAAGAGGCTATTAGAGCATTATGTGGTGTACCAAGAATAGTGAGCTGTAGGAATCTGTTCAAAACACAACAAATACTCACCATTCCGTCTGTCTATGTACTTATCTGCTTAAAATATATGCATGATAATAATCAGAAGTTCACAACACATGCTGACCTACACAATTATAATACCAGGAATAAAAATAACATACCTGTGGAGTATCATCGGCTTAAAAGGACTCAAACAAACGGCAGTTTTACGGCTGTCAAATTATATAATAAGGTACCTGCCGCTATGAAGACATCGTCCAGGACTGTGTTCATTAAAAATCTTAAAAAAATAATGTTGGAAAATTGTTTTTATTCTGTCGAGGAGTTCTTGAATTATGGATTTTAATTTTGTTATGTCCCTATTTTATTGATTTAATATTTTACATATTGAAATTTGATATATACCTATGACATGCTATGTAACTTGTTTTTGATAGCGAAATAAATGAATGAATGAATGAATGACATTTCCTTCGATATATATAGAAAACCCACATCAACTGATACAACAATACCAAATTTTTCAAACCATCCGATCAATCATAAGCTAGCTGCATATAGACCAATAGTACATAGAGCATTTTCAATTCCTTTAGATAATATTACGTTAAAGAGGGAATTGAATGCAATCAGACAAATAGCCACAAAAATCAGTTCGAAACCAAAACTATGAATTCCATCATAAACAAAAAACAAAAGCAACTAATTCGTAAACAAATTTACCCCATCTCCAAATCAGATCATAATAACAATAAATTCATAAAACTAACATATTTTGAACCAATTTCACAAAAAATAGCTCGAATTTTATCAAAAATTAACATAGTAACAGCTTTCACACCCTCCCATAAAATTTCTAATCTCTTTTTTAATCCGAAAGACAAAGAGAACCGACTGAATAATTCTGGAGTCTATGAATTAAGCTGTCAAGAATGTAATAGTGTGTATATAGGACAAACGGGCCGACCTTTCCATAAAAGGTACAAAGAGCATCAATCTGCTTTTAGGAACCGGAAGAATAATTCCAATTTTGCGAACCATTTCTTCACTACAGATCACACGTTCCCAGAATTGAACAACCTTGTTATCTTGCACGTGGAAGCGAAAGGGAAAAAACTTGACATCCTGGAATCCATAGAAATTGAAAAATATAAAAGGCACGTAACAATAATAAAACTACTTAACGAACAGACGGAACTTTGGAAAACCCCTCTCTTCGAAGCCCTGCCGAAGCCTACAATCCTCATATATAAAAGTTGAGATCTAATTTGTTCATTCAGTTTGAAAATGTAGTAAACACTACGAAACTCGAGTCACTGTATATCAGTTATAATAAAAAGTGATAGAAAACAAAGTAATTCCTTATTTCATTCCATTAAAATGAACTATCACAAAGAAACGGACTACTCCATCCAATATTTAAATAAAAGACGTAATCACTTTGAATATTTGATTGTTTTTAGTAGGAGTTGAACAGAACATGGGTGTGTGAAGACATCTCCTTATTTAAATCAAATTATCATCTCATAAATATGCCCACCAAAACTATACGGTCTAATAAAAACTCACAAAGAAGATGCACCAATTCGCCTAGTCGTTTCCTTTATTAGCAGCCCTACCTATAAAATAGAGAAAAAATTAAACGAAATGTTTAAAAAGCTTACTAATTTCATTCCGAAATACACAATAAAAAATTCCATAGAATTAACAACGAAGTTAAAAAATTTTTCTTCACCAAATAATTCCTACCTAGTATGCCTGGATGTGGACAATATGTTTCCAAATATACCGAGAAGTGATAGCATTCATTTAGCTTCAGAAATCCTTGAAAAATCACATGTAAATCCCGTGATACACGGTGATTTCATTGCCCTTTTAGAACAATGCCTGCACAAAAACTATTTTCAATTTAATAATAAAATATACGAACAATTAAACGGCCTAGCTATGGGCTCACCACTGAGTCCACTCCTTGCAGACATATTCATGTCAGAAATAGAAAATAAAATTTTCATTTCGAAACTATCTGTAAATATTCATTTCTGGTATAGATACGTAGACGATATTCTCACGTGTATCTCCCGAACATCCAGACAACTGAGTCAATTTTTGAATTTCTTGAATAATATTCACCCAAAAATTAAATTCAAATTAGAAAAAAAATCGAAGAACAGTATTACATTTTTAGACCTCTCGATATCACACTCAAATAGAAAAATAGAATTCAACGTGTTCAGAAAACCCACATCCACTGATATATGTGTTTCTATTGATTCCAATCACCCATATTAAAAAAAAATATCAGCGTATCAATCGATGATCTATAGAGCCTTCGCATTACCTTTATCAAAAAATGACCGCGAAGCTGAAGTCCAAACTATAACATCAATAGCCGCGAACAACGGTTTTAACCCCAATATAATAGATAATCTAATTCGACAGAAATATCTAAAATAGCTATGAGGCAAATTTATCCCATCCTAAAAACTGAAGAAAATAAAAAATTCATTTCGCTATCGTACTTTGGTAGCATAAGTCAAAAAGTGGCCGATAGTTTTTCAAAATCAGATGTCAATATTGCCTTCAAAACGCAAAACAAGTTATCATAGGTATTTTTTTACGCAAAGGACCCTACTCCAAACATACACAAATCAGGAGGTTATGAGTTATCTTGTTCTACGTGCAGTAATAAATATATAGGACAAACAGGACGTTCTTTCAAGACGAGGTTCAACGAACATAAAATGAGTTTCATAAAAAATAAACAGAATTCTACTTTTGCCACTCATTGCCTAGAAAACAGTCATTCCTTTCCCCACAATAGATAATCTTAAAATTTTACATGTAGAATCAAAAGAGAAGAAACTCGATTATCTATAATCTGTTGAAATTTTCAAATTAGGTCACAATAACAATAATGTAAAAATAATAAATGACTGTACGGAGCTATGTAAATCGAAAATATTTGAGATATTCAAAAAGTAACATCTGTTTAAAACCTTTTTCAACGAACATAAAATTAATTTAATGAAGAGTAAACAAAAATTCAACTTTCTTTAGAAATTAGTAATTCCTTTCGACGATAGAAAATCTTAAGAAAATTTCACATGCAGATTCAAATGAAAAGAAACTTGATTATTAAAATTTTCAAATTCGTTCACAATAAAAATAATTTAAAAAATAATGAATGACTGTATGGAGCTATGTAAATCCAAATATTTGAGATGTACAGCAAAATAACGTAAAAATAATGAATAACTGTACGGAGCTATGTAACCCCAAAAAATTATTTGAGATATTTTGGTACCATCTATTTAACAACCTTCTTTGTCGATTGCCGACATTCCGATATCTGTTAGAAGGCCCCTCTTTTTTAACCGGGTTTTTATCACGTTCCGCTTGTAAAACTGTGTACCACTATTAGGTGTTATCTATTAAAATATTCGAAATATTTATCACTTTTGTTTAAATACCTCTGTACCACTGTTAGGTCTTCAGTTGTCTGATGATGGGATAGTTCATTTCCCGAAACAAGAGTCACAAGAAAATGTGTAAAATATATTTTTATTGGTAGTAAATCATAGTAATTTCTACAATTTCTTTTAATGTGAAGAAGAATTCAAACATTTTTATGATATTTAAAAAAAAAATCAGTATTTTGTTGGTCCTTCCTTAGGATGCTGTCCCAAGGACAGGATCCTATTTTCAAATTACTTAAGTAGTGCTTTTCAACCATATGAAGAGAAGTTTTCCGATGTGTCCTCGATACATGAGATCAGAGAAACCGAAGATCAGGTTCTTGAGGTTCTTTCTGGGCTGGATAAGAATAAGGGTGCAGGTCCAGATGGATTACCGTCCTTATTTATCAGGCGGTGCTCTGAATCATTGCATATTCCCCCTACTACTTTGTTCAACCGATCGTTCATACAGTGTGAATTCCCCAGAAAATGGAAAACTGCTTACGTGGCCCCAATTCCAAAAATGGTCGATAAACATAATATTGAAAATTATAGAATGAGTGTGGATAGCTCAGCGGGAGAGCATCGGACTCGTGACCGGGAGGTCCAGGGTTCGAATCCTATTCAGGTAGAAAAGAAATTTTCTAGTTGGACGGGTATCTGCCACCATTTCACTGTTGGGTCAAAAATTAACAGTGCTGTGACCTAAAGTGGCGCAAGATCGCAGTAACAAAGCCTACACAGAACACAACTGAACTCCTAACTCGCACAAGCTGAAAAAGCTTCTGAGGGATCTTCACAGAAGATCTAGGAGTATCAGGATAATAATAAATAAATAAATAAAAAATAGACGCATAAGTAAATTGAGTATTTTAAGTACCATCCTCGAGTTTTCGTTCGTGATAGGATGAATTCAGTAAGGTGGGTTTCTTATTATTCCTGAACAACATGGACTTGTTCCTAAAAGATCTGCTGGGTCCAATCTGGTCCTTTATACATGTAGCGAACAACTTCTTCGCTCCCCGTCCAGAAACCTGCCTTGCTCTATCGTAGTTTGACCGGCGTACCGATAGAGGACCGACCAATCATAAGAATCGTGACTAACCGTCCCAGCCAGGTTCAAATAGAGCAAGGTAATGTGTTTGAAAGTCAGCGTTCCAAGCGGACGCATGGTCACCGGCGTAACAGGCAGAGCCTGCGCATCAACCTTGTCTGATGAGTTTCAGATGCGCATGCTCGGAAACGAAACGCCGTCTCCCGAACTAAGAAGTGGAAGCTCCCTCGCAACATCCGCATTAATTCGAGAGCTTCATTGGTGACCCCGACGTGATTGGGTTGGTTCGCTCTTAAAGAAAACCCTCCCAATGCGCATGCTCTGCCTGTTACGCCGGTGACCATGCGTCCGCTTGGAACGCTGACTTTCAAACGCATTGCCTTGCTCTATTTGAACCTAGCGGGGACGGTTAGTCACGATTCTTATGACTGGTCGGGTCCTCTATCGGTACGCCGGTCAAACTACGATAGAGCAAGGCAGGTTTCTGGAAGAGGAGCGAAGAAGTTTTTCGCTACATACAAAGTATCGGGTGTTTTTTTTAGAGTGGTAGAACTTTCGATAGGGATAACTGTGATTTGACAGAAGGTAGAAGCCATGTTGTTTTGACATTTTTGTTCAGTAAGCATTGATAAATTATCATGGAAAGACTCACAACGTTTACAAATTTTTGAATTTTTTCTTCAAAATCAGTGTTCTATTCGCCAAACTTATAGAGCACTTCGTGAAATTTATGGTTTACATAATCCTCCATCAGAGCAGTTTATTCGTCGAACTATCGATAGATTTCGGACAACATTTCCTCTACTCGATGCAACAACAACAAGACAAAGAACTGTACGTACAGAAGAAAATATTGGACTCTGTGCATCCACCACATGGAAAATTTTACGTAATGATCTTGGTCTACACCCACAAAAGATACAACGGTTCAAGAACTAAAGTCACTTGACCATAATAAGCGTCGTTTGTTTGATGATTGGGCCCTAGAACAGCTTGCTCCACTTTTTTATCGTAAAATTCCGTTTAATGATGAAGCTCATTTCTGGTTGAACGGCTGTGTAAACAAGCTAAATTGCCGTATATGGAGTGAAAACAATCCTCAAGAAATTCTGTAGGTTCCATTGCATCCTGAAAAATGCACTGTATGGTGTGCTTCAGACGCTGGAGGCATCATCGATCCATAATTCTTTAAAAACGATGCTGAAGCTAATGTTACAGTGAATAGTGCTCGTTACATATCGATGATCAATGGTTATTGGTTGAAAGGAAGATTTGGCTATAACATTATTACGAGAAATGGTCCAATTAATTGGCTCTGTGCAACCACCACATGGATAATTTTGCGTAAAGATCTTGGCCTACATACATACAAGATCCAACTGGTTCAAGAACTAAAGCCACTTGAGCATAATAAGCGTCGTTTGTTTGCTGATTGGGCCCTAGAACAGCTTGAAGTTGAACTATTTTTTTATCGCAAAATTGTGTTTAGTGATGATGCTTATTTCTGGTTGAACGGCTATGTAAACAAGCAAAATTGCCGTATATGGAGTGAAAACAATCCTCAAGAAGTTCTGAAGGTTCCATTGCATCCTGAAATATGCACTGTATGGTGTGCTTTACACGCTGGAGGCATCATCAGTCCATATTTCTTAAAAATGATGCTGGAGCTAATGTTACAGTGAATGGTGCATTGATCGATGATCAATGATTATTTGTTTCAAAATTTGAATGGTATCGACCCAGAAGTGTTTTGGTTCCAACAAGATGGTGCTACACCTCATGATGCTACCCTAACAATTGATTTATTGAAAGGAAGATTTGGCGATAACATTATTTCGAGAAATGGTCCAATTAATTGGCCTCCAAGATAATGCGACATAACTTCACTGGATTTTTTTCTTTGCGGTTATGTCAAGTCATTGATTTATGCTGATAAACCAGATATAATAGACTCTTTGGCCAACATAACTCATGTTATTGATCAAATAAAGCCGGAATTCCTTGAAAAAGTGGTCCAAAATTGGTGTGGTCGAATTCGGTTCCTCAGAGCTAGTCATGGTGGACATATGCCGAAAATTATTTTCAAAACATAAATCTCATAAAAGATCTTTCAAAGAAAAAAAAATGGCTTCAATCTTTATTTGAATGTGTTTATTTCAATTAAAAGTTCTATCACTCTAAAAAACACCCGATACTGCCTTCATTTCTGTAATTAAATATTGCATTTTAATTTTTTCATTTTGACCAAATCATTATCCATCGTTTTTTGTGTTCACTCAGCCATCCTCCCCTCCCACCAAAGTCCTGGCTGCGCCACTGCACTTTACTCGTCAGTTTTCACGAATATTATCTTATATTTTGTTTCTTTCTCATGATTAAGATGAGAAACAACTTCAAGAGATATTGGAAGCAGGGAACCTATTAAATGTAGAGTCAATTTCCATTTTCAGGAAGCCATCTCCTTTTATTGAAAATATATGCATCAAAAATACACTTCGTATCGATCCAAACTTTTGAGTAGGGTGGAATACTAAATATGTCAGTGAACTCGTTCCTAACACGGAAATATTCTCATATCGAGGTCACTTGCGAACGAAATGGTTTTTTCGTGCACGCGTTCCATCATAGGTTTCATGTTGCTCCACTTGAAACAACTCATTGTTCGTTCAACGATACTAAGAGGGGTACGGCGACCGAACATTATACCCCACAGCACATTATTGATCCGCCCCGAAAGGGCACAACTTTCCTGGCGAAATTGAGTCGCTCTAGTCTGCCTGGACCTCTCCAAACCCTTTCTCGTCGACTATCACTTTGTAAACCAAATCGTGACTCGTCCAAAAAAAGAAGGCGCTACTGTGGTAAAAGTCAGTCTTGGTTGTGTTCTTCCCATTGCCGACGGGTAGCTCTATGTCTAGATGATAGCCGAGGTACTCTTAAAAGTCTTCTTACCCTTAAATTTGAGGAATGCAACCGTCTCCTCATGGTACTGGTTGAGACTACCCGTCTATAGGTCCTCAAAAAGTGACTTTGAAGAGCTGTTACAGATACCGTTCGATTCCTTCCAGTAAAATTTGCGATATAATGGTCTTCCCTTGCAGATGTTACTCTGGGTCCTCCAGAGGCATCGGGTGACAGCTTCAAAAGTGACAGATGCCCAGATGGGTGTTTATTCAAAATGAAACCCTTTTTGATGCTATATTATCACCACAATCCACTTGCCATTTGAATTTCGTAAGTTCTCAACATGGAATTTTCTTTGCAGCTCAAACACAGGTCGCGAACATAAACAGCTTCCCAGGAGATACGAACATCTCCGATAGCTACAATGTAACGAATCAGGAGGACGTGGTAGTACCCAAGGGACAACCAGCTACTCTGAGGTGTGACGTCAGATCATTCGAAGCCACAACCAAAAAGTCAATAGTGATAACGTGGCTGCACCAGGACCAGCCCATACCTGAGGATGATAACAGGAGGTCGGTTCAGAAAGACGGCAGCCTCTATATACCTAGAGTTACTGCTGGTGGACGTAGACCCTTGACGGGGAGTTACAGATGTAAGGTGAAGAATGATGTTGGCGCCATAGTCGGTGGAGAAACCAAAGTGCAAATTGCTTGTAAGTAGTTTTCAGTTATGCGCAAATTTGTGGTAGGCAATGAAAAAATGTATAATTTTTTTCGTTACTCATCAGTAGAATTAATTAATGAAGAATCAAAGAAAATGTAAAATGATGACTAAATTATTTAGACATCACCTTATACATATATGTTCCGATTGGATGTTAAAGAATCACAAGTTCCATCACCAAGAAATGTTCAACATATAATTCAAAAATGCCTTTTTTATTTTCCTTTTTGAAATAATGTATAGCACATTCTCCAGAGAAAGAACCTGATGAATTCGGACCCAAAATCTCTTCAGTAAGGAGATATGAATAAACAAAATAATCATTTGAAAAGATACTAGTTGAAAAACAATTGTATTAAATATTAGCCTTCTACATATCTACAATATTTTTTGTTGATTGATGTTATATTTTATTGAATATGAATATAATTGAGTACTGACGAAGCAAAGTCTCTCTCAAAACTTGTTTTTTAGTGTTTTTACATATCTTGAGATTTTATAATAAGTAACTTAGATATCTAATAATATTGAATATTCTAAGTAAGATAGTTTTATGATGAAATTCTTAAGATTATGTTAAACATTTTTGAAAGATATCTGTTTTCATAAGATTGATAAGCAGAAACAAAATTTTGTCTACTCAAGATATTTAATTCACAGGATTTTGGCTAACAATCTTTATTTATATGATTTTGTTATATCATTTGGATGTCTTATAATGAAATAACATAAATAGAGGTTGATACTGATAGAAGGTGTATAAAATTATTTAAATATTTTAATATGAGCCTTCTACATATTTAATTTAAAAAAAATTATATTTAATAGTTATAACTTCAGGAATTAAATTGAAATAATGTCATATAATTACCAATTATATCAAACGACATATAATATAAACATTCATTATTGAAGGGTGAGTAAATGATTGTTGTTGATTGATGTTATATTTTATTGAATATGAATTATTTGAATACTGACGAAGCAAAGTCTCTCTTAAAACTTGTTTTTCAGTAATGTTCTTACATATTTTGAGATTTTATACAAAGTAACTTAGTTGGATATCGAATAATATTGAATATTCTAAGTAAAATAGTTTTACGATGAAATTCTTAAGATTATGTTGAACATTTTTGAAAGATATTTGTTTTCATGAGATTGATCAGCAGAAACAAGATTTTGTCTATTCAAAATATTTAATTTATAGAATTTTGGTTAACAATTTTTATTTTTTGGATTTTGTTATATCATTTGGATGTCTTATAATCAATGTTTATTTTATATGTCGTGGTACTTATGTGACATTATTTCAATTTAATTCCTGAAGTTATAATTATTAAATATAATTTTTTGAAATTAAATATGTAGAAGGCTAATATTAAAATATTTAAATAATCTTATAATGAATGTTTATTTTATATGTCGTTTGATATAAGTGGTGCTTATATGACACTTATTTAATTTAATTCCTGAAGTTTTATTTATTAAATGCAATTTTTTCAAATTAAATATGTAGAAGGCTAATATTAAAATATTTAAATAATTTTGTATACCTTCTATCAAGTATTAACCTCTATTCATTTTATTCTTTATTAAAGAAACATTTATACCGAAAATTATCAAAATATGCTTTACTACTACTGGGTGTTCTTAGTTTTATGTCAATTAGAAACAATATTTATTTATTGAAAATAATAATTTTGTTCTAGCCTTGGAAATCAATACCACAGATGTTCTTATCGAAGTAGCTGAACAACAGCCTGTTATCCTACCATGTCAGGTTCATTCCGTACCGGAGGCAAAAGTCAGATGGGAATACAAGAAACAACCTCTACCTCATGATTCAAGGTAGATTGAACATTATGATTTGGACTTTAATTTATTACATGCTAACACTATTCTCTGCCGAATAGAATTTATGAGAAAATGTTGAACAATTACTGTCTAGATATGAACGGTGGTTAATTTGAATATCTCATTAATTAAAATTTGCTCAGAAACTCGATCACTTCACCATTAACTTCCAATTATTTTTTCACACTGAAACGAACGCAAGGCAGATTTTTTTTTAGCGTATTCATAAATTGAACGGCAACGCCTTCAAAATAATGTGTCACTCTACCCCTGTTGTCATTTAAAATTCTTGAGGGGGTTGCTACTCTGCTCAGGGTCATGGTAGTCCTACGAAGTTACAATCAGAAGATGTACCCCTCTGAATGAAAATTGACCTGTGTCGGTTTTCCCGGTAAAAAAGTTGTTTAATGTGCGCCACCTGTAATATTTATCATTGGTCTATTTTGTTTCATTATTTTCTCAAGTAAACTTTCGCTTTCATAAGTCTTGCATCACAATAATAATGTGAATATTAACTTACGGCCAGTTTCATAAACAACATCAAAAGGCTCCTTTATGATAAAGTCCCTTTATGAAATCAGTTTCATAAACGCACATCGACCGTCCTTTACTTAAAGCTTCCTTTAGTGCGCCGGTCATACATTCTGTCAAGAAAGTACCGGGAATTATCGATTTAAATCTGGCGGGGCAATGAGGCAGGTAAAATTTTTTTTTCCTAGGTTGGTACCACTGTCCTTAATTACTATGCCAAGCTTGAGCTGGATCTGTCAACTAGTGTGTTTGCAACAGCTGATTAAGTCGGTCGATGTCAGAGTGCGTGCCGATTTTTACTATGGGTGATTACGTTGAGCAAAGAATTTGTTTAAAGTTTTGTGTTGCAAATGAATTTCCGTGTGCCGATGCATTGAAAATGTTGCAAAAGGCCTTTGGTGATAATGCTCTATCGAAAACTCGTGCATATCAGTGGTACAGAGCCTTCAAGGACGGTCGTGAAGTGGTCGCCCATCGACGGCTTCGATCGAAGATAACGTCGATGAAATTAAGGAAAGGGTGCTGGAAAATCGTCGTACCAGCTTGAGAGAGATAGCACATGATCTTAAGATATCCCACGAGTCCGCACGTACGATTTTGATTGATATTTTGGGCATGAGAAAGGTGGGCGCACGACTCGTACCGAAAGACCTGAATTTTCTTCAAAAACGTCATCGCGAACAGGTTGCTTCAGACATGCTGGATCGCTGTAATTCCGATTCTACATTCATGGAACGCATTATAACTGGTGACGAGACCTGGGTCTACGAGTACGATATGCAAACAAGCCAGCAATCATCGGAATGGGTGGCAAAAAATGAGCCGAAACCGAAAAAACCACGCCAAAGCCGCTCGAAAATGAAGGTGATGCTCATTGTTTTCTTCGATATCCGTGGCGTGGTGCACAACGAATTCGTTCCAGAGGGTCAGACGGTAAACAAGGAGTATTACCTAGGCGTTATGAAACGTTTGCGTGAGCGTATCCGTAAGAAGCGGCCAAATTTGTGGGCGAACAACTCATGGATTTTGCATGACGATAACGCGCCTTCTCACCGAGCTACGATTGTGACTGAATTTCTCGCCTAGATCTAGATCATCTAACGTGGAAAAATGTCTCTCCTGTAAATTTTTTGTCTTCTCACAATTATTTCTTCATCATTTGATGAAGAAGTAGAACTAAAATCAACATTCAACATTTGGTGCAACATATTTCGTAGTACGCTAAAATTGAACAAAATGGGTAAATGTGACAGAACAAGGTTATGTCCACTGTTTTCGTGTTTATCGAGCACCTGCGCAGTGTCGAGCTTCTCGTTAAAGGATCCTTTTCCAGCCGTGAAGGCCCGATTTTCTCACTTTAAGACAAAGGACGCTTTTAAGTTCCCTTCAACCTCAAAATTAATGTCTATGAAACACGTTTTATCATTGAAGGAGGCTTTTTGGGAAAAAGGAGGCTTTAATTTCGTTTATGAAACCGGCCGTTAATATTGAGACTAATGGTCTCAAGGTACACACATCTTCAAAAATCTTTTTTTATTTTGCAGATATGTTCCTCTCCCTTCTGGAGCTTTACTGATCCTTAAGACTCTGAGTACCGACGAAGGCGTATATAGGTAAGTTATAAATTCCTTTATGGGAAAGACATTTTAATTCTTTATAATTGCAGATGTATAGTATCGAATTATGTGTTGAAGAAATCTAAAATCAAGAGTGTGACTTTGACAGTATTGCCACCATTGAAAGAAAGCAAGGCGGTCTCTTTTCTACCTCTTCCAGGCTCACTTGATTCTACAGTCACAGTGGGACTAAGAACTTCCCTATATTGTAGTTCTGAAGGATGGCCCTTACCAAAAATAGAATGGTTGAAAGGTAAATAGGATGAAATCTTATAATAAATAAATAAGAGTTTGCATAAATTAAATTGCCAGAATTCTGAGTTATATCATTTATTATTCTCTCTAATTCTCTAGAGAAGCTTAAATTAGCAACAATTATTCACAAATACAAGAAAGGTGATCGCGAGTCTTTCGATAGTTAAAGATCGATAAGTATTCTATCGGGTGTTTTTTTTTAGAGCGATAGAACTGTAAATTGACATAAAACGCATTTAAAATAAGATTGAAGCCAAATTTTTTTTTATTTGAAAGATAATTTTATGATTATTATTATTATTATACCATGATGAGAGTAGAGGCAAAGCCTATAAACTCACAAAAAAATATACAAGATATTGAAAAACAAAAAGTGCTTCGAAGGGAAAAAAACAAAAAAAAGGTGTTATTCACAAGTGGTAAAAAAGTGACAGACTGTCGCGATCCATCGTAGAAGTTTTTGAACGCGTTCACCGAACCGGAACAAACAACACTCTCAGGCAAACCATTCCAGGAACCAAATACACGGTTAGAGAGAAAATGTTGCCTACGAACCGTCGAAAAATTCTCTTTCTTGAGTTTGAACGCAAACGTTCGTCCCGGTTGATCAAGAACAGGTGACGCATGTCAACACCGAACATTCCACGAAGGGCCCGGAATGTAACAATAAGAACCCCGCGCACTCTACGGTCAGCAAACGACGTTAGGTCCATTATCGCGAGCCTCGCGTCGTAATCGGGTCGACGTATACCGTAGGGCAACCGCGTAACCTGCCTCTGCAATCTCTCAATTACCGAAGCGTCGCGACACTACACTGGACTCCAAACTGGTCCGGCGAACTCCAAGATAGGACGAATATAAGTCTTATAAAGAGCACTACACGTAGTTTGATCGCACCCACCAAGTGCCTTCTGTATTAAAAAGAGAGACCTTCTGGCCTTGCCGACAATAGACAGTATGTGCTCCGACCAGGACAAATCGTCTGTTATAACAACACCGAGATCACAATGGCTACTTGTAGAGGAAATTCCTTGGCCACAGAGATTGTACCGGAGACGGGGGTTATTGGCACCCATGTGCAAAACTACACAGTTCTCGATATTGAGAGGAAGCTGCCAGTCCTCGCACCAGAGTGCTATTTATGTTTTGAAAATAATTTCCGGCATATGTCCACCACGACTAGCTCTGAGGAACCGCATTCGACCAGACCAATAACACGAGTTATGTTGGCTTCCAGAACGTCTATTGTTTCTGGTTTATCAGCATAAACCAATGACTTGACATAACCCCCAAAGAAAATAATCCAGAGGAATTATGTCGCATGATCTTGGAGGCCAATCAATTGGGCCATTTCTCGAAATAATGTTATCGCCAAATATTTCTTTCAATAAATCAATTGTTACGGTAGCAGCATGAGGTGTAGCACCATTTTGTTGAAACCAAAACACCTCTGGGTCGATATCATTCAAATTTTGAAACAAATAATCATTGATCATCGATCTGTAACGAGCACCATTCACTGTAACAGCTTCAGCATCGTTTTTAAAGAAATATGGACCAATGATGCCTCCAGCGTGTAAAACACACAATACAGTGCATTTTTCAGGATGCAATGGAACCTGCAGAACTTCTTGAGGATTGTTTTCACTCCATATACGACAATTTTGCTTGTTCACATAGCCGTTCAACCAGAAATGAGCTTCATCACTGAACACAATTTTATGATAAAAAAGTGGATCAACTTCAAGCTTTTCTAGGGCTCAATCAGCAAAGAAACGACGCTTATTATGGTCAAGTGGCTTCAGTTCTTGAACCAGTTGGATCTTGTATGGGTTTAGATCAAGATTTTTACGCAAAATTTTCCATGTGGTGGATGCCCAGAGTCTAACTTGTGAACGTCGACGAATAGACAAATCTGGATCATCATTAACACTGTGACACACAGCAGCGATATTTTCTTCTGTACGTACAGTTCTTTGTCTTGTTGTTGTTGCATCGAGTAGAAAAAATGTTATCCAAAATCTATGGATAGTTCGACGAATAAGCTGCTCTGATGGACGATTATGTAAACCATAAATTTCACGAAGTCTCTATAAGTTTGGCGAATAGAACACTGATTTTGAAAATAAATTTCAACAATTTGTAAACGTTGTTGCGGCGTGAGTCTTTCCATGATAATTTGTCAATGCTTACTGAACAGAAATGTCAAAAAAACATGGCTTCTACCTTCTGTCAAATCACAGTTATCCCTATCAAAATTTCTATCACTCTAAAACAAAGACCCGATACAAACTAGTGATTTTGTGATAATATACATTCTGTTATTTATTGAATTGAATCAGTCCTTACTTGGTGAAAATCCGTATTAAATAATAAAAGAATATAAGAATAACCTTATTTTAATATTATATGTTTAAGAATGTAATAAATTCTTATTTTTATAATTGAAGAAATAGACGATTTGATGTCATGATTCTGGAATATTTTATTTTCTTCAGTTCAAAATATAACAGAATAACATACACAAAATAAAATAATAACATACAAAGAAATAAATAAAAAAATTAGCTTACTAACCTGAAAGAAATAAAAAACAATGCTATTTCTTCGGGTTTCTCGATACACATTTCTAACAATTAACTAAATAGACATGTGACAATTTTAGGTTAAAATCTTAGACATAGAACATAGAAGTTACAAAGTTTTTTTCCCTAAAAATAACAGTTTTATTTTTACATATATATTATACATTCTAACAATAACACAAGTACAATTAGAATACAGGTGCTTCCGGCTCTATAATAAACTACCAACAAGAATACAAAATATTCAGAACTATAAAATATTGGGATGATTTGAAATAAAGATTTCTGTTACTAATATTTTAAATTAATTTTATCGTTCAATAATAATGATAATAATAATATATTTTGGCTTCAGTAAATCTCATTATGGAATGTCAATGAATTTAAATAAACCTTAAAAAAACTCACACTGTTCTTTGATTTTGTTAGAACATAGATCAATCTTGAATTATATAGTTGATCTGTGTTTCGAAGCTTTATTCTTTTTACACGTGTTGAGAGATATAGGTTAGTTTTTTGATTTTGATATTTGGAATATTATGGAGGGCTGAAGACGGAATTGCTTAGAATTATATTTGTTTTTTGAAGATATAGTGCATTTTTTTAGAGATTTCTGAATTAACTTATTCGAATATTTAAATATATTTAATATTTCAAATAAATTATATTCTTTGAGAAGTCCTTTAAGTGTGTTCATGTTTTTAAAAGGCAATTGGTGTTCTTAAAGGTAAGACCAGAAACAAAATATTGTCTCCTTTAAATATTTATTTATTAATTTTAATGACTTTCGTATATCTGTTGGTTTATTTATTCCATTTGACATTATATATTGAGTTTTGATTATATACGTCTATTAAATGTAAGCGGTGCTTGTTTTAGACATGAATTTACTTCTAGAAATTTTTTGAATAAAAAATCAAGTAAAAGGCCTTTCTATTCTATTTAATTCAATAAAGACCTGTTGTTATTATTATTAATAATATTTTATTGCCTTCTTGTTTAAAAAATAATGTGTTTTAATTTCCATGAATTCACTTCAACTGGTTCAGTGGTAGTTGATTGTCATTTCATAATGTTAATGTTTCAAAATTCTTCCAGATGATGTAGTTGTCTCCAACACGAGTGCTCTGAACATCACCCCCAATGACCAAGCGGAGAACATCACCTATGTTTGTCGAGCGCAAAACTCCCAGAATGTCGCAACTCAGGCCTATAACCTTAAAGTTCTGCAGAAACCATACTTCATAAATACTCCAACATCACAGTCTTACGTTAACGCGGGGATTGTGAAGTTGGGGTGTGCAGCAGGTGGGGTTCCGACGCCCTGTATACAATGGTTGAAGGATGGCAAAAAGGTGGAGCTTGGGGCAAGAACAAAGATGAGAAAGGGCGTGTTGGTGATGAGTCATACGTTTACTAGTGATGTTGGTAAGGATATCATTAATATATAGATGGTCGGAAAGTGATGCCCATTTTTGTCTGATACCTATTAGGGGTAGAAATAAGTCCAAAGGAGTTAAATCGTAGGAACGAGACGGATAATTTATCGGTTCATTTCTTGGAATCACCGAATTTAGTTCTCAATAATGATCTGTTGGTTTGAGTTCTTGTATGGATGTAAACCAAGGTCTTTTCGTAAAATTCGCCACAAAGACGTCTGGGAGGTGCCTTGTTCTTGTGGACGTCGAGAAATCGATAAATTTTGGTCTTCACGAACACTTTCACGTGCGGCAGCAATATTCTCTTCACTCTTGCATTTCTTTGTCTCACTGGCGCTGTAACATCATGAAGTGTAAAGTTCGTTTCAAACTTCTTCACTAAACGTTCAAGTGTTCTTTTATCCGGACGATTATAACGAGCAAAAATTGTAGTTGAAGCACGTAAAATTAGAGTATCAGATCGCGATTCTTCATAATAAATTTAGATTATTTGTGAGCCTTGTTGGAGTGTGAACCTTTCCATGATTGAAGGGTAGAATTGACAATTACAACTGTCAATGTCACAAATAAACAATGGCTGTCATGCGTGAGTGATGTCAATTTAAAAATGGGGCGTTCCCATTGAAAGATACTTCATAACTTTTTTTTTTACAATTTAACAACAAAAAAACCCACGAACTATTTATACTCCTGAAATTTAAGTGTTTACTCTTACTATGAGTAATATTTTCTTAGCCAAAATATCAAATGCATAAAGATTATTTAATCATCATGTAGAACGATGATCCACTAGAATATAATATGATATAATTTAGTTTCCTTGAATATATCGGGTGTGTTTTAGAGAGATAGAACTTTCGATAGGGATAATTGTGATTTCACAAAAGGTACAAGCCATGTTGTTTTAACATTTCTGTTCAGTAAGCATTGACAAATTATCATGGAAAGACTCACGCCGCAACAACGTTTACAAATTGTTGAAATTTATTTTCGAAATCAGTGTTCTATTCGCCAAACTTATAAAGCACTTCGTGAAATTTATGGTTTACATAATCGTCCATCAGAGCAGCTTATTCGTCGAACTATCAATAGATTTCGGGCAACATTTTCTCTACTCGATGCAACAACAACAACAAGACAAAGAACTGTACGTACAGAAGAAAATATCGCTGCTGTAAGTCATAGTGTTAATGATGATCCAGATTTGTCTATTCGTCGACGTTCATAACAAGTTGGACTCTGTGCATCCACCACATAGAAAATTTTGCGTAAAGATCTTGGTCTACACCCTTACAAGATCCAACTGGTTCAAGAACTAAAGCCAATTGAGTATAATAAGCGTCGTTTGTTTGCTGATTGGGCCCTAGAACAGCTTGAAGTCGATCCACTTTTTTATCGTAAAATTGTGTGTAGTGATGAAGCTCATTTCTGGTTGAACGGCTATGTAAACAAGCAAAATTGCCGAGTATGGAGTGAAAATAATCCTCAAGAAGTTCTGCAGGTTCCATTGCATGCTGAAAAATGCACTGTATGGTGTGCTTTGCACGCTGGAGGCATCATCGGTCCATATTGCTTTGAAAACGATGCTGGAGCTAATGTTACAGTGAATGGTGCTCGTTACAGATCGATGATCAATGATTATTTGTCTCAAAATTTGAATGGTATCGACCCAGAAGTGTTTTGGTATCAAGATGGTGCTACACCTCATGCTGCTACCGTAACAATTGTTTTATTGAAAGAAAGATTTGGCGATAACATTATTACGAGAAATGGTCCAATTAATTGGCCCCCAAGATCATGCGACATAACTCCACTGGATTATTTTTTTACAAATTTAGAATATCTAATCTACATTGATTTAGATATATTGAGCTATCATACTCTGAAAATCTTTTCCAGTTCCTCCAAACGGAAACAAAAACAAACTGTTAAATATCTTTGTATCGATCTGTATATAGTTCACAGATCAAATTGACACTATTAGTCGTCGATTGTTAGCATATAAGCACCAAACATGCATGTTTTGGAAGGAAACATGTGTACTCAGGAACGGCAGAGTTTTCCCTAAACACTAGCGCCATCTATGCAAGTAAAACTTATCACAGTATTCCTTGTTGAGTAAATTCTAGCAGTGAACTGTTCTCCCGATTACTTTTACGGTTAATACTAAAGCTCTTATTATGCCTTTACATTTCAGGCATTTACCAATGCGTAGCATCGAATCCCGCTGGAACTATATTGGCGCATGCGGAAGTCGTGTCCGACTCAAGGACGCCACCAGTACCCCCACCTCCTCGAGACGTGCAATGTCGTTCCTATGACAGGAAGAGCATCTGCATAACGTGGCAGAAGCCAGAGAACGTAGATGTTAGAGCGTACAGCATCTTTTCCTTTCACAATACTCGTCGTGAGTTTAAACCAATAGAAGTAAGTTCATTTTTTTTAACTGGATCTGTTTCAGAAGAGTGCTCGGGTGGAAAGTGCCAAGGTACAAATAATTCTATAGGCTGTGAAGATGGTTCTCATGAAGGTGAGGAAAATTAATGAATTTTTTGGCCATTTCAGTTGAAGAATTACCTAATTTAGATTTTAGTTGATCTCCAATTTTTAATGAAGATTATTATTATTATTATTTATAGTGAGTGGGGGTCTGTCCACCCTACCACTGTGTCCGCGCGGACTATTGTGGTTCACCCCTGGTTTATATTTCCCCGAAGAGAACAAGTTTTTGGACAAAACCGTTTATCTTGTTTAGGGATAACTTTTTTAGATCGCAGTGGGCTATAACAGCCTGACCAAAGACCTACAATCTGATGTGACTCACCGCTGGGCACGCTGAGACGATGTACATGACTGTTTCATTGTCCTCGAGGCACAGCCTGCATTCGTCGTCTTCAGTCAGACCGATTTTGTGCAAATGTTCTTTCAGCATGCAGTGACCTGTCTTAATTCCGACAAGTGTTGTTAGTTTGGCCCTCTACAGACCTAGCGCTAGGTCCGCCATCTTTTTGTTCGAAGCTGTTCCAAGGAGCACATTCGAATGTTTCAGGCCAAGATGGCTCAGCAAGAAAGACTCTAGCCTTGAGTTCATTCTGTCTGTTATCGTCTGCTTAGCCAGGTCATATGGTATTCCCAGAAATGGTTGGGGGCCTACCAGAGGCAGCATGGCCCAGCTAATTTGCTTCTTACTCACCCAAATAGTTAGGTGGCTTGATATCCAAGCAAGAGTGATTCTGTTATGCATACCGAGCCAGTTTATAGCCTTTCGGCAACTCCAGACCGTTTTCGTTGTATAATAGTTGGATTTTGGAGCTTTTAGTAGATACTTTCGGTCGTAATGATCTCTTATTTCTTCTAGGGTTTTCCTTCATATCTACTCCATCTTCTACGCTTTGCTCAGATGACAGTTGTAAAATTTTATTCAAGGTCGCAATCTTTGATCGGGACATTCCACTCTCCATCTCCATCTTGAAACAGTCGGGGAAGGATTCTGTTTAATCTAAGACGTTAGCGATTCAATCGCGTTTTCCTTCATTTAACAAAAAAAGTAACCCACGATTATTTATTTGGGAAATAAAAATATGAACAAGGATTCAAATAGATTACAACTCTTACATAATAATAAATGTGTAAACGCTCTGTCTATATAAAGTAATATATAAAACACCAATGCGAATAGAATAAAAGTCTGAATCTAGGGAGCAATCCTCCTTCTGATATTATTCGCTACAATAAACAGATTTGACTGTTCAAAGATTCTATTTACATAAAGTACTTAAGTTAACTGTGCCTAATTAACTGTAGTGTCAAGATGAGGTCTGGGGATAATTGATAATTGAATATTAAAGAATACTGCCAACTGATCAAAATTGGTGCTTAAAATTGCCCTTATTATTCTTCTGCACGTGTTCAACCGATGAAGACGTGTTTATCGTTATCGCCGTGTCAAGGAGTGTTCTAAGACAGTAATCAGTCACCGACTCCGGGAATAAAAACTCGGATTGATCGAGCTATTTCTGCAATGGTCTTCTGCAACATAAAAATGAGGTTGAGTATTTTCTCCATCAGAACTCCATAGACATCCTTCTCATAAGTGAAACACATTTCACCCATAGATCCTACTTCAATATAGCAAGTTATACCACATACTGTACAAATCATCAAGATAATACTGCCCATGCTGGTACTGCCATTTTAATCAAGAACACTATCAACCATATAGAACTACCAAAATATGAATATAACCATCTACAAGCAACAGTATCAAAAGTTCAAACTCTACCATTTGATTTGGTTGCTGCAGCCTATTGTCCACCTCGGCATAATATCAAGAAGGAAGATTTCAAGGCTTTCTTCCAAATTCTGGGATCTAAATTCATTGCAGGTGGTGATTATAACAGCAAGCACACCATATTTGGTTCACGACTCATTACAACTAAGGGTAGAGAATTAGCGGACCTCATTCAGGAAAATAATTACTCCACACTATCAACTGGAACCGCTACTTATTGGCCAACAGATCCTAATAAAACACCAGACTTACTAGACTTTTTCATAACAAATGGTATTTTTTCTTCTACCTATATGAATATTGTTCCAAGCTATGATCTATCATCAGATCACTCCCCTATCATAGCCACAATAAGTAGGGTTGTAATTCATAAAAAACCAATTCCTCGATTACATAGTAGAAAAACAGACTGGAATGAATACAGAAGTTTAATCGAAGAACATATATGCCCGAATGTAAGTCTTAAAAGACCAAGTGAAATAGATGGAGTATTGACATCATTTGTTCATCTTCTTAAATATTCTGTGGGAAGAGCCATACCTACTTCTGAAGAAAAATGCAAAACATATAATGTTCCAGAGGAAATCAGAAGACTTCTAGCACAGAAGAGAAGAGCTAGAAAGAAATGGCATCAGACACACTCGCCTACAGACAAGACCATCTTGAACAGATTAAAAAATGAACTAAAATTTAAGATGAAACAACACAATGAATTGTCATTCAACAACTATGTGTCAAGTTTAAATAGATATGATTATTCAGTGTGGAAACCAATAAAAACCTCAAAAAAAAATCCATATACGACCTTTACGTAACTTACCAGGATCAACTATTCAATGGGCAAGAACTGACAATGAAAAAGCTCAAACATTTGCAGAACACCTAGCTGAAGTATTCACATCCAATTATTACATACACGATTACGAAGTTGAAAGAGAAATGTTAAATATTCCTTCTAATACGACTCCTATTAAAAGTATCACCATAAAAAAGTACAAAAAGAAATAAAATATCAGAACACACGAAAAGCTGCCGGAATAGATAATGTCACACCAAAAATGATCAAGGAACTGCCCAAGAAAGGAGTAGCAATGATGTCATATATATTCAATGCTATCCTGAGACAAAATTATTGGCCAGAATACCTGAAAACTAAAGAAATAATCCTAATACTGAAACCCGGCAAGGATCCAAATGCTGTAACATCATATAGACCAATTAGCTTACTGCCAACTTTATCTAAGATCTTGGAGAAAATTTTGCTATTGAGAAAAAAGTCAGATCCCAACACCCAAGAATGGATTCCTCCACACCAATTTGGATTAAGAACAAATCACTCCACCATGCAGCAGACACACAGAATAAGTCATGAGATAAGCAAAGCCCTGGAACTCGAACAATACTGCACATCTGCTTTTTTGGATGTAAGCCAGGCCTTTGATAAAGTCTGCCATTTCTTTATGCTACGAGCTGATGAGACCTTATCTTACTGGACGGAGAGTACGGGTAAATGACAAAGTGTCTGATTTTTATCCTATTCAGTCCGGTGTTCCCCAAGGAAGTGTTATGGGATCGTTTTTGTATATATTGTATACGGCAGATATGCCCACAAATGCGAATACGATAATGGGAACTTTTGCAGATGATGCTGCAATTCTTGCAAGCCATGAAGATCCCAAAGAGGCATCTAATAGATTGCAAATTCATCTTGATGAAATAAAAGAATGGCTGCATAAGTGGAAGATAAAAGATAATGAAACCAAGTCAGTTTAAGTAAATTATACCCTTCGAAGAGACCAGTGTCCACCCATCTTTATAAACAATATAAAAATACCAAATTCCCCAACTGCTAAATATTTGGGAGTGCATTTAGATAGCAGATTAACCTGGAAGGAGCATATTATTAAAAAAAGGAAGCAAATAGACCTTAGAACTAAAGAACTGAATTGGCTTATAGGTAGAAAATCGAAACTATCAATAGAAAACAAGCTGCGGAGATATAAAACGGTCATAAAGCCCATATGGATATACGGAATTGAACTTTGGGGATGTACAAGTAAGTCCAATGTAACTCTAGTCCATAGAAGCCAATCGAAAATACTGAGACTGCTAATAAATGCTCCATGGTATGTATCAAATCAAACCCTACATGAAGATTTGAAAATACCTGATGTGAAGGATGTCATCAAGGAACAGAGCCAAATACATCACACGAAGTTAAATGATCATATAAACGACTTACTACAATCGTTGCTTCAACCTCAAGACATGAGAAGACTCAAAGGGAACTGGCCAACTGATATGAAGTAGATTTAAACGGTCTTTTCACTGGAGAAGACCATATCAAATCACTTGAGAGCTCAAAGCTCTGTAGACAGCAAATTAGCTCATAGAATTGTTGTATTCTGATTGCTAATGAATAAATGATAATAAAAAAAAATTGCCCTTAAATTTGAGGAATGCAACTTTCTCCTTATGGGACTGGTTGAGACTACCCGTCCATAGGTCCTCAAAAAATGACTTCGAAGGGCTGTTAAAGATACTGTTCGATTCCTTCGAGTAAAATTTGCAATATAATGGTCTTCCCTTGCAGATGATACTCTGGGTCGACCAGGCACCGGTCTCCGGGCAATGCTGCCAGTTTTCAGGAAAAGCGCCTTACTGAAGTCCATGGAATATTCAAACGTTACGCAATCTGGTGGTTTGACAAAGCTTCTTGAGGAAGAGCTGTTCTTGCCCAGTCAAAGTGAGAAATTGGATGTCCCAGCATTTTCCATGGAATATTCTCAATATTACAACTCTCGTTATTCACTGAAAACTGATAAACTTCAAATACACCTGTATTCTCCAGAACAAGAAACATTTTTTGCTTTTAAGTGGTAAGATAGTGAAGATTCCACACATAAAAAATTGTCAAGTTACATTCAACAAGTTGGGAGTTGATATGGGAGGACCAAGATTTTTAACCATGTGTGTAGCTCAAAACGATCTCATCAAGTTGAACTCCAGTTACACTTACTAATTTTCTCGAAAACGAATTTTGTGACGCAGATCTGACTTTGTACGAATTATCAAAACAAGAAGAGATATTAAATGATAAGACCTCTTTGTAAACTAAAAATATCCCTACGTTTTTCCCTTAGTTCAAAATGAAATTTCCCTTTAAAGATTTTTTTTGCAATATTGTATTATTTGTCCTAAATCACTGTTGATACACATCAATATGATGTGGAAACTGACAAGTTTATTGTTATTTACAGAACCAGGACCTGACTATGTGACCATAAATGGTACCTATATTTTGGCAGATAAATTAAATAGTAGTACAAATTATACATTTTACGTGAGACTGTACTCGATAGGAGCAAGCGATGACTCCAATTGGGTTACATGCAATACAGGCAAGTCATATTGTTTACTGCGTATTTTCAAGGTGAAATAAAGGAGATTTTCTTATAGTTGTTAAGGGAGAGAGAAACCTCAGGTTTAGATTATTGGGCGATAATGCCATCGAGTTGGTGTGGTCCGAGATTAGCTCCGACATTCCCTGTGGTAGCACAAATACTTCCTACATTGTTCAATGGAAAAATGAGGTTGATCATATGGTGAATACTAATTTTACTGAAAACCTTAAGTACAATATTACCGGTAAGTACATGTTGGATTTATTATGGCTCAGTAGCATAGCATGATTGTTTATATTTTTAAGGCTCTTTATTGACGTCTATACTATTCATTAGGGTGGGTCAAAAAAATGGATTATTTATTTTTTTACAAGTGACACGGAAAAATGGGTTGCTGACACCTTAAAAAAATTTTCACCAAGCATGAGCTCTCAATTTTAATAGGAAGATCCTCCGTATCGCAGTTTTTTTTCTCAGTCCAATAGAAAAAAATTCATACCTCATCATTTATCGATTGAACAGAAAAATGTTCCAAGAGAATTTTTTAGGAAATTTAATGATCTACAAAAAAGGTATCTTATATTTTTTCCGTAAACCTCACCATTTGAAAGATATTAAGGATTTAATTTTGATTATTTTGAGACAAATTTCATTTTTGTTTATGAATTTTATAACTCGACAATAAAAGACTTTTACAAAATGCGCAATACAAATTTTTGTTGGAAATTAACTGCTCTATAAAAATGGTTTCTTATGTTTTGGCGATGAAATTAACCGTTCAAAAGATATTCATCACCAAACTTTCATGTGTACGGATTTTAAAAGTTTTTGATTAGATATTCGAAAAAGTTCAATTTAATTTATAAATTTCATATGAATTTCATTTCTTGTCATTAATATAAGTATTATTTGAGTTTTATTTTCGAAATTATCAAAATTTTTCTTCAATTATTCTAAACATTTTATTTTTAATCATTAGAAATCACGACCTTAGGGAAAACTAGAGAATTTTTGTTTTTATTTTATTTCATCTGTTTGAATTGTGAACTAGCGCCACCTACTTTTTCCTTTATCGTTATGTTGTCGTTGGTTTGTATAATTAAATGTTGTAAATACTAACGACTTTCTTCTACTTCCATCATAGTCATAGTTTGATTTATTTTGGTTATTAAAAATAATTTCTTTCCGGATATCACTTTTTCGATTTGAATATAGCAACGACAACATAAAGATAAGGGAAAAAATAGGTGGCGCTAGTTCACAATTCAAACAGATGAAATAAAATACAAAACAAAAATTCTCTAGAGGAGAAATTTTCCCTAGGATCTAATGATTGAAAATGAAATGTTTAGAATAATTGAAAAAAAATTTTGATAATTTTGAAAATAAAACTCAAATAATAAAATTTGAATATCAAAACAGATTAAATCTGTTAATCTTCTACAATTTTAATTTCAAAAAATTTAGTTAAGAAACTTTAAGAATTAAATTAATGTCTGTATAAGCACTGCTCATATTTAATAGACGTATAAAACCGAAATTCATCATGCAATATCAAATGGAATTGAGAAAAACCAGCGAATATAAATTGTCAATTAAAATTAATAAATAAATAAACAAACATTTTTTGTTTCGTTCCAGGCATGCGTACTGAACTCTTCAGATAAACGTACGAAGCCATGTTTGTTACAAAATGTATTGTTTTCTGATCCTATATTTATGAAAAATAGCTCTTTCTCAAAAATATGAAACATAATTTTAGGAACTTCTCAAAAACTAATTTATTTGAAATATTTAATATATTTAGATAAACTACTTCAAAAAATCTCAAAACATGTAGCACATCTTCAAAAAATAATTAAAATTAGATAAGACCAGTTCAACTTTACATATAAAAAATAATAAAATCAATTAACAATAAATAGACTTACCGAATGCAATCTTCAGAAATATGTGATTTTTGATTTTCATGCCTGGAACGAAACAAAATATGTTTGTTTATTTATTTATTTATTTTAATTGACAATTTATATTCGTTGGTTTTTCTTAATTCCATTTGATATTGTATGATGAATTTCGATTTTATACGTCTATTAAATATGAGCAGTGCTTATAAAGACATTAATTTAATTCCTAAAGTTTCTTAATTGAATTTTTTGAAATTAAAATTGTAGAAGATTAACAGATTAAATCTGTTTTGATATTCAAATTTTGTAATAATCCTTCTATCAAGTAAAAAACCGTTCCTTATTATTCTACTCAAATAATACTTATATTAGAGACAAGAAATGAAATTCATATGAAATTAATAAATTAAATTGAAAATGTTCGAATATCTAATCAAAAACTTTTAAAATCCGTACACATGAAAGTTTGATGATGAATATCTTTTGAACGGTTAATTTCATCGCCAAAACATAAGAAACCGTTTTTATAGAGCAGTTAATTTCCAACAAAAATTTGTATTGCGCATTTTGTAAAAGTCTTTTATTGTCGACTTATAAAATTCATAAACAAAAATGAAATTTGTCTTTAAATAATCAAAATTAAATCCTTAATATCTTTCAAATGGTGAGGTTTACGGAAAAAATATAAGATACCTTTTTTGTAGAGCATAAAATTTCCTAAAAAATTCTCTTGGAACATTTTTCTGTTAAATCGATAAATGATGAGGTATGAATTTTTTTCTATTGGACTTAGAAAAAAAAAACTGCGATGCGGAGGATCTTCCTATTAAAATTAAGAGCTCATGCTTGGTAAAATTTTTTTTTAAGGTGTCAGCAACCCTTTTTCCCGCGTCACTGTAAAAAAAAAAATTATCGATTTTTTTGAACCACCCTACTATACAGGGTGCCCAAGTTATCTCTAGCCAAATATCACAAAAGGGATTCCACAGGAAATTTGCAACACAAAAGCTCTTACAGTGTCCAACTATCTTTTGTTATATTTTTATTCAGGATTCTATTATTCTGTAATGTCACAAAAATTTTTTCTCTAAACACATAGCATCTTAATCAAAATTCAGTCTACAACATTGGAAAATTCACCGCAGACTAATTTTACCCCTTTCAGGCCTAAACCCGAAGTTCAATTATCATATTCGCGTGATGTCTTCCTCCTACCGAAAGGATAATACCAGTTGGGTGCTGCTGAAGCTTCCCGAGATGGACGACGAACTGTCAACTAACGAAACCTATATCAGCTTCGACAAGAAGACCATCACGCAGAACGTGCCGACGAATCCAGAAGGATTCAGGGCGACTAGCATCAACTCCAAGTCGGTGACGTTAAATTGGATGTCGCCAGAAGAAGAGCCCGAGTTTTATGCCATCTGTTATGCGGAGGTCGGAAAGAATTGCGAGAAGGGGACAATTGTGAAGAGGTAAGCCGTTTTTGGTGTATTATGACCGGAACAAATAATAATCCGAAGGCGCCAGATCTGGAGAATATGGTGGGTGTGACAGTGTATCCCATTCAAGCTGTAAAAGCTTTTGGCTCTTGGTGTCTCTTGGTCTCTTGGTGAAACACTACATGTTTTTTGTTGATGAATTCTGGCCTTTTCTGTTGAAGTGCATCATTCAATTTGTTCTGCTGATGACAGTAGACTTTCGAATTGATTGTTGTGTTATCTGATAAAAGCTCAAAGTCAACGCGACGACACAAATCTCTGTGAAAACATGGGGAACCTAGGCCTTTCAAGTGGTCATAAACAGTTGACTTCGATAAATTTAACCTCTCACCGATCTCACGTGGTGTTATTCGTCGATTTGCATCGTGTGCCTTTATCGTGTCTTTATCAGCTTCAACCGGCCTTCTGGAACGACATCAAAGGTGCCAGTTCTGGCGCTGGCGTACTGTCAACACATCTTCTCCATACACATCGGTTAATTTCTTTCTCGCTCGAACAGCACTTTTACCTTTTCTAAATTATTCTTTCTTTCAATAAATCAATTGTTACGGTAGCAGCATGAGGTGTAGCACGATCTTGTTGGAACCAAAACACTCCTGAGTCGATACCATTCAAATTTTGAAACAAATAATAATTGATCATCGATCTGTAACGACCACCATTCACTGTAACATTAGCTTCAACATCGTTTTTGAAGAAATATGGACCGATGATGCCTCCAGCGTTTAAAGCACACTATACAGAGGATATTTTAGGATGCAATGGAACCTGCAGAACTTCTTGAAGATTGTTTTTACTCCATATACGGCAGTTTTGCTTGTTTACATAGCCGTTCAACCAGAAATGAGCTTCACTACTAAACACAATTTTACGATAAAAAGGGGATCAACTTCAAGCTGTTCTAGGGCACAATCAGCAAACAAACCACGCTTATTATAGTCAAGTGGCTTTAGTTCTTGAACCAGTTGGATCTTGAATGGGTGTAGACCAAGATCTTTACGCAAAATTTTCCATGTGGCGGATGCACACAGTCCAACTTGTGAACAAATAAACAAATCTGGATCATCGTCAACACTATGACTACAGCAGCGATAGTTTCTTCTGTACATACAGTTCTTTGTCTTGTTGTTGTTGCATCGAGTAGAGAAAATGTTGTCCGAAATCTTTCGATAGTTCGACGAATAAACTGCTCTGATGGACGATTATGTCAACGGTAAATTTCAACAATTTGTAAACGGTGTTGCGGCGTGAGTCTTTCCATGATATTTTGTCAATGCTTACTGAACAGAAATGTCAAAACAACATGGCTTCTATCTTCTGTCAAAGAGAGTGATAGAACTTTCGTTCTATCACTCTAAAAAAACACCCTTTTTTTACAGCACATCACATTTAGTTAATACTGGTGAACAGGAGATTGTAAATTTCAATAAATGTATAATATGATATATTTGACCCAAATCGGACACTACGAACCATGTTGAATAAAGTCTTGAAGTTCACGCAAAAGAATGATTTTTTTTCCCAATTTATTGATAATATATTTTAGTATACATAATATCTAATAACATGATTTTGATGCGCGTTTCAAGATTTTGCACAAGGAAAATACTAGTATATTCATTTGTTCATGTTTTTTTCTCTTTATTTATAATTAAGGTTTGCTATTCAAAGTAAGAAACTTAAATGATTAAAAGGAATCTCGACTGAACAGAATGCGCACTTCCCAATTGGGTTTTTAACGATTTTTCTTCATTTCAGTCTGAGTAACGTAAAACAAATAGAAGAGTTGAAACCAAATACCATGTACGAGTTTAGAATACGATCCCATAATGCCGAAGGTTTTCATGGGCCTTTTTCATCTCCGATTGAAGTTCGAACCCATCCAGATGGTAAGAATAAGAATCGTATCACAGCTGTAATTCTCATCTTTGCATTTTTTTCCAGTGCCTTCAACAGTATTAGACGTAAAATATAGAATAATCAACGATACAACGGCCTGTCTGGCTTGGTTACCCCCTCTTTCTACCCATGGTAGACTTTTGAATTATATTGTCACATATACGTCAAACTCCAATAGGCCGCTAGAAGAATGGACATCCGTCACTGTACCTGCTAATAGAGTATCTAATACGGTACGTACAACAGTTTATCATACATGTTATACATAAAAAAGTTTTGTATATGGGGAATCTATTTTTATATGAATTAAATGTTTGATTGTATCGGTCTCTACTTGTCGGAAATACATCTTGATGATTAAAGTAAAACAACTTAATTTCCGCTAATTCATTTAATTTCACAACAATTGTTTCGTCATGACAACATGACTTCGTCAGGTGGGTATGGTACTAACTACATATTTGATATTGAGTTCTTTAAAAATTCAAAATGTACATAAAAGAAAGTAGTGGGAATTTACAGTAATTTGTTTTTTTTATTATTACACAAAGTTTCAGAAAAGGTTAAGTAAGGGGGATTTATTGAGGTCCGAAAGTTTACAGCACGCGGCGTTCCCAAGCGGTCACCCATCCAAGTACTAACCGCGCCCGACGCTGCTTGGCTTCAGTGATCAGACGAGAACTGGCATATTCAGCGTGGTATGGCCGTAAAAATGTATGTGTTTAACGTACATAAACAGAAAGTCCGAAAAAATAGCAAGATATTTAAAGAAATAGAGTAACTGCAACATTTCATTCATAACAAGAAACACGTTAGGAAATTTAATAAAAAAATAATAAAGATTTGATCCATAAAAACAAAAAGTCTGGAGTCTATAGGTTAAACTGCGGTACTTGCCCATCTGTATATGTGGGTAAGACATGTAGATCTTTCGGCACTAGGATACGTGAACACAAGAAAGCTTATCTCGGAAAAAACGGAAATTCAACATATGCTGACCATCTGTTGGAGATAGGACATGATTTGGACAATAACTTCAAAATCTTACACCTAGAAAAAAAGAACTACCTTGAAGCCCTCGAAATTAACAGATACAATAAAAAACAGATTCTCCTAAACGACCAGACGGACCTCAATAAATCCTCCTTACTTAACCTTTTCTGAAACTTTGTGTAATAATAAAAAAACAAATTACTGTAAATTCCCACTACCTTCTTTTCTGTACATTTTGAATATTTAAAGAACTGAATCTCAATTATGTAGTTAGTTCCATACTCATTTGACGAAGTCATGTTGTCATGTCGAAATAATTGTTGTGAAATTAAATAAATTAGCGGAAATTAAGTTGTTTTACTTTAATCATTTATATTATATGAATTGTTACTACCAAATTGGGCTTGTTAGATGAAAATGTTTCTTAACTTATGAAATAGTACATACTGTGCCACAAGTCAATCGATGAATTGTCACTATTCTAACGGGTTTTCGAATAGGAATGATACAATTAAAAATGGTTATAATGGAAACACGGTATATTATTTTTGACATTTTCCATGAAGTAGTTTGTAACTTTGTGATAGTTCATTTTTGAATCGAATGAAATAAGAAATCACTTTTCATTAACTGAATATACAGTGACTCGAGTTTCCTAGTGTTTACTACATTTTCAAACTGAATTCAGTTGATGAAAAGTGATAGAAAGCAAAATAATTTCTTATTTCCTTCCATGTGTTATTCATATTGGAAAATCTGTTGACAATTGTTTTTTTCTTAATGATTGAATTTCGTTAGTTAATTGAAGCCAATATAATTTTTTGGTGGTTCTTTGGATGTAATCTTTTTTCAACACATTTTCACATTCAAGTTTTTGTAGATGATCAAAATAATACAGGCGGTGTCCCAGAAGTCGACGTCAAGCCGGAATCAAGTAAAAGGTTAAGTCATAATAGTCATCAGAAGAATATAAAGGAAAATTCAAGTCCTGTATTTTTCAAATTATATTGCACTTTCTTTTATTCAGTAAAATGCACCACACCCTGTGATGATTTTTGAACTCCTGTTGCTACAATTTTTTACTTTTCTCAAATTTTATGTTTCCTATGTTATCCTGAATAGTGCTTCTGTAACCTTTAATCTTCAATTCTAAGCCAATCACTCAAGCTTGGAAAATAATGTCAGTTTTTGCCGAACGAAGTATTCAAAATTAAAAATTCGCCCAACTTCAATTGACTGTAATGAAAAAAAATTGTACTACATCAGTCAGGCAAGTTGCTTCAAAAGTTAGCACATTTAATAAGGATTCTAAAATGCTATAACACTAACTACATTCTTTTTTAGATTGTACAAAAAAAGGTTTTTCTCAAAGAAATTCAGTTCCGTTTTATGACAAGATTTAATAAATTCACAAAAGATGCTTAAACTGCCCTCCTTCGGCCGCAATACATGCACGACATCTTAAAAAAGATCGGGATATCATACGGGCGAATCTTCCGTTATTGACGAATTGCACTGCTTCCCTATTCTCTCCCGAAGCTCAGCTACATCTTCAATTTGTTTTGAATACATTTTTTCCTTCACTGCTTCCCAATAAAAAAAATCTAACGGATTCAAATCAGGTGAACGGGCTGGCCACGAGATTGTACCAGATCGCCCTGTCCATCTGCCCGGATATTCTTTATTTGGATATTCTCTAACTGAGAGGGCATAGAGCGCATCTTGCTGAAACCATATTTCTCTGAAAATACTAAGTGGCACGTCTTCAAGTAAATTTGGCAACTGATTTCGTAGAAAATCTAAATAAATTTCAGCATTCAAAACCTCTGGCAACTCAAAAGGTCCTATGACTCTTCCGTTCAAATTTGTAGTCCACATGTTCACTTTAAAACGATATTGAGATCTATCTTGTCTCATTAAATTCGGATTTTCTACGTGCCCCTCATGTAAATTGTGTAGGTTCATGTAACCATCTTTTTTAAATGTTGATTCATCCGATCACAAAATTTTTTCTAAGAATTGTGAGTCTTGCCGGTTCTTTTGTAGCATGGTTTGGAAAAACGCAACCCGAGGTTCATAATACCGAGGTAATAGAGCTTGTACTCGCTGTACATGATATGGGTGGAGCTTATGTTTTTTCAGTAGTCGGTGAGCTGTACTTTTGGGCACTGAATTTCACGTAGCGACGTACTTGGATCTTCCTCAACTGCTTGAAGCATAATATTGTCGTAAGGTAAGGAAATTTTTTCTTCACCATGCATTTTGTTTGGAAGTCAGGTGGCCCGGTGTGAAGAGTAGAAGGTGCACATTCCTAAAAGCTCGATGATCTGGATAACGATCAGCATCAGGGTATCTCTCGCGATACATTCTCGAAGCTGCACTAGCGTTGCAACTGCATTCCCCATAAATGAAGTGTATGTTGGCATATTCCTGTGTGGTATACACAGACATGATGGCAATACACAATCACAGGTTAGTCCAAGTAAAATCAAAGTTCGTCGTGAAGAGATCAAAACTATCCAAATCACAAGCAAACAAATCTAATAAACGAAGCCAAAAGTCGTAAGTACACAAATAACACGATCAAATACAGAAAGATGCGCAGTAGATCAAGGGGCGTAGCGTACTGATCTGTGTTGCGTTTACGTGTGCCAATACCAAATAGTGGCGTCATTATCTGTCTCACTCACACTTTATGGAAGGACTCACCCCATCTCATTCAAATCGGATTCTTAAAGTATTAGATGTACTAGAATCATTTTTAGAAAGTTCGAAGAAATTGTTCGAAACTGTGTTTCTTTATGAAAGACCGTTTTTTTTTTGGCCGATCTAAGAAATAATGTAGTAAGTCTTAAACCATTTTAGAATCCCTAATAAGTGCTCTAACTTTTAAAGTAATTTGTCGAACTGATGTAGTACAGTTTTTTTTCACTACAGTCAGTTAAAGTTGTATTAATTTGTAATATTTGGTTCGGCAAAAAGTGACATTATTTTCCAAGCTGGAGCAATTGACTTGGAATTGAAGATCACAGGTTACAGAAGCACTATTCGGGGTAACATAGGAAAAATAAAATTTTAAGAAAGCAAAAAAATTGTAGCAACAGGTGTTCAGTCATAGGGTGTGCATTTTCTTGAATAATAAAAAATTCAATATAATTTGAAAAGTACACGAC
Source organism: Megalocaria dilatata (assembly GCA_034642435.1). NCBI lineage: Eukaryota > Metazoa > Arthropoda > Insecta > Coleoptera > Coccinellidae > Megalocaria > Megalocaria dilatata. The sequence continues at coordinate 47,763,817 of CM067861.1, forward strand.
TTGGGTTTTTTTAAATACTTTTTACCCGATTCCGGCTTGACGTCGACTTCTGGGACACCTATATATCAAGTAATAATGGATCGAATCTTCACTATTTTTACACAAATATAATATAACATAAATAGGAGTTAATACTTGATAGAAGGTATATAAAATTATACAAATATTTTAATATTAGCCTTCTACATATTCAATTTCAAAAACTTATATTTAATAATTATAAGATTTAATAGAAAGTAAAGTTAGATATCCAATCATATTGAATATTCTAAGTAAGATAGTTTTATGATGAAATTCTTAAGATTATGTTAAACATTTTTGAAAGATATTTGTTTTCATAAGATTGATCAGTAGAAACAAAATTTTGCCTCCTCGAAATATTTCATTTATAGGATTTTGGTTAACAATTTTTACTTATTGGATTTTGTTATATCACTTGGATGTCTTATAATGAATGTTTATTTTATATGTCGTTTGATATACATTCTGTCAAGAAAGTACCGGGAATTATCGATTTGAATCTGGCCGGGCAATGAAGCAGGTAAAAAATTTTTTTCCTAGGTTGGTACCACTGTCCTTAATTACTATGCCAAGCTTGAGCGGGATCTGTCAACTAGTGTGTTTGCAACAGCTGATTAAGTCAGTACATGTCAGAGTGCGTGCCGATTTTTACTATGGGTGATTACGTTGAGCAAAGAATTTGTTTAAAGTTTTGTGTTGCAAATGAATTTTCGCGTGCCGATGCATTGAAAATGTTGCAAAAGGCCTTTGGTGATAATGCTCTATGGAAAACTCGTGCATATCAGTGGTACAGAGCCTTGAAGGACGGTTGTGAAGTGGTCGCCCATCGACGGCTTCGATCGAAGATAACGTCGATAAAATTAAGGAAAGGGTGCTGGAAAACCGTCGTACCAGCTTGAGAGAGATAGCACATGATCTTAAGATATCCCACGAGTCCGCACGTACGATTTTGATTGATATTTTGGGCATGAGAAAGGTGGCCGCACGACTCGTACCGAAAGACCTGAATTTTCTTCAAAAACGTCAGCGCGAACAGGTTGCTTCAGACATGCTGGATCGCTGTAATTCCGATTCTACATTCATGGAACGCATTATAACTGGTGATGAGACCTGGGTCTACGAGTACGATATGCAAACAAGCCAGCAATCATCGGAATGGGTGGCAAAAAATGAGCCGAAACCGAAAAACCACGCCAAAGCCGCTCGAAAATGAAGGTGATGCTCATTGTTTTCTTCGATATCCGTGGCGTGGTGCACTACGAATTCATTCCAGAGGGTCAGACGATAAACAAGGAGTATTACCTAGGCGTTATGAAACGTTTGCGTGAGCGTATCCGTAAGAAGCGGCCAAATTTGTGGGCGAACAACTCATGGATTTTGCATGACGATAACGCGCCTTCTCACCGAGCTACGATTGTGACTGACTTTCTCGCCAAAAACTCAACAAACGTGCTTCAGCAACCACCGTATTCGCCGGATTTGGCTCCCTGCGACTTTTTCCTCTTCCCTAAAACTAAAATTGCCCCTTCGTGGCACCCGTTTTGAGTCGATTGAAGCCATAAAACAAAATTCGGCGCGAGAGCTAAAGTCCATCCCGGAAAGCGCCTATAAAAAATGTTTCGATAATTGGAAGTGCCGTTGGCATAGATGTATTGGAGCAAATGGAACCTATTTTGAAGGCGACCCAATAAATTTTGACGATTAAATGTAAAAATGTTGTTTTAAATGAAAATTCCCGGTACTTTCTTGACAGAGTAGTAAGTGGTACTTATATGACATTAATTCAATTTAATTCCTGAAGTTATAATTATTAAATATAATTGAATTGAATATGTAGAAGGCTTATGTTAAAATATTTAAATAACAAATATAATAATCAACTCTTTTAATTTTGTGCATTTTTGTTGAAGGCCTGCTGGTTGGACACAAAGAAAAGTACCATTTCTGTGATGTTAAAAGACTTGGAGCTGACAGAAGCTTACACTGTTATAGTTCGTGCAGCTTCAGATAATGGACTCAGTAATCCTACCTTTCCCTTTGTGTTGAGAACTGCATTTAGGCAACATGATAGCATGAGAACTGGAATGCACGGAGAAATCACTAGCAAGCAGAAAATGGGTATGGTATTTTTCATTTTTCATAATTATGGAAGAAAGTGATTGTTACTGGAATCTGTAGAAGGTAACACGACAACTGATAAGTTCCCAGTTTAATGAAGAAACGTGAATGCGTGATTTTCCAATCTGGAATGGTCAATGCTCCGCATTGAATTTAAGACCTTAAAGATGGAATTCGTGAAATTATCGAGGACCGAAAATGTGCGAATTGGTCATGGAAAATTTCATGAAAAGGTGCTGCAAACATAGCCATTTGGCTGATATTGTTATTCATTGTTAATGGCATACCTTCCTCTCTACAATGAAATAAGCATTCACTGATTTCTCTTAAAATATACCGTTTTTTTAAATATCAAAATGAAACCTTTTACTGGAAAACCCCTTGAGATAAGATAAGAAGATAAAATCAACTGAAGATAGCATTAACAGTTATTGGGGTTTGTCGCTAGTATTTCTGAATTACAAGAAGTTAAGGGCATTTTATTAACATCTGTATGTTCATTTAAGAAAATATTTCGAGAAGTATAACTGCTGATATGAGCAACATATTTATTAATTGAATTGAATTGTTTTTAAAGCTTATTGTTTGACCCCATTCATGTCTGCAGGTGTGGTTGTTGGCTGCATTCTGGCTCTTATTTGCATCGCATGTTGCATCAGCTGCATAGTTCTGAGGAGAAGATGCGTCAAGCGAAGGAATTTGGCACACGCCAGACTGTCTGCTTCCAATAATTACTACCCTGCTGCGCATTACGCCGCTCAGGGCAGCACGGTACAAGTAAGGCTGGAGAACACTTGTGCCACCAATATACGAGAGATAGAAAATCTAGTGGCCGATGAGGATAGAGACGAGGCTTTACCCAGACCCCCTGTGTATCTGGACTCAAAGGTAGGAAAGAAAAGTGATACGTAGCTACTTTAAAAGCACAAAATCCAAGATTGTTGGGTTCGGTAACAGACTCAAAAATTCCAGCATCATTAATTCACCTTTGGTTTCAGCCGATCATACAGAAGCTCATTCTGAGCACGTCTTTCAGATTTTTCACGTTTGAAATGTCGAAAAGACATCACAGATCATATAGTCCAGTCAATTTAGGCATTCACCAAGCTGAAAATTTGCATGAACGGTAGGGACACCGTCATAATGAAATTGTGCAAAAAATTTTAGTCAAGGTCAAAGTTCGCAAAAATGTGTGTTTTCTGATTTTTCAGCGAGAAAAAGCGATTCCAAAATGCACTTTAGTTGTATTCTCTATAATATACACACGTTTGCCACGCCACCTATGAGGTAGTGTATTTAGGGCGTTTTTTTAACGTGGTTTCTCCGGTAGGCCTACTCCACGGTTTATCTCATGGGGTCATCTTATTCATCATCATCTGTTTCATTTCGTTCTCTTCCTCCATCTTCTTCTATTTCTTCTTCTTATTCTCATCTTCCTAAGTTGACGTAAATTGTTCTAACAGTAGTTTTGTCGTTGATCTAAGGATCTTCTTCTGTTGGAGATTCAACATTTGAACGCGACTGACCTTGACAAGTGACAAGTGGATGCATGTTGGTGAATAAGATAAGCGTACTTTTCTGCAGCCGCATTCCGAATTACACCCCTTTTTGCTGTGCAAAAAAATTGTATTTAGGAGGTTTTCTGGTGCAGGTGGAAATAGAATGTGGATTGGTTTCAATACATTATTAATTAGCTTCGAAACCAAACAGTCACGAATTGGTCAAAGAGTATATTAGAAGATGCCAATATTTTTGCGCCCATTTTTGCGAACTTTGACCTTGAATAAAATTTTTTGCACCCATGGAATCTTTTCCACAATTTTGTTATAATGGTGTCCCTGCCGTTCATGCAGATTTTCATCTTGTTAGGTGTAAATGATTGTAAATGAAATAAATACTGTTTATAAGACAATATTTTATTATTTACAGTTAAGAACTATTTGCCCTGAAGGTTATACAACAATGAATTTGTTATTGCAGGTAGTCCTCAGTCATAGACTGGGAAAAGAAATATACAAAATCTGACTTCATTTCCGAGAATAACGGACAGCAAGAAAATTCTTAGGCCACATTAGGAATTTATGCAAGGTTGTCCCTGTTTTTTTGGCTAAATTGACCGGACTAATACCCTTAATTTATGTTATTATATTGTTACTTGTCCTACCTGATCCTTATCATTTCCTTCTGTTCTCCAACATGAAAAGGAAAATGGTGCTTATTGATCAATTCTCGTAATTTAACATTAAGTATTCTTCAATTAGATGTGTTATCAATTACAATTTCTCTAGGGAAGGGACGAGATCCCAAATGGTAATTTAAATGGTTTAGATAAACCTTTGACGAATGGTCACTTAGCGAATGGACATGTCCATATTACCGAAAATCCACAGGTAAGATAAATGTGTGGAAATGTCCACTTCGGCCGTGGTTCGAGAAAATTTTAACCCTTTAAAAAATACTACTATGCTAAGTATTTCCATCATTGGCATAATAGAGTACAAATTGAGTATGAGGAAAGTTTCTTGGTAATTGTAGAAGTAATTGGTGGGCCTTCTAGCGTTTGTATTTTGAAGTAGTGGTTATTCAGAGTCTCTTATTTATAGCCGATCAAAAATGCAAATTTTAAATGGCACACCCCTTATATTCACGTCCATAGATGACGCTAGTGTTTTGTCTAAGCTCTGACGTTCCTATATGGGTTGAATCTAGGTGCACTGCTATATTGCATTCGTTCGGCATTAGAGTAATGCACTGATCAAATGCTAACAGACATCGGAACATCGACGATCGACTGTAACTATTTGAGTCGATCTGAGTAGTGAACTGTTTGTTCGATGTACCGATTCGAAGAACTTCTTATTACCATAACTCATACTCCCTGGATATTTTATGTGAGGAGTTAAAATTTTTTCAAATCAAAATACACATATACTACTATTGGGCATTGGGTACCTTAATAATCATCTAACACTGTGCTTCATCATCTTTTCCTTCATTTGTGTATATTTGCCTTTCAAGGTTTTACACTCAACCAAGCTTATACTGATCAATTTTTGGATTACTATAATTTCCACCGCATTAACATAATGACTGATAAGTTCCCGTGTTAATGAAAAAAAAAACACGAATTTCTGATCAAATTTGACTTTATTTATCAGCCAAAGAAGATTCAAACATTTCAGCGCTTCTCTAACTTTTCAAGACCTCAAAAGAGGTCTTTGTTTTTACGATCACTTCCTCGTTATAATAATACCTTTTATTTAAAAATCATGAAATTTCAAAGAGTATAATATTAATAAAAAAAAGGGTTCATAGTCGATTGACCCTGAAAGGGATTAATAAATTTTTCAAAGTTTTATATATTAGATATTGATAATGTAACCCTGAAATGTTATCATTTTCAGTAGTTTTAAAATTTATTATGAAGAGGATTAAAAAATTATAATTATTTACACATATTTATGAAAATAGAAAAAGGTAAAGAATATATATATTAACAGACTATTTTAAATACTATGGTTATCTTGAATTATGTAACGTTTATCAATTTTCTCTGAGAACTGAGAAGACATCATGACATTTTAAAGCAATGTTAGCGCTAATATTAAAATTGAAAAAGGCTTTTTACTTGATAGAAGAAATATAACAAAATTTGAATATCAAAACAGATTCAATCTGTTAGTCTTCTACAATTTTAATTTCAAAAGAATTTTTAATCAAAAAACTTTTAGAATTAAATAAATGTCTACAATAAGCACCGCTTATATTTAATGGACGTATATACGTCTATTGAATATAAGCGGTGCTTATTGTAGACATTAATTTCATTCTAAAAGTTTTTTGAATAAAAATTTTTTTGAATTAAAATTGTAGAAGACTAACAGATTAAATCTGTTTTGATATTCAAATTTAGCACTCATATTGTCACTAATCTACTCCAGTCATACGGAGACTTGACCATGCCTTTTTTTGCTTTCCGGTCCAGAACCCCCGTTGTTTATCTACTACTTTGGTTAGACCAATAGTAATATCACATATTTTTAAGAAAATTGTATATCGCTCTATTTGTTTATTGCCCCTGTATGAAACATAATGATAAGGCAATAAATAGTTAATTTGGAATCGACAACCAATATCAGAAATCTGAAAAACTTACACTGTATATATTAGGTGAATATAAAATTAATACTTGTCTAGAAAAACATAATTCATGATTTAAATAAATAAATAGATAATCGATTGAGATATTGTTCACTTGCTTATATGCAATTCTTACCCCAAATAGAAGATCGATTCTTTTATTCAATTAACTTTGCCATAAATCTCGAAATGGACATTCCATTTTAACAACAGTTGTATCAGAATATCTACATCTGTATAAGAGTGGTTGTTTGTATATTTAATTTATTATCAGTCTTTTCAGGTATTTCTACTCTTCTACACTATTTTACAAATACACTATGAGCACATTACACATATTGATAAGAGATTAGCGAATACTCCGTTTCACCTAAGTGTAGCTTGCACATTTATGTATATATACCTATATATTATATTTTTTATGTGTACTTACTCTTCTTGCATCATTGATTAATT